>CANTUS010000006.1:5000-1473750 GCA_947683365.1 Euphorbia pulcherrima | reverse complement strand
GACCCGACTTTCCCTCGTCGACAGCCCTTCCAATATGCTGGAAAACCGCACACTGCTGGTCCTCAGCCTAGTCGCCAATCCTTACAGGCACCCCTTGATATTTCAAGCTTCCGATGCCACAATTGTCAGGGTCACAGACATATGGCACGATAATGCCCCACACCGAGGTCCTCCCCCTACCAAAATCCTTCACCTACAACTCATTACACATTAATTAATCAAACCGATGCCCCTTGGTTTATGGACAGTGGAGCAACTCACCATCTCACATCAGACTTGGGAACCCTCAGTCTCCATTCTGAATATTCTGGTCCAGAAGAGGTCACTTTAGGTAACGGCTCTTCCCTTCCTATTAAACACATTGGTTCGTCTGTTATTCCTGCTTCGCCTATGTCATTAAAACTAGCTAATGTTTTGCATGTGCCTTATTCCAATTCAAATCTGATTTCTATTACTGCCCTAACCAATTCTAATGATGTTTCTGTTGAGTTTTTTAATAAATATTTCATTATGAAGGACCTCAATTCTAAACAGGTGATTCTCAGAGGCCTGAATAAGAATGGTCTTTATACTCTTTCATCGGATGCTAGTCTCCCAACTCGTTGCCATCTCAGCTCCTTGTCTACCTGGCATGATCATCTCGGTCACCCGTCATCTCCAGTGGTTAGTCGTATTTTATGTAGTCAGCAGATTCAGTTTGTGTCTAATAAAGGAGCCTTAAACTTCATTTGTTCAAGTTGTGCTGTTAGTAAGAGTCACAAGTTACCTTTTTCCTTGTCAGAGTCGGTAGTGTCTGAACCTCTTGAATTAATTTATTCGGATTTATGGGGACCTGCTTCAGTTGAATCGTTCAATGGTTTTTCCTATTACTTATTGTTTTATGATGCCTTTAGTAAATATAGTTGGATTTATTTTTTGCGTTAAAAATCCGAAGTTCTGAGCACTTTCAGTAAGTTTCGTTCTGTTGTTGAGAAATTCTTTGGCCGTCCCACCAAAAATTTTCAATCTGAAGGTGGTGGTGAATATATTGCTATGCGTAAATATTTTTCAGAAAAGGGTATTCATCACCACCTGACATGTCCACATACACCGAAACAAAATGGTTCTGCTGAACGCAAGCACCGTCATATTGTTGAAACAGGTTTGGCATTATTACACCGTGCTAATTTACCAATGAAATTCTGGACATATGCCTTTGACACTGCCACTTATCTAATAAATCATATGCCTGTTCCCTCGTTCTCGAATTTGTCACCATTTTATAAATTGCTTCGTTCTAAACCCGATTATGCATCCCTTCGAGTGTTTGGTTGTCTCTGTTACCCATGGTTGCGTCCTTACAATACGCACAAGCTGAATTATCGATCCTGTAAGTGTATTTTCTTAGGATATAGCAAAAACCAAAAAGGTTATCGTTGCTCTGATCCTATCACCTCCAAATTTTTTTATCTCACGTCATGTTGTCTTTGATGAATAGGTGTTCCCATTTACTGATCTCAGTGCTGCAGCTGCTCTTCTGTCCCCTATACCTACGACCAATCTACCAATAATGATCATACAGCCCGTGATAACCCCTATTTGCCCAGTTTCAGTACCCACAACAGCTACTCAGCCCTTCTCTTTGCCTACCCGAACTCAAACCCCCTCGCTGCCCATCCCAACATCTACCACAGATTAGCCCACTGCCTCGTCCATTCCACTCCCTCAATCTCCTTCAGTAATAGACCCAGCCATTTCCTTAAGTGTTGACCTCTCTCAATATAAATCGTGCAAACCCCAAAAAAATCCTAGACCTCCAAAACCGCCCCCTCCACCCAAAACCATGCAAACGAGACAATCCTCAGGCGCCTTACCCAAATCAAAACCTAAATCGTACAATGCCATATTAGTTCCCTCGACCCCATCTTGTTACACTGAGGCATCGAAGTACAGTTGTTGGAAACAAGCGATGGTAGAAGAATACAATGCTCTAATTACGAATGGGCTTGGGAATTGGTACCACAATCTCAAGTAGCAAATGTTGTGGGATGCAAATGGGTTTACAAAACCAAATTGAACCCGGATGGTAGTATAGAACGATACGAAGCTCGATTAGCTGCAAAGGGCTTTCACCAACAACCCAACTTGGATTATCATGACACTTTCAGTCCAGTGGTAAAATCAGTAACCATTCGGCTTCTCATGTCACTCATAGTCTCCTATAGTTGGTCTTTATCACATTTGGACGTCTCGAATGCCTTTTTACATGGCGACCTAGATGAACCGGTATTTATGACCCAGCCAACTGGCTTTGTTGATATGGATCGACCATCCTTTATGTGTCGCCTTAGGAAGCTGATTTATGGTCTTAAACAATCGCCAAGAATGTGGCATCATCGCCTCACTACAGTTCTCCTTGAATTCGATTTTCTAGCTTCTAAAGCTGATGTCTCCTTGTATCATTGGCGTAAAGGATCCACAATTTTATTCTGCCTCATCTATGTTGATGATATTTTGGTTTTGAGCAATAATACTAGTGTCGAAACACAGCTGATCAGCTTCCTTCAGTCTCGATTTACGATAAAGAACTTGGGCTCAGCCAAATATTTTCTCGGTATTGAACTGATCTGTAGTAAAGGGAAATTGTTTCTTAATCAACATAAATATGCGCAGGATATACTCAAACAAGCCAACATGACAGAAACAAAAGGAGTCTCCACTCCAGCTAGCCCTGCCACGCGACTCCAGGCTAACGATAGTCCCTTATTCGCCGATGTCACTATGTATCGCAGCTTGGTCGGGGGGCTGCAATACCTTACCATAACTAGGCCAGACTTAGCTTTCTCAGTTCACAAGGTCGCACAATTTATGCATTGTCCGACCGAAGCCCATTGGCAAGCGCTCAAGCGAATCCTTTGCTATATTCAGTCCACCCCAACCCATGGATTGTGCTACACCCCTCAACGTTCCACCATGTTACAAGCTTTTTCGAACTCTAATTGGGCTGGCGATCTGGATGACAGACAATTTGTAACAGGTTTTGCAATATATCATGGCACGAATCTCATCTCTTGGCAGCTCGTAAACAAAAGACTGTCTCACGTTCGTTAGCCGAAGCGGAATATAGGGCTTTGGCAGCAACCACTTCTGAATTATCCTGGCTAGGGATGTTGTCGCATGATGTTCATTTCCCATTGACTGCTACTCCTACGTTATGTTGTGATAACCTTAGCGCTACGTATCTCACCGCGAACCCGGTGTTTCACAACCGAACTAAACATCTTGAATTGGACTTTCACTTTGTTCGGGAACACGTGTCAAATAAACAGCTTCATATCCACTACATCTCTACTGATGACCAGGTTGCCGATATTTTCACCAAACCGTTGTCCCATTCACGGTTTGCCAGGTTGCGTGACAAGTTAGCCATGGTTTCTAACCCGCCTCAACTTGCAGGGGGATGTTAGATATACTATATGTTATTGTAATTTACATATGTATATAGGGCTGTAATTATAATTGTGTAAATCTCTCTTTACTATATATACAAGTATCTCTGACTCAGTTGAGTAGAGAATTCCCCAAACCCTAAGACTTATCTAAAGTAACTGGGCTCCAATAAGTAAAAGTCTTGTTAGGCTTGTAAATTGAGGCCTATAGGGATAGGAATGCTTTCGCTATCGATATTAAGGTTTATGCGAAAAAATTCATCCATATTCCTGCTAAGAAATTACAGAAAAATTTTCTCCATTTTTCATCTCAGATTTTCCATTAATTTTTGTATTATTAAAAGAGTTTATGTAGAAAATAAGTTGTTTCATATTGATGCTTTAGAAAATACTAGTTCAAGATATATAGTTAATGAAAAATAAAAAAGCTAGAAATAATATTTTATAATAAGTTCTAGTTTAACATATAATTTAATAATTAATAAAAGTTAAATGACGTTTAATATTAATTTTTAAGTCTACTATCTTTGTTTATAGTAATATATAATTAATAGTTACTTTATTTAATAATTTTTGCAAAGCTGAATGTTATAATTATTTTTTTTAAACTTATTTACACTTTTCGAGTTTGGAAAGAATTTCCGGCTGAAGTTTGTTATCTCAATCCCTTCCCTATTAAGAATTCGGACATCATCTCTGTTCCACGAGTATTTTTATTGAGAATTTTTGTTTCACCGGGATGAATCTCTATTGAGTTCAAAAAATTACTGCCTCATTTATAGGGAAATAATATATATGATATCAGGTATTTAATACCATTTTCCAATCCAACGGTTGGTTATTTACGAGAGTGTATTTATATATTCTTTCATCCAATTAAATGGTCCCTCATGAATACTCAACCGTTAAATTAAAAAAGGATATTAAATACCCGATACCATATATAAAAACCCCTCCTTTACAACCCTTTGTTTTGCACTTCTTGCCATATATGTCCTACAACCTTAATGAATTTGTTCGGAATGCTTTTTCTTTCTGTTTTTTTCTTGTTTTTTGAATATAGCATCCTCTATTTATGGAAACGGACGTGTCCTTCCTTTAATCAATGGCCATCACTCTTAAAAATGAATTATCAATCATTAAAGCTATAAGTTCACTTTCCTTACTTTGACCACTTCTTATATAGTAACAAATCAAAAGGTACAGACAGCTAGTTTTTCATTTAATTGATGAGTACTTAAATTCCAAAAGTGATAGAAATTTATTCTTATATTTAGTTTGAAGTTATACTTTGCTTTTATATATAGTAAGAATAAAAGAAAGCACTAAATATACTTGAACTCTTTTACACGTCCAATGTTGGGCGACTCAGTATAAAATCTCTTGCTATGATGTTAAGAAAGTAAAATCATTAATTAGCATACACACATGCATATCTCTTCTGTTGTCCTCTTCAAAAGATCGTCAAACCCAGTCTAATTTTTTTCGTCTCGCTGCTGGCTGCTTGAGAACATTAGCTTCAAAATTGAATTCTGAGGTATTCTAATCGATCTTTTAGGGTTGAAATTGGATTATTTATTTGTCTCTCTACTTGTTTCTTATGTGTCTAAACTTGTCTTTTTTTATGCGAATTGATTCCTTTCCTCTCTTCACTTGCAGCACATACATCTCTCCTTCAAGCTCGTCGACTTTTTCAGAAAAATTGAATTCTCAGGTATTCTAATCAATCTCTTGGACCGTTTCTTTGTCTGTGTCTACTTGTTTCTCATGTCCCTGAACTTATCCCTTTCTTCTCTTCACGTTGTTTATTGTGCATTTTGTGAACTTGATCTACAAGAAATTAAAATCTTGTACAGATTGTTCTTTAGTTGTCTGGTCGCACATAGCTGGATGTTTTCTGTTTAACCATATTCCAATTTGCCCACATTGCAATGCAAACAGCTTCTAATCTTCATCAATCGCCTTGTATTTGGCGCCACAGAAAACAAATTTTCTTTTCTGGCCCTCGCTTATGGATCCCAATTCCAAGTTCCATCTTCATCAATATATAATAAAAAAGGAAAAGGAACGGACAGCTTGTTTTTAATTTAATTGATGAGTACTTAGGGGGCTTTTGGTTTTAGAGCTTCAGGAAAGTAAAAGGTTTGTTTGGAGAAAAGAATCAAAATCATTAGTTAATTTAAGACAATCTCATTACACCATTTCCTTGTCTTTCAATTCAACCCACAATATCCTATTATTATAATTATAGTTATTATTATTATTTTTAAAAAAACAATTACTTATTATAAAAATATTAATTAATTATAAAAATACTTATTATTAGTAATAACATTTAATAATAATGATAATTAAAATATTATTATGTACTCATATTGTTTAAAATACATTTATTATTATGATAAATAATAATATTTCATTTTTAATATTTATTATTATAAACAACAACAATATTATTAAAATAATAATAATTAAATAAACTTAATAATAATTATAAATATTTCAGTTAACTACATTACTTAATTATAAATTTATTTCAATTAACAAATTATTAATATTAATAATTATTGTTGTAAATATAACAAAAATTAATAATTAATTAAATTACATTTTTACTTTTCATATTTTATTATATATCAATATTTATTATAAATATAATAATAATTAATAATATTTATTATAATTAGTTATATTAATAACAACAATAATTTTTTTAATATAATTATATAAATTTTTATATAATAATAATTATTTATTATTAATATAGTTTATTATCATTTATAATAAAGTTTATTATTTAAATAAATAATAATATTATAATTATTTTAACTTTTGATAATATAATTATAAAATATTATTATATTTAATTTAATAATAATAATAAATATTATTAATTGATAAAATATATAAAAACTTAATTATACTTAAAAATTATTAAATAAAATTATGGATATTAATATTTATTATTATTACTGGTTATAGTTATGATTATAATAATAAAAATAAAAATTATTTTTATTAATTATGATAACAATTTTCTTAACAGTAGATATAATAATAATTGTTATTATTGTTGAACAAACGATGTATGAATCAAACAATAACAAAGGAAATAAATAAGAATCTCATTCATTTTCTTGAGGTCATCCAAATCCAAACACATATCAGAATCAAAGAGAATCATATTCCTTTCTTTACCTTTCCATTTCTTGATTCCCTTTCTTTTTTCTTGTGTGAACCAAATGTCCCCCTTAAATGCTTCAAGAAATTTATTTTCATATTTAGTTTGAAATTGTAATTTGCCTTTTTTATATACTTTTTTTTAAATAATAGCTGAGGAGGTTGAGGATTTCGGGGCTGACATCCCGGTTAGGTTGACACCCCCGCTTGCCTACATTCCGAACCGAGCTCAAAATACATTAATATAAAAATAAAATGTTGAAAATTATAGAAGTTAAGTGAACCGTTATAAACAACGTCCACTTAGATTGTGCAAATAAGAGTATTAAACAGAAACTGGGAATGCAGTCCCACAAAGTAACGGACACAAGTCGTCCGTAAGATGCTAAAGCGTCCACTACTTAATTACCCTATCTAAAAACATGTGAAACTACAATGTTCATTTTCCTTAAAATGTGATGACAAGCTGTCCATTCAGAGATAATGGACCTAGGAATGAATCGAGAACGTGTAGTAAGAATGCAAAAAAGTCTCACAAAACCACCATGCAATGGCTTTGTGCCCACCACCTTCTTAGAAAAAAATTAGGAAGTGTGAAATTTTGTGTTTAATCCCCAGAATCTACAAAATTTGCAAAAAGGCACCTATTTCTAAAAAACAGGAAGTCACATATTCTTTACTCTTGTGGTTTTCTATTGCCCGGTCTCTATGGAAGGCTAGGAATTGGTTCGTCTTTGATGGCATACTTGCAAATGAAGACCCTCTCATTTCGTCTATTTATTCTTGTTGGTTTTTATTTAAGTGTAGGAATTGTTCGGTTTGTTTTTCTATTTCGGACTTATTCACGAACCCGGCATCTGTACTTCTTTTGTAACCTTTCTTTTTTTAAAATTATGGAATTTGAAGAGGCTATGTATTGAATCTAGGACCTCCACTACTACATTGAGTGGTGTATCAATTGAGTTACACCCAATTGGTCTTTTGTAACCTTCTTGGCTACAATTAATTATATTTCTCAGCTTAAGGGGATCTTATATTAAACATTTGATTTTTTACATTGAGTGGTGTACCAATTGAGCTACACCCAATTGGTCTTTTGTAACCTTTTTGGTTACCATTAATTAAATTTCTCAGCTTAAGGGGATTTTATATTAAACATCTGCCTTTTTACACATTCCTCTCATCCAGGGGTTGAGAATTTATTAGGGGGTATTTAATTGGGGTGAGAAAGTAATTAATTATCTGTTAATAAATTGTCAACCGCTGAATTGGAGAAGGGTGTAAAAAAGCAAATATTTAATATAAATTCCCCACCTTAAGGGAGGTTTTGCCACCCCCACTCTTTTCCTTCTTTAAGGCATAATTCTTAGATAAAAGTCTCACTTTGTCCTTTCCTTTTCCTCTCAAAAGTGGTATTCTTCTTCTCTCTTTTCAATGTTCCTTCAATTTATTCTTTTATCTTTATCGAGTATCAACCGTCTTTTTCTTCCCCCACAAAGGCTAAAGTAAAAGAGAGAATGAGCAATTAAGAAAAATTATTGCCAAAATCTTGTAAATTCATAAAATAAAATACTAAATAGATTAAAAACATAAACATAATTGTAGAAAACACGACTAGTTATCTAAAATTTTTAACAACTAAATTGGAAGAAAATATATGTTTAGTTGTGTAATTTCCAAAATAAAAAAGAAAAGAAAATGGTAAAAAAGTTTTGCTGTTTTTAAAATAACCCCAACAAAAAACCCCTTTTTATTGTTTTCAAATTAGAAAACGTTTTACGTGTTATTTTCTGCAACATCACCATTTACTTATTTACTGTTTATTTTTAACATTATGATAAATAAGGTGTCCAAAAGAAACAAAATATAGAAGTCTATTGAGTGCTACTTAAAATTATGATAAATAAGGTCATATTTTGTAGAATTATTATTTTGAAGGAAAATATTATATAATCTATTAATAATTGCATAATTTTTTCGTAAATCTGACTAGTGGACTATATTTTAATATTAGCTAATAATTGGTGTTATTATCATCTTTTTAACCATTTAGTTCTTTGTTTATTATACAGAGTTACAAGCCATTTTATTTAACTTTTTAATTTTTATATAATTAATTTAGTTGGAATCTCGGTCTATGTGATATTTTCTAAGAACCAAGAACCGAACCAAACCAATACATAAATCATAGTATGTTAGAACCGGGAACCCAACCAAATAATTTCGGTCCGATTTTGTTAGGTTTTTTCGGTTTTATGGTATCCCCTCGTTTTCGCTGTAGTATATTTTAGTAATCCCCTCGTTCATTTTCTTCAGGGGTGACTTAGCCTTGTATTTAGCGTTCTTGCTATTTCAAATACTTGATGGACCTCGTTACTAACGTTGTCAAGGAAGGTGCTGTTGAAGCTTCAACTTCCTTGTTGGCCGAAATAAAAAAACATGTCGCATTCCTATATAAATACAAGGACAATCTCGAGGACCTAGAAAAAGCAAGAATTCTGCTGGATGCCATGAGGAGAGATGCAAGTAATTACTCTGTTGATGCTGAAAAGAGGTTCAAAAAAGTTGGCGAGGCATTTGTTCAATGGCAGTCCGAAGCAGACAAGCTTCATCAAAAGGCTGTGAATATAATATCTAAAAACAACATATCGTGTTTTCACATATGGTCACGATATTCCACAAGCAAGCATGCATGGGAGCTAACTCAAGACATTCATGAAAAGGTTGACAAGGCTCCTGATTTTGGAAATTCCTTCGATATAGAAATACCAGAGGGCGCCAAATTCAACCTGACAGATTTTACAGACTTCGATTCGAGGAAAGAAATTCTGAAAAAAGTTTTGAAAGCACTGGAGGATGAGCATGTGAGTATGTGCAGTATCTGCGGCATGGGAGGGATTGGTAAAACAACAATGGCACAGAATATTGTTCAAATTGTTGAAGCTGGTCACTTTTTTGATAAGGTTGCAATGGTTACCGTGTCCCAGAATCCTAATTTTGAAAATATTCAAAAGGCGATTATGGAAAAGTTGGGTCTGCCGATTGGCGAAAGTGATATGTCAACAAGGGCTAACAAGCTGAATCATTGGCTTTCTAATCATAAGACCCTTTTAATATTGGATGATGTTTGGGATTCCTTACTAGAAAAATTTGATGATGTTGGAATCCCTTTAGGCAAAAATATGTGCAAAATTGTTGTCACTTCAAGAAACGAACATGAGTGCAAAAAAATGGGGAGTAAACCGATCTTTTGTCTCAAAGTTTTAGATGGCAGAGAAGCTTGGGATTTGTTTATAAAAATTGCAGGGAATTTACAAGAAACAGCATGGGAGATAGTACGTGAATGCAATGGCTTACCGATTGCCATTGTAACTATTGCTAGAGCATTGACTGACAAGCCAGCAGGTGCATGGCGTGATTCTCTCAAAAAGCTACAGAATTCGAACCTGTTACGAATCCCTGATATGGACAGCGTGTACAAAAAGATAGAGGTAAGTTATGATCTACTGAAAGATCCGGAAGCCCAATCATGCCTTCGTTATTGTTGCTTGTTCCCTGAAGATTATAACGTTCCAGTTGAAAAATTGGTCTTCTACGGGTGGGGCTTAGAGTTATTCAAAGGTGTGGAGAGCTTGAAGGAAGCAAGAGATAGAGTTGATTCGATCGTCGATAAGCTGAAGAAATCTTTCTTGTTGCTTGATGGTGAGGGAGATGGAGATGGATATGTCAAACTGCACGATATAGTACGTGATTTCGCAATATGGATTTCCTTGAATGATATTCATCCGTATATCGTAAAATGTAATAAGGAAATGGAGAAGTGGCCAGAGGCATGTGAGCTCGAAAAGTGCAGCGCAATTTCAATTGTGTGTAACACAATTCAGGATGTCATCCCTGTTGAACTTAGATGTCCAAACCTCAAACTACTACAACTCCGTGTTTGGGCTGATTCATGTGAGCTCCCGATTGGCTTTCTTGAAGGAATGGAAGAACTTAGAGTTGTAGATTTGCAACTCGGATCACGATTACCCCCGCTTACCGGGAAAAAGAATCTCCGAACTTTACTGATCAATCTTGAAGGGAAAATGTTGGATCCTATTTATATTAGAGAAATGCTAGGCAATGGTGATATGAAAAATCTAGAAATCTTTTCATTATCATATACTCGTTTCTCTGATTTTCCAGTGGAGATAGGAAAGCTGTGCAACCTGAGGTGTCTTAGATTCAAGCGAGTGAGTTTTGAATATATGCCACCTGATGTATTGTCAAAATTAGTGAAGCTAGAAGAGTTGAGATTGCCGCTGCCTTTCATAAATTGGGGACGCAGAGAAGTAATGGGTGATGAAAGAGTCAATGCTAGCCTTAACGAGATAGAATCTCTACCGCTAAATTCAATAGATATCAGTGTACCAAAGGGTTCTGTTTTGGCAGAAAAGTTAGTCAGCAGCATAACAAGATTTCAGATATTATTTGGGAGCTATGACTATAGATTTCTTGGGCGTAAAAATTTTACGCGAGTAACTGTTGTCAGTTTGGTAGAAAGGGAATTTGAATCGGATTCAAATGTTTTGATCGTGCATGAGGTTGATGCGTGCGAAGCTACAGCAAATTGGACAAGTAGTTTGCTGAGGAAATGTGAAGTGCTAAAATTCGGAAAAGTGAGAGAGTTGAAGTATATAATGTTCCAACAGTTGAGAGGAAACAACGATTCCGGGTTTCCTCACCTGAAGACTTTGGAGATAGGGGACATGGATAGCCTGGAAGAAATATGGCATGGCACTTATATGTCAAACATAGAATCAGCTTATTTTCCTAATTTGACTCAGATTATAATATCCCATTGTCAAAAGTTGAAACGTGTGTTTCCGCTGTTAGTTGCTATGCAATTACCACAACTGCAATACATGGAGATATTTGGTTGTGAAGAAATGAAAGAAATATTCTACAAAGACCAAGTGGATAATGGAAACCAGGTTAATTTAATTTATTTTACTAATGTAAAATTATTTATATATATAATAATCATAATAATTACACCTCCTAAATTATATTAAATTTCATTAATGACAGGTACAAGTAAATACTTCAACATCAACACAAGTTTTCAATCCAAATGATCCCACCGACCAGGTGTGTGCTTGAATTTATTGAAATATCCGAATAAAACTTATTAACAATGTGTCGAACCGGAACCGAAATCCAAACTGAAACCGAATAAAAATAACCGAATATTTTATTTCGGTTCGGTTTCAGTTTTTAAAATTCTTAAAATTCAGGTTTCGGTTCGGTTCCGGTTTTCGCCACAAAAACCGGAATAAAACCAAACCGAACCGAATAAATTAATAAATATTATATTTTAATATATATTCATATTATATCTAATATTCTAATCAATATTGACGATATACATCATACTAATTAGTAAACAATAATAACAAATATGAGATTTTAACTTGTGTAATCCTAATTTGGAAAGAATTGTTGTACTTTACAACATTAGGAATATGACTCATTCAATAATTCATTATATGCACGTCATACTACTTGAATTAATTTTTTTTATGTATCAATATTTACATTTATTGTTGTAAATATAAATTTTGAAGTCTAAATACTATCAAATTTAACACATATCACATGAAATTACTTTAAGTCTCTCTCATATAACCCTAAAATGAAAAAATAAATTACAAATTATTTTATAAATTATATAGTTTGAGCAGTTCGATTATAACCGAACCGGTTCAGATTACACCGAACAGAATTATATTCTATTCGGTTTCGGTTCTTATATTTTTACTAATTCCGGTTTCGGTAAATCTAATCGATTTTTGCTCATAGATTGCATATTTCAATTCTATAGATGACTGCTTAAGTTATATATATTTATAAACAAAATGGTCTTCCTAAAATATGCATTACTGATTAAGATTTTGTGACCGATAGTTTAAGTATAAAAATGTTGTTACGTTACTTTGCTCACTTTATTGTAAGATATAATAATAATAATAATAATAATAATAATAATAATAATAATAATAATAATAATAATAATAATAATATTGTTAAGCTCGTAGGTTTAAATCATGGTTTTGAATACCGAACCGGATTCGACCAGAATCAGCCATTGGTCTAGTCAGTTTTCAATCGATTTTTGCTTTGGTAAAAAATTGGTCAACGACTGGTTGAACCGGCTGATCGGACCGGAAACCGGTTCGACCAAATCATTTAATTCAAAATAATTGAAGTTTTGTAAGCTCTAGGATTTGAACACAAAATCGTCAGTTAGGGATGGGACAGGATCTTGGACTTGACCCGGATCCGTATCCGTTTTTTAGGGTTTGGACCTTATCATTTCATACCTATCAGATTCAGACCGGATCTGGATCTAACAAAATAAATATGGATTTTATATCGGTTTTTTTAAAGACCCGGATTCAAATCCATATGTGCTTACAGTAATACAAAGAAAACTACACCAACACCAGGTGTGACTAGAACCTGAGACCTTTGGAGACAGCTTTTGTCTTAACCACTAGGCCAAGACATACGCCACAGTCTAATTTGAATTTGGATGAATGTTAACTTGCATTATATTTATTTGAAGTTTTCAACCTTAAAATTATATGTTAAATTCTTTCTTTTTTATTACAAACTAAGATATATAGTGTCTTTTAGAACAAATCTTTAGTTAGTTGTTGATATTTTCTAGTGTTCTATTTCTTGAATTTAATTTTTTACATATCCGTTTTGGACCCGGATCCGTGAGATCCATTGGATATGAATACGAGATCTAATTTTATAGATCCAATGGATCTGGATCATATATATGAAAATGACATGGATCTGGATATATATGATCCGGTCTAGATCCGATCCGCGTCCATCCATGTCTTCAGCCTATGATAAAGTGGTAACTAATTGAGCTACACTCTATTATTGATAGATTACTAAATTGATTTTGTAAATTGTTAAGTAAAACTTTTAAATTGTTTCAAGTAGAAATAATATTTAATTTTCCCAAAACTATAATAAATATATATTTTATCTATTTATTTAATGTATTAAATAAACCAGTTTAACCATACTATTTTTTAGAAAAATATATGATTTAATAATTTTATTTACTCTGGAGCGTCTCCCCAAAAGGTGTCATATCATTAGAGATATTGTCCATACTTATAAACTAATCAATCTCCTTCTTAACCAATGTGTGACATTATTCGTATCCTAACACATTGGATGCAGTAAAAGTAACTACTTATCCAGAGAAAAGGGATTTTAAATTTGATGCCTTCATAAACATAATAGTGAGACCGGACTCGAAGAATAATCTTAAGCACAACTCGCACAATGTCATATCAGAGTGTCGAAGCTTTCTTATATAACACCAAGGTGTCCTTTGGTTTGGAACAGTTCGTAAGGAATTCATACATAATTTATGTCATTCTATTCCATGAGAATCAAACTATTATGAGCTTTATGCTAAATAAAAAATATATGATAAACACTGGAAGATTGAGCTTCATCAAATAAATAGAGCAAAATGCTCAACATATTAAGCTGTTAATAGAGACCTAACATACATTGTCGAAAGTGCGCTAAATTTTTTTATGGTAATATGTAGAAAGTATGCTAAGAAGATATACAAAAAAGGACATGCTCGGTTTTAAATGGACTTGCTCTAACTTCACTTTCAATGAGAGGGTTAGAGGTGCTCAGCCGGGTGCTTCGGCATAGCCTTTCCGGTGCTTAAGATTTCGGTGAGAGAAATAGGCATGAAAATAGAACGAGATAGTTAGTTACCTCACACCGTTTCGCTGAGGTTTATAACCAAAGGAATGATGTGGTGGCATAACTACCACTCCCAGGTATCTATTGATTAGAAGGGCTAAGATGAGTTGGACCCTTTTAACGAGCATTTGCTCGTATGTGGGCTTGATGTTGGTAATATGATATATAGGAATGTATGTGTTACAATTGAGCCTAATCTATTAGCTTGTTTTTTTTAAGGATAAACTTTAAAAACATGCGTTGTGGTTTACCCGTTTTGCAAAAAGTTTCTTGTGGAATTTTTTTTTCAAAAGGGTGCTTTGTGCTTTCAAAAATTTGTAAAAAGAGGATTTCTAAAATTTTAAAACTACATTTTGAAGGATAATCTTGTCCATTTTGAAGTGAAATTTTACAGCTTAATTAATGAAAATATAGTACACGATTTTAGAATTTTTGAGAAGTATTAATATTCTTTTAAAATAAAAAATTGATGATAACATTAAAAAATATAAGAAAATGAAATTTTTTCAAAACTTACACAAATTTTAATAGATAATTCTTAAATAATATAGTTAAAATAAGAGATTGTTGAATTTGTTGAAATGACTAGTATGACATTGACAAAAAATACTAATTTTAAAAAACATACACTGTTTTTTTCCTTTGTTTTACAAACTTTTGAAACCACATGTATCTTTTTGAAAAAAAAAATTCACAAAGGCCATTTTGCTTGTAAGACCCACTTTATAGGGAGTGCCACGGTAACTATAATCACCCAATCGACAACTCTACTCCACAATATAAAGTTCAATACTTATAGATTTACTATATACAAATACCAATTTAATGTTTGAGACTCCAAATTATTTCTCAATGCTAATTATTCACCAAATATTTTTCAATACCATTTTATATTTCTCACACTATCTAGTACATGCCATTATTCTACAAACCATAATATTACATTAAATTACAAATCCACCTCTAGTCTTTCCTTATTTGCTCTTCAAGCTGATCCACTTATTCCACTTTGGTCCAAGCTATCTACAAGTTCTCCACCTACGTGTAGGAAAATAACTACACGCTAAGCAATTTGCTTAGTGGTGTCCATAAAAGAAATATAACAACTTTGAACATTTTTAACATAGAAATAAAGTATATTTATAAGTCAAAAATAAATTAACCAACTTTATGGAACCAAATCACAAAACCTATATATAGTAATCCTTTCAAAGTACAATCAAATTTGTATCCAATTTTTCCAAACACTTTAACTACATATTGCCCAAAGTAAACAAGTCCTGAGTAAAGGTAAAATGGATACGGGAGTGGTCAAGCCCGAAGCCGAAGCTTAAAAATCAATATATCGGTCAAGCCCAAAGTCGAAGCTTCAAAATCAATATATCGGTCAAGCTCGAAGCCGAAGCTTCAATATATATATATATATATATATATATATATATATATATATATATATATATATATATATATATCGGCCAAAGCCCGAAGCCAAAGCTTCAATTGTTTGTACAGTACTGTACCCCCCTTTATTGGCGCCAATCTACCCTGACCCGTATTCTACTCGTTTAATAAGGGCAATAAATTAAAGTAACATCTTAAAAATTCCAGTATAAACCATCAATCATAATTCAACATAACTTCAGTAATTAAGGAATCCAAATCCCAAAATTTTAAGCATCAAACTTTAATTAAAACTCAATAAAATCAATATTCATACTTTCTAGAATTTTTCCAGGTTTCGTAACCTGGATTCCTCTGCATTTTTAACTATAAAAAAATCATCCAATTGAAGAACTTTCTTCTAAACATAATTAGACACATGTCTCTGCTTTCCAAAGCCACTGGAATCACAGAAATCTAAATTTTATAACCAAAGTTATGATGAAAATACTAAACAGTGTACCAAGCTGAGATTTTTCGAAAACAGATTTCGTGACTCAACTTCAAACGAAAATTTCACATTGAAAACGAACGAAATTCAATAAGGTTTCTTCTGAACATATATTCCTTACTTTCGGTAGATATCAATAAAATCAAAAATTGTTCAAATCGGATTTATGAGAGAAAATATTAAAACAAAATAGGTATACAAATCTGGAAAATTTTTCGAAAAACCGAGAAATCGAAATTTAAGACACAAACCTTTTTCTAAGCTCTTTCTAGCTCTCTTCTACCTCTTTTCCATTTGACTTGGTTGCACTAGCTTCCTCTACAACAGCCATATATAATTCTATCAAGATATTGTATAAATAAACTTCCTAATACCATAAATATGCTTAATCTACCATGAATTCTACTAATTAAGCTTTAATTTCATCAAAAATACTCACCTCTAATTCGGGTTACTATTCATCCGGATCTTAAAATCTGAAATCCTCCTCTTCTAGTCTTGATTGACTGAAATTGATGATGATAGAGGGCTTAAGGATCGATTTCTAACACGAATTTGAACTTGAATCGAAGAAATCGGAAGTTTTTAGGTTATGGAAATTTTGATAATGGAAAGGAAGAAATGGAGAAGGAGAAGGAAATGAAATTGAATGGGTTGAAGGGGATGAGGGATACGTATAGGGTTTGATTTTTTTTTTCTATTTTCAATCATGCCCTTGAACAAATAATTAAATGCCCAATTCATCCCTCTTACTTAATTAACTCTTATTTCCTCATGTCTTATATCCAATAACAATAATAATAACTACAAAAATAATTACCATGATATTTTAATACCATTTTTTTGAAAACCCCCCGGAGAAACATTGTGTTCCCCCAGAAGGAAAATGATATTTTAATACCATAGTAATTTATTATAAGCAATGGAAATTTCGGTTCGTTACAATTCTCCCCCTCTTATGACTTTTTGTCCCAAAAATTCCCTGAAAACAGTTGCAGATATTGAGTTTTCATTGTATCCTCCGGTTCCCAAGTTGCTTCTTCAACCTTATGATTCCTCCAAAGTAATTTTACCAAAGGAATAGACTTGTTTCTCAATTGTTTAACCTCCCTTGCTAAGATTTGTACAGGTTCGTCTTCATATGTCAGGTCGGGTTTGATTTCTACGACATCAGGAGATAAATTATGTGATGGATCTGATCTGTATCTCCTTAACATCGACACATAGAACACATTATGAATTTTATCAAGTGTCGGGGGTAGTGCCAACCGATAAGCTACCGGTCCAACCTTCTCTATAACCTCATATGGGCCAATGAATCTCGGACTGAGCATGCCTTTCTTGCCAAATCGAAGGACTTTCTTCCAAGGAGATACTTTGAGAAATACTTTATCTCCCACTTCATAAGTAATGTCTTTTCTTTTTAGATCAGCATAATATTTTTGTCTATCCGATGCAGCCTTCAATTTTTCTTGAATAAGTTTTACCTTCTCCTTTGTCTCCTGAATTAAATCCACCCCCACAATCTTGTTTTCACTAAGCTCAGCCTAATATAATGGAGTTCGACATTTTCTTCCATATAATGCTTCATATGGTGCCATTTGTATGCTTGTCTGATAGCTGTTATTGTAGGAAAACTCCATGAGGGACAAATACTTATCCCAACTCCCCTCAAATTCAATGATACAACTTCTCATCATGTCTTCTAAGACCTGAATTACTCTTTCAGATTGACCATCTGTTTGAGGATGAAATGAAGTACTAAAATGAAGTTTACTACCTAAGGCTTCTTGCAACCTCTTCCAAAATCTCGAAGTAAATCTTGGATCTCGGTCAGAAATGATTGAAATAGGCACTCCATGTAGTCTTACTATCTCATCTACATATAACTGAGCCAACCTATCAAGTGAATAATCCATTCTAATTGGAAGAAAGTGGGCAGACTTTGTCAATCTATCTACAACAACCCACACTGCATCATGTTTCTTCTGTGAAAGTGGTAAAGACGACACGAAGCCCATTATGATTCTTTCCCATTTCCATTCTGGAATTGTTATAGGTTGCAACAATCCAGAAGGAACTTGATGTTCTACTTTCACCTGTTGACAAGTTAGACATTGAGCAACATAATTAGTAATGTCTTTCTTCATTCTAATCCACTAATAATGGCTCTTCAAATTTTGGTACATCTTGTTTGCTCTTGGATGCATCGCATAAGAACTACTATGCGCCTCATGTAAGATATTCTTCTTTAATTCTTCATTGTTTGGCACACATAGTCTATCTTTAAAACATAGACACCCATCTTCTCGAACCATATAGTTGTCTACAATACCCACTTGTGTCCTTGCTCGAATGACCTTGAAGTCATCATCTTCACTTTGTGCTTACTTAACCTATTGTAGTAGTACAGGTTGAATCTTCAATTCTGCAATTAAGGCTCCATTACTGGTAAGAGCTAACCCCGTATTCATAGCCCTTAGTGCCATCATTGTCTTTCTGCTGAGAGCATCTGCCACTACATTAGCCTTTCCTGGATGGTAATCAATAAGACAATCATAATCTTTAATGAATTCAATCCACCTTCTTTGCCGTAAATTCAACTCCTTCTGTGTTGGTAAATATTTCAAGCTCTTGTGATCTGTGTAAATATAACATTTTTCTCCATAAAGATAATGTCGCCAAATTTTCAAGGTAAAGACTATTCCAGCCATTTCTAAATCATGAGTAGGATAATTCCTTTCATAATTCTTCAATTGCCTGGAAGCATAGGCAATCACTTTCCCTTCTTGCATCAAAATACACCCAAGACCACTATGTGAAGCATCACTATAGATTACAAAATCTTTTCCAGGCTTTGGTTGGGTAAGGATGGGTGCTTTTGTTAACATCGTCTTCAATTTCTCAAAACTTTCCTGGCACTTGTCATTCCACTCAAATTTTGCATTCTTTTGAAGTAGTTTTGTCAGTGGGGCAGCAATGACTGAAAATCCCTTCATAAATCTTCTATAATACCCCGTTAAACCAAGGAAACTTCTGACTTCCGTAGGGTTCTATGGTGGTTTCCATTCTACAACTGCTTCTATCTTCTCAGGATCCACTTTAATTCCTTCTGCAGAAACAACATGGCCTAGGAAAGAAACTTCTTCAAGCTAAAACTCACATTTGCTAAGTTTGGCATACAATTTATTTTCCCTCAAAGTTTGGAAAACTATCCGCAAATGTTGATCATGCTCTTCCTGTGACTTAGAATACACCAAAATATCATCAATGAAAACCACTACAAACCTGTCTAAATATAAGTAAAAGACACGGTTCATAAGGTCCATAAATGCTGCTGGTGCATTAGTTAGACCAAATGGCATCACCAAAAATTCATAGTGCTTATATCTAGTTCGGAAAGCCGTCTTTGCAATATCATCATCTTTCACTCTCATTTGATAGTAACCCAATCTCAAATCAATCTTGGAGAAGTATTTGGCACCCTTGAGTTGATCAAATAAGTCTTCAATCCTTGGCAATGGATACTTGTTCTTGGCTGTCAATTTATTCAACTCTCGATAATTAATACATAATCAGAGCAACCCATCTTTCTTCTTAAGAAATAACACTAGTGCACCCCACGGGGATATACTCGGGCGTATGAATCCTTTGTCTAACAATTCTTGCAACTGGATCTTCAACTCTTTCAGTTTAGCAGGCGCCATTCTATATGGTGCTTTGGATACTTGTGCGGTACCCGGCAATACATCAATTGCAAATTGTACCTCACTTTTTAGTGGTAACCCTGGTAATTCTTCTGGAAATACATCGGGAAAATCACATTCCATAGGAATATTCTGTAATTCTAACTCACGTTTCTTCGATTCTAGAGCGAAGATTAAGTAGGCCTGACATCCCTTCCTAACCAGCCTTTTAGTCTTCATAAAAGAAATTATGTTACAGAGATAATCTGTTCTTTCCCCCACGATAACTGTTTCTTCTCCATCAGAAACTTGAAGTGACATTCTTTTGTTTTTGCAATCCACCACAGCTCGATGTTCCGATAACCAATCCATTCCCAAGATAACATCGAAATCTCAAAAAGGTAACTCAATTAAATTTGCATGGAAAAGTTGATGTTGTATTATAATAGGGCAATTCATATACACTTTGTTTACTATCACACTGTATCCTAAAGGATTAGTCACTTCAATATTTTCTCCTAACTCTTCTACATGCAACCCTTTCTCTTATGCAAAGGCAGTACATATATATGAATGAGATGAACCAGGATCTATCAAAGCATAAACATCGTGATTAAAGAATGAAAATTTACCGACTATAACATCAGCAGATTCCTGAGTCTCAGGCCCTCGGATTGCATAACTTCGCGCCATTTCTCTCGGTCTACCACTCTGCGGTGCTTGTTGAGCCATATTATGTCCACTTGCCTCACTAGCATTTCCTCTTCCCCTTCCTCTTCCACCTTGCATTGTAGGAGTGGGAACTACTGTAGGTGCAGATGTACTCATCTTTCTTGGAGGACAATTTGCAATCAAATGTTCCCTCGAGCCACATTTAAAGCAGAATCTACGTTTTTCCCAACATTACCCTGTATGCGTCCTTCCACAATTAGAATATGTGGAATATTTCCTCTGCCTCTACCTGAAAGTACACTAGCCGCTGACCCCGTACTTATAGTTTGTCTCGGTGAAAACCCTCTGAAATGAGATTGTGTTTGTTCTGATGTTCCATTCTGTTTCTTACTTGGAGATTCTGAACTAACTGGACCCTGCGATCCCTTTTGAAATCTAGACCTTTTAGCCATTCTTTATTGCCTATCTGAATTGATCTTCTCAATGCCTGTAGTAGCATCCACCAAGTCATTGAACACTCTAATCTTTTGTGCAAGTAAATGCACTCTAATTTCATCATTCAGCCCATCCCCGAATCTCTTACATCGCCTTACTTCACTGTCGACGATATCGCGAGCATACATCTTGAGTTTAAGGAATTGAACTTCATATTCTGATACAGTCATTCGTCCCTGTCTCAAAGACAAGAACAATTTCCTTTGCTCATCTTTAAATCATTCACTAATGTACTTCTTGTCAAATTATTCCAAGAAAAGGCCCCAAGTGATTTCCCCGGCTCGCCTTTCTCTCACAATATTATCCCACCACCTTCTAGCTTGTTCTTTGAGTAGACCTTGCACACAGTCTAATCTCTCTTCACCTGTAAAATGAAGCCTAGTCATACACCATTTAGTATGATCAAGCCAATCTTCTGCAATTGCAGGATTCACTGTGTCCCCTTTGAAGTCATCAGCCGGAAGCTTCTTAATTCTTTCAAGAGGAGTTCTCTCCTCTCTTCTTTCAATGTGAGGTACTACAGGAACTTGAGGAATTTGTATGTTTCATAGTACTTGTGTGATTACTTCAGTAGTCATATGCTGAAGTAAAGCAGCTTGTGCTGGAGTAGGTTGTTCAGGAAAGCCATGAACTGGTGGAGGTTCATGTCTTTGTTCATCCCCATGCCCAATACGGACTGTACTCTCAGCATCCTCTTCCTCATTCTGGTTGTGACTACTAATAGCCATTCTTATTCCTGAAAATTGGACCAAAGTGGATCAACAACTAACATATCATATTTATATCCCAAATGGCATGTACATACTAGTCATAGAATCGCCTAAACCTAGCTCCGATACCAACAAATGTAACACCCCCTTTATAGGGAGTGCCACGATAATTATAATCACCCAATCGACAACTCTACTCCACAATATAAAATTCAATACTATTAGATTTACTATGTACAAATACCAATATAATGTTTGAGACTCCAAATTATTTCTCAATGCCAATTATTCTCCAAATATTTCTCAATACCATTTTATATTTCTCACACTATCTAGTACATGCCATTATTCCACAAACCATAATATTACATTAAATTACAAATTCACCTCGAGTCTTTCCTTATTTGCTCTTCAAGCTGATCCACTTATTCCACTTTGGTCCAAGCTATCTACAAGTTCTCCACCCACGTGTAGAAAAAAACTACACGCTAAGCAATTTGGTTAGTGGTGTCCATAAAAGAAATATAATAACTTTGAACATTTTTAACATAGAAACAAAGTATATTTGTAAGTCAAAAACAAATTAACCAACTTTATGGAACCAAATCACAAAACTTATATAGTAATCCTTTCAAAGTACAATCAAATTTGTACCCAATTTTTCCAAATACTTTAACCACATATTGCCCAAATTAAACAAGTCCTGAATAACGGTAACATGGATACGGGAGCGGACAAGCCCGAAGCTGAAGCTTCAAAATCAATATATCGGTCAAGCCAGAAGCCGAAGCTTCAAAATCAATATATCGGTCAAGCCCGAAGCCGAAGCTTCAAAATGAACATATCGGTCAAGCCCGAAGTCGAAACTTCAATATCAATATATATATCATAATATCGGCCAAAGCCCGAAGCCAAAGCTTCAATTGTTTGTACAGTACCGTACCCCCCTTTATTGGCGCCAATCTACCCTGACCCGTATTCTACTCGTTTAATAAGGGCAATAAATTAAAGTAACATCTTAAAAATTCCAGTATAAGCCATCAATCATAATTCAACATAACTTCAGTAATTAAGGAATCCAAATCCCAAAATTTTAAGCATCAAACTTCAATTAAAACTCAATAAAATCAATATTCATACTTTCCAGAATTTTTTCAGGTTTCGTAACCTGACTTCCCCTACATTTTTCACTATTAAAATATCATCTAATCGAAAAGCTTTCTTCTAACCATAATTAGACACATGTCTCAGCTTTCGAAAGCCACTAGAATCATAGAAATCCAAATTTTATAACCAAAGTTATGATCAAAATACTAAACAGTGTACCAAGCTGAGATTTTCCGAAAACAAATTTCGTGACTCAACTTCAAACGAAAATTTCACATTGAAAACGAATGAAATTCAATAAGGTTTCTTCTGAACATATGTTCCTTACTTTCTGTAGATATCAATAAAATCAAGAACCGTTCAAATCAAAATTATATAACGAGAGAAAACATTGAAACAAAACAGGTATACAAATCTGAAAAATTTTCCGAAAAACCGAGAAATCGAAATTTAAGACACAAACCTTTTTCTAAGCTCTTTCTAGCTCTCTTCTACCTCTTTTCCGTTTGATTTGGTTGCACTAGCTTCCTCTACAACAGCCATATATAATTCTATCAAGATATTGTATAAATAAAATTCCTAATACCATAAATATGCTTAATCTACCATGAATTCTACTAATTAAGCTTTAATTTCATCAAAAATACTCACCTCTAATTTGGGTTACTATTCATCCGAATCTTAAAATCTGAAATCCTCCTCTTCTAGTCTTGATTGACTGAAATTGACGATGATAGAGGGCTTAAGGATCGATTTCTAACACGAATTTGAACTTGAATCGAAGAAATCGGAAGTTTTTAGGTTATGGAAATTTTGATAATGGAAAGGAAGAAATGGAGAAGGAGAAGGAAATGAAATTGAATGGGTTGAAGGGGATGAGGGATACGTATAGGATTTGATTTTTTTTTTAATTTTCAATAATGCCCTTGAACAAATAATTAAATACTCAATTCATCCCTTTTACTTAATTAACTCTTATTTCCTCATGTCTTATATCTAATAACAATAATAATAACTACAAAAATAATTTCCATGATATTTTAATACCATAGAATTTATTATAAGCAAATTTTGGAAATTTCGGTTCGTTACATTGCTAAACGGCCAAATCGCATTACATGTTTTTAAAGTTTACATTTTTTTAATTAACTAGTTTCCAAAGAGTGTATACATTTATCATATAGTTAATTTTCAAAATTTTACAAAAACATGCTATTCTTTTTGTTTAAAGTAGATAAAGTATATATAGATTACAAAATCTATTGATATTATCTTTTCATTTAATTAAATTGTTTTTTTAACAAGAAAAGAGATGGTTTAAAGTTTATAAAGATTAGATTTAACAATTTGAATTTAAATTATTATCTATTAGTTTTTTTTGTAAGCCTATAAATTATAGCTTTGTAATGAAATGAGGCCATGAGTAGCAAGGATAGTATGCCTTTCCTCAAATTTATCGGTTCGTGTTGTTTCTTCTCTTAAAAAACAACATTTATTCACCACAAAAGAATTGCAGATTTTGTTAATTAGCTAATTATGTATAATATTTTACTAATTTTTAGTAATTTTCAGTTATAAGTGATGAAATTTTGTTGTGATTGCTAACAGATTATGGAAGAATGTAATGATAGAGAAGTTGATCATGCAATTGTATTGCCTCGACTGAAAGTATTGATTCTTGGAGGAATGCCTAAGCTTAGAATTCTGTGTAACGGGAATCATGCAATTGAATGCCCTTCATTAGAAGAAGTGAGAATTGTAGAATGCAATAACATGGAAGCTCTTTCCTACGGATCATTCAATGCTCCAATAACCAAGGAATTAGAGTTAAAAGGAGTAAGATCTGTAAAGAATAGTATTACGAAGTGGCTGCATTTGAAACAAACCAATGGAACCCCTCGGGTAACGAAATTACAAATTGGAAGATGCAATGAAACGAAATACTTGGTTGATGCAACAGACTCTGATGACCCAAATCTGCTGCAAGCTTTCTTCTCTCGTTTGGAACATTTGGAGATTCAGCAAATGGATAGCCTAGAAGCAATATGGAACGGACCTTATTTGTCAAACATACAGCGGACGAAATTTCCTAATTTGACTCGTATTACGATATGGGACTGTCCAAAGTTGAAACGTGTGTTTCCGTTGTCGGTGGCTATAGAACTGAGACAACTAGGATACGTTTATATAAGGTCATCTTCTGAAATGGAGGAAATTTTCTACAATGACCAGGTTAGTTTTTTTATTTAAATAATTCTATTATTTGTTTTTCTGCAATTTGTTTACATAATATTCTGAAATTGTGTATAGTTTGGACCAAATAAGAAGATGATGGAAATCAGGTTATTATAATTTTTATAGGAATGATTTTTTTTAAAGGAGCCTAAGTTTGTTTCTTAATTATCCTCGTTCATGTACTAATTGAACCAAGTCCAATTAGTAAATCAAGTTATTATTCAATTGATTTTTCTATATATATAGTCATTAGTTCACTCATTTGTCCAACACGGCAACACCACATTCATTAACTCATTCAACATTATTAGAGCTAGGGGTGAGCAAATGTCGGTTCGATTCAAAACTCGAACCGACCCAAAATCCAAATTAGTAAAAATATAAGAACCGAAACCAAACCGAATATAGTTCGGTTCGGTGTAAATTGAACCGAATATAATTCGGTTCGGTTATAATCGAATTGCTCAAACTATATAATTTATAAAATAATTTGTAATTTATTTTTTCATTTTAGGGTTATATGAGAGACTTAAAGTAATTTCATGTGATATGTGTTAAATTTGATAGTATTTAGACTTCAAAATTTATATTTACAATAATAAATATAAATATTGATACATAAAAAATATAATTGAAGTAGTATGACATGTATATAATGAATTATTGAATGGGTTATATTCTTAAAGTTGTAAGATAGAACAATTCTTTCCGAAGTAGGATTACTGAAGTTAAAATCTCATATTTATTATTATTATTTATTAACGTCAATATTGATTAGGATATTTAGATATAATATGAATATATATTAAATATAATAATTATTAATTTATTCGGTTCGATTCGGTTTTATTTCGGTTTTTAAAGTAAAAACCGATACCGAACCGAAACCCAAATTTTAAAAATCAAAACCGAATCAAAATAAATTTGGTTCAGTACATTTCGGTTATTTTTATTCGGTTTCAGTTTAAATTTTAGTTTCGGTTTAATTCTGCACACCCCTAATTAGAGCAGGTATATTCACATTCAATCATTTAACATTCTCATTTTTCCCAATTATTAGAACTTTTTTAATAATAATACATGTACATGTAGATTATTGAGTGTCGTGTTACCATTTCACCCAAAAATTTAACCTGATAGGTTAGGTTGAATTATTTAAATTAAGGTAAAATATTTGATATCTAATTTCTATTAAATGTGGCTGCTCGTCCATTAGTTATATTTAAAAAGAATGCTATTGAATGTGGCAACTCATTAATTTAAGTACTCCCTCTGTTCAAAAAACTAATCACTCTTCAGATTTTTCTTTTGCTTCTTTTGCTTGTCATTTTTCATTTCAATGTAAGTTTTTACTCTTTTTTTTTCTTATTATACCCTTATTAATTATAGTTCAATCTCAATACTCATATTAGTTAATTAATACTAATTTAAGGATAAACAAGTTATTTTATACATTACTTGTTTCTTAAAATTTGTGAAGTCACATTCTTAGACTCTATTGAGTATATGCACTTGTATTTCTGGGTTATATATGTTAACTGTTGACGGATTGTTAAATTATTAAATTTACATATTTCAACTACTACATATTTAACCTTCCTCAAATAATGGCGATATTCCTATTATATTTGATCATTATTATTTTGATTGTTGACAGATTGTGGAAGAAAGTATCGAAAAAGTCGATGAAAGAGATGGTGATCATGTGGTTGTATTGCCTCTACTAAAGAGATTGGATATTCAATTTTTGCCAAAGCTTAGAAGTTTGTATAAGGGGAATCATGTAATTGAATGCCCTTCATTAGAAGAAGTGAATGTTAAAGAATGCAATAACATGAAAGCTCTTTTCTTCGGATCATTCAATGCTCCAATAACCAAATTAACGATTTCCCAATGCCGTGAAATGAAATGCTTGGTTGACCCAAATCTGCCGAAAGCCTTCTTCTTTCGCTTGGAAGCGTTGACCATAAAAGAAATGGACAGCCTCGAAGAAATATGGCATGGACCTTATTTCCCACCTTGCTTTCCTAATTTGACTAAAATTTTCATATGGCTCTGTCCAAAGTTAAAACGTGTGTTTCCTTTATCATTGGCTACACAACTACAATCCATGGAGATAATTTGTTGTGATGAATTGGAAGAAATTTTCTACAATGACCGGGTTAGTTTTTTTTTCTACTTAAATAATTAAAATATACTTTTTCTACAATTTATTTATATAATACTGTAGTCATTAGTTCACTCATTTGTCCAACTCAACATTCAATCATTAACACCTAAGTTTCCCCAACTAATAGACCATGTATATTCGCATACATTCACATACATTCATTTAACATAACTGTTTTTTTCGCAACTATTAGACCTCCTTTTTATTTATAAAGAAAAAAGGCATTACTGTATTTCAAATCTCTATTACATATTTTTAAATAATATGTACATGTAGAGTAATATTGGGATTACGCCTTTGCCTGATTCCCAAATAATATAGGGCCCCGTTTTCCACACCTAGTTCTTCTTCTTTCCCTTGTTTATTTCTGCTTTTATTATTTTTAAAGCCATCAATTATGCATATATTTAAATTTATCGTCCTTTTAAGAAAATTTTATAACTAATTAGACGTACAACTAAATTCTGTATTGAATTGTCCGGATAAACAGAGTTATTTTCTTAAAAAAATTCAGAATTTAATATATTAATACACTTATTACGCAATATTTACTATCTTTACACTAATGATTTCATTTTTATTTATTAATTCTTTTCTATTTGATATTAAAATTGAGTATATATTAAAATTAAAATTGATTTAATAATCGCACCACTATTTCTGTTATGTAAGACGTTTAGATTGATTTGTATTTTAGAATGAGAGAAATTTTGTTTTTATTAACAATTTAATTATTCAATTATCGGCTTTTGCCCGGGGCCTCGACCTTTAGATCAAAGCTGCTCTGACACCATGCTATAAAATCGTTTGACTTACAAGCTTAAGTTAACATGTAAGGTCAAATCATAGCTCATATATTGTTCTTGATATTAAGATGGTAAAAGTAAAAAGATTTAAGTGTTGCTTAGGAGTTCAGAGCACTTTTAGTAGATAGTCTATTCCAATACTAGTCTTGACACATGCGAAATTAGACAATTAAGTGAAAAATGACTCTACACTATCTCTTCTGTTTTCTCTTTCCTGTGTGATGTGGAACCATAAATGTTGAACATTGTCTATTTAAACTTATACATGTAGATAATTAAATAGAAACTAGTTTCTTGAATAACATTGTCTATTTGTAAAATCATTACCACGTCATTAAAATGAATTCATATTTTATATGTCGCATCAACTTAGAATGCACAAGCTACGAAAGATGCTTTGAAACTTATATTTTTATACTATTTTGCATCCCAACTATTTACATGCTTTTTTTCTATTAACTTTCTGTAAGTATTTGAGAATGTAAAAACTTCTCGGCGTTTAATCTATTTATTTCAAATTTCCAGTGTACGGAGCATTGCCTTTTAATCATTCAGTTAGGAAAATTTAGATACTAATTTAAGGATAAATCACGAGCGATACAACATGTTTATTTTCGTATACTTTAAACCGTATATAAAGTAGCAGTTTGTTTTTATTGCAAAACCATGAAATCACATGACTCATTTATGTACTTCTCCTCAATTTTCTTACAAGAGAGAATTGTTTTAGATAAATAACTTGAAACTGGATTACATCAAAAGAGAAATATGTCAAACCAACTGGACCACTGACCAGTTCTCGATTGCACATGCAGGTGGTGAAGTTTTGATAACACCGGTCTTAAAGTACTTTTATTTCTAATTATTTTTCTGAATCGCGAAATTGGTATTAAGAAAGTATAATTTAATAATCAAGAATCTTAGTTTATATCTTGTTTATATCTGGTAATTTTAGGACAATAAATAAATAGATTTCTCATATATTGCCAAAATTCTGCTATATTATGTAAATATTCGTGATTAATTGGTGACAGAGTGTAGAAGAAAATAGTGCAAAACTCGATGAAAAAGAAGCTGATAAAGCAATGGATGCTTTTATTTTCCCAAAACTAAGAGAACTGCAGCTATGCCTGTTGTCTAAACTCAGAATTTTGTATGATGGGAATCATTCAATGGAATTGCCTTCATTAGAGATATTTAACATTAATGGATGCAATAATATAGAAGCTCTCTCCAAGGGATCATTCAAGGCTCCAATACTTAAAGAAATATTTATGTTTTGGGGAAGGTATCCATGTGGGGAGGATCTTAATACAATTGTGAGGGAAACGGTACAATCTTTTCTTTAAACTTTTTAACTATATTCTTCTTTTACTCAAGTCTATGATGGTAAGTCCATGAATCAGGATGCCCACAAGTTAGCTAGGGCAGCTGGTTCCTAGACAGATAGGTGGACATGGTTTCATGCATGTCCACCTTTAATTAGAGCTATTATGGCTTATGATTTGAATTAATAAGACCATCTTTCTTCAGTAAAAAATACTTAAGACTATATGAAATTAATGTGTTACTAAGAATATTTAACATGTACAAAGTTGAACCGACGACGAGCCAAAGGAGAGGTCAAGGACGAGGCAGAGGCTGATAGCATGGATTAGGATTATCGTGATTTATGAAAATTCATTGTGAGTTTCACAATTATGATAACTATCTTCACAATTATTTTACATAGTAGGATATAAATGGACTCATAAATGTTGCCAATAACAATTAGTAGCAACATTAAATGAAATTTGCATACTTTGAGGTCAAGTTCTTATTTATGTTGTAAGAACTTTGACCTAAGCCTCATTAATTTAACTTAGCTTTAGTTCCAACTTAAGTGGGATGTTTTGATCCTCCACCGCTATTCGGCTTTTCTTAATATTAAAAAAATTGAGCATTTGATACTCCATGTTGTTGTACATATTTATGGATTGTTTATAAATTTATTATTAGTCGAGTTCCAAATCTTACAATTCTTTGCATTATTCTGCAGGTTGGGACACAGAACTAAATCTGGACAACAATTGTTTATTTCTTTATCTATCCTTTGCAAAATTTGTGTTGAGATGTCATTTTGTAAGGCCAAGCTCATTATTTACGTTTATGTCACCTTGAACTTACGGTGTGTCCAATTTATTCTTGTGCCCGACAAAAACGATCAATTTTCTCCCTGCTTTAGGTAAAAATGACCGATTTTTCCCTTTATCGTATGTTTACCGAGTCAAAAGAGAGAAATTTGGATTGTTTTTGTTAAGTGTTCGGGGAAACTAGCTGTTTTTGTCACGTTCTGGGAAAATTGGTCGGTTTTGCTAAGTACGTGAGATAAATTGGATAAACCTTTAAGTTTAGGATGAGGAGACCTTCAAAAAAAAGTAATGTACTTGGCTGCTTCTGTTATTGTTATTCGAACGTATGTCGTAACTTTTTTAAAACCGGGTTTCTTATAAGACCAAGTTTAATTTTCTTTTTGGTGTTTTGGTAAATAATAGCAGGTTTTGTGCTGCACCTTCTAAATCTATTTTTCTGCTCCATTGTGAAAGCAGTTTGTCAACTTAAACAAAGAGAATGTTAAGGCTTTCAATATCTCAACATATTTTTCATGCATACTGTTTGGTTCGTGAAACTGAAAAAATATTATTTATTATTAGTAAGGTTCGTATAGCTATTTGAGGCTTAGTTTTTGTTTGGATTTGAGACATTTTTTATCTACATAATGCTTGTCGAGTTTAAGGCTCTGACATCATGACCATTATGGATGGTTAGCTTTAATAGTTGTAGCTAGCCCCTAAACTTGGCACAAAAAGTTAGATACTACTTTGAATATTTAAAAGTTTCAACTATCTCTTTGAACTTGACAAAAGTGCACGAGTTTGCCCCCCCTTAATGCCACTTGTTAGCTTCTGGTTGGTTTGACTTTTCAAATATGTCATATTTTTTTATTTTTCTTTTCTCCAATCAAAAGCTGACACATGGCAATGAAGGGGTAAACTGTTGTACTTTTGCGAAGTTCAAGGGGGTTAAATAGAACTTTTGAAAGTTTAGGGTGCCATCTGACTTTTTTTTACTAAGTTCGATGGGTAAATAATGCAATTGGCCTACAAAGAAATCTATAAGTGGCATATTTGAAAGTTTCACGTGGAACCATGTCTGATTTCTGAGCTTGGAAATGGAATAATAATGTTAGCGAGACAGAATGGTCCATAATGATTCCGATTTCTCTGAAATTCATACTCACTTTAAATTCAATTTGTAATTAATAAATTTTTTTAGGATTTATCTTCAATAAATTAATCCGCACAACACAACCAATCAAAAATTTTCTCCAAATCGATACATGATGATGCTAAACCAAGACCAAGATAGCGCGCGGAAGGGATTGTTACTAAGTACAAAGTCAGACTGGCATCTTAGAATATAGGAAGATCCGGTTCTTTAAATGCAAAACTAGCTCTCTCTCCTAAGCGAAAGGAGTAATTACCAAAAGAAAAGAAGTTTAGATTCAGTTCGCCCCGGTAATTCAACTAGTTCCAAGTTGCTACATATGATAAAAAATATAGTCCATCAAAGGGGCCGAAACCACATTGGCTAAAAAGGTAAGGAGTATACCACAGTGGCACAAAGGGTGAATGAGCTGGCTTTAGCACATGATCCATTTACGAAGTATTCAGCTTTGAAGCCGTGATCATAGAGGTTACAGGTTCGAGTTCATATTCGGACAGGTGGGATAAGGTTTTCCTTTGTTATTATTGTAAGCCCGTATGATGCAAATGTTTTCCTCTCAACCCTCCAAACTTGATAGAAGTGTATCAATTTGCCCTCTGAAATCAGAAAAAGTGTATCAGTTTGACCTAGAATGCCACGTGTCAGCATTTGATTGGAATAACTTTTCAAAATACCTTTTTCTGTTCGCAAATTAAAAGCTAACAAGTGGCATTCAGTGTAAAATGATACATTTTTGTCAAATTCCGGGGCAAACTAATACACTTATATTAAATTCAAGAAGATGAGAGAAACTTTTAAAAGTTTAGGGGAAAGTAAATTTTTTTTTTATCAAATATAGGTGGATAAAAATGTATTTAACCTTTTTATATAGAAAAAATTCCTTGAAGCACACTAATTTTTTTTTGGTAATTAAAAGCACACTAATTATGAACCAGAAAGAAGTCATTAGCAGTAGTGGTTTAAAAATTGATTATTCCAGGAAATTATTGAGGGGGACCTCTTGACAAAGCATCAATGAAAGAACAGTACACAAGAAACAAACAAAACAAGAACGAAAAAAAAAAAATTTTAAAGCTGGAAATTATCAATTTTGATAAATTAAATGATGACTTGCTCTATTCATTATTGTTATGCATACTTTAATTTTGTATATTTATATTAAAATAAGTTTAATTTAAATGCGATTGTGGTGTTAGTCTAATGATTAATATTAAAGTTAGAATCTTTAAAGGTCTCAATTTTGAGTTAGGGTTGGAGATTTTTCTTTTCATTCAATGGTAAGCCTAACGAGGGAAAAAATATTTTAAAGTTATATTTAAGCTTAATTCAGTTCAAACTTAAAAGTAGTTGTACTGAACTGAAATTTATTTATTTCATTGTAAATCTATAAGTATGTAGTACTTATAATACTGAACTGAATGAGTTATAAATTGAAAGGATGTAGCCTTCATTCTCATTAGTCTTTCTTGAATAGACATGCTTGTCATGAAACCATCTCACCCAAAAGCTTAAGTTGACAGGTTAGGCTCAATTACAGTATTTATATTATTCCTGACACTCGCCCACAAGCAAATGACCCCTAGGCTTGAAGCGGATACAAAACAGACCCTTTCCGCTACGTGTTTTTTTTAATAAGAAAAAAATAAAGTTAGGGGAAAGAAAGGTAAAGCTTTCTATTTTAAAATAGTAGAGAGGGGCTTGAGAGTCACAAAGTCTAATCATTTATTAGACTATTAAAATTATTAATTTATGCTTCATAATTATATTCTAAATTTTTTTCTTTTTATATACTGACTTATCATTACATAATTTTTCTCCTAATTAATAAAACGACAAATAAGAGAAAACATGCTGAAAATACATAAAAAAAAAATCTAACTTAATAATAGTTAAAGAAAAATAATGAAAGACTAAGGGTATTCTTTTTTTTTGAAAAACTCCCGGAGGAACATTGTGTACCTCTAAAGGAAAAAATATTGGAGCGGGTGCAAATTTTGGGGCTGAGGTCCCAACTAGATTGATACCTCCGCTTACCTACAAAACACACACCCCTCTTTTCATTAATAAAAAGTGGTTCTCAAAATAAGAACCATATTGTTTGTGTTACAAGCTGAGAAGCAAACTCGGATTAATAAATAAATCCGAGACCGAGTGGCAAATATTACATTTGTATGAATTAAAAAGAAACCGACAAAAATAAATGCTAGCGATAAGCAAGTCCCCGTCATCAATGTCACCATCAAAGACCTTCTTATTGTGCCTCGTCCATAAATTCCAAGATATGATAAACCATAGTGAAGTCCCGAAATCGCGATAGATGCCATGTTTGAAGAAAGAGCGCCATAGAATAAGGAAGTCGTATCCCGAGTGTGGCATTACCAATGAAATTCCCAACCAACGAAACGCGTCACACCACAGGCTATGGCTCGCTCGACAAAGGAAGAGACAATGATCCATTGTTTCGGAGGGCGAACAAAAAGGGCATGCATCATTGTTGATCGTGCGGCATCCACGACGCAATAAAAATTCATGAGTTGGTACGTTGTTATGACACACAATACAAGCAAAAAATTTTATTTTAGGAAGTATATGGGCACTCCAAATAAGTTTGAAGTCTTTCAAGGGAGATATCTGTAAAGACCCGGTCCTAAGAGGGGTGGCGCCGGGGTAGAAGACCTAAGCAAAGAGCGGCCATGAAGGATGTCGATGGGGACAGGAATGAACCGAATCCACACCCGAAAGAGAGAGTTTCGAGATTGTGCTGGTATGGGACAGCAGAATTGAGAACGGTTAAGGATTTCGAGGTTGTAATGGTATGGGACATTACAATTGAGAGAGACTTAAGAGATTTGATTATTACTACCTATACTAATAAGGTGCACCTTCTTTTCGGGATCCTACTCGGGAGAACTCCAAAGTTGAGCGTGCTTGACTTGGAGCAAATCTTGGGATGGGTGACCTCCTGGGAAGAAATTTCCAGGAAGTGAGCGAGTGAGGACAAAGCTCACTGGAAAGACTCGTGTTGGTTTGTGGGGGCAGTCGGTCGAACCCGGGGAGTTACAATATCCATTAGGGTTGTTGGTAGAATCCAAGATAATAAGAGGCTGCCGAATATTCATTTTGGACACCAATTTCCTAAGTAAAATGGTCGGCATTAGAAAATTTGTTGGTCAGAGATTCCCGTACCTTGAAAAAGAGAAGGACAAGATGACAGAGTCCATGCAAGGGTCTTGATCGGGGAATTTGCGGTCCAATTATCATGCCAAAGGGAGCCCACTTGACCATTGCCTACACGAACACGCACTTGGGAAGAGTGAAAAGCCCAATTGTTTTCATTCATGAAACAATATTTCATAATTCCATGCCACACACGAGAAATAATTTTTGAATCCAAGACTATCATTTCATGCCATGAACGTACTCCATAGCATCGCACACAGTATCTAACCAAAGAGATTCCTCATTAGTATCACGTAATTTCCAAATCCATTTAAAAAGCAAGCTGGCGTTGACGACTTTAAGATCACGAATGGAGAGAGCACCCAGTTAGATTGGTAGAGTTATGGTGTTCTAACTCACTTTGCACACACTGTTAAGATTTGAACCACCTCGCCATAAAAAATTACTCATCAATCGATTTAAAGTCGAAATCACAGAAATTGGCATGCGAAAAATAGATAATAGATAGATTGGAAGGTAAGAAAGTACCGATTTTATTAAAATGATCCTACTCACATAAGATAGGCACTTCCCTTTCCAATTAGCTAATCAGGTTTTAAACTTCGCAATCAAGGAGTCCCAAGAGGCAATGGGGGCTGTTTATGCAGAGTGGTGCGCCCAAGTATTTAATTAGAAATTTTTCCACCCGACAGCCAAATAAAGTAGCGAATGAGGCAAGTGAATTGACATGAACACCCATTAGTGCACTTTTATGGTTGTTGATTCGAAGACTAGAAATTATTTCAAAACACCTCAAGATCTATAAGAAAGTAGGGATAATTGATTCTGCCGGCAAAAAAAAATAGTGTCATCTGCAAACTGAAGTAATGAAATGTCCTTTAGAGATTCCTCAAGGCGAAAGCCTAGTAGCATGCCTTCTCTAATACTACAATCAATGAGTTGTTTCAGTCCTTCCACGGCATGTACAAAAATGAATGGTGATAACGGGTCTCCTTGTTTTATGCCTCTCTTGATACGAATGGGAGCGCATGGTGTGCCATTAATCAATATGGATGTAGTTGATTTTTTTTGCAATTGGACAACCAAGATATCCACTTTTGATGAAAACCCATCTTATGTAGGATCAAGTCGATGTAAGTCCAGGAAATACTATCAAAAGCCTTATGAAAATCTAATTTCAAAACCAGACATGATTTCCTTCTAGAATGTAAACTGTGGATTACCCCCGACGCCAAGAACGAACACTCGTGAATACTTCTTCCTTTAATGAATGCAAATTGATTATTTGAGATTAAAGAGGGTAAAACAACTTGTAAATGAATAGATAGAAACTTTGCGATAATCTTGTAAACCCCATGAATAAGAGAAATTGGCCTATAATTATTCAAAGTACAAGAAATTGGCACCTTAGGTAGCAATACTGTGAAGATGTTTTTAAAGAGTCTGACAGTTGTGATGTAGCGTGAAAACGCTCAAAGACCTGCATGCATTCTAACTTTAGATCATTTGTAAAAAAGGAAATTGAAACCATATGGTCCCGGTGCTTTATTCTCCCCACACGTATTAATGCAATTCCATATCTCATCAGCCGAGAAAGGAGCAGTAACGGCAGAATTTCGATTGGCATTGATGGTGGAGAAATGGAGTTTGTGGAGGGAAAAAGGAACCTCGGGATTATCCATGAAGAGCTGCTCATAATAATTGCAAATTGCCCCAGAAATTACTTGTGGATCGGTAACAATCTCACCCTGAATATCTAAATGTGTGATTTCATTATTACGGAATCGGGCGGATGCTATGCGGTGAAAAAAGGTGTTATTGTCCCCTAAGAGAGTCCAAGTAATCCGAGATTGTTGATGTCTAAGCTTTTCAAAAGTGGAGCAACTTTCTTAAAGTAAAGCACAATGGGTGTTGAGTTCCGTGTTTTGCACCATGGTAAGGGGACGGGGAACATTGCTAGAAGTGAGTGCTAAAATTTTAGCTTCCAAATCTGAAATTTTCCTGCTTATATTTCCAAAATTCTCTGAATGCCAAGGGCGAATGGCTAAGCTTATTTTGGACAATTTGAAGGAAATATCTCTGTGTGGGTAAGATGAACAAACTGATTGCCATTTTCCATGAATGAATGGCAAGAACTCAACCTTGTCCCAACAAAAGTTTAACGATCTAAAAGGTCTTCTGCCTACGATTCGAACCACAGATGATCGGAATAATATAGGTAAAAGATCAGAAAGGGTTGTGTCCAATGTCGAGATGGATAGATTTGGCCAAAAGTCTAAGATGTCGCCTGAAACCAGAATCCTATAAATGCGGGAAAAAGAAAGCCTAGTGTGCTATGTGTAGTCACGCCCTTGAAGGGGTAAGTCATAAAATTCGGTTTCCAAGACAAAATCTTGAAAAGCGGTCATGGAAGGTTGAAATATGCCCCACGCTCTTTCTGATTCATGTAAAACATCGTTAAAATCACGACATATCGATACCCTCTGAAAATCAAGAATAACTGAAATAATTTCTAACCACAAAGCATTTATATCCATGTGACTCGTTGGGGTGTATAGACTTAAGACATAAAAATCTTATTGTTGCATAGAGAATTTGATCAACACCCATCTAGAAGTCAAAAGAATTAATGACCCATTAAGTTAACCAGAGTTCTAAGAGAACAAGATTCCACCTGGAAGGCCAACAGATGAGATACAGTGATAAGCAAAATCATTATGACCCCAAAAATGATGAACCACATGATCGTAGACACCTTCAATTTCCATCTCCAATATAACAAAAAATTTTAGGTTATATTTCCTAATGCATGATAGCACAAACTGCTATTTTGATCCATTATTAACCCCTCATCGACAGTTCTAACTTAAGAAGTCTAATGACATAAGCAAAATATATAATACCTTGGTGAGTGATCCTTAATCAATGGACCAAATTATCCATGGCTGCCATAATGATCGATTCATGATGATCTTTGACTAAGCCTAAATTTTTACCAACATTAATAGTCATTTTTTCTCATGATCCAGAGAAGCCCTTACTTGGGATAATATAATAACGCGATTCATATTTGGAATGTCGGGTCTCGATGATCTTGAGTTTTCAGTTTAGTGTGTTTCAAGTGCCTGAAATTATGCCAAATGCCTACTTGGTTCGGCTTCCTCATTATGTACTATTAGTGCCATATTAGTCTCGGGAACGGTGCTTAAGTTAGCTCCAGAATGGTCAAATACAAGGCTGATTTGTACATTTTCCCGGATAGCTACATTGTGCTCTTGAAATTCTACTTAGAATGAATGATATGAATTATTGGGGTCAATTGAGTCTTCGCTAGAGTCACTGGATACATCTGATTCGATATCCTGGCAGTGTTCACAACCCACTCCTTGTCTGAGATTGGTGTGAATTTCTACCTCCCTCGAACCAACAAGAAGTTTAAATGAACGGTTGGTGGTGCCAAAAGAAACCGAGACAAGACATGAAACAATGTCAAGATAGTTCGGTATATTTAAGTCAAAGTCCAACAAAACAATTCAATCGAAGGATGCAGCTAAGTGTCTAAGAAGATTTTCTATATCAACACGAGGGGATGCTCATAAAATCAACATACATGATGCACTCCTTAGGAGAAAAATCAGCTGGCAAGAATTGCACCCATTTGAATATATGGTGCATAGCCTGCCAATCTCTACCTACAAATTCATTCATGGTAGTCACTGAATTAAAAGTGACAATAACAGTATCATTACCCCACATGAGCAGCAAAGGCAATGTCAAATCCATGATTCTGTAATAGTTCAAAAGTGATACGAATATTTGAAATGTCATGCAAAGAAATAAGACATGACTTATCTTTCCAAGGGGCCACTTTTATAACAAGTTCATGGCCCCGAGATGAGTTTGCTTGGTTGGATGGTATTCCTTGGTGTTCAGAATTCAGTTTAGAAAAAGAGGCCTCGATCGAATCCTTGGGACCTTCAACTACTTTCACATATGATCTCTCTCCTCTGTACGAATCATGAAATTTGATTTTCTATTTTAGAGCCTGAAGAGGGATCGGATTGTGCTTTGGATTTTAGATTGACGAAGATTTGATCCTTCTCGTATATCTTGCCTTGAAGGGCCTCAATTGTATGATTCCAATTGATATAGAGTTTAATCGATAAAGAATTCCATGAATAGGAAGGGAGCTGTCGACAGATAAAAAACCAAAATTCAGAATTTTTGGCATTTTTCCTCCTGGCCACGTAAATCTTGCCGATGATGCCATATTTCTTGAAAATTCTACTCTTCGAGTCCGCTCGATACATGTTCGGGAAATTTTCAAAATAAATTCTGGTAGGGATAGGAGGTCTGGATCATCGATTTTCCAGATTTGGGGGGCAACGTGAGGTGTGAGTGGTGTTGTGGTTGCGTGGGTATTGATGATGGTAGTGATTAGGGTCACGGGGGTGGCGGGGTGGTTGTGATCACCGTCGGAAAGGTGATAGCGGTGATAGGGGGAGCCGTCGGGAATTAGATTACCATGATTGGGACCTTGAGTTTTTAAAATTTGGTGGATTTCATTTCTGGTCGATTCCATCCTAAAGGCCAATTTCTAATTCCACCAATTTGGATGAATTTGGTGGGAGCCTATTTTTTTCCAAGTTTGTCCCTTCTTTTTAACTTATTTTACTAACTTGACCAAAGAATTTTTATACATAAAGGGTACATATGTAATTATACTACATTTTTCTTTACAAATCCATCCTTGTATCTCAAACGTCACAATTTTATTCTAAATTTTTTCCTCCTTATATACTGACTTGTCATTACATAATTTTTCTCCTAAATAAAATGACAAATAAGAGAAAACATGCTGAAAATACATAAAAAAAAAAATCTAACTTAATAATAGTAAAAGAAAAATAATGAAAGACTAAGGGTGTACTTGGATTGAAGGTTTTGAAGGAGGAGGAGGTAATTAGATTACCATGATTGGGACCTTGAGTTTTTAAAATTTGGTGGATTTCCAAAAGGTCAATTTCCCAATTCCGCCAATTTGGTAGAATTTAGAGGGAGCCTATTTTTTTTCCAAGTATGTCCCTTCTTTTTAATTTATTTTACTAATTTAATCAAGTTTGTCCCTTCTTTTTAATTTATTTTACTAGATATATAGGGAGAAGAAGGACATTCATATGGTTTTCATTGATTTAGAGAAAGCATATGATAGAGTGCCGAGGAAAGTACTTTGGTGGGCACTGGAGAAAAAAGTATTCATGTAAAGTACATAAACTTAATAACGGACATGTATGAAGGGGCAGTAACAAGTGTTCAAACTAGACAATGAGTGACAGAGGAGTTTTCCATCATGATTGGATTGCATCAAGGATCATCTCTATGCCCATTTTTATTTGCCCTAGTTATGGATGAGTTGACCACCAAAATACAAGATGACATCCCATGGAGTATGTTATTTATGGATGACATCGTATTGATTGATGAATCAAGGGAAGGGGTTAATAAGAAGCTAGAGCTGTGGAAAAATGCGTTAGAGAGTAAAGGTTTTAAGTTAAGTAAAAGTAAGACGGAATATTTGCACATCAAGTTCAGCTTACTGAAGGGAGACGAAGGAGAAGTAAAACTAAGAGATACAATTATGCCAAAATGCAAACAATTTAGGTATTTGGGCTCTCCCTTCCTCGAGGAGGGGACGATTGATGATGATGTAACTCATAGAATTAATGTAGGATGGATGAGATGGAGAAGTGCCAGCAGAGTCTTATGTGACAAAAAGATACATTTGAAATTGAAAGGTAAATTCTACAAAACGGTGGTTAAGCCAATCATGACATATGGGAGTGAATGTTGGGCTATTAAGACTCAACATATTCAAAGGATGAATGTGGCAAAAATGAGGATGCTTAGGTGGATGAGTGGGTATACAAGGATGGATCGAATTAGAAATGAATGCATCTGCAAAAAGACCGGTGTTGCACATATTGAGGATAAACTGAGAGAAGGACGACTAAGTTGGTATGAACATGTGCTACGTAGACTAATAGATGCTCCAGTTAGAAAATGTGAGAACTTATGGACAGAGAGTAATGTTAGAGGGAGAGGTAGACCTTAGATTACTTGGAGGGAAACTATTTCTAAGGATATTCGTTTGCTCGGTATGGACGAAAATTTGGCTTTTGATAGAGCTTCATGGCATTGGAAATTCCATATAGCTGACCTCATCTAGCGTGGGATTTAAGGCTTAGTTATTGGTTGGTAATCAAAGAAATTTTATACATAAATGGTACATATGTAATTATACTACATTTTCCTTTATAAATCTATCCATTCATCCTAAACATCATATTTTAAAAAAATTTCCACTCCCTTCAAATTCTACCATTTCTTTTCCTTTCCCTTCCTTTGAAATTTCCTAATACTTTGCTCCCAAGCAAAGCCAAAGGTACACTTAAAAAATGGTGGGAGTAATTTGTAATGCAAATTCATGAGTATGTTTTATCTCAATCTATGTTATATCCTTTTGGGGATATGAGTCCATGGTAGATTTAATAAGTTGAATGAAAAATATATACCCATTCAAGAGAAACCTTCAAGACATGGTAGTAATAAAGGTTCATAAAGCCTTTCTTCCCAGAATTTCTGGATCGTCGGGGCCGGATGTGGCAAATTGGAATAGGGTGATTATTAATACCCAGCATATAGAACCTCGTGAGAATGAGGCTAGATTGGTAGTTAGAGTGGGTGAGATGCTGGGTCTGTTTCAGGAGCAACATGCGGAGCAAATCTTGTAGGTACTGGAAGAGCCTAGAGTTTGAATAGTCCGTTTGAATCGAGGTTTGGTACACGTTTCTTTTTGTCAGTAAACCTTCTTTCTTGGAACTATCGTAGGGGGCTCACGAATGGAGCAAAGCAATTTTTTGTTCATTCGTGTGTCCGCAAATGGTCTTTGCATGTTGTTGTGTTAGTGGAGAAGAAAGTGTTGGATGTGTCAGAGATGATTGTGAAGAAATTATAGGGTCATAATGATTTTTCATATTATTGTGTTCCTGGTCAAGGTTTTTCGAGAGGGATAATTGTGTCATGGAACTCTAAATTAGTTAGGGGTACAGTTAGAGCTGTTGGCGTAAGATGGTGTATTCTGAGCACGGCTGTGAATCAGGTTGAGATTGATATTGTATGCTTATACGGGCCAGTCACAGCTGCTGAGAGGAACCAATTATGGGTTGAATTGCTGCCCCTTATTCGGGATGTTGGTAATTTATTGATATGTGGTGACTTTAATGAAATTCTTCATTATTCAGAAAGAGCGGGTGGGAATGGGATTGTTTCTAATTCTATGATAAGATTCTAGGAATTTGTGAACAAGTGTGCGTTGTATGATGTTCCTTTAGTTGGAAGGGACTATACATGGAGTAACAGTCAGTCGTATTCGAGGATCGATCGAGTGTTGGTGTCATGTGGATTATTAGATAGCTGGCCGGGTTTACAACTCATGACGGTAGGCTCAACCCTATCGGATCACTTGCCCATTATTTTCCAGTCGCATTCTTCGCGGAGATGGGGAAGGAGAGTAGATAGATTGCTAAATAGTTGGTGGGATGTTGATACTTTTTTGCCATTTATCACTAGTAAGTGGCGTTCTATTTGTGGTGCGGCTGGAAGTAAGGATAGAGATGTTGATTTAAAACTTCGAAAATCATGGGGATTTATCCATCCTTGGCATTCGTCTAATTTTGGTCAATTGGATAATAGATTAAAATCGTTGGAAGCCCGGGTTTTAGAGTTGACTGACTCTAGTGTGGGTCGGCCTTTGGATGCTTCAGCCGTGTCTGAATTACAAAGTGTGAAAACTACATTGTTTCAGGCTAGACGAAGCCTTGAAAAAATTTGGCATCAACAGTCAAGAGTGAAGTGGACTTTATTGGGTGGTGACAATACAGCGTTTTTTCACCGCATCGGTTTGGCTAGGTTCAGAGGTAATCGGATTTCATAGTTGGAAATTGGCGGGAGAGTCACTAGCGATCCTATAGGGATCATAGCTACGATTCGAAACTACTATTCGATCCTATTTTCGGGAACTATAGTTATTCCGTTTGATTTGGAAAGACTAAAGTTCAGGACGGTAGATGTATTAGAGAATCATCGTCTAGTTGAACCATTCTCAGAAGCCGAGATATGGGATGCAGTTTGTTCTTGTAATGAGGGAAGGTGCCTGGACCTGATGGATTTAATTTTTTCTTCTACAAACGATTTTGGGGTGAACTGAAGCCTGAGCTACTGGACCTATTTGCCAAGTTTCATGCGACGGGACGGCTGCCGAATGCTATTAAATCGTCATATATGGTCCTAATTCCTAAGGTACCTGGCTCTTCTTCGTTGAATAATTTTAGACCTATTGCCTTGATCCATGGTATATATAAAATTGCGTCTAAGGTGCTTGCTAAAAGACTACAACCATTGCTACCTAAGTTGATATCAGACAATCAATTTGCTTTCATTAAAGGTCATAATATTCATGAATGTTCGTTCATAGCCTCGGAGATTATCCATTCGGTTCATAGGAGTCGTCAACCATGTTTGGCTATTAAGTTAGACTTTTATAAGGCTTATGATTGTGTTTCGTGGAACTATATTAATGCAGTTTTTAGACAAATGGGTTTTGATGAAAGATGGGTTCAATGGCTTGACAACTGTAGAAGGAATTCGGTCGCTTCGATTCTGATCAATGGGACACCGTCGGAACCAATTAAATTGGCTAGGGGGGGTTAAACAAGGTGATCCTATTTCCCCGTTTCTTTTTGTTCTGGCTAGTGAGGGATTGAAACTAATGTTTGAGGAGAGTATTCGAATTAGCCTATTACCGGGTTTTCGGATTGACGGCTCAGAGAAGGACATGTCCATCCTGTAATTCGCTGATGATACGCTATGCTTTTTACTGGCAGATGAGTCTCTATTACCTATTTTTGTTAGAATTTTATGATGATTTGAGTTGATTTCAGGCCTGAAAATTAATTTTAATAAGAGCTCTATTATGGGTATTCATGTACAAGAGACGGTCGTTTCATCTTGTGTAGGCGTCCTGGGATGTCGAGTGTAGAACTTTCCGATTACCTATCTTGGAACCTCTCTCAGTGTTAGGCGTGTTCCTGTTTCCTCTTGGAATCCATTGATAAGTAAGTTTTAGAGATGATTAGTGAGTTGGAAAGGACAATGTTTATCCTATGCGGGACATATGGTGCTTGTGAAATCGGTATTATCATCTCTTTCTATCTTTTTGCTATCATTGAATAAAATGCCAGGAGCGGTAATTACGAAACTTGAGCAGCTGATGCGGAATTTTTTGTGGAGGGGTGATTCAACTACTACGGGTATCAGTAAGGTTAGTTGGGCGACGATTGCCCTACCCAAAAATCTTGGGGGCCTCTACGTTAGGAACTTGAAGTTGGTTAACTGTAGTTTGTTGATGAAGTGGGTATGGAAGGTTAGGAGTGCTGATCATGGGTCATTATGGTATGAGATTTGCGTTAGATGATACGGGTTTGATTCATAGTGGTTCATTGGAAACTATGATTCATCTACATTATCACATACTTGGAGAGGAATTATAGCATGTTGTATTAGAGGTGGGGAGTGGTGGGAATTTTTCAGGTCGTGTATTCGGGTTGCTATTGGGAGTGGGGATAATTGCTCCTTCTGGCATGACAACTGGATGGCAAATTCAGAGTTGGCGGTCTTGTTCCCTGACCTATACCGCTTGTGTAATAGGAAATCGTGTTCAGTGGCTGAGGGGTGTCATTATCTTTTCGGGTCATCTACCTTTTTGAGGCCTTTTTAGAAACAAAACTTAAGGATTTCAGGACAGGAGGGAGATGCATAACTTCAAAATTGGATCGTTATAAGCTATCCGAGCTTGTTTATAGCGGGTGACAATGAGTTGGGGCAGGGTCAAAGCCAGCCTATCTTTTCAGGGACGGCTGATCGGTTTATTTGGGAGTTGGGGGAGAAGAAGGTGTACAAGACAAGTTCCTTTTGTATGGGCTACTATAGTACTCCAAAGTGGCCTAAGCCGAGGCTCGACTTTTCGGTAATATGGGAGGCATGTGTGACCCTGAAAGTTTGCTTTTTTGGGTGGCTTGTTTTTCACAGAAGATTACCAACAAAAATGTTTCTTTTCCTCCGTGGCTGCCAAGCTATAATGGATGGTCAATGCCCATTTTATGATTTAGAGGAGACTATGGATCACGCCCTGCTCCATTGCATCAACAGCTATAAGGTGTGGACTCAGGTGATGAGATTGCTCGGTATCTCACTGCCTATACCGTGGAAGGCGATGGATTTCTTAGCCATGTGGCACGGCGCTATGGTTCTTAATTACTTGGGCACTATGGAAACGAAGGAACAAATTTGTTTTCGATGGCAGGCTGGGTTCAGAAGACATTATTGGATCATGCATTCATTTATGTTGGTTCATCCTAAAAAGTAGGAGGCGTGATGTTAATTTTGTAACTTCTGATGTATTTAATTTTCCGAACTTGCTACTCTCGTGTAATTGATTTACTCATGTTCTTGCCTTGAGACCGTGAGTTGATTTTTATTTAATAAAAGAGGGGTAGGTGTTTTGTAGGTAAGCGGGGAAACCAGCCTAGCTGGGGACTCCGCCCCGAAATTTTCACCTGCTCCAAGCTTTTAGCCTTTGAGGGGACACACTATTCCTTCGGGGGTTTTTCAAAAAAAAAAGAAAACAAAGTCAAAGTCAATGAATATGATAGCAGTACAAGACAGAAACAGTAGATAAGGTAAAACCATTGTTATCAATACCGTACCGTACTAGTCGATTCAACCGATTTTACCATGAATCGGTCATGGTTACAGTACGGTATATTTATAAATAGGTTTTAGTAAAAAACTGGAGAAAACTGGGTTAAACCAGAAAAACTGGTAAAACCGTTGTATCGGTTTAAACCAGTTTTTCCAAAATACTTTTGGCCGTGAGTAAATTTGTTGCTAAAGAAATAGAAAAGCATTGCTAAAGACTTAAAAATGTTGCTCTAGACAAAAAAGTTGCTAGAAACCCAAAAAAGCGTTGCAATATTGATTAAATAATATATGTTTTTTCCAAAACCTCTTTCGCAACACGCAGAATCGTTGCAAAAGACCTATAAAGCGTTGCAATAGCCACTGAAAACCATAAATAATATATATTCTTTCAAAAATAAAAAATCGATAAACCACTAATAACACCTGTTATACCGCATACCACTTGACTCGCCGGTATATGGCCCAGTACGACATTGATAACATTGGGTAAAACAGAGTTGAGGTAATAATAAAGAAAAAAACAAAGAGAAGAAATGGACTGAAATCTGATATTAAAATGTTAAAATAACTTGCAATGTTCAATTTGTTTGGAATCATAATTGAATAACTCTTTAATTATAATTATAGTTAAATTACATGGTATTTTTTAAGTTAATTATATTTAAAACCGAATGAAAATTATAATTACTGAACTAAACTGAATAAATTATAAGTTAAAAAAAAATACGTGTCTCAATGTAAGCACTTATATTAAACAAGAGAAAAACTGACATTAAATATGGTAGGTATATGGTCCATTAATGTCAATAATTATGATAGGGGTCACAAGGACAGGACAATTAGTTTTCACATTTAAAATTTGATAAATCAGAAGTGTAGAATTGAAAGCAATAGTCGTCCATCAGGTCTTTCATTTTAAACTCAGAATTCAATTTTAGTTTTAATTTATTAATTTCAGGCTTATGTTTACAGGAAATTAATATGTCATCAACATAAAACAACAAGTATATATATGAATCATCTTTTAATTTCATATAGTAAACACAGGGATCATACATACTTCTACAGAAATTTAATTCAAGCATAAATTGATCAAATCTAAGGTACCACTGCCTAGGAGACTGTTTCAAACCATACAAGGACTTTTTCAATAAACATACATGTGACTCTTTCCCACTTTGGACAAAACCATCAGGTTGGGACATAAAGATTTCTTCATTTAAATTACCATGAAAAAAGGCAGTTTTAACATCTAATTGTTCTAACACTTAAGTCACACAAAGCAGTCAAGGACAAAATGATTCTGATTGAAAAATGTTTTACTACAGGAGAAAAAATATCATGGAAATCAATACCATCTACTTGACTAAATCCCTTAGCAACAACTCCAGCTTTGAACCTTTCATTTTCAACACCTAGAATTTCAAGTTTTCTTTTAAACACCCATTTACAGCCTATAATTCTTTATTTTTAGGCCTAGGAACTAGAATCCAAGTGTTGTTTTTATTCAAAGATTCTATTTCACTTAACATAGCAGTATGCCATTTATTCCAATCTTTAGACTGTTTAGCTTCATTATAAGTTCTTGGTTCAACATATTCAACACAATCAGCAACATTTGTAGCAAAATCAACAAATTCAGAATAACTACAATCATAAACAATACAATCAAGGAACCTAGAAGGTCTTACTTCCCTTCTAGACCTATCCCTAACTAATTGGTAGTTATCAGATCCAGAATTAGGCTGATTGGACTCATTATTAACAGCTTCAGGTTGATCATTTAGGTCATTTTCATTAAAGTTGTTATGGTCATATTGATTTTCATTAACAGGATTATTAAAATCATTATTTTGTTCAATCCTATCAAACTCCACCTTAAACCAAGATTGCTGATTATCAGTCTGATTATTAACAATATTGTTTTCAAGTTTGGGAAATTCATTTTCATAAAAAACAGCATCCCTACTTATAACAACCTTGTTGTCAGACAAAGACCAAAACTTATATCCCTTAATACCAGATGGATAACCTATAAAAATACACTTCTTAGCTCTAGGGTCTAAATTAGACTCTTTACTATGAACATAGGCAGCACATCCAAACACTTTAAGGTGACTCAAGTTTATAGGTTTGTTGTACCAAATCTCATTGGGACATTTAAAATCAATGGCAGCACTAGGAGATCTATTAATCAAGTAACAAGTAGTTTGGGCAGCTTCTGCCCAAAAACTTTTACTTAAACCAGACTCAAACAACATGCATCTAACTTTGTTTAAGAGTGTTCTATTGTACCTTTTAGCCACCCCATTTTGTTGAGGTGTATAGGTACAGGTCATGTGTCTTATGTTAATATTTTAGTGTAATTGGATCAACTAGTTTTGACCAATGCGATTGTGACATTTCACCAAACAAGTATGGAGAGTGCAGAGTGCACACTTGTTCGGATTCTGTTTACGATTTGGGGGTCCGAGGGCAGCGCCCCCGGGTGGAGGGCCCAGGGGCGGCAGCCCCTAGCGGGGTCTAGGGGCAGCGCCCTTTGGCAGGGTCCGAGGGTTGGCAGCCCCTAGCAGGGTCCTAGGGCAGCGCCCCGGGCTGGGGTCAAGCTGAAAATGAATTTTTGTCCGAAACAGTGTGTCTGTTGGACACAACTGAATCTCGAAATAAACATGTCTTTTGGACATGGCTGCTACCCCAAACAGCATGTCTGTTGAAGTTTTGGCTATTTATTTCACCAAAACGATATTGGCAAGATACAGAAAAATTCGGTTGAAATTTCACTGCAAACAAAATTCGTGTTCTTGATTCTCTTTCTGATTTTATCCGATTGAAAATTTGGTAAACCGGCCAAATAAATTTCAATCTTACAGCGCTTTCGCAACTTCAGAAATATCCAAGTAATCCCCGATTTCCAACATCTTACTATTCCATTTTCTGAACAATAAGAGTTAAACTGATTTTTTATAAATTCTAGGCCATTGTCAGTTCTAAGAATTTTAATCTTAAGACCAGTTTGATTTTCAAGTAGCAATTTCCATTCTAAGAATTTATCAACACATCATTTTTATTTTTAAGAAAATAAATCCAAACTTTCCTTGAAAAGTTATCAATAAAAGACACAAAGTACTAAGATCCAGAAATGGATTCAGGAACAAAAGATGACCCCCATAGATCACTATGCACATATTCTAAACAAACTTTAGATGTAATTGTTGAGTTACTGAAACTTTGCCTATGACATTTACCCATAATACAGGTTTCACAAGTTTGAACTTTATTAGAAGCAGGAATATCAACGACTCTTTCCTTTTAAAGGTAAGAGAGACCCGTATTGCCTATATGACCAAGTCTCTTATGCCATAGGATAGTTTTCTCATTACTGTTTATGGCATAAGCAGAATACACCAAAGCAAAACCATTTAGATAGTAAAGGCCATTGGCAAGATTTCCATCCAAGAGACAACTGCCATTTGTAGTAATTCTCATGACTCCACCTTGAGCCTGATATAATAAGCCTTTGCTATCTAAATAACTGAGAGATATAAAATTCCTTTTAAGACCAGGTATGTGTCTAACATCCTTTAAAAGGATCCTACTGCCATTTTTCACATTAAGCAACACAGAACCAATACTAAGAATTTCACAAGTTATGTTATTACCTATTAAGACTTTACCACCATTTATACTTTCATATTCATAAAACCAGTCTTTATTAGGTGTCAAGTGAAAAGTGCAACCAGAGTCCAATATTCAAGACTCTTGGTCCTTGTTATTACTAACAACAAGGGCCTCTATATCTCCCAGATCAGCAGTATTATGAACTGCTCCAGTTTGATTGGTGTTGTTTTGATTATTCAATCTTTGTCTACAAAATCTCTTAGTATGACCCTTTTTCTTACAATAAAAGCAAGTTAAATGTTTGTGTGATTTAAACTTATTTTCATCACTATTGTTAGATTGATTATTACTAGTTTTTTTGTTTAGGTGAATTACCATGAGAATCTTTCCCTTTAAATCCTTTCTTTTGACCTCCCTTCTTACCTTTAACAACTAGAGCTTCACTAGACTGACTTTTACCTTTAGTGTCACCTTTTAGTTCAAGTTCCCTTAGTTTCAAGGCATTTATGATGTCATTTACACTTAAAGACTCTCTACCATATTTCAAGGCAGTTTTAATTTCTCTATAAGTGTCTGGTATGGAATTTAACAATATTATACTTTGATTTTCATCAGAAAACTTTTCATCAGTATTTTCTAAATCAATTACCAATTTTTGAAATTCATCAAGATTATCATCTATACCTTTAGTTGGGTTCATTTTAAAACTAAACAATTTTTCTTTCAAATATGACATTTTAGATAAGTCTTCACTCTTATACAAGGTCTCTATCTTAGTCCACAGGGCAGGGGCCTCATCACAGTCCCTTACCCTTCTAAGAACAGAATCAGAGAGATTTAGGATAATAGTGGAGTATGCCAACTCCATTATGTCCTGTTTCTCCTCTGCAGTCAACTCAGATGCCAACTCCATTATGTCCTGTTTCTCCTCTGCAGTCAACTCAGCACTTAAGGTATCTATACCATTCAAGGCCCTATGACATTTATTGGTCTAAAACAACTTTCATTTTATTCTTCCAAGGTGTAAAATCCATTTTACCATCAAATTTTTCAAAATTAACTCTAGCAATTGGCATTTTGACAAATCAAACAAGAAAACTCTTAGATACAAGACCAGAAAGACTAGGCAGTATGCCTATCAAGATGAGAAGTTCTAAATAAATAATGCTAAGAGACATAGAAGGACTAGAAAAGAAAGAATTCTAATTCTAATAAGTCACAGCAAACAAGAATCAATCAAGAAATTTCTCAAAATAGAGTCAAGTCTAAATATTAAGCAGATAATTCAAAAACAATTATCAATACAAGCAATCAAGAAGTTGACAGATCAATATGGCATGAATGGATATAAACAGAATAAGAGATATCAAATCTTAGAATCAATAAATCCTAATCCTAGCATGCAAATACTAATCGATCAATATACCATTACTAGATATGCCCAAAAAAATTGCTGAAAGTTAAAAGGATGGTTCAAGAAACTTACAGTTGGGTCTTCCTTTAACAGTGTTTATACAAGATGGTTAAGGATACTTACAGTGGGGACTCCAGCTAAACACATACCAGTTTTAATTCAAAATCCACTTCTTCAGTGGGGAGCAGATTTACTTCTTTAAATTTAGTTCCAGAATTTGAAATCCCTCAAACAAAACACAGAAAGAAACTAGTAAGTTTCAATTTGATGAAAAACAATAAAAGAAAGCATATTAACAAATATTTCAAGGCAAAAGAAAAAAGATAAAAAAACGAAGTCAAGATTTGAAACAAAGAAAAGAATATCAAAATATCGCAGAACTATCAAATCTGGTTTTGCATATAGTCTTTATAAAAGAAAAATATCAGAGATTAAACATGCAACTAGGTTAAATCAACTTAAACCTCAAATACTGATAAATCTGTAACATGCATCGCATTTAAACATCAAATCCAGGAGTTATAAACGCTTTGATACCACTTTGTAGAAATTTCAATTCCCGATTTAACTTAAAATAAGCATGCAATGATAGAAAAACAACATAAAACGAAGAACACCAGATTTATTGAACAACACTGCAAGAAGCCTTTATTGATGAAGCAAGAACAGTAAGTGCAGATTACTGAGTTTTTGAAACCCTAGCACTGACTATGTGTTTAACAACACTCAACACATAACAGAAGAAACAAGCAACTAGCGCTAAATGATTTATAGAACGAAATCAAAAACCCAGAAAAACATTGAATGGCTCAACCCTTAAAACAGTTCTAGCTCTACTATGCAAACAAAAAACAATACCTCCCTTTTATAGTTATCTGAAGTCGGTTTACAATGGCTAGAAATATTCCCGTTGAAATTGAGATGGTTACTACGAAATCCTTAAAGCGTTAGGAAAAACTCAGGAATCAGATAAGGAGAGGAAGGAGAGGCGGCTTGAGAGACCAAAAACGGGTTAAGATAACCCTAAACTAGCATAAGAGAGCTTTATATACAAAGGCTCAATAATAGGGGCTGAACAGTAGTGGCTTCGGGCTTTCAAAATGGGCCTAAAAGCCACATACTTTAAATTGAGAAAGTGAAAACAAAGTCAAAGTCAATGAATATGATAGCAGTACCAGTGGATGGGTTCACAAGGTTAGTTTTCACATTTGAAATTTTATAAATCAGAACTATAAAATTCAGTGAATCAATTCCTTTTTCTGCTCTTCACTTTGCAGCGCTATCTCCCTTCGAGCTAGTCACTTTTTCAGAACATCAACTTCAAGATTGAAATCTTAGGTATTCTAATTGAGTTAGTCCACTTGTTTCTCATGTCTCTTAACTTGTTCTTTTTTCAGCGAACTGATTCCTTTCTTCTCTTTACTTCGCAGCACTTTACAGATCTCAGCTCTTCTCCCCTTCAAGCTCGTCAATTCGGCTTCAAAATTATTCTCAGGTATTCCAATTGATCATTTTTGTCTGCTTGTTTCTCATGTCTCCAAACTTTTTCATTTTTCAGCGAACTGATATTCCTTTCTTCTCTTTACTTTGCAGCACTTTACATATCTCAGCTCTTTTCCCCTACAAGCTCGTCAAATTGGCTTCAAAATTGAATTCTCAGGTATTATAATGGATCATTTGTCTGCTTGTTTCGTGCCTCTAAACATGTCCTTTTTCAGCAAATTGGTTCCTTTATTCTTACTTTGCAGCACTTTACATATCTCAGCTGTTCTCTCCTTCAAGCTCGTCATAGCTGCTGGCAACTCCAGAAAACCAGCTTGAAAAATGGATTCTCAGGTTTGATCAGGTGTTGTTTCATTTCTTTTCTTCTCTTCACTTTGTTTCTTGATAATCTTATAAAGTTTGACCAATATTTTACTGATTATTCTCTGTTGTTTGTTCTCATTGCTTTTTAGGATTATTAAAGTCCTGTGTTGAAGGGTCAAAAGGTTCGTTTACTAATTTGTCCCTATCTATGTAGTTATTACTCAAGTATTGTAGATGAAAACGAAAAATATAAATGAAAATAAAAGGTAAAAAAGACGAATAAAAAAGAAAGGAAAAAGAAAAGCAACAAAGACGAGAAACAGTGACCAAGGTGTTGGCCTAGTGGTTACGCTGAAGCTGTGACCTCTAGAGTTACCAGGTTCGAGTCACATCCGGGGTGGGTTGAGGCTTTTTTTTTCCACTTAATATAAGCATAAGAAACCATAGTTGTCAATAGCACAAGCGCAAAAAAGTACGTGTTTGCTTGGAAAAAAAAACGCAGTATAAAATTCTACAAAAAATTATAGGTTTAGAAATTTTATAAAATATAAGTATTTAAAACTAATAAATATGAAAAATATCTTAAATTATTTATTGAAAATAAAGATATAATTAAAAAACTTTTTTTTATTTAAAGGTTGAGTACTGGAATCCGTCCTCAATTTATTAAAAAGGGAAAAAGAAAAATGCAACAAAAAAAAGAAACGAAAAGAAAATAAAGACAGAAAACAAACAGAATAAAAACAAATAAACTCCTTATGGAGGAGAAAATTAGCCCGGTTTTCTGCAGTTTCGTTGAGCTTGCTCTCTATTAGCAATCACTAAACCTTTCTTTTTCTGGACCGAAAATGGCTTCCAATTAGAGGTGGCGGTTTTTATAACTGCAATCATGTTGCATGTAGACCCGCTTCCATTAGGGCTAGATCCCGTGCTTTTGAAAGCAGTCACAATAATAGAATCCACAAGAACCTTCAATCTTGCAGTTGCCGATAAACTCCGCCGACTAGTTTTGTTTTTCCTCTTGACTGTTTCCCAAGTATTATCTTCTTCAGTAGCATCATCCTGCTCGGCTAAATTACCCAAAGATTCCCCTTTCTTAGTAATGGCAAGAGTTTAAGGTCCCTTATTGTGATGCAAAGACACTTCTGACTTAATCTCTTCAATGTTGTCAATGCTGGAATATAAAATATCTTTCAAAATTATTAAATATCAGCTTTCAAAATATAAATACTAACGCCCTGTTCTTTTCAACTTATATTCAATTCAGTTCAGTACTGTTCAGTACTTATCAGTACTGCATACGTATAAAATTACACTGAAATAAGTACTGATAAGTTCAGTTCAGTTCAGTACTACTACTTATAAGTTGAAAAGAACGGGGCCTAATTGTTATAATTAAGTCTCTATGAAAAGAATGTTTCAAATTAGTAAATAAAGTCTCCCTTCCCAATTATTTAAGTCTCACTTTGTCCTTTCTTTTTCATCTCCATAGCGGTATTCTTCTCTCTTTTTAAAGTTTCTTCAGTTTATTCATTTATCTTCATCAAGTATGGCGGCTTCTCCTCCGCCGCCGATAAGAACCGTTGGTCCTATCCCAGCGTAACCTCTGCCTTCGGATTGATCATAGCTTCTCGTCTACACCAAATCGTATCTTTCTTTAACCCTACCAAAAAATGCATTACCCACCGTGATCGTGATTATAGGGCTAGCAGATTGTCTCATCAAGCTGTTACCTCTTATATGGAAAATAGAATCCATTTTGAGAATTTCCCAAATACCTATTAGGACCCGTCGGCTATGAAATTGGTTTTCTCTAAATACTGAATTTCTGGACGTGTTTACATTGCTCGTAAATGCAAGATTGAGAATCTGAACTTTAGATTCTATACTATTGATGGCTCTATTCCCTTGCATGAGGCTTTATATTGCCTTAGTTCAGTCGTGATTTGTGTTGTTCGACTACGTATCTTTAAAGCTAGTTTTTCATCTCAAGGCCAAGCCAATTCTACCAGCATTAGGACCCCCACTACTACCACCCCTATTAGGAAAAGATCCTTCCATGAGTCTCCTCGGGATAACCGCTCCTATGTTGATGTAGTAGCACCTAAACCCAAACTGTTAACTGTTAAAATTGATAACTTTGTTGATAAAGCTCATTGGGTGAACTCCTCTTGCCTAGTTAAAGTTCAAAACATAGCTGAAATTTTGGAATTATATAACACATTGCACTTGAGGAATTTTGCGATAAAATTTGTAGCACTAGTTGGTGGTAACTCGGTTGTTCTATCTTTTTTCTCCAAGGATGCTCTATTGGGCTTTATGGAGGGTGACTGGCTCTCACTTCAGGATATTATCCATGGTTTGTCACCCTACCCTCTTGACTTTGTCCCCCAGGAATATGGCGTTTGTTGAATTTATTAGTTTGTTGCCGGCTGTTCTTTTTAAATCCCTCATCCGACGCTTGGTTGCTCCCTTTAGAAAGATTGTTTTGATTGACTTCAATTTCTCTAAGCCTGAATACTTGGATATTATCCCCTGTATTATTTCAGTCCGCTCTCGCACCCAGGATCGTGAAATTGAGCTCTACTTTGGCGACACGGTGGTTTCAGTTTGGGCAATATTGAGGCAGCTTGTCGGGTGCAAAAACTGCTTGCAATACTCCTCAACTACGGGCTCTATCTCTAACTCGGTGGCTTTACAACAACCTATCTGCAACGTCTCACCGTCTTCATTACATTCAAAGGCATCCTCACCTATCTTGTCACACGCCTTTCTTACCGATAAGCTAGGTTTTTCTATGGATAAGAGATCCCTCAGTCGATCTTCCTCCCTACCAATTTTTAAGCAACCACCGCTAGCCTTATCTGCACCATCTCACCCTTTTGCAAAATCTGGCTCCCACCCTTTCCAACTAGGTCCGTCTGAGGAAACTAACAATCTTCGCAGCTCCTCTAGCTCATCAAGGCTGGATATTTGCAACTATAATAGATTACTGCTCTTACACCAATCTCAAAATCCTTCGAAAGCAGAACTTGCTTGGTTAGATGGCCAGAAGTTGGGTTTGTTCAAAAATAGAAATAAGTCGATCATCATGGGTGTAATTGAGTCTAGAATTGCTACTTGAGATTCCTAGCTTGAAATGGGGTTCTCTCTTAAATTTTTATGTCGTTATCTTTTATTAGTTGGAATTGTCGAGGTGGTTTTGGAAGTTCTGCGAAACAATCATTTATGCCTCTTGTATTCACCGACAACAAAGCTTTGGTTCTGACGAGTTCAATTTCTATTTTCATAAGCGGGCTTGATTTTCTTGAAGACAAAAATTTTGCACCTATTTCAGCGATTCTATGAATCCTCTTATATGCCGAACTCCATTAAAACTTCATTTACTATTCTTGTTCCGAAAGTGCTTGGGTCATGCCCCCTGAACAATTACAGGTCAATTGCACTTGTTCACGACATTTATAAGATTATTACGAAGCTTCTAGCTGCCTGCCTCTAACATATTCTCCCCGAGCTTATTTCGGGGAACCAGTTTACTTTTGTCAAGAATAGAAACATCCATGAATGCTCCTTCTTGGCTTCTTAGATCATACATTTGGTTCACAAACTTTGTCGTTCTGGTTTAGTACTCAATTTAGACTTTCGTAAGGAGTTTGATAGTATCTCTTGGCCCTATATTGATGCATTTTTAAACAAAATGGGTTTCGACAAAAAATGGATTTCGTGGCTCTCCAATTGTCGTACAAATTCCACAACGTCGATCATGGTTAATGGTTCCCCTATTCGGCCTATCAAGCATAGGAAAGGTGTCAAGCAAGGCGACCCTATTTCACCTTTCATTTCTGTCTTAGCTGTAGAGGGCCTTAAACAGCTTATCAACTATAGTATTCAGGAAGGATTGATTCCTAGATTTAAAATCGATGACTCTCTTCCAGATATTTCCCTTTTGCAATTTGCAGATGATACTATATGTTTCCTCCCTACTGTCGAAGCAACAATTCATGCTTTCATTGGTATTCTCCGATGTTTTGAACTGATTTCGGTCTTAGAATTAATTACCATAAGAGTTTGCTTATTGGTATTAATGTGGACGATTGAATGCTTTCCTCTTGTGCTTTGCATCTTGGATGCAAGATAGAAAAGTTCTTGATCTCTTACCTAGGGGCCCCTTTACAAGCGGATAAGTGTTTCATGTTGGGAGCCATTGTTGGCGAAAATTCAATTCAAGGTTAGCGGGCTAGAAAGGGTGTTGTCTTTCTTATGCGGGTTGGAAGTATCTAATTAAATCGATTCTCTCTTCAATCCTTAGTTATGTTCTCTCTCTCTATAAACTATCGGAATCGGTCTATACTAAGCTTGTGCGGCTTATAAGGAACTTCTTATAGAGGGGTGATTCGACTAGAGTTGGTTTGTGTAAAGTGAGTTGGGATACTATATCTCTGTTGAAATCGCTTGGGGGATTATTTATTAGGGATTTCAAAATTGTTAACTGTAGCTTGCCTCTCAAGTGGCTTTGGCGAGTGCACTCACAAGGTGATTGTTCCTTGTGGTTCATCTTTTGTGTTCGCCATCATGGTTTTCACTCCTGGTGGGATATTGTTAACTCAGATAGTTCTCATCTCTCTCCTATATAGTTGAATGTGACGTCTTGCTGTTATCGCAATCAGCGTTATTGGGGCTTCTTCTCTATAACCTGTCGCATCTGTGTAGGTAATGGTGAATCTTTTTCTTTTTGGAAAGATAATTAGACCTCCAACCAGCCCCTAAGATCGCTCTTTCCCGACTTATTTTAGATGTGCAATTCTGATCGTGTGTCTATTCGGGGTGGTTATAATTTCCTATTTGGTGATAATGCTTTTGAGTGACCCTTTTGGAAGCGGCGACTTCGGCTTCCCCTACAATCTAGATGTATTGAACTTAAAAACTGGATTTCCATGGCTCTTCCATCCGCAATTCCTCCTTTGACGAGCACATATTATCTTGGGCAGTGGGTGCATCTTCAGTTCTCTAATGAAAGGGACCGTTTACTTTAGGATTTAGGCCAAATAAAATGTTTTTGGCTAATTCATTTTGCATAGGTCTTTAGCTTGATAGGCAACAGCCCACTATCTCTTTTAATCCAATTTGCCTCACTTTAATGCTTCCACGAATTTAATTCTTTGGATGTTTATTATTTCATAGACGATTGCTTACACGAGCCTTTCTTTTTCTAACGCTGCAGCACGGTGATTGCCGATAGTTCATGCCCTTTTTGGTCGTAAGTAGAAGCTGTGGATCATACTTTAATTTTTTGCCGATGAAGTTGAACTGTGTGGTGCAAGGCCTTCAAATGGCTAGGAATTCAGGCTGCAATCCCTGCTCATGTCTATGAGTTCCTATAGTGCTGGCGTACTTACTTTGAGCAAGGCTTGTGAAGCGACTTTGCAACCTCGGTGTGGTTTTCTATTGCCTGGTCTCTATCGAAGGCTAGGAATTGGTTCATCTTTGATGGCACACTTGCAAATGAAGACCCTCTAATTTTGTCTATTCTTGTTGGTTTTTATTTAAGTGTAGGAATCGTTCGGTTTGTTTTTCTATTTCGGACTTATTCACAAACCCCGGCATCTGTACTTCCTTTGTAACCTTCTTTTTTTTAAATTATGGAATTTGAAGAGGCTATGTATTGAATCTAGGACCTCCACTACTACATTGAGTGGTGTACCAATTGAGTTATACCCAATTGGTCTTTTGTAACCTTCTTGGCTACCATTAATTGTATTTCTCAGCTTAAGGGGATTTTATATTAAACATTTGGTTTTTTACATTGAGTGGTGTACCAATTGAGCTACACCCAATTGGTCTTTTGTAACCTTTTTGATTATCATTAATTATATTTCTCAGCTTAAGGGGATTTTATATTAAACATCTGGCTTTTTACGCCTTCCTTTCATCCAAGGGTTAAGAATTTATTAGAGAGTATTTAAGAAAATAATTAATTATCTGTTAAAAAATTCTCAACCGCTAGATTTTCCCACCCCGCTCTTTTCCTTCCTTAAGGCATAATTCATCAAAAAAAGTCTCACTTTGTCATTTCTTTTTCCTCTCAACAGCGGTATTCTTCTTCTCTCTTTTCAAAGTTTCTTCAGTTTATTCTTTTATCTTTATCAAGTATCAAATGTCTTTTTCTTCCCCCTCAAAAGCTAAAGTAAAAGACAGAATCAACAATTAAGAAAAATTATTGCAAAAATCTTGTAAATCCATAAAATAAAATACTAAATAGATTAAAAACATAAACATAATTGTGGAAAACACGACCAGTTATCTAAAAATTTTAACAACTAAACTGGAAGAAAATATATGTTTAGTTGTGTAATTTCCAAAATAAAAAAGAAAAGAAAATGGTAAAAAAGTTTTGCTATTTTTCAAAATAACCCCAACGGAGAACTCCTTTTTATTGTTTTCAAATTAGAAAACGTTTTTCGTGTTATTTTCTGCAACACCACCATTTACTTATTTATTGTTTATTTTTAACATTTTGATAATTCTTTTATTTTTTATGTTTTGTTTTAATGGACTTCTGTGAGATGTAAAATTATATCTGTAATTGAATTAATTTTTTAATGTTTTTATTTATTAGCAGCAATTCTATATGAAAAGTTGTTTTCAATTTTATTTTTGGTGTTATCTAATCAGTAAATTTTTTTTCAGTAAATGTGAGAAAACTGGTGTTGTTTAGGCCGACATCCCATTCAAGGAGTTCTTTTACAAAGGTTCCGGCATTCTGACGTGGAAAAGTGTCACTCCATAATCAATTAATACTTGTCACACTATATCCACATTTTCATACATAATGGGACATGTGTCAATTGATGTATGGAGTGGCACTTTTTCACCCTAAAATACCGGGACTCATATAAAAATTTCCCCCATTCAAGTTGGCACTCTTGCTGATCTAAACAAACAAATCCCGAGCTCTAATATGTTGAAGAGAAAATAAAATGAAACAAAGACAAAGGTGTCCAAAAGAAACAAAATATAGAAATCTATTGGGTGCTACTTAAAATTATGATAAATAAGGTCATATTTTGTAGAATTATTATTTTGAAGGAAAATATCATATAATCTATTAATAATTGCATAATTTTTTTTGTAGAAGTGAGTGCTAAAATTTTAGCTTCCAAATCTGAAATTTTCCTGCTTATATCTCCAAAATTCTCTGAATGCCAAGGGTGAATGGCTAAGCTTATTTTGGACAATTTGAAGGAAATATATCTGTGTGGGTAAGATGAACAAACTGATTGCCATTTTTCATGAATGAATGGCAAGAACTCAACCTTATCCTACCAAAAGTTTAACAATCTAAAAGGTCTTCTGCCTGCAATTGGAACCACAGATGATCGAAATAATATAGGTAAAAGATCAGAAAGGGTTGTGTCTAATGTCGAGATGGATAGATTTGGCCAAAAGTCTAAGATGTTGCCCGAAACCAGAATCCTATCAATGCGGGAAAAAGAAAGCCTAGTGTGCCATGTGTAGTCACGCCCTTGAAGGGGTAAGTCATAAAGTTCGGTTTCCAAGACAAAATCTTGAAAAACGGTCGTGGAAGGTTGAAATCTGCCCCATGCTCTTTCCGATTCGTGTAAAACTTCGTTAAAATCACCACATATCAATACCCTTTGAAAATCGAGAATAACTAAAATAATTTCTAACCACAAAGCTTTTATATCCATGTGACTCGTTGGGGTATAGACTTAAGACATAAAAATCTTATTATTGCATAGAGAATTTGATCAACACCCATCTAGAAGTCAAAAGAATTAACGACATTAAGTTAAGCAGAGTTCTAAGAGAACAAGATTCCACCTGGAAGGCCAACAGAAGGGATACAGTGATAAGCCCAGAAACGACGAACCATATGATCGGAGACACCTTCAATTTTCGTCTCCAATATAACAAAAAATTTTAGGTTATATTTCCTAATGCATGATAGCACAAACTACTGTTTTGATCCATTATTAACCCCTCCTCGATAGTTCCAACTTAAGAAGTCTAATGACATAAGCAAAAGATATAATACCTTGGTGAGAGATCCTTAATCAATGGACCAAATTATCCATGGCTGCCATAATGATCGATTCATGACGATCTTTGACTAAGCCTAAATTTTTACCCACATTAATAGTCATTTTTTCTCATGATCGAAAGAAGCCCTTACTTGGGATAATATAATAACGCGATTCATATTTGGAATGTTGGGTCTCGATGATCTTGAGTTTTCAGTTTAGTGTGTTTCAAGTGCCTGAAATTGTGCCAAATGCCTACTTAGTTCGACTTCCTCATTATGCACTACTAGTGCCATATTAGTCTCGGGAACGGTGCTTAAGTTAGCTCAAGAATGGTCAAATACAAGGCTGATTTGTACATTTTCTAGGATAGCTACGTCGTGTTGGAAATCTGGGATTGCTTGGATATTTCTGAAGTCGCGAAAAACACTGTCAGATTGAAATTTATTTGGCCGGTTTACCAAATTTTTCAATCGGATAAAATCAGAAAGTGAATCAAGAACAAGAATTCGTTTGCAATGAAATTCCAACCGAGTTTTTCTGTGTATCTGGCCAACATCGTTTTGGTGAATTAAATAGCCAAAAACATCAACAGACATGCTGTTTGGGGAGCAGTCATGTCCAAAAGACATGTTTCTTCCGAATTCAGTTGTGTCCAACAGATACACTGTTTCGGACAAAATTCATTTTCTGTTGAATTTTTCCAAAGGATGCGTGGGTTCAGGAATAAAAAATTTTCGAGCTCGACCCCAGCCCAGGTCACTGCCCCAGGACCCTACCAGGGGCTGCCGCCCCTCGGACCCTGCCTAGGGGCGCTGCCCCTAGACCCCGCAAGGGGCTGCCGCCCCTTGGACCCCGCACCCGGGCAAGTGTGCACTCCGCACTCTCCATACTTGTTCGGTGAAATGTCACGATCGCATTGGTCAACCTAGTTGATCCAATTACACTAAAATATTAACAATCCTCCCCCATTTTAGTGTAATCCTTGATTAACTAAACAAAATCACAACAAACAACAAACTTATGCATAAATGAAATATCGTGACGATTGAATTTCATCTTAGTATATTGCACATTCCAAATATTCGAATACCAAGGTGTCACTATGGATTGAACCTTAGTTATTCATTATAAATACATGAAGATAATATACACATAAGTCAAGATTCTAAAAGTTCTAACTTGACACTTTCTTTTACTAGCCTTGTGTCCTTATCCTTCATAAGCATATCAAAGCCAAGTCCAAGCTTCTTGAAGCAGCATAACTTCATGCTCACATAGGTAGCTCTTTTACTCTTGCACCTGCATATGCAATTTTTCAAAAGAACTATTAAGAAGATAAACTTCAACCTCCTTTATCTTGCAGGTCTGAACACATACCTTGGGATGATGTTACTAATGTGTTCCAATCTCCAAATGTTAAGCTTTCCACATTGAATTCTACATCTAATGTCATATTAGATGGGAATTGGGTATCTCAACATGAGAGATTTCAGATGGACTTTAATCCCATCCCCATAGTCGACTTGTGCACAAGATCTCTTCTTAACCCTTTAGTTAAATGATCGGCTAAATTTTGCTCAGTTTTTACAAACTCTAGTGATATGACACCTTGCATGATGCGTTCCCGAATCATGCTATGTCTAACACTTAAATGTCTAGACCTACCCTTATATACTTGTCTGTAAGCATTGGCCAAGGTAGCTTCACTATCACACCTAATAGATATAGGTGATATTGGTTTAGGCCACAATGGAATATCATAAACGAGATCTCTCACCCATTCAACTTCTTTACCAGCTGCTGCTAATGCAACAAATTCAGATTCCATTGTTGAATTAGTGATACAAGTCTGTTTCTTTGATGCCCAAGAGACAGCGCCTCCCCCAAGAAGGAATACCCATCCACTTGTGGAAGAACTATCTTCTTCATTGGATATATAACTTGCATCTGAATAACCCTTAAAAATTGAAGGAAATCCAGTATAGGTCAAACCATAATCCTTGGTTCCTTTTAAGTACTTGAATACTCGGCTTAAAGCTTGCCAATGATGTGAACTAGGATTACTAGTATACCTACTAAGTTTTCCAACAGCAAAGGCTATATCAGGCCTAGTGCTAATCATGGCATACATAAGACTACCAATGGCTCTCGAGTATTCAAGTTGAGATACTGCAACACCTTTATTAGGCAGAAGCTTAACACAAGGATCCAAGGGAGTGCTAACTGGAGAACAATCCTTGAAATTGAATTTATTCAAAATCTTCTCAATATAATGAGATTGGGAGATTGAAATAACATTGTTCTTCCACTTAATTCGTATACCAAGAATCACCTCAGCCTCCCCCAAATCCTTCATTTCAAAACTAGATGACAAAAATTTCTTTGTTTCATTAACATGATTTTGGTCAGTACCAAAAAACAACATGTCATCCACGTATAAGCAAATCATGACTCCTTTACCAGAAAGATCAAACTTGCTATATACACATTTGTCTGCTTGGTTGATATGAAAATCGTTAGACAAAACCACATCATCAAATTTTTTATGCCAAGCTTTCGGTGCTTGTTTCAATCCATATAAAGATTTCTTCAACTTACATACCTTATTTTCATAACCTGACACAACAAACCCTTCCGGTTGTTTCATATAGATTTCCTCATCTAATTCACCATTTAGGAATGCAGTTTTAACATCCATTTGATGAATTACAAGGTTGTGTATAGCTGCCAGGGCTATCAACAACCTAATAGTAGAAGTCCTTGCAACAGGAGCATAAGTATCAAAGAAGTCAATTCCTTCTTTTTGCCTAAAGCCTTGGATAACCAATCTGGCTTTATACTTTTCTACGGTACCATCCACTTTCATTTTCCTTTTGAAGATCCACCTATTTCCTAGTGGTTTGCATCTGGGTGGTAAATCAGCCAATTCCCATATATTATTGTACATGATAGAGTCCATCTCATCTTGGATTGCTTCTTTCCAGAATGCAACATCTCTCGAAGCCATAGCTTCATTAAACGTTTTTTGATCCTCTTCAACAATAAAACAATATTGATACTGATTCTCAAACTCATCCCTCGGACCCTGCCTAGGGGCGCTGCCCTTAGACCCCGCCAGGGGCTGCCGCCCCTTGGACCCCGCACCCGGGGGCGCTGCCCCCAGACCCCCCAAATCGTAAACAGTACCCGAACAAGTGTGCACTCCGCACTCTCCATACTTGTTCGGTGAAATGTCACGATCGCATTGGTCAACCTAGTTGATCCAATTACACTAAAATATTAACACGTCGTGCTTTTGAAATTCTGCTTAGAATGAATCATATGAATTACTGGGGTCAATTGAGCCTTCGCTAGAGTCGCTGGATACATCTGATTCGATATCCTGGCAGTGTTCATAACCCACGCCTTGTCTGAGATTGGTGTGAATTTCTACCTCCCTCGAACCAACAAGAAGTTTAAATGAATGATTGGTGGTGCCAAAAGAGATCGAGACAAGATATAAAACAATGTCAAGACAGTCCGGTCTAATTAAGTCAGAGTCCAATAAAACAATTCGATCGAAGGATGTAGCTAAGTGTCTAAGAAGATTTTCTATATCAACACAGGGGGATACTCATAAAATCAATATACATGATGCACTCCTTAGGAGAAAAATTAGCTGGCAAGAATTGTACCCGTTTGAATATATGGTGCATAGCCTTCCAATCTCTACCTACAAATTCATTCATGGCAGTCACTAGAATAAAAGCGATAATAATAGTATCATTACCCATAGGAGCAACAAAGGCAATGTCAAATCCATGATTCTGTAATAGTTCAAAAGTGATACAAATATTTGAAATGTCATGCAAAGAAATAAGACATGACTTATCTTTCCAAGGGGCCACTTTCATAATAAGTTCATGGCCCCGAGATGAGTTCGCTTGGTTGGATGGTATTCCTTGGTGTTCGGAATTTAGTTTAGAAAAAGAAGCCTAGATCAAATCCTTGGGACCTTCAACTACTTTCGCATACGATCTCTCTCCTTTATACGAATCATGAAATTTGATTTTCTATTTTGGAGCCTAAAGAGGGATCGGATTACGCTTTGGATTTTAGATTAATGGAGATTTGATCCTTCTCATATATCTTGCCTTGAACGCCCTGAATTGTATGATTCCAATTGATATAGAGGTTCATCGATAAAGAATTCCATGAATAGGTAGGGAGCCATCGATAGATAAAAAACCAAAATTCAGAATTTTTGGCGTTTTTCCTCCTGGCCACGTAAATCTTGCCGATGATGCCATATTTCTTGAAAATTCTACTCATCGAGTCTGCTCTATACATGTTCGGGAAATTTTCAAAATAAATTCTGGTAGGGATAGGAGGTCCAGATCATCGATTTTCCAGATTCGGGGGGCGACGTGAGGTGTGAGTGGTGTTGTGGTTGCGTGGGTAATGATGATGGTAGTGATCAGGGTTGCGGGGTGGTTGTGATCACCGTCGGAAAGGTTATGGCGGTGATAGGGGGAGCCGTCGGGAATTAGATTACCATGATTGGGACCTTGAGTTTTTAAAATTTGGTGGATTTCATTTCTAGTCGATTCCATCCAAAATGCTAATTTCCAATTCCACCAATTTGGTTGAATTTGGAGGGAGCCTATTTTTTTCCAAGTTTGTCCCTTCTTTTTAACTTATTTTACTAACTTAACCAAAGAATTTTTATACATAAAGGGTACATATGTAATTATACTACATTTTTCTTTATAAATCCATCCCTGTATTTCAAACATCACAATTTTATTCTAAATTTTTTTCTTCTTATATACTGACTTATCATTCCATAATTTTTCTCCTAATTAATAAAACGACAAATAAGAGAAAAGATGCTGAAAATACATAAAAAAATAACTTAATAATAGTAAAAGAAAAATAATGAAAGACTAAGGGTATACTTGGATTGAAGGTTTTGAAGGAGGAGGAGGTAATTAGATTACCATGATTGGGGCCTTGAATTTTTAAAATTTGGTGGATTTCCAAAAGGTCAATTTCTCAATTCCGCCAATTTGGTAGAATTTGGAGGGAGCCTATTTTTTTTTCCAAGTATGTCCCTTCTTTTTAATTTATTTTACTAATTTAATCAAGTTTGTCCCTTCTTTTTAATTTATTTTACTAGATATATAGGGAGAAAAAGAAGGACATTCATATGGCTTTCATTGATTTAGAGAAAGCATATGATAGAGTGTCGAGGAAAGTACATTGGTGGGCGCTGGAGAAAAAATGTATTCATGTAAAGTACATAAACTTAATAAATGACATGTATGAAGGGGCAGTAACAAGTGTTCAAACTAGACAATGAGTGACAAAGGAGTTTCCCATCATGATTGGATTGTATCAAGGCTCATCTATAAGCCCATTTTTATTTGCCCTAGTTATGGATGAGTTGACCACCAAAATACAAGATGACATCCCATGGAGTATGTTGTTTGCGGATGACATGGTCTTGATTGATGAATCAGGGGAAGGGGTTAACAAGAAGCTAGAGGTGTGGAGAAATGCGTTAGAGAGTAAAGGTTTTAAGTTAAGTAAAAGTAAGACAGAGTATTTGCACATCAAGTTCAGCTTACTAAAGGGAGACGAAGGAGAAGTAAAACTAAGAGATACAATTATGCCAAAACGTAAATGATTTAGGTATTTGGGCTCTCTCTTCCATGAGGAGGGGACGATTGATGATGATGTAACTCATAGAATTAATGTAGGATGGATGAGATGGAGAAGTGCCACCGGAGTCTTATGTGATAAAAAGATACATTTGAAATAGAAAGGTAAATTCTATAAAACGGTGGTTAGGCTAACCATGACATATGAGAGTGAATGTTGGGCTATTAAGACTCAACATATTCAAAGGATGAATGAGGAGGAAATGAGGATGCTTAGGTGGATGAGTGGGTATACAAGGATGGATCGAATTAGAAATGAATGCATCCGCTAAAAGACTGGTGTTGCACATATTGAGGATAAACTGAGAGAAGGACGACTAAGATGGTATGGACATGTGCTACGTAGACCAATAGGTGCTCCAGTTAGAAAATGTGAGAACTTATGGACAGAGAGTAATGTTAGAGGGAGAGATAGACCTAAGATTACTTGGAGCGAAACTATTTCTAAGGATATGCGTTTGCTCGGTATGGATGAAAATTTGGCTTTTGATAGAGCTTCATGGCGTTGGAAGATCCATATAGCTGACCTCATCTAGTGTGGGATTTAAGGCTCAGTTATTGGTTGGTAATCAAAGAAATTTTATACATAAAGGGTACATATGTAATTATACTATATTTTCCTTTATAAATCTATCCATTCATCCTAAACATCATATTTAAAAAAAAATTTGCACTCCCTTCAAATTCTACCATTTCTTTTCCTTTCCCTTCCTTTGAAATTTCCTAATACTTTGCTCCCAAGCAATTTCCTAGTACTTTGCTCCCAAGCAAAGCCAAAGATACACTTAAAAAATGGTGGGAGTAATTTGTAATGCAAATTCATGAGTATGTTTTATCTCAATCTATGTTATATCCTTTTAGGGATATGAGTCCATGGTAGATTTAATAAGTTGAATGAAAAATGTATACCCAATCCAGAGAAACCTTCAAGACATGGTAGTAATAAAGGTTCATATAGCCTTTCTTCCCAGAAATTAGTAAATTGAGAAAGTGAAAACAAAGTCAAAGTCAATGAATATGATAGCAATACAAGACAGAAACAATAGACAAGGTAAAACCATTGTTATCAATACCGTACTGTACCGGCTGGTTCAACCAATTTTATCATGAATCGGTCATAGTTACAGTACGGTATACTTATAAATAGGTTTTAGTAAAAAAACTGGAGAAAACTGGGTTAAATAGAAAAAACTGGTAAAACTGGTGTACTAGTTTAAACCAGTTTTTTCAAAATACTTTTGGCAACGAGTAAATTTGTTGCTAAAGAAATAGAAAAGCGTTGCTAAAGACTTAAAAATGTTGCTCCAGACAAAAAAAGTTGCTAGAAACCCAAAAAAGCGTTGCAATATTCATTAAATAATATATATTTTTTCCAAAACCTCTTTCGCAACACGCAAAATTATTGCAAAAGACCTATAAAGTGTTGCAATAGCCACTGAAAATCTTAAATAATATATATTCTTTAAAAAATAAAAAATCGATAAACCACTAATAATACCTGTTATACCGCATACCACTTGACTCGCCGATATGTGGCCCAGTACGGTATTGATAACATTGGGTAAAACAGAGTTGAGGTGATAATAAAGAAAAAAACAAAGAGAAGAAATGGACTGAAATCCAATATTAAAATGTTAAAATAACTTGCAATGTTCAATTTGTCTGGAATCATAATTGAATAATTCTTTAATTATAATGTGAGTTAAATTACATGGAATTTTTTAAGTTAATTATATTTAAAACCGAATGAAAATTATAATTACTGAACTAAACTGAATGAATTATAAGTTGAAAAGAATACGTGTCTCAATATAAACACTTATATTAAACAAGAGAAAAACTGACTTTAAATATGATAGGTATATGGTCCATTAAAGTCAATAATTATGATAGGGGTCACAAGGACACGACAGTTAGTTTTCACATTTGAAATTTGATAAATTAGAAGTGTAGAATTGAAAGCAATAGTCGTCCATCGGGTCTTTCATTTCAAACACAGAATTCAATTTTAGCTTTAATTTATCAATTTCAGGCTTATGTTTACAGGTAATCAACATGTCATCAACATAAAGTAACAAGTATATATATGAATCATCTTTTAATTTCATATAGTAAACACAGGGATCATACATACTTCTACGGAAATTTAATTCAAGGATAAATTGATCAAATCTAAGGTACCACTGCCTAGGAGACTGTTTCAAACCATACAAGGACTTTTTCAAAAAACATACATGTGACTCTTTCCTACTTTGGACAAAACCATCAGGTTGGGACATAAAGATTTCTTCATTTAAATTGCCATGAAAAAAGGCAGTTTTAACATCTAATTGTTGTAACTCTAAGTCACACAAAGCAGTCAAGGACAAAATGATTCTGATTGAAACATGTTTTACTACAGGAGAAAAAATATCATGGAAATCAATACCATCTACTCGACTAAAACCCTTAGCAACAACTCTAGCTTTGAACCTTTCATTTACAACACATAGAATTTCAGGTTTTCTTTTAAACACCCATTTACAGCCTATAATTCTTTTATTTTTAGGCCTAGGAACTAGAATCCAAGTGTTGTTTTTATTCAAAGATTCTATTTCACTTAACATAGCAGTATGCCATTTATTCCAATCTTTAGATTGTTTAGCTTCATTATAAGTTCTTAGTTCAACATATTCAACACAATCAGCAACATTGCAGCAAAATCAACAAATTCAGAATAACTACAATCATAAATAGTAGTATCAAGGAACCTAGAAGGCCTTACTTCCCTTCTAGACCTAACCCTAACTAATTGGTAGTTATCAGATCCAGAATAGGCTGATTGGACTCATTATTAACAACTTCAGGTAGATCATTTAGGTCATTTTCATTCAAGTTGTTATGGTCATATTGATTTTCATTAACAGGATTATTAAAATCATTATTTTGTTCAATCCTATCAAACTCCACCTCAAACCAAGATTACTGATTATCAGTCTGATTATTAATAATATAGTTTTCAAGTTTGGGAAATTCATTTTCATTAAAAACAGCATCCCTACTTATAACAACCTTGTTATCAAACAAAGACCAAAACTTATATCCCTTAATACCAGATGGATAACCTATAAAAATACACTTCTTAGCTCTAGGGTCTAACTTAAACTCTTTACTATGAACATAGGCAGCACATCCAAACACTTTAAGGTGACTCAAGTTTATAGGTTTGTTGTACCAAATCTCATTGGGACATTTAAAATCAATGGCAGCACTAGGAGATTTATTAATCAAGTAACAAGTAGTTTGGGCAGCTTCTGCCCAAAAACTTTTACTTAAACCAGACTCAAACAACATGCATCTAACTTTGTTTAACAGTGTTCTATTGTACCTTTCAGCCACTCCATTTTGTTGAGGTGTATAGGTACAGGTCCTGTGTCTTACTATTCCATTTTCTGTACAATAAGAGTTAAACTAATTGTTTATAAATTCTAGGCCATTGTCAGTTCTAAGAATTTTAATCTTAAGACCAGTTTGATTTTCAAGTAGCAATTTCCATTCTAAGAATTTATCAAACACATCATTCTTATTTTTAAGAAAATAAATCCAAACTTTCCTTGAAAAGTTATCAATAAAAGACACAAAGTACTGAGATCCAGAAATGGATTCAGGAACAAAAGATGACCCCCATAGATTACTATGCACATATTCTAAACAAACTTTAGATGTAATTGTTGAGTTACTAAAACTTTGTCTATGAGATTTACCCATAATACAAGTTTCACAAGTTTGAACTTTATTAGAACCAGGAATATCAAGGACTCTTTCCTTTTAAAGGTAAGACAGACCCGTATTGCCTATATGACCAAGTCTCTTATGCCATAAGATAGTTTTCTCATTACTATTTCTGGCATAAACAGAACACACGAAAGCAAAACCATTTAGATAGTAAAGGCCATTAGCAAGATTTCCATCCAAGAGACATCTGCCATTTGTAGTAATTCTCATGACTCCACCTTGAGCCTGATATACTAAGCCTTTGCTATCTAAATAACTAAGAGATAAAATTCCTTTTAAGACTAGGTATGTGTCTAACATCCTTTAAAAGGATCCTACTGCCATTTTTCACATTAAGCAACACAACACCAATACTAAGAATTTCACAAGTTGTGTTATTACCCATTAAGACTTTACCACCACTTATACTTTCATATTCATAAAACCAGTCTTTATTAGGTGTCATGTGAAAAGTGCAACCAGAGTCCAATATCCAAGACTCTTGGTCCTTGTTATTACTAACAACAAGGGCCTCTATATCTCCTAAATCAACAGTATTATTAACTGCTCCAGTTTGATTGGTGTTGTTTTGATTATTCAATCTTTGTCTACAAAATCTCCTAGTATGACCCTTTTTCTTACAATAAAAGCAAGTTAAATCTTTGTGTGATTTAAACTTATTTTTATCACTGGTTAGATTGATTATTACTAGTTTTTTATTTACGTGAATTACCATGAGGATCTTTCCCTTTAAATCCTATCTTTTGACCTCCCTTCTTACCTTTAACAACTAGAGCCTCACTAGACAGACTTTTACCATTAGTGTCACCTTTTAGTTTAAGTTCCCTTAATTTCAAAGCATTTATGATGTCATTTACACTTAAAGACTCTCTACCATATTTCACGGCAGTTTTAATTTCTCTATAAGTGTTTGGTATGGAATTTAACAATATTATACTTTGATTTTCATCAGTATTTTCTAAACCCATTACCAATTTCTGAAATTCATCAAGATTATCATCTATACCTTTAGTTGAGTTCATTTCAAAATAAACAATTTTTCTTTCAAATATGACATTTTAGATAAGTCTTTAGTCTTATACAAGGTCTCTAACTTAGTCCACAGGGCAGGGGCCTCATCACAGTCCCTTACCCTTCTTAGAACAGAACCAGAGAGATTTAGGATAATAGTGGAGTATGCCAACTCCATTATGTCATGTTTCTCCTCTGCAGTCAACTCAACACTTAAGGTATCTATACCATTCAAGGCCCTATGACACTTTTGTTGGACTAAAACAACTTTCATTTTATTCTTCCGAAGTGTAAAATCCATTTTACCATCAAATTTTTCAAAATTAACTCTAGCAATTAACATTTTGACAAAATCAAACAAGAAAACACTTAGATACTAGACTAGAAAGACTAGGCAGTATGCCTATCAAGATGAGAAGTTCTAAAGAAATAATGCTAGGAGACAAAGAAGGACTAGAAAAGAAAGAATTCTAATTCTAATAAGTCACAGCAAACAAGAATCAATCAAGAAATTTCTCAAAATAGAGTCAAGTCTAAATATTAAGCAGATAATTCAAAAACAATTATCAATACAAGCAATCAAGAAGTTGACAGATCAATATGGCATGAATGGATATAAACAGAATCAGAGATATCAAATCTTAGAATCAATAAATCCTAATCCTAGCATGCAAATACTAATCTATCAATATACCATTACTAGATATGCCCAAAATTTTTTTGCTGAAAGTTAAAAGGATGGTTCAAGAAACTTATAGTTGGGTCTTCCTTTAACAGCGTTTATACAAGAGGGTTAAGGATACTTACAGTGGGGACTCCAGCTAAACACATACCAGTTTTAATTCAAAATCCACTTCTTCAATGCAGAGTAAATTTACTTCTTCAAATTCAGTTCCAGAATTTGAAATCCCTCAAACAAAACACAGAAAGAAGCTAGTAAGAATCAATATGATGAAAAACAATAAACAAAAGAATACTAACAAATATTTCAAGGCAAGAAGAAAAAAGAGAAAAAACGAAGTCAAGATTTGAAACAAAGAAAAGAATATCAAAATATCGCAGAACTATCAAATCTGGTTTTGCATGTAGTCTTTATAAAAGAAAAATATCTGAGATTAAACATGCAACTAGGTTAAATCAACTTAAACCTAAAATACTGATAAATCTGTAACATGCATCACATTTAAACATCAAATCCAGGAGTTACAAACACTTTGATACCACTTTGTAGAAATTTCGATTCCCGATTTAACTTAAAATAAGCATGCAATGACAGAAAAACAACATAAAACGAAGAACACCAGATTTATTGAACAACACTGCAAGAAGCCTTTATTGATGAAGCAAGAACAGCAATTGCAGATTACTGAGTTTTTGAAACCCTAGCACTAACTATGTGTTTAACAACACTCAACACATAACAGAAGAAACAAGCAACTAGCGCTAAATGATTTACAGAACGAAATCAAAAACCTAGAAAAACATTGAATCGCTCAACCCTTAAAACAGTTCTAGCTCTACTATGCAAACAATGAACAATACCTCCCTTTTATAGTTATCTGAAGTCGGTTTACAACGGCTAGAAATATTCCCGTTGAAATTGAGACGGTTACAACGAAATCCTTGAAGCTTTAGGAAAAACTCAGGAATCAGATAAGGAGAGGAAGGAGAGGCGGCTTGAGAGACCAAAAACGGGTTAAGATAACCCTAAACCAGCATAAGAGAGCTTTATATACAAAGGCTCAATAATAGGGGCTCAACAGTAATGGCTTCGGGCTTTCAAAATGGGCCTAAAAGCCACAGACTTTAACAGGACAAATTAAGGTTCTTTTATTTTTGATGTATTTTATTTTTTATTTGATAATATTCAGCTCGGCTATTTTTTGGTGTTGAGATTGCTAATTTAGTTGGAATACCTGTATTTTAGAAAATTTTCGTCCTCTGTTTACAATTAAAAAAATTTAGAATAATAATTTATTTTTTAAATACACAAGCATAATACCGACTATTTTATTTCCTTAGAGTAGAGGAGATGGTGAGAGACTACCAAATTTTTTTGAAGTGTCACTCATCCATTTGCTATAAAAAAAATGAGCCTAAAGAATAGGTAGATATTATAGTGACAGCGTTATTGTCCTTTGTGTTTAGCCTTGATGCCTAATACTTCAATTAAGAAAGAATTATTTAATTCACTGAACATGGTAGTAATAAAGGTTCACGAAGCCTTTCTTCCCGGAAATTATTAAATTGAGAAAGTGAAAACAAAGTCAAAGTCAATGAATATGAGAGCAGTACCAGTGGATGGGTTCACAAGGACAGGACACCTAGTTTTCACATTTGAAATTTGATAAATCAGAACTGTAGAATTGAAAGCAATAGTCGTCCATCAAAGTCTTTCCTACAAATAGTGTCTCTCCTCTAATTCTTATTTTTCGCTTGTTATAAATTAATTAAAATAGTTAAGTTTAAAGGACTAATTTAATAATTTATAAATTTATATCACTTATTTTTAAGTAATATAAAATTTATCCATTATATTATTTCACATAGCATCGCTTCTATATTACAAAACACAAAATAACACAATTTATTAATCTTTCTGTCAATACTTTAATTAAATATAAAACCACACATATTAATATTTGAGCTTTGGGCCACAATTTTCATTCGACACATTCGCCACCGTCCACTGACAAATAAACCTCATCTCGTCTCGCAACTTATTTCAAAAACAATTACATGTTTTTATTTTATGCTAACTAATCCACATGTTTCTTTGATTCATTTGCCGCGTAGATTTCTTCTGCACTTTTTTTTTATGAAATTAAGTTTATTAATAATTCACCGGTCAAACCCTAACGACTCTATATTATCTTGCTGCTGCTGCCTCCTTAATCAGCTTCAAAATTGAGTTAACTTTTTTCGCCTCCCTTCTGGCTACTTGAGAAAATTAGCTTAAAAATTGAATTCTGAGGTATTCTATTCGATTTTTTAGGGTTGAAATTGGATTGTTTCTGCTTCTCATGTCTATAACCTTGTCCTTTTTTCAGCGAATCGATTCCTTTTCTGCTCTTCACTTTGCAGCGCTATCTCCCTTCGAGCTACTCACTTTTCAGAACATCAGCTTCAAGATTGAAATCTCAGGTATCCTAATTGAGCTAGTCCACTTGTTTCTCATGTCTCTTAACTTTTTCTTTTTTCAGCGAACTGATTCCTTTCTTCTCTTTACTTTGCAGCACTTTACAGATCTCAGTGTTGGATTATAAACTTGATCCTTATCAATGGAAACCCAAAATCCAAATCCAATCAATTGGAGTCCAAGCCCACAAATCCAAAATGTAGTAAATTTATTTAGGTATTTTAAGTATGTAGATTTTTGTGTGTGATAACCAAATTGGAGGCTATTAACTACAACCAATTTGGAGGCCATTAAATTAACTAAATAAGTTGGCTATTAATTGTATTAGTTGGAGGTGGTGGTAAGTAATTGTGTTAGTTAATAATTGTGGGAATTGGGAGTTGGGAGCTGGGAGTTGTATAATTCACCTATAAATAGGGGAGTTCTTTAGTTGTTTTTCATCAACAAAAATAAGAACTTCTTTAGAGAGAAAAGAAGTAAAGAGTGAGTTGTAGTATTGTATTTTGAGTGAGAGTGTTCTTGTAATATTTTTGAGTTTAATAAAAGTTGTTTGTTTGAGTGTTTTAATTTCCAACAAAGTGGTATCAGAGCTAGGTTGAAAGCTCGAGTCCTCCTCCAGAAAAGAATTTTTTTTTCCCGAGTGTGGAAAAATCGAGTTGAAACTGCCCAGGCGTTGCAGTAGCTAAAAAGCCCAGAAAGTGTCGCAATAGATTGCCAAAAGCGTTGCAATACGTCCAGCGTGTTGCAAAAGACTCCAGAAGTGTCGCAGTAGAATCCAGAAGTGTGGCAGCAGACTCTAGAAAGTGTCGCAATAGCTCCTGTACGTCTAGAAAAGCTATTTGAGTAAGATGGCGAATAACATGGCATCCTTTCAAGTTCCAACACTCAACAATAACAACTACGACAATTGGAGTATCAAGATGAAGGCTCTTCTCGGTGCTCATGATGTTTGGGATATCGTAGAGAAAGGATTCAAGGAGCCCGAAAATGAAGCCTCTCTCACGCCAGATCAAGCTACAACTTTGAAGGATTCCCGAAAGAGAGACAAGAAAGCTCTCTTCCTCATCTATCAAGCATTAGATGATGACGGTTTTGAAAAGATTTCAAGTGCAACTTCCGCCAAGCAAGCATGGGAGAAGCTACAAATCTCTTACAAAGGAGCCGAAAAGGTGAAGAAGGTACGTCTCCAAACACTAAGAGGTGAGTTTGAATCCTTGCACATGAAACCATTCGAGTCTATCTCCAACTACTTTTCAAGAGTAGCAGTCGTTTCTAATCAATTGAAAAGAAACGGTGAGAAGTTAGAAGATGTAAGAATAATAGAGAAGATACTCCGCTCGTTGGATCACAAATTTGAGCACATCGTGGTGACGATTGAAGAAACCAAAGACTTGGAGGAGATGACGATTGAAGAACTCCAAGGATCACTACAAGCCTATGAAGAAAAGCATAAGAAGAAACAAGGTATCTCTGAGCAACTCCTCAAGCTACAACTAAAGGATACGAGTGAAGGCCAAGGCAATGGTAGAAATAACCATGGCAGAGGCAGAGGCAGAGGAAGAGGCCGCGGACGAGGAGGAAGCCGTGGTTGTGGACGGAGTTGGAATTACAATAACAATTCCAACAACAACTATGAGAAAGGAGAAAGCTCCACGCAAGGTCGTGGAAAAGGAAATTCGAACTCGAGGTATGACAAATCTCAAGTCCGATGCTATAATTGTCAAAAGTTTGGGCATTACGCTTCAGAATGTAGAGCTCGAAATGATCAAGTTGTAGAGAAGGCAAATTTCGTGGAGGAGAAGATTGAGGAGAAAGAAATGCTATTATTAGCATACAACAACAATAGTGATCATCAAGACAACACATGGTATCTTGACACCTGTGCAAGCAACCACATGTGCGGAAAAAGAAGCTTATTCGTGGAGCTGACTGAAGAAGTAAGTGGCGATGTCTCATTTGGAGATGACAGCAAGATATCGGTGAAGGGGAAAGGTAACATCCTCTTTCGTGCTAAAGATGGTAGCCACCAATTAATTTCAAATGTCTACTATGTGCCTAATATGAAGTGCAACATTCTAAGTTTGGGCCAACTCTTAGAAAAAGGCTATGATATTCACATGAAAGATTGTAGTCTTTTAATAAGAGATGGCAAAGGAGATCTGATTGCTAAAGTACAAATGTCAAAGAATCGAATGTTTCCTTTGAACATTCAACATGATGTTGCGAAGTGTTTGAAGGCGTGTTACAAAGACGCATCATGGCTATGGCATCTTCGATTTGGTCATCTCAACTTCGGAGGATTGGAGCTACTATCGAAGAAAGGAATGGTTAGAGGCTTACCATGTATCAACAATCCTGATCAATTGTGCGAAGGATGTTTACAAGGGAAGCAATTTAGAAGAAGCTTTCCAAAGGAGTCAGACTATAGAGCCAAGAAACCGCTCGAACTCATCCATACCGACGTGTGTGGTCCTATCAAGCCAAGTTCTCTCGCTAATAGTAACTACTTCCTTCTTTTCATTGATGATTACTCAAGAAAAACATGGGTATATTTCTTGAAGCAGAAATCAGAAGTCTTTGGAGTGTTTCAGAAGTTCAAAGCAGCTGTGGAAAAGGAGAGTGGTCATAAGATCAAAGCCATGAGATCTGATCGAGGAGGAGAATTCACATCCAATGAATTCAACGAGTTTTGTGCAGCACATGGAATCCGTCAACCCTTAACGGTTCCTAGATCCCCCCAACAAAATGGTGTGGCAGAAAGGAAGAATAGAACAATTCTTGACATGGCACGGAGTATGCTCAAAAGCAAGAAACTACCCAAGGAGTTTTGGGCGGAAGCAGTGGCATGTGCAGTCTACCTATTAAATCGTTCTCCTACAAGAAGTGTGTGGGGAAAGACACCACAAGAAGCATGGAGTGGAAGAAAGCCCGGAACTTCCCATCTTCGAGTCTTCGGGAGTGTAGCTCACGTTCATATACCAGATGAGAATCGAACCAAGCTTGATGATAAAAGCAAAAGTTTTATTTTCATCGGTTATGACTCAAGCTCAAAAGGCTATAAGCTATACAATCCGAATGAGAAGAAATTTATGATCAGCCGAGATGTGATATTTGATGAAGAAGGAGAATGGAACTTTGATTCTCAAACGGAAGACTTCAATTTTTCTCCATTCGAGGAAGATGAACCGACAACACCTGAGCAACCAAGACAAGTTCAACAAGGCCTCACAACTCCACCAACTTCTCCTACTGATAGAGATAGGTCATCATCATCTCTATCCTCAAGCGAGACTGAAGATGAAAGAGAAGTGCATCGTATGAGAAGTCTTCGAGAACTCTATGAGGTGACTGAACAACTAGACAATCTTACATTATTTTGTCTATTTGTTGACTGCGAGCCAGTGACATTTCAAGAAGCTGTAAAAGAGAAAAAGTGGAGAGATGCTATGGACGAAGAAATCAAGGCCATTGAGAAGAATGATACATGGGAACTCACTTCACTTCCTAAAGGACACAAGGCGATAGGTGTCAAATGGGTGTACAAAACAAAGCGGAATGCCAAGGGAGAGATCGAAAGACACAAGGCAAGGCTTGTTGCAAAAGGCTATTGTCAAAAGGCTGGAATTGACTACGATGAGGTATTCGCTCCAGTTGCTCGATTGGAAACTATCAGACTAATAATTTATTTAGCGGCTCAAAACAAGTGGAGTATTCATCAAATGGATGTAAAATCGGCGTTCCTAAATGGAGTTCTTGAAGAAGAAGTTTACATCCAGTAACCACCAGGTTATGAAGTCAAAGGCCATGACGACAAGGTGTTGAAATTGAAGAAGGCCCTTTATGGGCTAAAACAAGCACCAAGGGCATGGAATAGCAGAATTGACAAGTACTTCCAAGAAAATGGCTTCAACAAATGCCCCTTTGAGCACGCTTTGTACATCAAGATCAAAGATGGAGATATTTTGATCGTGTGCCTCTATGTGGACGATTTGATATTCACTGGAAGCAACCAAAGAATGTTCGATGAATTCAAGAAAGAGATGACGAAGGAGTTTGAGATGACAGACATGGGGCTCATGGCGCACTACCTCGGCATAGAAGTAAAGCAACAAAAGGATGGAATATTCATTTCACAAGAAAGCTATGCGAAGGAGATCTTGAAAAAGTTCAAGATGGATAACTACAAGCCGATAAGCACACCGATGGAGTACGGGATTAAGATGTCCAAACATGAAGAAGGGGAAAGTGTAGATCCAACATTTTTCAAAAGTTTGGTTGGAAGTCTACGCTATCTTACATGCACGAGGCCAGATATCCTTCATTCAGTCGGATTAGTAAGCCGCTATATGGAGTCACCAACAACCACCCATTTCAAAGCCGCTAAGAGAATTCTTCGCTATTTGAAAGGTACAACAGACTTTGGCTTGTTTTATTCGGTATCTAATGATTACAAGCTTGTTGGATATAGCGATAGCGATTGGGGTGGAGACATAGATAACCGAAGAAGCACTAGTGGATTCGTGTTTTTCATGGGAGACACTGCTTTCACATGGATGTCAAAGAAACAACCGATTGTAACTTTGTCTACATGTGAAGCAGAATATGTTGCAGCAACCTCGTGCGTATGTCATGCAATTTGGCTTAGAAATTTATTGAAGGAGATTGGGTTAATGCAAGAAGAGCCGACTGAGATCCATGTTGACAACAAGTCAGCCATTGCCTTGACAAAGAATCCTGTATTCCATGATCGAAGCAAACACATCGACATCCGCTACCATTACATAAGAGAGTGTGTTGCAAGAAAGGAAGTACAAGTTGAATACGTGAAGACACAAGATCAAATTGCGGATATATTCACTAAGCCGCTCTCAAGAGAAAACTACGTCAGATTGAGAAGCTCACTCGGAATGACAAGATCAAGTTTAAGGGGGGGTGTTGGATTATAAACTTGATCCTTATCAATGGAAACCCAAAATCCAAATCCAATCAATTGGAGTCCAAGCCCACAAATCCAAAATGTAGTAAATTTATTTAGGTATTTTAAGTATGTAGATTTTTGTGTGTGATAACCAAATTGGAGGCTATTAACTACAACCAATTTGGAGGCCATTAAATTAACTAAATAAGTTGGCTATTAATTGTATTAGTTGGAGGTGGTGGTAAGTAATTGTGTTAGTTAATAATTGTGGGAGTTGGGAGTTGGGTGTTGGGAGTTGTATAATTCACCTATAAATAGGGGAGTTCTTTAGTTGTTTTTCATCAACAAAAATAAGAACTTCTTTAGAGAGAAAAGAAGTAAAGAGTGAGTTGTAGTATTGTATTTTGAGTGAGAGTGTTCTTGTAATATTTTTGAGTTTAATAAAAGTTGTTTGTTTGAGTGTTTTAATTTCCAACACTCAGCTCTTCTCCCCTTCAAGCTCGTCAATTCGGCTTCAAAATTATTCTCAGGTATTCTAATTGATCATTTTTGTCTGCTTGTTTCTCATGTCTATGAACTTTTTCATTTTTCAGCGAACTAATATTCCTTTCTTCTCTTTACTTTGCAGCACTTTACATATCTCAGCTCTTTTCCCCTACAAGCTCGTCAAATTGGCTTCAAAATTGAATTCTCAGGTATTATAATGGATCATTTGTCTGCTTGTTTCGTGCCTCTAAACATGTCCTTTTTCAGCAAATTGGTTCCTTTATTCTTTCTTTGCAGCGCTTTACATATTACAGCTGTTCTCTCCTTCAAGCTCGTCATAGCTGCTGGAAGAAAATATATGTTTAGTTGTGTAATTTCCAAAATAAAAAAGAAAAGAAAATGGTAAAAAAGTTTTGCTGTTTTTCAAAATAACCCCAACGGAAAACCCCTTTTTATTGTTTTCAAATTAGAAAACGTTTTTCGTGTTATTTTCTGCAACACCACCATTTACTTATTTATTGTTTATTTTTAACATTTTGATAATTCTTTTATTTTTTATGTTTTGTTTTAATGGACTTCTGTGAGATGTAAAATTATATCTGTAATTGAATTAATTTTTTAATGTTTTTATTTATTAGCAGCAATTCTATATGAAAAGTTGTTTTCAATTTTATTTTTGCTGTTGTATAATCAGTAAATTTTTTTTTGAGTAAATGTGAGAAAACTGGTGTTGTTTAGGCCGACATCTCATTCAAGGAGTTCTTTTACAAAGGTTCCGGCATTCTGACGTGGAAAAGTGTCACTCCATATATCAATTAATACCTGTCACACTATATCCACATTTTCATACATAATGGGACACGTGTCAATTGATGTATGGAGTGGCATTTTTTCACCCTAAAATGCCGGGACTCGTATAAAAATTTCCCCCATTCAAGTTGGCACTCTTGCTGATCTAAACAAACAAATCACGAGCTCTAATCTGTTGAAGAGAAAATAAAATGAAACAAAGACAAAGGTGTCCAAAAGAAACAAAATATAGAAATCTATTGGGTGCTACTTAAAATTATGATAAATAAGGTCATATTTTGTAGAATTATTATTTTGAAGGAAAATATCATATAATCTATTAATAATTGCATAATTTTTTTTGTAAATCTTACTGATGGACTATATTTTAATATTAGCTAATAATTGGTGTTATTATCATCTTTTTAACGATTTAGTTCTTTGTTTATAGACACAGTTACAAACCATTTTATTTGACTTTTTAATTTTTATACTATTAATTTGGTTGGAATCTCGGTCTATGTGATATTTTCTAAGAATCAAGAACCAAACCAAATACATAAATCATAGTATGTTAGAAACGGGAACCCAGCTAAATAATTTCGGTCGAATTCTGTTTGGTTTTTTTGGTTTTATGATACCCCTCGATTTTGCTGTAGTATATTTTAGCAATCCATGTAAACCAACAACTGGTATTTTTGTATGACCTTTTTCTTTCGTTCTTTTTTCAGGGGAGACAGCCTTGCATTTAGCATTCTTGCGATTTCAAATACTTGATGGACCTCGTTGCTGACGTTGTTAAGAATGCTGTTGTTGAAGCTTCAACTTCCTTGTTGGCCGGAATCGGAAAACATGTCGCATACATATATAGGTACAGTGACAATCTCGAGGCCCTAGAAAAAGCAAGTGGAAAGCTGAATGGCAAGAGGAAAGCTGCAAGTGATTTCTCAGATGAAGCTGGACGGAAGTTCAGAAAAGTTGGCGATGATGGTGTTCATTGGAAGTCTGAAGCAGACGAGCTTAATCAAAAGGCTGAGAATATGTTATCTAAAAACAACATACCGCGTCTTAACATATTGTCACGATATTCCACAAGCAAGCAAGCATGGGAGCTAACTCAAGACATTAATGAAATGGTTGACAAGGCTCCTGATTTTGGAAATTCCTTCGATATAGAAATACTGGAGGGCGCCAAATTCAACCTGACAGATTTTACAGACTTTGATTCGAGGAAAGAAATTCTGAAAAAAGTTTTGAAAGCACTGGACGATGAACATGTGAGTATGTGCAGTATCTGCGGCATGGGAGGGATTGGTAAAACCACAATGGCACAGAATATTGTTCAAATTGTTGAAGCTGGGCACTTTTTTGATAAGGTTGCAATGGTTACCGTGTCCCAGAATCCTAATTTTGAAAATATTCAAAAGGCGATTATGGGAAAGTTGGGTCTGCTGATTGGCGAAAGTGATATGTCAACAAGAGCCAACAAGCTGAATCATTGGCTTTCTATTCATAAGACCCTTTTAATATTGGATGATGTTTGGGACTCCTTACTAGAAAAATTTGATGATGTTGGAATCCCTTTAGCCAAAAATATGTGCAAACTTGTTGTCACTTCAAGAAACGAACATGAGTGCAAAAAAATGGGGAGTAAACCGATCTTTTGTCTCAAAGTTTTAGATGGCAGAGAAGCTTGGGATTTGTTTATAAAAATTGCAGGGAATTTACAAGAAACAGCAAGGGAGATAGTACGTGAATGCAATGGCTTACCGATTGCCATTGTAACTATTGCTAGAGCATTGACTGACAAGCCAGCAGGTGCATGGCGTGATTCTCTCAAAAAGCTACGGAATTCGAACCTGTTAGGAATCCCTGATATGGACAGCGTGTACAAAAAGATAGAGGTAAGTTATGATCTACTGAAAGATCCGGAAGCCCAATCATGCCTTCGTTATTGTTGCTTGTTCCCTGAAGATTATAACGTTCCAGTTGAAAAATTGGTCTTCTACGGATGGGGCTTAGAGTTATTCAAGGGTGTGGAGAGCTTGAAGGAAGCAAGAGATAGAGTTGATTCGATCGTCGATAAGCTGAAGAAATCTTTCTTGTTGCTTGATGGTGAGGGAAATGGAGATGGAGATGGATATGTCAAACCGCACGATATAGTACGTGATTTCGCAATATGGATTTCCTTGAATGATATTCATCCGTATATCGTAAAATGTAATAAAGAAATGGAGAAGTGGCCAGAGGCATGTGAGCTCGAAAAGTGCAGCGCAATTTCAATTGTGTGTAACACAATTCAGGATGTCATCCCTGTTGAACTTCGATGTCCTAACCTCAAACTACTACAACTCCATGTTCGGGATGATTCATGTGAACTCCCGATTGGCTTTCTTGAAGGAATGGAAGAACTCAGAGTTGTAGATTTGCAACTCGGATCACGATTACCACCGCTTACCAGGCAAAAGAATCTCCGAACTTTACTGATCAAGAGTAATCGTGTAGGGGAAATGGAGGATCCTATTTATATTAGAGAAATGCTAGGTAATGGTGATATGAAAAATCTAGAAATCTTTTCATTATCATGTACTCATTTCTCGGATTTTCCAGTGGAGATAGGAAAGCTGTCCAACCTGAGGTGTCTTAGATTCAAGCAAGTGAGTTTTGAATATATGCCACCTGATGTATTGTCAAAATTAGTGAAGCTAGAAGAGTTGAGATTGCTGCTGCCTTTCATAAATTGGGGATGCAGAGAAGTATGGGGGGATAGAAGAGTCAATGCTAGCCTTAATGAGATACAATCTCTACCGCTAAATTCATTAAATATCAGTGTACCAAAGGGTTCAATTTTGGCAGAAAAGTTGGTCAGCGGCATAACAAGATTTCAGATATTTTTTGGGAGCTATGACTATAGATTTCTTTCGCCTAAAATTTTTATGATAGAAAGGAAATTTGGTTCGGATCTAAATGTTTTGATCGTGCATGAGGTTGATGCGTGCGAAGCTATAGCAAATTGGACAAGTAGTTTGCTGAGGAAATGTGAAGTGCTAATATTCGAAAAAGTGAGAGAGTTGAAGTATATAATGTTCCAACAGTTGAGAGGAAACAACGATTCCGGGTTTCCATGTACATATTTCTCTCACCTGAAGATTTTGGAGATGGGGGACATGGACAGCCTGGAAGAAATATGGCATGGCACTTATATGTCAAACATAGAATCAGCTTATTTTCCTAATTTGACTCTGATTATAATATCCCGTTGTCAAAAGTTAAAACGTGTGTTTCCGCTGTCAGTTGCTATGCAATTACCACAGCTGCAACACATGGAGATAACTGGTTGTGAAGAAATGGAAGAAATATACTATAAAGACCAAATGGATAATGGAAATCAGGTTAATTTAATTTGTTTTACTAATGTCAAATTATATATATATATATATAGATAATCATAATAATTACACCTCCTAAATTATATTAAATTTCATTAATAACAGGTACAAGTAGATACTTCAACATCAACACAAGTTTTCAATCCAAATGATCCCACCGACCAGGTGTGTGCTTGAATTTATTGAAATATCCGAATATAACTTATTAACAATAGGGGTGTGTGGAACCGGAACCGAAATCCAAACTGAAATCGAATAAAAATAATCGAATTGAGCTGAACCAATTTTATTTCGGTTCGGTTTCGTTTTTTAAAATTCTTAAAATTCAGGTTTCGGTTCGGTTCTAGTTTTTGCCACAAAAACTAGAATAAAACCAAACCGAACTGAATAAATTAATAAATATTATATTTTAATATATATTCATATTATATCTAATATCCTAATCAATATTGACGATATATAAAACACTAATTAGTAAACAATAATAACAAATATGAGATTTTAACTTATGTAATCCTAATTTGGAAAGAATTGTTGTACTTTACAGCTTTAGGAATATGACTCATTCAATAATTCATTATATGCACGTTATACTACTTGAATTAATATTTTTTATGTATCAATATTTATATTTATTGTTGTAAATATAAATTTCGAAGTCTAAATACTATCAAATTTAACACATATCACGATGAAATTACTTTAAGTCTCTCTCATATAACCCTAAAATGAAAAAATAAATTACAAATTATTTTTTAAATTATAGAGTTTGAGCAATTCGGTTATAACCGAACGGAAACCGAACCGAACTATATTCTGTTCGATTTCAGTTCTTATATTTTTACTAATTCGGATTTCGGTAAATCGAACCGATATTTACTCACCAAATTGGATATTTCAATTCTATAGATGACTGCTTAAGTTATAAATATTTATAAACAAAATGGTCTTCCTAAAATACGCATTACTGATTAAGATTTTGTGACGGATAGTTTAAGTATAAAAATGTTGTTACGTTACTTTGCTCACTTTATAATAATAATAATAATAATAATAACAATAATAATAATAATAATAATAATAATAATAATAAGGTTTAAATCATGGTTTTGAATACTGGACCGGATTTGACTAGAACCAGCCTCTGGTCTAGTCAGTTTTCAATTGATTTTTGCTTTGGTAAAAAATCGGTCAATGACTTCGACCAAATCAATTAATTCAAAATAATTGAAGTTTTGTAAGCTCTAGGATTTGAATACAAAATCGTTAGTTAGGGATGGGACTGGATCTTGGACTTGACCCGGATCCGTATCCGTTTTTTAGGGTTTGGACCTTATCATTTCATACTCATCAGATTCAGGCCGAATCTAGATCTAATAAAATAAATATGAATTTTATATCGGTTTTTTTAAAGACCCGGATTCAAATCCATATTCGTTTATATATATATATATATATATATATATATATATATATATATATATATATATATATATATATATATATATATATATATATATATATATATATATATATATATATATATATATATATATATATATATATATATATTACTAGTCTAATTTGAACCATTTTTTTATTTACACAATTGTGCTTACACTAATACAAAGAAAACTACACCAACACCAGGTGTGACTCGAACCTAAGACCTTTGGAGGCCACAACTTTTGTCTTAACCATTAGGCCAAGACATACGCCACAGTCTAATTTGAATTTGGATGAATGTTAACTTGTATTATATTTATTTAAAGTTTTCAACATTAAAATTACATGTTAAATTCTTTCTTTTTTATTACAAACTACGATATATAGTGTCTTTTAGAACAAATCTTTAGTTAGTTGTTGATATTTTTTAGTGTTCTATTTCTTGAATTTAATTTTTTACATATCCGTTTTGGACCCGGATCCGTGAGATCCATTGGATATGAATACAAGATCTAATTTTATAGATCCAATGGATCTGGATCATATATATGAAAAATGACATGGATCTGGATATATATGGATCCAGTCTAGATCCGGTCCGCGTCCATCCATGTCTTCAGCCTATGATAAAGTGGTAACTAATTGAGCTACATTCTATTATTGATAGATTACTAAATTGATTTTGTAAATTGTTAAGTAAAACTTTTAAATTGTTTCAAGTAGAAATAATATTTAATTTTCTCAAAACTATAATAAATATATATTTTATCTTATTATTTAATGTATTAAATAAACCAGTTTAATCATACTATTTTTTTAGAAAAGTATATGATTTAATAATTTTATTTACTCTGGAGCATCTCCCCAAAAGGTGTCATATCAGTAGAGATATTGTCCATACTTATAAACTAATCAATCTCCTTCTTAACCAATGTGTGACATTATTCATATCCTCACATATTGGATGCAGTAAAAGAAACTGCTAAAGTCCAGAGAAAAGGGATTTTAAATTTGATGCCTTCATAATCATATTATTGAGATGGGACTCCAAGGATAATCTTAAGCACAACTTGCACAATGTCATATCACAGTGTCGAAGCTTTCTTATATGACACCAAGGTGTCCTTTGGTTTGGAACAGTTACTAAGGAATTCATACATATTTTATGTCATTCTATTCCATGAGAATCAAACTATTATGAGCTTTATGCTAAATAAAAAATATATGATAAACACTGGAAGAGAGACCTAACATATTAAGCTGTTAATAGAGACCTAACATACATGTCGAAAGTATGCTAAATTTTTTTATGGTAATATGTAGAAAGTATGCTAATAGGATATACCAAAAAGGACATTGACAAAAAATATTAATTTTCAAAAATATACATTGCTTTTTTCCTTTGTGTTGCAAACTTTTGTAACCATATGTACCTTTTTGAGAAAAAAAATTCATAATGGCCTTTTTGTAAAATGACCAAACCACATTATATGTTTTTAAAGTACACTTTTTTTAATTAACTAGTTTCCAAAGAGTGTATACATTTATCATATAGTTAATTTTCAAAATTTTACAAAAACGTATATATAGATTACAGAATCTATTTATATTATCTTTTCATTTAATTAAATTGTTTTTTTAACAAGAAAAGAGATGGTTTAAAGTTTATAAAGATTAGATTTAACAATTTGAATTTAAATTATTATCTATTAGATTTTTTGTAAGCCTATAAATTATAGCTTTGTAATGAAATGTGGCCCTGAGCAGCAAGGATAGTATGCCTTTCCTCAAATTTATCAGTTTGTATTCTTTCTTCTCTTAAAAAACAACAGATTTTGTTAATTAGCAAATTATGTATAATATTTTACTAATTTTTAGTAATTTTCAGTTTTAAGTGATGAAATTTTGTTGTGATTGCTAACAGATTATGGAAGAATGTAATGATAGAGAAGTTGATCATGCAATTGTATTGCCTCGACTAAAAGTATTGCTTCTTAGAGAAATGCCTAAGCTTAGAATTCTGTGTAACGGGAATCATGCAATTGAATGCCCTTCATTAGAAGTCCTGAGAATTGAAGATTGCAATATCATGGAAGCTCTTTCCTACGGATCATTCAATGCTCCAATAACCAAGGAATTAGAGTTAGAAGGAGTAAGATCTTTAAAGAATAGTATTCCGAAGTGGCTGAATTTGAAACAAACCAATGGAACCCCTCGGGTAAGGAAATTACAAATTGGAAGATGCAATGAAACCAAATACTTGGTTGATACAACAGACTCTCATGACCCAAATCTGCTGAAAGCTTTCTTCTCTCGTTTGGAACATTTGAAGATTCAGCAAATGGATAGCCTGGAAGCAATATGGAACGGACCTTATTTGTCAAACATACAGCGGACGAAATTTCCTAATTTGACTCATATTACGATATTGCACTGTCCAATGTTGAAACGTGTGTTTCCGCTGTCGGTGGCTACAGAACTAAAACAACTAGTATACATGCAGATAAGGTCATCTTCTGAAATGGAGGAAATTTTCTACAATGACAAGGTTAATTTTTTTATTTAAATAATTCTATTATATTTTTTTCTGCAATTTGTTTATATAATATTTCGAAATTGTGTATTGTTTGGACCAAATAAGAAGATGATGGAAATCAGGTTATTATTTTTTTTATAGAAAGGATTTTTTTTAAAGGAGCCTAAATTTGATCTTTAGTTATCTACATCCATGTACTAATTATATCAAGTCCTCTTAGTAAATCAAGTTATTATTTAATTGATTTTTCTGTATATATATAGTCATTACTTCACTCACGGCAACACCAATTTCATTAATTCATTCAACATTATTGAACTTTCCCCAACTATTAGAGCAGGTATATTCACATCAATCATTTAACATTCTCATTTTGTGTTATGTTACTGTTTGACCCAAAAGTTTAACCTGATAGGTTAGGTTCAATTATTTAAATTAAAGTAAAATATTTGATATTTAATTTGTAATTTAAGAAGAAAGTGAACAAAAAATGTGGGAAACATCATCTTTAGTAGATAATTGATTCTACAATGTGTCATGTGGAATAGACATAGATAAGACATTTAATAAATGAGCCACAATAGATTGTCTATTTGAGTGTTTAGTGTATTTTTTCAAAATATAATAATAAAAATATTATATTAATTACTAAATAATTCTATCATATTAAAATATTATATAATTAGTTATTCAACCTCTTATTTAATTGTTTATTTGTAGATTAAATAGACAATGTTTATAAAACGATGACATTATGAATAAACTATTGGAGAGCTATATTTCAATTAAATGTCTATTTTTTCTTATATGTAGGTATTTATATTCAATTATATCTATTAAATGTGGCAGCTCAAAATTAAATGTATTGATATTTAAATTCACATTGAATTCTATTAAATGTGGCTACTCGTTCATTAGTTATACTATTTAAAAAGAATGCTATTCAATGTGGCAACTCATAAAAAGAAGATTGGAATATGAGAGGTCTGTTCACTTGGTCAAAATTGTGAAGTCATATTCTTAAATGCACTTGTATTTTTGGGTAATGTATCTTAACTGTTGCATAGCTGGACATGAAAATGTTACCCAATTTAATTATACTATATTATAATGGATTATTATTGTTTTGATTGTTGACAGATTGTGGAAGAAATTATCGAAACAGATGGTGATCATGTAGTTGTATTGCCTCTACTAAAGTACTTGGATATTCAATTTTTGCCTAAGCTTAGAAGTTTGTGTAAGGGGAATCATGTAATTGAATGCCCTTCATTAGAAGTAGTGAATATTAATGAATGCAATAGCATGGAAGCTCTTTTCTTCGGATCATTCAATGCTCCAATAACCAGATTAACGATTTACCAATGCCATGAAATGAAATGCTTGGTTGACCCAAATCTGTCGAAAGCTTTCTTCTCTCGCTTGGAAAAGTTGACCATAGAAAGAGTAGATAGTCCGGAAGAAATATGGCATGGACCTTATTTTCCACCTTGCTTTCCCAATTTGACTCAGATTGAAATATACAAATGTCCAAAGTTGAAACGTGTGTTTCCTTTGTCAGTGGCTACACAACTACAATCCATGAGGATAATTAGTTGTAGAGAATTGGAAGAAATTTTCTACAATGACCAGGTTAGTTTTTTTTTCTACTTAAATAATTAAAATATACTTTTTCTACGATTTATGTATATAATACTGCAGTCATTAGTCCACTCATTTGTCCAACTCAACATTCATTCATTAACACGTAACTTTTCCCGACTAATAGACCTTGTATATTCGCATACATTCATTTAACATAACTATTCTTTGTACAACTATTAGACCTCCTTTATATTTATAAAGAAAAAAGCATTACTGTATTTCAAATCTCTATTACATATTTTTAAATAATATGTACATGTAGATTAATATCAGTGCAATTGTTTGACTAACTCATCCGCATACGAATTCCCTTGGGCCCAAGTCCGGACCTGGGATTAGGCCTTTGCCTGATTTCCAAATAATATAGGGCCCCATTTTCCACACCTAGTTTTCTTCTTTCCCTTGTTTATTTCTACTTTTACTATTATTTTTAAAGCCATCAATTATGCATATATTTAAATTTATCATCCTTTTAAGAAAATTTTATAACTAATTAGACGTACAACTAAATTCTTTATTGGGTTGTTCGGATAAACAGAGTTATTTTGTTAAAAAAAATTCAGAATTTAAGTATATTAATACACTTATTATGCAATATTTACTATCTTTACACTAATGATTTCATTTTTATTTATTAATTCTTTTCTATTTGACATTATACAGAGTAATAATTGGGAAGAAAGAGAATTTTATAATGAAGTTAAGGAATAAATTAGTCATTTTAATAGTGTAATAAAATGAATTCATATTTTATATGTCATACCAACTTAGAATGCACAAGCTACTGAAGATGCTCTAACAATGTGAAACTTGTATTCTTATAACAATGTGACGTGTGTTACTCAGTGTTTTCTACTATTTACATGCTTTTTTCTATTAACTTTCTGTAAGTATTTGAGAATATAAAAACTTCTCGGCGTATCATCTATTTATTTCAAATTTCAAGTGTACGGAGCATTGCCTTTTATTCATTCAATTTGGAAAATTTAGATACTAATTTAAGGATAAATAACGAGCGCTACAACATGTTTATTTTCGAATATTTTAAACCGTATATAGAGTAGTAGTTTGTTTTTATTGCAAAACCATGAAATCACATGACTCATTTATGTACTTCTCCTCAATTTTCTTACAAGAGAGAATTGTTTTAGATAAATAACTTGAAACTGGATTACATCAAAAGAGAAATATGTCAAACCAACTGGACCACTGACCAGTTCTCGATTGCACATGCAGGTGGTGAAGTTTTGATAACACCGGTCTTAAAGTACTTTTATTTCTATTTATTTTTCTCAATTACGAAATTGGTAATAAGAAAGTATAATTTAATAATCAAGAATCTTAGTGTATATCTTGTTTATATTTGGTAATTTTAGGACAATAAATAAATAGATTTCTCATATATTGCCAAAATTCTGCTATATTATGTAAATATTCGTGATTAATTGGTGACAGAGTGTAAAAGAAAATAGTGCAAAACTCGATGAAAAAGAAGCTGATAAAGCAATGGATGCTTTTATTTTCCCAAAACTAAGAGAACTGCAACTTTGGCAGTTGTCTGAACTCAGAATTCTGTATGATGGGAATCATTCAATGGAATTGCCTTCATTAGGGATATTTGTGATTAATGGATGCAATAATATAGAAGCTCTCTCCAAGGGATCATTGAAGGCTCCAATACTTCAAGAAATCGAAATAAATGATACCAAGTATCCATGTGGGGAGGATCTTAACACAATTGTGAGGGAAACGGTACAATCTTTTCTTTAAACTTTTTAGCTATATTCTTCTTTTACTTTAAGAAACTCTATATATGAAATTAACGTGTCACTAAGAATATTTAACATGTTGTGAAAAGTTGAATGAGGTCAACGACGTGGATGATGAGGCTGAAGAAGAGGTCAAGGATGAGACAGAGACGGAGACAGAGACAGAGACAGAGGTCGATGGCAAGGATGAAGACGAGTTCGAGGACGACAAGGTTGAAGAAAATCATCACATTGCAAATTATGGTGATAAATGAAAATTCATGGTGAGTTTCACAATTATTTTACATAGTAAGATAAAAATGGACTCATAAATGTTGCCAATAACAATTAGTAGCAACATTAAATGAAATTTGCGTACTTTGAGGTCAAGTTCTTATTCATGTTGTAAGAACTTTGACCTAAGCCTCATTAATTTAACTTAGCTTTAGTTCCTCCACCGCTATTCGGCTTATCTTAATATTAAAAAAATTGAGCATTTGATGCTCCTTGTTGTTGTACATATTTATGGATTGTTTATAAATTTATTATTAGTCGAGTTCCAAATCTTACAATTCTTGGCATTATTCTACAGGTTGTGACACAGAACTAAATCTAAATCTGGAGAACAATTGTTTTACTTCAAGATGTTTATTTGTTTATCTATCCTTTTGCAAAATTTGTGTTAAGATGTCATTTTGTAAGGCCAAGCTCATTATTTACATTTATGTCAACTTGAACTTACGGTGTGTCCAATTTATTTTTGTGCCCGACAAAAACGATCAATTTTCTCCCTGCTTTAGGTAAAAATGACCGGTTTTTCCCTTTGTCGTATGTTTACCGAGTCAAAAGAGAGAAATTTGGATTGTTTTTGTTAAGTGTTCGGGGAAACTAGCTGTTTTTGTCACGCTCTGGGGAAATTGGTCGGTTTTGTTAGGCACGCGAGATAAATTGGATGAACTTTAAGTTTAGGATGAGAAGACTATTAAGACCAAGTTTAAGTATAGCAAGTAATGTTATTCGAACGTATGTAGTAACTTTTTCAAAACCGGGTTTCTTATAAGACCTTTTTGGTGTTTTGGTAAATAATAGCAGGTTTTGTGCTGCACCTTCTAAATATTGTTATTATTAGTAAGGTTCATATAGCTATTTGAGGCTTAGGTTTTGTTTGGATTTGAGACATTTTTAGCTATATTATGCTTGTCGAGTCTAAGGCTCTCACATCATGACCATTATGCCATGTCTAGCTCTAATGTTTGTAACTAGCTAGCCCCGTTAAACTTGGCACAAAAAATTAGATGTCACCTTGAACTTTCAAAAGTTCCAACTAGCGACTTGAAGTTGGCAAAAGTGCACGAGTTTGCCCCCACAATGCCACATGTCATCTTCTGGTTGGTTTGACTTTCACAATGAGGGGGTAAACTTGTGCACCTTTGCCAAGTTCAAGAGGCTAAGTGGAACTTTTGAAAGTTCAGGGTGGCGTCTGACTTTTTGTGCTACATTCAAGGGGGTAAATATGCAATTGGCCTACATACAAATCTATAAGGGGCATATTTGAAATGGAATAATATAATGTTAGCGAGACAAAGAATGGTACGTCATATAGTGATTCCATTTTCTCTGGAATTCATATATATGTCACTTCAAATTCAATTGGTAACTAAATAAGTTTTTTAAGATTTATCTTCAGTAAATTAAGCTGCTACATGAAATAAAAAATATAGCACATCAAAGGGCCGAAACCACATTGGCTAATAAGGTAAGGAGTATACCACAGTGGCACAAAGGGTGAATGAGCTGGCTATGGCACATGATCCATTTACAAAGTTTTGCTCAATTATATATCCCAAACATCTCAAGTATCATTACAAAATTGGTTCAACTATTTGACCGACAAAGTCTCTAATTTAACTTAACTGAACTGAAGTTGGTTGAATTGAATTGAAGTGAGTTGAACTGAACTTATTTTAGTGTAAGTTTATAACTACGCACAACTGAACTGAACTGCAGTGAACTGAACGAAACTGAACTAAAGTGGTCTGAACTTAACTGAACTGAATTGAGTTGAATTGTAGTGTAAGAGAACATAGCCTAATTTTGTTACTCAAGTGATCCTTTTTTAGAGGGAATTACAATATCAAAGCTACATAAGGTCCACGTGAAAATTTTTTAATTTAGTAGGGCCATGTAAATTTATAATGAAAAAAAATTAAGCCATGAGACTTAATTATCAACTAACATAATAATTTCATAAAAATTTATTAAAACTATGATAGATAAACAATCTATTAAAGATCTATCAGATAATAGATTCCAAATCAATATGATTATAATTTAGGTCACTCACCAACAACGATCTCAACCCTTTTTTAAGTAAAGGCTGAGCACAACAAAAAAATTCCGCTCCATTTATTAAAAGAAAAAGAAAAAACAACAAGCCAAAAGAAAGAAAAGAAAAATATAAACATCCATGGGATGTAAACAAAGCTAATTGCAACCAAGTACAATAATAATGGACTAAAAATGCCAATCACAACATAGTGTGATCATAATGATCTAACATCTATAGCGAAAAAGAACGGCGGGAAGAGGTTCCCCGTGATGCGCCATAGTCAGTCCGGCGAGAAGGCAAAGATGACAAGTCTGAACGGTAATGATGATGACAACATCATCGTAAAATTTGATGTAAAGACATCTGACCGTCAACTCAGATCGAAACAGAGATCCAAGCCGATAAACAAATACACATTCCAAGGAGAACCGCAGCTGTCCAAGGAAGAAATCACTCTGACTAGCGAAGATAATCAATATTGCCCGAAAAGGCACCATCTGAGCAACGATGAATCGCCATAGGGCCGCACCTTAATACTTTGAAGGAGGAGATGCGAGAGCGATCCCTATAATGAAACCTGCCTGCCAAATCGCTGGTGAAAGAGGGCTAAGGAGGGGCGTTTGGACCCTCCAAAGAAACTGCCAAAACAAAGCCGGTTGGAAAAAATCCAAAGACGGAGAAAACAAACCAACGACCCCTAGTTGAAGCGCTGACCAAACAGAACCCTCGTCGCCTAAACACCAAGGCTGCTACTGTGTGATCGAGAAGCCGTTGGAAAATCTAGGCCACTATGCCAAACCTCCAATCGCCGTCCTATCTAACGAGAGAATGAAAACCCGGCCAAGCGCCGGTGGAAAAATCTAGGCGATCAGGCTTATCCGTTTAATCGCCGTCTTGTCGAACAGTAGAGAAATTTTTTCAACACCAACATTACTTGCTCCACCAGCTCCCTAATTAAAATGGTCATTAATAACAAAACAACTACCTTAACATTTTTTCAAACCATAGGATGCACTTCAATTTCAACAAAACAATTTCATAGAAAAACTGTCAAAACTAAGATATACAAACTATATATTGGATATCTATTAGATGTCTAATAGATTCAAAACCAACATGATTATAATTTAGGTCACTAACCAACTACAATCTCAACCTTAATTTGAAATACAACCACGCCTTTCAACACCAAAATTGCTTGCTCCACTAGTAGCCTAATTAAATTGGCCATTAATTACAAAACAACTTCCTTGACTTTTTTCAAATACGTAGTGTGCATTTCAATTTCAAACAAAACAGAAAACCTTCTTTTTCAGTTTCATGCTATCTAAAAAATACCAAAAGCAAACATCAAATTTCAGATGTCAAAGCATCATTGAGCTTGATAGAACATGTAAGTGATAGAAACTCGTACATATCAATCTACAAATCAGAACAACAATTTTCATCTCCATATGATAATGTTGTAAAAAATACAAGTGTGGGAACTATGGAAACAAAATAGAGTTACAGATGATAGCAATAATGGTTTTGGCAAGAATTTGGAAATAGGAGAAAAGCAAACTTACATTAACGATTAAATCAGACAATTAAGAGATGATCCACCAAATCTTCCATATTTGCTCAACATTCATGGTTTCCTCTTCCATCGTCATCAATTCCCTCCTTGTTCCCCGTGTTATACATATTGTCAACTGTGATTGGGTTTCTTCTGTCAGTGTTCTCCAATTTATATTGAGGAAAATCGCACTTAAAACATATCGATGAGGAAGAAGAAGGGAATAATCGCAAGTCAGGAAGAGAGAAAATGCAGAAATAGAGCCCTTATATACAACGTAATACTATAGAAAAATTTTTAAAAAAACAAAAATAAAAAATATTTAGCTGTCATGACAACTCTGTAATTAATTTGCAAAAAGTGTCCTATTATGACAAATACTCAAAATAATTACAAGCACACGAACTGTTCCAAAAGAACTCCAAACTTTCCTCCGCCTACTATGCGTACTATTATTATCTTAATTTTTTTTATTTTATTTTGCATTTATATCTCAAACAGTTCATTTTTTCAACATGTCGTTTTAAAGTTCTTTGTTCGTCTCTTAAAAAAGGACATCCACTGTGATATTATTTTCCCAATTTTTTTAAACTGTCACATATCCAATATAATTCTAATAAAGGTTTAATAGAAATTAGTAATTGTAGAAAAACTTAGATTCAAAATACTAGATGAATTTTTAATAGATCAGAACTTTAAAATATAATTGTACATATGTCTAACATCAACTTTAAATTAGATTTTTATAAATAGAAGTCTGATAGTTATTTAGTAAATGTCCAATAAATATATGGTATATGTCCAATCACCCACGTATTAAATTGCTAAATTCTCAAATAAATACACACCGATATTGTATGATATTCTGCAACTGGTTTGCTTCAAATTATCAAGGATTAGTGTATAATATTCATCAGCAAAAGATTTAAAGCTAAAGTTGGAATACGCAAATGAAGAACAACTACCAAAACTTCTCAACTTGAGCAACAAATAGAACAAAATCCCACACCCGAAACCCAAAGTAGCACTAAATCCAGTTAAAAGAAACAACAACACAAACCAACATAATAATTCCATTAAAAACTGTCAAAACTAAGATACATCAACTATCTATTGGATATTTACAAGATATCAATTAGATCTCTATTAGATGTCTAACATATTCAAAACCAACATGATTATAATATAGATCACTAACTAACAACGATCTCAACCTTAAAATGGAATACAAACACACTTTTCAACACCATAATTTCTTGCTCCACTAGCAACCTAATTAACTTGGACATTAATAACAAAACAACTACCTTAGCATTTTGTCAAACACATAGTTGCACTTCAATTTCAACAAATAGAATGTAAAAAAATATAGAATGAACTACAAATCCTCCATTAGAGATAACAGAATGAAGAAAAATATGCGCACAAGTCCAACTTCCATTATAATGAATCAAAGCAGTAATATCTTCCATTAGAGTCAAGATAATGAACTACAAATCTCGAAATCAAGAGAATGAACTAAAAACGAAATAAAAAACCACTAAACAACTTCAATTTAATATTTAAGCAAACAAAAACATAGGCGAAATAGCGAGAATACAAATCAATGGCGGAATTCAAAAGGAAGAAGAAGAAGAGGAATATAGAACTCAAGCAAAGAAGGGACCCATCACAAATAGAGAAAACGCAAAAACATGAGAAAAAACGTTAAGGCCAAAACAGAGCCCTTAAATACAGCGTAAACATGTAGAAAAAATGTTAAAAAAAATAAAAATAACAAATGTTTAGCTGGACAAATTAGTAATTAATTTGTAAATTGACCCATCTTGATAAATTCTATTTATATTTATTATTTTATTTGATGTAAAATTTACTAAGCCCATTAAGCCCAAAAATAACCCCTCCCAACCCGGTCCATGCTAGGTTTATTCCCCGCTAATGCCCTTTGTAAAATACCATATTTCTCTTATATATTAAGTAAACAATAATTTTTTATCTGTAAAATACCAAAATTGCTTTCACCATGACTAGTTGTGAAACAGAAAATAGGATTCGGGATGTCGTTTTTTGAGTTACATGCTCATGTTATTATTTTTATTCGTGAAATAGTAACCATGATTACTTTGTTCTATGGTTACTTTGTGTAACCATTATTAAAATGGTTACTTTGTTTAACCACTATTGAAATGGAGTATTTTTATTCTATGGTTACTTTTTTTTAAATCCCCCGGAGGAACGTCGTGTCCTACCAAATGAAAAAAGATTGGAATAGGTGAAAATTTCGGCGTGTATGTCCCAACTAGGTTGCGCATACGCTTACCTACAAAACACCTACACCTCTTTTATTAAAGAAAAAATTTCAGATCTCGAGATGAGATCAGTATAGTTCAGGTACAAGAGAGTAGCAAGTGCGGAGAAATAAAAACATCGGAGGCTAAAAAACACAAATTCCTCCCCAAATGCTTGAATGTAAACCAACAAAAATAAATACTAGAGACCAAGTGATCATCTGTGCTCAGAACGCCTTCAAAAATGAACTTGTTCCTTCGTTTCCATAACGACCATGCAATAAGGAACCAAAGAGAGGCACCAAAATCTCTACTAGACCCTGGAGAAAAATGCTGCCGCCACACCACTAGAAAATCATAACCTAACGATGGCATGGTTAGTGAAATCCCAAATAGGCGAAATGCTTGGCTCCAAATCCTATAACTCCCGTAGCAATGAAAAAGAGCGTGATCGGTTGTTTCCGGGTTATTACAGAATGGGCAAATCTCATCTGTGACCAATCGACATCTACGATGAAACAAAAATCTCCTCGTCGGCAAACGATGATTGAACACTAACCATCCGAAGAACCAAACTTTAGGCATAAGGTATACCTCCCAATTCAACATGAAACCTTTTTCGGCTTTGGCCAACATAAATAGAAACCCCGGGAAAACAAAGATGCCGAATATTGTTTATTTTTGCTTAGTTCCCATCTGAACCGATCTACCACTTCTGTGAATTGAGGATGATTCTGTTGTCCAGCCTCTATCTCGCCTCCTATCCCTGAAAATAATGACGGGCAGCCTTGGGTAATCCAGTACCTGAGCTGATTGCATCTTTCCATTGCAGAAATTCTGAGTCTGCATTTCCAAAAAGGACGCATAGGGGCAGCAGAACCAAATACAAAGCCGCAGGCCTCAAGCACCGAACTAGATTTCTGATTGCAAAGCTGATAAAGATCCGAAAATAACACGGATAGGGGCTGATTCGAAGTCTAATTGTCATGCCAAAAGGAGCATAATAGTCCATTCCCCACCTCAACTCGGACCTGACAAGAAAAGAAAACCCAAAACGCATTGTTTTTAATACAACAAGAAATAATGTCTCGCCATATGCGAGACAGTCTTTTTGAATCCGAATTTTCAATCAAAAACCACGAGGTGAACCCTTATCTCTAAACAAATTTTGAATTATATAGAATTTTGATCTGATGCCGGCATTTTCCACAGCCATTTCAGTAACAAGCTACAATTAACAAGATTCAGGCTTCTAATAAACAACCCGCCTAAATTTTTCGGTAAGGATATGGTATCCCAACTAACTTTACTAATACCCCTTGTGTTCGCATCTCCATTCCATAAAAAATTTCGCATAAGTTGATTGAGTCTACCATTAACCGAAGAAGGCAACCTATTGAAAGAAAGTAAGTAAACTGGCAGAGATGCAAGGACTGATTTCACTAAGACCAATCGACCGGCATAAGACAAAGAGTGACCCTTCCAATCTACTTTGAAACTTATCAATCAGCACATTCCAGAAGGACACAGGTACACGTTTCACACTGATCGGACAACCTAAGTACTTGACCGGAAATTTCTCTATTTTACACCCTAATTTACCCGCACAAGAACTAACCATTGAATCACAAACAATAATACCAATAATAGAACTCTTATGATAGTTAATGCGCATACCCGATATAAGTTCAAAGCATCATAGAATACGGATAAAAGTAGATAAAAGAGGCTCATCTGCAGGTAGGAAGTAGAGCGTATCATCAGCAAATTGGAGAAGAGACACATCCCTTTCCGAACCGTCTACTTTAAATCCAGGTAACAAGCCCTTGCGAATACTAGCATCCAAAAGCTATTTCAGTCCCTCAATAGCAAGCACAAAAATAAACGGAGAGATAGGATCCCCTTTTTTCACCCTCTAACTAGACAATTTGAATCACACGGTTTACCGTTAATAAGAATAGAGGTCACTGAGTTCTCCCGACAGCTCAATAACCAGCGAATCCATTTATCACCAAAACCCATTCGTCGGAAGACTGCATCAATATAAGGCCATGAGATACAATCATAGGCTTTGTGGAAATCCAATTTCAAGACCAACCCTGACTGTCGTCTCTGATGAATCGAGTGCACAATCTCTGAGGCAATAAACGAACATTCGTGAATATTTCGTCCTTTTATAAACCCGAACTGATTCTCAGATATTAATCCCTGGAGAAGTGGTTGTAGTCTATTAGCCAAAACTTTTGACAAGACTTTGTATATTCCATGAATAAGGGCTATTGGTCTGTAGTTACTCAGTAATGATGAGCCCGAGACTTTAGGAATCAATACAGTGAAAGAGGATTTAATGGAATCTGGAAGTTGTGCTGATTCATGAAATTTATTAAAAAGATCATTAACTTCAGGTTTCATTTCGTCCCAAAACCTCCTGTAAAAGTAAAAGTTAAATCCATCCGGTCTTGGTGACTTTCCTTCATTACATGACTGAATCGCATTTCCTATTTCCTCCCCTGAAAATGATTCTATGGTTACTTTATTTAACCATTATTGCAATGGAGTATTTTAAGGCATATTCTATGGTTGCTTTACCTTTGTTTAACTAGAAATAGGATTCTTTTTTAGTCTTCACTCTCAATTGATATTGACTTTTATGTTTGTCAGTATTAACTTCTGTTTTTATCTCGGATCTTTGAGATAAGTTACTTAGTGCTCAGAAAATCTCTCAATCTGCTAATATTCCGCAAATGTTAATAGTAATGAATCTGAAAGTTGTTTTCTACTGACTGTGTTGTCAAAAGATAAAATCATCAATGTTCAGTGTCATTCCCTCTTGCCCTCATTTTACATGCAACCATGTCTAGCGGATAGTTTAATCTACGGCTGTCAGTGAAATTTCTATTGAATGTTAGATGGAAACTTTTCAAGTTAATTGAATGTTATAACGAACCTTCCTTGCCGTACTTAATCCGTATCTATGGTATTGAATAGAGTGTGGCAATTGTGTCAGGCTGTCGTTCAAATTCAATTCCATGAATATTAAATATTGTCACAGTTTGTTTAGGCCATGATTTTTCCGTGAATTAAAATGATTGAGCAACTCTGCTGCAAGTAATTTTAGATAGACACAAGCAAATATTTCTGAATGAATTTGTTATTTACCAAGATGCATAAGAAGTTTTATTTTTTGGAGTAATAAGTTGTTTATAGAAAATCTAGAGATTATATTTTTCAACCAAAATGGTATAGCTCAGTTGGCAACGGATGCTGAGCAAGTTGAAAAAGAACAAAGCTCGAATCCCGCTAAATACACTTGTTGGGAGGGGTGATGAGCCTTATCTGTAACTAAACCCTACACAGGATTTTCTCAATGAAGAAACTTGAAAATATTACCAAACAGATAGAAGAGATTATTTTTCTTAATTTGATCATATTTTCATTTGATTTTGAAATTTATTAAAGTTTTCTCAATTTCTCTCATATGCAGGAAATTATGTCTTTCCTTTTGGGTATTTTCTACCTATTTGTTTGTTGGACACTTGATTGCTGATATAAGGTATGTCTTATGATTTATTTGGATCTAATGTCTAAACATATATGTGCCTGATTTGGACTGTGCTTTGACAATAAACCTAAGTCAAAGGACAGTTAAATTTGTTAGGTAGTATACCAATGTTTAGTCACTGAATCCAGTTGGGAATTCTCACATTGTTGTATGATATTGCTTTTCTGAAGGCCAAAAAACAATTTTTACTAGAATAATGAGAAAACAATTAAAAAATAACCATTAGTTGCGTGTGCTAGAGATGGGAGTATTGAATATTAGTTTTTTAGGCCCTTTTATGGCCATGACAGAAAAAGAATTAATTCTTAATAAAATAATACACGCCACTTCAAATGACAAAAAGCAGAAAATTCCTTTTTCAAACTGATGTCAAGCTAATAGTACATTTTGGTATATATATATATATATATATATATATATATATATATATATACACTTCTTGTACAAACTTCTTGTGGTTGTTTTTCTATTGATGTACTTTTGCCCGATGACAACTCACATTGCATACATTTTGTAGCATTTAGGAATCGCCTTGATTGATCGGTGTAAAAATTCTTGAATTAATAATAATTTATTTGTTTGTAATTACATATTTGTGTGATAATCGATCTAATAGTGATAAGGACTACGGTTTTGTTTACTTTGGAAAACAAACCATTAAAAGCATCCAATAAATATGATGGTAATAGTGGTCCATCAAATAAGGATTGTATAACAGGTAAAAAATTATTTCATATATATATTTTGGTGCATGATCATTCATACAAGATTGTTAGATATACTATATGTTATTGTAATTTACATATGTATATAGGGCTGTAATTGTAATTGTGTAAATCTCTCTTTACTATATATACAAGTATCTCTGACTCAGTTGAGTACAGAATTCCCCAAACCCTAAGACTTATCTTGGTATCAGAAGCTTCTCTAGGCTTGGCAGCCGCCCCCCTTCCGATCCCAACACAGCTGCCTCTCCTTCCTTCCTTCAATTTTTCTGCCAATGGCCACTCAAGGAACCCAATCGAATGCAATCTCCAATGTTATTGCCTTTGTCACTCATGCCGATTCCTCCACCATTCCCTCATACTCACATCAACTTCCAATTAAATTGGATTTCTCGAATTTTGTGTTATGGAAAACCATAATCGGGACCATGATTGCTGGTTTTGGTTTGGATTCCCACATCAAAGGCACCGAACCAGCCCTTGAAGTGATGATTGCCGCTAATACACCTAATCCCGCATATGCCGCCTGGTTCAAGCAAGATAAACCGGTTATGTCATGGATATTTAACTCAATTTCTCCCTCCTTATTGCCTCAAGTTATTGGGGCTAAAACAGCCCGTGAGGTTTGGGTAAAACTGGAGTCCTCTTATGCTGCCGGATCAACGGCACAATCGCGAGAATTGAAGCATCAGCTGCGCACGATTGTGCAATCCCGTACAGAAACTGTCACGGAATATATGCATCGTGGAAAATCCCTAGCGGATAAACTAGCATCGCTCTAAAGTCCTATTCTCGAAAATGATCTTGTTGATATTCTTCTTGATGGATTATAGGGCCCTCTGCATACTATTTGTAGTTCGCTTGCATCACGAACAATCGGTTTTGATGATCTCCTTGGCACCCTCCTAACCGAAGAGCGACATATACAACGTGAGAAATCTATTTTTGATGATGTAAACAGCCCAACAGCTCACCATACTATAAAATCTAATCCTGGAAATAGCCGAGGCCGAGGTCGTGGTAGAGGATAGCCCCTTAACAGCCTTTTGACCCGACTTTCCCTGGTCGACAGCCCTTCCAATATGCTGGACAGCTGCACACTGCTGGTCCTCGGCCTAGTCGCCAATCCTTACAGGCACCCTTGATATTTCAAGCTTCCGATGCCACAATTGTCAGGGTCACGGACACATGGCACGACAATACCCCACACTGAGGTCCTCCCGATACCGAAATCCTTCACCTGCAGCTCATTACACATTAATTAATCAAACCGATGCCCCTTGGCTTATGGACAGTGGAGCAACTCACCATCTCGCATCGGACTTGGGAACCCTCAGTCTCCATTCTAAATATTCTGGTCCAGAAGAGGTCACTTTAGGTAACAGCTCTTCCCTTCCTATTAAACACATTGGTTCATCTGTTATTCCTGCTTCGGCTACGTCATTAAAACTAGCTAATGTTTTACATATGCCTGATTCCAATTCAAATCTGATTTCTATTAGTGCCCTAACCAATTCTAATGATGTTTCTGTTGTGTTTTTTAATAAATATTTTGTTGTGAAGGAACTCAATTCTAAACAGTGATTCTCAGAGGCCTGAATAAGAATGGTATTTATGCTCTTCCATCGGATGCTAGTCTCCCAGCTCGTTGTCATCTCAGCTCCTTGTCTACCTGGCATGATTGTCTCGGTCACCCACCCTCTCTAGTAGTTAGTAATATTTTACATAGTCAGCAGATTCAGTTTGTGTCTAATAAAGAAGCCTTAAACTCCATTTGTTCAAGTTGTGCTATTAGTAAGAGTCACAAGTTACCTTTTTCCTTGTCAGAGTCGGTAGTGTCTGAACCTCTTGAATTAATTTGTTCGGATTTATGGGGACCTGCTTCAGTTGAATCGTTCGATGGTTTTTCCTATTACTTATTATTTTATGATGCCTTTAGTAAATACAATTGGATTTATTTTTTGCGTTAAAAATCCAAAGTTCTGAGCACTTTTAGTAAGTTTCGTTCTGTTGTTGAGAAATTCTTTGGCCGTCCCATCAAAATTTTTCAATCTGATGGTGGTGGTAAATATTGCTATGCGTAAATATTTTTCAAAAAAGGGTATTCATCACCGCTTGACAAGTCCACATACACTGGAACAAAATGGTTCTGCTGAACGCAAGCACCGTCATATTGTCGAAATAGGTTTGGCATTATTACACCGTGCTAATTTACCAATGAAATTCAGGACATATGCCTTTGACACTGCCGCTTATCTAATAAATCGTATGCATGTTCCCTCGTTCTCGAATTTGTCACCATTTTATAAATTGTTTCATTCTAAACCCAATTATGCATCCCTTTGAGTGTTTGGTTATCTCTGTTAGCCATGATTGCGTCCTTACAATACACACAAGCTAAATTATCGATCCCGTAAGTGTATTTTCTTGGGATATAGCAAAAACCAAAAAGGTTATAGTTGCTCTGATCCTATCACCTCCAAATTTTTTGTCTCACGTCATGTTGTCTTTGATGAATAGGTGTTCCCATTTACTGATCTCGGTGCTATAGTTGCTCCTCCGTCCCTTGTACCCACGGCCAATCTACCCATAATGATCATAGCGCCCGTGACAACCCCTATTTGCTCAGTTTCAGTACCCACAACCGCTACTCCCTCAATCTCCTTCATTAACAGACCCAGTGTAACGAACCGAAATTTAAAAATTTACTTATAATAAGTTACTATGGTATTAAAATATCATGGAAATTATTTTTGTAGTTATTATTATTGTTATTGGATATAAGATATGAGGAAATAAGAGTTAATTAAGTAAGAGGGATGAATTGGGCATTTGATTATTTGTTCAAGGGCATTATTGGAAATTGAAAAAAGAAGAAGAGGAAAATCATATATTCAGTTACCTCTTCTTCTCCTCCATTATCATCTCGTCTCTTCCTTATCAAATTTTCCCTAATCTAAAAACTTCCAATTTCTTCAATTCAACTTCAAATTCTTGTTAGAAATTGATTATAAAGCCCTCTATTATCATCAATTTCAGTGAATCAAGACTAGAAGAGGAGGATTTCAGATGTTAAAATTCGGATGAATAGTAACCCGAATTTAAGGTGAGTGATTTTTGGTGAAATTAAACCTTAATTAGTAGAATTCATGATAGATTAAGCATATTTATGGTATTAGGAAGTTTATTTATACAACATCTTGACAGAATTATATATGAATGTTGTAGAGGAAGCTAGTGCAAGGAAATCAAAGGCAAAAGAGGTAGAAGAGAGCTAGAAAGAGCTTAGAAAAAGGTTTGTGTCTCAAATTTCGATTAATCGGTTTTTCGGAAAATTTTCTAGATTGTATCCCTGCTTTTTTTTAATGTTTTCTCTTGTTATATAAACCCGATTTGAATGATTCTTGATTTTATTGATATCTACAGAAACTAAGGAATATATATTCAGAAGAAACCTTATTGAATTTCGTTCTTTTTCAATGTGAAATTTTTGTTTGAAGTTGAGTAATGAAATCTGTTTTTGGAAAATCTCAGCTTTGTACACTGTTTAGTATTTTGATCATAACTTTTGTTATACAATTTGGATTTCTATAATTCTGGTGGCTTTGGAAATTTGAGACACGTGGATAATTATGTTTAGAAGAAAGTTCTTCGATTGGATGATGTTTTGATAGTGAAAAATGCAAGGGAAGCCAGGTCACAGAATCTGGAAATTTCTAGAAAAATATGAACGTTGATTTTATTGTGTTTTAATTGAAGTTTGATGCTTTAAAATTTAGGATTTGAATTTCTTGATTGCTGAAGTTGTGTTGAATTATTATTGATGGTTTATAATGGAATTTTTAAGATGTTACTTTAATTTATTGCCATTATTAAACGAGTAGAATACGAGGTCAGGGTAGATTGGCGCCAATAAAGGGGGGTACAGTACTGAACAATCAATTGAAGCTCCGGCTTCGGGCTTTGGCCGATGTTATGATATATATATATATATATATATATATATATATATATATATATATATATATATATATATATATTTATTGATATTGAAGCTTCGGCTTCGGGCTTGACCAATATATTGATTTTGAAGCTGCGGCTTCGGGCTTGACCGATATATTGATTTTGAAGCTTCGGCTTCAGGCTTCTCTGCTCCCGTATCCATTTTACCATTATTCAGGACTTGTTTACTTTGGGTAATATGTGGTTAAAGTGTTTGGAAAAATTAGAAATAAATTTGATTGTACTTTGAAAGGTTTCTAATATAAGTTTTGTGATTTGGTTTTCATAAAGTTGTTTAAATTTATTTTTGACGTATGAACATACTTTGTTTCTATTATAAAGTGTTAAAAAGGTTCAAAGTTATTATATTTCTTTTATGGACACCACTAAGCAAATTGCTTAGCGTGTAGTTTTTTTTTCTACACGTAGGTGGAGAACTTGTAGATAGCTTGGACCAAAGTGGAATAAGTGGATCGGCTTGAAGAGCAAATAAGGAAAGACTCGAGGTGGATTTGTAATTTAATGTAATATTATCGTTTGTAGAATAATGACATGTACTGGATAGTGTGAGAAATGTAAAGTGACATTGAGAAATATTTGGAGAATAATTTGGAGTTAGAAACATTATATTTGTATTTGTACATATTAAGTCTATAAGTATTGAACTGCATATAATGGAGTAGAGTTGTTTATTGGGTGTTTATAGTTACTGTGGCACTCCCTATATAGGGGGTGTTACACCCAGCCATCTCATTAAGTGTTGACCTCTCTCAATATAAACCGTGCAAACCCCAAAAAAATCCTAGACCTCCAAAACCGCCCCCTCCACCCAAAACCATGCAAACGAGACAATCCTCAGGCACCTTACCCAAATCAAAATCAAAACCTGAATCATATAATACCATGTTAGTTCCGTCGACCCCATCTTGTTACACTGAGGCATCGAAGTATAGTTGTTGGAAACAAGGATGGTAGAAGAATACAATGCTCTAATTGCGAATGGGCTTGGGAATTGGTACCACAATCTCAAGTAGCAAATGTTGTGGGATGCAAATGGGTTTACAAAACCAAATTGAACCCGGATGGTAGTATAGAATGATACAAAGCTCGATCAGTTGGAAAGGGCTTTCACCAACGACCCGACTTGGATTATCATAACACTTTCAGTCCAGTGGTAAAACCAGCAACCATTCGGCTTCTCATGTCACTCGCAGTCTCTTATAGTTGGTCTTTATCACATTTGGACGTCTCGTATGCCTTTTTACTTTGCGACCTAGATGAACTGATATTTATGACCCAGCTAACTGGCTTTGTCGATATGGATTGACCATCCTTTGTGTGCCACCTTAGGAAGTCGATTTATGGTCTTAAACAATTGCCAAGAATGTGGCATCGTCGCCTCACTACGGTTCTCCTTGAATTCAGTTTTTCAGCTTCTAAAGCTGATGTCTCCTTGTATCATTGGCGCAAAGGATCTACAATTTTATTCTGCCTCATCTATGATGATGATATTTTGGTCTTGAGCAATAATACTAATGCCAAAACACAGCTGATCAGCTTCCTTCAGCCTCGGTTTACGATAAAGAACTTGGGCTCAACCAAATATTTTCTCGGTATTGAACTGATCCATAGCAAATGGCAATTGTTTCTTAATCAACATAAATATGCACAGGATATACTCAAACGGGCCAACATGACAGAATCAAAAGGAGTCTCCACTCCAGCTAGCCCTGCCACTCGACTCTAGGCTAACTGCAGTCCCTTATTCGCCGATGTCACTATGTATCGCAGCTTGGTCGGGGGGTTGCAATACCTTACCATAACTAGGCCAGAGTTAGCATTCTCAGTTCATAAGGTCGCGCAATTTATGCATTGTCCGACCGAAGCCCATTGGCAAGCGCTCAAGCGAATCCTTTGTTATATTCAGTCCACCCGAACCTATGGATTGTGCTACACCCCTCAACGTTCCACCACGTTACAAGCTTTTTCGAACTCTGATTAGGCTGGCGACCCGGATGACAGACGATCTGTAACAGGTTTTGCAATATATCATGGCACGAATCTCATCTCTTGGGCAGCTTATAAACAAAAGACTGTCTCACGTTCGTCAACCGAAGTGGAATATAGGGCTTTGGCAGCAGCCACTTCTGAATTATCCTGGCTAGGGATGTTGTTGCACGATGTTCATTTCCTATTGACTGCTACTCCTACGTTATGGTGTGATAACCTTAGCGCTACGTATCTCACCGCGAACCCGGTGTTTCACAACCGGACTAAACATCTTGAATTGGACTTTCACTTTATTCGGGAACGTGTGTCAAATAAACAGCTTCATGTCTGCTACATCTCTACTAATGACCAGGTTGCCGATATTTTCACCAAACTGTTATCCCATTCACGGTTTGCCAGGTTGCGTGACAAGTTGGCCGTGGTTTCTAACCTGCCTCAACTTGCGGGGGGATGTTAGATATACTATATGTTATTGTAATTTACATATGTATATAGGGCTGTAATTGTAATTGTATAAATCTCTCTTTACTATATATACAAGTATCTCTGACTCAGTTGAGTAGAAAATTTCCCAAACCCTAAGACTTATCTAAAGTAACTGGGCTCCAATAAGTAAAAGTCTTGTTAAGCTTGTAAATTGAGGCCTATATGGATAGGAATGCTTTCGCTATCGATATTAAGGTTTAGGCAAAAAAATTCATCCATATTCCTGCTAAGAAATTGCAGAAACATTTTCTCCATTTTCCATCTTAGATTTTCCATTAATTTTTGTATTATTAAAAGAGTTTATGTAGAAAAAAAGTTATTTCATATTGATGCTTTAGAAAATACTAGTTCAAGAAATAAAAAAGCTAGAAATAATATTTTTTAATAAGTTCTAGTTTAACATATAATTTAATAATTAATAAAAGTTAAATGATGTTTAATATTAATTTTTAAGTCTACTATCTTTGTTTATAGTAATATAAAATTAATAGTTACTTTATTTAATAATTTTTGTAAAGTTGAATTTTACAATTATTTTATTTAAAACTTATTTACACTTTTCGAGTTTGGAAAGAATTTTCGGGTTGAAGATTGTTATCACAATCCCTTCCCTATTAAGAATTCGGACATTATCTCTGTTCCACGAGCATTTTTATTGAGAATTTTTGTTTCAGCAGGATGAATTTCTATTGAGTTCAGAAAATTACTGCCTCATTTACAGGGGAAATAATATATATGTTACCAGGTATTTAATACCGTTTTTCAATCCAACGGTTGGGTATTTTCGAGAGTGTATTTATATATTCTTTCATCTAATTAAATGGTCTCTCATGAATACTTAACCGTCAAATTAGAAAAGGATATTAAATATCCGGTAACATATATAAAAATCCCTCCTTTACAATCCTTTGTTTTGCACTTCCCTTTGTTTTGCACTTCTTACCATATATGTCCTACAACCTTAATGAATTTGTTCGGAATGCTTTTTCTTTCTGTTTTTTTTTCTTGTTTTTTGAATATAGCATCCTCTATTTATGGAAACCGACGTGTCCTTCCTTTAATCAATGGCCATCACTCTTCAAAATGAATTATCAATCATTAAAGCTATAAGTTCACCTTCTTATTTTGACCACTTCTTATATAGTAAAAAATGAAAAGGTACAGACAGCTAGTTTTTCATTTAATTGATGAGTACTTAAATTCCAAAAGTGATAGAAATTTATTCTTATATTTGGTTTGAAGTTATACTTTGCTTTTATATATAGTAAGAATAAAAGAAAGCACTAAATATACTTGAACTCTTTTACACGTCCAATGTTGGGTGGCTCAGTATAAAATCTCTTGCTGTGATGTTGAGAAAGTAAAATCATTAATTAGCATATCTCTTCCGTTGTCCTCTTCAAAAGATCGTCAAACCCAGTCTAATTTTTTTCGTCTCGCTGCTGGCTACTTGAGAACATTAGCTTCAAAATTGAATTCTGAGGTATTCTAATCGATCTTTTAGGGTTGAAATTGGATTATTTATTTGTCTCTCTACTTGTTTCTCATGTCTCTAAACTCGTCTTTTTTTTATGCGAATTGATTCCTTTCCTCTCTTCACTTGCAGCACATACATCTCGTCGACTTTTTCAGAAAAATTGAATTCTCAGGTATTCTAATCAATCTCTTAGACTGTTTCTTTGTCTGTGTCTACTTGTTTCTCATGTCACTGAACTTATCCCTTTCTTCTCTTCACGTTGTTTATTGTGCATTTTGTGAACTTGATCTACAAGAAATTAAAATCTTGTACAGATTGTTCTTTAGTTGTCTGGTCGCAAAATTAGGGGGCTTTTGGTTTTAGAGTTTTAGGAAAGCGAAAGGTTGATTCGGACAAAAGAATCAAAATCATTAGCTTATGTAAGACAATCTCATTACACCATTTCCTTGTCTTTCAATTCAACCCACGATATCCTATTATTATAATAATTATAATTATAATTACAGTTATAGTTATTATTATTAATTTTAAAAAACAATTACTTATTATAAAAATATTAATTAATTATAAAAATACTTATTATTAGTAATAACATTTAACAATAATGGTAATTAAAATATTATTATGTACTCATCTTGTTTAAAATATATTTATTATTATGATAAATAATAATATTTTATTTTTAATATTTATTACTATAAACAACAACAATATTATTAAAATAATAATAATTAAATAAACTTAATAATAATTATAAATATAAAAATAACTACATTGCTTAATTATAAATTTATTTCAATTAACTAATTATTAATATTAATAATTATTATTATAAATATAACAATAATTAATAATTAATTAAATTACATTATTACTTTTCATTTTTTGTTATATACCAATATTTATTATAAATTTAATAATAATTAATAATATTTATTATAATTAGTTATATTAATAACAACAATAATTTTGGTTAATATAATTATATAAATTTTTATATAATAATTATTATTTATTATTAATATAGTTTATTATCATTTATAATAAAGTTTATTATCTAAATAAATAATATTATTATTATTTTAACTTTTGATAATATAATTATAAAATATTACTATATTTAATTTAATAATAATAATAAGTATTATTAATTGATAATATTATATAAAAACTTAATTATACTTTAAAATTATTAAATAAAATTGTGGATATTAATATTTATTATTATTATTGGTTATAGTTATGATTATAATAATAATAATAAAAATTATTTTTATTAATTATGATAACAATTTTCTTAATAGTAGATATAATAATAATTGTTATTATTGTTGAACGAATGATGTTTGAACCAAACAATAACAAAGGAAATAAATAGGAATCTTATTCATTTTCTTGAGATCATCCAAATCCAAACACATACCAGAATCAAAGGAAATCCTATTCCTTTGCTTATATTTTCATTTCTTGATTCCCTTTCTTTTTCCTTGTATGAACTAAACGTCCCCCTTAAATACTTCAAGAAATTTATTTTCATATTTAGTTTGAAATTGTAATTTTCTTTTTTTATATAGTATTTTTTTGAATAATAGCTAAGGAAGGTGAGGATTTTGGGGCTGACATCCCGGTTAGGTTGGTACCCCCGCTTGCCTACATCCCGAACCGAGCTCAAAATATATTAATATAAAAATAAAATGTTGAAAATTATAGAAGTTAAGTGAACCGATATAAACAACGTCCACTTAGATTGCGCAAATAAGCATATTAAACATAAACTGGGAATGCAGTCCCACAAAGTAACGGACACAAGTCGTCCGTAAGATGCTAAAGCGTCCGCTACTTCATTACCCTATCTAAAAACATGTGAAACTACAATGTTCATTTTCCTTAAAATGTGAAGACAAGCTGTCCATTCAGAGATAATGGACCGAGGAATGAATCGAGAATGTGTAGTAAGAATGCAAAAAAGTCTCATAAAACCACCAAGCAATGGCTTTGTGGTCACCACCTTCTTAGAAAAAAATTAGGAAGTGTGAAATTTTGTGTTTATGTAACAACCCTCCCCTTTATAGGGAGTGCTACAATAACTATAATCACCTAATAAACAACTCTACTCCACTATATAAAGTTCAATACTTTTAGATTTAATATGTACAAATACAAATATAATGTTTCAAACTCTAAATATTTCTTAATGCCGCTTTACATTTCTCACACTATCTAGTACATGCCATTATTCTACAAATCATAATATTACATTAAAATACAAATCCACCTCGAGTCTTTCCTTATTTTCTCTTCAAGCTGATCCACTTATACCACTTTGGTCCAAGCTATCTACAAATCTTCACCTACGTGTAGAAAAACAACTACACGCTGAGCAATTTGCTTAGTGGTGTCCATAAAAGAAATACAACAACTTTGAATATTTTTAACACTTTAAAATAGAAATAAAGTATGTTCATAAGTCAAAAATAAATTTAAACAACTTTGTAAAACTAAATCAAAAAACGTATATTAGAAACCTTTCAAAGTACAATCAAATTTATATCCAATTTTTCCAAACACGTTAACCATATATTTCCTAAAGAAAACAAGTCATGAATAACGGTAAAATGGATTCGGGAGCGGACAAGCCCCAAGCCGAAGCTTCAATATCAATATATCGGTCAAGCCCGAAGCCGAAGCTTCAATATCAATATATTTTTATCAAAATATCGACCGAAGCCCAAAGCCAAAGCTTCAATTGTTTGTACAATACTGTTCCCCCCTTTATTGGCGCCAATCTACCCTGACCCCGTATTCTACTCGTTTAATAAGGGTAATAAACCAAAGTAACATCTTAAAAATTCTAGTATAAACCATCAAACATAATTCAACATAACTTCAGCAATTAAGAAATTCAAATCCTAAATTTTAAAGCATCAAACTTCAATTAAAACACAATAAAATCAACATTCATATTTTCCAGAAATTTATAGAATTCGTGACCTGACTTCCCTTGCATTTTTCACCATTAAAACATCATCCAAGCGAAGAACTTTCTTCTAACCATAATTAGCCACATGTCTCAGCTTTCTAAATCCACCAGAATCATAGAAATCCAGATTGTATAACCAAAGTTATGATCAAAATACTAAACAGTGTACAAAGCTGAGATTTTCCGAAAACAGATTTCATGGCTTAACTTCAAACGAAAATTTCACATTGAAAACGACCGAAATTCAACAAGGTTTCTTCTGAACATATATTTCTTAGTTTCCGTAGATATCAATAGAATCAAGAATCGTTCAAATCGGATTTATATAATAAGAGAAAACATTAAAAAAAACAGGGATATAAATCTGGAAAATTTTCCGAAAAACCGAGAAATCGAAATTGGAGAAAACCTTTTTTTAAGTTCTTTCTAGCTCTCTTCTACCTCTTTTGCCTTTGATTTGCTTGCACTAGCTTCCTCTACAATAGCCGTATATAATTCTATCAAGATAGTGTATAAATAAACTTCCTAATACCATAAATATGCTTAATCTACCATGAATTCTACTAATTAAGCTTTAATTTCATCAAAAATCACTCACCTCAAATTCGGATAACTATTCATCTGAATTTTAAAATCTGAAATCCTCCTCTTCTAGTCTTGATTCACTGAAATTGATGATGATAGAGGGCTTAAGGATCGATTTCCTAATAAGAATTTGAAGTTGAATTGAAGAAATCGGAAGTTTTTAGATTAGGGAAATATTTGGATAAAGGAAAGGAAATGGAGAAGAAGATGAAGAAAATGATGGAGAAGAAGAGAAGAGGCTGGAACGTAATGGATTTTGATTTTTTTGATTTTTTTTCATTTTTCAATAATGCCCTTGAACAAATAATTAAATGCCCAATTCATCCCTCTTAATTAACTCTTATTTCCTCATGTCTTATATCCAATAGCAATAATAATAACTATAAAAATAATTTCCATGATATTTTAATATTATAGTAATTTATTATAAGCAAATTTTGAAATTTCTGTTCGTTACAATTTAATCCCCAGAATCTAAAAATTTGCAAAAAGCCACCTATTTCTAAAAAAAAGGAAGTCACAAAGTATTCTTTACTCTTTTATTATTTACTCTTGTGGTTTTCTATTGCCCGGTCTCTATGGAAGGCTAGGAATTGGTTCGTCTTTGATGGCATACTTGTAAATGAAGACCCTCTCATTTCGTCTATTTATTCTTGTTGGTTTTCATTTAAGTGTAGGAATCGTTCGTTTGTTTTTCTATTTCGGACTTATTCACAAACCCGGCATCTCTACTTCTTTTGTAACCTTTCTTTTTTTTTAAATTATGGAATTTGAAGAGGCTATGTATTGAATCTATGATCTCCACTACTACATTGAGTGGTGTACCGATTGAGCTACACCCAATTGGTCTTTTGTATCCTTCTTGGCTACCATTAATTACATTTCTCAGCTTAAGGGGATTTTATATTAAAGATCTGATTTTTTACATTGAGTAGTGTACTAATTGAGCTACACTCAATTGGTCTTTTGTAACCTTTTTGGTTACCATTAATTATATTTCTCACCCTAATGGGATTTTATATTAAACATCTGGCTTTTTACACATTCCTCTTATCCAAGGGTTGAGAATTTATCAAGGAGTATTTAATTGGAGTGAGAAAATAATTAATTATCTGTTAATAAATTCTTAACCGCTGGATTCGAAAAGGGTGTAAAAAAGCAAGTGTTTAATATAAATTTCCTACCTTAAGGGAGGTTTTGCCACCCCCATTCTTTTCCTTCCTTAAGGCATAATTCTTAGATAAAAGTCTCACTTTGTCCTTTCCTTTTCCTCTCAAAAGTGGTATTCTTCTTCTCTCTTTTCAAAGTTTCTTCACTTTATTCTTTTATCTTTATCAAGTATCAACTGTCTTTTTCTTCCCCCTCAGAGGCTAAAGTAAAAGAGAAAATCAACAATTAAGAAAAATTATTGCCAAATCTTGTAAATTCATAAAATAAAATACTAAATAGATTAAAAACATAAACATAATTGTGAAAAACACGACCAGTTATCTAAATTTTTTAACAACTAAACAGGAAGAAAATATATGTTTAGTTGTGTAATTTCCAAAATAAAAAAGAAAAGAAAATGGTAAAAAAGTTTTGCTGTTTTTAAAATAACCCCAACGAAAAACCCATTTTTATTGTTTTCAAATTAGAAAACGTTTTTCGCATTATTTCTGCAACATCACCATTTACTTATTCACTGTTCGTTTTTAACATTTTGATAATTCTTCTATTTTTTATGTTTTGTTTTACTGATACTCTATTACAAATTACTAAATTCCTGCTTGATTGATTATGTACCTTTATTTTGTATCTATTATAATTGTATGTTTTGGTACATAAATCTATGAAAGAATAATTAATCTGTAGTAAAAAAAATATATTATATATTATCGAAAATTAATTATTACAACTACCACTAATTAAATTTGATTTTCAGTTCGTTTTCAAAATTTCGTGTTATTTATTGACATTTCACTTTGTTATTTTAAATTGTTTTGAAATAATTTTAATGGACTTCTGCCAGATGTAAAATTAAATCTGTAATTGAATTAATTTTTTAATGTTTTTATTTATTAGCAGCAATTCTCTATGAAAAGTTGTTTTCAATTTTATCTTTGGTGTATTCTAATCAGTAATTTTTTTTTGAGTAAATGTGAGAAAACTGGTGTTGTTTAGGCCGACATCCTATTCAAGGAGTTCTTTTACAAAGGTCCCGGCATTCTGACGTGGAAAAGTGTCACTCCATATATCAATTAATACCTGTCACACTATATCACATTTTCATACATAATGGGACATCTGTCAATTGATGTGTGAAGCGGCACTTTTTCACTCTAAAATGCCGGGACTCTTGCTGATCTAAACAAACAAATCTCGAGCTCTAATCTGTTGAAGAGAAAAATAAAATGTAACAAAGACAAAGGTGTCCAAAAGAAACAAAATATTGAAATCTATTGAGTGCTACTTAAAATTATGATAAATAAGGTCATCTTTTGTAGAATTATTATTTTCAAGGAAAATATCATATAATCTATTAATAATTGCATAATTTGTTTGTAAATCTGACTGGTGGACTATATTTTAATATTAGCTAATAATTGGTGTTATTATCATCTTTTTAACTATTTAGTTCTTTGTTTATTATACACGGTTACAAGCCATTTTATTTAACTTTTTAATTTTTATATAATTAATTTGGTCGGAATCTCGGTGTATGTGATATTTTCTAAGAACCAAGAACCGAACCAAACTAATGCATAAATCATAGTATGTTAGAACCGGGAACCCAACCAAATAATTTCGGTCCGATTTTGTTAGGTTTTTTGGGTTTTATGGTATCCCCTCGTTTTCGCTGTAGTATATTTTAGTAATCCCCTTGTTCATTTTCTTCAGGGGTGACTTAGCCTTGTATTTAGCGTTCTTGCTATTTCAAATACTTGATGGACCTCGTTACTAACGTTGTCAAGGAAGCTGCTGTTGAAGCTTCAACTTCCTTGTTGGCCGAAATAAAAAAACATGTCGCATACCTATATAAATACAAGGACAATCTCGAGGACCTAGAAAAAGCAAGAATTCTGCTGGATGCCATGAGGAGAGATGCAAGTAATTACTCTGTTGATGCTGAAAAGAGGTTCAAAAAAGTTGGCGAGGCATTTGTTCAGTGGCAGTCCGAAGCAGACAAGCTTCATCGAAAGGCTGAGAATATAATATCTAAAAACAACATATCGTGTTTTTACCTATGGTCACGATATTCCACAAGCAAGCATGCATGGGAGCTAACTCAAGACATTCATGAAAAGGTTGACAAGGCTCCTGATTTTGTAAATTCCTTCGATATAGAAATACCAGAGGGCGCCAAATTCAACCTGACAGATTTTACAGACTTCGATTCGAGGAAAGAAATTCTGAAAAAAGTTTTGAAAGCACTGGAGGATGAGCATGTGAGTATGTGCAGTATCTGCGGCATGGGAGGGATTGGTAAAACAACAATGGCACAGAATATTGTTCAAATTGTTGAAGCTGGTCACTTTTTTGATAAGGTTGCAATGGTTACCGTGTCCCAGAATCCTAATTTTGAAAATATTCAAAAGGCGATTATGGAAAAGTTGGGTCTGCCGATTGGCAAAAGTGATATGTCAACAAGGGCTAACAAGCTGAATCATTGGCTTTCTAATCATAAGACCCTTTTAATATTGGATGATGTTTGGGATTCCTTACTAGAAAAATTTGATGATGTTGGAATCCCTTTAGGCAAAAATATGTGCAAAATTGTTGTCACTTCAAGAAACGAACATGAGTGCAAAAAAATGGGGAGTAAACCGATCTTTTGTCTCAAAGTTTTGGATGGCAGAGAAGCTTGGGATTTGTTTATAAAAATTGCAGGGAATTTACAAGAAACAGCAAGGGAGATAGTACGTGAATGCAATGGCTTACCGATTGCCATTGTAACTATTGCTAGAGCATTGACTGACAAGCCAGCAGGTGCATGGCGTGATTCTCTCAAAAAGCTACGGAATTCGAACCTGTTAGGAATCCCTGATATGGACAGCGTGTACAAAAAGATAGAGGTAAGTTATGATCTACTGAAAGATCCGGAAGCCCAATCATGCCTTCGTTATTGTTGCTTGTTCCCTGAAGATTATAACGTTCCAGTTGAAAAATTGGTCTTCTACGGGTGGGGCTTAGAGTTATTCAAAGGTGTGGAGAGCTTGAAGGAAGCAAGAGATAGAGTTGATTCGATCGTCGATAAGCTGAAGAAATCTTTCTTGTTGCTTGATGGTGAGGGAGATGGAGATGGATATGTCAAACTGCACGATATAGTGCGTGATTTCGCAATATGGATTTCCTTGAATGATATTCATCCGTATATCGTAAAATGTAATAAGGAAATGGAGAAGTGGCCAGAGGCATGTGAGCTCGAAAAGTGCAGCGCAATTTCAATTGTGTGTAACACAATTCAGGATGTCATCCCTGTTGAACTTAGATGTCCAAACCTCAAACTACTACAACTCCATGTTTGGGCTGATTCATGTGAGCTCCCGATTGGCTTTCTTGAAGGAATGGAAGAACTTAGAGTTGTAGATTTGCAACTCAGATCACGATTACCACCGCTTACCAGGAAAAAGAATCTCCGAACTTTACTGATCAATCTTGAATGGAAAATGTTGGATCCTATTTATATTAGAGAAATGCTAGGCGATGGTGATATGAAAAATCTAGAAATCTTTTCATTATCATATACTCGTTTCTCTGATTTTCCAGTGGAGATAGGAAAGCTGTGCAACCTGAGGTGTCTTAGATTCAAGCGAGTGAGTTTTGAATATATACCACCTGATGTATTGTCAAAATTAGTGAAGCTAGAAGAGTTGAGATTGCCGCTGCCTTTCATAAATTGGGGACGCAGAGAAGTAATGGGTGATGAAAGAGTCAATGCTAGCCTTAACGAGATAGAATCTCTACCGCTAAATTCAATAGATATCAGTGTACCAAAGGGTTCTGTTTTGGCAGAAAAGTTAGTCAGCAGCATAACAAGATTTCAGATATTATTTGGGAGCTATAACTATAGATTTCTTGGGCGTAAAAATTTTACGCGAGCAACTGTTGTCAGTTTGGTAGAAAGGGAATTTGAATCGGATTCAAATGTTTTGATCGTGCATGAGGTTGATGCGTGCGAAGCTACAGCAAATTGGACAAGTAGTTTGCTGAGGAAATGTGAAGTGCTAAAATTCGGAAAAGTGAGAGAGTTGAAGTATATAATGTTCCAACAGTTGAGAGGAAACAACGATTCCGCGTTTCCTCACCTGAAGACTTTGGAGATAGGGGACATGGATAGCCTGGAAGAAATATGGCATGGCACTTATATGTCAAACATAGAATCAGCTTATTTTCCTAATTTGACTAAGATTAAAATATCCCATTGTCAAAAGTTGAAACGTGTGTTTCCGCTGTTAGTTGCTATGCAATTACCACAACTGCAATACATGGAGATATTTGGTTGTGAAGAAATGAAAGAAATATTCTATAAAGACCAAGTGGATAATGGAAACCAGGTTAATTTAATTTATTTTACTAATGTAAAATTATTTATATATATAGATAATCATAATAATTACACCTCCTAAATTATATTAAATTTCATTAATGACAGGTACAAGTAAATACTTCAACATCAACACAAGTTTTCAATCCAAATGATCCCACCGACCAGGTGTGTGCTTGAATTTATTGAAATATCCGAATAAAACTTATTAACAATGTGTCGAACCGGAACCGAAATCCAAACTGAAACCGAATAAAAATAACCGAATATTTTATTTCGGTTCGGTTTCGGTTTTTAAAATTCTTAAAATTCAGGTTTCGGTTCGGTTCCGGTTTTTGCCACAAAAACCGGAATAAAACCAAACCGAACCGAATAAATTAATAAATATTATATTTTAATATATATTCATATTAAATCTAATATTCTAATCAATATTGACGATATATATCATACTAATTAGTAAACAATAATAACAAATATGAGATTTTAACTTGTGTAATCCTAATTTGGAAAGAATTGTTGTACTTTACAACATTAGGAATATGACTCATTCAATAATTCATTATATGCACGTCATACTACTTGAATTAATTTTTTTTTATGTATCAATATTTATATTTATTGTTGTAAATATAAATTTTGAAGTCTAAATACTATCAAATTTAACACATATCACATGAAATTACTTTAAGTCTCTCTCATATAACCCTAAAATGAAAAAATAAATTACAAATTATTTTATAAATTATATAGTTTGAGCAATTCGGTTATAACCGAACCGGTTCGGATTACACCGAACAGAATTATATTCTGTTCGGTTTCGGTTCTTATATTTTTACTAATTCGGGTTTCGGTAAATCGAATCGATTTTTACTCGCCCCTAATTAACAATAGTAGATTGCATATTTCAATTCTATAGATGACTGCTTAAGTTATATATATTTATAAACAAAATGGTCTTCCTAAAATATGCATTACTGATTAAGATTTTGTGACCGATAGTTTAAGTATAAAAATGTTGTTACGTTACTTTGCTCACTTTATTGTAAGATATAATAATAATAATAATAATAATAACAATAATAATAATAATAATAATAATATTGTTAAGCTCGTAGGTTTAAATTATGGTTTTGAATACCGAACCAGATTCGACCAGAATCAGCCATTGGTCTAGTCAGTTTTCAATTGCTTTGGTAAAAAATTGGTCAACGACTGGTAGAACCGGCTGATCGGACCGGAAACCGGTTCGACCAAATCAATTAATTCAAAATAATTGAAGTTTTGTAAGCTCTAGGATTTGAACACAAAATCGTCAGTTAGGGATGGGACAGGATCTTGGACTTGACCCGGATCCGTATCCGTTTTTTAGGGTTTGGACCTTATCATTTCATACCCATCAGATTCAGACCGGATCTGGATCTAACAAAATAAATATGGATTTTATATCGGTTTTTTTAAAGACCCGGATTCAAATCCATATGTGCTTACAGTAATACAAAGAAAACTACACCAACACCAGGTGTGACTAGAACCTGAGACCTTTGGAGACAGCTTTTGTCTTAACCACTAGGCCAAGACATACGCCACAGTCTAATTTGAATTTGGATGAATGTTAACTTGCATTATATTTATTTGAAGTTTTCAACCTTAAAATTATATGTTAAATTCTTTCTTTTTTATTACAAACTAAGATATATAGTGTCTTTTAGAACAAATCTTTAGTTAGTTGTTGATATTTTCTAGTGTTCTATTTCTTGAATTTAATTTTTTATATATCCGTTTTGGACCCGGATCCGTGAGATCCATTGGATATGAATACGAGATCTAATTTTATAGATCCAATGGATCTGGATCATATATATGAAAATGACATGGATCTGGATATATATGATCCGGTCTAGATCCGATCCGCGTCCATCCATGTCTTCAGCCTATGATAAAGTGGTAACTAATTGAGCTACACTCTGTTATTGATAGATTACTAAATTGATTTTGTAAATTGTTAAGTAAAACTTTTAAATTGTTTCAAGTAGAAATAATATTTAATTTTCCAAAAACTATAATAAATATATATTTTATCTATTTATTTAATGTATTAAATAAACCAGTTTAACCATACTATTTTTTTAGAAAAATATATGATTTAATAATTTTATTTACTCTGGAGCGTCTCCCCAAAAGGTGTCATATCATTAGAGATATTGTCCATACTTATAAACTAATCAATCTCCTTCTTAACCAATGTGTGACATTATTCGTATCCTAACACATTGGATGCAGTAAAAGTAACTACTTATCCAGAGAAAAGGGATTTTAAATTTGATGCCTTCATAAACATAATAGTGAGACCGGACTCGAAGGATAATCTTAAGCACAACTCGCACAATGTCATATCAGAGTGTCGAAGCTTTCTTATATAACACCAAGGTGTCCTTTGGTTTGGAACAGTTCGTAAGGAATTCATACATAGTTTATGTCATTCTATTCCATGAGAATCAAACTATTATGAGCTTTATGCTAAATAAAAAATATATGATAAACACTGGAAGATTGAGCTTCAACAAATAAATAGAGCAAAATGCTCAACATATTAAGCTGTTAATAGAGACCTAACATACATTGTCGAAAGTGCGCTAAATTTTTTTATGGTAATATGTAGAAAGTATGCTAAGAAGATATACAAAAAAGGTCATGCTCGGTTTTAAATGGACTTGCTCTAACTTCACTTTCAATGAGAGGGTTAGAGGTGCTCAGCCGGGTGCTTCGGCATAGCCTTTCCGACGCTTAAGATTTCGGTGAGAGAAATAGGCATGAAAATAGAACGAGATAGTTAGTTACCTCACACCGTTTCGCTGAGGTTTATAATCAAAGGAATGATGTGGTGGCATAACTACCACTCCCAGGTATCTATTGATTAGAGGGGCTAAGATGAGTTGGACCCTTTTAACGAGCATTTGCTCGTATGTGGGCTTGATGTTGGTAATATGATATATAGGAATATATGTGTTACAATTGAGCCTAATCTATTAGCTTGTTTTTTTTAAGGATAAACTTTAAAAACATGCGTTGTGGTTTACCCGTTTTGCAAAAAGTTTCTTGTGGAATTTTTTTTTGAAAAGGGTGCTTTGTGCTTTCAAAAATTTGTAAAAAGAGGATTTCTAAAATTTTAAAACTACATTTTGAAGGATAATCTTGTCCATTTTGAAGTGAAATTTTACAGCTTAATTAATGAAAATATAGTACACCTTAGTGATAGATTTTAGAATTTTTGAGAAGTATTAATATTCTTTTAAAATAAAAAATTGATGATAACATTAAAAAATATAAGAAAATGAAATTTTTTCAAAACTTACACAAATTTTAATAGATAATTCTTAAATAATATAGTTAAAATAAGAGATTGTTGAATTTGTTGAAATGACTAGTGTGACATTGACAAAAAATACTAATTTTAAAAAACATACACCGTTTTTTTCCTTTGTTTTATAAATTTTTGAAACCACATGTATCTTTTTGAAAAAAAAAAATTCACAAAGGCCATTTTGCTTGTAAGACCCACTTTATAGGGAGTGTCACGGTAACTATAATCACCCAATCGACAACTCTACTCCACAATATAAAGTTCAATACTTATAGATTTACTATATACAAATACAAATTTAATGTTTGAGACTCCAAATTATTTCTCAATGCTAATTATTCTCCAAATATTTCTCAATACCATTTTATATTTCTCACACTATCTAGTACATGCCATTATTCTACAAACCATAATATTACATTAAATTACAAATCCACCTCGAGTCTTTCCTTATTTGCTCTTCAAGCTGATCCACTTATTCCACTTTGGTCCAAGCTATCTACAAGTTCTCCACCTACGTGTAGGAAAATAACTACACGCTAAGCAATTTGCTTAGTGGTGTCCATAAAAGAAATATAACAACTTTGAATATTTTTAACATAGAAATAAAGTATATTTATAAGTCAAAAATAAATTAACCAACTTTATGGAACCAAATCACAAAACCTATATATAGTAATCCTTTCAAAGTACAATCAAATTTGTACCCAATTTTTCCAAACACTTTAACTACATATTGCCCAAAGTAAACAAGTCCTGAATAAAGGTAAAATGGATACGGGAGCGGTCAAGCCCGAAGCCGAAGCTTTAAAATCAATATATCGGTCAAGCCCAAAGTCGAAGCTTCAAAATCAATATATCGGTCAAGCCCTATATATATATATATATATATATATATATATATATATATATATATATATATATATATATATATATATATATATATATATATATATATCGGCCAAAGCCCGTAGCCAAAGCTTCAATTGTTTGTACAGTACTGTACCCCCCTTTATTGGCGCCAATCTACCCTGACCCGTATTCTACTCGTTTAATAAGGGCAATAAATTAAAGTAACATCTTAAAAATTCCAGTATAAACCATCAATCATAATTCAACATAACTTCAGTAATTAAGGAATCCAAATCCCAAAATTTTAAGCATCAAACTTTAATTAAAACTCAATAAAATCAATATTCATACTTTCTAGAATTTTTCCAGGTTTCGTAACCTGGATTCCTCTGCATTTTTAACTATTAAAACATCATCCAATTGAAGAACTTTCTTCTAAACATAATTAGACACATGTCTCTGCTTTCCAAAGCCACTGGAATCTCAGAAATCTAAATTTTATAACCAAAGTTATGATGAAAATACTAAACAGTGTACCAAGCTGAGATTTTTCGAAATCAGATTTCGTGACTCAACTTCAAACGAAAATTTCACATTGAAAACGAACGAAATTCAATAAGGTTTCTTCTGAACATATATTCCTTACTTTCGGTAGATATCAATAAAATCAAAAATTGTTCAAATCGGATTTATGAGAGAAAATATTAAAACAAAATAGGTATACAAATCTGGAAAATTTTTCGAAAAACCGAGAAATCGAAATTTAAGACACAAACCTTTTTCTAAGCTCTTTCTAGCTCTCTTCTACCTCTTTTCCGTTTGACTTGGTTGCACTAGCTTCCTCTACAACAGCCATATATAATTCTATCAAGATATTGTATAAATAAACTTCCTAATACCATAAATATGCTTAATCTACCATGAATTCTACTAATTAAGCTTTAATTTCATCAAAAATACTCACCTCTAATTCGGGTTACTATTCATCCGGATCTTAAAATCTGAAATCCTCCTCTTCTAGTCTTGATTGACTGAAATTGATGATGATAGAGGGCTTAAGGATCGATTTCTAACACGAATTTGAACTTGAATCGAAGAAATCAGAAGTTTTTAGGTTATGGAAATTTTGATAATGGAAAGGAAGAAATGGAGAAGGAGAAGGAAATGAAATTGAATGGGTTGAAGGGGATGAGGGATACGTATAGGGTTTGATTTTTTTTTTCAATTTTCAATCATGCCCTTGAACAAATAATTAAATGCCCAATTCATCCCTCTTACTTAATTAACTCTTATTTCCTCATGTCTTATATCCAATAACAATAATAATAATAACTACAAAAATAATTACCATGATATTTTAATACCATAGTAATTTATTATAAGCAATGGAAATTTCGGTTCGTTACAATTCTCCCCCTCTTATGACTTTTTGTCCCGAAAATTCCCTGAAAACAGTTGTGGATATTGAGTTTTCATTGTATCCTCCGGTTCCCAAGTTGCTTCTTCAACCTTATGATTCCTCCAAAGTAATTTTACCAAAGGAATAGACTTGTTTCTCAATTGTTTAACCTCCCTTGCTAAGATTTGTACAGGTTCGTCTTCATATGTCAGGTCGGGTTTGATTTCTACGACATCAGGAGATAAATTATGTGATGGATCTGATATGTATCTCCTTAACATCGACACATAGAACACATTATGAATTTTATCGAGTGTCGGGGGTAGTGCCAACCGATAAGCTACCGGTCCAACCTTCTCTATAACCTCATATGGGCCAATGAATCTCGGACTGAGCATGCCTTTCTTGCCAAATCGAAGGACTTTCTTCCAAGGAGATACTTTGAGAAATACTTTATCTCCCACTTCATAAGTAATGTCTTTTCTTTTTAGATCAGCATAAGATTTTTGTCCATCCGATGCAGCCTTCAATTTTTCTTGAATAAGTTTTACCTTCTCCTTTGTCTCCTGAATTAAATCCACCCCCACAATCTTGTTTTCACTAAGCTCAGCCTAATATAATGGAGTTTGACATTTTCTTCCATACAATGCTTCATATGGTGCCATTTGTATGCTTGACTGATAGCTGTTATTGTAGGAAAACTCCATGAGGGACAAATACTTATCCCAACTCCCCTCAAATTCAATGATACAACTTCTCATCATGTCTTCTAAGACCTGAATTACTCTTTCAGATTGACCATCTGTTTGAGGATGAAATGAAGTACTAAAATGAAGTTTACTACCTAAGGCTTCTTGCAACCTCTTCCAAAATCTCGAAGTAAATCTTGGATCTCGGTCAGAAATGATTGAAATAGGCACTCCGTGTAGTCTTACTATCTCATCTACATATAACTGAGCCAACCTATCAAGTGAATAATCCATTCTAATTGGAAGAAAGTGGGCAGACTTTGTCAATCTATCTACAACAACCCACACTGCATCATGTTTCTTCTGTGAAAGCGGTAAAGATGACACGAAGCCCATTATGATTCTTTCCCATTTCCATTCTGGAATTGTTATAGGTTGCAACAATCCAGAAGGAACTTGATGTTCTACTTTCACCTGTTGACAAGTTAGACATTGAGCAACATAATTAGTAATGTCTTTCTTCATTCCATTCCACTAATAATGGCTCTTCAAATTTTGGTACATCTTGTTTGCTCTTGGATGCATCGCATAAGGACTACTATGCGCCTCATGTAAGATATTCTTCTTTAATTCTTCATTGTTTGGCACACATAGTCTATCTTTAAAACATAGATACCCATCTTCTCGAACCATATAGTTGTCTACGATACCCACTTGTGTCCTTGCTCGAATGACCTTGAAGTCATCATCTTCACTTTGTGCTTACTTAACCTATTGTAGTAGTACAGGTTGAATCTTCAATTCTGCAATTAAGGCTCCATTACTGGTAAGAGCTAACCCCGTATTCATAGCCCTTAGTGCCATCATTGTCTTTCTGCTGAGAGCATCTGCCACTACATTAGCCTTTCCTGGATGGTAATCAATAAGACAATCATAATCTTTAATGAATTCAATCCACCTTCTTTGCCGTAAATTCAACTCCTTCTGTGTTGGTAAATATTTCAAGCTCTTGTGATCTGTGTAAAGATAACATTTTTCTCCATAAAGATAATGTCGCCAAATTTTCAAGGTAAAGACTATTCCAGCCATTTCTAAATCATGAGTAGGATAATTCCTTTCATAATTCTTCAATTGCCTGGAAGCATAGGCAATCACTTTGCCTTCTTGCATCAAAATACACCCAAGACTACTATGTGAAGCATCACTATAGATTACAAAATCTTTTCCAGGCTTTGGTTGGGTAAGGATGGGCGCTTTTGTTAACATCGTCTTCAATTTCTCAAAACTTTCCTGGCACTTGTCATTCCACTCAAATTTTGCATTCTTTTGAAGTAGTTTTGTCAATGGGGCAGCAATGACTGAAAATCCCTTCATAAATCTTCTATAATACCCCGTTAAACCAAGGAAACTTCTGACTTCCGTAGGGTTCTTTGGTGGTTTCCATTCTACAACTGCTTCTATCTTCTCAGGATCCACTTTAATTCCTTCTGCAGAAACAACATGGCCTAGGAAAGAAACTTCTTCAAGCTAAAACTCACATTTGCTAAGTTTGGCATACAATTTATTTTCCCTCAAAGTTTGGAAAACTATCCGCAAATGTTGATCATGCTCTTCCTGTGACTTAGAATACACCAAAATATCATCAATGAAAACCACTACAAACCTATCTAAATATAAGTAAAAGACACGGTTCATAAGGTCCATAAATGCTGCTGGTGCATTAGTTAGACCAAATGGCATCACCAAAAATTCATAGTGCTTATATCTAGTTCGGAAAGCCGTCTTTGCAATATCATCATCTTTCACTCTCATTTGATAGTAACCCAATCTCAAATCAATCTTGGAGAAGTATTTGGCACCCTTGAGTTGATCAAATAAGTCTTCAATCCTTGGCAATGGATACTTGTTCTTGACTGTCAATTTATTCAACTCTCGATAATCAATACATAATCGGAGCAACCCATCTTTCTTCTTAAGAAATAACACTAGTGCACCCCACGGGGATATACTCGGGCGTATGAATCCTTTGTCTAACAATTCTTGCAACTGGATCTTCAACTCTTTCAGTTTAGCAGGCGCCATTCTATATGGTGCTTTAGATACTTGTGCGGTACCCGGCAATACATCAATTGCAAATTCTACCTCTCTTTTTAGTGATAACCCTGGTAGTTCTTCTGGAAATACATCGGGAAAATCACATTTCGTAGGAATATTCTGTAATTCTAACTCACGTTTCTTCGATTCTAGAGCGAAGATTAGGTAGGCCTGACATCCCTTCCTAACCAGCCTTTTAGTCTTCATAACAGAAATTATGTTATAGAGATAATCTGTTCTTTCCCCCATGATAACTGTTTCTTCTCCATCAGAAACTTGAAGTGACATTCTTTTGTTTTTGCAATCCACCATAGCTCGATGTTCCGATAACCAATCCATTCCCAAGATAACATCGAAATCTCAAAAAGGTAACTCAATTAAATTTGCATGGAAAAGTTGATTTTGAATTATAATAGGGCAATTCATATACACTTTGTTTACTATCACACTGTATCCTAAAGGATTAGTCACTTCAATATTTTCTCCTAATTCTTCTACATGCAACCCTTTCTCTTATGCAAAGGCAGTACATATATATGAATGAGATGAACCAGGATCTATCAAAGCATAAACATCGTGATTAAAGAATGAAAATTTACCGACTATAACATCAGTAGATTCCTGAGTCTCAGGCCCTCGGATTGCATAACTTCGTGCCATTTCTCTCGGTCTACCACTCTGCGGTGCTTGTTGAGCCATATTATGTCCACTTGCCTCACTAGCATTTCCTCTTCCCCTTCCTCTTCCACCTTGCATTGTAGGAGTGGGAACTACTGTAGGTGCAGATGTACTCATCTTTCTTGGAGGACAATTTGCAATCAAATGTTCCCTCGAGCCACATTTAAAGCAGAATCTACGTTTTTCCCAACATTACCCTGTATGCATCCTTCCACAATTAGAACATTGTGGAATATTTCCTCTGCCTCTACCTGAAAGTACACTAGCCGCTGACCCCGTACTTATAGTTTGTCTCGGTGAAAACCCTCTGAAATGAGATTGTGTTTGTTCTGATGTTCCCTTCTGTTTCTTACTTGGAGATTCTGAACTAACTGGACCCTGCGATCCCTTTTGAAATCTAGACCTTTTAGTCATTCTTTGTTGCCTATCTGAATTGATCTTCTCAATGCCTGTAGTAGCATCAACCAAGTCATTGAACACTCTAATCTTTTGTGCAAGTAAATGCACTCTAATTTCATCATTCAGCCCATCCTCGAATCTTTTACATCGCCTTACTTCACTGTCGACGATATCGCGAGCATACCTCTTGAGTTTGAGGAATTGAACTTTATATTCTGATACAGTCATTCGTCCCTGTCTCAAAGACAAGAACAATTTCCTTTGCTCATCTTTAAATCGTTCACTAATGTACTTCTTGTCAAATTATTCCAAGAAAAGGCCCCAAGTGATTTCCCCGGCTCGCCTTTCTCTCACAATATTATCCCACCACCTTCTAGCTTGTTCTTTGAGTAGACCTTGCACACAGTCTAATCTCTCTTCACCTGTAAAATGAAGCCTAGTCATACACCATTTAGTATGATCAAGCCAATCTTCTACAATTGTACGATTCACTGTGTCCCCTTTGAAGTCATCAGCCGGAAGCTTCTTAATTCTTTCAAGAGGAGTTCTCTCCTCTCTTCTTTCAATGTGAGGTACTACAGGAACTTGAGGAATTTGTATGTTTCATAGTACTTGTGTGATTACTTCAGTAGTCATATGCTGAAGTACAGCAGCTTGTGCTGGAGTAGGTTGTTCAGGAAAGCCATGAACTGGTGGAGGTTCATGTCTTTGTTCATCCCCATGCCCAATACGGACTGTACTCTCAGCATCCTCTTCCTCATTCTGGTTGTGACTACTACTAGCCATTCTTATTCCTGAAAATTGGACCAAAGTGGATCAACAACTGACATATCATATTTATATCCCAAATGGCATGTACATACTAGTCATAGAATCGCCTAAACCTAGCTCCGATACCAACAAATGTAACACCCCCTTTATAGGGAGTGCCATGATAATTATAATCACCCAATCGACAACTCTACTCCACGATATAAAATTCAATACTATTAGATTTACTATGTACAAATACCAATATAATGTTTGAGACTCCAAATTATTTCTCAATGCCAATTATTCTCCAAATATTTCTCAATACCATTTTATATTTCTCACACTATCTAGTACATGCCATTATTTCACAAACCATAATATTACATTAAATTACAAATTCACCTCAAGTCTTTCCTTATTTGCTCTTCAAGCTGATCCACTTATTCCACTTTGGTCCAAGCTATCTACAAGTTCTCCACCCACGTGTAGAAAAAAACTACACGCTAAGCAATTTGGTTAGTGGTGTCCATAAAAGAAATATAATAACTTTGAACATTTTTAACATAGAAACAAAGTATATTTATAAGTCAAAAACAAATTAACCAACTTTATGGAACCAAATCACAAAACTTATATAGTAATCCTTTCAAAGTACAATCAAATTTGTACCCAATTTTTCCAAATACTTTAAACACATATTGCCCAAATTAAACAAGTCCTGAATAACGGTAACATGGATACGGGAGCGAACAAGCCCGAAGCTGAAGCTTCAAAATCAATATATCGGTCAAGCCAGAAGCCGAAGCTTCAAAATCAATATATCGGTCAAGCCCAAAGCCGAAGCTTCAAAATGAACATATCGGTCAAGCCCGAAGCCGAAACTTCAATATCAATATATATATCATAATATCGGCCAAAGCCCGAAGCCAAAGCTTCAATTGTTTGTACAGTACTGTACCCCCCTTTATTGGCGCCAATCTACCCTGACCCGTATTCTACTCGTTTAATAAGGGCAATAAATTAAAGTAACATCTTAAAAATTCCAGTATAAGCCATCAATCATAATTTAACATAACTTCAGTAATTAAGGAATCCAAATCCCAAAATTTTAAGCATCAAACTTCAATTAAAACTCAATAAAATCAATATTCATACTTTCCAGAATTTTTCCAGGTTTCGTAACCTGACTTCCACTGCATTTTTCACTATCAAAACATCATCTAATCGAAAAACTTTCTTCTAACCATAATTAGACACATGTCTCAGCTTTCGAAAGCCACCAGAATCATAGAAATCCAAATTTTATAACCAAAGTTATGATCAAAATACTAAACAGTGTACCAAGCTGAGATTTTCCGAAAACAAATTTTGTGACTCAACTTCAAACGAAAATTTCACATTGAAAACGAATGAAATTCAATAAGGTTTCTTCTGAACATATGTTCCTTACTTTCTGTAGATATCAATAAAATCAAGAACCGTTCAAATCGAAATTATATAACGAGAGAAAACATTGAAACAAAACAGGTATACAAATCTGAAAAATTTTCCGAAAAACCGAGAAATCGAAATTTAAGACACAAACCTTTTTCTAAGCTCTTTCTAGCTCTCTTCTACCTCTTTTCCGTTTGATTTGGTTGCACTAGCTTCCTCTACAACAGCCATATATAATTCTATCAAGATATTGTATAAATAAAATTCCTAATACCATAAATATGCTTAATCTACTATGAATTCTACTAATTAAGCTTTAATTTCATCAAAAATACTCACCTCTAATTTGGGTTACTATTCATCCGAATCTTAAAATCTGAAATCCTCCTCTTCTAGTCTTGATTGACTGAAATTGACGATGATAGAGGGCTTAAGGATCGATTTCTAACACGAATTTGAACTTGAATCGAAGAAATCGGAAGTTTTTAGTTTATGGAAATTTTGATAATGGAAAGGAAGAAATGTAGAAGGAGAAGGAAATGAAATTGAATGGGTTGAAGGGGATGAGGGATACGTATAGGATTTGATTTTTTTTTAATTTTCAATAATGCCCTTGAACAAATAATTAAATACCCAATTCATCCCTTTTACTTAATTAACTCTTATTTCCTCATGTCTTATATCTAATAACAATAATAATAACTACAAAAATAATTTCCATAATATTTTAATACCATAGAATTTATTATAAGCAAATTTTGGAAATTTCGGTTCGTTACATTGCTAAACGGCCAAATCGCATTACATGTTTTTAAAGTTTACCTTTTTTTAATTAACTAGTTTCCAAAGAGTGTATACATTTATCATATAGTTAATTTTCAAAATTTTACAAAAACATGCTATTCTTTTTGTTTAAAGTAGATAAAGTATATATAGATTACAAAATCTATTGATATTATCTTTTCATTTAATTAAATTGTTTTTTTAACAAGAAAAGAGATGGTTTAAAGTTTATAAAGATTAGATTTAACAATTTGAATTTAAATTATTATCTATTAGTTTTTTTTTGTAAGCCTGTAAATTATAGCTTTGTAATGAAATGAGGCCATGAGTAGCAAGGATAGTATGCCTTTCCTCAAATTTATCTGTTCGTATTGTTTCTTCTCTTAAAAAACAACATTTATTCACCACAAAAGAATTGCAGATTTTGTTAATTAGCAAATTGTGTATAATATTTTACTAATTTTTAGTAATTTTCAGTTATAAGTGATGAAATTTTGTTGTGATTGCTAACAGATTATGGAAGAATGTAATGATAGAGAAGTTGATCATGCAATTGTATTGCCTCGACTGAAAGTACTGATTCTTGGAGGAATGCCTAAGCTTAGAATTCTGTGTAACGGGAATCATGCAATTGAATGCCCTTCATTAGAAGAAGTGAGAATTGTAGAATGCAATAACATGGAAGCTCTTTCATACGGATCATTCATTGCTCCAACAACCAAGGAATTAAAGTTAGTAGGAGTAAGATCTGTAAAGAATAGTGTTCCGAAGTGGCTGCATTTGAAACAAACCAATGGAACCCCTCGGCTAACGAAATTACAAATTGGAAGATGCAATGAAGCGAAATACTTGGTTGATGCAACAGACTCTAATGACGAAAATCTGCTGAAAGCTTTCTTCTCTGGTTTGGAACATTTGGAGATTCGGCAAATGGATAGCCTGGTAGCAATATGGAACAGACCTTATTTGTCAAATATACAGCGGACGAAATTTCCTAATTTGACTCATATTACGATATTGGACTGTCCAAAGTTGAAACGTGTGTTTCCGTTGTCGGTAGCTACAGAATTGAGACAACTAGGATACATATATATAAGGTCATCTTCTGAAATGGAGGAAATTTTCTACAATGACCAGGTTAGTTTTTTTATTTAAATAATTCTATTATATGTTTTTCTGCAATTTGTTTATAAAATATTCCGAAATTGTGTATTGTTTGGACCAAATAAGAAGTTGATGGAAATTTTGTTTTTATTAACAATTTAATTATTCAATTATCGGCTTTCGTCTGGGGCCTCGACCTTTAGATCAAAGCTACTCTAACACCACGCTATAAAACCGTTTGACTTGAAAGCTTAAGTTAACATGTAAGGTCCAATCATAGCTCATATATTGTTCTTGATATTAAGATGGTAAAAGTAAAAAGATTTAAGTGTTGCTTATGAGTTCAGAGCATTTTTAGTTGATTGTCTATTCCAATACTAGTCTTGACACAGGCAAAAATACACAATTAAGTGAAAAATGACTCTACACTAGCTCTTCTATTTTCTCTTTCCTGTGTGATGAACATTGTCTATTTAAACTTATACATGTATACAATAAAATAGAAAGCCAAATCATCAACTTTATTAATATTTTAATGCTTAATTTAAAATTCAAATGTTGACCAGTTATGGAAGAGATAATTTAGTAAATAAATAATACTTTTTGTAATGGAATCTAATATGAAATAGATAATCCATTGTAGCTAGTTTCTTGAAATACATTATCTATTTGTAAAATAACTGCCACATCATTAAAATGAATTTATATTTTATATGTCACACCAACTTAGAATGCACAAGCTACTAAAGATGCTCTAACAATGTGAAACTTGTATTCTTATAACAATATTCGAGTGACGTGTGTAACTCAATGTTTTCTACTATTTTGCATCCCAACTATTTACACTTTTTTTTATCAACTTTCTGCATGTATTTGAGAATATAAAAACTTCTCTGCATTTCATCTATTTATTTCAAAGTTCAAGTGTACGGAGCATTGCCTTTTAATCATTCAATTTGGAAAATTTAGATACTAATTTAAGGATAAATAACGAGCGCTACAACATGTTTATTTTCGTATATTTTAAACCGTATATAGAGTAGTAGTTTATTTTTATTGCAAAACCATGAAATCACATGACTCATTTATGTACTTCTCCTCAATTTTCTTACAAGAGAGAATTGTTTTAGATAAATAACTTGAAACTGGATTACATCAAAAGAGAAATATGTCAAACCAACTAGACCACTGACTAGTTCTCGATTGCACATGCAGGTGGTGAAGTTTTGATAACACCGGTCTTAAAGTACTTTTATTTCTAATTATTTTTCTCAATTACGAAATTGGTATTAAGAAAGTATAATTTAATAATCAAGAATCTTAGTGTATATCTTGTTTATATTTGGTAATTTTAGGACAATAAATAAATAGATTTCTCGTATATTGCCAAAATTCTGCTATATTATGTAAATATTCGTGATTAATTGGTGACAGAGTGTAGAAGAAAATAGTGCAAAACTCGAAGAAAAAGAAGCTGATAAAGCAATGGATGCTTTTATTTTCCCAAAACTAAGAGAACTGCAGCTTTGGCAGTTGTCTAAACTCAGAATTCTGTATGATGGGAATCATTCAATGGAATTGCCTTCAGTAGAGATATTTATGATTCATGGATGCAATAATATAGAAGCTCTCTCCAAGGGATCATTCAAGGCTCCAATACTTAAAGAAATCAAAATAAATGAGACCAACTATCCATGTGGGGAGGATCTTAATACAATTGTGAGGGTAAACTTTTTAGCTATATTCTTCTTTTACTCAAGTCTATGTTGGTAAGTCTGTGAATCAGGATGCCCACAAGTTAGCTAGGACAGCTGGTTCTTAAACAGATAGGGGGACATGGTTCCATATATGTCCACCTTTAATTAGAGCTATTATGGCTTATGATTTGAATTAATAAGACCATCTTTCTTCAGTAAAAAAACCTAAGACTATATGAAATTAATGTGTTACTAAGAATATTTAACATGTGCAAAGTTGAACCGAAGACGAGCTGAAGGAGAGAGAGGTCAAGGACGAGGCAGAGGCTGATGGCATGGATTAGGATTATCGTGATTAATGAAAATTCATGGTGAGTTTCACAATTATGATAACTATCCTCAGAATTATTTTACATAGTAAGATAAAAATGGACTCATAAATGTTGCCAATAACAATTAGTAGTAACATTAAATGAAATTTGCGTACTTTGAGGTCAAGTTCTTATTTATGGTGTAAGAACTTTGACCTCATTAATTTAACTTAGCTTTAGTTCCAACTTAAGTGGGATGTGTTGATCCTCCACCGCTATTCTGCTTTTCTTAATATTAAAAAAATTGAGCATTTGATGCTCGTTGTTGTACATATGTATGGATTGTTTATAAATTTATTATTAGTCGAGTTCCAAATCTTACGATTCTTTGCGTTATTCTGCAGGTTGTGACACAGAGAACTAAATCTAAATCTGGAGAACAATTGTTTTACTTCCAGATGTTTATTTGTTTATCTATCTTTTGCAAATTTTGTGTTAAGATGTCATTTTGTAAGGCCAAGCTCATTATTTACGTTTATGTCACCTTGAACTTACGGTGTGTCCAATTTATTCTTGTGCCCGACAAAAACGATCAATTTTCTCCCTGCTTTAGGTAAAAATGACCGATTTTTCCCCTTTGCCGTATGTTTACCGAGTCAGAAGACAGAAATTTGGATTGTTTTCGTTAAGTGTTCGGGGAAACTAGCTGTTTTTGTCACGTTCTGGGAAAATTGGTCGGTTTTGTTAAGTACGTGAGATAAATTGGATAAACCTTTAAGTTTAGGATGGGAAGACTATTAAGACCAAGTTTACGTATGGCAAGTAATGTACCTGGCTGCTTCTGTTATTGTTATTCGAAAGTATGTTGTAACTTTTTTAAAACCGGGTTTCTTATAAGACCAAGTTTAATTTTCTTTTTGGTGTTTTGGTAAATAATAGCAGGTTTTGTGCTGCACCTTCTAAATCTATTTTTCTGCTCCATTGTGAAAGCAGTGTATCAACTTAAACAAAGAGAATGTTAAGGCTTTCAATAGCTCAACATATTTTTCATGCATACTGTTTGGTTCGTGAAACTGAAAAAATATTAGTATTATTATTAGTAAGGTTCGTATAGCTATTTGAGGCTTAGTTTTTGTTTGGATTTGAGACATTTTTTATCTACATAATGCTTGTCGAGTTTAAGGCTCTGACATCATGACCATTATGCCATGTTTAGCTCTAATATTTGTAGCTAGCCCCTAAACTTGGCACAAAAAGTTAGATACTACTTTGAATATTTAAAAGTTTCAACTAGCTCTTTGAACTTGACAAAAGTGCACGAGTTTGCCCCCCTCAATGCCACGTGTTAGCTTCTGGTTGATTTGACTTTTCAAATATGTCATATTTTTTTATTTTTCTTTTCTCCAATCAAAAGCTGACATATGGCAATGAAGGGGTAAACTGTTGTACTTTTGCGAAGTTCAAGGGGGTTAAATAGAACTTTTGAAAGTTTAGGGTGCCATCTGACTTTTTTTTACTAAGTTCGATGGGTAAATAATGCAATTGGCCTACAAACAAATCTATAAGTGGCATATTTGAAAGTTTCACGTGGAACCATGTCTGATTTCTAAGCTTGGAAATGGAATAATAATGTTAGCGAGACAGAATGGTCCATAATGATTCCGATTTCTCTGAAATTCATACTCACTTTAAATTCAATTTGTAATTAATAAATTTTTTTAGGATTTATCTTCAATAAATTAATCCGCACAACACAACCAATCAAAAATTTTCTCCAAATCGATAACCAAGACCAAGATAGCGCGCGGAAGGGATTGTTACTAAGTACAAAGTCAGACTGGCATCTTAGAATATAGGAAGATCCGGTTCTTTAAATGCAAGACTAGCTCTCTCTCCTAAGCGAAAGGAGTAATTACCAAAAGAAAAGAAGTTTAGATTCAGTTCGCCCCGGTAATTCAACATATGATAAAAAATATAGTCCATCAAAGGGGCCGAAAACCACATTGGCTAATAAGGTAAGGAGTATACCACAGTGGCACAAGGGGCGAATGAGCTGGCTTTAGCACATGATCCATTTACGAAGTATTCAGCTTTGAAGCTGTGATCTTAGAGGTCACAGGTTCGAGTTCACATTCGGGTGGGTGAGATAAGGTTTTCCTTTGTTATTATTGTAAGTCCGTATGATGTAAATTTTTTCCTCTCAACCCTCCAAACTTGATAGAAGTGTATCAATTTGCCCCCTGAAATTGGAAAAAGTGTATCAGTTTGGCCCAAGAATGTCACGTGTCAACATTTGATTGGAATAACTTTTCAAAATACCTTTTTCTTTTCGCAAATTAAAAGCTAACAACGGGCATTCAGTGTAAAATGATACATTTTTGCCAAGTTCGGGGGCAAACTAATACACTTATATTAAGTTCAAGAAGCTAAGAGAAACTTTTAAAAGTTTAGGGGACAATAAATCTTTTATACCAAATATAGGTGGATTAAAATGTATTTAGCTTTTTTTATATAGAAAAAATTCCTTAAAGCACACTAATTTTCACTAATTATGAAACAGAAAGAAGTCATTAGCAGTAGTGGTTCAAAAATTGATTATTCCAGGAAATTATTGAGGGGGCCTCTTGACAAAGCATCAATGAAAGAACAGTACACGAGAAACAAACAAAACAAGAACGAAAAAAAATAAAATTTTAAAGCTGGAAATTATCAATTTTGATAAATTAAATGATGACTTGCTCTATTCATTATTGTTATGCATATTTAATTTTGTATATTTATATTAAAATAAGTTTAATTTAAATGTGATTTTGGAGTTGGTTTAATGATTAATATTGAAGTTAGAACCTCTAAAGGTCTTAAGTTTGAGTTAGGGCTGGAGATTTTTCTTTTCATTTAATGGTAAGCCTAACGAGGGAAAAAATATTTTAAAGTTCTATTTAAGCTTAATTCAGTTCAAACTTAAAAGTAGTTGTACTGAACTGAAATTTATTTATTTCATTGTAAATCTATAAGTATGTAGTACTTATAATACTGAACTGAATGAGTTATAAATTGAAAGAATGTAGCCTTCATTCTCATTAGTCTTTCTTGAATAGACATGTTTGTCATGAAACCATCTTACCCAAAAGCTTAAGTTGACAGGTTAGGCTCAATCGCAGTATTTATATTATTCCTGACACTCCCCCGCAAGCAAATGACCCCTAGGCTTGAAGCGGATACAAAACAGACCCTTTCCGCTACGTGTTTTTTTTAATAAGAAAAAAATAAAGTTAGGGGAAAGAAAGGTAAAGCTTTCTATTTTAAAATAGTAGAGAGGGGCTTGAGAGTCACAAAGTCTAATCATTTATTAGACTATTAAAATTACTAATTTATCTTTCATAATTATATTCTAAATTTTTTTCTTTTTATATACTGACTTATTAGTACATAATTTTTCTCCTAATTAATAAAACGACAAATAAGAGAAAACATGCTCAAAATACATAAAAAAAAATCTAACTTAATAATAGTTAAAGAAAAATAATGAAAGACTAAGGGTATTTTTTTTTTAAAAAACTCCCGGAGGAACATTGTGTACCTCTAAAGGAAAAAATATTGGAGCGGGTGAAAATTTCGGGGCGAACGTCCCAACTAGATTGATACCTCCGCTTACCTACAAAACACGCACCCCTCTTTTCATTAATAAAAAGTGGTTCTCAAAATGAGAACCATATTGTTTGTGTTACAAGCTGAGAAGCAAACTTGGATTAATAAATAAATCCGAGACCGAGTGGCAAATATTACATTTGTATGAATTAAAAAGAAACCGACAAAAAATAAATGCTAGCGATAAGCAAGCCCCCGTCATCAATCTCACCATCAAAGACCTTCTTGTTGTGCCTCGTCCATAAATTCCAAGATATGATAAACCATAGTGAAGTCCCGAAATCGCGATAGATGCCATGTTTGAAGAAAGAGCGCCATAGAATAAGGAAGTCGTATCCCGAGTGTGGCATTACTAATGAAATTCCCAACCAACGAAATGCATCACACCACAGGCTATGGCTCGCTCGACAAAGGAAGAGACAATGATCCATTTTTTCGGAGGACGAAAAAAAAGGGCATGTGTCATTGTTGATCGTGCGGCATCCACGACGCAATAAAAATTCACGAGTTGGTACGTTGTCATGAAACACAATACATGCAAAGAATTTTATTTTAGGAAGCATACGGGCACTCCAAATAAGTTTGAAGTCTTTCAAGGGAGATATCCATTAGGGTTGTTGGTAGAATCCAAGATAATAAGAAGCTGCCGAATATTCATTATGGACACCAATTTCCCAAATAAAACGGTCGGCATTAGAAAATTTGTTGGTCAGAGATTCCCGTACCTTGAAAAAGAGAAGGACAAGATGACGGAGTCCATGCCTTTAATTCCATACAACGTTGCTGCCCTGAGATTCCCAGAGTTCTCTTCCAATAAGGCCGAGTTTGGAGATGGTTCGCAAATAAGAAATCACACTCTTCCCGGATTGCAGAGAATTTCCTATTACAAAGAGCAAATAAATCCCAAAAAAGGGTCTTGATCGGGGTATTTGCGGTCCAATTATCATGCCAAAACGAGCCCACTTGACCATTGCCTACACGAACACGCACTTGGGAAGAGTGAAAAGCCCAATTGTTTTCATTCTTGAAACAATATTTCATAATTCCATGCCACACTCGAGAAATAATATTTGAATCTAAGACTATCATTTCATGCCACGAACGTACTCCATAGCGTCGGACACAGTATCCAAACCAAAGAGATTCCTCATTAGTATCACGTAATTTCCAAATCCATTTAAAAAGCAAGCTGGCGTTGACGGCTTTAAGATCACGAATGGAGAGACCACCCAGTTAGATTGGTAGAGTTATGGTGTTCCAACTCACTTTGCACATACTGTTAAGATTTGAACCACCTCGCCATAAAAAATTACTCATCAATTGATTCCATATAGCGGCTAACTAACCCGACTGCATGAAGGATATCTGGCCTCGTGCAGGTAAGATGGCATAGACTTCCGACCAAACTTTTAAAAAGTGTTGGATCTACACTCTCCCCTTCTTTATGTTTGGACATCTTGATCCCGTACTCCACCGATGTGCTTATTGGCTTGCAGTTATCCATCTTGAACTTTTTAAAGATCTCATTTGTATAGCTTTCTTATGAAATGAAAATTCCATCCTTTTGTTGCTTTACTTCTATGCCGAGGTCGTATGCCATGAGTCCCATGTTTGTCATCTCGAACTCCTTCGTCATCACTTTCTTGAATTCATCGAACATTCTTTGGTTGCTTCCGGTGAAGATCGAATCGTCCACGTACAGGCACACGACCAAAATATCTCCATCTTTAATCTTGATATATAAAGCATGCTCATATCATAGGGGTGTGCATTCGGTCGAAACCGAACCGAATCGAATTAACCGAACACCAAATAAGGTAAATATTGTTAACCGAACCAAACCAAATAAGAATCAAAATCGAATTAACCAAACCGAAATAAATTATTCGGTTTGGTTAAAAACTGAACCAAACCGAAATTTTGAATTAATTAAGTAAAATTCAAATTCTAACACTTAAAATACAAAATGCACATCCAATAAAAGTATTACAATAGATTAAATGGCTTATTATAGACACATAAAGGAATAAGAGTGCATTTTGGAAAAGAGGAATAAGGTTGTGATGTTAAAATAATTTCTATAGGAGCATATTTTAAATTTTTATTATGTGTAATATATATTTCGGTTCGGTTCGATTATTTCGATTTTTTATACATAAAAACCGAACCGAACTGAATAACCAAAATATTCAACATTTTACAAACTGAACCGAACTGAATTTTTGAAATAACCGAACCAAATTAATATTTCGGTTTGGTTCGTTTCGGTAATTTGGTTACCAAACCATTTTCACACCCCTACTCATATGGACATTTATTGAAACCATTTTCTCGGAAGTACTTGTTTATTCTGCTATTCCATGCCCTTGGTGCTTGTTTTAGCCCATAAAGAGCCTTCTTCAACTTCAATACCTTGTCTTTATGACCTTTGACTTCATAACCTGGCGGTTACTGAATGTAGACTTTCTCTTCAAGAACTCCATTTAGGAAGGCCGATTTTACATCCATTTGATGAATTCTCCTCTTGTTTTAAGCCACTAAAGAAATTATTAGTCTAACAGTTTCCAATCGAGCAACTGGAGCGAATACCTCATCGTAGTCATTCCAGCCTTTTGACAATAGCCTTTTGCAACAAGCCTTACCTTGTGTCTTTTGATCTCTCCCTTGGCATTCCGCTTTATTTTGTATACCCATTTGACACTTATCGCCTTGTGTCCTTTAGGAAGTGAAGTGAGTTCTCATGTATCATTCTTCTCAATGTCCTTGATTTCTTCATCCATTGCATCTCTCCACTTTTTCTCGTGTGCAGTTTCTTGAAATGTCACTAGCTCATAATCAACAAATAGACAAAATAATGTAAGATTGTCTAGTTGTTTAGTCACCTCATAGAGTTCTTGAAGACTTCTCGTACGATGCACTTCTCTTTCATCTTCAGTCCCACTTGAGGATGGAGATGATGATGATGATGACGACTCGTCTCTTTGAGTAGGAGAATTTGGTGGAGTTGTGAGGCCTTGTTGAAGTTGTCTTGGTTGCTCAAGTGTTGTCTGCTCATCTTCCTTGAATGGGGAAAAGTTGAAGTCCTCCGTTTGAGAATCATTGTTCCATTCTCCTTCTTCATCAAATATCACATCTCAGCTGATCATAAACTTCTTATCATTCGAATTGTATAGCCTATAGCCTTTTGAGCTTGAGTCATAACTGATGAAAATAAAACTTTGGCTTTTACATCAAGTTTGGTTCGATTCTCATCCGGTACATGAACATGAGCTACACTCTCGAAGACTCGAAGGTGGGAAATTTTGGGCTCCAAGCTTCTTGTAGTGTCTTTCCCTACACACTTCTTGTGGGAGAATGATTTAATAGGTAGACTGCACATGACACTGCTTCCACCCAAAACTCATTGGGTAGTTTCTTGCTTTTAAGCATACTTTAAGCCATATCGAGGATTGTTCTATTCTTCCTTTCTTCCACACCATTTTGCTGGGGGGATCTAGGAACCGTTACGGGTTGACGAATTCCATGTGTTGCACAAAACTCATTGAATTCATTGGATGTGAATTCTCCTTCTCAATCAGATCTCATGGCTTTGATCTTATGACCGCTCTCCTTTTCCACGACTGCTTTGAATTTTTGAAATACTTCAAAGACTTATAATTTCCGTTTCAAGAAATATACACAAGTTTTTCTTGAATAATCGTCAATGAAGAGAAGGAAGTAGTTACTATTAGTGAGAGAACTTGGCTTAATAGGACCACACATGTTGGTATGGATGAGCTCGAGCGGCTTCTTGGCTCTGTAGTCTGACTCCTTTGGAAAGCTTCTTCTAAATTGCTTCCCTTGTAGACATCCTTCGCACAATTGATCAGGATTGTTTATACGTGGTAAACCTTTAACCATTCCCTTCTTGGATAACATCTCTAATCCTCCAAAGTTGAGATGACCAAATCGAAGATGCCATACCCACGATGCGTCTTAGTAACACGCCTTCAAACACTTCGTAACATCATGTTGAATGTTCAAAGGAAACATTCTATTCGTTGACATTTGTACTTTAGCAATCAGATCTCCTTTGCCATCTCTTATGAAAAGACTACAATCTTTCATGTGAATATCATAGCCTTTTTCTAAGAGTTGGCCCAAACTTCGAATGTTGCACTTCATATTAGGCACATAGTAGACATTTAAAATTAATTGGTGGCTACCATCTTTAGCACGAAAGAGGATGTTACCTTTCCCCTTTATCGATATCTTGCTATCATCTCCAAATTAGACATCGCCACTTACTTCTTTAGTGACCTCCACAAATAAGCTTCTTTTTCCGCACATGTGGTTGCTTGCACCGGTGTCGAGATGCCATGTGTTGTCTTGATGATCATTGTTGTTGTTGTATGCTAGTAATAGCATTTCTTTCTCCTCGATCTTCTCCTCCACAAAGTTGACCTTCTCCTTGACTTGATTGTTAGGAGTTCTACATTCTGAAGCGTAATGCCCAAACTTTTGAAAATTATAGCACCGGACTTGAGATTTATCATACCTCGCGTTCGAATTGCCTCTTCCCCGACCTTGTGTGGAACTTTCTCCTTTCTCGTAGTTATAGTTGGAATTGTTGTTGTAATTCCAACTTCATCCATGACCATGGCTACCACCTCGTCCACGGCCTCATCCTCTACCTCTGCCTCGTCCATGGTTGTTTCTACTATTGCCTTGACCTTCACTCGTATCCTTGAGTTGTAGCTTGAGGAGTTTCTCAGAGATACTTTGCTTCTTCTTGTACTTTTCTTCATAGGCTTGTAGTGATCCTTGGAGTTCCCTGATCGTCATTTCCTCCAAGTGTTTGGTTTCTTCAATCGTCACCACAATGTGCTCAAATTTTGTATCCAACGAACAAAGTATCTTCTCGATTATCCTTACATCTTTTAACTTCTCACCATTTCTTTTTAATTGATTCGAAATGGCTGCTACTCTAGAAAAGTAATCAAAGATAGACTCGGATGGTTTCATGTGCAAGGATTCAAACTCACCTCTTAGTGTTTGAAGACGGACCTTCTTCACCTTTTCAACTCCTTTGTTAGAGGTTTGCAACTTCTTCCATGCTTGCTTGGTGGAGGTTGCGCTTGAGATTTTCTTAAAACCAACGTCATATAATGCTTGATAGATGAGGAAGAGAGCTTTCTTGTCTCTCTTTCGGGAATCCTTCAAAGTTGTAGCTTTGATCTTGTGTGAGAGAGGCTTCATTTTCGGGCTCGGTGAAGCCTTTCTCTACGATATCCCAAACATCATGTGCTCCGAGAAGAGCCTTCATTTTGATACTCCAATTATCATAGTTGTTGTTGTTGAGTGTTGGACATTGAAACGATGCCACACTATTCGCATCTTACTCAATAGCTATTCTAATCGTGCAGGGGCTAATGCAACACTTCTGGAGTCTTTTGCGACACATTGGACGTATTGTAACACTTTCTGCAGCTTTCTGCAACACTTTGTGGGCTACTGCAACGTCTAGAGTTCCTGAAATTCAACTTTTGCAATCGAAAATAGAACTTTTCGGAATCGTAATCAACTTTCGAACGTGGCTCTAGTACCACTTTTTTTGAATTAAAACACTCAAATGAACAACTTTTATTACACTCGAAGATATTACAAGAACACTCTCACTCAAAATACGATGCTACAGTTCACTCCTTACTTCTTTTCTCTCTAAAGAAGTTCTTATTTTTGTTGATGAGAAATAACTAAACAACTCACCTATTTATAGGTGAATTATACAACTCTCAACTCACACAATTACTCACCACCACCTCCAACTAATACAATTAATAGCCAACTTATTTAGTTAAATTAATGGCCTCCAAATTAGTTGTAGTTAATAGCCTCCAATTTAATTATCACACATAAAAAATTAACATACTTAAAATTAATTTATAGACTTAGACTTCAATTAATTAAATTTAAATTTTAAGTTTCCATTAATATGAATCAAATTTATAATCCAATATTTCTATGACCTTTCTAACTCTCTCTCTTGATTAATGTTATCTTGTAGAAGACATAATTGTATATACTATATCAAGACTAACAATACATTACTAAGACCGGTCAAATTAAACAACAAGACTCTAAAATCATTTTACAAAAAATAAGACGGAGAACAATTAATAGTTCAAGTTTATTGCAGTACTTAAAACTCGATCTATTATCACACTAAAATAATTATGTCCTTAACTCTCTGAAGATGAGTCACGAGAGTGTTTAGCTACTCATAATTAGAATAATTTATCTTATTATCATATTTTTCTATTAATTTTTGTAAATTATAATTTAATAGATACGTTAAAAAAAAGTCCTTAAAGCACACTGATATGAAACAGAATAGATTCATGAACAGATGAAGTGGTTCATAAAGTGATTGTTCCCGGAAATTATTGAAGAAGGGGGGTCCTCTCGTAAGAACAGTACTCAAGAAACAAACAAAAACAAAAACAAAAAAGAAGGGGAAAAAAACAAAATTTTCAAGGCTGAAAATTAATAATTGTCATAAATTAAATGATGACTTGCTTTATTCATTGTTATTTTTGGTACGGTTCTAGTTCATTTTAAGCTTTGTTTTATGTAAACTTAAACTTCTACATTGAAATTTATTTATTTTAATATAAATTTATAAATATATAATATTTATAAGTACTAAATTGAATGAGTTATAAATTGAAATGAATATAACTTTAATTTTTGGTTTTCTTAACTGAAATAAATATAGCCTTAATTTTTATTTTGTTTAAACAAGAATTAAGCTTTTAGTTTATAACTCATTTAGTTCAGTGCTTATAAATATTACATATTCACTGATCGGACAAACTAAACCATGTTTGGGACAAATTAAGGTTTTTTTATTTTTGATGTATTTTACTTTTTATTTAATGATATTCAAGCTCGGCTATTTTTTAGTGTTGAGATTGCTAATTTTAGAAATTTTTCCAAAGTATTTTCGAACCAATATATCACGGTATAAAACAGAGTCATAAGAAAGTATAAAATTATATTCATTTTAATTTATAAGTAATAGTATTGAATTGAATTGATAAGTACTTATTTTAGTATAAATTTATATGCATACAGTACTGATAAATATTGAAGAACACTAAACTAAACTAAACTAAATTGAATATAAGTTAAAAAATACATTACCTAATAAAGAGAAGAAATGTACGGTAATCCGGTATTAAACTGTTAAAATAATTTGCAATGTCCAGGTTAATTTGCTCGAAATCATAATTGAATAATTCTTTAATTTTAATTAGGGTGAACTAATTGACTTTGAACAATTGAAATAAGCATATAAATTATTTCATTTTCCTTTTAGTCACGCGTCCAAAACTGTCATTCCCATGTTATGTCATATATTTATTTTAAGAAATTCGGTTGAATTAAATTAAAATTTTATTTATTTTACTAAAAAAATATTTTCAAACATAAGCTCGATTATTTTCAACTTATAAATGATAGTATTAAACTGAATTAAAATTGAAGATATTATAACTGAACTGCTACCGAATAAAAATTGAAAATATTAAAAATAAATTAAAAGATAGTTAATAATATAAATAATAATACATTAAAATATTATTATATTAATAAAAATAATAATTTATAGTACTTTAAATATTATCTTATTATAATAAAATTAATTATTAGTTATTAATTCTATTATTGCTTTGATTCTATTGCTGCTTCTGCTTTCAAAAGCACGGGTTTTAGCCTATTAAAAGTGGGTTTACATGTAATATGAATGTGGATCCTGTAAGAAAGGAAGATACCACGGGAACCTCCGCCTTTAAATAAAAGTCATTTTCGATATAAAAAAAAGAAAGATTTAATGCTTAAGCTCAATAGAAAAAAAAGGGCAACTTGTAGTTTATTTGCTTTTGTTCTGTTTTTTTTCTTTTTTTTTTCCTTTTTTTTTTTTTTCTTTTTTCCCTTTTTAATAAATAGAGGCCTAATTTTAATACTCAACTTTTAATAAAAAAAATTATTAATTATTAATTACTAAAATTAAATAAAAATTTATTTAAAATTAAATAAAAATTATAAATATTAAATTAAATTAAATAATTTATAAGTTAAAAAAGACCAAGTCACCGTTCAAACACTTATATTAAACAAGAGAAATTGAAAGAAAAAAAAATAAAAAAATCAATTGTTAGTTGGACAAATTGGAATCCCTTTCATTTCTCATTTTTAAATTTCATACACGACAACTTTAGTTTGCCGTGTTGTGTCATGTCATGTCATATATTAATATGTAGTTTGGACCAAGTAAAATGATTGATCCCACCAAATAATTCAAAAACAATTACAGGTTTTTGATTTATATTAACTAATCCACATGTTTCTTTGGTCCGTTTACCGTATAGATTTCTTCTCCACTTCTGTCTTTTTTATGAAATTAAGTTTATTAATAATTGAACAGTCAAACCCTAACGACTCTATATTATCTTGCTGCTGCTGCCTCCTTAATCAGCTTCGAAATTGAGTTGACTTTTTTCGTCTCCCTTCTGGCTACTTGAGAAAATTAGCTTAAAAATTGAATTCTGAGGTATTCTATTCGATTTAATAGGGTTGAAATTTGATTGTTTCTGTTTCTCATGTCTATAAACTTGTCCTTTTTTCAGCGAATCGATTCCTTTTTCTGCTCTTCACTTTGCAGCGCTATCTCCCTTGGAGCTAGTCACTTTTTCAGAACATCAGCTTCAAGATTGAAATCTCAGGTATTCTAATTGATCTAGTCCACTTGTTTCTCATGTCTCTTTACTTGTTCTTTTTTCAGCGAACTGATTCCTTTCTTCTCTTTACTTTGCAGCACTTTACAGATCTCAGCTCTTCTCCCCTTCAAGCTCGTCAATTCGGCTTCAAAATTATTCTCAGGTATTCTTATTGATCATTTTTGTCTGCTTGTTTCTCATGTCTCTGAACTTTTTCATTTTTCAGCGAACTGATATTCCTTTCTTCTCTTTACTTTGCAGCACTTTACATATCTCAGCTCTTTTCCCCTACAAGCTCGTCAAATTGGCTTCAAAATTGAATTCTCAGGTATTATAATGGATCATTTGTCTGCTTGTTTCGTGCCTCTAAACATGTCCTTTTTCAGCAAATTGGTTCCTTTATTCTTTCTTTGCAGCGCTTTACATATTACAGCTGTTCTCTCCTTCAAGCTCGTCATAGCTGCTGGAAGAAAATATATGTTCAGTTGTGTAATTTCCAAAATAAAAAAGAAAAGAAAATGGTAAAAAAGTTTTGCTGTTTTTCAAAATAACCCCAACGGAAAACCCCTTTTTATTGTTTTCAAATTAGAAAACGTTTTTCGTGTTATTTTCTGCAACACCACCATTTACTTATTTATTGTTTATTTTTAACATTTTGATAATTCTTTTATTTTTTATGTTTTGTTTTAATGGACTTATGTGAGATGTAAAATTATATCTGTAATTGAATTAATTTTTTAATGTTTTTATTTATTAGCAGCAATTCTATATGAAAAGTTGTTTTCAATTTTATTTTTGCTGTTGTATAATCAGTAAATTTTTTTTTGAGTAAATGTGAGAAAACTGGTGTTGTTTAGGCCGACATCTCATTCAAGGAGTTCTTTTACAAAGGTTCCGGCATTCTGACGTGGAAAAGTGTCAGTCCATATATCAATTAATACCTATCACACTATATCCACATTTTCATACATAATGGGACACGTGTCAATTGATGTATGGAGTGGCACTTTTTCACCCTAAAATGCCGGGACTCGTATAAAAATTTCCCCCATTCAAGTTGGCACTCTTGCTGATCTAAACAAACAAATCACGAGCTCTAATCTGTTGAAGAGAAAATAAAATGAAACAAAGACAAAGGTGTCCAAAAGAAACAAAATATAGAAATCTATTGGGTGCTACTTAAAATTATGATAAATAAGGTCATATTTTGTAGAATTATTATTTTGAAGGAAAATATCATATAATCTATTAATAATTGCATATTTTTTTTTGTAAATCTTACTGGTGGACTATATTTTAATATTAGCTAATAATTGGTGTTATTATCATCTTTTTAACGATTTAGTTCTTTGTTTATAGACACAGTTACAAACCATTTTATTTAACTTTTTAATTTTTATACTATTAATTTGGTTGGAATCTCGGTCTATGTGATATTTTCTAAGAACCAAGAACCAAACCAAATACATAAATCATAGTATGTTAGAAACGGGAACCCAGCTAAATAATTTCGGTCGAATTCTGTTTGGTTTTTTTGGTTTTATGATACCCCTTGATTTTGCTGTAGTATATTTTAGCAATCCATGTAAACCAACAACTGGTATTTTTGTATGACCTTTTTCTTTCGTTCTGTTTTCAGGGGTGACAGCCTTGCATTTAGCATTCTTGCGATTTCAAATACTTGATGGACCTCGTTGCTGACGTTGTTAAGAATGCTGTTGTTGAAGCTTCAACTTCCTTGTTGGCCGGAATCGGAAAACATGTCGCATACATATATAGGTACAGTGACAATCTCGAGGCCCTAGAAAAAGCAAGTGGAAAGCTGAATGGCAAGAGGAAAGCTGCAAGTGATTTCTCAGATGAAGCTGGACGGAAGTTCAGAAAAGTTGGCGATGATGGTGTTCATTGGAAGTCTGAAGCAGACGGGCTTAATCAAAAGGCTGAGAATATGTTATCTAAAAACAACATACCGCGTCTTAACATATTGTCACGATATTCCACAAGCAAGCAAGCATGGGAGCTAACTCAAGACATTAATGAAATGGTTGACAAGGCTCCTGATTTTGGAAATTCCTTCGATATAGAAATACCGGAGGGCGCCAAATTCAACCTGACAGATTTTACAGACTTCGATTCGAGGAAAGAAATTCTGAAAAAAGTTTTGAAAGCACTGGACGATGAGCATGTGAGTATGTGCAGTATCTGCGGCATGGGAGGGATTGGTAAAACCACAATGGCACAGAATATTGTTCAAATTGTTGAAGCTGGGCACTTTTTTGATAAGGTTGCAATGGTTACCGTGTCCCAGAATCCTAATTTTGAAAATATTCAAAAGGCGATTATGGGAAAGTTGGGTCTGCCGATTGGCGAAAGTGATATGTCAACAAGAGCCAACAAGCTGAATCATTGGCTTTCTAATCATAAGACCCTTTTAATATTGGATGATGTTTGGGACTCCTTACTAGAAAAATTTGATGATGTTGGAATCCCTTTAGCCAAAAATATGTGCAAAATTGTTGTCACTTCAAGAAACGAACATGAGTGCAAAAAAATGGGGAGTAAACCGATCTTTTGTCTCAAAGTTTTAGATGGCAGAGAAGCTTGGGATTTGTTTATAAAAATTGCAGGGAATTTACAAGAAACAGCAAGGGAGATAGTACGTGAATGCAATGGCTTACCGATTGCCATTGTAACTATTGCTAGAGCATTGACTGACATGCCAGCAGGTGCATGGCGTGATTCTCTCAAAAAGCTACGGAATTCGAACCTGTTAGGAATCCCTGATATGGACAGCGTGTACAAAAAGATAGAGGTAAGTTATGATCTACTGAAAGATCCGGAAGCCCAATCATGCCTTCGTTATTGTTGCTTGTTCCCTGAAGATTATAATGTTCCAGTTGAAAAATTGGTCTTCTACGGGTGGGGCTTAGAGTTATTCAAGGGTGTGGAGAGCTTGAAGGAAGCAAGAGATAGAGTTGATTCGATCGTCGATAAGCTGAAGAAATCTTTCTTGTTGCTTGATGGTGAGGGAGATGGAGATGGAGATGGAGATGGATATGTCAAACTGCACGATATAGTACGTGATTTCGCATTGTGGATTTCCTTGAATGATATTCATCCGTATATCGTAAAATGTAATAAGGAAATGGAGAAGTGGCCAGAGGCATGTGAGCTCGAAAAGTGCAGCGCAATTTCAATTGTGTGTAACACAATTCAGGATGTCATCCCTGTTGAACTTCGATGTCCAAACCTCAAACTACTACAACTCCATGTTCGGGATGATTCATGTGAACTCCCGATTGGCTTTCTTGAAGGAATGGAAGAACTCAGAGTTGTAGATTTGCAGCTCGGATCACGATTACCACCGCTTACCAGGCAAAAGAATCTCCGAACGTTACTGATCAAGAGTAATCGTGTAGGGGAAATGGAGGATCCTATTTATAGTAGAGAAATGCTAGGTAATGGTGATATGAAAAATCTAGAAATCTTTTCATTATCATGTACTCATTTCTCGGATTTTCCAGTGGAGATAGGAAACCTGTCCAACCTGAGGTGTCTTAGATTTAAGGACCAAGCGAGTTTTGAATATATGCAACCTGATGTATTGTCAAAATTAGTGAAGCTAGAAGAGTTGAGATTGCCGCTGCCTTTCATAAACTGGGGATGCAGAGAAGTAAGGGGGGATAGAAGAGTCAATGCTAGCCTTAATGAGATAGAATTTCTACCGCTAAATTCAATAAATATCACTGTACCAAAGGGTTCTGTTTTGGCAGAAAAGTTAGTCAGCAGCATAACAAGATTTCAGATATTTTTTGGGAGCTATGACCATGATTGTGTTGTGGGTATGATTGTGTTGTGCCAACTTGGTTCGGATTCAAATGCTTTGATCATGCATGAAGTTGATGCGTGCGAAGCTACAGCAAATTGGACAAGAAGTTTGCTGAGGAAATGTGAAGTGCTAATATTCGGAAAAGTGAGAGAGTTGAAGTATATAATGTTCCAACAGTTGAGAGGAAACAACGATTCCGGGTTTCCATGTACATATTTCTCTCACCTGAAGACTTTGGAGATAGGGGACATGGATAGCCTGGAAGAAATATGGCATGGCACTTATATGTCAAACATAGAATCAGCTTGTTTTCCTAATTTGACTAAGATTAAAATATCCCGTTGTCAAAAGTTGAAACGTGTGTTTCCGCTGTCAGTTGTTACGCAATTACCACAACTGCAACACATGAAGATAACTGATTGTGAAGAAATGGAAGAAATATTCTACAAAGACCAAGTGGATAATGGAAATCAGGTTAATTTAATTTATTTTACTAATGTCTATATATATATATATATATATATATATATATATATATAGATAGATAGATAATCATAATAATTACACTTCCTAAATTATATTAAATTTCATTGATGACAGGTACAAGTAAATACTTCAACATCAACACAAGTTTTCAATCCAAATGATCCCACCGACCAGGTGTGTGCTTGAATTTATTGAAATGTCCGAATAAAACTTATTAACGATAGGAGTGTGCCGAACGGAACCAAAACCCAAATTGAAATTGAATAAAAATAATTGAACCGAGTTGAACCAATTTTATTTTGGTTTAAGTTTCGGTTTTTAAAATTCTGAAAATTCGGGTTTCGGTTTGGTTCTGGTTTTCGCCACAAAAACCGAAATAAAACCAAACCGAACTTAACCGAATAAAATAATAAATATTATATTTTAATATATATTCATATTATATTTTAATATTCTAATCAATATTACACTCTAATTAGTAAACAATAATAACAAATATGAGATTTTAATTTATGTAATCCTAATTTGGAAAGAATTATTTTATTTTACAGCTTTAGGAATATGACTCATTCAATAATTCATTATATACATGTCATACTACTTGAATTAATATTTTTTACGTATCAATATTTATATTTATTGTTGTAAATATAAATTTAGAAGTCTAAATACTATCAAATTTAAGACATATCACGATGAAATTACTTTAAATATCTCTCATATAATCCTAAAATGAAAAAATAAATTACAAATTATTTTATAAATTATATAGTTTGAGCAATTCGGTTATAACCGAACCGAACCGAATCATTTTACACCGAACCGAATTATATTCTATTCGGTTTCGGATCTTTTATTTTTACTAATTCGGGTTTCGGTAAATCAAACCGACATTTGCTCACCCCTAATTAATAATATCCCTAATTAATAATATTAGATTGCATATTTCAATTCTATAGATGACAGCTTAAGTTATATATATTTATAAACAAAATGGTCTTCCTAAAATATACATTACTAATTAAGATTTTGTGACGGGTAGTTTAAGCATAAAAATGTTGTTACGTTGCTTTGCTCACTTTATTGTAAGGTATAATAATAATAATAATAATAATAATAATAATAATAATAATAATAATAATAATAATAATAATAATAATAATAATATTGTTAAGCTCGAGGGTTTAAATCATGGTTGTGAAAACTGGACCGGGTTCGACCAGAATCAGTCACCGGTCTAATCGGTTTTCAATCGATTTTTGCTTTGGTAAAAAATCGGTCAACGACTGGTTGAACTGGCTGATCGGATCGGAAACCGGTTCGACCAAATCAATTAATTCTAAATAATTGAAGTTTTGTAAGCTCTAGGATTTGAACACAAAATTGTCAGTTAGGGATGGGACTAGATCTTGGACTAGACCCGGATCCGTATCCGTGTTTTAGGGTTTGGACCTTATCATTTCATACCCATCGAATTCAGGCCGGATCTGGATCTAACAAAATGAATATGGATTTAATATCGGTTTTTTTAAAGACCCGGATCCAAATCCATATTCGTGTATATATATATATATATATATATATATATATATATATATATATATATATATAGACCTATTACTAGTCTAATTTGAACCTTTTTTTATTTGCACAATTGTGCTTACAGTAATACAAAGAAAACCACACCAACCCTAGGTGTGACTCGAACCTGAGACCTTTGGAGGTCACAGCTTTAGTCTTAACCACTAGGCCAAGACATACGCCATAGCCTAATTTGAATTTGGATGAATGTTAACTTGCATTATATTTATTTGAAGTTTTCAACCTTGAAATTACATGATAAATTCTTTCTTTTTTATTACAAACTAAGATATATAGTGTCGTTTAGAACAAATCTTTAGTTAGTTGTTGATATTTTCTATTGTTCTATTTCGTGAATTTAATTTTTTATACATCCGTTTTGGACCCGGATCCGTGAGATCCATTGGATATGGACACGAGATCTAATTTTATAGATCCAATGGATCTGATATATATGAAAAATGACATGGATCTGGATGTATATGGATCCGGTCCGCGTCCATCCCTGACTTCAGCCTATGATAAAGTGTTAACTAATTGAGCTACACTCTATTATTGATAGATTACTAAATTGATTTTGTAAATTGTTAAGTAAAACTTTTAAATTGTTTCAAGTAGAAATAACATTTAATTTTCTTGAAACTATAATAAATATATATTTTATCTTATTATTTAATGTATTAAATAAACCAGTTTAACCATACTATATTTTTTAGAAAAATATATGATTTAATAATTTTATTTACTCTTGAGCTTTATCTCAAAAGGTGTCATATCATTAGAGATATTGTCCATACTTATAAACTAATCAATCTCCTTCTTAATCAATGTGTGACATTATTCGCATCCTAACACATTGGATGAAGTAAAAGAAACTGCTTAAGTCTAGAAAAAAAGGGATTTTAAATTTGATGCCTTCATAAATATAATATTGAGACGGGACTCGAAGGATAATCTTAAGCACAACTCGCACAATGTCATATCACAGTGTCGAAGCTTTCTTATATAACACCAAGGTGTCCTTTGGTTTGGAACAGTTCCTACGGAATTCATACATATTCTATGTCATTCTATTTCATGAAAATCAAACTATTATGAGCTTTATGCTAAATAAAAAATATATGATAAACACTGGAAGACTGAGCTTTAACACATAAATAGAGCAAAATGCTCAACATATTAAGCTATTAATAGAGACCTAACATACATTGTCGAAAGTATGCTAAATTTTTTTATGGTAATATGTAGAAAGTATGCTAATAAGATATACAAGGAAGGTCATGCTTGGTTTTAAATGGACTTGCTCTAACTTCACTTTCAATGAGATGGTTAGAGGTGCTCTGCCGGGTGATCCGGTATAGCCTCTCCGATGCTGAAGATTTCAGTCAGAGAAATAGGTATGAAAATAGAAGGAGATTGTTAGTTACCTCACACCGTTTCGCTGAGGTTTATAACTAAAGGAATGATGTGGTGGCATAACTGCCACTCCGAGCTATCTATTGATTAAAGGTATCTATTGATTAAAGGTATCTATTGATTAAAGGGGCTGAGTTGAGTTGGATCCCTTTAACAAGCATTTGCTCGTATGTGGGCTTGATGTTGGTAATATGATATTTAGGAATATATGTGTTATTATTGAGCCTAATCTATTAGCTTTTTTTTTAAGAATAAACTTTAAAAACATGCATTGTGGTTTACCCGTTTTGCAAAAAGTTTCTTGTGGAAATTTTTTTTTCAAAAGGGTGCTTGTTTCAAAAATTTGCAAAAAGAGGATTTTCAAAATTTTAAAACTATATTTTGAAGTAAAATTTTACAGCTTAATTAATGAAAATATAGTGCACCTTAGTGATAAATTTTAGAATTTTTGAGAAGTATTAATATTCTTTTAAAATTAAAAATTGATTATAACATTAAAAAATCATAAGAAAATGAAATTTTTTCAAAACTTACTGAAATTGTAATAGATTATTCTTAAATAATATAGTTAAAACAAGGGATTGTTTAATTTGTTGAAATGACTAGTGCCACATTGACAAAAAATTCTAATTTTCAAAGACATACATTGTTTTTTTCTTTGTTTTGCAAACTTTTGTAACCACATGTACCTTTCTGAAATTTTTTTTCACAATGGCCATTTTGCAAAACGGCCAAACTGCATTACATGTTTTTAAAGTTCATTTTTTTTAATTAACTAGTTTCCAAAGAGTGTGTACATTTATCATATAGTTAATTTTCAAAATTTTACAAAAACATGCTATTATTTTTGTTTGAAGTAGATAAAGTGTATATAGATTACAGAATCTATTGATATTATCTTTTCATTTAATTAAATTGTTTTTTAACAAGAAAAGAGATCGCTTATAAAGATTAGATTTAACAATTTGAATTTAAATTATTATCTATTAGATTTTTTGTAAGCCTATAAATTATAGCTTTGTAATGAAATGTGGGCATGAGTAGCAAGGATAGTATGCCTTTCCTCAAATTTATCAGTTCGTATTGTTTCTTTTCTTAAAAACCAACATTTATTCACCATAAAAGAATTGCAGATTTTTTTAATTAGCAAATTATGTATAATATTTTACTAATTTTTAGTAACTCTTTGACTTTAGTGGCCAGATTTCAGTTATAAGTGATGAAATTTTGTTTTGATTGCTAACAGATTATGGAAGAATGTAATGATAGAGAAGTTGATCATGCAATTGTATTGCCTCAACTAAAGGTATTAATGCTTAGAAAAATCCCTAAGCTTAGAATTCTGTGTGACGGGAATCATGCAATTGAATGCCCTTCATTAGAAGAAGTGGGAATTGAAGAATGCAATAACATGGAAGCTCTTTCCTACGGTTCATTCAATGCTCCAACAACCAAGAAATTAGAATTAATAGGAGTAAGATCTGTAAAGAATAGTATTACGAAGTGGCTGCATTTGAAACAAACCAATGGAACCCCTCGGGTAACGAAATTACAAATTGGAAGATGCAATGAAACGAAATACTTGGTTGATGCAACAGACTCTGATGACCCAAATCTGCTGCAAGCTTTCTTCTCTCGTTTGGAACATTTGCAGATCAAGAAAATGAATAGCCTGGAAGCAATATGGAACGGACCTTATTTGTCAAACATACAGCGGACGAAATTTCCTAATTTGACTCATATTATGATATTGGACTGTCCAATGTTGAAACGTGTGTTTCCGTTGTCGGTGGCTACAGAACTAAAACAACTAGAAATCATGGAGATATGGTCATCTTCTGAAATAGAGGAAATTTTCTACAATGACAAGGTTAGTTTTTTTTTATTTAAATAATTCTATTATATTTTTTTCTGCAATTTGTTTATATAATATTCCGAAATTGTGTATTGTTTGGATCAAATAAGAAGATGATGGAAATCAGGTTTTTATTTTTTTTTATAGAAAGGATTTTTTTTAAAGGAGCCTAAGTTTGATCTTTAGTTATCTACATCCATGTACTTATTATTTAATTGATTTATAGTCATTACTTCACTCGGAAACACCAATTTCATTAATTCATTCAACATTATTGAACTTTCCCCAACTATTAGAGCAAGTATATTCACATCAATCATTTAACATTCTCATTTTGTGTTATGTTAGTGTTTGACCCAAAAGTTTAACCTGATAGGTTAGGTTCAATTATTTAAATTAAAGTAAAATATTTGATATTTAATTTGTAATTTAAGAAGAAAGTGAACAAAAAATGTGGGAAACATCATCTTTAGTAGATAATTGATTCTACAATGTGTCATGTGGAATAGACATAGACAAGACATTTAATAAATGAGCCACAATAGATTGTCTATTTGAGTGTTTAGTGTATTTTTTTAAAATATAATAATAAAATAATTATATTAATTACTAAATAATTCTATCATATTAAAATATTATATAATTAGTTATTCAACCTCTTATTTAATTGTTTATTTGTAGATCAAATAGACAATGTTTATAAAACGATGACATTATGAATAAACTATTGGAGAGCTATGTTTCAATTAAATGTCTATTTTTTCTTATAAGTAGGTATTTATATTCAATTATATCTATTAAATGTGGCAGCTCAAAATTAAATGTACTGATATTTAAATTCACATTGAATTCTATTAAATGTGGCTGCTCGTTCATTAGTTATGCTCCTTCCGTCTAGAAATTATAGTCTCTATAACCATTTTATTAATTCTCGTTTTAGTTGTTAATTTAGTTTATCAATGCATTTTGTACAATTTTTTCTCTAATTTGCCCTTGTATTAACTATGAGAGAGATTATTTATTGTTAAAATTATAAGTGAGTAATTAAGAAGAAAGAGAATTTAGTAAAGGATAAATTAGTCATTTTGGTTGTGTAATAAATTTTTTATTGCTTTTGATGATTCAGTTAACTAGACAATATTTAATAGATGAAGGGAGTACTATTTAAAAAGAATGCTATTCAATGTGGCAACTCATTAATTTTTTTTGATAAAAAGAAGATTGGAATATGAGAGGTGTGTTCACTTGGTCAAAATTGTGAAGTCACATTCGTAGACTCTATTGGGTATATGCACTTGTATTTCTGGGTTATACTATGTGTTAACTGTTGCATAGCTGGACATGAAAATGTTGCCCGAATTAATTATACTGTATTGTATTTGATTATTATTGTTTTGATTGTTGACAGATTGTGGAAGAAAGTATCGAAAAAGTCGATGAAAGAGATGGTGATCATGTAGTTGTATTGCCTCTACTAAAGGAATTGGATATTCAATTTTTGCCTAAGCTTAGAAGTTTGTGTAAGGGGAATCATGTAATTGAATGCCCTTCATTAGAAGAAGTGAATATTGAAGAATGCAATAGCATGGAAGCTCTTTTCTTCGGATCATTCAATGCTCCAATAACCAAATTAACGATTTCCCAATGCCATGAAATGAAATACTTGGTTGACCCAAATCTGCCGAAAGCCTTCTTCTCTCGCTTGGAAGCGTTGATCATAGACACATTGGATAGCCTGGAAGAAATATGGCATAGACCTTATTTCCCACCTTGCTTTCCCAATTTGACTCAAATTGAAATATACGATTGTCCAAAGTTGAAACGTGTGTTTCCTTTGTCAGTGGCTACACAACTACAATCCTTGAAGATAATTCATTGTGGAGAATTGGAAGAAATTTTCTACAATGACCAGGTTAGTTTTTTTTTCTACTTAAATAATTAAAATGTACTTTTTCTACGATTTATGTATATAATACTGTAGTCATTAGTCCACTCATTTGTCCAACTCAACATTCATTCATTAACACCTAACTTTCCCCAACTAATAGACCATGTATATTCGCATACATTCATTTAACATAACTGTTCTTTATACAGCTATTAGACCTCCTTTATATTTATAAACAAAAAAGCATTACTGTATTTCAAATCTCTATTACATATTTTTAAATAATATGTACATGTAGATTAATATCAGTGTAATTGCTTGACTCGCTCATCTGTATACGAACTCCCTGGGGCCCAAGCCCAAACCTAGAATTAGGATAAACTAGTATTTTTATATTCTTAATATATTAAATATGAGTGCAATTGTTTGACTCACTTATCTGCATGAGAACTCCCTTGAGTCCAAGCCCGGACCTGGGATTAGGCCTCTGCCTGATTCCCAAATAATATAGGGCCCCATTTTCCACACCTAGTTCTTCTTCTTTCCCTTGTTTATTTCTACTTTTATTATTTTTAAAGCCATCAATTATAAAATATTTAAATTTATCATCCTTTTAAGAAAATTTCATAACTAATTAAACGTACAACTAAATTTTTTATTGGGTTGTTCGGATAAACAGAGTTATTTTCTTAAAAAAATTCAGAATTTAAGTATATTAATACACTTATTATGCAATATTTACTATCTTTACACTAATGATTTCATTTTTATTTATTAATTTTTTTCTATTTGACCTTAAAATTGAGTATATATTAAAATTAAAATTGATTTAATAATTGCGCCACTATTTCCGATATGTAAGACGTTTAGATTGATTTGTATTTTAGAAAGCGAGAAATTGTTTTTATTAACAATTTAATTATTCAATTATCGGCTTTTGTCTGGGGCCTCGACCTTTAGATCGAAGTTGCTCTGACACCACGTTATAAAATGGTTTATCTTAAAAGCTTAAGTTAATATGTAAGGTCCAATCATAGCTCATATATTATTCTTGATATTAAGATGGTAAAAGTAAAAAGATTTAAGTGTTGCTTAGGAGTTAAAAGCATTTTTAGTAGATAGTCTATTTAAATAAGTCTTGACACATAGGCTAAAATAGACAATTAAGTGAAAAATGACTTTACAATAGCTCTTCTATTTTCTTTTTCCTATGTGATATGGAACCACAAATGTTGAACATTGTCTATTTAAACTTATACATGTATACAATCAGATAGAAAGCCAAATCATCAACTTTAATAATATTTTACTCCCTCCGGTGCAGAACGTATGTCATTTTAGAAAATATTTTATTTTCCCTTTTGTTTGTCATTTTAGAATTTTAATGCATCATTCAACACTTTTTTCCTAATTTACCCTTATATTAATTAGGAAAGAGATTAAGTATAAATGAAGTTATAAAGAGTAATAATTGAGAAGAAAGAGAATTTTATGATGAAGTTAAGGAATAAATTAGTGTGAAACTTGTATTCTTATAACAATCTTCGTGTGTAACTCAATGTTTTCTACTATTTTGCATCCCAACTATTTACACGCTTTTTTTTATTAACTTTCTGCATGTATTTGAGAATATAAAAACTTCTCTGCATTTCATCTATTTATTTCAAATTTCAAGTATTGCCTTTTAATCATTCAATTTGGAAAATTTAGATACTGAGCGCTGCAACATGTTTATTTTCGTATATTTTAAACCGCATATATAGTAGCAGTTTGTTTTTATTGCAAAACCATGAAATCACATTACTCATTTATGTACTTCTCCTCAATTTTCTTACAAGAGAGAATTGTTTTAGATAAATAACTTGAAACTGGATTACATCAAAAGAGAAATATATCATACCAACTGGACCACTGACCAGTTCTCGATTGCACATGCAGGTGGTGAAGTTTTGATAACACCGGTCTTAAAGTACTTTTATTTCTAATTATTTTTCTCAGTCGCGAAATTGGTATTAAGAAAGTATAATTTAATAATCAAGAATCTTAGTTTATATCTTGTTTATATCTGGTAATTTTAGGACAATAAATAAATAGATTTCTCATATATTGCCAAAATTCTGCTATATTATGTAAATATTCGTGATTAATTGGTGACAGAGTGTAGAAGAAAATAGTGCAAAACTCGATGAAAAAGAAGCTGATAAAGCAATGGATGCTTTTATTTTCCCAAAACTAAGAGAACTGCAGCTATGCCAGTTGTCTAAACTCAGAATTTTGTATGATGGGAATCATTCAATGGAATTGCCTTCATTAGAGATATTTATGATTAATGGATGCAATAATATAGAAGCTCTCTCCAAGGGATCATTCAAGGCTCCAATACTTAAAGAAATACGTATGTTTTGGGGAAGGTATCCATGTGGGGAGGATCTTAATACCATTGTGCGGGAAACGGTATAATCTTTTCTTTAAACTTTTTAACTATGTTGTTCTTTTACTCAAGTCTATGTTGGTAAGTCTGTGAATCAGGATGCCCACAAGTTAGCTAAGGCAGCTGGTTCTTAGACAGATAGGGGGACATGGTTCCATGTATGTCCACCTTTAATTAGAGCTATTGTGGCTTATGATTTGAATTAATAAGACCATCTTTCTTCAGTAAAAAAAACTTTAGGACTATATGAAATTAATGTGTTACTAAGAATATTTAACATGTGCAAAGTTGAATCGACGACGAGCTGAAGGAGAGAGAGGTCAAGGACGAGGCAGAGGTTGATGGCATGGATTAGGATTATCGTGTGATTAATGAAAATTCATGGTGAGTTTCACAATTATGATAACTATCTTCACAATTATTTTACATAGTAAGATATAAATGGACTCATAAATGTTGCCAATAATAATTAGTAGCAACATTAAATGAAATTTGCATACTTTGAGGTCAAGTTCTTATTTATGTTGTAAGAAGTTTGACCTAAGCCTCATTAATTTAACTTAGCTTTAGTTCCAACTTAAGTGGGATGTTTTGATCCTCCACCGCTATTCGGCTTTTCTTAATATTAAAAAAATTGAGCATTTGATACTCCATGTTGTTGTACATATTTATGGATTGTTTATAAATTTATTATTAGTCGAGTTCCAAATCTTACAATTCTTTGCATTATTCTGCAGGTTGTGACACAGAACTAAATCTGGACAACAATTGTTTATTTCTTTATCTATCCTTTGCAAAATTTGTGTTAAGATGTCATTTTGTAAGGCCAAGCTCATTATTTACGTTTATGTCACCTTGAACTTACGGTGTGTCCAATTTATCTCTGTGCCCGACAAAAACGATCAATTTTCTCCCTGCTTTAGGTAAAAATGACCGGTTTTTCCCTTTGTCGTATGTTTACCGAGTCAAAAGACAGAGAAATTTGGACTTTTTTTGTTAAGTGTTTGGGGAAACTAGCTGTTTTTTTCACGTTCTGGGAAAATTGGTCGGTTTTGTTAAGTACGTGAGATAAATTGGATACACCTTTAAGTTTAGGATGGGAAGACTATTAAGACCAAGTTTAAGTACGGCAAGTAATGTACCTGGCTGCTTCAATTGTTGTTATTCGAACGGATGTTGTAACCCGGTTTCTTTTAAGACCAAGTTTAATTTTCTTCTTGTTGTGTTGGTAAATAATAGAAGGTTTTGTGCTGCACCTTCGTAATCTATTTTTCTGCTCCATTGTGAAAGCAGTTTATCAACTTAAACCAAGAGAATGTTGAGGCTTTCAATATCTCAACATATTTTTCATGCATGCTGTTTGGTCCGTGAAATTGAAAAAAAATATATTATTGTTAGCAAGGTTTATATAACTATTTGAGGCTTAGTTTTTGTTTGGTTTTGAGACTTTTTTTTTAACTACAAAGTGCATGAGTTTGCCCTCACAATGTCACATGTAATTTTCTGGTTGGTTTGACTTTCACAATAGGGGGTAAACTGGTGCACTTTTGTCAAGTTCAAGGGACTAAGTGGAGCTTTTGAAAATTCAGGGTGGCGTCTGACTTTTTGTGCTAAGTTCAAGGGGTAAATATGCAATTGGCCTACAAACAAATCTATAAGGAGCATATTTGAAATGGAATAATATAATGTTAACGAGACAAAGAATGGTACGTCCATATAGTGATTCCATTTTCTCTGGAATTCAAATATATCACTTCAAATTCAATTTGTAATTAAATGAGTTTCTTAAGATTTATCTTCAATAAATTAAGCTGCTACATGTAATAAAAAATATAGCACATCAAAGGGGCCGAAACCACATTGACTGTAACGAATCGAAATTTCCAAAATTTGTTTATAATAAATTACTATGGTATTAAAATATCATGAAAATTATTTTTATTGTTATTATTGTTATTGGATATAAGACAAGAGGAAATAAGAGCTAATTAAGTAAGATGGATGAATTGGGCATTTAATTATTTGTTCAAGGGCAACATTGGAAATTGAAAAAAAAATCCTAAATCTATACGTAGCCTCTCTTCTCTCTTCTCTTCATCTTCTTCTCCATTTCTCTCTCTTCCTAGATCCCTTATCAAATTCTCCCTAATCCAAAAACTTCCGATTTCTTCGATTCAACTTCGAATTCTTGTTAGAAATCGATCCTTAGGCCCTCTATCATCATCAATTTCAGTCAATCAAGACTAGAAGAGGACGATTTCAGATATTAAGCTTCGGATGAATAGTAACCTGAGTTTGAGGTGAGTTATTTTTGGTGAAATTAAAGCTTAATTAGTAGAATTCATGGTAGATTAAGCATATTTATGGTATTAGGAAGTTTATTTATACAATATCTTGATAGAATTATATATGGCTGCTGTAGAGGAAGCCAGTGCAAGCAAATCAAAGGCAAAAGGGGTAGAAGAGAGCTAGAAAGAGCATAGAAAAAGGTTTGTGTCTCAAATTTTGATTTATCGGTTTTTCGGAAAATCTTCCTGATTGTATCACCTGTTTTTTTTTTATGTTTTCTCTTGCTGTATTAATTCGATTTGAACGATTGTTGATTTTTTTGATATCTACAGAAAGTAAGGAATATATGTTCAGAAGAAACCTTATTGAATTTCATTTGTTTTCAATGTGAAATTTTCGTTTGAAATTGAGTCACGAAATCTGTTTTTGGAAAATCTCAGCTTGGTACACTGTTTAGTATTTTGACCCTAACTTTGGTTATACATTTTAGATTTCTGTGATTCTGGTGGTTTTGGAAAGCTGAGACATGTGGCTAATTATGTTTAGAAGAAAGTTCTTCGATTGGGTGATGTTTTCATAGTGAAAAATGCAGGGGAAGTCAGGTTACGAAACCTGAAAAAATTCTGGAAAGTATGAATATTGATTTTATTGAGTTTTAATTGAAGTTTGATGCTTAAAAATTTGGGATTTGGATTTCATAATTACTGAAGTTATGTTGAATTATGATTTATTGTTTATACTGGAATTTTTAAGATGTTACTTTGATTTATTGCCCTTATTAAACGAGTAGAATACGGGTCAGGGTAGATTGGCGCCAATAAAGGGGGGTACAATACTGTACAAACAATTGAAGCTTTGGCTTCGGGCTTTGGCCGATATTATGATATATATATATATATATATATATATTGATATTGAAGCTTCGGCTTCGGGCTTGACCGATATATTGATTTTGAAGCTTCGGCTTCGGGCTTGTCCGCTCCCGTATCCTTTTTACCGTTATTCAGGACTTGTTTACTTTGGGCAATATGTGGTTGAAGTGTTTGGAAAAATTGGATACAAATTTGATTGTACTTTGAAAGGATTACTATATAAGTTTTGTGATTTGGTACCATAAAGTTGGTTAATTTGTTTTTGACTTATAAATATACTTTGTTTCTATTTTAAAAATATTCAAAGTTGTTATATTTTTTTTATGGACACCACTAAGCAAATTGCTTAGCATGTAGTTTTTTTTCTACATGTAGGTGGAGAACTTGTAGATAGCTTGGACCAAAGTGGAATAAGTGGATCAGCTTGAAGAGCAAATAAGGAAAGACTCGAGGTGGATATGTATTTTAATGTAATATTGTGGTTTGTAGAATAATGGCATGTACTAGATAGTGTGAGAAATATAAAGTGGTATTGAGGAATATTTGGAGAATAAAGTAACATTGAGAAATATTTGGAGTTGGAAACATTATATTTGTATTTGCACATATTAAATCTACAAGTATTGAATTTCAAATAGTGGAGTAGAGTTATTTATTGGGCGTTTATGGTTACCGTGGCACTCCTTATAGGGGGTGTTACATTTGTTGGTATCAGAGCTGAGGTTTAGGCGATTCTAGGACTAGAGGTACATGCCATTTAGGATATAAATATGTTATGTTAGTTATTTAATCCACTTTGGTCCAATTTTCAAGAATAAGTTTTGGCTAGTAGTAGTCACAACCAGAGTGAGGAAGAGAATGCTGAGAGTACAGTCCGTATTAGACAAGGGGATGAACAAAGACATGAACCTCCACCAGTTCATGGCTTTCCTGAATAACCTACTCCAGCATAAGCTGCTTTACTTCAGCATATGACTACTGAAGTAATCACACAAGTATTTCGAAACATACAAATCCCTTAAGTTCCTGTAGTACCTCATGTTGAAAGAAGAGAGGAGAGAACTCCTCTTAAAAGAATCAAGAAGCTTCCGGCTGATGATTTCAAAGGGGATACAGTGAATCCTGCAATTGCAGAAGATTGGCTTGATCATACTAAATGGTGTATGACTAGGCTTCGTTTTACAGATGAAGAGAGATTAGACTGTGTGCAGGGTCTACTCAAAGAACAAGCTAGGAGGTGGTGGGATAATATTGTGAGAGAAAGGCGACCCGGAGAAATTACATGGGATCTTTTCTTAGAACAATTTGACAAGAAGTACGTTAGTGAACGATTCAAGGATGAGCAGAGGAAATTGTTCTTGTCTTTGAGACAAGGACAAATGACTGTATTAGAATATGAAATTCAATTCCTCAAACTTGAGAGGTATGCTCGGGATATCATTGACAATGAAGTAAAACGATGTAAGAGATTTGAGGATGGGTTGAATGATGAAATTAGAGTGCATTTACTTGCACAAAGGATTAGAGTGTTCAATGACTTGGTTGATGCTACTACAGGCATTGCGAAGATCAATTCAGATAGGCAACAAAGAATGGCTAGAAGGTCTGGTTTTCAAAAGGGATCGCAGGGTCTAGCTAGTTCAGAATCTCTAAGTAAGAAACAGAAGGGAACATCAGAACAAACACAATGTCACTTCAGAGGGTTTTCACCGAGATAAACCATGAGTACGGGATCGGCAGCTAGTGTACTTTCAGGTAGAGGCAGAGGAAATATTCCATAATGTTCTAATTGTGGAAGGATGCATACAGGGGAATGTTGGGGAAAAGGTAGAGTATGCTTTAAATGTGGCTCGAGGGAACATTTGATTGCAAATTGTCTTTAAAGACAGATAAGTACATCTGCACTTACAGTAGTTCCTACTCCTACAATGCAAGGTGGAAGAGGAAGGGGAAGAGGAAATGCTAGTGAGGCAAGTGGACATAATGTGGCTCAACAAGAACCGCAGAGTGGTAGACCGGGAGGAATGGCGCGAAGTTATGCAATTCGAGGGCCTGAGACTAGAGAATCTACCGAAGTTATTGTCGGTAAATTTCCATTTTTTAAACATGATGTTTATGCTTTGATAGATCCCCGTTCATCTCATTCATATATATGTACTACATTAGCACAAGAGAAAGGGTTACATGTAGAAGAATTAGGAGAAAATATTGAAGTGACTAATCCTTTAGGACACAGTGTGATAGTAAACAAAGTGTATATGAATTGCCCTATTATGATTCAACATCAACTTTTCCTTGCAAATTTAATTGAGTTACCTTTACGAGATTGCAATGTTATCTTGGGAATGGATTGGTTACCAGAACATCAAGCTGTGGTGGATTGAAAAAACAAAAGAATGTCACTTCAAGTTTTTGATGGAGAAGAAATAGTTATCGTGAGGGAAAGATCAGATTACCTCTGTAACATAATTTCTTTTATGAAGACTAAAAGATTAGTTAGGAAGGGATGTCAGGCCTACCTAATCTTTGCTCTAGAATTGAAGGAATGTGAGTTAGAATTGCAAAATATTCCTACAGTATGTGATTTTCCTGATGTATTTTTAGAAGAACTACCAGGGTTGCCACCAAAAGGAGAGGTAGAATTCGCAATTGATGTATTATTGGGTACTGCACCAGTATCCAAAGCACCATATAGAATGGCGCCTGCTAACTGAAAGAGTTGAAGATTCAGTTGCAAGAATTGTTAGACAAAGGATTCATACGCCCGAGTATATCCCCGTGGGGTGCACCAGTGTTGTTTGTTAAGAAGAAAGATGGGTCGCTCTGATTATGTATTGATTATCGGGAGTTGAATAAATTGACTGTCAAGAACAAGTATCCATTGCCAAGGATTGAAGACTTATTTGATCAACTTAAGGGTGCCAAATACTTCTCCAAGATTGATTTGAGATCGGGCTACTATCAGATGAGAGTGAAAGATGATGATATTGCAAAGACGGCTTTCCGAACTAGATATGGGCACTATGAATTTTTGGTGATGCCATTTGGTCTAACTAATGCACTAGCAGCATTTGTGGACCTTATGAACCATGTCTTTTACTTATATTTAGACCAGTTTGTAGTGGTTTTCATTGATGATATTTTGGTGTATTCTAAGTCACGGGAAGAGCATGATCAACATTTGTGAATAGTCTTCCAAACTTTGAGGGAAAATAAATTATATGCCAAACTTAGCAAATGTGAGTTTTGGCTTGAAGAAGTTTCTTTCTTAGGCCATGTTGTTTCTGTAGAAGGAATTAAAGTGGATCCTAAAAAGATAGAAGCAGTTGTAGAATGGAAACCACCAAAGAACCCTACGGAAGTTAGGAGTTTCCTTAGCTCAGCAGGGTATTATAGAAGATTTGTGAAGGGATTTTCAGTCATTGCTGCCCCACTGACGAAACTACTTCAAAAGAATACAAAATTTGAGTGGAATGATAAGTAACAAGAAAGTTTTAAGAAGTTGAAGGCGATGTTGACAAAAGCACCCATCCTTACCCAACCAGAGCCTGGAAAATATTTTGTAATCTATAGTGATGCTTCTCATAGTGGTCTTGGGTGTGTTTTGATGCAAGAAGGAAAAGTGATTACCTATGCTTCCAGGCAATTGAAGAATCATGAAAGGAATTATCCTACTCATGATTTAGAAATGGCTGCAATAGTCTTTGCCTTGAAAATTTGGCGACATTATCTTTATGGAGAAAAATGTTATATTTACACAGATCACAAAAGCTTGAAATATTTACCAACACAGAAAGAGTTGAATTTAAGGCAAAGAAGGTGGATGGAATTCATTAAAGATTATGATTGACTTATTGATTACCATCCAGGAAAGGCTGATGTAGTGGCAGATGCTCTCAGCCGAAAGACAATGATGGCACTAAGGGCTATGAATACCTCTTACTAGTAGTGGAGCCTTAATTGCAGAATTAAAGATTCAACTTGTACTACTACAATAGGTTAAGCAAGCACAAAATGAAGATGGTGGCTTAAAGATCATTTGAGCAAGGACACAAGTGAGTATCGTAGACAACTATATGGTTCGAGAAGATGGGTGTCTATATTTTAAAGATAGACTATGTGTGCCAAACAATGAAGAATTAAAGAAGAATATCTTACAAGAGGGGTATAGTAGTCCTTATGCGATGCATCCAGGAGCAAACAAGATGTACCAAAATTTGAAGAGCCATTATTGGTGGAATGGAATGAAGAAAGATATTACTAACTATGTTGCTCAATGTCTAACTTGTCAACAGGTGAAAGCAGAACATCAAGTTCCTTCTGGATTGTTGCAACCAATAACAATTCCAGAATAGAAATGGGAAAGAATCACAATAGACTTCGGGACGTCTTTACCACGTACACAGAAGAAACATGATGCAGTGTGGGTTGTTGTAGATAGATTGACAAAGTCTGCCCACTTTCTTCCAGTTAGAATGGATTATTCACTTGATAGGTTAGCTCAGTTATATGTAGATGAGATAGTAAGGCTACACGGAGTGCCTATTTCAATCATTTCTGACCGAGATCCAAGATTTACTTTGAGATTTTGGAAGAAGTTGCAAGAAGCCTTAGGTAGCAAACTTCATTTTAGTACTTCATTTCATCCTCAAACAGATGGTCAATCTAAAAGAGTAATTCAGGCGTTGGAAGACATGATGAGAAGTTGTATCATTGAATTTGAAGGAAGTTGGGATAAGTATTTGTCCCTCATGGAGTTTGCCTATAGTAACAGCTATCAGTCAAGCATACAAATGGTGCCATATGAAGCATTGTATGGAAGAAAATGTCGAACTCCATTACATTGGACCGAGCTTAGTGAAAACAAGATTGTGGGGGTGGATTTAATTCAGGAGACAAAGGAGAAGGTAAAACTTATTCAAGACAGATTGAAGGCTGCATCGGATAGACAAAAGTCTTATGCTGATCTGAAAAGAAAAGACATTACTTATGAAGTTGGGGATAAAGTATTTCTCAAAGTATCTCCTTGGAAGAAAGTCATGCGATTTGGCAAGAAAGGCAAGCTCAGTCCGAGATTCATTGGCCCGTATGAGGTTATAGAGAAGGTTGGACCGGTAGCTTATCGGTTGGCACTACCCCCGATGCTCGACAAAATTCATAATGTGTTCCATGTGTTGATGTTAAGGAGATACAGATTAGATCCATCACATATCTTATCTCCTGATGTCGTAGAAATCAAACCCGACCTGACGTATGAAGAGGAACCGGTACAAATCTTTGCAAGAGAAGTTAAACAATTGAGAAACAAGTTTATTCCACTGGTAAAATTACTTTGGAAGAATCATAAGATTGAAGAAGCAATTTTGGAACCGAAGGATACAATGAAAACTCAATATCCACAATTGTTTCAGGAAATTTTCGGGACAAAAATTCATAAGAGGGGGAGAATTGTAACGAACCGAAATTTCCAAAATTTGCTTATAATAAATTACTATAGTATTAAAATATCATGGAAATTATTTTTTATTGTTATTATTGTTATTGGATATAAGACATGAGGAAATAAGAGCTAATTAAGTAAGATGGATGAATTGGGCATTTAATTATTTGTCCGAGGGCAATATTGGGAATTGAAACAAAAAATAGAAAAATCCTAAATCTATACGCAACCTCTCTTCCCTCTTCCCTTCATCTTCTTCTCCATTTTTCTCTCTTCCTAAATCCCTTATCAAATTCTCCCTAATCCAAAAACTTCCGATTTCTTCGATTAAACTTCGAATTCTTGTTAGAAATCGATCCTTAAGCCCTCTATCATCATCAATTTCAGTCAATCAAGACTAGAAGAGGAGGATTTCAGATATTAAGATTCGTATAAATAGTAACTAGAGTTTGAGGTGAGTGATTTTTGGTGAAATTAGAGCTTAATTATTAGAATTCATGGTAGATTAAACATATTTATGGTATTAGGGAGTTTATTTATACAATATCTTGATAGAATTATATATGGCTGTTGTAGAGGAAGCTAGTGCAAGCAAATCAAAGGCAAAAGGAGTAGAAGAGAGCTAGAAAGAGCATAGAAAAAGGTTTGTCTCTCAAATTTTGATTTATCGGTTTTTCGAAAAATCTTCCAGATTGTATCCCTGTTTTGTTTCGATGTTTTCTCTTGCTGTATTAATCTGATTTGAACAATTCTTAATTTTTTTGATATCTACAGAAAGTAAGGAATATATGTTCAGAAGAAACCTTATTGAATTTCGTTCGTTTTCAATGTGAAATGTTCGTTTGAAGTTGAGTCACGAAATCTGTTTTCGGAAAATCTCAGCTTGGTATACTGTTTAGTATTTTGATCCTAACTTTGGTTATACAATTTCAATTTCTATGATTCTGGTGGTTTTGGAAAGCTGAGACATGTGGCCAATTATGTTTAGAAGAAAGTTCTTCGATTGGGTGATGTTTTCATACTGAAAAATGCATGGGAAGTCAGGTTACGAAACCTGGAAAATTTTTGGAAAGTATGAATATTGGTTTTATTGAGTTTTAATCGAAGTTTGATGCTTAAAAATTTGGGACTTTGATTTCATAATTACTGAAGTTATGTTGAATTATGATTGATGGTTTATACTGGAATTTTTAAGATGTTACTTTGATTTATTGCCCTTATTAAACGAGTAGAATACGGGTCAGGGTAGATTGGCGCCAATAAAAGGGGGTACAGTACTGTACAAACAATTGAAGCTTGCCGATATTATGATATATATATATTGATACTGAAGCTTCGGCTTCGGGCTTGATCGATATATTGATTTTGAAGCTTCGGCTTCGGGCTTGATCGATATATTGATTTTGAGGCTTCGGCTTCGGGCTTGACCGATATATTGATTTTGAAGCTTCGGCTTCGGGCTTGTCCGCTCCCGTATCCATTTTACCGTTATTCAGGACTTGTTTACTTTGTGCAATATGTGGTTAAAGTGTTTGGAAAAATTAGATACAAATTTGATTGTACTTTGAAAAGATTACTATATAAGTTTAGAGATTTGGTTCCATAAAGTTGGTTAATTTGTTTTTAACTTATAAATATACTTTATTTCTATTTTAAAAATATTCAAAGTTGTTATATTTTTTTTATGGACACCACTAAGCAAATTGCTTAGCGTGTAGTTTTTTTTCTACACGTAGGTGGAGAACTTGTAGATAGCTTGGACCAAAGTGGAATAAGTGGATCAGCTTGAAGAGCAAATTAGGAAAGACTCGAGGTGGATATGTATTTTAATGTAATATTATGGTTTGTAGAATAATAGCATGTACTAAATAGTGTGAGAAATATAAAGTGGTATTGAGGAATATTTGGAGAATAAAGTAACATTGAGAAATATTTGGAGTTGGAAACATTATATTTGTATTTGCACATATTAAATCTACAAGTATTGAATTTCAAATAATGGAGTAGAGTTATTTATTGGATATTTATAGTTACCGTGGCACTCCCTATAAGAGGGTGTTACATTGACAAATAAGGTAAGGGGTATACCTCAGTGGCAAAAAGGGTGAATGATCCATTTACAAAGTTTGGCTCAATTATATATCCCAAACATCTCAAGTATCGTTACAAAATTGGTTCAACTGTTTGACCGACAAAGTCTCTAGTTTAACTTATCTGAATTGAAGTTGATTGAACTATATTGAAATAAGTTGAATTGAACTACAGTGAACTGAACGGAACTAAATTGAAGTAGTCTAAACTTAACTGAACTGAATTGAGTTGAATTGTAGTGCAAGAGAACGGAGCCTAATTCTTTTTTAGAGGGAATTGCAATTTCAAAGCAACGTAAGATTCACTTGAAAAAATTTTAATTTAGTGGGGCCATGTAAATTTATAATGAAAAAAAAATTAAGCCATGACACTAAATTATCAACTAACATAATAATTTTATAAAAAATTGTCAAAACTATGATATATCAACTATCTTTTAGAGATCTACCGGATAATAAATTTCAAACCAATATAATTATAATTTAGGTCACTCATTAACAACGATCTCAACCTTTTTTTAAGTAAAGGCTAAGCACGACAAAAAAATTCCGCTCCATTTATTAAAAGGAAAAGAAAAAACAACAAACCAAAAGAAAGAAAAGAAAAATAAAAACATCCATGGGATGTAAACAAAGCTAATTGCAACCAAGTACAATAATAATGGACTAAAAATTCCAATCACAACGTAGTGTGATCATAATGATCTAACATCTATAGCGAAAATGAACGGCGGGAAGAGGTTCCCCGTGATGCGCCATAGTCAGTCCGACGAGAAGGCAAAGATGACAAGCCTGAACGGTAATGATGATGACAATATCATCGTAAAATTTGATGCAAAGACATCTGACCATCGACTCAGATCGAAACAGAGATCCAAACCGATAAACAAATACACATTCCAACGAGAACCGCAGCTGTCCAAGGAAGAAATCACTCTGACCAGCCAAGATAATAAATATTGCCTAAAAAGGCACCATCTGAGCAACGATGAATCGCCATAGGGCCGTACCTTAACGCTTCGAAGGAGGAGATGCGAGAGCGATCCCTATAATGAAACCTGCCGGCGAAACTGCTGGTGAAAGAGGGCTAGGGAGGGGCGTTTGGACCCTCCAAAGAAACTGTCAAAACAAATCCGGTTGGAAAAAATCCAGAGACAGAGAAAACAAACCAACGACCCCTAGTCGAAGCGCTAACCAAACAGAACCCTCGTCGCCTAAACACCAAGGCTGCTACTGTGTGATCGAGAAGCTGTTGGAAAATCTAGGCCACTATGCCAAAACTCCAAACCCCGTCCTATCTAACGAGAGAACGAAAACCCGACCAAGCACCGGTGGAAAAATCTGGGCGATCACGCTTATCCGCTTAATCGCCGTCTTGTCGAACAGTAGAGAAACTTTTTCAATACCAACATTACTTGCTCCACCAACACCCTAATTAAAATGGTCATTAATAACAAAACAACTACCTTAACATTTTTTCAAACACATAGGGTTTACTTCAATTTCAACAAAACAATTTCATAGAAAAACTGTCAAAACTAAGATATACATACTATATATTGGATATCTACAAGATGTCTAATAGATTCCAAACCAACATGATTATAATTTAGGTCACTAACCAACTACAATCTCAACCTTAATTTAAAATACAAGCACACCTTTCAACACCAAAATTACTTGCACCACTAGTAGCCTAATTAAATTGGCCATTAATTACAAAACAACTTCCTTGACATTTTTCCAAACACGTAGTGTGCATTTCAATTTCAAACAAAACAAAAAACCTTCTTTTTCAGTTTCATGCTATCTAAAAAATACCATAAGCAAACATCAAATTTCAGAAGACAAAGCATGATTGAGCGTGATAGAACATGTAAGTGATAGAAACTCATACATATCAATCTACATATCAGAACAACAATTTTCATCTCCATATGATAATGTTGTGAAAAATACAAGTGTGGGAACTATGGAAACAAAATAGAGTTACAGAAGATAGCAATAATGGTTTTGGCAAGAATTTGGAAATAGGAGAAAAGCAAACTTACATTAACGATTAAATCAGACAATTAAGAGATGATCCACCAAATCTTCCATATTTGCTCAACATTCATGGTTTCCTCTTCCATCGTCATCAATTCCCTCCTTGTTCCCCGTGTTATACATATTGTCAACTATGATTGGGTTTCTTCTGTCAGTGTTCTCCAATTTATATTGAGGAAAATCACACTTAAAACATATCGTCAGGAAGAGAGAAAATGCAGAAATAGAGCCCTTATATACAACGTAATACTATAGAAACAATTTAAAAAAAACAAAAATAAAAAATATTTAGCTGTCATGATAACTCTGTAATTAATTTGCAAAAAGTGTCCTATTATGACATATACTCAAAATAATTACAAGCACACGACCCGTTCCAAAAGAACTCCAAACTTTCCTCCGCTACCATTCGCACTATTATTATCTTAAATTTTTTTGCTTTATTTTGCATTTATATCTCAAACAGTTCATTTTTTCGACATGTCGTTTTAAAGTTCTTTGTTTGCCTCTTTTTTTTATCATAAAAAGGACATCCATTGTGATATTATTTTCCCAAATTTTTTAAACTGTCACATATCCAATAGAATTCTAATAAAGGTTTAATAGAAATTAGTAATTGTAGAAAAACGTAGATTCAAAACACTAGATGAATTTTTAATAGATCAGAATTTTAAAATATAATTGTACATATGTCTAACATCAACTTTAAATTAGATTTTTATAAATAGAAGTCTGATAGTTATTTAGTAGATGTCCAATAAATATATGGTAGATGTCCAATCACCTACGTATTAAATTGCTAAAGTCCCAAATAAATACACACCGATATTGTATGATATTTTGCAACTGGTTTGCTTTAAATTATCAAGGATTAGTGTATAATATTCATCAGCAAAAGATTTAAAGCTAAACTTGGAATACGCAAATGAAGAACAACAACCAAAACTTCTCAACTTGAGCAACAAATAGAACAAAATCCCACACCCGAAACCCAAAGCAGCACTAGATCCAGTCAAAAGAAACAACAACACAAACCAACATAATAATTCCATTAAAAACTGTCAAAACTATGATACATTAACTATCTATTGGATATTTACAAGATGTCTATTGGATATCTATTAGATGTCTAACAGATTCAAAATCAGTATGATTATAATATAGATCACTAACTAACAACGATCTCAACCTTAAATTGGAATACAAACACACTTTTCAACACCATAATTTCTTGCTCCACTAGCAACCTAATTAACTTGGACATTAATAACAAAATAAGTACCTTAGCATTTTGTCAAACACATAGTTGCACTTCAATTTCAACAAATAGAATGTAAAAAAAATAGAATGAACTACAAATCCTCCATTAGAGACAACATAATGAAGAAAATTATGCGCATAAGTCCAACTTCCATTATAATGAATCAAAGCAGTAATATCTTCCATTAGAGTCAAGATAATGAACTACAAATCAACAAATCAAGAGAATGAACTAAAAATGAAATAAAAAATCACAAAACAACTTCAATTTAATATTTAAGCAAACAAAAACATAGGCCAAATAGCGAGAATACAAATCAATGGCGAAATTTAAAAGGAAGAAGAAGAAGAGGAATATAGAACTCAAACGAAGAAGAGAACGATAGCAAAGAAATTTCTATTGAATGTTAGAAGTAAACTTTTCAAGTTAATTGAATGTTATAACGAACCTTCCTGCCGTACATAATCCGTATGTATGGTATTGAATAGAGTGTTGCGATTGTTGTCAGGCTGCCATTCAAATTCAATTCAATGAATATTAAATATTGTCACAGCTTGTTTAGGCCATGATTTTTCCGTGAATTAAAATGATTGAGCAACTATGCTGCAAGTAAATTTAGATAGACACAAACAAATTTTTCTGAATGAATTTGTTATTTACCAAGATGCATAAGAAGTTTTATTTTGTGGAGTAATAAGTTATTTATAGAAAATCTAGAGATTATATTTTTCAACCAACATGGTATAGCTCAGTTGGCAACGCAGGCTGAACAAGTTGGAAAAGAACAAAGTTCGAATCCCGCTAAGTACACTTGTTGGGAGGGGTGATGAGCCTTATCTGTAACTAAGCTCTGCACAAGATTTTCTCAATGAAGAAACTTGAAAATATTACCCAACAAAAAGAAGAGATTATTTTTCTTAATATGATCATATTTTCATTTGATTTTGAAATTTATTAAAGTTTTCTCACTTTCTCTCGTATGCAGGAAATTGTCTTTCCTTTAGGGTATTTTCTACCTATTTGTTTGTTGGACACTTGATTGCTGATATAAGGTATGTCTTATGATTTATTTGGATCTTGAGTCTAAACATATATGTGCCTGATTTGGACTGTGCTTTGACAATAAACCTAAGACAAAGGACAGCTAAATTTGTTACGTAGTATACCAATGTTTAGTCACTGAATCCAGTTGGCAATTCTCACATTATTGTATGATATTGCTTTTCTGAACGCCAAAAAACAATTTTTACTAGAATAATGGGAAAACAATTAAAAAATAACCATTAGTTGCGTGTGTTAGAGATGGGAGTATTGAATATTAGTTTTTTAGGCCCTTTTATGGCCATGGCAGAAAAAGAATTAATTCTTAATAAAATAACATATGCTACTTCAAATGACAAAAAAACAGAAAATTCCTTTTTCAAACTGATGTCATCAAACCATTAAAAGCATCCAGTAAATATGATGGTAATAGTGGTCCATCAAACAAGGATTGTATGACATGTAAAAAATTATTTCATATATATATTTTGGTGCATGATCATTCATACAAGAATGAAAGTAAGTGGGCTCCAATAAGTAAAAGACACAAGCAAATATTTCTGAATGAATTTGTTATTTACCAAAAAGCATAAGAAGTTTTATTTTGTGGAGTAATAAGTTGTTTATAGAGAATCTAGAGATCATATTTTTGAACCAATAAGGTGAAGTTAAGTTGGCAACGCAGGTTGAGCAAGTTGGAGGAGAATAAGGTTCAAATCCTGCTAAATACACCTGTTGGGAGGGACGAGGAGCCTTAACTGTGACTAAGCCCCACACAAGATTATCTCAATGAAGAAACTTGTAAATATTACGGAAAAAAAAAGAGATTATTTTTCTGAATATGATCATATTTTCATTTGATTTGAAAATTTATTAAGTTTTCTCAATTTCTCTCATTGAAATTGTGTCTCTCCTTTTGGGTGTTTTCTACCTATTTGTTTGTTGGACACTTGATTGCTGATATAAGGTATGTCTTATGATTTATTGGGATCTAATGTCTAAACATATATTTGCCTGATTTAGACTGTGCTTTGATAATAAACCTAAGTCAAAGGACAGTTAAATTTGTTACGTAGTATACCAATGTTTAGTCACTTAATCGAGTTGGGAATTCTCACATTATTGTATGATATTGCTTTTCTGAACACCAAAAAACAATTTTTACTAGGATAATGGGAAAACAATTAAAAAATAACCATTAGTTGCGTGTACTAGAGATGGGAGTATTGAATATTAGTTTCTTTAGCCCTTTTATGGCCTAAAAAAGAATTAATTCTTAATGTATTAATACAGCTACTTCAAATGACAAAAAGCAGAAAATTCCTTTTTCAAACTGATGTCATCAAGCTAATAGTACATTTTGGTGGATCCCATTTTGAGAATCATAAATATATATTGTGAGTCACACTTCTTGTACAAACTTCTTGTGGTTATTTTTCTGTTGATGTATTTTTGCCGGATGACAACTCACACTGCATACATTTTGTAGCATTTAGGAATCGCCTTGATTGATCGGTGTAAAAATTCTTGAATTAATAGTAATTCATTTGTTTGTAATTACATATTTGTGTGATAATCGATCTAATAGTGATAAGGACTATGGTATTATTTACTTTGGAAAACAAACCATTAAAAGCATCCAATAAATATGATGGTAATAGTGGTCTATCAAATAAGGATTGTATAACAGGTAAAAAATTATTTCATATATATATTTTGGTGCAAGATCATTCATACAAGAGTGAAAGTTGTTAGATATACTATATGTTACTGTAATTTACATATGTATATAGGGCTGTAATTGTAATTGTGTAAATCTCTCTTTACTATATATACAAGTATCTGTGACTCAATTGAGTAGAGAATTCCCCAAACCCTAAGACTTATCTTGGTATCAGACGTCTCTCTAGGCTTGGCAGCCGCCCCCCTTCCGATCCCAACACAGCCGCCTCTCCTTCCTTCCTTCAATTTTTCTGCCAATGGCCACTCAAGGAACCCAATCGAATGCAATCTCTAATGTTATTGCCTTTGCCACTCATGCCGATTCCTCCACCATTCCCTCATACTCACATCAACTTCCAATTAAATTGAATTCCTCGAATTTTGTGTTATAGAAAATCATAATCGGGACCATGATTGCTGGTTGTGGTTTGGATTCCCACATCAAAGGCACCGAACCAGCCCTTGAAGTGATGATTTCCACAAATACACCTAATCCCGCATATGCCGCCTGGTTCAAGCAAGATAAACAGGTTATGTCATGGATATTTAACTCGATTTCTCCCTCCTTATTGCCGCAAGTTATTGGGGCTAAAACAGCCTGTGAGGTTTGGGTAAAACTGGAGTCCTCTTATGCTGCCGGATCAACGGCACAATCGTGAGAATTGAAGCATCTGCTGCGCACGATTGTGCAATCCCGTACAGAAACTGTCACGAAATATATGCATCATGGAAAATCCCTAGCGGATAAACTAGCATCGCTCTAAAGTCTTGTTCCCGAAAATGATCTTGTTGATATTCTTCTTAATGGATTACGGGCCCTCTGCGTACTGTTTGTAGTTCGCTTGCATTGCGAACAATCGATTTTGATGATCTCCTTGGCACCCTCTTAACCGAAGAGCGACATATACAACGTGAAAAATCTATTTCTGAGGATGTAAACAGCCCAACAGCTCACCACACTATGAAATCTAATCCTGGAAATAGCCGAGGCCAAGGTCGTGGTCAAGGACAGCCCCGCCAATAGCCTTTGGACCCAACTTTCCCTCGTCGAAAACCCTTCCAATATGCTGGACAGCCGCACACTGCTGGTCCTCAGCCTAGTCGCCAATCCTTACAGGCACCCCTTGATATTTCAAGCTTCCGATGCCACAATTGTCAGGGTCACAGACACATGGCACGATAATGCCCCACACTGAGTTCCTCCCCGTACCGAAATCCTTCACCTGCAGCTCATTACACATTAATTAATCAAACCGATGCCCCTTGGCTTATGGATAGTGGAGCAACTCACCATCTCGCATCTGACTTGGGAACCCTCAGTCTCCATTCTGAATATTCTGGTCCAGAAGAGGTCACTTTAGGTAACGGCTCTTCCCTTCCTATTAAACACATTGGTTCGTCTGTTATTCCTACTTCGCCTATGTCATTAAAACTAGCTAATGTTTTGCATGTGCCTGATTCCAATTCAAATCTGATTTCTATTACTGCCCTAACCAATTCTAATGATCTTTCTGTTGAGTTTTTTAATAAATATTTTGTTATAAAGGACCTCAATTCTAAACAGGTGATTCTCAGAGGCCTGAATAAGAATGGTCTTTATGCTCTTCCATCGGATGCTAGTCTCCCAACTCGTTGTCATCTCAGCTCCTTGTCTACCTGGCATGATCGTCTCGGTCACCCGTCATCTCCAGTGGTTAGTCGTATTTTACGTAGTCAGCAGATTCAGTTTGTATCTAATAAAGGAGCCTTAAACTCCATTTGTTCAAGTTGTGCTGTTAGTAAGAGTCATAAGTTACCTTTTTCCTTGTCAGAGTTGGTAGTGTTTGAACCTCTTGAATTAATTTGTTCGGATTTATGTGGACCTGCTTCAGTTGAATCGTTCAATGGTTTTTCCTATTACTTATTGTTTTATGATGCCTTTAGTAAATACAGTTGGATTTATTTTTTGCGTTAAAAATCCAAAGTTCTGAGCACTTTCAGCAAGTTTCGTTCTGTTGTTGAGAAATTCTTTGGCGGTTCCATCAAAAATTTTCAATCTGATGGTGGTGGTGAATATATTGCTATGCGTAAATATTTTTCAGAAAAGGGTATTCATCACCACCTGACATGTCCACATACACCGAAACAAAATGGTTCTGCTGAATGCAAGCACCGTCATATTGTCAAAACAGGTTTGGCATTATCACACCGTGCTAATTTACCAATGAAATTCTGGACATATGCCTTTGACACTGCCACTTATCTAATAAATCATATGCCTGTTCCCTCATTCTCGAATTTGTCACCATTTTATAAATTGTTTCATTCTAAACCCGATTATGCATCCCTTCGAGTGTTTGGTTGTCTCTGTTACCCATGGTTGCGTCCTTAAAATACGCACAAGCTGAATTATCGATCCCGTAAGTGTATTTTCTTGGGATATAGCAAAAACCAAAAAGGTTATCGTTGCTCTGATCCTATCACCTCCAAATTTTTTATCTCATGTCATGTTGTCTTTGATGAATAGGTGTTCCCATTTACTAATCTCAGTGCTGCAGCTGCTCCTCTGTCCCCTGTACCTACGGCCAATCTACCAATAATGATCATACAACCCGTGACAGCCCCTATTTGCCCAGTTTCAGTACCCACAATAGCTACTCAGCCCTTCTCTTTACCTACCCGAACTCAAACCCCCTCGCTGCCCATCCCAACATCTACCATAGATTAGCCCACTGCCTCGTCCATTCCACTCCCTCAATCTCCTTTAGTAACAGACCCAGCCATTTCCTTAAGTGTTGACCTCTCTCAATATAAACCGTGCAAACCCCAAAAAAATCCTAGACCTCCAAAACCTCCCCCTCCACCCAAAACCATGCAAACGAGACAATCCTCAGGCACCTTACCCAAATCAAAACCTAAATCATACAATGCCATATTAGTTTCGTCGACCCCGTCTTGTTACACTGAGGCATCGAAGTACAGTTGTTGGAAACAAGCGATGGTAGAAGAATACAATGCTCTAATTGTGAATGGGCTTGGGAATTGGTACCACAATCTCAAGTAGCAAATGTTGTGGGATGCAAATGGGTTTACAAAACCAAATTGAACCTGGATGGTAGTATAGAACGATACAAAGCTCGATTAGTTACAAAGGGCTTTCACCAACGATCCAGCTTGGATTATCATGACACTTTTAGTCCAGTGGTAAAACCAGCAACCATTCGGCTTCTCATGTCACTTGTAGTCTCCTATAGTTGGTCTTTATCTTATTTGGACGTCTCGAATGCCTTTTTACATGGCGACCTAGATGAACCGGTATTTATGACCCAGCCAACTTGCTTTGTTGATATGGATCGACCATCCTTTATATGCCGCCTTAGGAAGTCGATTTATGGTCTTAAACAATCGCCAAGAATGTGGCATCGTCGCCTCACTATAGTTCTCCTTGAATTCGGTTTTCCAGCTTCTAAAGCTTATGTCTCCTTGTATCATTGGCGTAAAGAATCCACAATTCTATTCTGCCTCATCTATGTTGATGATATTTTGGTCTTGATCAATAATACTAGTGTCGAAACACAGCTGATCAGCTTCCTTCAGTCTCGATTTACGATAAAGAACTTGGGCTCAGCTAAATATTTTCTCGGTATTGAACTGATCTATAGCAAAGGGAAATTGTTTCTTAATCAACATAAATATGCATAGGATGTACTCAAACGGGCCAACATGACAGAATCAAAAGGAGTCTCCACTCCAGCTAGCCCTGCCACGCGACTCCAGGCTAATGACAGTCCCTTATTCACCGATGTCACTATGTATCGCAGCTTGGTCGGGGGGCTGCAATACCTTACCATAACTAGGCCAAACTTAGCTTTCTCAGTTCACAAGGTCGCGTAATTTATGCATTGTCCGACCGAAGCCCATTGGCAAGCGCTCAAGCGAATCCTTTGCTATATTCAGTCCACCCCAACCCATGGATTGTGCTACACCCCTCAACGTTCCACCATGTTACAAGCTTTTTCGAACTCTGATTGGGCTGGCGACCCTGATGACAGACGAGCTGTAACAGGTTTTGCAACATATCATGGCACGAATCTCATCTCTTGGGCAGCTCGTAAACAAAAGACTATCTCACGTTCGTCAACCGAAGCGGAATATAGCGCTTTGGCAACAACCACTTCTGAATTATCCTGGCTAGGGATGTTGTCGCATGATGTTCATTTCCCATTGGCTGCTACTCCTACGTTAGGTGTGATAACCTTAGCGCTACGTATCTCACCGCGAACCCGGTGTTTCACAACCGGACTAAACATCTTGAATTGGACTTTCACTTTGTTCGAGAACGTGTGTCAAATAAACAACTTCATGTCCACTACATCTCTACTGATGACCAGGTTGCCGATATTTTCACCAAACCGTTGTCTCATTCACGGTTTGCCAAGTTGCGTGACAAGTTGGCCATGGTTTCTAACCCGCCTCAACTTGCGGGGGGATGTTAGATATACTATATGTTATTGTAATTTACATATGTATATAGGGTTGTAATTGTAATTGTGTAAATCTCTCTTTACTATATATACAAGTATCTCTGATTCAGTTGAGTAGAGAATTCCCCAAACCCTAAGACTTATCTAAAGTAACTGGGCTCCAATAAGTAAAAGTCTTGTTAGGCTTGTAAATTGAGGCCTATAGGGATAGGAATGCTTTCGCTATCGATATTAAGGTTTAGGCGAAAAAATTCATCCATATTTCTGCTAAGAAATTATAGAAAAATTTTCTCCATTTTTCATCTCGGATTTTCCATTAATTTTTGTATTATTAAAAGAGTTTATGTAGAAAAAAAGTTATTTCATATTGATGCTTTAGAAAATACTAGTTCAAGATATATAGTTAATGAAAAATAAAAAAGCTAAAAATAATATTTTATAATAAGTTCTAGTTAACATATAATTTAATAATTAATAAAAGTTAAATGATGTTTGATATTAATTTTTAAGTCTACTATCTTTGTTTATAGTAATATAAAATTAATAGTTACTTTATTTAATAATTTTTGTAAAGTTGAATGTTATAATTATTTTTTTTTAAAACTTATTTACACTTTTCGAGTTTGGAAAGAATTTTCGGCCCAAGTTTGTTATCTCAATCCCTTCCCTATTAAGAATTCGGACATCATCTCTGTTCCTCGAGCATTCTTATTGAGAATTTTTGTTTCGCCAGGATGAATCTCTATTGAGTTCAGAAAATTACTGCCTCATTTATAGGGAAATAATATATATGGTATCAGGTATTTCATACCCTTTTCCAATCCAACGGTTGGGTATTTACGAGAGTGTATTTATATATTCTTTCATCTAATTAAATGGTCCCTCATGAATACTCAACCGCTAAATTGAAAAAGGTATTAAATACCCAATACCATATATAAAAACCCCTCCTTTACAACCCTTTGTTTTGCACTTCTTGCCATATATGTCCTACAACCTTAATGAATTTGTTCGGAATGCTTTTTCTTTCTGTTTTTTTCTTGTTTTTTGAATATAGCATCCTCTATTTATGGAAACCGACGTGTCCTTCCTTTAATCAATGGCCATCACTCTTAAAAATGAATTATCAATCATTAAAGCTATAAGTTCACTTTCCTTACTTTGACCACTTCTTATATAGTAACAAATCAAAAGGTACAGACAGCTAGTTTTTCATTTAATTGATGAGTACTTAAATTCCAAAAGTGATAGAAATTTATTCTTATATTTGGTTTGAAGTTATACTTTGCTTTTATATATAGTAATAATAAAAGAAAGCACTAAATATACTTGAACTCTTTTACACGTCCAATGTTGGGTGACTCAGTATAAAATCTCTTGCTATGATGTTAAGAAAGTAAAATCATTAATTAGCATACACACATGCATATCTCTTCTGTTGTCCTCTTCAAAAGATCGTCAAACCCAGTCTAATTTTTTTCGTCTCGCTGCTGGCTACTTGAGAACATTAGCTTCAAAATTGAATTCTGAGGTATTCTAATCGATCTTTTAGGGTTGAAATTGGATTATTTATTTGTCTCTCTACTTGTTTCTTATGTGTCTATACTTGTCTTTTTTTATGCGAATTGATTCCTTTCCTCTCTTCACTTGCAGCACATACATCTCTCCTTCAAGCTTGTCGACTTTTTCAGAAAAATTGAATTCTCAGGTATCTTAATCAATCTCTTAGACTGTTTCTTTGTCTGTGTCTACTTGTTTCTCATGTCTCTGAACTTATCCCTTTCTTCTCTTCACGTTGTATATTGTGCATTTTGTGAACTTGATCTACAAAAATTAAAATCTTGTACAGATTGTTCTTTAGTTGTCTGGTCGCACATAGCTGGATGTTTTCTGTTTAACCATATTCCAATTTGCCCACATTGCAATGCAAACAGCTTCTAATCTTCATCAATCGCCTTGTATTTGGCTCCACAGAAAACAAATTTTCTTTTCTGGCCCTCGCTTATGGATCCCAATTCCAAGTTCCATCTTCATCAATATATAATAAAAAAGGAAAAGGAACAGACAGCTTGCCTTTAATTTAATTGATGAGTACTTAGGGGCTTTTGGTTTTAGAGTTTCAGGAAAGCGAATCAGAAGCATTAGCTAATTTAAGACGATCTCATTACACCATTTCCTTGTCTTTCAATTCAACCCACAATATCCAATTATTATAATAATTATAGTTATTATTATTATTTTTAAAAAACAATTACTTATTATAAAAATATTAATTAATTATAAAAATACTTATTATTAGTAATAACATTTAATAATAATGATAATATTATGTACTCATATTGTTTAAAATATATTTATTATTATGAAAAATAATAATATTTTATTTTTAATAATTATTATAATAAACAACAAAAATATTATTACAATAATAATAATTAAATAAACTTAATAATAATTATAAATATAAAAATAACTACATTACTTAATTATAAATTTATTCCAACTAACTAATTATTAATATTAATAATTATTGTTATTATAAATATAACAATAATTAATAATTAATTAAATTACATTAATACTTTTCATATTTTATTATATATCAATATTTATTATAAATATAATAATAATTAATAATATTTGTTGTAATTAATTATATTAATAACAACAATAATTTTGGTTAATATAATTATATAAATTTTTATATAATAATAATTATTTATTATTAATATAGTTTATTATCATTTATAATAAATGTATTATTTAAATAAATAATATTATTAATATTTTAACTTTTGATAATATAATTAAAAAATATTACTATATTTAATTTAATAATAATAATAAATATTATTAATTGATAATAATATATAAAACTTAATTATACTTAAAAAGTATTAAATAAAATTATGGATATTAATATTTATTATTATTATTGGTTATAGTTATGATTATAATAATAAAAATAAAAATTGTTTTTATTAATTATGATAACAATTTTCTTAATAGTAGATATAATAATAATTGTTATTATTGTTGAACAAATGATGTTTGAACCAAACAATAACAAAGGAAATAAATAGGAATCTCATTCATTTTCTTAGAGATCATCCAAATCCAAACACATTTAAAATTAAAGGGAACCTTATTCCTTTCCTTACCTTTGCATTTCTTGATTTCCTTTCTTTTTCCTTGTGTGAACCAAACTCCCCCATAAATACTTCAAGAAATTTATTTTCATATTTAGTTTGAAATTGTAATTTGCTTTTTTTATATAGTATTTTTTTAATAATAGCTGAGGAGGTAGAGGATTTCGGGGCTGACATCCCGGTTAGGTTGGCTCCCTCGGTTGCCTACATCCCGAACCGAGCTCAAAATATATTAATATAAAAATAAAATGTTTAAAATTATAGAAGTTAAGTGAACCGATATAAAGAACGTCCACTTAGATTGTGCAAATAAGCATATTAAACAGAAACTAGGAATGTCGTCCCACAAGGTAACGGACACAAGTCGTCCACAAGATGCTAAAGCGTTCGCTACTTCATTACCCTATCTAAAAACATGTGAAACTACAATGTTCATTTTCCTTAAAATGTGAAGACAAGTTGTCCATTCAGAGATAATGGACCGATGAATGAATCCAGAATGTGTAGTAAGAATGCAAAAAAGTCTCACAAAACCACCAAGTAATGGCTTTGTGGCCACCACCTTCTTAGAAAAAAATTAGGAAGTGTGAAATTTTGTGTTTAATCCCCAGAATCTACAAAATTTGCAAAATGCCACTTATTTCTAAAAAAAGGAAGTCACAAAGTATTCTTTACTCTTTTATTCTTTACTCTTGTGGTTTTCTATTGCCCGATCTCTAGGGAAGGCTAGGAATTGGTTCGTCTTTGATGGCATACTTGCAAATGAAGTCCCTCTCATTTCGTCTATTTATTCTTGTTGGTTTTTATTTAAGTGTAGGAATCGTTCGGTTTGTTTTTCTATTTCGGACTTATTCACAAACTCGGCATCTGTACTTCTTTTGTAACCTTACTTTTTTTAAAAAAAATTATGGAATTTGAAGATGCTATGTATTGAATCTAGGACCTCCACTACTACATTGAGTGGTGTACCAATTGAGCTACACCCAATTGGTCTTTTGTAACCTTCTTGGCTACCATTAATTATATTTCTCAGCTTAAGGGGACTTTATATTAAACATCTGGTTTTTTACATTGAGTGGTGTACCAATTGAGCCACACCCAATTGGTCTTTTGTAACCTTTTTGGTTACCATTAATTATATTTCTCAGCTTAATGGGATTTTATATTAAACATCTGCCTTTTTACATATTCCTCTCATCCAAGGGTTGAGAATTTATTAGGGAGTATTTAATTGGGGTGAGAAAATAGTTAATTATCTGTTAATAAATTCTCAACCGCTGGATTGGAGAAGGGTGTAAAAAAGCAAGTGTTTAATATAAATTCCCTTAGGGGAGGTTTTGCCACCCCCATTCTTTTCCTTCTTTAAGGCATAATTCTTAGATAAAAGTCTCACTTTGTCCTTTCATTTTCCTCTCAAAAGTGGTATTCTTCTTCTCTCTTTTCAAAGTTTCCTCAGTTTATTCTTTTATCTTTATCAAGTATCAATTGTCTTTTTCTTTCCCCTGAAAGTAAAAGAGAGAATCAACAATTAAGAAAAATTATTGCCAAAATCTTGTGAATTCATAAAATAAAATACTAAATAGATTAAAAACATAAACATAATTGTGGAAAACACGACCAGTTATCTAAAAATTTTAACAACTAAACTAGAAGAAAATATATGTTTAGTTGTGTAATTTCCAAAATAAAAAAGAAAAGAAAATAGTAAAAAAGTTTTGCTGTTTTTCAAAATAACCCCAACGAAAAACCCCTTTTTATTGTTTTCAAATTAGAAAACGTTTTTCGTGTTATTTTCTGCAACATCACCATTTACTTATTTACTGTTTATTTTTAACATTTTGATAATTCTTCTATTTCTTATGTTTTGTTTTACTGATACTCTGTTACAAATTACTAAATTACTGTTTGATTGATTATGTACCTTTATTTTGTATCTATTATAATTGTATGTTTTGGTACATAAATCTATGAAAGAATAATTAATCTGTAGTACAAAAAAATATATTATATGTTATCGTAAATTAATTATTGCAACTACCACTAATTAAATTTGATTTTCAGTTCGTTTTCAAAATTTCGTGTTATTTATTGACATTTCACTTTGTTATTTTAAATTGTTTTGAAATAATTTTAATGGACTTCTGTAAGATGTAAAATTATATCTGTAATTGAATTAATTTTTTAATGTTTTTATTTATTAGCAGCAATTCTATACGAAAAGTTGTTTTCAATTTTATTTTTGGTGTATTCTAGTCAGTAAATTTTTTTTTGAGTAAATGCGAGAAAACTGGTGTTGTTTAGGCCGACATCCTATTCAAGGTCCCGGCAATCTGACGTGGAAAAGTGTCACTCCATATATCAATTAATACCTGTCACACTATCACATTTTCATACATAATGGGACATGTGTCAATTGATGTGTGAAGCGACACTTTTTCACTCTAAAATGCCGGGACTCATATAAAAATTTCCCCCATTCAAGTTGGCACTCTTGCTGATCTAAACAAACAAATCCCAAGCTCTAATCTGTTGAAGAGAAAAATAAAATGAAACAAAGACAAAGGTGTCCAATAGAAACAAAATATAGAAATCTATTGAGTGCTACTTAAAATTATGATAAATAAGGTCATATTTTGTAGAATTATTATTTTGAAGGAAAATATCATATAATCTATTAATAATTGGATAATTTTTTTGTAAATCTGACTGGTGGACTATATTTTAATATTAGCTAATAATTGGTGTTATTATCATCTTTTTTACTATTTAGTTCTTTGTTTATTATACAAAGTTACAAGCCATTTTATTTGACTTTTTAATTTTTATATAATTAATTTGGTTGGAATCTCGGTCTATGTAATATTTTCGAAGAACCAAGAATCGAACTAAACCAAACCAAATACATAAATCACAGTATGTTAGACCCGGGAACCCAACCAAATAATTTCGGTCCGATTTTGTTAGGTTTTTTCAGTTTTATGGTATCCCCTCATTTTCGCTGTAGTATATTTCAGTAATCCCCTCGTTCATTTTCTTCAGGGGTGACTTAGCCTTGTATTTAGCGTTCTTGCTATTTCAAATACTTGATGGACCTCGTTACTATCGTTGTCAAGGAAGCTGCTGTTGAAGCTTCAACTTCCTTGTTGGCCGAAATAAAAAAACATGTCGCATACCTATATAAATACAAGGACAATCTCGAGGACCTAGAAAAAGCAAGAATTCTGCTGGATGCCATGAGGAGAGATGCAAGTAATTACTCTGTTGATGCTGAAAAGAGGTTCAAAAAAGTTGGCGAGGCATTTGTTCAGTGGCAGTCCGAAGCAGACAAGCTTCATCAAAAGGCTGAGAATATAATATCTAAAAACAACATATCGTGTTTTCACCTATGGTCACGATATTCCACAAGCAAGCACGCATGGGAGCTAACTCAAGACATTCATGAAAAGGTTGACAAGGCTCCGGATTTTGGAAATTCCTTCGATATAGAAATACCAGAGGGCGCCAAATTCAACCTGACAGATTTTACAGACTTCGATTCGAGGAAAGAAATTCTGAAAAAAGTTTTGAAAGCTCTGGGGGATGAGCATGTGAGTATGTGCAGTATCTGCGGCATGGGAGGGATTGGTAAAACGACAATGGCACAGAATATTGTTCAAATTGTTGAAGCTGGTCACTTTTTTGATAAGGTTGCAATGGTTACCGTGTCCCAGAATCCTAATTTTGAAAATATTCAAAAGGCGATTATGGAAAAGTTGGGTCTGCCGATTGGCGAAAGTGATATGTCAACAAGAGCTAACAAGCTGAATCATTGGCTTTCTAATCATAAGACCCTTTTAATATTGGATGATGTTTGGGATTCCTTACTAGAAAAATTTGATGATGTTGGAATCCCTTTAGCCAAAAATATGTGCAAAATTGTTGTCACTTCAAGAAACGAACATGAGTGCAAAAAAATGGGGAGTAAACCGATCTTTTGTCTCAAAGTTTTAGATGGCAGAGAAGCATGGGATTTGTTTATAAAAATTGCAGGGAATTTACAAGAAACAGCAAGGGAGATAGTACGTGAATGCAATGGCTTACCGATTGCCATTGTAACTATTGCTAGAGCATTGACTGACAAGCCAGCAGGTGCATGGCGTGATTCTCTCAAAAAGCTACGGAATTCGAACCTGTTAGGAATCCCTGATATGGACAGCGTGTACAAAAAGATAGAGGTAAGTTATGATCTACTGAAAGATCCGGAAGCCCAATCATGCCTTCGTTATTGTTGCTTGTTCCCTGAAGATTATAACGTTCCAGTTGAAAAATTGGTCTTCTACGGGTGGGGCTTAGAGTTATTCAAGGGTGTGGAGAGCTTGAAGGAAGCAAGAGATAGAGTTGATTCGATCGTCAATAAGCTGAAGAAATCTTTCTTGTTGCTTGATGGTGAGGGAGATGGAGATGGAGATGGATATGTCAAACTGCACGATATAGTACGTGATTTCGCAATATGGATTTCCTTGAATGATATTCATCCGTATATCGTAAAATGTAATAAAGAAATGGAGAAGTGGCCAGAGGCATGTGAGCTCGAAAAGTGCAGCGCAATTTCAATTGTGTGTAACACAATTCAGGATGTCATCCCTGTTGAACTTCGATGTCCAAACCTCAAACTACTACAACTCCATGTTCGGGATGATTCATGTGAACTCCCGATTGGCTTTCTTGAAGGAATGGAAGTACTCAGAGTTGTAGATTTGCAACTCGGATCACGATTACCACCGCTTACCAGGCAAAAGAATCTCCGAACTTTACTGATCAAGAGTAATCGTGTAGGGGAAATGGAGGATCCTATTTATATTAGAGAAATGCTAGGTAATGGTGATATGAAAAATCTAGAAATCTTTTCATTATCATGTACTCATTTCTCGGATTTTCCAGTGGAGATAGGAAAGCTGTCCAACCTGAGGTGTGTTAGATTCAAGCAAGTGAGTTTTGAATATATGTCACGTGATGTATTGTCAAAATTAGTGAAGCTAGAAGAGTTGAGATTGCCGCTGCCTTTCATAAATTGGGGATGCAGAGAAGTATGGGGGGATAGAAGAGTCAATGCTAGCCTTAATGAGATACAATCTCTACCGCTAAATTCATTAAATATCAGTGTACCAAAGGGTTCAATTTTGGCAGAAAAGTTGGTCAGCGGCATAACAAGATTTCAGATATTTTTTGGGAGCTATGACTATGGATTTCTTTCGCGTAAAATTTTTATGATAGAAAAGAAATTTGGTTCGGATCTAAATGTTTTGATCGTGCATGAGGTTGATGCGTGCGAAGCTATAGCAAATTGGACAAGTAGTTTGCTGAGGAAATGTGAAGTGCTAATATTCGAAAAAGTGAGAGAGTTGAAGTATATAATGTTCCAACGGTTGAGAGGAAACAACGATTCCGGGTTTCCATGTACATATTTCTCTCACCTGAAGATTTTGGAGATAGCCTGGAAGAAATATGGCATGGCACTTATATGTCAAACATAGAATCAGCTTGTTTTCCTAATTTGATTAAGATTAAAATATCCTGTTGTCAAAAGTTGAAACGTGTGTTTTCGCTGTCAGTTGCTATGCAATTACCACAACTGCAAAATATGGAGATAACTGATTGTGAAGAAATGGAAAAAATATTCTACAAAGACCAAGTGGATAATGGAAATCAGGTTAATTTAATTTATTTTACTAATGTCAAATAATTTATATATATAGATAATCATAATAATTACACCTCCTAAATTGTATTAAATTTCATTAATGACAGGTACAAGTAAATACTTCAACATCAACACAAGTTTTCAATCCAAATGATCCCACCGACCAGGTGTGTGCTTGAATTTATTGAAATATTCGAATAAAACTTATTAACAATAGGAGTGTGCCGAACCGGAACCGAAATTCAAACTAAAACCGAATAAAAATAACCGAACTGAGCTGAACCAATTTTATTTCGGTTCGGTTTCTGTTTTTAAAATTCTTAAAATTTGGGTTTCGGTTCGGTTCCAGTTTTCACTACAAAAACTGAAATAAAACCAAACCGGACTGAATAAATTAATAAATATTATATTTTAATATATATTCATATTATATCTAATATCCTAATAATATTGACGATATACAATACACTAATTAGTAAACAATAATAACAAATATGAGATTTTAACTTATGTAATCCTAATTTGGAAAGAATTGTTGTACTTTACAGCTTTAGGAATATGACTTATTCAATAATTCATTATATGCATGTCATACTACTTGAATTAATATTTTTTATGTATCAATATTTATATTTATTGTTGTAAATATAAATTTTAAAGTCTAAATACTATCAAATTTAACACTTATCATGATGAAATTACTTTAAGTCTCTCTCATATAACCCTAAAATGAAAAAATAAATTACAAATTATTTTATAAATTATAGAGTTTGAGCAATTCGGGTTTAACCGAACCGAACCGAATCATATTCGGTTCGGTTTACACCGAACCGAACTATATTCTGTTCGGTTTCGGTTCTTATATTTTTACTAATTCGGGTTTCGGTAAATCGAACCGACATTTGCTCACCCCTAATTAACAATAGTAGATTGCATATTTCAATTCAATAGATGACTGCTTAAGTTATATACATTTATAAACAAAATGGTCTTCCTAAAATAAACATTACTAATTAAGATTTTGTGACCGATAGTTTAAGTATAAAAATGTTGTTACGTTACTTTGCTCACTTTATTGTAAGTATAAAAATGTTGTTACGTTACTTTGCTCACTTTATTGTAAGGTATAATAATAATAATAATAATAATAATAATAATAATAATAATAATAATAATAATAATAATAATAATAATAATAATAATAATAATAATATTGTTAAGCTCGAGGGTTTAAATCATGGTTTTGAATATCGAATCGGATTCGACCAGAACCAGCCACCGGTATAGTCGGTTTTCAATCGATTTTTGCTTTGGTAAAAAATCGGTCAACAACTGGTTGAACCGGCTGATCGGAACGGAAACCGGTTCGACCAAATCAATTAATTCAAAATAATTGAAGTTTTGTAAGCTCTAGGATTTGAACACAAAATCGTCAGTTAGGGATGGGACTGGATCTTGGGCTTGACCCGGATCCGTATCTGTTTTTTAGAGTTTGGATCTTATCATTTCATACCCATCGGATTCAGGCCGAATCTGGATCTAACAAAATAAATATGGATTTAATATCGGTTTTTTTAAAGACCCGGATCCAAATCCATATTCGTTTATATATATATAGACATATTACTAGTCTAATTTGAACCTTTTTTTTTATTTGCACAATTGTGCTACAGTAATATAAAGAAAATCACACCAACCCCAGGTGTGACTCGAACCTGAGACCTTTGGAGGTCACAGCTTTTGTCTTAATCACTATGCCAAGACATACGCTACAATCTAATTTGAATTTGGATGAATATTAACTTGCATTATATTTATTTGAAGTTTCAACCTTGAAATTATATGTTAAATTCTTTCTTTTTTATTACAAACTAAGATATATAGTGTCTTTTGGAACAAATCTTTAGTTAGTTGTTGATATTTTCAAGTGTTCTATTTCTTGAATTTAATTTTTTACATATCCGTTTTGGACCCGGATCCGTGAGATCCATTGGATATGCATACGAGATCTAATTTTATAGATCCAATGGATCTGGATCATATATATAAAAAATGACATGAATCTGGATATATATGGATCCGGTCCAGATTTGGTCAGCGTCCATCCCTGTCTTCAGCCTATGATAAAGTGTTAACTAATTGAGCTACACTCTATTATTGATAGATTACTAAATTGATTTTGTAAATTGTTAAGTAAAACTTTTAAATTGTTTCAAGAAGAAATAGTATTTAATTTTCTCAAAACTATAATAAATATATATTTTATCTTATTATTTAATATATTAAATAAACCAGTTTAACCATACTATTTTTTTAGAAAAATATATGATTTAATAATTTTATTTACTCTGGAGCGTCTCCCCAAAAGGTGTCATATCAATAGAGATATTGTCCATACTTATAAACTAATCAATCTCCTTCTTAACCAATGTGTGACATTATTCGTATCCTAACACATTGGATGCAATAAAAGAAACTGCTGAAGTCCAGAGAAAAGGGATTTTAAATTTGATGCCTTCGTAATCATAATATTGAGACAGGACTCGAAGGATAATCTTAAGCACAACTCGCACAATGTCATATCACAGTGTCGAAGCTTTCTTATATGACACCAAGGTGTCCTTTGGTTTGGAACAGTTCCTAAGGAATTCATACATATTTTGTCATTCTATTCCATGAGAATCAAACTATTATGAGCTTTATGCTAAATAAAAAATATCAGTGTTTTAAAACTCGGGCTAGGCGGTCGCCTAGGCGGGATTTTTTATAACACCGCCGCGATTTTAGGTAGTCGGGCGGTCCAAGGCGGTTGACCGATTTAGGCGGTCCAAGGCGGTCCAAGGCGGGACTAGGCGGTCTTAGGCGGGTCTTTTGTTTTAAAAATCGGCCTAGGCGGCTGTCTAGGCGGCGCCCAGGCGGGATTTTTCAGAACACAAATTGGAAAACATGATTTAAATTATCTTTTTTTATATTTTATATTATTATAACTTATTTTTTAACTGAATTTATATTTTTATATATTAAAAAATATTTAAAAAATAAAAATACAAATCCGCCTAACTCCCGTCCAGGTTCCGCCTAAGCCCCGTCTAGACCCCGCATAGGCGTTTTGAACCCTCGACCACCCGACTAGCGCCTAGCGCTTTTTAAAACCTTGAAAAATATATGATAAACACTTGAAGAGAGACCTAACATATTAAGCTATTAATAGAGACCTAACATTCATGTCGGAAGTATGCTAAATTTTTTTATGGTAATATGTAGAAAGTATGCTAATAAGATATACCAAAAAGACATTGACAAAAAATATTAATTTTCAAAAACATACATTATTTTTTTCTTTTGTGTTGCAAACTTTTGTAACCATATGTATCTTTTTGAAAAAAAAATTTCACAATGGCCTTTTTGCAAAACGGCCAAACCGCATTATATGTTTTTAAAGTACACTTTTTTTAATTAACTAGTTTCCAAAGAGTGTATACATTTATCATATAGTTAATTTTGAAAATTTTACAAAAACATGCTATTCTTTTTGTTTAAAGTAGATAAAGTATATATAGATTACAGAATCTATTTATATCATCTTTTCATTTAATTAAATTGTTTTTTTAACAAGAAAAGAGATCGTTTATAAAGATTAGATTTAACAATTTGAATTTAAATTATTATCTATTAGATTTTTTGTAAGCCTATAAATTATAGCTTTGTAATGAAATGTGGCCATGAGTAGCAAGGATAGTATGCCTTTCCTCAAATTTATCAGTTCGTATTGTTTCTTCTCTTAAAAAACTACATTTATTCACTTCAAAAGAATTGCAGATTTTGTTAATTAGCGAATTATGTATAATATTTTACTATTGCTAACAGATTATGGAAGAATGTAATGATAGAGAAGTTGATCATGCAATTGTATTGCCTCAACTAAAGGTATTGATTCTTAGAAAAATGCCTAAGCTTAGAATTCTGTGTAACGGGAATCATGCAATTGAATGCCCTTCATTAGAAGTCCTGAGAATTGTAGAATGCAATAACATGGAAGCTCTTTCCTACGGATCATTCAACGCTCCAATAACCGAGGAATTAGAGTTAGAAGGAGTAAGATCTATAAAGAATAGTATTCCGAAGTGGCTGAATATGAAACAAACCAATGGAACCCCTCGGGTAAGGAAATTACAAATTGGAAGATGCAATGAAACCAAATACTTGGTTGATACAACAGACTCTGATGACCCAAATCTGCTGAAAGCTTTCTTCTCTCGTTTGGAACATTTGGAGATTCAGCAAATGGATAGCCTGGAAGCAATATGGAACGGACCTTATTTGTCAAACATACAGCGGACGAAATTTCCTAATTTGACTCATATTACGATATTGTACTGTCCAATGTTGAAACGTGTGTTTCCATTGTCGGTGGCAACAGAACTAAAACAACTAGTAATCATGGAGATAAAGTCATATTCTGAAATAGAGGAAATTTTCTACAATGACAAGGTTATTTTTTTTTATTTAAATAATTCTATTATATTTTTTTCTGCAATTTGTTTATATAATATTCCGAAATTGTGTATTGTTTGGATCAAATAAGAAGATGATGGAAATCAACTTTTTATTTTTTTTTATAGAAAGGATTTTTTTTAAAGGAGCCTAAGTTTGATCTTTAGTTATCTTACATCCATGTACTTATTATTTAATTGATTTATAGTCATTACTTCACTCGTTTGTCCAACACGGAAACACCAATTTCATTAATTCATTCAACATTATTGAACTTTCCCCAACTATTAGAGCAAGTATATTCACATCAATCATTTAACATTCTCATTTTGTGTTATGTTACTGTTTGACCCAAAAATTTATCCTGATAGGTTAGGTTCAATTATTTAAATTAAAGTAAAATATTTGATATTTAATTTGTAATTTAAGAAGAAAGTGAACAAAAAATGTGGGAAACATCATCTTTAGTAGATAATTGATTCTACAATGTGTCATGTGGAATAGACATAGATAAGACATTTAATAAATGAGCCACAATAGATTGTCTATTTGAGTGTTTAGTGTATTTTTTCAAAATATAATAATAAAAATATTATATTAATTACTAAATAATTCTATCATATTAAAATATTATATAATTAGTTATTCAACCTCTTATTTAATTGTTTATTTGTAGATCAAATAGACATTGTTTATAAAACGATGACATTATGAATAAACTATTGGAGAGCTATATTTCAATTAAATGTCTGTAGGTATTTATATTCAATTATATCTATTAAATGTGGCAGCTCAAAATTAAATGTATTGATATTTAAATTCACATTGAATTCTATTAAATGTGGCTACTCGTTCATTAGTTATACTATTTAAAAAGAATGCTATTCAATGTGGCAACTCATAAAAAGAAGATTGGAATATGAGAGATCTGTTCACTTGGTCAAAATTGTGAAGTCATATTCTTAAATGCACTTGTATTTTTGGGTAATGTATCTTAACTGTTGCATAGCTGGACATGAAAATGTTACCCAATTTAATTATACTATATTATAATGGATTATTATTGTTTTGATTGTTGACAGATTGTGGAAGAAATTATTGAAAAAGTCGATGAAAGAGATGGTGATCATGTAGTTGTATTGCCTCTACTAAAGTGCTTGGATATTCAATTTTTGCCTAAGCTTAGAAGTTTGTGTAAGGGGAATCATGTAATTGAATGCCCTTCATTAGAAGAAGTGAATATTGAAGAATGCAATAGCATGGAAGCTCTTTTCTTCGGATCATTCAATGCTCCAATAACCAAATTAACGATTTCCCGATGCCATGAAATGAAATGCTTGGTTGACCCAAATCTGTCGATAGCTTTCTTCTCTCGCTTGGAAAAGTTGACCATAGAAATAATGAATAGCCTGGAAGAAATATGGCATGGACCTTATTTCCCACCTTGCTTTCCTAATTTGACTAAGATTAATATATCGTTCTGTCCAAAGTTGAAACTTGTGTTTCCTTTGTCAGTGGCTACACAACTACAATCCATGGTGATAATTCATTGTGGAGAATTGGAAGAAATTTTCTACAATGATCAGGTTAGCTTTTTTTTCTACTTAAATAATTAAAATATACTTTTTCCGCAATTTATATATATAATAGTCATTAGCTCACTCTAGGGTTGAAAGTGGGGCGGGGATTCCCGGAATCCTATGGGGATCTACTCCAATGGGGATGGGGATTTTTTAATCCCCGAATCCTTAATGGAGATGGGGATGGGGACATGGTCCCAAACCCGATAAGAAAAACTAATTTTTAATTTTTTATAAGTACTATCAATAATCTTATAAAAGTTTTTAATTAAGCTTAAAAGTAGATTGTAAAATATAATAATATAATATTACAATTATTAATTTCTATATATTAATATTAAAAAGTAACAATATACTTGAAAACTAATGTTCATGTAGACTATTGAATATCAGTGCAATCGTTTGACTCGCTGCTCATCTGCATGCGAATGCCTTTGCCTAATTCCATAATATAGGGCCCCATTTTCCACACCTAGTTCTTCTTTCCCTTGTTTATTTCTACTTTTATTATTATTTTTAAAGCCATCAATTATGCATAAATTTAAATTTATCATCCTTTTAAGAAAAAATTTTAACTAATAAAACGTATAATTAAATTCTTTATTGGTTTGTTCGGATAAACAGAGTTATTTTCTTAAAAAATTTCAAAATTTAAGGTCCAATAATAGCTCATGCATTATTCATGATATTAAGATGGTAAAACTAAAAAGATTTAACTGTTGCTTAGAAGTTAAGAGCATTTTTAGTAGATAATTTATTCCAATAATAGCCTTGACACATAGGCAAAAACAGATAATTAATTGAAAAATGACTCTACACTAGCTCTTTTATTTTCTCTTTCCTATGTGATGTGACACCATAAATGTTGAACATTATCTATTTAAATTTATACATGTATACAATCAAATAGAAAGCCAGATCATCAACTTGATTAATATTTTAATGCTTATTTAAAATTCAAATGTTGACCATGAAATCACATGACTCATTTATGTACTTCTCCTCAATTTTCTTACAGGAGAGAATTGTTTTAAATAAATCACTTGAGAGGTCTGTTCACTTGGTCATGTATGTTAACTGTTGCATTGCTCGACATGAAAATGTTACCCGAATTAATTGTACTATATCCTAGCAAAGCTTCGCTTTCTGAAATTATTAAATTTACGTATTTCAACTACTGCATATTTAACCTTCCTCAAATAATGGCGAACTTCCTATTATATTTGATTATTATTGTTTTGATTGTTGACAGATTGTGGAAGAAAGTATCGAAAGAGATGGTGATCATGTAGTTGTATTGCCTCTACTAAAGGAATTGGATATTCAATTTTTGCCTAAGCTTAGAAGTTTGTGTAAGGGGAATCATGTAATTGAATGCCCTTCATTAGAAGAAGTGAATATTAAAGAATGCAATAGCATGGAAGCTCTTTTCTTCGGATCATTCAATGCTCCAATAACCAAATTAACGATTTCCCAATGCCATGAAATGAAATGTATGGTCGACCCAAATCTGTCGAAAGCTTTCTTCTCTCGCTTGGAAAAGTTGACCATAGAAAGAATGAATAGCTTGGAAGAAATATGGCATCGACCTTATTTCCCACCTTGCTTTCCCAATTTGACTCAAATTGAAATATACGATTGTCCAAAATTGAAACGTGTGTTTCCTTTGTCAGTGGTTACACAACTACAATCCATGAAGATAATTCGTTGTGGAGAATTGGAAGAAATTTTCTACAATGATCAGGTTAATTTTTTTTCTACTTAAATAATTAAAATATACTTTTTCTACGATTCATGTATATAATACTGCAGTCATTAGTCCACTCATTTGTCCAACTCAACATTCATTCATTAACACGTAACTTTTCCCGACTAATAGACCTTGTATATTCGCATACATTCATTTAACATAACTATTCTTTGTACAACTATTAGACCTCCTTTATATTTATAAAGAAAAAAGCATTACTGTATTTCAAATCTCTATTACATATTTTTAAATAATATGTACATGTAGATTAATATCAGTGCAATTGTTTGACTAACTCATCCGCATACGAATTCCCTTGGGCCCAAGCCCGGACCTGGGATTAGGCCTTTGCCTGATTTCCAAATAATATAGGGCCCCATTTTCCACACCTAGTTTTCTTCTTTCCCTTGTTTATTTCTACTTTTACTATTATTTTTAAAGCCATCAATTATGCATATATTTAAATTTATCATCCTTTTAAGAAAATTTTATAACTAATTAGACGTACAACTAAATTCTTTATTGGGTTGTTCGGATAAACAGAGTTATTTTGTTAAAAAAAATTCAGAATTTAAGTATATTAATACACTTATTATGCAATATTTACTATCTTTACACTAATGATTTCATTTTTATTTATTAATTCTTTTCTATTTGACATTATACAGAGTAATAATTGGGAAGAAAGAGAATTTTATAATGAAGTTAAGGAATAAATTAGTCATTTTAATAGTGTAATAAAATGAATTCATATTTTACATATCATACCAACTTAGAATGCACAAGCTACTGAAGATGCTCTAACAATGTGAAACTTGTATTCTTATAACAATTTGACGTGTGTTACTCAGTGTTTTCTACTATTTACATGCTTTTTTCTATTAACTTTCTGTAAGTATTTGAGAATATAAAAACTTTTCGGCGTTTCATCTATTTGTTTCAAATTTCAAGTGTACGGAGCATTGCCTTTTAATCATTCAATTTGGAAAATTTAGATACTAATTTAAGGATAAATAACGAGCGCTACAACATGTTTATTTTCGAATATTTTAAATCGTATATAGAGTAGTAGTTTGTTTTTATTGCAAAACCATGAAACCACATGACTCATTTATGTACTTCTCCTCAATTTTCTTGCAAGAGAGAATTGTTTTAGATAAATAACTTGAAACTGGATTACATCAAAAGAGAAATATGTCAAACCAACTGGACCACTGACCAGTTCTCAATTGCACATGCAGGTGGTGAAGTTTTGATAACACCGGTCTTAAAGTACTTTTATTTCTATTTATTTTTCTCAATTACGAAATTGGTAATAAGAAAGTATAATTTAATAATCAAGAATCTTAGGGTATATCTTGTTTATATTTGGTAATTTTAGGACAATAAATAAATAGATTTCTCATATATTGCCAAAATTCTGCTATATTATGTAAATATTCGTGATTAATTGGTGACAGAGTGTAGAAGAAAATAGTGCAAAACTCGATGAAAAAGAAGCTGATAAAGCAATGGATGCTTTTATTTTCCCAAAACTAAGAGAACTGCAACTTTGGCAGTTGTCTAAACTCAGAATTCTATATGATGAGAATCATTCAATGGAATTGCCTTCATTAGAGATATTTGTGATTAATGGATGCAATAATATAGAAGCTCTCTCCAAGGGATCATTCAAGGCTCCAATACTTCAAGAAATCGAAATAAATGATACCAAGTATCCATGTGGGGAGGATCTTAACACAATTGTGAGGGAAACGGTACAATCTTTTCTTTAAACTTTTTAGCTATATTCTTCTTTTACTTTAAGAAACTCTATATATGAAATTAACGTGTCACTAAGAATATTTAACATGTTGTGAAAAGTTGAATGAGGTCAACGACGTGGATGATGAGGCTGAAGAAGAGGTCAAGGATGAGACAGAGACGGAGACAGAGACAGAGACAGGTCGATGGCAAGGATGAAGACGAGTTCGAGGACGACAAGGTTGAAGAAAATCATCACATTGCAAATTATGGTGATAAATGAAAATTCATGGTGAGTTTCACAATTATTTTACATAGTAAGATAAAAATGGACTCATAAATGTTGCCAATAACAATTAGTAGCAACATTAAATGAAATTTGCGTACTTTGAGGTCAAGTTCTTATTCATGTTGTAAGAACTTTGACCTAAGCCTCATTAATTTAACTTAGCTTTAGTTCCTCCACCGCTATTCGGCTTATCTTAATATTAAAAAAATTGAGCATTTGATGCTCCTTGTTGTTGTACATATTTATGGATTGTTTTTAAATTTATTATTAGTTGAGTTCCAAATCTTACAATTCTTTGCATTATTCTGCAGGTTGTGACACAGAGAACCAAATATGGAGAACAATTGTTTAACTTCAAGATGTTTATTTCTTTATCTATCCTTTGCGAAATTTGTGTTAAGATGTCATTTTGTAAGGCCAAGCTCATTATTTACGTTTATGTCACCTTGAACTTACGGTGAGTCCAATTTATCTCTCTGCCTGACAAAAACGATCAATTTTCTCCCTGCTTTAGGTATACATGACAGGATTTCCCGTTTGCCGTATGTTTACCGAGTCAGAAGACAGAAATTTGGATTGTTTTTGTTTAGTGTTCGGGGAAACTAGCTGTTTTTGTCACGCTCTGGGGAAATTGGTCGGTTTTGTTAAGCACGACAGATAAATTGGATGAACTTTTAAGTTTAGGATGAGGAGACTATTAAGACCAAGTTTAAGTATAGCAAGTAGTGTACTTGGCTGCTTCTGTTATTGTTATTCGAACGTATGTTGTAACTTTTTCAAAACCGGGTTTCTTATAAGACCTTTTTGGTGTTTTGGTAAATAATAGCAGGTTTTGTGCTGCACCTTCTAAATATTATTATTATTGTGTTTTGGTTCATATAGCTATTTGAGGCTTAGTTTTTGTTTGGATTTGAGACATTTTTAGCTACATTATGCTTGTCGAGTCTAAGGCTCTCACATCATGACCATTATGCCATGTCTAGCTCTAATATTTGTAACTAGCTAGACCCGTTAAACTTGGCGCAAAAAATTAGATGTCACCTTGAACTTTCAAAAGTTCCAACTAGCGACTTGAAGTTGGCAAAAGCGCACGAGTTTGCCCCCACAATGCCACATGTCATCTTCTGGTTGGTTTGACTTTCACAATGAGGGGGTAAACTTGTGCACTTTTGCCAAGTTCAAGGGGCTAAGTGAAACTTTTGAAAGTTTAGGGTGACGTCTGACTTTTTGTGTTAAGTTAAGGGGGTAAATATGCAATTGGCCTACAAACAAATCTATAGGGCATATTTGTAATGGAATAATATAATGTTAGCGAGACAAAGAATGGTACGTCCATATATTGATTCCATTTTCTCTGGAATTCATATATATGTCACTTCAAATTCAATTTGTAATTAAATAAGTTTTTTAAGATTTATCTTCAATAAATTAAGCTGCTATGTAATAAAAAATATAGTCCATCAAAGGGGCCGAAACGACATTGGCTAATAAGGTAAGGAGTATACCACAGTGGCACAAAGGGTGAATGAGCTGGCTTTAGCACATGATCCATTTACAAAGTATTCAGCCTTGAAGCTGTGATCTTAGAGGTCACAGGTTCGAGTTCACATTCGAACAGGTGGGACAAAGTTTTCCTTTGTTATTATTGTAAGTCCGTATGATGCAAATTTTTTCCTTTCAACCCTCCAAACTTGATAGAAGTGTATCAATTTGCCTCCTGAAATTGGAAAAAGTGTATCAGTTTGGCCCAAGAATGCCACGTGTCAACATTTGATTGGAATAACTTTTCAAAATACCTTTTTCTTTTCGCAAATTAAAAGCTAACAACTGACATTCAGTGTAAAATGATACATTTTTGCCAAATTCGGGGGCAAACTAATACACTTATATTAAGTTTAAGAAGCTGAAAGAAACTTTTAAAAATTTAAGTGACAATAAATTTTTTTTAACAAGTATAGGTGGATAAAAATGTATTTATCTTTTTTATATAGAAAAAATTCCTTAAAGGACACTAATTATGAAACAGAAAGAAGTCATTAGCAGTAGTGGTTCAAAAATTGATTATTCCAGGAAATTATTGAGGGGGGCCTCTTGACAAAGCATCAATGAAAGAACAGTACACAAGAAACAAACAAAACAAGAACGAAAAAAAATAAAATTTTAAAGCTGGAAATTATCAATTTTGATAAATTAAATGATGACTTGCTCTATTCATTATTGTTATGCATTCTTTAATTTTGTATATTTATATTAAAATAAATTTAATTTAAATACGATTTTAATGTTGGTCTAATGATTAATATTGAAATTAGAATTTTTAAAGGTCTTAAGTTTGAGTTAGGGTTGGAGATTTTTCTTTCCATTTAATGGTAAGCCTAACGAGGGAAAAAATATTTTAAAGTTCTATTTAAGCTTAATTCAGTTCAAACTTAAAAGTAGTTGTACTGAACTGAAATTTATTTATTTCATTGTAAATTTGTAAGTATGTAGTACTTATAATACTGAACTGAATGAGTTATAAATTGAAAGAATGTAGCCTTCATTCTCATTAGTCTTTCTTGAATAGACATGCTTGTCATGAAACCATCTCACCCAAAAACTTAACTTGACAGGTTATGCTCAATCATAGTATTTATATTATTCCTGACACTCCCCCACAAATAAATAACCCCTACACTTGAAGCGAATACAAAACAAACCATTTCCTCTACGTGTTATTAAAATAAGAAAAAAGTTAAAGTAAGGGGAAAGAAAGGTAAAGCTTTATGTTTTAAAATATTAGAGAGAGGGGCTTGAGAGTGACAGAGTCTAATCATTTATTAAACTATTAAAATTATTAATTTATCCTTCATAATTATATTTTGAATTTTTTTTCTTTTTATATACTGACTTATCATTACATAATTTTCTCCTAATTAATAAAACGACAAATAAGAGAAAACATGCTGAAAATGCATAAAAAAAAATCTAACTTAATAATAGTAAAAGAAAAATAATGAAAGACTAAGGGTGTTCTTTTTTTTTAAAAAACTCCCGGAGGAATATTGTGTACCTCTAAAGGAAAAAAGATTGGAGCAGGTGAAAATTTTTGGACGGACGTCCCAACTAGATTGATACCTCCGCTTACCTACAAAACATGCACCCCTCTTTTCATTAGTAAAAAGTGGTTCTCAAAATAAGAACCATATTGTTTGTGTTACAAGCTGAGAAGCAAACTCGGATTAATAAATAAATCCGAGACCGAGTGGCAAATATTACATTTGTATGAATTAAAAAGAAACCGACAAAAATAAATGCTAGCGATAAGCAAGCCCCCGTCATCAATCTCACCATCAAACACCTTCTTGTTGTGCCTCGTCCAAAAATTCCAAGATATGATAAACTATAGTGAAGTCCCGAAATCGTGATAGATGCCATGTTTGAAGAAAGAGCGCCATAGAATAAGGAAGTCGTATCCCGAGTGTGGCATTACCAATGAAATTCCCAACCAACGAAATGCGTCACACCACAGGCTATGGCTCGCTCGAAAAAGGAAGAGACAATGATCCATTGTTTCGGAGGACGAAAAAAAAGGGCATGTGTCATTGTTGATCGTGCGGCATCCACGACGCAATAAAAATTCACGAGTTGGTACGTTGTCATGAAACACAATACATGCAAAGAATTTTATTTTAGGAAGCATACGGGCACTCCAAATAAGTTTGAAGTCTTTCAAGGGAGATATCCATTAGGGTTGTTGGTAGAATCCAAGATAATAAGAAGCTGTCGAATATTCATTATGGACACCAATTTCCCAAATAAAACGGTCGGCATTAGAAAATTTGTTGGTCAGAGATTCCCGTAGCTTGAAAAAGAGAAGGACAAGATGACAGAGTCCATGCCTTTAATTGCATACAACGTTGCTACCCTGAGATTCCCAGATTTCTCTTCCAATAAGGCCGAGTTTGGAGATGGTTCGCAAATAAGAAATCACACTCTTCCCGGATTGCAGAGAATTTCCTATTACAAAGAGCAAATAAATCCCGAAAAAGGGTCTTGATCGGGGTATTTTCGGTCTAATTATCATGCCAAAAGGAGCCCACTTGACCATTGCCTACACGAACACGCACTTGGGAAGAGTGAAAAGCCCAATTGTTTTCATTCTTGAAACAATATTTCATAATTCCACGCCACACTCGAGAAATAATTTTTGAATCTAAGACTATCATTTCATGCCACGAACGTACTCCATAGCGTCGGACACAGTATCCAAACCAAAGAGATTCCTCATTAGTATCATGTAATTTCCAAATCCATTTAAAAAGCAAGCTGGCATTGACGACTTTAAGATCACGAATGGAGAGACCACCCAGTTAGATTGGTAGAGTTATGGTGTTCCAACTCACTTTGCACATATTGTTAAGATTTGAACCACCTCGCCATAAAAAATTACTCATCAATTGATTTCATGTAGCAGCTAACTAACCCGACTGCATGAAGGATATCTGGCCTCGTGTAGGTAAGATGGCATAGACTTCCGACCAAACTTTTAAAAAGTGTTGGATCTACACTCTCCCCTTCTTTATGTTTGGACATCTTGATCCCGTACTCCACCGGTGTGCTTATTGGCTTGCAATTATCCATCTTGAACTTTTTAAAGATCTCCTTTGCATAGCTTTCTTATGAAATGAAAATTCCATCCTTTTGTTGCTTTACTTATATGCCGAGGTCGTATGCCATGAGTCCCATGTTTGTCATCTCGAACTCCTTCGTCATCACTTTCTTGAATTCATCGAACATTCTTTGGTTGCTTCTGGTGAAGATCGAATCGTCCACGTAGAGGCACACGACCAAAATATCTCCATCTTTAATCTTGATATATAAAGCATGCTCATATGTAGGGGTGTGCATTCGGTCGAAATCGAACCGAACCAAATTAACCGAACACCAAATAAGGTAAGTATTGTTAACCGAACCAAACCAAATGAGAATCAAAACCGAATTAACCAAACCAAAATAAATTATTCGATTCGGTTAAAAACTGAACCAAACCGAAATTTTGAATTAATTAAGTAAAATTCAAATTCTAACACTTAAAATACAAAATGCACATCCAATAAAAGTATTATAATAGATTAAATGGCTTATTATAGACACATAAAGGAATAAGAGTGCATTTTAGAAAAGAGGAATAAGGGTGTGATGTTAAAATAATTTCTATAGGAGCATATTTTAAATTTTTATTATGTGTAATATATATTTCGGTTCGGTTCAATTATTTCGATTTTTTATACATAAAAATCGAACCGAACTGAATAACCAAAATATTCAACATTTTACAAACCGAACCGAACTGAATTTTTAAAATAACCGAACCAAATTAATATTTCAGTTTGGTTCGTTTCGGTAATTTGGTTACCAAACCATTTGCACACCCCTACTCATATAGACATTTATTGAAACCATTTTCTCACAAGTACTTGTTTATTCTGCTATTCCATGCCCTTGGTTCTTGTTTTAGCCCATAAAGAGCCTTCTTCAACTTCAATACCTTGTCTTTATGACCTTTTACTTCATAACCTGGTGGTTGCTGAATGTAGACTTTCTCTTCAAGAACTCCATTTAGGAAGGCCGATTTTACATCCATTTGATGGATTCTCCTCTTGTTTTGAGCCACTAAAGAAATTATTAGTCTAACAATTTCCAATCGAGCAACTGGAGCGAATACCTCATCGTAGTCATTCCAGCCTTTTGACAATAGCCTTTTGCAACAAGCCTTACCTTGTGTCTTTCGATCTCTCCTTTGGCATTCCGCTTTATTTTGTATACCCATTTGACACTTATCGCCTTGTGTCCTTTAGGAAGTGAAGTGAGTTCTCATGTATCATTCTTCTCAATGTCCTTGATTTCTTCGTCCATTGCATCTCTCCACTTTTTCTCGTGTGCAGTTTCTTGAAATGTCACTAGCTCACAATCAACAAATAGACAAAATAATGTAAGATTGTCTAGTTGTTCAGTCACCACATAGAGTTCTTGAAAACTTCTCGTACGATGCACTTCTCTTTCATCTACAGTCCCACTTGAGGATGGAGATGATGATGATGATGACGACTCGTCTCTTTGAGTAGGAGAATTTGGTGGAGTTGTGAGGCCTTGTTGAAGTTGTCTTGGTTGCTCAAGTGTTGTCTGCTCATCCTCCTTGAATGGGGAAAAGTTGAAGTCCTCCGTTTGAGAATCAATGTTCCATTCTCCTTCTTCATCAAATATCACATCTCGGCTCATCATAATGTAACGAACCGAAATTTCTAAAAAAATTTGCTTATAATAAATTACTATGGTATTAAAATATCATGGAAATTATTTTTATTGTTATTATTGTTATTGGATATAAGGCATGAGGAAATAAGAGCTAATTAAGTAAGAGGGATGAATTGGGCATTTAATTATTTGTCCAAGGGCAATATTGGAAATAAAAAAATAAAAAACAAAAATCAAATCCTATACGTATACTTCATCCCCTTCAACCCATTCAATTTCATTTCCTTCTCCTTCTCCATTCTTCCTGTCTTCCTTTAACCAAAATTTTCCCTAATCCAAAAACTTCCGATTTCTTCGATTCAACTTCGAATTCTTGTTAGAAATCGATCCTTAAGCCCTCTATCATCATCAATTTCAGTCAATCAAGACTAGAAGAGGAGGATTTCAGATTTTAAGGTTCGGATGAATAGTAATCCGAGTTTGAAGTGAGTGATTTTTGGTGAAATTAAAGCTTAATTAGTAGAATTCATGGTAGATTAAGCATATTTATGGTATTAGGAAGTTTATTTATACAATATCTTGATAGGATTATATATGGCTGTTATAGAGGAAGCTAGTGCAAGCAAATCAAAGGCAAAAGGGGTAGAAGAGAGCTAGAAAGAGCATAGAAAAAGGTTTGTGTCTCGAATTTCGATTTCTCGATTTTATGGAAAATTTTCCAGATTGTATACCTGTTTTGTTTTAATGTTTTCGCTTGTTATGTAAATCCGATTTGAATGATTCTTCATTCTATTGATATCTATAGAAAGTAAGGAATATATGTTCAGAAGAAACCTTGTTGAATTTCGTTCGTTTTCAATGTGAAATTTTCGTTTGAAGTTGAGTAATGAAATCTGTTTTTGAAAAATCTCAGCTTTGTACACTGTTTAGTATTTTGATCAGAACTTTGGTTATACGATTTGGATTTCTGTGATTCTGGTGGCTTTGGAAAGCTAAGACATGTGGCTAATTATGTTTAGAAGAAAGTTCTTCAATTGGATGATGTTTGAATAGTGAAAAATTCAAGGGAAGTCAGGTCACAGAATCTGGAATTTCTGGAAAAGTATGAATATTGATTTTATTGAGTTTTAATTGAAGTTTGATGCTTAAAAATTTGGGATTTGGATTTCTTAATTACTAAAGTTATGTTGAATTATGATTGATGGTTTATACTGGAATTTTTGAGATGTTGCTTTGATTTATTGCCCTTATTAAACGAGTAGAATATGGGTCAGGGTAGCTTGGCGCCAATAAAGGGGGGTACAGTACTGTACAAACAATTGAAGCTTTGGCTTCGGGCTTTGGCCGATATTATGATATATATATATTGATATTGAAGCTTCGGCTTCGGGCTTGACCGATATATTGATTTTGAAGCTTCGGCTTCGGGCTTGTCCGCTCCCGTATCCATTTTACCGTTATTCAGGACTTGTTTACTTTGGGCAATATGTGGTTAAAGTGTTTGGAAAAATTGGATACAAATTTGATTGTACTTTGAAAGGATTACTATATAAGTTTTGTGATTTGGTTCCATAAAGTTGGTTAATTTGTTTTTGACTTACAAATATACGTTGTTTCTATTTTAAAAATGTTCAAAGTTGTTATATTTCTTTTATGGACACCACTAAGCAAATTGCTTAGCGTGTAGTTTTTTTTCTACACGTAGGTGGAGAACTTGTAGATAGCTTGGACCAAAGTGGATAAGTGGATTAGCTTGATGAGCAAATAAGGAAAGACTCGAGGTGGATTTGTAATTTAATGTAATATTATGGTTTGTAGAATAATGACATGTATTAAATAGTGTGAGAAATATTTGGAGAAATAATTTGGAGTTGGAAATGCTATATTTATATTTGTACGTATTAAATCTATAAGTATTGAACTCTATATAGTGGAGTATAGTTATTCATTGGGTGAGTATTGTTACTGTGGCATTCCCTATAGGAGGGGTGTTACACATAAACTTCTTGTCATTCGGATTGTATAGCCTATAGCCTTTTGAGCTTGAGACATAACTGATGAAAATAAAACTTTGGCTTTTATCATCAAGCTTGGTTCGATTCTCATCCGGTACATGAACATGAGCTACACTCCCGGAGACTCGAAGGTGGGAAATTCTGGGCTCCATCCTTCTTGTAGTGTCTTTCCCTACACACTTCTTGTAGGAGAATGATTTAATAGGTAGACTGCACATGACACTGCTTCCACCCAAAACTCATTGGGTAGTTTCTTGCTTTTAAGCATACTTCGAGCTATATCGAGGATTGTTCTATTCTTCCTTTCTTCCACACCATTTTGCTGGGGGGATCTAGGAACCGTTACGGGTTGACGAATTCCATGTGCTGTACAAAACTCATTGAATTCATTGGATGTGAATTCTCCTCCTCAATCAGATATCATGGCTTTGATCTTATGATCGCTCTCCTTTTCCACGACTGCTTTGAACTTTTGAAACACTTCAAAGACTTCTAATTTCTGCTTTAAGAAATATACACAAGTTTTTCCTGAATAATCGTCAATGAAGAGAAGGAAGTAGTTACTATTAGTGAGAGAACTTGGCTTAATAGGACCACACACGTTGGTATGGATGAGCTCGAGCGGCTTCTCGGCTCTGTAGTCTGACTCCTTTGGAAAGCTTCTTCTAAATTGCTTCCCTTGTAGACATCTTTCGCACAATTGATCGGGATTGTTTATACGTGGTAAACCTTTAACCATTCCCTTCTTGGATAACATCTCTAATCCTCCAAAGTTGAGATGACCAAATCGAAGATGCCATACCCACGATGCGTCTTTGTAACACGCCTTCAAACACTTTGTAACATGATGTTGAATATTCAAAGGAAACATTCTATTCTTTGACATTTGTACTTTAACAATCAGATCTCCTTTGCCATCTCTTATGAAAAGACTACAATCTTTCATGTGAATATCATAGCCTTTTTCTAAGAGTTGGCCCAAACTTCAAATGTTGCACTTCATATTAGGCACATAGTAGGCATTTGAAATTAATTGGTGGCTACCATCTTTAGCACGAAAGAGGATGTTACCTTTCCCCTTCATATATATCTTGCTATCATCTCCAAATGAGACATCGCCACTTACTTCTTCAGTGACCTCCACAAATAAGCTTCTTTTTCCGCACATGTGGTTGCTTGCACCGGTGTCGAGATGCCATGTGTTGTCTTGATGATCATTGTTATTGTTCTACGCTAGTAATATCGTTTCTTTCTCCTCGATCTTCTCCTTCACAAAGTTGACCTTCTCCTTGACTTGATTGTTAGGAGTTCTACATTCTGAACCGTAATGCCCAAACTTTTGAAAATTATAGCACCGGACTTGAGATTTATCATACCTCGCGTTCGAATTTCCTCTTCCCCGACCTTGTGTGGAACTTTCTCCTTTCTCGTAGTTATAGTTAGAATTGTTGTTGTAATTCCAACTTCATCCATGACCATGGCTACCACCTCGTCCACGGCCTCGTCCTCTACCTCTGCCTCGTCCATGGTTGTTTCTACTACTGCCTTGACCTTCACTCGTATCCTTGAGTTGTAGCTTGAGGAGTTTCTCAGAGATACTTTGCTTCTTCTTGTACTTTTCTTCATAGGCTTATAGTGATCCTTGGAGTTCCCTGATCGTCATTTCCTCCAAGTGTTTGGTTTCTTCAATCGTCACTACAATGTGCTCAAATTTTGGATCCAACGAACGAAGTATCTTCTCGATTATCCTTACATCTTTTAACTTCTCACCATTTCTTTTTAATTGATTCGAAATGACTGCTACTCTAGAAAAGTAATCGAAGATAGACTCGGATGGTTTCATGTGCAAGGATTCAAACTCACCTCTTAGTGTTTGAAGACGGACCTTCTTCACCTTTTCAACTCCTTTGTTAGAGGTTTGCAACTTCTTCCATGCTTGCTTGGCGGAGGTTGCGCTTGAGATTTTCTCAAAACCAACGTCATCTAATGCTTGATAGATGAGGAAGAGAGCTTTCTTGTCTCTCTTTCGGGAATCCTTCAAAGTTGTAGCTTGATCTTGTGTGAGAGAGGCTTCATTTTCGAGCTCGGTGAAGCCTTTCTCTACGATATCCTAAACATCATGTGCTCCGAGAAGAGCCTTCATTTTGATACTCCAATTATCATAGTTGTTGTTGTTGTTGTTGAGTGTTGGACATTGAAACGATGCCACACTATTCGCCATCTTACTCAATAGCTATTCTAATCGTGCAGGGCTAATGCAACACTTCTGGAGTCTTTTGCGACACATTGGACGTATTGTAACACTTTCTACAGCTTTCTGCAACACTTTCTGGGCTACTGCAACGTCTAGAGTTCCTGAAATTCAACTTTTGCAATCGAAAATAGAACTTTTCGGAATCGTAATCAACTTTCGAACGTGGCTCTAGTACCACTTTTTTTGAATTAAAACACTAAAATGAATAACTTTTATTACACTCGAAGATATTACAAGAACACTCTCACTCAAAATACGATGTTATAGTTCACTCTTTACTTCTTTTCTCTCTAATAAAGTTCTTATTTTTGTTGATGAGAAATAACTAAACAACTCACCTATTTATAGGTGAATTATACAACTCTCAACTCACACAATTACTCACCATCACCTCCAACTAACACAATTAATAGCCAATTTATAATTAGAATAATTTATCTTATTATCATATTTTTCTATTAATTTTTTGTAAATTATAATTTAATAGATATGTTAAAAAAAATCCTCAAAGCACACTGATATGAAACAGAATAAAGTCATGAACAGAAGAAGTGGTTCATAAAGTGATAATTCCCGGAAATTATTGAAGAAGTGGTCCTCTTGTAAGAACAGTACACAAGAAACAAACAAAAACGAAAAGAAGGGAAAAAAACAAAATTTTCAAGGCTGGAAATTAATGATTTTCATAAATTAAATGATGGCTTGCTTTATTCATTGTTATTCATAGTTAAATTTGGTACGGTTTTAGTTCATTTTAAGCTTTGTTTTATTTAAACTTAAACTTGTACTCAATTGGATTAAAATTTATGTTCTTTTTAGTTTATAATTCATTCAGTCCAATATTTATAAATATTACATATTCACTGATTGGATAAATTGAACCATATTTGGGATAAATTAAGGTTCTTTTATTTTTGATGTATTTTATATTTTATTTAATGATATTCAACCTCGATTATTTTTTAGTGTTAGATTGTTAATTTAGTTGAAATACTTGTATTTTAGAAAATTTTCGTCCTCTGTTTACAATTAAAAAAATTTAGAATAATAATTTTTTTAAAAATACACAAGCATAATATTAACTATAAATTTATATATATACAGTATTAATAAATATTAAATAATATTAAATTAAATTAAATAAAATAAATTATAAGTTAAAAAAAATAGACAAGACAAAAATTGACATTAGATATGATATGTGTATGGTCCATTAAAGTCAATAATTATGATAGAAATAGTCGTAGAATTGAAGGATGGGTTCACAAGGACAGGACGGTTAGTTTTCACATTTGAAAATTAATAAATCAGAACTGTAGAATTGAAAGCAATAGTCGTCCATCAAAGTCTTTCTCACAAAGAGTCTCCCTGCACTAATTCTTATTGTTAGTTTGTTATAATTTTAAGTTTAAAAGATTAATTTAATAATTTATAAATTTATATCACTTACTTTTTAAAGTAATGTAGGATTTTTTTTTAATATTTTTTCGCGTAACATCACTCTCATATTACGAAACACAAAATAACTAAATTTATTAATCTCCGTGCCCACACTTTAATTAAATATAAAATCACTGATATTTGAATTTTGGGCCACAATTTTCATTCAGCACATATCTAATTTTTACTGACTAATAAACCTCATCTTGTCTCCCAACTTATTTCAAAATTGAATTAATAGGGTTGAAATTGGATTGTTTCTGTTTCTCATGTCTATAACCTTGTCCTCTTTTCAGCGAATCGATTCCTTTTCTGCTCTTCACTTTGCAGCGCTATCTCCCTTCGAGCTAGTCACTTTTTCAGAACATCAGCTTCAAGATTGAAATCTCAGGTATTCTAATTGAGCTAGTCACTTTGCAGCGCTATCTCCCTTGTCCACTTGTTTCTCATGTCTCTTGACTTTTTCTTTTTTCAGCGAACTGATACTCCTTTCTTCTCTTTACTTTGCAGCACTTTACATATCTCAGCTCTTTTTCCCTACAAGCTCGTCAAATTGGATTCAAAATTGAATTCTCAGGTATTATAATGGATCATTTGTCTGCTTGTTTCGTGCCTCTAAACTTGTCCTTTTTCAGCTAATCGGTTCCTTTATTCTTACTTTGCAGCACTTTACATATCTCAGCTGTTCACTCCTTCAAGCTCGTGATAGCTGCTGGCAACTTCGGAAAACCAGCTTTAACACTGAATTCTCAGGTTTGATTTCTTGATAATCTTATAAAGTTTGACCAATATTTTACTGATTATTCTTTGTTGTTTGTTCTCATAGCTTTTTAGGATGATTGATTATCAAAGTCCTGTGTTGAAGGGTCAAAAGGTTCGTTTACTAATTTGTCCCTATCTATGCAATTATTACTCAAGTATTGTAAATGAAAACGAAAAAATATAAATGAAAATAAAAGGCAAAAGCGACAAACAAAAAAGAAAGGAAAAAGAAAGCAACAAAGACGAGAAACAGTGATCGAGGTGTTGGCCTAGTGGTTACGTTGAAGTTGTGTCCTCTAAAGTTATCAGATTCGAATCACATCCAGATTTAAGCTTTTTCTTTCCACTTAATATAAGCACAAGAAACCATAGTTGTCAATAGCACAAGCGCAAAAAAGTACGTGCTTGCTTGGGAAAAAAACTCACTAGTATAAAATTCCACAAAAAATTATAGGTTTAGAAAATTTATAAAATATAAGTACTTAAAAATAGTAAATATGAAAAATATCTTAAATTATTTATTGAAAATAAAGATATAATGAAAAATTATTTTTTTATTTAAAGGTTGAGTACTGGAATCCGTCCTCTATTTATTAAAAAGGGAAAAAGAAAAATGCAACAAAAAAAATGAAAAGAAAATAAAGACAGAAAACAAACAGAACAAAAACAAACAAACTTCTTATGAAGGAGAAAATTAGCCCGGTTTTCTGTGGTTTCGCTGAGCTTGCTCCCTAATAGCAATCACTAAACCTTTCTTTTTCTGGACCAAAAATGGCTTCTAATTAGAGGCGGCGATTTTTGTAACCGCAATCATGTTGCATGTAGACCCGCTTCCATTAGGGCTAGATCCCGTGCTTTTGGAAGCACTCACAACACAATAATAGAATCTCTAAGAACCTTCATTCTCGCAGTTGGCAATAAACTCCGCCGACTAGTTTTCTTTTTCCTCTTGACTATTTCCCAAGTATTATCTTCTTCTGCAGCATCATCATTCTTAGCTAAATCACCCCAAGATTCCCCTTTCTCAGTAATGGCAAGAGTTTAAGGTCCCTTATTATAATGCAAAGACACTTATAACTCAATCTCTTCAATGTTGTCAATGCTGGATTATAAAATATCTTTCAAAATTATTAAATATCAGCTTTCAAAATATAAATACTAATTGTTATAATTAAGTCTCTATGAAAAGAATGTTTCAAATTAGTAAATAAAGTCTCTCTTCCCAATTATTTAAGTCTCACTTTGTCCTTTCTTTTTCCTCTCGAGAGCAGTATTCTTCTTCTCTCTTTTTAAAGTTTCTTCAGTTTATTCATTCATCTTTATCAAGTATGGCGGCTTCTCCTCCGCCGCCAATAAGAACCGTTGGTCCTATCCCGGCGTAGCCTCTGCCTTCGGATTGATCATGGCTTCTCATCTACACCAAAGCGCATCTTTCTTTAACCCTACCTAAAAACGCATTACCCACCGTGATCGTGATTATAGGGCTAGCAGATTGTCTCATCAAGCTGTTACCTCTTATATGGAAAATAGAATCTATTTTGAGAATTTCCCAAATACCCATTAGGACCCGTCGGCTATGAAATTGGTTTTCTCTAAATACTGAATTTCTGGACGTGTTTACATTGCTCGTAAACGCAACATTAAGAATTTGAACTTTAGGTTCCTTATTATTGATGGCTCTATACCCTTGCATGAGGCTTTATATTGCCTTAGTTCATTCGTGATTGGTGTTGTTCGACTACGTGTCTTTAAAGCTAGGTTTTCATCTCGAGGCCAAGCTAATTCTACCTCATTAGGACCCCCACTACAGCTGCCCCTATTAGGAAAAGATCCTTCCATGAGTCTTCTCGGGATAACCGCTCCTATGTTGATGTAGTTGCACCTAAACCCAAACCGTTAACTGTTAAAATTGATGACTTTGTTGATAAAGCTCATTGGGTGAACTCCTCTGGCCTAGTTAAAGTTCAAAACATGGCTGAAATTCCGGAATTATATAACACATTGCGCTCGAGGAATTTTGCGGTAAAATTTGTAGCACTAGTTGGTGGTAACTCGGTTGTTCTATCTTTCTTCTCCAAGGATGCTCTATTGGGCTTTATGGAGGTTGACTGGCTCTCACTTCAGGATATTATCCATGATGTGTCACCCTACCCTCTTGACTTTGTCCCCTCGGAATATGGCGTTTGTTGACTTTATTAGTTTGTCGCCGGCTGTTCTTTCTGAATCCCTCATCCGACCCCTGGTTGCTCTCTTTGGAAAGCTTGTTTTATTTGACTTCAATTTCTCTAAGCCTGAGCGCTTGGATATTATCCCCTGTATTATTTCAGTCCCCTCTCGCACCCAGGATCGTGAAATTGAGCTCCACTTTGGCAATACGGTGGTTTCAGTTTGGGCAAAATTCAGGCAGCTTGCCGCGTGCAAAAATTACTTGCAATACTCCTCAACTACGAGCTCTGTCTCTAACTCAGTAGCTTTACAACAACCTATCTACAGCGTCTCACCGTCTCCATAGCATTCAAAGGCATCCTCACCTATCTTGTCACACGCCTTTCATGCCGATAAGCTCTACGGATGAAAGGTCCCTCAGTCGATCTTCCTCCCTGTCGTTTTTTAACCAACCACCGCCAGCCTTGTCTGCACCATCTCACCCTTTTGCAAAATCTGGCTCCCACCTTATCCAACCAAGCCCTTCTGAGGAAACTATTAATCTTCGTAGCTCCTCTAGCTCATCAGGGCCAGATATTTGAAACCGTAATTGATTACTGCTGTTACACTAATCTCAAAATCCTTCGGAAGCAGAACTCCCTTGGTTAGATGGCCACAAGTTGGGTTTGTTAAAAAATAGAAATAAGTCGATCATCATGGGGGTAATTGAGTCTAGAATTGCTACTTGAGATTCCTAGCTTCAAACAGGGTTCTCTCTTAAATTTTTATGTCGTTATCTTTTGTTAGTTGGAATTGTCGAGGTGGTTTTGGAAATTCTGTGAAACAATCATTTATGCCTCTTATATTCGCCGATATAATCTCCATTTTTTTATTCTACTTGAGAAAAAGGCTGCTACTATCTCGGACTCTTTGCTACGTAGGTTTTGGGGACATAATGATTTTCATTCTCACTCTATCCCTGCACAAGGGATGTCTGGTGGTTTACTGGTTTCGTGGAATTCTATTCTTCTTTAAGGAATTGTATTTTCTTCTTCTTCACGGTGGGTTATCATTCGGTTTACTTCTGCTTCTATTGTTGTCTTTGTCCTTGCATTATATGGCTCAGTTTATTGGGAGGAAAGGGCTGAAATGTGGGAGGAACTTACTCCAATTATAAATCACCTTAACAATGTTATTGTTTGTGGGGATTTCAATGAGGTTTTATCTTCCTCAGAACGTTCTAGTGGACTTCTTGCTCCTTCGATTACTAGATTTCAAGACTATTAAACAATTATGCACTCATAGATATTCCTCTCCACGATCGTGACTATACGTGGCACAATAGCCAGGCTTTTTCTCGTATTGACAGGGTTCTTGCTTCATTGGATATTCTTGATCACTGGCCGTCATTATCGATCACGACTATTGACTCTGCTTTGTCTGATGACTTCCCTAATTTATTCCAATCGCATGGTGTTATTGATTCTGGTCCTAAACCCCTACTCTCACTTAACTGTTGGTAGGATAATCAAGCTTTCTTTCCCTTTGTTCGTGATTCTTAGCAATCCATTTGCTCGGATTATGGTTCTCGTGACATTTCTTTCAAGTTGAGACAATTACAATTTGCTATTGGACTTGTCTGAAGGAAAACTTTGGCAATATGGAGGGAAAATTTCAGACCTTGAATCTAGGGTATTATCACTTACATCGAGTAGTGTCACTCGACCATTATCAAGAATGGCTTCATTAGACCTTGATTTGGCTCGAAATTCTTTGCTGCAATTTTGATTGAGCTTGGAAAAGCTTCGTCACCAGCAGTCCTACGTTTCATGGTCCCTTTTAGGCGATAACAACATGACATTCTTTCATCGTACAGCTTTGGCTAGATTTTGAAACAACCGAATATCTTCTCGACATTAATGATAAATTTATTTATGACGACACTTCAATCAATGCTGTCATAGCAGCTATTACGCTGATCTTTTCTCAGCGTCACCTAGCATCCCTTTCTCCCTTCGAAAATTGTCCTTTGCTCATATCACTGCTTCGAGAAATGCTACCCTTATCGCACCTTTTTCTGAAGCTGAAATCTTAGCCTCTATTAACTCTTGTAATGACAACAAAGCTTTGGTTCTGATGAGTTCAATTTCTATTTTCATAAGCGGGCTTGGTTTTCTTGAAGACAGAAATTTTGCACCTATTTCAGCGATTCTATGAATCCTCTTATATGTCGGACTCCATTAAAACTTCGTTTACGGTTCTTGTTCTGAAAGTGCCTGGGTCATGCTCCCTGAACAATTACAGGCTGATTGCACTTGTTCACGACATTTATAAGATTGTTACGAAGCTTCTAGCTGCCTTCCTCCAACATATTCTGCCCGAGCTTATTTCGGGTAACCAGTTTGCTTTTGTCAAGAATAGAAACATCCACGAATGCTCCTTCTTGGCTTCTTAGATCATACATTTGGTTCATAAACTTTGTCATTTTGGTTTAGTACTCAAGTTGGACTTTCGTAAGGAGTTTGATAGTATCTCTTGGCCCTATATTGATGCATTTTTAAACAAAATGGGTTTTGATAAAAAAAATGGATTTCGTGGCTTTCTAATTGACATAAAAATTCCACAATGTCGATTTTGGTTAATGGTTCCCCTATTCGGCCTATCAAGCATACGAAAGGTGTCAAGCAAGGCGACCCTATTTCACCTTTCATTTTTGTCTTAGCTGTAGAGGGCCTCAAACAGCTTATCAACTCTAGTATTCAGGAAGGATTGATTCCTGGATTTAAAATTGATGACTCTCTTCCGGATATTTCCCTTTTACAATTTGCGGACTATACTATATGTTTCCTCCCTACTGCCGAAGCAATGATTCATGCTTTCATTCATATTCTCCAATGTTTTGAACTAATTTCGGTCTTAGAATTAATTACCACAAGAGTTCGCTTCTTGGTATTAACGTGGATGATTGAATGTTTGCCTCTTGTGCTTTGCATCTTGGATGCAAGATGGAAAAGTTCTCGATCTCTTACCTAGGGGGCCCTTTGAACTACAAGCGGATAAGTGTTTCATGTTAGGAGCCACTGTTGGCAAAAATTCAATTCAAGGTTAGCGGGCTAGAAAGGGTGTTGTCTTTCTTAAGCGGGTTGGGAGTATCTGATTAAATCGGTTCTCTCTTCAATTCCTATTTATGTTCTCTCTCTATAAACTAGCGGAATTAGTCTATACTAAGCTTGTGCGGCTTATAAGGAACTTCTTATGGAGGGGTGATTCGACTAGAGATGGTTTATGTAAAGTGAGTTGGGATACTATATCTCTGTCGAAACCGCTTGGGGGATTATTTATAAGGATTTCAGAATTGTTAACTATAGCTTGCCTCTCAAGTGGCTTTGGCGAGTGCACTCGCAAGGTGATTGTTCCTAATGGTTCATCTTTTATGTTCGCCTTCATGTCTTTCACTCCTGGTGGGATATTGTTAACTCGGATTGTTCTCATCTCTCTCCTATATGATTGAATGTGACGTCTTGGTGTTATTGTAGTCAGCGTTATTGGGGCTTCTTCTCTACAACCTGTCGCATCCGTGTAGGTGATGGTGAATCTTTTCCTTTTTGGAAAGATAACTGGACCTCCAACTAGCCCGTAAGATCGCTCTTTCCCGACTTATTTTAGATGTGCAATTCTGATCGTGTGTCTATTTGGGATGGTTATAATTTCCTATTTGGTGATAATGCTTTTGAGTGACCCTTTTGGAAGCTGTGACTCAGCTTCCCCTGCAATCTAGATGAATTGAACTTAAAAACTGGATTTCCATGGCTCTTCCATTCGCTTTTCCTTCTTTGACGAGCACAAATAATCTTGGGCAGCGGGTGCATCTTCAGTTCTCTAATGAAAGGGACCGTTTACTTTAGGATTTGGGCCAAATAAAATGTTTTCGGCTAATGCATTTTGGGTAGGTCTTTATCTTGATAGGTAGGAGCCCACTATCTCTTTTAATCAAATTTGGCTCACTTTAATGCTTCCACAAATTCAATTCTTTGGATGGTTATTATTTCATAGACGATTGCCTACACGAGCCTTTCTTTTCCAACGCGGCAGCATTGTGATTGCGGATAGTTCATTCCCTTTTTGCTCGTAAGTAGAAACTGTGGATCATGCTTTAATTTTTTGCCGACGAAGTTGACCTGTGTGGTGCAGGGCCTTCAAATGGCTAGGAATTCAGGCTGCAATCCCGGCTCATGTCTATGAGTTCCTACAGTGCTGGCGTACTTACTTTTAGCAAGGTTTGTGAAGCAACTTTGCAACCTCGGTGTGGTTTTCTATTGCCTAGTCTGTATGGAAGGCTAGGAATTGGTTCGTCTTTGATGGCATACTTGCAAATGAACACCCTCTCATTTCGTCTATTTATTCTTGTTGGTTTTTATTTAAGTGTAGGAATCGTTCGGTTTGTTTTTCTATTTTGGACTTGTTCACAGACCCGACATCTGTACTTCTTTTGTAACCTTTTTTTTAAATTATGGATTTTGAAGAGGCTATGTATTGAATCTATGATCTCCACTGCTACATTGAGTGGTGTACCAATTGAGCTACACCCAATTGGTTTTTTGTAACCTTCTTGGTTACCATTAATTATATTTCTCAGCTTAAGGGGATTTTATATTAAACATCTGGTTTTTTACATTGAGTGGTGTACCAATTGAGCTACACCCAATTGGTCTTTTGTAAACTTTTTGGTTACCATTAATTATATTTCTCAGCTTAAGGGGATTTTATATTAAACATCTGCTTTTTTACACATTCCTCTCATCCAAGGGTTGAGAATTTATTAGGGAGTATTTAATTGGGGTGAGAAAATAATTAATTATCTGTTAATAAATTTTCAACCGCTGAATTGGAGAAGGGTAAGTGTTTAATATAAATTCCCGACCTTAAAGGAGGTTTTGCCACCCCACTCTTTTCCTTCCTTAAGGTTAAATTCTTAGATAAAAGTCTCACTTTGTCCTTTCCTTTTCCTCTCAAAAGTGGTATTCTTCTTCTCTCTTTTCAAAGTTTCTTCAGTTTATTCTTTTATCTTTATCAAGTATCAACTGTCTTTTTCTTCCCCTTCAAAGGCTAAAGTAAAAGAGAGAATCAACAATTAAGAAAAATTATTGCCAAAATCTTGTAAATTCATAAAATTTAATACTAAATAGATTAAAAACTTAAACATAATTGTGGAAAACACGACCAGTTATCTAAAATTTTTAACAACTAAACTGGAAGAAAATATATGTTTAGTTGTGTAATTTCCAAAATAAAAAAGAAAAGAAAATGGTAAAAAAGTTTTGCTGTTTTTCAAAACAACCCCAACGGAAAAACCCTTTTTATTGTTTTCAAATTAGAAAACGTTTTTCGTGTTATTTTCTGCTACATCACCATTTACTTATTTACTGTTTATTTTTAACATTTTGATAATTCTTTTATTTTTTATGTTTTGTTTTAATGGACTTCTGTGAGATGTAAAACTATATCTGTAATTGAATTAATTTTTTAATGTTTTTATTTATTAGCTGCAATTCCATATGAAAAGTTGTTTTAAATTTTATTGTGATGTGGAAAAGTATTACTCCATATATCAATTAATACCTGTCACACTATATCACATTTTCATACATAATGGGACATGTGTCAATTGATGTGTGAAGGGACACTTTTACACTCTCAAATGCCGAGACTCATAAAACTTTCCCCCATCCAAGTTGGCACTCTTGCTGATCTAAACAAACAAATCCCGTGCTCTAATCTGTTGAAGATAAAAATAAAATGAAACAAAGATATAGGTGTCCAAAAGAAACAAAATATAGAAATCTATTGAGTGCTACTTAAAATTATGATAAATAAGGTCATATTTTGTAGAATTATTATTTTCAAGGAAAATATCATATAATCTATTAATAATTGCATAATTTGTTTGTAAATCTGACTGGTGGACTATATTTTAATATTACCTAATAATTGGTGTTATTATCATCTTTTTAACGATTTAGTTCTTTGTTTATTATACATAGTTACAAGCCATTTTATTTAACTTTTTAATTTTTATATAATTAATTTGGTTGGAATCTCGGTCTATGTGATATTTTCTAAGAACCATGGACCGAACCAAACCAATACATAAATCATAGTATGTTAGAACCGGGAACCCAACCAAATAATTTTGGTCCGATTTTGTTAGGTTTTTTCGGTTTTATGGTATCCCCTCGTTTTCGCTGTAGTATATTTTAGTAATCCATATAAACCAACAGTTAATATGTTTGCATGACTTTTTTCTTTCGTTCTTTTTCTTCAGGGGTGACTTTTTTCTTTCGTTCTTTCAAATACTTGATGGACCTCGTTACTAACGTTGTCAAGGAAGCTGCTGTTGAAGCTTCAACTTCCTTGTTGGCCGAAATAAAAAAACATGTCACATTCCTATATAAATACAAGGACAATCTCGAGGACCTAGAAAAAGCAAGAATTCTGCTGGATGCCACGAGGAGAGATGCAAGTAATTACTCTGTTGATGCTGAAAAGAGGTTCAAAAAAGTTGGCGAGGCATTTGTTCAATGGCAGTCCGAAGCAGACAAGTTTCATCAAAAGGCTGAGAATATAATATCTAAAAACAACATATCGTGTTTTCACCTATGGTCACGATATTCCACAAGCAAGCACGCATGGGAGCTAACTCAAGACATTCATGAAAAGGTTGACAAGGCTCCTGATTTTGGAAATTCCTTCGATATAGAAATACCAGAGGGCGCCAAATTCAACCTGACAGATTTTAAAGACTTCGATTCGAGGAAAGAAATTCTGAAAAAAGTTTTGAAAGCACTGGAGGATGAGCATGTGAGTATGTGCAGTATCTGCGGCATGGGAGGGATTGGTAAAACGACAATGGCACAGAATATTGTTCAAATTGTTGAAGCTGGTCACTTTTTTGATAAGGTTGCAATGGTTACCGTGTCCCAGAATCCTAATTTTGAAAATATTCAAAAGGCGATTATGGAAAAGTTGGGTCTGCCGATTGGCGAAAGTGATATGTCTACAAGAGCTAACAAGCTGAATCATTGGCTTTCTAATCATAAGACCCTTTTAATATTGGATGATGTTTGGGATTCCTTACTAGAAAAATTTGATGATGTTGGAATCCCTTTAGCCAAAAATATGTGCAAAATTGTTGTCACTTCAAGAAACGAGCATGAGTGCAAAAAAATGGGGAGTAAACCGATCTTTTGTCTCAAAGTTTTAGATGGCAGAGAAGCTTGGGATTTGTTTATAAAAATTGCAGGGAATTTACAAGAAACAGCAAGGGAGATAGTACGTGAATGCAATGGCTTACCGATTGCCATTGTAACTATTGCTAGAGCATTGACTGACAAGCCAGCAGGTGCATGGCGTGATTCTCTCAAAAAGCTACGGAATTCCAACCTGTTAGGAATCCCTGATATGGACAGCGTGTACAAAAAGATAGAGGTAAGTTTTGATCTACTGAAAGATCCGGAAGCCCAATCATGCCTTCGTTATTGTTGCTTGTTCCCTGAAGATTATAACGTTCCAGTTGAAAAATTGGTCTTCTACGGATGGGGCTTAGAGTTATTCAAGGGTGTGGAGAGCTTGAAGGAAGCAAAAGATAGAGTTGATTCGATCGTCGATAAGCTGAAGAAATCTTTCTTGTTGCTTGATGGTGAGGGAGATGGAGATGGAGATGGATATGTCAAACTGCACGATATAGTACGTGATTTCGCAATATGGATTTCCTTGAATGATATTCATCCGTATATCGTAAAATGTAATAAGGAAATGGAGAAGTGGCCAGAGGCATGTGAGCTCGAAAAGTGCAGCGCAATTTCAATTGTGTGTAACACAATTCAGGATGTCATCCCTGTTGAACTTAGATGTCCAAACCTCGAACTACTACAACTCCATGTTCGGGATGATTCATGTGAGCTCCCTAATGGCTTTCTTGAAGGAATGGAAGAACTCAGAGTTGTAGATTTGCAACTCGGATCACAATTACCACCGCTTACCAGGCAAAAGAATCTCCGAACTTTACTGATCGAGGGTAATCGTGAAAGGAAAATGGTGGATCCTATTTATATTAGAGAAATTCTTGGCAATGGTGATATGAAAAATCTAGAAATCTTTTCATTATCATATACTCATTTCTCGGATTTTCCAGAGGAGATAGGAAAGCTGTGCAACCTGAGGTGTCTTAGATTTAAGGACCATGTGATATTTGAATATATTCCCCCTGATGTATTGTCAAAATTAGTGAAGCTAGAAGAGTTGAGATTGCCGCTGCCTTTCATAAATTGGGGACGCAGAGAAGTATGGGGGGATAGAAGAGTCAATGCTAGCCTTAATGAGATAGAATCTCTACCGCTAAATTCAATAGATATCACTGTACCAAAGGGTTCAATTTTGACAGAAAAATTGGTCAGCGGCATAACAAGATTTCAGATATTTTTTGGGAGTTTTGACCATGATTGTGTTGTGGGTATGATTGTGTTGTGCCAACTTGGTTCGGATTCAAATGCTTTGATCATGCATGAGGTTGATGCGTGCGAAGCTACAGCAAATTGGACAAGTAGTTTGCTGAGGAAATGTGATTTGCTAATATTGAGAAATGTGAGAGAATTGAAGTATATAATGTTCCAACAGTCGAGAGGAAACAACGACTCCGGGTTTCCATGTACATATTTCTCTCACCTGAAGAGTTTGCAGATGGGGGACATGTACAGCCTGGAAGAAATATGGCATGGCACTTATATGTCAAAAATAGAATCAGCTTGTTTTCATAATTTGACTCTGATTATAATATCTTGTTGTCAAAAATTAAAACGTGTGTTTCCGCTGTCAGTTGCTATGCAATTACCACAACTGCAACACATGGAGATAACTAATTGTGAAGAAATGGAAAAAATATTCTACAATGACCAAGTGGATAATGGAAATCAGGTTAATTTAATTTATTTTACTAATGTCAAATAATTTATATATATAGATAATCATAATAATTACACCTCCTAAATTGTATTAAATTTCATTAATGACAGGTACAAGTAAATACTTCAACATCAACACAAGTTTTCAATCCAAATGATCCCATCGACCAGGTGTGTGCTTGAATTTATTGAAATATTCGAATAAAACTTATTAACAATAGGAGTGTGCCGAACCGGAACCGAAATTCAAACTGAAACCGAATAAAAATAACCGAACTGAGCTGAACCAATTTTATTTCGGTTCGGTTTCTGTTTTTAAAATTCTTAAAATTTGGGTTTCGGTTCGGTTCCAGTTTTCACTACAAAAACCGAAATAAAACCAAACCGGACTGAATAAATTAATAAATATTATATTTTAATATATATTCATATTATATCTAATATCCTAATAATATTGACGATATACAATACACTAATTAGTAAACAATAATAACAAATATGAGATTTTAACTTATGTAATCCTAATTTGGAAAGAATTGTTGTACTTTACAGCTTTAGGAATATGACTTATTCAATAATTCATTATATGCATGTCATACTACTTGGATTAATATTTTTTATGTATTAATATTTATATTTATTATTGTAAATATAAATTTTGAAGTCTAAATACTATCAAATTAACATATATCATGATGACATTACTTTAAGTCTCTCTCATATAACCCTAAAATGAAAAAATAAATTACAAATTATTTTATAAATTATAGAATTTGAGCAATTCGGGTATAACCGAACCGAACCGAATCATATTCGGTTCGGTTTACACCAAACCAAACTATATTCTATTCGGTTTCGGTTCTTATATTTTTACTAATTCGGATTATTTGATCACCCCTAATTAATAATAGTAGATTGCATATTTCAATTCAATAGATGACCGCTTAAGTTATATATATTTATAAACAAAATGGTCTTCCTAAAATATACATTACTAATTAAGATTTTGTGACCGATAGTTTAAGTATAAAAACGTTGTTACGTTACTTTGCTCACTTTATTGTAAGGTATAATAATAATAATAATAATAATAATAATAATAATAATAATAATAATAATAATAATAATAATGATAATAATAATAATAATAATAATAATAATAATAATAATAATAATAATAATATTGTTAAGCTCGAGGGTTTAAATCATGGTTTTGAATACCGAATCGGACTCGATCAGAACCAGCCACCGGTCTAGTCGGTTTTCAATCAATTTTTACTTTGGTAAAAAATCGGTCAACAACTGGTTGAACCGGCTGATCGGACTGAAAACCGGTTCGACCAAATCAATTAATTCAAAATAATTGAAGTTTTGTAACCTCTAGGATTTGAACACAAAGTCGTCAGTTAGGGATGGGACTGGATCTTGGACTTGACCGGGATCCGTATCTATTTTTTAGAGTTTGGACCTTATCATTTCATACCCATCGAATTCAGGCCAAATCTGGATATAGCAAAATAAATATGGATTTAATATCGATTTTTTTAAAGACCCGGATCCAAATCCATATTCGTTTATATATATAGACATATTACTAGTCTAATTTGAACCTTTTTTTTATTTGCACAATTGTGCTTACAGTAATACAAAGAAAATCACACCAACCCCAGTTGTGACTCGAACCTGAGACCTTTGGAGGTCACAGCTTTTGTCTTAATCACTAGGCCAAGACATACGCCACAGTCTAATTTGAATTTGGATGAATATTAACTTGCATTATATTTATTTGAAGTTTTCAACCTTGAAATTACATGTTAAATCTTTCTTTTTTATTACAAACTAAGATATATAGTGTCTTTTGGAACAAATCTTTAGTTAGTTGTTGATATTTTCTAGTGTTCTATTTCTTGAATTTAATGTTTTACATATCCGTTTTGGACCCGGATCCGTGAGATCCATTGGATATGGATACGAGATCTAATTTTATAGATCCAATGGATTTGGATCATATATATAAAAAATAACATGGATCTAGATATATATGGATCCAGTCCAGATCCGGTCAGCGTCCATCCCTGTCTTCAGCCTATGATAAAGTGTTATCTAATTGAGCTACACTCTACTATTGATAGATTACTAAATTAATTTTGTAAATTGTTAAGTAAAGCTTTTAAATTGTTTCAAGTAGAAATAATATTTAATTTTCTCAAAACTATAATAAATATATATTTTATCTTATTATTTAATATATTAAATAAATCAGTTTAACCATACTATTTTTTTAGAAAAATATATGATTTAATAATTTTATTTACTCTGGAGCGTCTCCCCAAAAGGTGTCATATCAATAGAGATATTGTACATACTTATAAACTAATCAATCTCCTTCTTAACCAATGTGTCACATTATTCGTATCCTAACACATTGGATGCAGTAAAAGAAACTGCTGAAGTCCAGAGAAAAGGGATTTTAAATTTGATGCCTTCATAATCATAATATTGAGACAGAACTCGAAGGATAATCTTAAGCACAACTCGCACAATGTCATATCACAGTGTCGAAGCTTTCTTATATGACACCAAGGTGTCCTTTGGTTTGGAACAGTTCCTAAGGAATTCATACATATTTTATGTCATTCTATTCCATGAGAATCAAACTATTATGAGCTTTATGCTAAATAAAAAATATATGATAAACACAGGAAGAGAGACCTAACATATTAAGCTGTTAATAGAGGCCTAACATACATGTCGGAAGTATGCTAAATTTTTTTATGGTAATATGTAGAAAGTATGCTAATAAGATATACCAAAAAGGACATTGACAAAAAATATTAATTTTCAAAAACATATATTGTTTTTTTCTTTTGTGTTGCAAACTTTTGTAACCACATGTACCTTTTTAAAAAAAAATTATCACAACGGCCTTTTTGCAAAACGGCCAAACCGCATTATATGTTTTTAAAGTACACTTTTTTTAATTAACTAGTTTCCAAAGAGTGTATACATTTATCATATAGTTAATTTTCAAAATTTTACAAAAACATGCTATTCTTTTTGTTTAAAGTAGATAAAGTATATATAGATTACAGAATCTATTTATATTATATTATCTTTTCATTTAATTAAATTGTTTTTTTAACAAGAAAAGAGATCGTTTAAAGTTTATAAAGATTAGATTTAACAATTTGAATTTAAATTATTTAAATTATAGCTTTGTAATGAAATGTGGCCATGGGTAATAAGGATAGTATGCCTTTCCTCAAATTTATCAGTTTGTATTCTTTCTTCTCTTAAAAAACAACAGATTTTGTTAATTAGCAAATTATGTTTAATATTTTACTAATTTTTAGTAATTTTCAGTTATAAGTGATGAAATTTTGTTGTGATTGCTAACAGATTATGGAAGAATGTAATGATAGAGAAGTTGATCATGCAATTGTATTGCCTCAACTAAAGGTATTGATTCTCAGAAAAATGCCTAAGCTTAGAATTCTGTGTAACGGGAATCATGCAATTGAATGCCCTTCATTAGAAGAAGTGAGAATTGTAGAATGCAATAACATGGAAGCTCTTTCCTACGGATCATTCAATGCTCCAACAACCAAGAAATTAGAATTAATAGGAGTAAGATCTGTAAAGAATAGTATTACGAAGTGGCTGCATTTGAAACAAACCAATGGAACCCCTCGGGTAAGGAAATTGCAAATTGGAAGATGCAATGGAACGAAATACTTGGTTGATGCAACAGACTCTAATGACCCAAATCTGCTGAAAGCTTTCTTCTCTCGTTTGGAACATTTGGAGATTCAGCAAATGGTTAGCCTGGAAGCAATATGGAATGGACCTTATTTGTCAAACATACAGTGGACGAAATTTCCTAATTTGACTCATATTACGATATGGGACTGTCCAAAGTTAAAACGTGTGTTTCCGTTGTCGGTGGCTACAGAACTGAGACAACTAGAATATGTGGAGATAAGGTCATCTTCTGAAATGGAGGAAATTTTCTATAATGACGAGGTTAGTTTTTTTATTTAAATAATTCTACTATATTTATTTTGCAATTTATTTGTATAATATTCCTAAATTATGTGTTAATTGAACCAAATAAGAAGACGATAGAAATCAGGTTATTATTTTTTTTATAGAAAGTATTCTTTTTAGTGGAGCCTAAATCTGATCTTTGGTTATTCACATCCATGTACTAATTGTACCTGTTAGTAAATCAAGTCATTATTTAATTGATTTTTCTGTATATATATATAGTCATTACTTCACTCGTTTGTCCAACACGGCAACACCACATTCATTAATTGATTCAACATTACTGAACTTTCCCCAACTATTAGACCAGGTATATTCACATCAATCATTTAACATTCTCATCGTGTGTATGTTACTGTTTGACCCAAAAGTTTAACCTGATAGATTAGGTTCAATTATTTAAATTAAAGTAAAATATTTGATATTTAATTTGTAATTTAAGAAGAAAGTGAACAAAAAATGTGGGAAACATCATCTTTAGTAGATAATTGATTCTACAATGTGTCATGTGGAATAGACATAGACAAGACATATGAAAAATGAGCCACAATAAATTGTCTATTTGAGTGTTTAGTGTATTTTTTTCAAAATATAATAATAAAAATATTATATTAATTACTAAATAATTCTCTCATATTAAAATATTATATAATTAGTTGTTCAATCTCTTATTTAATTGTTTATTTGTAGATCAAATAGACAATGTTTATAAAACGATGATATTATGAATAAACTATTGGAGAGCTATATTTCAATTAAATGTCTATTTTGCTTATATGTAGGTATTTATATTCAATTATATCTATTAAATGTGGCAGCTCAAAATTAAATGTATTGATATTTAAATTCACATTGAATTCTATTAAATGTGGCTTCTCGTTCATTAGTTATACTACTATTTAAAAAGAATGCTATTCAATGTGGCAACTCATTAATTTTTTTTGATAAAAAGATGATTGGAATATGAGAGATCTGTTCACTTGGTCAAAATTGTGAAGTCACATTCTTGGACTCTATTGGGTATATGCACTTGTATTTCTGAGTTATACTAATTATATGATCTTGATTTATTTATTAATTTGACCAAATAAGAAGATGACGGAAATCAGGTTATTATTTTACTGAGTTTTCTGCGTATGGTCATTAGTTCAAGTCCTGATTGAACCATATAAGTTTTAAATTCCAACGTTACTAAATCCAAATGATGAAACCACATCACATTCATTCATATATTCATTTGTTCATTCAGCATTACAGAATGTTCCACGATTATGTATTTACTGAATTTCTGTTATAACTAAAAGTAAATTTTCGTGATTAATGTTGATGACAGACTATGGAAGAAAGTAGTGCAAAACTCGATGGAAAAGAAGCTGATGATGGGAATCATGCAACGGATGCTTTTATTATTTTCCCACAACTAAGACGAGTGCAACTTTATGGTTTGTCAATACTCAGAATTTTCTATGATGGGAACCATGCAGTTGAATTGCCTTCATTAGAGACACTTCGAATTAGCAAATGCTATAAGATAGAAGCTCTCTCCAAGGGAACATTCAAGGCTCCAAAACTTGAAAAAATTGTAATAGATTGGCATTATTATTCTGGAGAGGATTTTAATACAACTGTGAGGGAAACGGTACAGTCTTTTCTTTATTATTGTTCTCTTGATTATGAATTTTTTACATTTTGAATTAAATATTTAAATCAGAACTTAGACTATAACTATATTACTTTGTTTTTAACAAAGTTACTATTGCTTTACCCTTATCGCCATTGGATGAGTGGTGGGATGATTGATCCAATGGTGACAAAGTGCAATATAATGCTTACTTTGTTAAAAAAAAACCCATGAAACTAATGTGTTACTAATAATGTTTAACATGTGAAAAGATGAAGACAAGACGAGCTGAAGAAGAGGCCGAGGACAAGCACAAGGACGAATGAATCCACCACATTGCAAATTATTGTGATTAATGAAAAATCATGGTGAGTTTTATGATCATCAAAAAATTCTTTTTATTTTGAGACCAACATTTTTTTTGCTTAGTCAGATATAAATGGATCGATACATAATATTTAACATTTAATGTTTGACGTTTGACGTTGTCAATAACAAGTAGTGGCCACATTAAAATATTTTCCTTACTTTGAGGTCACGTTCGTATGTTGTAAGAACTTTGAACTTTTCTGGAGATCCTATTAATTTAACTTTGCCTTTAGTGTCTACAGTTTCTAGACGTGTCAACCCAGTTGGAACATTTAGATCCTCTACCACTATTTGGTTTCTCTTACAGTAAAAAGAAATTGCATTTTTTGATGCTCCTTGTTGTTGTACATTTTTAGGGATTGTTTTTTAACTTTTATTCGAGCCACCGGCATCCGCTTTCAATTAAAAAAGTTCCAAAGCTTACAATTCTTTGCACTAATCTGCAGGATGTGACACAGAAGAACTCAATCTGGAGAACAATTGTTTAACTTCATGTTGTTTGTTTCTTTTATCTATCTGTTTCAAAATTTGTGTTAAGTTATTATTTTGTTTGGTGTGTCCAGTTTACCTTTGTACTTGACAAAACGGCCATTTTCCCCATGCATTTGACAATAATAATCAGTTTCACCCCTTGCCGCATGTTGTTTACCAAGTCGAGTCGGAAAAATTGGATGGTTTTTGTTAAACGAAAGGGGAATTGGTTGCTTTTGTTAAGCACATGAGGTAAATTAAGTAAACTTTAAGTCTAGACTGAGAAGACTTTTAAGACCAAATTTAAGTGGCAGATGATGTATTAGGTTGTTTTGTAATGTTGTGATTCAAACAAATGTTGTGATTCAAACAAATGTTGTAACAATCCATGTTTCTGTCTGTGTTTGCTGATTAATAAAGGGTTTTGTGTTGCACTTTCTTAATCCATGTTTCTGCTCCACTGTTAAAAGTTTGAAAACTTATGAAAGATTAAGGGTGTGTCTGAGTCTTAAATTAATAAACTTAATTTAATAAATAAAAGGAATAATGCATGTGTAGAAATATGGTTGGTCAAGAAAATAGGAATTGTGTGGTTAGAATTGGAGCATTGTTGACACGATATTGGCCTAGTTAGAATGAGCATTATTGGCACAATATTGACCTAGTTAGAATGAGCATTGTTGGCGCAACCTTAGCCAAGTTAGAATGAGTATTGTTGGCATAATATTGGCCAAGTTTGTTTTGGCTCCTTACACTATAAATAGAGAGCAAAGGATGTATCAATTCATAGCATAGAGAGTAGAGTGAAAAAGAAATAGAGAGAAAAATAGAGAGAAGAGTGAGCATTGGCTTTGTAGTGCCTTGTATAAATAGAAGTGTAATGTTTGTTTGAGTTTTATAAAAATTATCTTTGTGTGATTGGAGTTGTTAATTATCATCTTTACTCCAACAACGTGGTACCAGAGCCATTTCGTATCCAATCCTCTTCCAAAAAATCCACGAGTAAAAAAGTCGAGTTTAAAGAATTTCAAACGTAGCCCAGAAAGTGTTGCAATAGGGTGACAGAAATGTTGCGAAAAACTGGAGAAAGTGTTGCAGTTTGAGTAAACTGTCGCTAATACCCAAAAAACGTTGCAATAGCCTCTGTACTTGCTTTCTGAAAAATTTTCAAGTTCATCTAAAATTGCAAGAAAATATTTTCCCTTGCTGTTCTCCTTGCAAAATTTGTCTGAAGGCTATAGCGACCGCCCAATGTGTTGCAATAGACTTAAAAGCATTGGAACAGCCCCTATACGCTTTGAAACAAATTTTCCTCTACAGAAATGAATCTCAACGGTGTTTCCTTCATTTTTCCTCAACTTACAAAAACCAATTACAAAAATTGTGTATCAAGATGAAGCCATTCTAGGATCCCAAGATGTTTGGGATATTGTTGAAAGAGGCTACGAAGTTCCAGCTGCAGATGCACAACTGTCTCAAGCAGAAAAAGACAGTTTGCATAAGAGTAGTCGTAGTGACCAAAAGGCTCTTAGTATCATCCATCAAGGGTTAGATGATGTCATGTTTAAGAAGGTGGCAGAAGCGACCACCTCCAAGCAAGCTTGGGACATACTACGAGTTTCTCTTCAAGGAGAGGAGAAATTACAAAAAGTTCGGCTTCAAATGTTCAGAGGAGAATTCGAGATGATGAAGATGAAGGAAATAGAAGCAGTTGTGGATTATTCCTCACGAGTAAAACCTGTCGTCAATCAAATGCGACAGTACGGAGAAAAAATCGAGGAATCGAGAACTATAGAAAAACTTCTATGGTCACTACTACCGAAGTTTAACTACATAGTAGTGGCCATAGAAGAGTCGCGAGACACAAGTGCAATGACCGTTGATGAACTTGTTGGCTCATTACAAGCACATGAGGAAAGATGAATAGACAGAAATATGAGTCTATTGAACAAGTCTTGGCCGTAAAGGCTTCGTTAAAAGAAGGTGAAAATAGCCGAGCTGCTAGTCATTTCAGTCGAGGACGGGGTAGAAGTCGTCGAGGAAATGGAAGACGAAAAGGACATGGCAGAAGTCAACAACACGGGAGAGATGACAATGATGGAATCAACCAGTCCACAAGAGATAGAGGTCGTGGACGTGGATGAGTAAGAGTAAGAGGAAACTGGAGGCAGAATGATGGACATGACAAGTCCAATGTCTAATGCTTCAATTGCTCCAGATTTGGCCACTATGCAGCAGAATGTCGGAGCCCACCAAAGCAAATAGAGGAAATGGCGAACAACATTCAAGAAGAGGATGTAACCGACATGGTATTACTAACCTATGAAGGTGAATTCAGTCAAGAAAACAACATATGGTATCTTGACAACGGTGCAAGTAACCATATATGTGGAGACAAGAAGATGTTCGTAGAGTTGGACCAATCGTTCAGTAGAAATGTTATTTTTGGGGATTCCTCAAAGCTTCCTATTCGAGGAAAAGGAACAATTCTTACTTGTTTAAAGAATGGAGAGCACCAATTCATCAACAATGTGTATTATGTTCCAAACATGAAAAGCAACATTTTAAGTTTGGGACAGCTGTTGGAGAAAAATTACCAAGTTCACATGATGAACCGAAAGCTGGTATTGCTGAACGAGAAGAAGGAGCTGCTTGCAAGTGTGACTATGTCAACGAACCAGATCTCAACATCAAGACAGACATTACAAAGTGCTTGAAAGCATGCGTGAAGGATTCTCATTGGCTTTGGCATTTGAGAATCGGGCATCTCAATTTCAAAGGTTTAAAACTACTAAGCCAAAAGAAGATGGTGCATGGTCTTCCCCTGATTGACAAACCCCATCAACTTTGTGAAGGATGTCTTTTTGGAAAACAATCCAGAACTAGTTTTCCAAAAGAGTCCATATCAAGAGCTAAGGCATCCCTTGAGCTCATTCATACCGATGTTTGCGGACCAATGACACCAACATCATTGGGAGGTAACAAATATTTATTGCTATTCATTGATGATTATAGTAGGAAGACATGGGTTTACTTTCTAAACGAGAAGTCAGAAGTGTTCGAAGCTTTCAAGAAGTTCAAGGCGTTGGTGGAGAAAGAAAGCGCCTATTACATCAAAGCTGTAAGATCTGATAAAGGGGGAGAATTCACATCTAATGAATTCAAAAGATTCTATGAGCATCATGGAATCCGTCATTTCTTGTCAGTCCCGAGATCGCCACAGCAAAATGGCATTGTTGAAAGATTGAACAGAACGGTGATGGATATGGTGAGGAGCATGCTGAAGAGCAAAAATTTGCCAAAAGAATTGTGGGCAGAAGCGGTTGGTTGTGCAGTCTATATCTTGAACTGATCCCCAACGACAAGTGTTTCAGATATGATACCCAAGAAGCATGGAGTGGGAGAAAGCCAACTATCTCTCATTTTCGTGTCTTTGGGAGTGTTGCACATGTTCATGTTGCTGATGAAGAACGAAGAAAGTTAGATGACAAAAGCAGAAAATACTGGTTCGTTGGTTATTCTGAATTTTCTAGGGGTTACAAAATGTTCGATCCCGATACGGGAAAGACAATTATAAGCAGAGATGTCACCATTGATGAAGAAGCCACTTGGGAGTGATATAATGATAAGAAAAACTATACTTTTTATCCTTTCATCATGGATGAAAATAATGAGCATGATCCGGAGGAACCAACCACAACATCAACGTCAAGTACTCCCATTGTTTTTCAAAGTCTTCTTACCGATTTTTCAAAAGTAATTAGACTAAATTTATTATCATGGCTCCATTTTTTATTTCATTATTTTGGAAGATTAAGTTTAATATTTTAACATTTCTAATATCCAAATTGTAATTTATATGATCATTATTAAGTTATTCAATTGATTTGTACGCTTAGGAATTTGTAATTGTGTTTGAATCGAAATTGGTACTTGCGTTTCAATTGTATCTTTTATCATCAATTTTTTCTCACTTTTGCAGCAATGTGAACTCTGGAGGTTTAAGTTATAACAATATTCTATTTCCGAGGTATATCATAAGAGACACTGGCTACTCCATTAGCAGCTTGATACTGCCTATTTGGTGGATTCAAACAAATAAGGTTCCCTTTAATTTTTAACAGTTACTCGCATGGCATGTACTGAGTCTTTTAATATTGTCAATCGCCCCGTCTAATAAATTAGTTGGTATGCCCTATATTAATTTGTCATTGCTAAATTAGTTTAGGATTCTGTCCATGCTGATATTTAATTTTTGCTGTTCCATCTACAAAAAAACCTACTGGATCTGCTTAGTCATTTAGTATCGTCCATCACCCCATCTTATAAATTAGTCGGTACTGTTAGGTACCGCAAACTAATTCGGTAGCAAGGTTATATGTATTAACTAAAATAGACGTTGCAATAACGAGTATAAAAACAAATTGAGCTATAAAGAGACACAAAGATTTACGTGGAAAACCCTTTAAAAGGGAAAAACCACGGAGCACCAAAATAACTCCACTAATAAATAATGGAAATACAACAATAAAGCATCTCTCACGTATACTCAAATTTGAGGAATAAAATAATTTTAAGAACATTTGGAAATACCCCAATTTGAAATCACTCAACTCCCCCTCTCTAATACTCTCTTGTAGAAATAGAACTCTATAAGAGGAAATGCTCTTAAAAGAAAAAACACTCGCTTTTGCATGTAAGTACTCTGCAAAAAAACTCTCAAATTTGTTGATGCTTTTATAGCCAGTTGCTTCAACTACCAATTTGACAATAAATATGGACACATTTATTGTCATTTTGGTTTTGTCTGCCAACTATGCATGTGAACAAAATCGACAAAATTTCAGCTCTCCATGTGTCCACATGAGTCTGGACCCATCAGGTACCCCTATATTAATTTGTCATTGCTTAGTTCTTGCTCTTCCATGCACTCATTCAGTAAGCTAGTTCAAAAGTGGGCCACTATCTTCCTAAATCTCATTCTTATCCTAAAACTGGTTCTGTCTTCAAGTTTTTATGGCGGACCAAGGCTGGACTGGTCTGCTGTTCTGTCTTCACCATTGAGCTAGGAATGGTGAGTACTCGGTGAAGGAGTATTGCACTAACAACTCAGCTGATATGCTTCCTTAATTTCTCAAGTCATTTTAATTATGCACAAATCGAAATCGAAATCGAAATCTCAATTCATTCAAAAACAGAAATTAAAACTTAAGACTAATAGCATTAGCAAATAGGTCGTGTGGTGAAAATTCTTATAATAATTGTAATATAAATTAGGTTGGAAGAAATACAATGGGATGCACCCATTATGAACATAACAAACTACAGTGAAAAGAAGCCTTCGCATTACGAACCAACAACTATGCAACGAACTGAAAACCTGGATATCGATTTCATGCCCAGCGCTCTTCCAAAATCATGGAATCGTGAACAGCCCCACTTTCTTCCCGAGAGGAGATTGCTTCTTATGGGATATTGGAGTCCAGAAAAAATATTCAGCAGCGTCTTTTTATCATGGATATTATCAACACCGACTATGGCCGAATCCGTCGAGAGACTTGACACTCATTTGGACCTCCCACATGCTTCCCAAGATAAAAATTTTCGGCTGGTTGGTCTTTCATAACAGGTTACCGACACGTGAGTTCCTTTTCCATCGGGGATATCGTATGCTAACTAGCGCATGTTGCCCGTTCTGCCCACTACCTGAGTCATTGGAACACAGCCTTTTTTTATGTCACGCAAATTATCAGATTTGGAGAGATGCATTCCGTTGGCTAGGTATTCAGGTTGTGATGCCAAATGATGGTTACAACTTCCTTCTCTTATGGTGCACATCTTTCAAGATTGGAATCTCCCCCGATTTTGGTAGGTCTCTCTGGTTTATTATATCATGGAATCTTTGGAAGCGTCGCAACAAGAAGATTTTCCGGGATGAAACTGATGATGGGGATATTTTAATTGCTAGTATTAATTTTTGCTGGTTTCTTTTTCATTCCTACAAGCGCTATGTTAGCCTTTCAGTTTCTGATTTGTTTACGAACCCGAGGATTCTTATTATGTAACTTTGATGTATATTTTGGTTCTTATTTCGAGAACCACTATTAATAAAAGCGGGGTGGGTGTTTTGTAGGTAAGCAGAGGAACCAACCTAGTTGGGTACTCTGCCCTGAAATTTTCACCCACTCCAATCTTTTAGCCGTTGGGGAGATACACTGTCTCTCCAAGGGTTTTTAAAAAAAAAACTTCAGTGAAACAACAAAAACAAATAAACAAACAAAAGAATATTAAAACACCTAACCTAACATGGTAATGAGAGAGTCAATAATTTACCTAATATTCAAATACTCTACCTATTAGTTCATTAACTTTTTCTGATTGGTTTTTATTTCCTCTTCTGATGGTTAGTCTATTTTAATTTTTAAAAAATATAGAGAAGGGGACAGGTTACCATTTTCTAATTAAAAAAGGAACCCAGACAAGTCTAAAGGAAGGGAATTCCTACTAAGTATATTATTAAAAAAGGAAAATAACATAACAAATATATATATATATATATATATATATATATATATATATATATATATATTTTAAAAAAAAGTTTGCGTCTTCTGCGCTTACAATAGTAACAAAGAAAAACCTTATCCCACCCCCCGAATGTAGACTCGAATCAACTTTAAGGCTCAACCATTAGGCCAAACCTTTGCCACACCATAACAAAATATTGCGACAAAAATCTCGAAAATAGTGAAGAACGCATTATTCCAAAGGCCAAGGACTAAAGCGAATGTATGCTCGGTTTCTTGTGTGAACGCAGCAAATTCAGTCTTTTTCACTTTTGATGAACAACCTGCTTCTGTAAAATGATATCCTCCTTTGATGGTTTGTTCCATGAGTTTGATACCGTAGATGAATCAGAAGACTATCCTCTGCTCAAGTAGTTTTGTACCAATATTTTGGTTATCATCCTCAATGCGGTGATTGAGGTTGTGGTCATTGTGGTGATTGAAGCTGTGGCTAATGAGGTGTTCAACAAGGAGCCGGGTACTTTGGAGACTGTTGTTGAGTGGAGTCCTTCCTTATTGTGGGATCCACTGAATTAATTATAAAAAAGAAAAAGAAGTATGTCGGCGGAGTATTTTTTTAAAAAGTGCACATGTATCTTGATCTCATGGGTATTCCACCAACTATTATATGTGAATCATTAGTTCGCAGCCTTGCTGGGAGATTTGGTCGGCTGGTGGCTATGGAGTGCAACTTGGAAAGGCCGGATCGATTGGATGTGATTTCTTGTTTAGTGTCAGTTCCTATAGGCACTATGAGTCGCAATCTGAAGTTAGCAGTGGGGGAGAGGGAGATTACGATTTACACTTCTATGCATTAGGCCGTTAGCTGTCCGAGGTGTCAGGAGGATTACTCTAGCTCGGAGGACGAGTCGGATGAGGGTTCAATGGCGGATAGGATATCTGAAGAAGTGGCTATATCGGAGGAAGATTGTGACACGAGAATGCTGCGGGATAACGGTATATTGGAAAATTCTACCTTGCTGGAGCCAGACGGTAATGAGAGTGCGAACTCGGCAGCTAGTGGAAACTCGGAGACTGGCAGAATGTCTGGATCGTTGGGGCCGGACGTGGCAAATAGAAATAGGGTGATAATGAATGCCCAGATTACAGAACCGCGTGAGAATGAGGCTAGAATGGTCGTTAGAGTGGGTGAGATGCTGGGGCTGTTTCAGGAGCAACATGTGGAGCAAATTGTGTAGGTACTGGAAGAGCCTAGAGTTTGAATAGCCCGTCTGAATCGAGGTTTGGTACAAGTTTCTTTATGTCAGTAAACCTTCTTTCTTGGAACTGTTATGGGGGGCTCATGAATGGAGCAAAGCAATTTTTTGTTCGTTCGTGTGTCCACAAATGGTCCTTGCATGTTGTTATGTTAGTGGAGACGAAGGTCTCGGATATATCAGAGATGATTGTGAGGAAATTATGGGGCCATAATGATTTTTCATATCATTGTGTTTCTGCTCAAGGTTTGTCGGGAGGGATAATTGTGTCATGGAACTCTAAAGTAGTTAGGGGTACAGTTAGAGCGGTTGGTGTAAGATGGTGTATTCTGAGCTCGGTCGTGAACCAGGTTGAGATCGATATTGTATGCTTATATGGGCCAGTCACAGCTGTTGAGAGGAATCAATTATGGGTTGAATTGCTACCCCTTATTAGGGATGTTGGTAATGTATTGTTATGTGGTGACTTTAATGAAATTCTTCATTATTCGGAAAGAACGGGTGGGAATGGGATTGTTTCTAATTCTATGATAAGATTCCAAGAATTTGTGAATGAGAGTGCGTTGTATGATGTTCCTTTAGTTGGAAGGGACTATACGTGGAGTAACAGTCAGTCCTTTTCGAGGATCGATCGAGTGTTGGTGTCAGGTGGTCTATTAGATAGCTGGCCGAATTTACAACTCATGACGGTAGACTCAACCCTATTGGATCACTTACCCATTATTTTCCAGTCGCATACTTCGAGGAGACGGGGAAGGAGAGTAGATAGATCGCTAAACTGTTGGTGGGATGTTGATACTTTTTTGCCATTTATCACTAGTAAGTGGCGTTCTATTTGTGGTACGGCTGGGTGTAAGAATAGAGATGTCGATTACAAGCTGCGAAAATTATGGGGATTTATCCGTCCTTGGCATTCGTCTAATTTTAGTCAATTAGATAGTAGATTGAAATCATTGGAAGCCCGGGTTTTAGAGTTGACTGACTCTAGTATGGGTCAGCCTTTGGATGCTTCAACCGTGTCTGAATTACAAAACGTGAAAACTACATTGTTTCAGGTTAGACGAAACCAAGAGAAAATTCGGCACCAACAGTTAAGAGTGAAGTGGACTTTATTGGGCGATGACAATACTGCATTTTTTCACCGCATCGCTTCGGCTAGGTTCAGAGGTAATCGGATTTCACAGTTGGAAATTGGTGGGAGAGTCACTAACGATCCTATAGAGATCACAGCTACGATTCGAAACTACTATTTGAACCTGTTTTCAAAAACTACAGTTATTCCGTTTGATTTGGATAGACTAAAGTTCAGGACGGTCGATGCATCGGAGAATTGTCGCCTAGTTGAACCATTCTCAGAAGCCGAGATATGGGATGCAGTTTGTTCCTGTAATGAGGGGAAGGCGCCTGGACCTGATGGATTTAATTTTTTCTTTTTCAAACGAATTTTGGGTGAACTGAAGCCTGAGCTAATGGACCTATTTGCGAAGTTTCATGTGACGGGATGGCTGCCGAATGCTATTAAATCGTCATATACAGTCCTAATTCCTAAGGTACCAGGTTCTTCTTCGTTGAATAATTTTAGACCGATTGCCTTGATCCATGGTATATATAAAATTGTGTCTAAGGTGCTGGCTAAAAGACTACAACCATTGCTACCTAAATTGATATCAGAAAATCAATTTGCTTTCATTAAAGGTCGTAATATTCATGAATGTTCATTCATAGCCTCGGAGATTATCCATTCGGTTCATAGGAATCGTCAACCATGCTTGGCTATTAAGTTAGACTTCCATAAGGCTTATGATTGTGTTTCGTGGAACTATATGAATGCGGTTTTTAGACAAATGGGTTTTGAGGAAAGATGGGTTCAATGGCTTGACAACTGTAGAAGAAATTCGGTCACTTCAATTCTGATCAATGGGACGCCGTCGGAACCAATTAAATTAGCTAGGGGGGTTATATAAGGTGATCCTATTTCCCCGTTTCTTTTTGTTCTGGCGAGTGAGGGACTGAAACTAATGTTTGAGGAGAGTATTCGAATTGGCCTATTACCGGGTTTTCGGGTTGACGGTTCAGAGAAGGACATGTCTATCCTGCAATTTGCTGACGATACGTTATGCTTTTTACCGGCAGATGAGTCTCTATTACCCATTTTTGTTAGAATTTTGCGATGTTTTGAGTTGATTTCAGGCCTGAAAATTAATTTTAATAAGAGCTCTATTATGGGTATTCATGTACAAGAGACGGTCGTTTCATCTTGTGCATGAGTCCTGGGATGTCGAGTGGAGAACTTTCCGATTACCTATCTGGGAGCCCCTCTCAGCGTTAGGCGTGTTCCCATTTCCTCTTGGAACCCATTGATAAGCAAGTTTCAGAGTCGATTAGCGAGTTGGAAAGGACAATGTTTATCCTATGGGGACGAATGGTGCTTGTGAAATCGGTATTATCATCTCTTCCAATCTTTTTATTATCATTGAATAAAATGCCAGGAGCGGTAATTACGAAACTTGAGCAGCTGATGCGGAATTTTTTGTGGAGGGGTGATTCAACTACTACGGGCATTAGTAAGGTTAGTTGGGTGACGATTGTCCTACCCAAAAATCTTGGGGCCTCTACATTAGGAACTTAAAGTTGGTTAATTGTAGTTTGTTGATGAAGTGGGTATGGAAGGTTAGGAGTGCTGATCATGGGTCATTATGGTATGAGATTTACGTTAGACGATACGGGTTTGATTCATGGTGGTCCATTGGAAACTATGATTCATCTACATTGTCACATACTTGGAGAGGAATTATAGCATGTTGTATTAGAGGTGGGGAGTGGTGGGAATTTTTTAGGTCGAGCATTCGGGTTGCTATTGGAAGTGGGGAAAATTGCTCATTCTGGCATGACAACTGGACGGTGAATTCGGAGTTGGCGGTCTTGTTCCCTGACCTATACCGATTGTGTAATAGGAAATCGTGTTCGGTGGCCGAGGGGTGTCATTATCTTTTCGGGTCATCGGCCTTTTTGCGGCCTTTTTGGAAACGGAACTTAAGGATTTCAGGACAGGAGAGAGGTGCGGAACTTCGAAATTGGATCGTTATAAGCTGTCCGAGCTTGTTTTTAGAGGGTGACAACGAGTTGGGGCAGGGTCAACGGCAGCCTATCTTTTCAGGGACGGCTGATCGGTTTATGTGGGAGGTGGGGGAGAAGAAGGAGTACACGACAAGCTCCTTTTGTATGGGCTACTATAGTACGCCAAAATGGCCAATGCCGAGGCTCGAATTTTCTGTAATATGGGAGGCATGTGTGACCCCTAAAGTTTGCTTCTTTGGGTGGCTTGTTTTTCATGGAAGATTACCAACAAAAATGTTCCTTTTCCTCCGGGTCTGCCAATATATAACGGACGATCAATGCCCATTTGTGATTTGGAGGAGACTATGGATCACGCCCTGCTCCATTGCATTAACAGCTATAAGGTGTGGACGTAGGTGATGAGATTGCTCGGTATCTCGCTGCCTATACCGTGGAAGGCGGTGGATTTTCTAGCCATGTGGCGCGGCTTCTTTGCTGATGGAAGGGGTAGAGAGTTCGGAACGGCGCTATGGTTCTTAATTGCTTGGGCACTATGGAAACGAAGGAACAAATTTGTTTTCGAAGGCAGGATGGGCTCAGAAGACATTATTGGATCATGCATTCATTTATGTTGGTTCATCTTTAAAACTTGGAGGCGTGATGTTAATTTTGTTACTTCTGATGTATTTATTTTCCCGAACTTGCTACTCTTGTGTAATTGATTTACTCATGTTCTCGCCTTGAGACCGTGAGTTGATTTTTATTTAATAAAAGAGGGGTAGGTGTTTTGTAGGTAAGCAGGGAAACCAGCCTAGCTGGGGACTCCGCCCCGAAATTTTCACCTGCTCCAAACTTTTAGCCTTTGAAGGGACACAATGTTCCTTCGGGGGTTTTTCAAAAAAAAAGTGCACAGTAAAATTATTGTGCATAATTCGGCCAAATGCGTTTTAAATCTCCTATAAATAGAGGAGGTTTTGCTCATTTTAAGAGCAGAGCAAGAGAGAAGAAACACAGATAAAAATGTAATCTGTGCAGAGAGACTTAGGAAAAGGGTTCCTAAGAGCTGGGTAAGAGAGAAAAATAGTGAGGTTTTGGGAAATACTTGAGTGCCACTATTTTGTAATCTCTTGGTGTACCTACTATTATTTCCGTAGTGGAAGAATTATTCGGAGTTTTGTCCCGTGGTTTTTCCCTAATTCATTTGGGGTTTCCGCGTAAAAATCTGCATGTCTTTTATTCTACTGCTATTATTTTTTCTCATAATATATTATTGGGCCTAACAACTGTTAAATTAGTTGTGGGTCTCGGAGATAAGGAAATTGAAAAGCCGATTGATGACCATATTTCTGAAGTTTCTAACTCGAATGTTTTGGATGAAGATGACTAGGAGGGCTTTGAATCGGATTATTCACAACCTGAGAGAGGTGTCCCGGGTTTTTGGGCTGATTCTGTGAACCAGAGGAGGCAAATAAGAAAAAAAAGCCAAACAGTTGACTCCTGACAGGAGAGAGTATTCATTCTCTTCTTACGATGAAAGCTTTTAGCATGAGATAGATGATGGAGACGCTATCCCAGAAGGTCCACGAAAACCAAAGTTATATGTTCGAGCTAAGCTGGAGCGCAAGGAACAAGCTAAGCTTAAGCTCAGAAAACCAGCTAAGTGGGAGCACAAACCTCCTCAGAAGTTTTCTCCTTAGTTAATAGTTCTCTTTTACTGCCTTTATGATTGTTTGACTTTTTCTATTTTTAGCTTTTTTCTTTTTTTTTCTTTTTTAATAAAATCGAGTCCGGTTCTCCGGCCTCCGCCTTTAAATAAAAAAAAATCCTCATTTGAAACAAATCTATTAGGGAAAACCGGTAGAATGAAGCTTGGATAAATTTGAAGTCGTGATGAACACTTTCAGATTGAAACTTATTTGGCGGTTATACCAAATAATTCAATCGGATAAAATCAGAATTTAACAAGAACTTACAATGAATGTTTGTTGTGAAAATTGAACGTTGTATGTTTGTAAATACGTCTCTCTTGCAAATGTCCCGTTCTCTCTATATATAGAGAACCAAAATACCATCCAAAGTTAACTGCTTTTGCAGTTATTTTTGTCCAAAAGCCGCATGCATGATCGTGGCTCGAAATGCCAAAACAATCTGTTTCTCATGTGAAATACACATGAGCGCGACACGAGGACAAAATCATCCGTAAAAATGAATTTTTCAAAGGGCACCCTTATTCGTGAGCTCGACCCCACTCGGACCCTCCCAGGGGCGCTGCCCCTTGGACGTCGCGAGGGGCTGCCACCGCTCAGACCCTGCTATTGGGGGCGCTGCCCCTGGAAGCCAAATATCGTAATAGAACCCGAATAAGCGCGAACTCCACACTCTCCCGACTTGTTCGATGAAATATTACGATCGCATTGATCAACTAGTTGATCCAATTACACTAAAATACTGACAAAAATCTATCGAAGGCGACAGACAGCGTATCTTGGATTGTCTTACCAATTAATTTAAATAAAAACGCAGTTTGTAAACTGACCGATTAATTCAAATGAAAAAATAATTTTTTTTATCATGATTTCTTTTATTTTATTAGACAAGTGGGGTTCACAAGGATAATTTGTTCACATTTGAGTGATTTAGTATTTAAATTCCTAAATTGATAACGATGAATGAAAGACGTATAAATTTGTTTCTGACGTTCTCACCAGGCCAGACTCTGTAATTTTTCCAATATTTCCTTCTTTTCAGATTTTTTGCTTATTTCCTGCCTGATTAGGTAAATAATCAATGGTTCTCTTTTCTATAGTAAAATTATTAGTTTCTCATAATTGATTTTTTGGATGTTCCAGCAGGGGAATTACATTTACAATTACCGGTTGGATCGTGGAGTCGAGATTAATTTGTATATTAATTGGTGCGTATGCTCTCTTTATATTAACTCTTAAATAGATTCCTTCGAAATATTATTAGAATATGCACAAATGAAATTCTTCAATGGTTAAACAAAAAAGAAATTCTTCAATGTAAGTGGTTTATAATTTCATTTGATTATGCAAATGTTCTAGTAGAAAGATATAAGTTAACTAGTTAAGTTTAGTCATGTGAAGGACAAAGCCACGTGATAAGATGATAAAAAAAGAAAATATTAAGATTGAAACTCAATTTGAAAACAAAATTAAGATTCTGAGTTTGTATAATTCGTCGGTCCTTAAGCTCTATGAGTTCTCAGTTTTGTGAACTGTGTTGAGAGTGAAAATAGAAATAAAATGTTTTATTTGAGGTTTTGTTTTGGTTAATTAGTTTATTGGCCAGTTACATCTACAATGCTCTGAACTTGATAGCTTTTTCCGTGTGCAATCCCGAACTTACAAAAGTTTCACTTTTCACCCTAAACTTGACAAAAGTACAAAAGTTTTCCTCTTATTGCCGATGTGTCTACTTTTGATTTGTTACGAACGAAGGTGGTTAATTATGTGCTTGTGTGTATCCAAATTGAGGGTCTAACATGACCATTCTTTTAACACATTTAAGGAGTAAATTGGTGCACTTTGACAAACTTAAGGATTAAATATTGCTAGATGCTAGTTTTATTTTTTATAGCTCTTTTCCCATAAAATAGTAACCCGGTTTTAGTCTTTCTGCAGTTGAATTCAAATTTACTATCAAAATCAAGACATAGACTTATAGAATTGAGTGTACATTATATACATATATATATATATATATATATATATATATATATATATATATATATATATATATATATATATATATATATATATATATATGTATGTATATACTTTCACACATGATTGAGTGGAGGCCGGAATGCACCTTGAATATTGTTAAAGAAAAATAAAAAGATCTAATATATATATATATATATATATATATATATATATATATATATATATATATATATATATATATATATATATATCTTATAATTTTATTGAAAAATGGAGGTTTGAGAGTTACACTGCACTCAAATAATATAAAATAAAAGAAAAGTTAAACAAACAAACAAGAAAGAATAAAAATCATGCATTGTGCTCCAGCTTCAAATTTCAAATTGCAAATTGCCCGAGGAGCTAGGCGCCACAAAAAGCACTCGCCTGAGCGAAGTGAGGCGCTGTGTGATAAAAATTTACAAAAATAATATCATAAAATAATAATCGTACTTCAATTAATTTATTTATAATAATTCGTATATAATATATAATAAAAAAATTTATATTATTAGTGACAAGTTTAAATTTAATTCTTAATAACTAATAAATAACTAGTTATCCTTGTGAAGCCTCATAAGTCTTGTTTCCATTGAGGCGCCAAAGTCGACGCCTTGACGCTGGCGAGGCACTCTGGCGTCGCACCGCCTCGCCTAGCGCCTAGGCGGACGCCTCAACTCCTTTTAATAACACTGCATGAAAGGACCAATTGAGGCTTTGCACAACCCCAATTTCCTTACATTATCCCCTTTGGTCAGCATATCTTCCAGATTCTTATCTCCCTCGATTTTCCTTTTAGTATCAGAGGAAAGAACTTTGTTGTTCTGCCCCTCTTGCTGAATTCTTCCAAGTAACTATAATGTCTTTCCCAGCTTTTGCTATCAGAATATACTCAACCCAACTAGATGACATAAAGACATGATTTTAATGTTTGGACATCCAGCTCACCGTTGCCCCATCCCATCTATTGTGAAGACATGTTAGAGTGTACTTTTTCTAGTATCCGTATCTCCACTTAGATTAGCATCCACATAACCATCTAGCACGCCCTTGACATTTCATAGCTTAGCGAACTACTATTTTTCCTTTGAGATACTTCACTAGCAATTTCACAGCTTCCCGATACTCCTTTCGTACATCTGACATGTATATAGACACAGCTCCCTTTTCATATGTTATATTAGGTCTTGTTCAAATCGTAGCATACATAAAACTCCCAACTAATGAGACATAAAGAACTTTGGCATATATTTTTTGTGATAGCTTTTTTTTATATAAATTTGAGATGGTACGACAACGACTTGCTTTTGGTTTTAGCATCAACAACTCTGATCCTTGTTAACACCTTTTGAATGTACTACTTCTGAGATAAATTTAAAACTCCAATAGGTCTGTTCCTAGCAATTCTCATTTCAAGAAAAACAAATTACTTAAAGATGTTTGTATTTGAAATGCATATTTATTTCTGAGAGAGAAAAGAGGGAAAGGACAAATGTCTCTGCTAGGGTTTGCTGCGCCACCTTTGTTTCACCACTAATCGTCACCTCTGGTTGCCGCCGTCTTGATCTCCGCTCATCGCCATGGCTACGCAATCTGTAACTTCTCATATTGATAATTATTTTATTGCTACTTAATTTTTTCAGCCTTCAAGAAGGCAGGCAAACCAAAACTTGATAACCCTAAGCCTTCTTTTGCGAAAGTGGTTCGGGGTTCAGATGTAGTCTCGCCGGCCGTAGCTTCGGCACAAGGCTCTACTAGGGGTGGTTTTACATCAGTGAAAATCCCCCAGGATTTATTAGACAAATGGATTTCTATGTGTTCGAATTCGCTCATTGGATGATTAATCCTTCAACGGGGTGAAAATCCGTACAAACTTCCCGGTTTGAAAGAAGCCCTAACTGTTATTTGGGTGATTAAAGAGCATTAGAGGTTGATCTCTCTCGGCAAGGGTTACTTCCATATATTGCTTGGCTCTAGTGAAATCAAACAATGTATATGGAGTAGAGGGCTTGTTGCCCTAAAACCTAGACTTCTATGATTACAGGCATGGCAGCCGAATTTTGATCCTTCGGGACAAAAATCAACTAGGGCTTTTGGTTTGAGTGAAATTCCATGGTCTACCTCAGGAGTATTGGGATCCGGCTATATTAGCCTGTATCGCCAAAGGAATTGGGCAATTTTCACGAGTTGATAATTTCACTATTGACGGTGATTATGGTCACTTCGCCTGGGTTTTAATCGATGTAGATTTGGCAGGTAGCCTACCATCTTCTATTGGAGTGGAAAAAGAGGGGAAACAAATATGGATTGATATTGAGTATGAAAACATACCGAAATTTTGTAAGATTTGCTCGTCTATTGGGCATGATTGGCGTGAGTGCTGAAGGAATAAAACTGGGTCTGACGGGGGAAAAGAAAAGCCCCAAGAAAAGGCTGAACCTCCTCGAAAGGACGGGCAGCCAATGGATAATGGATCGAATAAGAAACCAGCCACCAAAGAGAGGGCTGAACCGAATCTTGACCTCTTCCAACGAAGCAAGTCTAGGCAACGCTACTTGGAAGAAAGGCTTAAGGCATCGGCTTTTGTTCCCATGGCTAATGTCTTTAGCAATTTGGAAAATAACCTCAAGAAAAAGCATAAGGATACAACTCCTGTTGAGAGTCAGGAATCCTCGGATGATTCGAAAGAGGAGGATTTTGATGATGAGCAATCTATTGGAGAGCAGAATAGCGCAGTTGCTAGGGGACTCGAGCACTCACCGATGGTGAGGGAAAGAATTGACAACATTGAAGGGATTGAGCTAGAAGTGTCTCTGCACCACAATAAGGAACCTCAAACGCTTGCCATTACTGAGAAGGGGGAATCTTGGGCTAATTTAGTCAAGCAGGATGAGGCTGAGAAAGAATATAATACTTGGGAAGCAGTTAAGAGGAAAAAGAAAGCTAGTCAGCGGAGTTTATTGCCGATTGCGTGCAACATAAATACGATTTCGCAAACCGCTGCCTCTAATTTGAAGCCACTTTCGGTTCAAAAGAAGAAATGTTTAGTAATTACTACTAGGGATGGGCAGATCGAGGATCGGCAATCGGCGAAGGATTCTACTGATCATAGTGCCTCCAATACGGGAATCAGCTTTTCAGCGTAACCGCCATAATATAGGCTTCTAATCTCCTTGACATGGAGATCTTTTGCTTTTATTTGTCTCTATTTTTGTTTTCCTTTCTTTTCTTTTTTGTATTTTTCTTTTCCCCTTTTTTAATAAATAGAAGCTGGATTCCGGTTCTCAACCTTTAAATAAAAAAAGAACTCCAGCAAGAGACTTTTCTTAATATAGTTGATCACCTTCATACATAATCTTGATATTATTTACATATCATCCTCATACAAGAGTAAGATGATGGAAAACTCATCAAACATCTTGATGAAACAACACTGATCCTTCTCGGTCCTTGAAAGAATTCTTGTTCATGAATGAATCAAGTTGATGTAACACTGTCTCGAATCCTGCTTCAGTCTATACAAACTCCTTTCGAGCTTATACATAATTTGTTCCTTTCTCAGAACATCATGTCCTTTAGGTTGTTTCATATAAAAACAATATTTATACATTTATTTGTTCAAAAGGTGCCAATTCTCATCATCAATTATGCTGCAGAATTCTGATTATGGTCAACTTTAGTCAATACCTTCAATTTGAGAAAACCCTTTAATTATCATTCTAACCTTGAATCTCTAGTCACCATAATTTTTGTTCTTGTTCCTATATTTCAAATTGTTCAACATGGATTTCTTCCAAACATGCAACCTAGATAACTCCCAAGTTTTGATTCTTCTCAAGTGACTATATATCTTCATTAATGGGTTAGTCCTACTTATCAGAATCCTTCACATTCATGGCTTCATTATAGGATTTTGGGTATAGGTACGGTCGAGATTGTACTTATTCAAAGACCAAACATCTCTCGAAGATCTTCTCAATATTGGCTTAGGTGTCATTAGTTGCAGGCGGGTGTCGAATTCGTCAAGTTTAAATTAACCTGCTTAAATTTTGTGATAGTGGAAGCAGGGTCGATCCCACAGGGAGTGCTAAACTTTGACAAACCTTTTTAGCTGAATAGAAACTGCAAGAAAATAAATTAGGGGTATGGAAGTTTTGGTGAAAATTATAAAAATACAAAACTCAAAATTAATTGAAAACAATAATAAAAAGGCATCCTATCAAAGACATAATCCAATCTCGTTCATTCATTCGATCCTTGGTTCTAAAATAGTTCTAAATCAAGTTTTGCTAAACCGGTTATAGTTACCGAGAGACGCCCCTAGCAAACAATTCTCCCTTAATTTTAAATCAACCACGAGACGCTCTATGATTGACCCTAACTAAACCATAGTGCTTTGGAAACGTTCCTCAGTTTTAACTTGGTAATTTCTTTAAGAAATAGGAGAATCCGATTCAAACCAATTTGTCAAGATGCTTAACTCGTTTAAGTAAGATTATTTATTTCTTAAGATAGAAAAATCTTAATTTAACACTATACAAACCGATATGACAATTACGGATCAAATCAACTTGTATGTCAACATTGAATTCATCCAATTGAAACAAAGGGCCCTTTTTGAAACAAGTAAATGAATCAAAATAACCTTTAGGAACTGAAATAAACAAATAGCAAATTGATAAAGAAAGATGAAGTAAATTTAAACCTCACAAATGAAAAAAAAACCGAGAATTGAACTACCCTTCGATTGAATTAGAGAAACTAAAAATGGAGAAGCTAATTACAATCTTTTATTTTTATCTGCTTCCAAAGTCTCAGTAAAACTGAACACAAAGCCTCTTATATAGGCAGAATTAAAACTAATTAACAATGCTACAATTTCCACTAATAACTAATCTGTCATGTGCTGACCACGTTACAAACAACTTGTCATTTACCCTATTGAATTTTGCCATGTTGCCACGTCAAGTTGAGGGTAGTTTTCCATGTCATCCACTAATTAAGGATTAATTTAAGTGCTGCATCTTTGACCATATCAAAAATAACAAATATGAATTTAGTTACTCATTTTTTTGGGAAGCTAATATCCACTTCAGTTGATGCCAAACGTGTAAGTAATGGAATCCAAGTAAAACTCTAACAACTTCTTCAAAATCCACCATCTTTAACTTTTTCTCCAACTAATTGACTTTGTCCTAACAAAATAAAAATATTTTCACAATTAAGTCAATATCTCAAAAATAATAAATCATTAAAGCATAGGATAAAACAAAAATGATGCATAAAATGCATTTAACTGTTGCCCCCTAGTCTACCTCGAAGTCCACTATGCCATAGTTGGTCTACTGCAACCACTCACAAATGTTGAGCAACAGATGTTGTCGCAACTCTTTTCTGGGAAAAAGGGTTGGTTATGCACTCCTTGCAGTAAGTGTCTTATAGTAACGCTTTTATAGAGTTGCAAAAAATCTTTTTACCGTCACGATTTATGGCAGTCAGTTTGTTATATCAACACTTTTAACGTGATTGTAACACTTTTTTAGAACATGTTATTTTGTAACTGCAACAATTTTTTAACCTTTAAAATAACACTTTTTTTCTGCCTTTGGAAACATCTCCTACGACTACTAGTGAATTTTGCTAATTAACATTACACCAATTTGAGTGATTGCAAACCAGAAGGTTTTGTTTTAAAACCCCCCAGAGAAATATTGTGTTCCCCTAGAAGGAAAAAGATTGAGGCAGGTGAAAATTTCGGGGCGGGTGTCCCAACTAGGTTGATGCCCCCGCTTACCTAAAAAACACCTACCTCTCTTTATTAAAACAATCCAAATTCTGCTCGCAAGATGAGAGCATCATTGGACACAAATACTGCCTAAAGGTGATACGGATATGAAATTCGATCCCAAGTCACGCCTATTACAATGAAATGCAACAACAGATACCAGCTATCTAGTGACAACTGAGTAGTAAGCTCGGAAAATTAAAGACATCAGAAACGACAAAATTAAGGTTCCGTCTCCTATACTTGAAGAAGAACCAGCACAGATGAATGCAAGACCCCAGATGATCTTCTGTGCTTAAGACTCCTTCGAACACAAACTTATTCCTCCTTTTCCAAATAGCCCACGCAATCATAAACCATAAAGCCGTACCAAACTCGTTGCCAAGTCCCGAGGTAAAGTGCGCACGCCATAATAATAGAAAATCAGCCCCCTTCAAGGGCATTGTCACTGAAATCCCTAGTAGCAGAAAAGCTTGAGCCCATATACAATAGCTACCCAAACAACGGAACAAAGCATGATCGATTGTTTCAGTCTCCTCACAAAACGAACACTTATCATCCACTACTGCTTGGCATCCGCTACGAATCGGAAAAACCTTCGTTGGAAGACGTCTATGAAACAATAACCAGCCGAAGAATTTAACTTTAGGAAGAAGACACGCATTTCAAACCACCATGTAATCCGTTTCCGACATAGTCCATTGAGGCGTCCTGTAGAACCCCGAACAAAAAGAGGCGGTTGAAAATACATTATTATCTCCTAGATCCCATCCAAATCTATCTGCCACCCCCTGAAACGCAACATGAAGTTGTTGTCCTAAATTGCAGTCAGCCCCATCACCCACAAAAATCGCAGGGCATGTCTGGAAAATCCAATTCCGAAACTGGGTGCACCTCTCTCAACTCGAAATCCTCAGACTACGTTTCCAAAAAGGCCTAGAAAATTACGCTCCATCAGAAATTGAAAAACACCCATCCCCGAACCGAGCAAATTTTTCTATTACATAAGAGATACAAGTTAGGGAAGAGAACAGATAACAACACATTTGCCGTCCAATTATCATACCAAAAAGATCCGCAAACCCCGTTCCCCACTTTAACCCTCACATTCGATTTAAACAACTCCCAGAAGGATGAATTCTTTACACAGCAAGATAAAATGTCCCGCCAAACGTACGAAAGGCGTGAACTCTCAACATTTTCGAAAGAGTTCCATGAATCGAAGCCATATCTACGAACACATAACTTATACCATAACGATCCCTGTCCGTCTATTCTAGACCCCCATATCCATTTCAGCAATAAACTATAATTTACTAGTCTGAGATCCCTAACGTACAGGCCTCCTAGATTTTTTGGTAACATAATTGTCTCCCAACTCACTTTACAGATCCCTCTAGAGTCTGCATTACCTTTCCACAAGAAATTCCATATCAGTTGCACAAGCTTATTATTAATAGAGACCGGCATCTTATTTAATGATAGCAAATAAATCGGGATAGAAGAGAGAACCGATTTCATAAGGACCACCCTGCCAGCATACAATAAACATTGACCTTTCCAACTTGACAGCCGATTTTGGAACTTACCAATTAATGAGTTCCAATAAGACACCGGGATGCGCCTCGTACTGAGAGGGGCGCCTAGATAAGTAATAGGAAATTTCTCAATCTTACATCCCATAATCTCTGCACAACGATTCAACATGTCGTCCTGCACATTAATACCCATAATTGAGCTCTTAACAAAATTAATTTGCAAACCTGAAATTAGCTCAAAACAACGAAATAAACGAATAAAAATAGGTAAAAGGGACTCATCTGCAGGTAAGAAACACATCGTGTCATCCACAAACTGAAGAATAGATATATCCAACTCTGACCCATCAATACGAAACCCCAGCAAAATGCCCTTCAGGACACTTGCATCAATAAGCTGTTTAAGTCCTTCCACAGCTAAGACAAAAATAAACGGAGAAATGGGATCGCCTTGTTTAACCCCTCTACTCCATTGATAAGAATAGATGCTACCGAGTTCTCTCTACAAGCCACCATCCACCTAATCCACTAATCAGAAAAACCAATCCTCTTTAAAACTGAATCAATATAAGACCAAGAAACACTATTGTATGCTTTATGGAAATCAAGCTTAAGTGCTACTGAGGACTGACCACGACAGTGGATTGATTGGACCACTTCTGAGGCTATAAACGAGCATTCATGAATATTACGGCCTTCAACAAATGCAAACTAATTATCTGAGATCAGTTGAGGCAACACAACCTGTAACTTCTTCACGAGCACTTTCAACGTAATTTTATATATACCATGGATAAGGGCAATCGGTCTATAGTTTCCCATCAATGACGATCCAGGAACTTTAGGGATCAATACAGTAAATGATGATTTAATTGAATTGGGCAAATGATCATACCTATGAAATTTGCCATACAGCGCTAGCACATCCGGTTTCAGTTCCTCCCAGAAGCGTTTATAAAAGAAAAAATTAAATCCATCCAGACCCGGAGCCTTACCTTCTTGACAAGTGCAAACTGCATCCCACACTTCAGCCTCAGAAAAGGACTTAACTAGTTGAATATTGGCTGCCTCATCCACCATGTAGAAATTTAGTTCCCTCAAATCATACGGCACCTCCACATTTTTCGAAAACAACCTGGAATAAAAATTCTATATCGTGGATTTAATAAGTACCGGGTCAGAAGATACAACCCCATCAATTTCCAGCTGTGAAATCCGATTACCCCTAGACCTCACCGACGCCATCCTATGAAAAAAACTTGTATTATCATCACCCAGCATAGTCCAGTTAACTCGTGATTATTGATGGCAGATTTGTTCTAGGTTTCGTCTACAAATAAGTAATTTTGATCGTACGCGCTGAAGCTCTAAATTACTCTCCACCTCAATAGGCCGAGACACCGAACTAGATGTCAAGGATACAACACGAGTCACTAACTTCTTTATTCTTCCCTTTAACCCGCCGAAATTAAAGAGATGCCAAGGCTGAATATAGCTCCTTAAACGGCACAGCTTAAAATCAATGTCACAACCCGGAGCAGCCAATTCTATAGCCTGCCACTTCAACTTTAGAAAAGGTAAAATCCATCATTCTCCCACCAATAATTCAAAGAGCAAAAAATCTTTTTACCACCCCATACCGATGCATGGGACTGGTAAATAATCGGAAAGTGATCTGATAATGTCGAATCAACCATCATCAAACTTTGTCTCGGCCACCTATCGAGAATATCGCACGACACCAGGACTCGATCGATCCTCAAAAAGGATAGGCTATTAGACAACGTATAATCACGGCCATGTAATGGTAAATCAAATAGAGCACATTCATTGACAAACTCCTAGAACCTAATCATCGAACTCGACATCATATTCTCGCTTCTACCTCTCTCAGAGCTATGTAACACTTCATTGAAATCACCATATATCACCAAATTATCCACGTTTTGAAAATAGGGGAGCAGATTAAACCAAAACTGATTCCTCTCACTAGAGATAGGGGGACCATATAAGCATAATAAGTTTACTTAAGTTGGCTAGACACAATATGTAGCAAGCACCATCTATCTGTGGAAGCACTAATCAATCCATGAATTAAACTAGAATTCCATGAGAGCAGTAGACCCCCTGACAAACCATGCAAAGGGATACAATGTGATTGAAACTCATTATGGCCCCAAAACTTCCTGATAACCTGATCTAAAACTGACAGAGCCTTTGTCTTAATCAGAATAAAAACCTGAAGCTGCCACTTTCGAACACATGACCGTACGAAAAATTGTTTAGCCCCATTTAACAAGCCCCCACGATAATTCCAACATATAAAACTCAATGACATAATAATACTAACGATAACCCAGCTCGGATAACAGTCAGCTCACCGTCGCTACCCCTCCAAGGCCTCTATAATTAATCCCATATTTTGTTCATTAAACAACTCAAGCTTTTCACCAATTCGAAATGTCATTAGTTCCTTACTAACAATCAGCTCATTTTCTTCCCTCCGGATGACAATTCTATTCATATTTGAGATGTTCGGGCCCGAGGAGCTTGAATCCTCCATAACTTTGTTCCCCCTAATTATCGGACTATCACTAGGAGAATGGTTACTTTCTGGGTTTGTATTATTGCTATCCGTTCCGTTCTCATCATCCTCACTCATTCTAGTCTCAACTTCGTTCCCCGATGATTCCCAACTACTACTGTCAGAAGGATCCTCCTCCAACTCACTCAACTCTTCCGACCCATACTCCTGACAGTGTTGACACCCAACTCCTAGTCTAAGATTCGTATAAATCATCACATCCCTATCACCCAAAGCTAGGGTCAGATTTCTGCTAGCTGTCCCTAGCGGCACGGAAACAAGGCATGATACTATGTCCAAGCGATCCGGTTTTTCAAAATTACAATCCAATCCAACAATCCGTCCAAACCTCGCTGCAAGTTCACGCACCACAGGTTCACAGACAAAAAGCTGGCGGAATTCCCATGAGATCCAGATACATAATACATTCCGACGGCGTGAAATCCACTGGTAGTGTACAAACCGACTCCACAATATGTTCCATAACTTTCCAATAAGCTTTCATAAAATCCGTAAGAGCCACATCTGATACAAATGAAATAATAACGCAATATCCACCAACAAGAGCAGTAAACTTAAACTCAAAGCCATGGTCACTCAATAGATCATATATATTACGAATGTGAGAAATATTTTTGAGTTTAACCAAACAACATTTTGATTTCCAGGGTGCAATTTTAACCACTAACTCACTATTCAGATAAGGTTCAGCAGGTATAACTGGAGCAGATGCCGCCTGAATAGGATTGATGGCTGAATCCTCTCGCGAAGCTTGATTTGCCACAACAGCCGCAAATGAGTGATGATCACGTGGGGAGTTACGGAACGTAGCCTTCTGAATTGGCACCACGGGGTTAGGCCGCCCTTTAGGGGGCGTTATCGACTTGTCATACCTAGCCCTGAAAGCTTTGAGTCTCACCACATCAATCACTATCATATTCAAAGCTTTCAACGCCTCTTGTAGTCGCATGGTGCCATCGAGAGTGATGAACCCAAAATTAAGGTTCTTAGCATTCCTTTTCCAAGCAATATAGGCCCATCCATTCACTCCGTACCTATCGAAAACTCTTTTCATTACTGCTGCATCAAAGTGATTCGGGAAGTTCTCGAAGTATATTTTCGGGGGATTAGGGTTTGTAGTTTGGCGATTGTGGGGAGGCTCGAGGAAGGGGTTGCGGTGTTGGGGCTGGCGGTTGGTTTCCGATCGGAACAGGGTGGTTGACGGACGGTGGAGATGGTGACGGCTGAGGAAGGGGGTGGGGAGGGTGCGGGTAGGGTTTCGCTCCATAGGGTGATACACAAATCTCTCTTTCAACTTTGTTTGTTTTAGAAGAACCTGCAAACCAGAAGGTTTCATACAAATAATGAATGAACTTAAAAATAGAAATTTACACACTAAAATTACACAAAAGGAGTATCTTTCTAAGAGTAGTAAAAAAAAAATTAATAGTCCACATCGATAGTATATGTATTATCCTTGGATTTAAAGGGGGGTCTGGATGCATTTTATATTTCTGATATTTTGTCATATATATATGCTGACGTTCATGATACATTAATCAAGAAAATGGAACAAAATAATTTGGGAAATTGTAGAGGGAGTTCAACACTTTTTGTTTGTTTATTTGTTAGGAAAATACAAAGCGGACAAACAACAGAAATTTTTAACCCAGTTCGCCTGGTAATGACCTTAATAAAAAGCAATCATTTAACTATTTTTTACATGAGATGCCTTCTGCTTTTGATGTAATCTGCATTCCTACTCTACTCTTTGCCCTTTTCTCAAGGACGGTTTCTTAAAACAGAATACTAATTTTTGTTTAATATCAATTGCTGATATTCTCTGTGTATGTATGACTTTTTTCTTTGTTATTTTCAGGGGAGGCCTGGTGTTTGTGACTTAGCCTTGTAGTCGGCAGTTGGTGTTCAAAATCTTGCAATTCAAAAGACTTGTTGCAGGAGTAAAAATGGACCCCTTTACTGATTTGGGAGTTTCAGTTGCTAGTGAAGTTGCAACTTCCGGGTTGGCAAAAATAAAAAAACATGCTGCGTACCTATATAAGTACAAGGACAACATGTGTGCCCTACAAGTTGCAAGTGTTCAGCTAGATGCCAAGAGGGCTGACGCAAGTCGTTTCACGGAAGATGCTAACAGCAGGCTGAAAGGTATTAGCTCTACTGTTGCTCTTTGGCAGTCTGATGCAAACGATCTACATCAAAAGGCTGATAATATAATCTCTATAAATAACATATCTTGTCTTAATCTATGGTCTCGATATTCCTCAAGTAAGCATGCTTGGGAGTTGATTCAAGACATAAATAAAAAGGTTCAAAGTGCTCCTGATTTTGGTACATCCTTCGATCTCCCAATTGCGGAATCTGGAGACATATCCAACCTAAGAGGTTCTATGGACTTCGACTCGAGGCTAACAATTCTAAATGGAGTTTTGGAAGCATTGAAGGATGAGGATACGGGTATGTGTAGTATCTGCGGCATGGGAGGGATTGGTAAAACCACACTGGCAAAGAACCTTGTTCGAAGCGTTGAAGCTGATCGTTTGTTTGGTAAGGTTGCAATGGTAACTGTGTCCCAGAATCCTAGTTTTGAGAATATTCAGATGGAGATTATCGAATTGCTGGGGCTGAAATTTGATGAAACCACTATGCCAGGCAGAGCTAAGAAGTTGAAATATTGGCTTTCGAATAATAAGACCCTTTTAATATTGGATGATGTTTGGTGGCAGTTCCATATTGAAGATTTTGAAAATGTTGGAATTCCTTTGGGGGCTAAAAGTTTCAAAATTGTTGTCACTTCAAGGAACGAAGACGAGTGCAAGAAAATGGGGTGTAAACCAAACTTCCGTCTGAAAGGTTTAGATGATGGAGAAGCTTGGAATTTGTTTATGCAAAATGCAGGGAAATGCGTTGAACATAGGAATTTAGAAGAAACGGCAAGGAAGATAGTAGCCGAGTGCGATGGCTTACCAATTGCCATTGTAACTATTGCTAGTGCGTTGAATGACAAGCTTAAAGGTGTATGGGACGATTCTCTCAGAAAGCTACAAAAGTCGAACCTGCAAGGAATCTCAGGCATGGACAAAGTGTACTCTCGGATACAATTGAGTTATGATCTACTGAATGATGAGGAAGCCCAATCATGCTTTCGCCTTTGTTGCTTGTTCCCTGAAGATTACGATGTTCCAGTTGAAAAATTGGTGTTTTACGGAAAGGGCTTAGAGTTATTTGAAGGTGTGGAGAGCTTGAAGGAAGCAAGGGATAGAGTTGATACGATCATCGACAAACTTAAGAAATCGTTTCTGTTGCTAGATGCTAAGGGAGATGGATATGTAAAACTGCACGATATTGTACGTGATTTCGCAATATGGATTTCCTCAAAAGATAAATATCCGTATCTCATAAAATGTAAGAAGGAAATGGAGACGTGGCCAGAGGCATGTCAGCTGGAAAAGTTGAGAGCAATTTCAATTGTGTGTGACACAATTCAGGATGTCATCCCTGTTGAACCTAGATGTCCAAACCTTGAACTACTACAACTCCATGTTCGGGATGACTCATGTGAGCTCCCGAATGGCTTTTTTGAAGGAATGGAAGAACTCAGAGTTGTAGATTTGCAACTCGGAACACGATTACCACCGCTTTCCAGGAAAAAGAATCTCCGAACTTTACTGATCAAGAGTAATCGTGAAGGGAAAATGGTGGATCCTATTTATATTAGAGAAATGCTAGGAAATGGTGATATGAAAAATCTAGAAATCTTTTCGTTATCATGTACTTATTTCTCGGATTTTCCAGAGGAGATAGGAAAGTTGTGCAACCTGAAGTGTCTTAGATTCAAGCAAGTGAGTTTTGAATATATGCCACCTGATGTATTGTCAAAATTAGTGAAGCTAGAAGAGTTGAGATTGCCGCTGCCTTTCATAAATTGGGGATGGAGAGAAGTAATGGGGGATAGAAGAGTCAATGCTAGCCTTAATGAGATAGAATCTGTACCGCTAAATTCAATAAATATCACTGTACCAAAGGGTTCTGTTTTGGCAGAAAAGTTAGTCAGCAGCATAACAAGATTTCAGATATTTTTTGGGAACTATGACTATAGATTTCTTTGGCGTAAAAATTTTACACAAGAAACTCCTATCAATTTGATAAAAAGGAAATTTGGTTCGGATTCAAATGTTTTGATCGTGTATGGGGTTGATGCGCGCAAAGCTACAGCAAATTGGACAAGTAGTTTGCTGACGAAATGTGATGTGCTAATATTGAGAAGAGTCAGAGAGTTGAAGTATCTAATGTTCCAACAGTTGAGAGGAAACAATGATTCCGGGTTTCCATGTACATATTTCTCTCACCTGAAGACTTTGGGGACGAAGCACATAGATAGCCTGGAAGAAGTATGGCATGGCACTTATATGTCAAACATAGAATCAGCTTGTTTTCCTAATTTGACTAAGATTACAATATCCCGTTGTCAAAAGTTGAAACGTGTGTTTCCGCTGTCAGTTGCTATGCAACTACCACAACTGCAACACATGAAGATAACTGATTGTAAAGAAATGGAAGAAATATTCTACAAAGATCAAGTGGATAATGGAAATCAGGTTAATTTAATTTATTTTACTCAATGTTAAATTTTTTATATATATGGATAATCATAATAATTACAACTCCTAAAATATAAATTAAATTTCATTAACGACTGGTACAAGTAAATACTTCAACAACAACACAAGCTCGCAATCCAAATGATCCCATAGACCAGGTGTGTGCTTGAATTTATTGAAATATCTAAATAAAACTTAATAACAAACTTAGATTGCATATTTCAATTCTATGGATATGAGTATAGGGTTATATTTTATAAACAAAATGGTCTTTCTAAAATACATTACTATAATTAAGATTTTGTAACTGATAGTTTAAGTATAAAAATGTTGTTACGAAACTTTGCTCAATTTATTATAAGGTATGCTGATAATAATAATAATAATAATAATAATAATAATAATAATAATAATAATAATATTGTTTTTGTATGAGTATAATAATAATACTGTTGTTAAGCTCGACGGTTTAAATAATGGTTTTGAAAATCGGACTGGACTAGGTTTGACTAGAATCGGCTAGTGGTCCGGTCGGTTTTCAACTGATTTTTACTTTGGTCAAGAATCAGTCAACTATAGGTTAATCGGACCGGAAACTGGTTCAACCAAATCAAATAATTTAAAATAAATGAATTTGTGTAAGCTCTAGGATTCGAATACAACCTATAATAAAGTGTTGACCAATCGGGCTACTCTCTATTATTGATAGATTACTAAATTAATTTTTTATATTGTAAGCTAAAACTTTCAAATTGTTTCAAATAGAATTAATATTTAGTTTTCTCAAAACTATAATAAATATATATTTTATCTTATTTAATGTATTTAATAAACTAGTTTAACCATTTTATATTTTTTAGAAAAATATATAATTTAATATCTTTTATATAACAAAAAAACATTTGAAAATTTTCAACTTTGCAATATAAATTAAATTTATTAACTTTTTTTATCCGATTTTTAACATTTTGTTTGATCCGAACTAATTTCGGCTTACTGCAAAATTAAGACATATTTGCTTTCACTAAATTATGAGATTAAATGTTGTATTTTGTTGTTAGTGAAACTATGAAGTATTCACATTAAATACTATAAATTATCAGTGTAATATAGCTTAAATTATATATTTTTATTTCAAATTATTAATAATATTAGTATTTTAACATGTTTTAAGAAAATTTAGTTTGATCGCTGATTTAATCCGGTTGAACATTAAATTCATGACTCGATCCCTTATTTAGATTAAGGATTTGGAGTAGGGTTGGACATCAACACTACTCCAAACATAGCATTTACATTATTTATAGAGTACCATTGGACTTGGTCTTAGTCTAAAAGTAATATTGTTTTCATTCTTTTGTTATTTTCGTATATAGATTTGTCATACTTTAAGTTCTAATTATTTATCTCAAAGACACTATTGTATTTCAATCGTCGAATTTCCATTGCGACTTGAATTAGCAAAGAAAGTATAATTTCATTAATTAAAAGCCTTAATATATATCTTGTTTATATATAGTAATTTTGGGATAATAAATAAATGCCTTTTTCACATAATGGCCAGTTTTCTGGAATAAGTAAACTATGAAGCACGGAAACTTCGGTTACATGCTGTTTCAGCGTATCCGTGTCCGTGTTCGTTTTCCCATAGTTTCCAAACCTATATTTTTTAGAAATGACGTTTTCCGGTTTCCGTTTCCGTTTCCGTGCTACATAGTAAGTAAATATTTGTGATTCATTCATGACAGACTGCAAAACTCGATGAAAAAGAAGCCGATGATGATGCAACGGGTTCTTTTATTTTCCCACAACTAAGAGTACTGCGACTTTGGGAGTTGTCTAAACTCAGAATTTTGCTCGATGGGAATCATGAGATGGAATTGCCTTCACTAGAGAAATTTGAAATTCATCAATGCAATAAGATAGAAGCTCTCTCCAAGGGATCGTTCAAGGCTCCAAAACTCAAAGAAATACAAATAAATTGGAAAATCCATCGATCCGGAGAGGATCTTAATACAATTGTGAGGAATACAGTACACTCTTTCCCTTGAACTTTCTTTTTGATGAGAAATATAGGTCCCTTGAACTTTTTAGCTATATTCTTCTTTTACTTTAAGACATTCTATGTACATTTTTTTACATTTTCAGTTAAATCAAACTTAGCCTAGATATATGAAAATGATGAGTTATTACGATGGCGTTGAAAGTTTTATTGATATTCTGAATTGATAAATAAAAAAAGAGTAAAAAAGCCTAGAACGACTATTAATAGAAACCCCGGGCTAGTAATATTTTACATTTCATGGTTGACGTTGCCAATAAAAATTAGTAGTCACATTAATATACTTCGAGGTCAAGTTCTTGTTCCCTTTGTTGAAATATTTGACCACGTCCTGCAGATTTAGTTTGTTCTATTTTCTAGTTATACATCACGTGAATAATTCTCCAACGGCAGTAGTTTTACTTGGTCTTTAGCGTATCTTTTAGTTTGTTTTTTAAGTGATATTTCCCTACAAGATAGCCCGTTAGTTTTTATCTTTTTGCTATATATTGTTACTCCAATTATCAATAATAATATATCTCAAATTCCTTGCTTCATAAAATAGCTGATCGTATTCCTTTCATAATGAAATTCTTTTCTTCTGTCGTGTACTTGTTTTTTTTCTCTGTCAAATAAACTCCAATACCCTTTGTAAGAACTTGACCATTACACGAGGTTCTACTAACTTAACTCAGCCTATAGCTGACAACTTAATTTGACCAATATTAATTTGGCTTCTCTTACTTAGAAAAATTTGAATACTTTGATAATCCTTGTTGTTGTACACCATTCTAGGGATTGCTTTTCAGTTTATTATTAATTGAGTTCCAAAGCTAACAATTCTTTGCATATATCTGCAGGTTGCGACACAAAAGAACTATATCTGGAGAACAACTGTTTAACTTCATGATGTTTATTTCTTTTATCTATCTGTTGCAAAATTTGTGTTAAGATATTATTTTGTATGGTGTGTCCAAATTATCATTGTACTTGGAAAAAAAACGACCATTTTCCCCCTGCATTTGACAAAAAAGATCTGTTTTCCCCCTTGTTGCCTGTTGTTTATCGAGTCGAGGCAGCAAAATCGGATTGCTTTTGTTAAGTGTTAAAGGGGAATTGGTTGCTCATGTTAAGCACATGAGGTGAATTATATGAACTTCTAAGTTTAGAGAGTGAAGACTCTTAATACCAATAAGTTTAAGCGGCAAATAATGTATTTGTTTGATTATAAACTTGATCCATATCAATGAAAACCCAAAATTCAAATCCAATCAATTGGAGTCCAATGCCACAAATCTAAAATGTAGTAAATTTATTTAGGTATTTTAAGTATGTAGATTGTTGTGTGTGATAACCAAATTGGAGGCTATTAACTACAATCAATTTGGAGGCTATTAAATTAACTAAATAAGTTGGCTATAATTGTATTAGTTGGAGGTGGTGGTGAGTAATTGTGTTAGTTGAGAGTTGTATAATTCACCTATAAATAGGTGAGTTGTTTAGTTATTTTTCATCAACAAAAAATAAGAACTTCTTTAGAGAGAAAAGAAATAAAGAGTAAGATGTAGTTTTGTATTTTGGGTGAGGGCGTTCTTGTAATATCTTTGAGTTTAATAAAAGTTTGAGTGTTTTAAATTCCAATAAAGTGGTACCAAAGCTAGGTTGAGAGCACAAGTCCTCCCGAAAAGAATTTTTTTTTCCGAGTGCGAAAAAATTGAGTTGAAACTGCCCATGTAACGAAATTATTTTTATAATTATTGTTATTATTATTATTGGATATAAGACATGAGGAAATAAGAGTTAATTAAGTTAGAGGGATGAATTAGGTATTTAATTATTTGTTTAATGGCATTGTTGGAAATTGGAAAAAAAAATATCATAAAATCCTTATCCTATACGTATCCTTCCCTTCATCTTCACCTTCATATTCTCCATTCTTCCTTACCTTATCAAAAATTTTCCTTAATCTGAAAACTTGCGATTTCTTCGATTCAACTTCAAATTCTTGTTAGAAATCGATTATAAAGCCCTCTGTCATCATCAATTTTAGTGAATCAAGGCTAGAAGAAGAGGATTTCAGATTTTAAGGTTCGGATGGACAGTAAACCGAATTTGAGGTGAGTGATTTTTTTATGAAATTAAAGTTTAATTAGTAGAATTCATGGTAGATTAAGCATATTTATGGTATTACGAAGTTTAATTATACAATATCTTGATAGAATTATATATCGCTATTGTAGAGGAAGCTAGTGCAAGCAAATCAAAGGCAAAAGAGGTAGAAGAGAGCTAGAAAGTGCTTAGAAAAAGGTTTGTGTCTCAAATTTGATTTCTCGGTTTTTCGGAAAATTTTCCAGATTTGTATCCCTGTTTTGTTTTAATGTTTTCTCTAGTTATATAAATCCGATTTGAATGATTCTTGATTCTATTGATATCTACAAAAACTAAGGAATATATGTTCAGAAGAAACTCTATTGAATTTCATTCGTTTTCAATGTGAAATTTTCATTTGAAGTTGAGTCATGAAATCTGTTTTCGGAAAATCTCAGATTTGTACACTGTTTAGTATTTTGATCATAACTTTGGTTATACAATTTGAATTTCTGTGATTCTGGTGGATTTGGAAAGCTGAGACATGTGGCTAACTATGTTTATGAGAAAGTTCTTCGATTAGATGATGTTTTAATGGTGAACAATGCAGGGGAAGTCAGGTCACGAAATCTGGAAGTTTCTGAAAAATATGAATGTTGATTTTATTGTGTTTTAATTAAAGTTTGATGCTTTAAAATTTAGGATTTGAATTTCTTTATTAATGAAGTTATGTTGAATTATGTTTGATGGTTTGTACTGGAATTTTTAAGATGTTACTTTGATTTATTGCCCTTATTAAACGAGTGGAATACGGGTCATGGTAGATTGGTGCCAATAAAGGGGGGTACAGTACTGTACAAACAATTAAAGCTTTGGCTTCGGGCTTCGGCCGGTATTCTAATAAAAATATATTGATATTGAAGCTTTGGCTTTGGGCTTGACCGATATATTGATTTTGAAGCTTCGGCTTCGGGCTTGACTGATATATTGATTTTGAAGCTTCAGCTTCGGGCCTGACCGATATATTGATATTGAAGCTTCGGCTTCGGGCTTGTCCGCTCACGTATTCATTTTACCGTTATTCATGACTTGTTTACTTTGGGCAATATATGGTTAATGTGTTTGGAAAAATTGGATATAAATTTGATTGTACTCTGAAGGGTTTATAATATAAGTTTTGTGTTTTGGTTTTATAAAGTTGTTTAATTTGTTTTGACTTATGAACATACTTTATTTCTATTTTAAAAATGTTTAAAGTTGTTGTATTTCTTTTATGGACACTACTAACCAAATTGCTTAGCGTGTAGTTGTTTTTCTACACGTATGGTGAAGATTTGTAGATAGCTTGGACCAAAGTAGTATAAGTGGATCAGCTTGAAGAGCATATAAGGAAAAACACGAGGCAGATTTGTATTTTAATGTAATATTATGATTTGTAGAATAATGGCATGTATTAGATAATGTGAGAAATGTAAAGTGACATTGAGAAATATTTGGAAAATAACTTGGAGTTTGAAACATTATATTTGTATTTATACATATTAAAACTATAAGTATTGTAACGAACCGAAATTTCTAAAAATTTACTTATAATAAATTACTATGGTATTAAAATATCGTGAAAATTATTTTTGTAGTTATTATTATTGTTATTGGATATAAGACATGAGGAAATAAGAGTTAATTAAGTAAGAGGGATGAATTGAGCATTTAATTATTTGCCCAAGGGCAATATTGGAAATTGAAAAAAAAACAAAATCAAATCATATACGTATACCTCATCCCCTTCAACCCATTCAATTTCATTTCCTTCTCCTTCTCCATTCTTCCTCTCTTCCTTTAATCAAAATTTTCCCTAATCCAAAAACTTCTGATTTCTTCAATTCAACTTCGAATTCTAGTTATAAATCGATCCTTAAGCCCTCTATCATCATCAATTTCAGTCAATCAAGACTAGAAGAGGAAGATTTCAGATATTAAGATTTGGATGAATAGTAACCGGAGTTTGAGGTGAGTGATTTTTGGTGAAATTAAAGCTTAATTAGTAGAATTCATGGTAGATTAAGCATATTTATGGTATTATGAAGTTTATTTATACAATATCTTGATAGAATTATATATGGCTGTTGTAGAGGAAGCTAGTGCAAGGAAATCAAAGGCAAAAGAGGTAGAAGAGAGCTAGAAAGAGCTTAGAAAAAGGTTTGTGTCTCGAATTTCGATTTCTCGGTTTTTCGGAAAATTTTCCAGATTGTATACCTGTTTTGTTTTAATGTTTTCTCTAGTTATATAAATCCGATTTGAACGATTCTTGATTTTATTGATATCTACAGAAAGTAAGGAACATATGTTCAGAAGAAACCTTATTGAATTTCGTTCGTTTCAATGTGAAATTTTTGTTTGAAGTTGGGTCACGAAATCTGTTTTTGGAAAATCTCAGCTTGGTATACTGTTTAGTATTTTGATCATAACTTTGGTTATACAATTTGGTTTTCTATGATTCTGGTGGTTTTGGAAAGCTGAGACATGTGGCTAATTATGTTTAGAAGAAAGTTCTTTGATTCGATGATGTTTTAATAGTGAAAAATGCAGAGGAAATCAGGTTACGAAACCTGGAAAAATTCTTGAAGGTATGAATATTGATTTTATTGAGTTTTAATTGAATTTTGATGCTTAAAAATTTAGGATTTGGATTTCTTAATTACTGAAGTTATGTTGAATTATGATTGATGGTTTATACTAAAATTTTTAAGATGTTACTTTGATTTATTTCCCTTATTAAACAAGTAGAATAAGGTTAGGGTAGATTGGGGCCAATAAAGGGGGGTACAATACTGTACAAATAATTGAAGCTTCGGCTTCGGGCTTGACTGATATGTTGATTTTGAAGCTTCGGCTTCGGGCTTGACTGATATGTTGATTTTGAAGCTTCGGCTTCTGGGTTGACCGATATTTTGATTTTGAAGTTTTGGCTTCGGGCTTGTCCGCTCCCGTATCCATTTTACCATTATTCAGGACTTGTTTATTTTGGGCAATATGTGGTTAAAGTGTTTAAAAAAATTTGGATACAAACTTGATTGTACTTTAAAAGAATTACTATATAAGTTTTGTGATTTAGTTCCATAAAGTTGGTTAATTTGTTTTTGACTTATAAATATACTTTGTTTCTATTTTAAAAATATTCAAAGTTATTGTATTTCTTTTATGGACACCACTAAGCAAATTACTTAGCGTGTAGTTTTTTTTCTACACGTAGGTGGAGAACTTGTAGATAGCTTGGACCAAAGTGGAATAAGTGGATCAGCTTGAAGAGCGATTAAGGAAAAACTTGAGGTGGATTTGTAATTTAATGTAATATTATGGTTTGTAGAATAATGGCATGTACTAGATAGTGTGAGAAATATAAAGTGGTATTGAGAAATATTTGGAGAATAATTAACATTGATAAATAATTTGGAGTCTCAAACATTATACTAATATTTGTATATATTGTAATCTATAAGTATTGAACTTTATATTGTGGAGTAGAGTTGTTTATTGGGTGTTTATAGTTACCGTGGCACTCCCTATAGGGGGGTGTTACAAGTATTAAACTTTATATAGTGGAGTAGAGTTGTTTATTGGGTGATTATAGTTACTGTAGCACTCCCTATAAAGGGGGTGATACATTTATTGGTATCAGAGTGAGGTTTAGGCGATGCTAGGACTAGTATGTACATGCCATTTAGGATATAAATATGTTATGTTAGTTGTTTGATCCACTTTGGTCCAATTTTCAGGAATAAGAATGGCTATTAGTAGTTACAACCACAATGAGGAAGAGGATGCTGAGAGTATAGTCCATATTAGACAAGGGGATGAACAAAGACGTGAACCTCCACCAGTTCATGGCTTTCCCGAACAACCTACTCCAGCACAAGCTACTTTACTTCAGCATATGACTACTGAAGTAATTACACAAGTGTTACGAAACATACCAATCCCTCAAGTTCCTGTAGTACCTCATATTGAAAGAAGAGAGGAGAGAACTCCTCTTGAAAGAATCAAGAAGCTTCTGGCTGATGACTTCAAAGGGGACACAGTAAATCCTGCATTTGCAGAAGATTGGCTTGATCATACTAAATGGTGTATGACTAGGCTTCATTCTACAGATGAAGAGAGACTAGATTCTGTGCAAGGTCTGCTCAAATAATAAGCAAGGAGGTGGTGGGATAACATTGTACGAGAAAGGTGCCCCGAAGAAATCACCTGGGGTCTTTTCTTGGAACAATATGATAAGAAGTATGTTAATGTACGATTCAAAGATGAGCAGAGTAAATTGTTCTTATCTTTGAGATAGGGACAAATAACTGTATTAGAATATGAAATTCAATTCCTCAAACTCGAGAGGTATGCTCATGATATCGTTGACAGTGAAGTAAAGTGTTGTAAGAGATTCAAGGATGGGCTGAATGATGAAATTAAAGTGCATTTACTTGCATAAAAGATTAGGGTGTTCAATGACTTGGTTGATGTTGCTACGGGCATTGAGAAGATCAATTCAGATAGGCAACAAAGAATGGTTAAAAGATCTGGATTTCAAAAGGGGTCACAAGGTCCAACTAGTACAGAATCTCTAAGTAAGAAATAGAAGGGAACATCAGAACAAACATAATATCATTTTAGAGGGTTTCCACCGAGATAAACCATAAGTACGGGGTCAGCGGCTAGTATACCTTTAGGTCGAGACAGAGGAAATATTCCATAATTTTTTAATTGTGGAAGGATACATACAGGGGAATGTTGGGGAAAAGGTAGAGTCTGCTTTAAATGTCGCTCGAGGGAACATTTGATTGCAAATTTTTCTCAAAGACAGATAAGTACATCTGCACGTGTAGTAGTTCCTACTCCCACAATGCAAGGTGGAAGAGGAAGGGGAAGATGAAATGCTAGTGGTTCCAGTGGACATGATGTAGCTCAACAAGCATCGCAGAGTGGTAGACCGGGAGGAATTGCGCGAAGTTATGCAATTCGAGGGCCTGAGACTCGGGAATCTACTGAAGTTATTATGTATAAATTTTCATTCTTTAATCATGATGTTTATGATTTGATAGATCCCGGTTCATCTCATTCATATATATGTACTACGTTAGCATAAGAGAAAGGGTTGCATGTAGAAGATTTAGGGTGAAATATTAAAGTGACCAATCCTTTAGGACATAGTGTGATAGAAAATAAAGTGTCTATGAATTGCCCTATTATGATTCAACATCAACTTTTCCTTGCAAATTTAATTGAGTTACCTTTATGAGATTACGAAGTTATCTTGGGAATGGATTGGTTATCGGAACATCGAGCTGTGGTGGATTGCAAAAACAAAAGAAGTCACTTCAAGTTTTTGATGGAGAAGAAATAGTTATCGTGGGGGAAAGATCATATTATCTCTATAACATAATTTCTTTTATGAAGACTAAAAGGCTGGTTAGGAAGGGATGCCAGGCTTACCTAATCTTCGCTCTAGAATCAAAGAAAGGTGAGTTAGAATTGCAGAATGTTCCTACGGTATATGATTTTCCCGATGTATTTCCAGAAGAACTACCGAGGTTGCTACCAAAAAGAGAGGCAGTATTCGCAATTGATGTGTTGTCGGGTATCACATTGGTGTCCAAAGCACCATATAGAATGGCACCTGCTGAACTGAAAGAGTTGAAGATCCACTTGCAAGAATTGTTAGACAAAGGATTCATACGCCCGAGTATATCCCCGTGGGGTGCACCAATGTTGCTTGTTAAGAAGAAAGATGGGTCACTCTGATTATGTATCGATTACTGGGAGTTGAATAAATTGACAACGAAGAACAAGTATCCATTGCCAAGGATTGAAGACTTATTTGATCAACTCAAGGGTACCAAATACTTCTCCAAGATTGATTTGAGATCAGGTTACTATCAGATGAGAGTGAAAGATGATGATTTTGCAAAGATGGCTTTCCGAACCAGATATGGGCACTATGAATTTTTGGTGATGCCATTTGGTCTAACTAATGCACCAGCAGCATTTATGGACCTTATAAACCGTGTCTTTTACTTATATTTAGACAGGTTTGTAGTGGTTTTCATTGATGACATTTTGGTGTATTCTAAGTCACGGGAAGAGCATGATCAACATTTGCGGATAGTCTTCCAAACTTTGAGGGAAAATAAATTATACGCTAAACTTAGCAAATGTGAGTTTTGGCTTGAAGAAGTTACTTTCTTAGGCCATGTTGTTTCTCCAAAAAGAATTAATGTGGATCTCAAAAATATAGGAGCAGTTGTAGAATGGAAACCACTAAAGCACCCTATGGAAGTCAGAAGTTTCCTTGGCTTAATAGGGTTTTATAGAAGATTTGCGAAGGGATTTTCAGTAATTGCTGCATTATTGACGAAACTACTTCAAAAGAATGCAAAATTTGAGTGGAATGATAAGTGCCAATAAAGTTTTGAGAAGTTGAAGGCGATGTTGACAAAAGCACCCATCCTTACCCAGCCAGAGCCTGGAAAAGACTTTATAATCTGTAGTAATGCTTTTCATAGTGGTCTTGGGTGTGTTTTGATGCAAGAAGGAAAAGTGATTGCCTATGCTTCCAGTCAATTGAAGAATCATGAAAGGAATTATCGTACTCATGATTTGGAAATGGTTGCAATAGTCTTTGCCTTGAAAATGTGGCGACACTATCTTTATGGAGAAAAATGTTATATTTATACAGATCACAAAAGCTTGAAATATTTACCAACACAGAAGGAGTTGAATTTAAGGCAGAGAAGGTGGATGGAATTCATTAAAGATTACGATTGTCTTATTGATTACCATCCAGGAAAGGCTAATGTAGTGGTGAATGCTCTCAGTAGAAAGATAATGATGGCACTAAGGGCTATGAATATGGGGTTAGCTCTTACCAGTGGTGGAGCCTTAATTGCAGAATTGAAGATTCAACCTGTACTACTACAACAGGTGAAGCAAGCACAAAATGAAGATGATGACTTTAAGGTCATTCGAGTAAGGACACAAGCGGGTATCGTAGACAACTATATGGTTCGAGAAGGTGGGTGTCTATATTTTAAAGATAGACTATGTGTGCCAAATAATGAAGAATTAAAGAAGAATATCTTACATGAGGCACATAGTAGTCCTTATGCGATGCATTCAAGAGCAAACAAGATGTACCAAAATTTGAAGAGCCATTATTGGTGGAATGGGATGAAGAAAGACATTAATAACTATGTTGCTCAATGTCTAACTTGTCAATAGGTGAAAGCTGAACATTAAGTTCCTTCTAGATTGTTGTAACCAATAACAATTCCAGAATAGAAATGGGAAAGAATCACAATGGACTTCGTGACATCTTTACCACTTACACAGAAGAAACATGATGTAGTGTGGGTTGTTGTAGATAGATTGACAAAGTCTGCCCACTTTCTTCCAGTTAGGATGGATTATTCACTTGATAGGTTGGCTCAGTTATATGTAGATGAGATAGTAAGGCTACACGGAGTGCCTATTTCAATCATTTCTGACCGAGATCTAAGATTTACTTTGAGATTTTGGAAGAAGTTGCACGAAGCCTTAGGTAGTATACTTCATTTCAATACTTCATTTCATCCTCAAACAGATGGTCAATCTGAAAGAGTAATTCAGGTGTTGGAAGACATGATGAGAAGTTGTATCATCGAATTCGAGGGGAGTTGGGATAAGTATTTATCCCTCATGGAGTTTGCCTATAATAACAGTTATCAGTCAAGCATACAAATGCCTCCACATGAAGCATTATATGGAAGAAAATGTCGAACTCTATTATATTGGACCGAGCTTAGTGAAAACAAGATTGTGGGAGTGGATTTGATTCAGGAGACAAATGAGAAGGTAAAACTAATTCAAGAGAGACTGAAGGCTGCATCGAATAGACAAAAGTCTTATGCTGATCTAAAAAGAAAAGACATTACTTATAAAGTGGGGGATAAAGTATTTCTCAAAGTATCTCCTTGGAAGAAAGTCCTGCGATTTGGCAAGAAAGGCAAGCTCACTCCGAGATTCATTGGCCCATATAAGGCTATAGAGAAGGTTGGACCGGTAGCTTATCGGTTGGCACTACCCCCGACACTCGACAAAATTCATAATGTGTTCCATATGTCAATGTTAAGGAGATACAGATCAGATCCATCACATATCTTATCTCCTGATGTCGTAGAAATCGAACCCGAGTTGACGTTTGAAGAGGAACCAGTACAAATCTTAGCGAGAGAGGTTAAACAATTGAGAAACAAGTCTATTCCTTTGGTAAAAGTACTTTGGAAAAATCATAAGGTTGAATAAGCAATTTGGGAACCGGAGGATACAATGAAAACTCAATATCCGCAATTGTTTTCAGGTAATTTTTTAGGACGAAAATTCATAAGAAGGGGAGAATTGTAACGACCTGAAATTTCAAAATTTACTTATAATAAATTATTATGGTATTAAAATATAATGAAAATTATTTTTATAATTATTGTTATTATTATTATTGGATATAAGACATGAGGAAATAAGAGTTAATTAAGTTAGAGGGATGATTTAAGCATTTAATTATTTGTTCAAGGGCAATATTGAAAATTGAAAAAAAAAATCAAAATCAAATGTACGTATTATCCTTCCTTCATCCCCTTCATCTTCTTCATTCTTACCAAAATCCAAAAATGTTCCCTAATCTAAAAACTTCCGATTTCTTCGATTCAACTTCAAATTCTTGTTAGAAATCGATCCTTAAGCCCTCTATCATCATCAATTTCAGTGAATCAAGGTTAGAAGAAGAGGATTTCAGATTTTAAGGATCGAATGAATAGTAACCCAAATTTGAGGTGAGTGCTTTTTGATGAAATTAAAGCTTAATTAGTAGAATTCATGGTAGATTAAGCATATTTATGCTATTAGGAAGTTTATTTATACAATATCTTGATAGAATTATATATGGCTATTGTAGAGGAAGCTAGTGCAAGCAAATCAAAGGCAAAAGAGGTAGAAGAGAGCCAGAAAGAGCTTAGAAAAAGGTTTGCGTCTCTAATTTCGATTTCTCGGTTTTTCGGAAAATTTTCCAAATTTGTATCCCTGTTTTGTTTTAATATTTTCTCTAGTTATACAAATCCGATTTGTATGATTCTTTATTCTATTGATATCTACAGAAACTAAAGAATTTATGTTCAAAAAAAAACTTATTGAATTTCGTTCTTTTTTAATGTGAAATTTTTGTTTGAAGTTGAGCCATGAAATTTATTTTCGGAAAATCTTAGCTTTGTACACTGTTTAGTATTTTGATCATAACTTTGGTTATACAATTTGGATTTCTATGATTCTAGTGGATTTGAAAAGCTGAGACATGTGGCTAATTATATTTAGAAGAAACTTCTTCGATTGGATGATGGTTTAATGGTGAAAAATGTAAGGGAAGTGAGATCACGAAATCTGGAAATTTCTGGAAAATATGAATGTTGATTTTATTGTGTTTAATTGAAGTTTGATGCTTTAAAATTTAAAATTTGAATTTCTTAATTACTGAAGTTATGCTGAATTATGTTTGATGATTTATACTGGAATTTTTAAGATGTTACTTTGATTTATTGCCCTTATTAAATGAGTAGAATATGGGTTAGGGTAGATTGGCGCCAATAAAAGGGGGTACAGTATTGTACAAACAATTGAAGCTTTGGCTTCGGGCTTCGGCCGGTATTCTGATAAAAATATATTGATATTGAAGCTTCGGCTTCGGGCTTGACCGATATATTGATTTTGAAGCTTCGGCTTCGGGCTTGACCGATATATTGATTTTGAAGCTTCGGCTTCGGGCTTGACCGATATATTGATTTTGAAGCTTCGGCTTCAGGCTTGGCCGATACATTGATATTGAAGCTTCGGCTTTGGGCTTGTCCGCCCCCGTTTCCATTTTACAGTTATTCATGACTTGTTTACTTTGGGCAATATATGGTTAATGTGTTTGGAAAAATTGGATATAAATTTGATTGTACTGTGAAAGGTTTATAATATAAGTTTTGTGTTTTGATTTTATAAAGTTGTTTAATTTGTTTTGACTTATAAACATACTTTGTTTCCATTTTAAAAATGTTTAAAGTTGTTGTATTTCTTTTATGGACACCACTAAGCAAATTGTTTAGCGTGTAGTTGTTTTTCAACACGTAGGTAGAGATTTGTAGATAGCTTGGACCAAAGTGGTATAATTGGATCATCTTGAAGAGCATATAAGGAAAGACTCGAGGCAGATTTTTATTTTAATGTAATATTATGGTTTGTAGAATAATGGCATGTACTAGATAGTGTGAGAAATGTAAAGTGACATTGAGAAATATTTGGAGAACAATTTGGAGTTTGAAACATTATATTTGTATTTATACATATTAAATCTATAAGTATTGAACTTTATATAGTGGAGTAGAGTTATTTATAGGGTGATTATAGTTACTTTGGCACTCCCTATAAAGGGATGTTACACATCGACACGAGATTTCCTTTTAACAAATTAATAAACTTAATTCAATTAATAAAAGGAATAATACATGTGTGGTTGGATAAGAAAGTCATAGTAATTAGAATTATGAGGTTAGAATTTTGGCATTGTTTGCACAATATTAGCCAAGTTAGAAATGAGCATTGTTGGCACAATATTGGCCAAGTTTGAATTAAGCATTGTTGGCACAATATTGGCCAAGTTTACTTTAGCTCCTTACACTATAAATAGAGAGCAAAGTTTGTATCAATTTATAGCATAAAAAGTAGAGTGAAAAAGAAATAGACAGTGTGAGTAAAAATAAAGAGAAGAATAAGCATTGGCTTTGTAGTGCCTTGTATAAATAGAAGTGTAATGTTTGTTTGAGTTTTATAAAAATTATCTTTGTCCAATTAGAGTTGTTAATTATCCTCTTTACTCCAACAGTAAGCTCTTTCCTACGGATCATTCAATGCTCCAACAACCAAATTAACAATTTCCAGATGCCATGAAATGAAATACTAGGTTGATGCAATAGCAGACCCAAATCTGCTAAAAGCTTTGTTCTCTCGTTTGTCAATAAAGAAAATACATAGCCTGGAAGAAATATAGAATGGACCTTATTTGTCAAACATTCAACCTCCTTGCTTTCCTAATTTGACTCAGATTCGTATATCTGAGTGTCCAAAGTTGAAACGTGTGTTTCCGCTGTCAGTGGCCACACAACTGATACAACTGCAATCCATGTGGATATGATCCTGTGAAGAAATGGAGGAAATTGTCTACGATGACCGGGTATTTTTTATTTAAGTGATTAAATTTTATGATCTTGATTTAATTATTAATTCGACCAAATAAGAAGAAGATGGAAATCGGGTTATTATTTTACTGAGTTTTTTTGCATATGGTCAGTAGTTCAAGTCCTAATTGAACCATACAAGTTTTAACACCAACATTACTGAATCCAAATGATGACAGCACATCACTATGGCAGAAAGTAGTGCAAAACTCGTTATATGAATTGGGAATCGAGGAGTGCTATCAGATAAGAGATCTCTCCAGGGGATAACTGAAGGACATAGAAGTAGATACCAAGTATCCATGTGGGGAGGATGTTAATACATTTGTGAGGAATATGGTACACTCTTTTCCTTAAACTTCTTAACTAGCTATATTTTTCTCTTACTTTATGAATTAAACCAAAGTTAGGCTATATGAAATTGTTGTGTTACAAATAATTTTTAACACTCTTTGAAAATGGGGTCAAAGAAGAGGATGGCAACCAGACAATGAGGGAACAAGAGGCTCACGAGGACGAAGGTGGGATGTCTCGATCCTCTACCAATATTCAGCTTCTCTTACTATATAAAAACTGAATACTTTGATGCCTCCTTGTTGTTGTACATTTTTAGGGAATGTTTTTTCGGTTTATTATTAGTTGAGTTCCAAAGCTTACAATTCTTTGCATTAATCTGCAGGTTGTGACACAGAACAACTCCTGGAGAACAATTGTTTGACTTCATGATGTTTATTTCTTTTATCTGTCTGTTGCAAAATTTGTGTTAAGACATTAGTTTGTATGGTGTGTCCAGTTTACCGTTGTACTTGGAAAAAAACGACCGTTTTTCCCCCGCATTTGACAGAAATGATCTGTTTTCCCCCTTGTTGCCTGTTGTTTACCGAGTCGAGACAGCAAAATCGGATTGCTTTTGTTAAGTGTTAAAGGGGAATAATGTAATAGGCTGTTTGTAATGTTGTGAATCCAATTAAGGTTTTGTGTTGCACTTTTATAATCAATGTTTCTGTTCCACTGTGAAAGTTGGTTATCAACTGAAGCAAAGAGAATGTTAAGGCTTTCAATTTTTTAAGGTTTTGTCATATTTGTTTCGAAGAAACTGTCGAATCTCGGTGGTTTCTGTAAAAAAATAGTATGAAAGCTACGATTGGACATTAGCTATTAGCTTAAGCTTTTGCCCCAATCGTTTCCATGACATGGTGTTAGAGCCTCTAGGGCCAAGAGATCGATGTTCCAGAAATCTTGACAACTTTGATTGTTGAATGAATTTCAACACATGGACATTCCTGTGCAGAGTGCCAAGAATAATATAAAAGCTGCAATCAGGTCTTACCTATTATCTTATGCTTTTGGATCAAATGATTTCACAATAACTTTTAACTTTCTTTTTACTAAATCGTGTTAATGGTCAAAACACAAAGCTTTGCCTTTTCGTCCAAACAATGGGCGCTTGAGGCCTTAATCTTACATTTTCTGTTTTAGGTATTACATTGTAAATTTCTAAAAGTTTTTGTAGTTATTATTATTATTGTTGTTATTATTATTAAGGTTCATACAGCTATTTGAGGCTTAATTTTTGTACTGATTTGAAAGAAATTATATCCTCGTACTAGTACTTGTCGACTTTAAAGGTGTAATATTATCAAGTATACATGACCGTTGTGTCTTAATTGGCTCTAATACTTGTAGTTTTTAGGTAATGTGTATGCAAACAAATCTATACTATAAGTGGCATATTTGAAACTTCCACGTGGAAGTCTGGCTGATATGTAAGCTAGGAAATGGAATAATAATGTTAGAGAGACAAACAATGATCCATATAATGTCAGGGAGACAAAGAATGGCCCATGAAAAAATTGGAATCTTCTGCAGAGATAATTAATTTGTCATGTATTTAAAAATAGATTTTATTTATTTTTTTTATATACTACGTGTCATAATAAATATTAATTATTTATATAATTTTTTATATGTAAATAATAACTATCAACTTATTAAATTAATTAATATTTTAATATTTAATATTGATATAAGCTTGTAATTGGGTATTTTTTATTATTTAATTATATAGTTTTAAATGAAATAGACAATTTAGTGTAGCTTTTTTTAGACTTTGTCTATTTTTAAAATTATTGATATATCATCAATGTGAACTTCTATTTTACATGCCACATAATCATAAAATCCACTATCTACTAAAGATGCTCTAATAATGTAGCCAAACTTAAAGTAGAGTCTAGTTAGCCCACCTCATATGATTTTGGCAAATTTAAATTCATTTTGTGACTGATGAGCTCTTTTAGGATTCTCATTATAAATTCCTTCAAGTTTAGTGTTTGAAACTAATATATGACTCTAGAAGTACAGGGCGAAACACATATGGACTGAGCCAAAATTTTCTTCCAATTTAATAATATAAACTTATTTTCACAAATTTTATAAAATAGAGTTGAGAGTAATAAGGTAAAAGGTTACGAAGGAGTTAAGCTGAGTTTATTGTAACCCCAGTTCAAAAGTCGGGTCGGAGAAGGTAAGGGAGCTCCATCCCTTCTTTCAAAATGTGAAGCCAGAATGGCGTTGTTATAAAACTTTTTACAATAATAATAAACGAAAATCTTATTCCACTCCGTTTAAATGTAGATTTAAATCTGCGACTTCTAGGATTATAGTTTTAAGACTCAATCACTAGACCAAGCGTTTACGACAGATTGATTGACTTGCTGCTATACTTATTTTAATATGTTTTTTCTTTTTATTTTTCTTTTATTTTATTAATTAAGTATTTGGTTGAGTTTGTGTTGATTTATTTGTATTTTTTTCATTTGGTTCAACAGAGTTTTACTTCGACTATATTCAGATTTGACTCAGGTTAGACACCAGGCTGTGGCGGGTGAGTCTCCCAATAAGGATTTTCTGCATTCACTAAGATTAAAACTCGAAATCTTTCTTAACTAATACCAAACCGCTTATCACTTGAACCAACTCATATTGATATGTTAGTTTGTCTGTATGAGATAATAATAATAACAACAACAACAACAATAATAATAATAATAATAATAATAAGATAGAATTAAATAAAATAATAAAATTTTATTTTAAAGTAAAGAATTAGAGAATAAATAATGTAACTTCAAATTATAGAATTTGAAGGAAAGTACTGAGTGTGTGGGTGATGCCCTCTATATTTATTTTTCAATATGTGTTTTTAATTATAAGTGTGAGCCACTTTTATCAATACCGTATTGATCGGTTCAATCGATTTTATCATAAATTAATTTTGACTATGATACGGTATGCTTAAAAAATAATTTTAGTAAAAAGTCAAATAAAATTGGGTTGAATTAAAAAAAATTGATAAATTAATATATCGATTTAAACCTAATTTTCTCCAAAACCTTCTAACAATAAATAAAAATATTGTTAAAGACTTAAAAAAGCATACTAAGACTATTATAATAATCACTAAAAATTTTAAATAATATATATAATTTTTTCCAAAACTTACATGTTAATCCAAAAAATATTATAAAATTATTATAAATCATAAATAATATATATTTTAAAAAAATTAATAAAATTTTTAATTATATTAATAATATTAATTATATCACGTAATAATAATTTTACCGATATAAAGCCCGATCCGGCGTCAATAACATTGGGTGAGCACTCCAATCAAATAATGGAAACCAACGAAAAACAGCCATAAAAGCTGGATATTTCAAAATAAAGTTTTGCCTAAATAGTAAAAAAACAATATAAATCGACGAATTTCGTCAATCAACGCGTAAGATCATACTAAAAGACGAGCAAACCACCCGATGTCCGCCACGTGTAAAATCAGTGAGCTGGATCCAACGTCATAATAAAAAGAGAAATCCAGAGTATAATTCCACTCATTCTAGGCTAGCATAGCACGTCTTCCTTTTCTCTCTCTATAAGAATTCCAGCTCTGTAAAAGCTTTCTTTCTCTCTAGAATTCCTTTCCCGGCGATTCCGATATACGTTTTCCGATGGCCGGATTTGAGCAGCAGGTAAAGGATCGGGCGAAGGAGCTGAAGGTTCTGTTCAAAAAGGGAGTGAAGATCGTCGGAGAATACGGCAAAAAAGGATGGAACAAAGTCAAGCATATGAAGCGTTAATAAGGTTTCGATTCTCTTCTTATTCTGATCAGAGAATTCGTTTGTGATGTAAAAAGGAATTTCAAAAATTTGGAGTTCGTTTTTGTTATTTTTTTGAAATTTTTGTTAGTATTGTTTCGATCTGTTGCCTTTATAGCTGAAGGATGGTTTGAATTTTGATTTTTGATGTCATATATCAGTTTTTGAATTGGATGTTTTGATATAGATTTGAAGAATTCAGATAATTTGCAGAATTAATTGAGTATAATTAATTTTCGTTTTGTATGGCTCTTTTGGAATTACTTTGAATTGAAATTATTCAATTTGTCGTTTGCCTTGATTATGAATTTATAATACCTAAAGCTTCAAAAGAAATCTCATAATTACAACTCAATTCTTCTATAGCCACTTTGTAAGTTAATTGATATGAAATTTGAGGCAGTTTGTGGTTTTAGTTGAAGTAATCATAGGGATGCAACTGAGTTGAGTTGTTTGTGAGGAATCCGAGACCAGCCCGGCCAAAGCTTCACTTGATAAAGCTTGTAAAATCTTTTAATTACTTTATAAGATCATGTTAATTTCCTATATATTTATAAATATGGTCAGTTTTTTAATTTTAAGTATTTTTAATTAAGAAAAAAATTATAAATTGTATTTTTAATTAATTTTAAATATTTTTAAATAAGTAGTATATTAAAGTAATTAATATTTTTAGATTATTTATTTTTATATATTAAATTTTAATTTAAAAAAATATGTAATTTAAAAATACATAGTGAAGAAATTAATTGAATAAATAAGGTTTATTTAAGCTTGTAAGTTTGTGAGTTTGAGTCGAACTTGTTAACAAACTCAAACTGTGCAGAAAGATACCAAGCTCAACAAGCTTTGAGCTGAACTGAGTTTAAATTTTATTTTCAAAACTACTTGAGTTTGTAGGTTCGGTTTTAATTCGACTCATTTGGAGGCATTCTTTGTTATTATTAGTTATTATTACTATCATATGTCGTCATTTTCAACATAATCAATATAAAATTTCAGATCTCAGTTAATTAAAAACACAATTCTGACTTTGTAAACAATTGTTACTAATAAACAAATATTTCGTCTTTTTCCGTTTTTGATGTTACTGCTAAACTAATGATCTATTAGTAATTTAGTCTTTGAGAGTGACTTCTATTTTAATTTTGGCATTCTTTTCTATGGCGGGATTGGATGAAAATTAAAGCAGATAAGCTCAAAGATGATGTCAACTAAAGAACAATATATTAGCTTTTGCAAAAACTAAGCACATGAATAATATTGAAAAGCTTCACTTAGACCTATTTAGTATTGCTGACACAGTTGTTATTATGATTTATAAATTTTTAATATAATAATATATTTTAACATTAAAAAATTTTTTAACTCTTAATATTAATTAATTATAAACTATTTATTATTAATTTTTAAAATTTTTTATAATATCTTAAAATTTTTTAAAAATAAAATTTTTCATAAAAATAATCTGAAAAAGTAATATCAAATTGGCTTATCATGCAAAAGCAGAAAAACAGTTGGAACTAAGTGTGTTTTATTAAGTTCTGTAATTTAATGTAGTACTAAAAACACCCACAATATTGTGATCAACCACACAGGTTATTCCCAGTTAAAACTACACAAAAGAGGTCAAATATGGTTGGCTAGTCACAAGTTAATTTTTTTATTCAAATACTTTGTTTAATTTTAAAAGGGTATGCGTTAATATAAGTTTATACTGTTGATTTCGTTAAGAATTTTTTTTAATATTTATATGTATCTTTATTGAGATAATTTTATTCGGAGCTTAGTCATAGTTAAGGGTTTTCAGCCCTCCTAATAAGTGTATTTAGTGCGATTCGAATATTATTCTCGTATTTTACCAACTGAGCTACACCTTGTTGGTGATTCCGGTAAGACTTTGAAATGAGCTTTTCATACTCATCTCAAGCCTATAGTTTCGACCTTCTAATTGTCATAGTGATATTTTTCAATGATGACATTAAAAATAAAAACTTTATTTACATAAAAAAACAACAATAAAAAATCGCGTATAAATAAAATTATACTTGATTTTATTAACAAAAGGTTTGTTTTAGTTGAAAATAGCTTGTTATGTTTTTCTATTTGTTAATGCAATGACTATACATTCAATTTAAAAGGATACGGATATTGTAATTTGTTGGATTGCTCCTATATTAGTATTGAATTGTTTCTAGATATTTGATTAGTATAAATTAGGAATAATAATATTAATTAGGAATAGTAATTAGAAATATTATTTATAATTTATTTATTTATGTACATTTATTTATTTCCTTTGATTTATACAATATAAATATATAACAAAAATAACACACTTTCCATCATAATTCATTTTTCACATAATTTAAATTTTCACAAATTAGTGACTTCCATGATGCTTTTAGTAAGAAAAATTCGATACTAATACACTGTTTTTATTAATATCCTAGTGTTGTTTTGAATTTAATGTCAATTAAAGTTCTCTATTTATCTGAGCTGATGTATTCAATAAAATAGGTAGTTCCAAATTTTTTATAAATAAAGGTAGGTTGATACCAAATTTACACGTAAAATAAAGTGACTATCATGTAGACCTTTTTGTCAGTTGGGTTGGACCGAATTTGAGTCGAGTTAATTTGATTTTTGGTTAAAAATATTAATTCAAATTTAATTTGGCTCGCGCTTTAAAACTTTGGGTTCGGGTCTGGCTTTAGAGATCATTCCCAAATCTGACCCAAAGCTCATTAATAAATTTCTTTTAATTTTTTTATACTAAAAGAGTAAAAACATAAAATTTTATATAAATGTGTCCAAATTTTACTTATAATTATATTTTATACTTAAATAATTTAATAAATAAATAATTATAAAAATTAAATAGATCAAAATATAAAAATTTAAAATAATTATTAAATGTATAAATATTTAATAAATATAATAATTATTTATTAGATTGGACTGAATATTTATATAAAAATTAAATCTGGCCCATAAATATTAAACTCGAGTTTAGATCAAATTTTAAAGAAATATAAAATTTTAAATTTGACCCATTTAAATGGACTCGAATCGAATGGGACGGATAACCAACCCATAAACAGGTCTATGATTCATGTACCTTACGAAATCAGAAAATATAAAATATACTACTAATAATAAAGAAAACAAAAGTAGTTCGTTACGGTCTTATCCTTAAGTTAATCCTATTTAATCCGGTATATTCGAATCTACTTCTGACTCTTCACTTCCTCCCTCAATCTCAGCCGTCCATCTCAACACACAGTCAAAGTCAAAACCGTCACGGTCACCACACTTTGATCTAATCTCTAATTTATTACAAAACCAACGCTAATCTCGCGGTGTTTTGATAACCAAACTGCGGTTAACAGTCATTTTCTTCGTTTTCCTCTCTACGCTTAAATTATCTCACTGTTTCTCGCTTCATTTTCTCTCAATCCAAACAGATTTCAATTCATTCTTTCAGTTTGTGTTTCTGTTTGGGCACAAATGGCGATGTAAATGGAGGATTCGTCCGCTTATGCTCTTACGCTTTCCATGGCTCGCGTCTCCTTATCTGTTGCTGTTCGTACTCGACGGTCTCTACTGGTGTTGCGATTTTTCCCCAAGATTACAGAAATTAAACATCCATTCAAAACTAAATCGCAGAAAAAATTAAAGAACACAAGAATTTAATGGAGTTTCCTCGTACGTTTATCCGAAGGACCAATAATTAAAGTACTTTTTTGGAGCAAAGATTGGAGCCTTTACGGATAGTCAAAAAAGCAAAGCAAGGTTACAAAGAGTTTTTCCAGCAAATCGATATATAGAACAAAGATTTAGGTAAAGACACTAAAGAACTACCGCATGCAAGACTATAACAAATCCTTAGACTACCAAAGGCCCAAAACAGAAAAAATATACAACCCATAAACTAACCAGCAAATACAAAGCACAAGACGCACCAAATCACCTCTGATTCATCACTTATATAGCAACATAAAGTAACCGCCTCAAACAAGATAACCGCTCTTCAACAGCTCTAACGAACCCGTGTCATCTCATGTGCCACGGAGCTTCAAGGAAGTGGATTCGAGCATACAGCTATCGGAGTTGCAGTGAGATGAAGGAAAGTTCTAGGTTTCACAGAGGAAGAGAAATCGACAGAAAGGAGGTGCAAAGATATGAAAAACATATAAGGGGCTTTTTATAGCCAGGATAATATAGGGTTTAAAACAGGTAGTAGGCTTAATAAATTAATGGACCACCAAACTTTCAAGCCACCATTTAGTCCAACAATCTCCACCTTAGCTTCACAGCTTCTCCAAGATTATCAATAATGCCTCAACAATCATCCCTTGCTCAAGGGGTTAATTATAATAATTAACTCAAGACTTAGGAGAACAGAAACGCCAAGCTTCACTTCACAAAGCCTTCTCCACCAGAACTTAGTGGCACAATTTGATATAAAGTCAAACTGCACCTCACTAAGGTTTAAGCACATGAAATCAAAAAATAAACTGTACTTTAGTATGGGAAATAATAAAACAGCAACACTTATCACTAAAAATATTGATCTAAAAGGCATTTTAAAATTCCTCTTAGACTTATCTTTAACTGACATAGCATTGACAAAATTATTACCACATATAAACTGTTTTCCAACTTCTAAACATAAATTACAGTGCTGAAAATCATCAGCGACAAGATGAGATCCAAAACAAGGAAAATTCTTATTAGAATCACTTGACTCCACCTTAACAGAAACAGTATCATGTAAAGCAACTTCAGAAATATTAACCACAGTTTTTATCACAAGCAACTGGATTACACTTAACAATCTGAAAACTTTCATGATTAACTTTTTCTACCAAATTAGCAGGTTTACAGTAACAAACCACAGGCATACAGGAATTAACAGAAGTATAACCAATAGCAGAACTATTCAGAACATACAGGCCTTTATTCAAACTTCCACTCAAAACACATTTATTATGTAACGAACCGAAATTTCCAAAATTTGCTTATAATAAATTACTATGGTATTAAAAATATCATAGAAATTATTTTTATTGTTATTGTTGTTATTGGATATAAGGCATGAGAAAATAAGAGCTAATTATAGTAAGAAGGATGAATTGGACATTTAATTAATTGTCCAAGGGCAATATTGGAAATAAAAAAAAAAAACAAACTCACAGCCTCTTCTCTTCCCTTATCCATCATTCATCATTCATCATTTCTCCTTCTCCATTTCCCTTTTTACCAAAATTTTCCATTATCCAAAAACTTCCGATTTCTTCGATTCAACTTCGAATTCTTATTAGAAATCGATCCTTAAGCCCTCTATCATCATCAATTTCAGTTAATCAAGACCAGAAGAGGAGGATTTCAGATATTAAGATTCGGATGAATAGTAACCCGAGTTTGAGGTGAGTGATTTTTGGTAAAATTAAAGCTTAATTAGTAGAATTCATGGTAGATTAAGCATATTTATGGTATTAGGAAGTTTATTTATGCAATATCTTGATAGAATTATATATGGCTGTTGTATAGGAAGCTATTGGAAGTAAAACAAAGGCAAAAGGGGTAGAAGAGAGCTAGAAAGAGCATAGAAAAAGGTTTGTATCCCGAATTTCGGTTTCTCGGTTTTTTCGGGAAATTTTCCAGATTATATACCTGTTTTGTTTTAATGTTTTCTCTCGTTATATAAATCCGATTTGAACGATTCTTGATTCTATTGATATCTACAGAAAGTAAGGAATATATGTTCAGAAGAAACCTTATTGAATTTCGTTGGTTTTCAATGTGAAATTTTCGTTTGAAGTTGAGTCATAAAATCTGTTTTCGGAAAATCTCAGCTTTGTACACTGTTTAGTATTTTGATCATAACTTTGGTTATACAAATTGGATTTCTATGATTCTGGTGGTTTTGGAAAGCTGAGACATGTGGCTAATTATGTTTAGAAGAAAGTTCTTCGATTGGGTGATGTTTTCATAGTGAAAAATGCAGGGGAAGTCAGGTTACGAAACCTGGAAATATTCTGGAAAGTATGATATTGATTTTAATGAGTTTTAATTGAAGTTTGATGTTTAAAAATTTGGGATTTGGATTCTTAATTTCTGAAGTTATGTTGAATTATGATTGATGGTTTATACTGGAATTTTTAAGATGTTATTTTGATTTATTGCCCTTATTAAACGAGTAGAATACGGGTCAGGGTAGATTGGCGCCAATAAAGGGGGTTACAGTACTGTACAAACAATTGAAGCTTTGGCTTCGGGCTTTGGCCGATATTATGATATATATATATATATATATATATATATATATATATATATATATATATATATATATATATATATATATATATATATATTGATATTGAAGCTTCGGCTTCGGGCTTGACCGATATATTGATTTTGAAGCTTCGGCTTCGGGCTTGACCGATATATTGATATTTGAAGTTTCGGCTTCGGGCTTGACCGATGTATTGATTTTGAAGCTTCGGCTTCGGGCTTGTCCGCTCCCGTATCCATTTTACCGTTATTAAGGACTTGTTTACTTTGGGCAATATATGGTTAAAGTGTTTGGAAAAATTTGATTATACTTTGTTTCTATTTTAGAAATGTTCAAAGTTGTTATATTTTTTTATGGACACCACTAAGCAAATTGCTTAGCGTGTAGTTGATTTTCTACGCGTAGGTGGAGAACTTGTAGATAGCTTGGACCAAAGTGGTACAGGAGGATCAGCTTAAAGAGCAAATAAGGAAAGACTCGAGGTGGATATGTATTTTAATGTAATATTATGGTTTGTAGAATAATGGCATGTACTAGATAGTGTGAGAAATATAAAGTGATATTTGGAGAATAATTTGGAGTCTCAAACATTATATTGGCATTTGTACATATTGCAATCTATAAGTATTGAACTCTATATAATGGAGTAGAGTTATTCATTGGGTGATATAGTTACCGTGGCACTCCCTAGAGGGCGGGGACGTTACATTTATTGGTATCAGAGCGAGGTTTAGGCGATTCTAGGACTAGTATATACATGCCATTTAGGATATAAATATGTTATGTTAGTTATTGATCCACTTTGGTCCAATTTTCAGGAATAAGAATGGCTAGTAGTAGTCACAACCAGAGTGAGGAAGAGGATGCTGAGAGTACGGTCCGTATTAGACAAGGGAATGAACAAAGACATGAACCACCACCAGTTCATGGCTTTCCTGAACAACCTACTCCAGCACAAGCTGCTTTACTTCAGCATATGACTACTAAAGTAATCACACAAGTACTACGAAACATACAAATCCCTCAAGTTCCTGTAGTACCTCATGTTGAAAGAAGAGAGGAGAGGACTCCTCTTGAAAGAATCAAGAAGCTTCCGGCTGATGATTTCAAAGGGGACACAGTGAACCCTGCAATTGCAGAAGATTAGCTTGATCATACTAAATGGTGTATGACTAGGCTTCATTTTACAGATGAAGAAAGATTAGACTATGTGCAAGGTCTACTAAAAGAACAAGCTAGGAGGTGGTGGGATAATATTGTGAGAGAAAGACGACCCGGAGAAATCACTTGGGGACTTTTCTTAGAACAATTTGACAAAAAGTACGTTAGTGAACGATTCAAAGATGAGCAGAGGAAATTGTTCTTGTCTTTGAGACAGGGATGAATGACTATATCAGAATATGAAGTTCAATTCATCAAACTCGAGAGGTATGCTCGTGATATAATTGATAGTGAAGTGAGGCGATGCAAGAGATTCGAAGATGGGCTAAATGATGAAATTAGAGTGCATTTACTTGCACAAAGAATTAGAGTGTTCAATGACTTGGTTGATGCTGCTACGGGCATTGAGAAGATTAATTCAGATAGACAACAAAGAATGGCAAAAAGGTCTGGATTTCAAAAGGGATCACAGGGTCCAGCTAGTTTAGAATCTTCAAGTAAGAAACAGAAGGGAACATCAGAACAAACACAATCTCATTTCAGAGGGTTTTCACCGAGACAAACCATAAGTACGGGGTCAGTGGCTAGTGTACCTTCAGGTCGAGGCAGAGGAAATATTCCACAATGTTCTAATTGTGGAAGGATGCATACAGGGGAATGTTGGGGAAAAGGTAGAGTCTGCTTTGAATGTGGCTCGAGGGAACATTTGATTGCAAATTGTCCTCAAAGACAGCTAAGTACATCTACACCTACAGTAGTTGCTACTCCTACAATGCAAGGTGGAAGAGGAAGGGGAAGAGGAAATGCTAGTGAGACAAGTGGACATAATGTGGCTCAACAAGCACCGCAGAGTGGTAGACCGGGAGGAATGGCCCGAAGTTATGCAATCCGAGGGCCTGAGACTAGAGAATCTACCGAAGTTATTGTCGGTAAATTTTCATTCTTTAATCATGATGTTTATGCTTTGATAGATCCTGGTTCATCTCATTCATATATATGTACTGCATTAGCACAAGAGAAAGGATTGCATGTAGAAGAATTAGGAGAAAATATTGAAGTGACTAATCCTTTAGGACATAGTGTGATAGTAAGCAAAGTGTATATGAATTGCCCTATTACGATTCAACATTAACTTTTCCATGCAAATTTAATTGAGTTACCTTTCCGAGATTATGATGTTATCTTGGGAATGGATTGGTTATCGGAACATCGAGCTGTGGTGGATTGCAAAAATAAAAGAATGTCACTTCAAGTTTCTGATGGAGAAGAAATAGTTATCGTGGGTGAAAGATCAGATTATCTCTGTAACATAATTTCTTTTATGAAGACTAAAAGATTAGTTAGGAAGGGATGTCAGGCCTACCTAATCTTTGCTCTAGAATTAAAGAAAGGTGAGTTAGAATTACAGAATATTCCTACGGTATGTGATTTTCCAGATGTATTTCCAGAAGAACTACCGGGTTTGCCACCAAAAAGAGAAGTAGAATTCGCAATTGATGCATTGCCGGGTACCGCACCAGTATCTAAAGCACCATACAGAATGGCGCCTGCTGAACTGAAAGAGTTGAAGATTCAGTTGCAAGAATTGTTAGAGAAAGGATTCATACGCCCGAGTATATCCCCGTGGGGTGCACCAGTGTTGTTTGTTAAGAAGAAAGATGGGTCACTCCGATTGTGTATTGATTACCGGGAGTTGAATAAATTGACAGTCAAGAACAAGTATCCATTGCCAAGGATTGAAGACTTATTTGATCAACTCAAGGGAGCCAAATACTTCTCCAAGATTGATTTGAGATCGGGCTACTATCAGATGAGAGTGAAAGATGATGATATTGTAAAGACGGCTTTCCGAACCAGATATGGGCACTATGAATTTTTAGTGATGCCATTTGGTCTAACTAATGCACCAACAGCATTTATGGACCTCATGAACCGTGTCTTTTACTTATATTTAGACAGGTTTGTAGTGGTCTTCATTGATGACATTTTGGTGTATTCTAAGTCACGGGAAGAGCATGATCAACATTTACGGACAGTCTTCCAAACTTTGATGGAAAATAAATTGTATGCCAAACTTAGCAAATGTGAGTTTTGGCTTGAAGAAGTTTCTTTCTTAGGCCATGTTGTTTCCGCCGAAGGAATTAAAGTGGATCCTAAAAAGATAGAAGCAGTTGTCGAATGGAAACCACCAAAGAACCCTACGGAAGTCAGAAGTTTCCTTGGCTTAGCAGGGTATTATAGAAGATTTGAGAAAGGATTTTCAGTCATTGCTGCCCCACTGACGAAACTACTTTAAAAGAATGCAAAATTTGACTGGAATCATAAGTGTCAAGAAAGTTTTGAGAAGTTGAAAGCGATGTTAACAGAAGCACCCATCCTTACCCAACCAGAGCCTGGAAAAGATTTTGTAATCTATAGTGATGCTTCACATAGTGGTCTTGGGTGTGTTTTGATGCAAGAAGGAAAAGTGATTGCCTATGCTTCCAGGCAATTGAAGAATCATGAAAGGAATTATCCTACACATGATTTGGAAATGGCTGCAATAGTCTTTGCCTTAAAAATTTGGCGATATTATCTTTATGGAGAAAAATGTTATATTTATACAGATCACAAAAGTTTGAAATATTTGCCAACATAGAAAGAGTTGAATTTAAGGCAAAGAAGGTGGATGGAATTCATTAAAGATTACGATTGTCTTATTGATTACCATCCAGGAAAGGCTAATGTAGTGGCAGATGCTCTCAGTAGAAAGACAATGATGGCACTCTGGGCTATGAATACGGGGTTAGCTCTTACCAGTAGTGGAACCTTAATTGCAGAATTGAAGATTCAACCTGTACTACTATAACAGGTTAAGCAAGCACAAAATGAAGATGGTGACTTAAAGATTATTCGAGCACGGACACAAGTGGGTATCGTAGACGACTATATGGTTCGAGAAGATGGGTGTCTATATTTTAAAAATAGACTATGTGTGCCAAACAATGAAGAATTAAAGAAGAATATCTTACAAGAGGGGCATAGTAGTCCTTATGCGATGCATCCAGGAGCAAAAAAGATATACCAAAATTTGAAGAGCCATTATTGGTGGAATGGAATGAAGAAAGACATTACTAACTATGTTGCTCAATGTCTAACTTGTCAACAGGTGAAAGTAGAACATCAAGTTCCTTCTGTATTATTGCAACCAATAAAAATTCCAGAATGGAAATGGGAAAGAATCACAATGGACTTCGTGACATCTTTACCACTAACACAGAAGAAACATGATGTAGTGTGGGTTGTTGTGGATAGATTGACAAAGTCTGCCCACCATCTTCCAGTTAGGATGGATTATTCACTTGATAGGTTGGCTCAGTTATATGTAGATGAGATAGTAAGGCTACACGGAGTGCCTATTTCAATCATTTCTGACCGAGATCCAAGATTTACTTCGAGAATTTGGAAGAAATTGCAAGAGGCCTTAGGTAGCAAACTTCATTTCAGTACTTCATTTCATCCTCAAACAGATGGTCAATCTGAAAGAGTAATTCAGGTGTTGGAGGATATGATGAGAAGTTGTATCATTGAATTTGAAGGAAGTTGGGATAAGTATTTATCCCTCATAGAGTTTGCCTATAATAACAGCTATCAATCAAGCATACAAATGGCGCCATATGAAGCATTGTATGGAAGAAAATGTCGAACTCCATTATATTGGACCGAACTTAGTGAAAACAAAATTGTGGGGGTGGATTTAATTCAGGAGACAAAGGAGAAGGTAAAACTTATTCAGGAGAGATTGAAGGCTGCATCGGATAGACAAAAATCTTATGCTGATCTAAAAAGAAAAGATATTACTTATGAAGTGGGAGATAAAGTGTTTCTCAAAGTATCTCCTTGGAAGAAAGTCCTGCGATTTGGCAAGAAAGGCAAGCTCAGTCCGAGATTCATTGGCCCATATGAGGTTATAGAGAAGGTTGGACCGGTAGCTTATCGGTTGGCACTACCCCCAACACTCGACAAAATTCATAATGTGTTCCATGTGTCAATGTTAAGGAGATACAGAGCAGATCCATCACATATCTTATCTCCTGATGTCGTAGAAATCGAACCCGACCTAACGTATGAAGAGGAACCAGTACAAATCTTAGCGAGAGAGGTTAAACAATTGAGAAACAAGTCTATACCTTTGGTAAAAGTACTTTGGAGGAATCATAAGGTTGAAGAAGCAACTTGGGAACCGGAGGATACAATGAAAACTCAATATCCGCAATTGTTTTCAGGAAATTCTCGGGACGAAAATTCATAAGAGGGGGAGAATTGTAACGAACCAAAATTTTCAAAATTTGCTTATAATAAATTACTATGGTATTAAAAATATCATAGAAATTATTTTTATTGTTATTGTTGTTATTGGATATAAGGCATGAGGAAATAAGAGCTAATTATAGTAAGAAGGATAAATTGGACATTTAATTAATTGTCCAAGGGCAATATTGGAAATAAAAAAAAAAACCAAACAAACTCACAGCCTCTTCTCTTCCCTTATCCATCATTCATCATTCATCATTCATCATTTCTCCTTCTCCATTTCCCTTTTTACCAAAATTTTCCATTATCCAAAAACTTCCGATTTCTTCGATTCAACTTCGAATTCTTATTAGAAATCGATCCTTAAGCCCTCTATCATCATCAATTTCAGTTAATCAAGACCAGAAGAGGAGGATTTCAGATATTAAGATTCGGATGAATAGTAACCCGAGTTTGAGGTGTGTGATTTTTGGTAAAATTAAAGCTTAATTAGTAGAATTCATGGTAGATTAAGCATATTTATGGTATTAGGAGGTTTATTTATGTAATATCTTGATAGAATTATATATGGCTGTTGTAGAGGAAGCTATTGAAAGTAAATCAAAGGCAAAAGGGGTAGAAGAGAGCTAGAAATAGCATAGAAAAAGGTTTGTGTCCCGAATTTCGATTTCACGGTTTTTTCGGGAAATTTTCCAGATTATATACCTGTTTTGTTTTAATGTTTTCTCTCATTATATAAATCCGATTTGAACGATTCTTGATTCTATTGATATCTACAGAAAGTAAAGAACATATGTTCAGAAGAAACCTTATTGAATTTCGTTGGTTTTCAATGTGAAATTTTCGTTTGAAGTTGAGTCATGAAATCTGTTTTCGGAAAATCTCAGCTTTGTATACTGTTTAGTATTTTGATCATAACTTTGGTTATACAAATTGGATCTGTGATTCTGGTGGTTTTGGAAAGCTGACACATGTGGCTAATTATGTTTAGAAGAAAGTTCTTCGATTGGGTGATGTTTTCATAGTGAAAAATGCAGGGGAAGTCAGGTTACAAAACCTGGAAATATTCTGGAAAGTATGATATTGATTTTAATGAGTTTTAATTGAAGTTTGATGTTTAAAAATTTGGGATTTGGATTCTTAATTTCTGAAGTTATGTTGAATTATGATTGATGGTTTATACTGAAATTTTTAAGATGTTATTTTGATTTATTGCCCTTATTAAACGAGTAGAATACGGGTCATGGTAGATTGGCGCCAATAAAGGGGGGTACAGTACTGTACAAACAATTGAAGCTTTGGCTTCGGGCTTTGGCCGATATTATGATATATATATATATATATATATATATATATATATATATATATATATATTGATATTGAAGCTTCGGCTTCGGGCTTGACCGATATATTGATTTTGAAGCTTCGGCTTCGGGCTTGACCGATATATTGATATTTGAAGCTTCGGCTTCGGGCTTGACCGATGTATTGATTTTGAAGCTTCGGCTTCGGGCTTGTCCGCTCCCGTATCCATTTTACCGTTATTAAGGACTTGTTTACTTTGGGCAATATATGGTTAAAGTGTTTGGAAAATTTTGATTATACTTTGTTTCTATTTTAGAAATGTTCAAAGTTGTTATATTTTTTTTATGGACACCACTAAGCAAATTGCTTAGCGTGTAGTTGATTTTCTACGCGTAGGTGGAGAACTTGTAGATAGCTTGGACCAAAGTGGTACAGGAGGATCAGCTTAAAGAGCAAATAAGGAAAGAATCGAGGTGGATATGTATTTTAATGTAATATTATGGTTTGTAGAATAATGGCATGTACTAGATAGTGTGAGAAATATAAAGTGATATTTGGAGAATAATTTGGAGTCTCAAACATTATATTGGCATTTGTACATATTGCAATCTATAAGTATTGAACTCTATATAATGGAGTAGAGTTATTCATTGGGTGATATAGTTACCGTGGCGCTCCCTAGAGGGCGGGGGCGTTACATATTACCTTTAGCAATGTTCAAAACTCCACCTTGAGCAGAAAATATAAGACATTTAATGTCTAAATGACTAAGGGAAATTAAATTTCTCTTAAGATTAGGAACATATATAATATTGGTCAACATGAATTTAGAGTCATTATCACATATGAACTCAATACAGCCAACACCTAGCACATCACAAGAGATGCCATTACCCATGTAAACTTTACTACCTCTATCAAACAATTCAAGATTTAGAAACAAATCTTTCCTAGGTGACATGTGAAAACAATAACCAGAATCAATAATCCATGATTTCAAATCACAAGACTGAATCACATTAAGTACTTCAATATCATCAAATTCAATAATGTTATTCATAGCTTCACCTTGTTCCACATTTTGAGTTTAGTTATTATTCTTATTAAGCCTTTCTTTACAAAACCTCCTAGTATGACCTACTTTCTTACAATGATAACAAGTAATATTTTTATTAAATCTAGGCTTATTGCTATCATTAGTCTTATTATCAACCTTCTTATTCTGATGATGACTAAGTTTTTTCTTAGAATTTGGCTTATTACTATTATTATCCTTAACAAACAGAACTTCATTGACCTGACCTTTACTTTTAGACTCTTATTCAATTTCAAGTTCTTTCATTTTTAAGGCATAAATAATATCATCAACTTCTAAGTTCTCCCTACTATATTTTAAAGCTTCCTTTAAAGATTTAAATTTTTGAGGAATTGAATTTAACAAAATTATGGATTTATCTTCATCACTAACTAAAACAATAGCATCTTCTAAATCATTAGTTAGTTTTTGAAAAACATCATAATTTTCATCAACACTCATTTGGGGATCCATTTGAAAACTGAAAAATTTTTCTTTAAGATAAGCTACTTTATCAGTGTTAGTGGTCAGATACAGGCTGTCCAATTTAGACCAAAGCAAATTAGCAGTCTTTTGATCCCTAACTCTCCTAAGCACATTATCAGACAAGTTTAAAATTATGGTAGAATAAGCCAATTCCATTAAATCAGTTTTCTCATCATCAGACATAGAATCAGGAAGACTAGCAATACCTTTAAGAGCCTTAACACATTTATTTTGAACTAAAATAGTCCTCATTTTATCTTTCCATAAAGAAAAGTTAGTCTTACCATCAAACTTATCTAAACCAATCCTAACAGAAGACATCTTGAAAACAGACAAGATAAACAGGATTAAAACTAGATAACAAAGAGCAATAAAACTGATAGCAGGAGAAACAAACATGATATAGCACTAGGATTAACACAAGAGCCTAAACAGGATATCTCTAAAAACAATAATCGGAAAAGCAAAGCAAGGTTACAGAAAGTTTTTCCGGCGAATCGATATACAAAACAAGGATTTAGGCAAAAACAATAAAGAACTACTGCATGCAAGACTATAACAAACCCTTAGACTACCAAATGCCCAAAATAGAGAAAATATACAACGCACAGACTAACCAGTAAATACAAAGCACAAGCCACACCAAATCACCTCTGATTCATCACTTATATAGCAACATAAAGTAACCGCCTCAAACAAGAAAACCGCTCTTCAACAGCTCTAACAAACCTGTGCCATCTCACGTGCCAAGGAGCTTCAAGAAAGTGGATTCGAGCATATGGCTACCGGAGTTTCAGTGAGATAAAGGAAAGTTCTAGGTTTCACAGAGGAAGAGAACTCGAAAGAAAGGAGGAGTAGAAATATGAAAAAAATATAAGGGGCTTTTTATAGCCAGGTTAACATAGGGTTTAAACACAGGTAGCAGGCTTAATAAATTAATGGGCCACCAAGCTGTCAAGCCACCATTTAGCCCAACAACTGGATTCTCCTGTACCAACCATGATACGAATATGTAAAGTTGGAAACTAATTGATTTAGTCTTATTTTTGAGTTATTTAATTATCGTGTTATCTTGATTTCTGTCTTGTTCTAGAGCTGAGTTCTCTGAATTAAGGGTTAATTAGGGGTTTTTATACTCAGATTTTGGTGTTTCTAGGCATTGATTTAATTTTCACTGTGGAATTTTTGGCAAAATTTAGGGTTTCCCTGATGGTGTTCTGTAATTGGAGCTAAATTTCTGTGAATTTAGGGTTGATTAGGGGTTTTTAATTCAGATTTCGGGTGTTGATTTAGCTTTCACTATGGAATTTTAGCAAAATTTAGGGTTTCCCTAATGTTGTTCTGTGATTGGAGGTTCTTAGGGTTTGGCGTTTCTCCTGGAACTAGATTTGTTCCTATAGTTGCCAATCTATAGGGCGTCTGAGGAACTATTGGAATTTGAATTTTGGAACTGATTTGGTCGATTTGCTAATCAAGTAGTTGTATAATTCTAAGAAATAAGAACCGAATTGGAGAATTGTGTGCATTGAGTAAGTTGTTGGATTATAAACTTGATCCATATCAATAGAAACCCAAAATCCAAATCCAATTAATTGGAGTCCAAGCCCACAAATCCAAAATGTAGTAAATTTATTTAGGTATTTTAAGTATGTAAAATTTTACGTGTGATAACCAAATTGGAGGCTATTAACTATGACCAATTTGGAAGCCATTAAAGTAACTAAATAAGTTGGTTATTAATTGTATTAATTGGAGGTGGTGGTGAGTAATTGAGTTCGTTGAGAGTTATATAATTCACCTATAAATAGGTGAGTTGTTTAGTTGTTTTTCATCAATAAAAAATAAGAACTTTTTTAGAGAGAAAAGAAGTAAAAGAGTGAGTTATAGTTTTGTATTTTGAGTGAGAGTGTTCTTGTAATATTTTTGAGTTTAATAAACGTTATTCATTTGAGTGTTTTAATTCCAACAAAGTGGTACCGAAGCTAGGTTGAAAGCTCGAGTCCTCCTCCCGAAAAGAATTTTTTTTCCCGAGAGCGGAAAAATAGAGTTGAAATTGTCCAGGCGTTGCAGTAGCTAAAAAGCCCAAAAAGTGTTGCAGTAGACTGCCAAAAGCGTTGCAATACATCCAGTGTATTGCAAAAGACTCTAGAAGTGTCGTAGTAGACTCCAGAAGTGTCACAGAAGACTCTATAAGTGTTGTAGTAGACTCTAGAAAGTGTTGCAATAGCTCATGTACGTTTAGAAAAGCTATTTGAGTAAGATGGCGAATAACGTGGCATCCTTTCAAGTTCCAACACTCAATAACAACAATTATGACAATTGGAGTATCAAGATGAAGGCGCTTCTCAATGCTCATGATGTTTGGGATATCATAGAGAAAGGATTCAAGGAGCCCAAAAATGAAGCCTCTCTCACGCCAGATCAAGCTTTAACTTTGAAGGATTCTTGAAAGAGAGATAAGAAAGCTCTCTTTCTCATTTATCAAGCATTAGATGATGACGGTTTTGAAAAGATTTCAAGTGTAACTTCCGCCAAGCAAGCATGGGAGAAGCTACAAACCTCTTACAAAGGAGTCAACAAGGTGAAGAAGGTCCATCTCCAAACACTAAGAGCTGAGTTTAAATCCTTGCACATGAAACCATCTGAGTCTATCTCCGATTACTTTTCAAGAGTAGCAGCCATTTCTAATGAATTGAAAAGAAACGGTGAGAAGTTAGAAGATGTATGAATAATAGAGAAGATACTCTGCTCGTTGGATCCCAAATATGTGCACATCGTAGTGACGATTGAAGAAACCAAAGACTTGGAGGAGATGACGATTGAAGAACTCCAAGGATCACTACAAGCCTATAAAGAAAAGCATAAGAAAAAGCAAGGTATATCTGAGCAACTCCTCAAGTTACAACTTAAGGATACGAGTGAAGGCCAAGGCAATGGTGGAAAAAACGATGGCAGAGGCAGAGGCAGAGGACGAGGCCGCGGATGAGGAGGAAGTCGTGGTCGTGGATGGAGTTAGAATTACAACAACAATTCTAACAATAACTATGAGAAAGGAGAAAGCTCTACGCAAGGTCATGGAAAATGACACTCGAATGCGAGGTATGATAAATCTCAAGTCTAATGCTCTAATTGTTAAAAGTTTGGGCATTACGCTTCAGAATCTAGAGCTCGTAATAATCAAGTTGTAGAGAAGGCAAATTTCGTGGAGGAGAAGATCGAGGAGAAAGAAACGCTATTATTAGCATACAACAACAACAATGGTCATCAAGACAACACATGGTATCTCGACACCGGTGTAAGCAACCACATGTGTGGAAAAAGAAGCTTATTCATGGAGCTGACTGAAGAAGTAAGTGGCGATGTCTCATTTGGAGATGATAGCAAGATATTGGTGAAGGGGAAAGGAAACATCCTCTTTCGTGCTAAAGATGGTAGCCACCAATTAATTTCAAATGTCTACTATGTGCCTCATATGAAGTGCAACATTCTAAGTTTGGGCCAACTCTTAGAAAAAGGCTATGATATTCACATGAAAGATTGTAGTCTTTTAATAAGAGATAGCAAAGGAGATCTGATTGCTAAAGTACAAATGTCAATGAATAGAATATTTCCTTTGAACATTCAATAAGATGTTGTGAAGTGTTTGAAGGCGTGTTACAAAGACGCATCATGGCTATGGCATCTTCGATTTGGTCATCTCAACTTTGGAGGATTGGAGTTGTTATCCAAGAAGGAAATGGTTAGAGGTTTACCATGTATCAATAATCCTGATCAATTATGCGAAGGATGTCTACAAGGGAAGCAATTCCGGAGAAGCTTTCCAAAGGAGTCAGATTCTAGAGCCAAGAAGCCGCTCGAGCTCATCCACACAGACGTGTGCGGTCCTTTTAAGCCAAGTTCTTTCGGTAATAAAAATTACTTCCTCCTCTTTATTGATGATTTTTCAAGAAAAACATGGGTATACTTTTTGCAATAAAAATCAAAAGTTTTCAAAGTATTCAAGAAGTTTAAAGTAGCCGTTGAAAAGGAGAGTGGTGATATAATCAAAACCATGAGATCAGATCGAGGAGGAGAATTCACGTCCAAGGCATTCAACGAGTTTTATGAAGCACATGGAATCCGTCGGCCCCTAACAGTCCCTAGATCCCCCCAACAAAATGGTGTGGCAGAAAGGAAGAACAGAACAATCCTCGAAATGGCATGAAGTATGCTTAAAAGCAAGAAACTACCCAAGGAGTTTTGGGCAGAAGCAGTGACATGTGCAGTCTACCTATCAAATCATTCTCCTACAAGAAGTGTATGGGGAAAGATACCACAAGAAGCATGGAGCGGAAGAAAGCCCAAAATTTCGCACCTTCGAGTCTTTGGAAGCATAGCTCATGTTCATGTACCAGATGAGAATCGAACCAAGCTTGATGATAAAAGCAAAAGTTTTATTTTCATTGGTTATGACTTAAGCTCAAAAGGCTACAGGCTATACAATCCGAATTACAAGAAGTTTTTGATCAGTCGAGATGTGATATTTGATGTAGAAGGCGAATGGAACTTTGATTCTCAAACGGAGGACTTTAATTTTTTCCCATTCAAGGAAGATGAGCAGATAATGCTTGAGCAACCAAGATAACTTCAACAAGGCCTCACAACTCCACCAAATTCTCCTACTCATAGAGATGGGTCATCATCATCGCATTCTCCATCCTCAAGTGAGACTGAAGATGAAAGAGAAGTGCATCGTACGAGAAGTCTTCGAGAACTCTATGAGGTGATTGAACAATTAGACAATCTTACATTATTCTGTCTATTTGTTGATTGTAAGCCGGTGACATTTCAAGAAGCTACACAAGAGAAATAATTGAGAGATGCAATGGATGAAGAAATCAAGGCCATTGAGAAGAATGACACATAGGAACTCACTTCACTTCCTAAAGGACACAAGGCAATAGGTGTCAAAAGGGTGTACAAAACAAAGCGAAATGCCAAGGGAGAGATCGAAAGATATAAGGCGAGGCTTGTTGGAAAAGGCTACTGTCAAAAGGCAGGAATCGACTACAATGAGGTGTTCGCTCCAGTTGCTCGATTGGAAACTGTTAGACTAATCATATCTTTGGCGGCTCAAAACAAATGGAGGATTCATCAAATGGATGTAAAATTGGCTTTTCTAAATGGAGTCCTTGAAGAGGAAGTCTACATTCAACAACCATCAGGCTACGAATCAAAAGGCCATGAAGGCAAGGTGTTGAAGTTGAAGAAGGCTCTTTATAGGCTAAAACAAGCACCAAGGGCATGGAATAGTAGAATTGACAAGTACTTCCGAGAAAATGGCTTCAACAAATGTCCCTATGAGCACGCTTTGTACATCAAGATCAAAGATGGAGATATTTTGATTGTGTGCCTCTATGTGGATGATTTGATCTTCACTGGAAGCAATCAAAGAATGTTCGATGAATTCAAAAAAGTGATTATGAAGGAGTTTGAGATGATAGACATGGGGCTCATGGCATATTACCTCGACATAGAAGTAAAGCAATAAATGGATGGAATTTGAATTTCACAAGAAAGCTATGCGAAGGAGATCTTGAAAAAGTTCAAGATGGATAACTGCAAGCCGATAAGCACACCGGTGGAGTACGGGATCAAGATGTCCAAACATGAAGAAGGGGAAAGTGTAGATCCAACATTTTTCAAAAGTTTGGTTGGAAGTCTACGCTATCTTACATGCACGAGGCCAGATATCCTTCATGCAGTCGGAATAGTAAGCCGCTATATGGAGTCACCAACAACCACCCATTTCAAAGCCGCTAAGAGAATTCTTCGCTATTTGAAAGGTACAATAGACTTTGGCTTGTTTTATTCTGTATCTAATATTACAAGCTTGTTGGATATAGCGATAGCGATTGGGGTGGAGACGTAGATAACCGAAGAAGCACTAGTGGATTCATGTTTTTCATAGGAGACACTGCTTTCGCATGGATGTCAAAGAAACAACCAATTGTAACTTTGTCTACATGTGAAGCAGAATATGTTGCAGCAACCTCGTGGGTATGTCATGCAATTTGGCTTAGAAATTTATTGAAGGAGATTGGGTTAATCCAAGAAGAGCTGACTGAGATCCGTGTTGACAACAAGTCAGCCATTGCCTTAGCAAAGAATCCTGTATTCCATGATCGGAGCAAACACATTGACATCCACTACCATTACATAAGAGAGTGTGTTGCAAGAAAGGAAGTACAAGTTGAATAAGTGAAGACACAAGATCAAATTGCGGATATCTTCACTAAGCCGATCACAAGCGAAAACTACATCAGATTGAGAAGCTCACTCGGAATGACAAGATCAAGTTTAATGGGGGGTGTTGGATTATAAACTTGATCCATATCAATGGAAACCCAAAATCCAAAACCAATTAATTGGAGTCCAAGCCCACAAATCCAAAATGTAGTAAATTTATTTAGGTATTTTAAGTATGTAGATTTTTGTGTGTGATAACCAAATTGGAGGCTATTAACTACAACTAATTTGGAGGCCATTAAATTAACTAAATAAGTTGGCTATTAATTGTATTAGTTAGAGGTGGTGGTGAGTAATTGAGTTCGTTGAGAGTTATATAATTCACCTATAAATAGGTGAGTTGTTTAGTTGTTTTTCATCAACAAAAATAAGAACTTCTTTAGAGAGAAAAGAAGTAAAAGAGTGAGTTGTAGTTTTGTATTTTGAGTGAGAGTGTTCTTGTAATATTTTTGTGTTTAATAAAAGTTGTTCATTTGAGTGTTTTAATTCCAACATAAGTTTCTTGATGGCAGTAAGATGGGAATTAGGATTTCCAAATACGAGTGCTTGTAGTTTGAAGGAACAATTGGCTAGAAGTACTCTGCGTAGTGTGAGATTGCTAGGACATCCTTATGTGGAGCTCCGAGAGGACGGGAAATGGTTCATATTTTTCTGTACTTTGTGTCTTGCTCCAAGTTATAGTGATTCAATTTTGTTTGATCACTTGAAGGGCAATCTTCACAATGAAAGGTTATCAGCTGCTAAGCTTACTCTGTTGAAGCCAAATCCATGGCCTTTTAGTGATGGTATTCATTTCTTTGACAATTCAAATGAAAATGAAAAACAATTAGGCATGTTGGAGCCTCAAAATAATGGCAGCAATCTAGCTATTGTGAAACATAATGAGAATATGAATGGCGGTGGAAGAATTTGTGGTCTAGTGATTCCTGATGTAGTTGTTAAGGATGAAACTTCGAATTTGAAAGCCTGGTTTGTCGGTTGTGGTCAAATTGCTGCAAGGTTCTCTAAGAAAGGCAAAGCATCAAACGAGATTACTAGGATATGGTGCGAATGGTTGGGGGAAAATAGTTCGACTGACCAGTTTAAGGTTAAAGATTCCGATCATGAGTTTGGTATTGTTACGTTTTCTTATAATTACGATTTGGGAAGAAAAGGGTTGCTTGATGATGTGAAATTGTTGTCGAGAATGGCGAGGGGGCTAATAAAAGAAGGAAGGAATCTTTTTCTAACCCGGGAGATATCAGTGAATCTTGGAGTTACTATGATTCATCTAGCGAAAAGTCTTCTGTTTCGAACAGTAGTCATAGGTTTATAACAAGCAAGACTATAAGGCGAGAACTCAGGCGACAACAACGCGTTGCAGCAGAGAGAATGTGCGATATTTGTCAGCAAAAAATGCTGCCTGAGAAAGATGTGGTAGCTCTTGTAAACATGAAAACCAGAAAAGTTGCTTGCAGTAGCAGAAACGTTAACGGGGTAACGGTTTTTTTAAATACCTGTGGTTTAATTTGTGTGTTATCTGCTATGTTCCGTGTTTTGTTGAACTGCATATAGGGAGGGCCTAATGCATCATTAGCTATCAGAACTTATCCCAAAAAAATTTCGAAGTGACCTCGTAGCTCCCTCAACTATCAAAAAGTGCACTACCTTGCTCCCTGAATGCCACGTGTAAACTTCTGGTTGGTTTGACTATTCAAAGATGTCATTTTAAATATTTTCTCTAACACGTGGCATTCTGGAGCAAAGTGGTGCACTTTGAAAGTTGAGGGAGTTACGAGGTCACTTCGAAAGTTCAGGGATGCAGCAGTTTTTAGGGGACAAGTTTAGTTAGCTAATGAAGCATTAAGCCTTTAGGAAACGATACTAAGTATAGTTTTCACGTGTAGGCTTTTCATGTGTTTCATACTTCCTGCCTCATACACAGGATACTTTTGTGTGAGTATGAGATTGCGAAAACTCAACCGATTTTTCTTAAAGGGAGGCGCAGATCTAGGAGAAATAATAGAATTAAAGCCAGTAAAACAAGAAAGATTAAAGCTTTATATAACCAAATTGAGAATGCATTTTGCCCAGTGCGCCAGGGCACTGGTGCTTTCATTGATGGAGAAGCTATGGAGAAGCCAACTATTCCTCTTTCCGAGGTTTGATTCCCTTAGTCGAAGTGATTCAATAATTATAGGTCAAATGCATCATTATCTGCGTGAACTTGGCTCAAATGATATAATGCCTCCCTTAGACTTTTCGAAGTTTCTCTTAGCCCCTTAAACTTTGTAAAAGTGCACTAGTTCGCCCCCTGATTGATATGTGTCAACTTGTGGTTGGTTTGACTTTTCAAAGATGTCATTTCCCTGATTTTTCTCTCTAATCAGAAGCTGACAAGTGGCATTCACGTATCATTCAGGGGCAATTGATGCAGTTTTGACAAGTTCAGGGGCTAGCTTTGAAAAGCTTAGGGAGGAAGTAGGTCATTTGGGTCAAGTTCATGCGGGTAAAGATGTATTTAGCCAGCAACAACTTTCCAGTTCAATTATCAAAACACATTCATTTGTTCTGAACTTCGCAAATAAAAGGGCATAGTTTTGGTTAATAGTTCTTATACTTATTCCAGATGTTCAAATAAAAAAAAGAAGTGAGTGACGGGCATAGAGCTTGGATGAAAAATCCAGAATTATTACAGAATTGCTCCATAGGTTTTCATTTCCCTTCTCAATCAGAAGAAACCATTCAGGTTCTTGAATCTCTTTTCCCAGACATTTCCATTAAAAGTTCACATTTTTACCGAATTTACGAACTCTTGTCACGAACTCTTGTCTCGTTATATTGTCTGCAGGAAAAAGTTATGCCTCTCAAATTGCTGCATTTCTACAAAGCTGAAGAATGAAAAGATTTCGGGAAAATCCGGGCCTTATAATTCGGATGTAAATGTTCATCTCTAACAAAAAGGTATGTAAACATTTAGTGAAGTTAATAATCACAGTAACACTTTTGAAGAACTTCAAATTAGTAATTTGTGTTTAGCTGTCATATATGATGAAATAAAAATTAGATTAGGTACAAGGTTGTACATTGCATCTGTGACTGACATTTGTCTGCTTTGTAAATAAATTTGTAATTTCACTTTAATTGTTTGATTTTTTCTACCTATATTATACTGCTGCTAAGATTAATTAATTTGATTTAGCCATGTTTAGTGATGAATTATCAAGATTGTACTTTTGATTAGCCTGTCTGGCAAAGACATGATCTTGATTTTTTGAGGTTTGATTGACAGTTGTTTATTTTGATGATATTGCTTGTGTAATGAAATCATACTGCTGTATTAAAATTTTAACACATTTGATCCCTTTGCTTTACATAATTATCATTTTGGTTCAGTTTTGTGTTTGACATATCCATATGTATATATTTAGTTTTGAAGGATTCAATTTTAAAAGACATTTTCGTTGAATACACGGCCAATACACATCTTCGGTATACTGGGCACAGAAAGTCTACTGTCCCCTAAACTTTTAAAAGTTTCTCTTAGCCCTGTAGCAAAAATGTATCAGTTTGCCCCTAAACTTGGCAAAAGTGTATCGATTTGCTCATAAATGCCGACTTTTCAAAGATGTCTTTTTCTCTTTCAAATCAAAAGCTGACAAGTGGCATTCAAGAGGCAAATGATATACTTTTGTCAAGTTCAGGGGGCAAACTGATACACTTATGCCGAGTTCAACGGGCTGCAAGAAACTTTTAAAAGTTTAGGGGGCAGTAAACTTTTTGTGGCAAGTTTAAGCGGGTAATGATACGTTTAGCCATATATGCTCTTTAAATATTCGGGCTATGTAGTTCAGTGTAATTCAATGTTCGAACAGTAATGGTTACTTCCTAAAGATAGAAATTCCAACAACCCAGAAGTCCCAACAACTCAACAATTAAAAGTTGTTAAAAATTCTAACATAAATTATGTACATTCAAATTATATTCAAATTCAGCAATTACTAATTTTTTTGTTTACATCGGTTGACGAAGAAAATACTTGAACAAATGACTCACAAGTCACGATTACAAAATTGAACAAGTAATCTTTTGAATGTTTCATACTCTCTATCTACAAGTTTGAAAAACTTCACATTTGACATACAAATTTCAATGGTCAAGGTCTTTTAACAAATCTAGGAATTATTTGCTCTTTAGACTAATACATTCTAGTCTTAAATCTAGAGCAAAACAATTGTATAATTCTATGTAAGTTCTATGCTAGTACAAGCATTTGTAAAGGGAAGTAGCTTGCCTTTTTCTTTTTAACTTTTGAAAGCGAAACTAAACTGAAGTTGGTTAGGTTAAACTGAACTGAACTGAAGTTGTCTGAATTGAATTGTAATTCAAAAAAACATGACCTAAGTTTATTGCACTACTACTTAGTAGGTCTAATTCCTTTCGGATGCTACATGTTGAACTCTATTGTAGCTTTATTTTTATCCTTTCTACATCAAGCTCATATTAAGTTTATGTCAACTGTAAATTTGTAATCAATGTTCTATTGAAATTTGGCTAGACCTAGCTATTTGTTCAACCGGTTCACTAACCATTTTGTTCACAATTCAATTAAGAAATGCCCAATTCAAGTTCAACTCAATTCAAAATTTTAGAAGTTAAGGTTAAAATGCTCCTAATGTTATTATATTATGAAACAATCTTTAACTCTAATATGTAACTTTTAAACTTATACGTTAATGCTAAAATGAAGTGACACCTTAAGATTAAAATAACATATCTCAAATATGTTGTTCTGTCAATTTCTCTCTCCAATAAATGCTTTGAACGGAAGAAAAAGTTACCATATATCCAAATTGATTGAAGATATTAAAGTTAAGTTTCACGATATGTAATTAGAAATTTATAATAGAATAAGTTTAGTTCAGTTCAGTCAATTTCAATTTAATTTAATATTACTTTCAGAAGTTAAAAAAAACACTGAGAGAAAGCCAAGCTCAAGTTTTAATCCAAAAACATTGGAAATTAGTTGTAGTTTTAGAAAAATGCAGGTGGAACTCCTATAAGGCACCATTCCATTTTTTTTTAATTTCTTTATTATGATAAACATAAAAGAATACTAATATAAAGTGTTCATATATAAACGTGTAAAATCAATTAAATTTCCAATTAAATCAGAAACTCTCCACTCCGTACTAGTTCATGAATCAGTGAAATAAATACATAAATTAAAAAATAAATAATACATAAAAGTCAACTGAAATATTAATATTATTACACCAAATAAATAAATAAATCAAAGTCAATGGTTTTACGTATACCAGAAAGTGACCTATAACCCTGATCATCATCAACATCAGTACAATTAATTCAATTTAATGTTCATAAACTTCAATTAATCTCTATAAAATCAAATTCAGCCGGCTAATATTCAGAAATTTTCAATTCTTCTTTCTATAATTTTAATTAGTAACAAAAGAAATATATAGCTCAGGCAGAAGAATAAATTTCAGCCGATCTGTTATCCAAGCCGGCCCACATTTCATGCATGCAACTCCTTTATATACAAGCTTCTTCAACCCCGAAATTAGACAAACAAAACCCGTCTTTTCTCATATTCTCCTCCAAACAATCTTGTTTAGGTTTTAGTTACAGTGAGAGTTTCAAATACGGGAGTCGAGAGTACTCACAAATTCTTTCTACATTGTGAACAGGCTTGTATGTATAAGTTTAGTACTCTCTTTGAGTCATTCTTGTTCGGGTTTTAGTCAGCAGAGGTTTAGACTTCGGTACTGAGTAGTTACTGAGCGGTTTTATCAAGGATGGTGTTTTCGAGGAATTTCAGGAATTTGATATGTTTCTCGATTGGTTTTGTTCTCGTTTTTGCTTTGGCTTGCGGTTCTGAGGCGCGAGTGTTGCCACCACCACCACCATCACCGGGGAAGATTTACGGGTTCGAGTTTGGAAAGGAGGCATCAATGGGAGTTAAGGAACTTCTAACAATGCTTCCAAAGGGACCTTTGCCACCTTCTGGACCTAGCCCTGGTATTAATTGATCAAATTTAAATTCCACATATATATAAGAGAGGAATAGTTTTTATATTCTTTTTGTTTTATTAGTTATATATACTTAAGGAATTCGTTATAGTGGTGAAATGAGTCGTGTTCTTGATTTTTTTTGTAAGGAATATTTTGATATTTGTTATACAAGTTATATAGTCTTGATTTAATTAGCTATGTTCATATAGATTGGATTTATAATTTATTTTTCCTTTTATATTTACACGTGTTTGTGTTAAGGTAAGCACAATACGATATAAAAATAAAGCTAGTTATAAAATGAAAGTGTATTTAACAATGAGTTTCCTAATTAATCACTCAAACTTATTACAAACTCTGTAAAAATGATATATATATATATACACACACACATATGGTTTTCAAAAAAAAAAAATACACACACATATTAAGAAAAACAATACCAATTGAAATTGGTACAATTGGTAGATACATAAAGTGTGGGTCGGGATGACACAAGATCAATTCATGGCTCCTACACAAACTCTTATTATTTCAAAAAAATATTAAGAAAAAGATTTGCTTAACAAATTATTTTTATAAAAGGGCCAACAGCATATGTTGCCCCCCAAACTTGCCACATTTTATCAAATGTGACCCCCAACTTTCAAGTGTTTCACTTTACCCTCTAAAGTTGACAAAAATGATACAGTTTGCCACCTCAGTGCCACGTGTTAGTTTATGGTTGGTTTGACTTTTCGAAGATGTAATTTTTTAGATTTTTCCCTCTCCAATCAGAAGTTCACACATGACATTGAGGGGGGGGGGGGGGGGGGGAGGGGGGTAAACTGTATTAGTTATGCCAACTTTAGGGGTAAAGTGAAACACTTTAAAGTTGAAGGTGTTAGTACATGTACTAAAATGTGGCAAGTTTATGGGGGCAATGGATGCATTAAGCCTTATAAAAGGGCATATTATCAAATGAATGTGAAACATCCTAACTAGATTAACAAGACCTCAACAAAATTCCCTATACCATAAGATTCAAAAATGCATTATCCAGATCATAATTTTACATTAATATAAAATCAGTTGACTTTATGTCTAACAACCCAAACTAAGTAATTATAAATAAAGTCAGCTACATACACTGTATCATGTATGGTGATTTATATAAACATACAGACAACTTTTTTTAATAAGTAGTTGATGCTATTCAAAATATTATGAAATTTCTTTTATGGTTCAGATTAATCTTCATCGAGTAGTTTAAAGTACTTCACTTGAGGTTCGAGGTTTGATTTTAAAATGAGAACTCTTAGAACACTTTGATGCACAACATAATTATTAGCCAAGTAATCAATATCTTTTTGGGTAAACTTAAAAAACAGGCCATGTGTTTTGGTCGTTTCGTAAAAAGGTCCTTGTGGAATTTTTTGTTTCAAAAGAGTGCATGTGGTTTCAAAAGTTAGCAAAAACATGCTTCTCAAAATTTTGAAACCATATTTGGAAGAGTATTCGCAGTTATTTCAATAAATTCAACATTCTTATATTTCAACTATATTATTTGTGAATTATTTATCAAGATTTGAGTAAATTTCAGAAACTTTTCATTTTGTTATGATTTTTAAAATTATCGTCAATTTTAATTAATATAAATATTTGTATTTATCAAAAAATTGTAAAATTTATCACTAATGTGTATTATATTTTTATAAACAAAGCTGCAAAATTTCACTTCAAAATGGGCAAGATTACCCTTCCAAATGTGGTTTCAAAATTTTGAGAAACATGTTTTTGCTAACTTTTGAAACCACATGCTCCCTTTTTAAAAAAAAATTTCACGAGGACCTTTTTGCAAAATGGTCAAACCACGCGACATACTTTTTAAGTTTACCCTGTCTTTTATTATATTTTTTTGGTAATATTTACTATAATCTTTAGTTAACCTCAGATAAATTAGTATACCAAGTGATGATCATTATCCATTGACAACTCACAACGGAATTTTTCTACAAAATGTGATAAAAAAAAACTAATGTAACCATATAAATATTTTAAATATATAGACTTGTACATATGTTCACAATATCTACTGATTCAGCAAGTATGAAAATCAACTCCCAAATTAATATAAAATCAGTTGACTTTGGTGCCTAAATACCAACAATAAAGTAAAATTTATTAGTGGTAAAGACTTGGTCTAATGGTTGAGCCTTGAAGCTGTGATCTTAGAGCTCGCAGGTTCAAGTCTACACTCGAGCGAGGTGGGATAAGATTTTCCTGTGTTATTGTTGTAAGTCTATATGAGGCAAATTTTTTTAAAAAAGTAAAATTTATTAAAGTCAGCCTTCCAAATCACATAATGCGCGCGCACACATACACAAAGCTTCACAGTCCATATAAGTGCATGTCGAAGCAGTTTGGTGCACAAATCGTTTTCGCACTCATGTAGAACCTTGCAAGGGATGTACCTCAAAATGGTGAATTGTCGGGAGCCTACTGTAATGCACATGTCAGTAAATGAAGTTCACAGTTTGAACTCGTGACCTATTAGTTACACGGAAACAACTCTACTCTTGTTTCAAGCCTCCCGTCCATATAAACCTTATAAAAATAACATATAGAACAAGAAAAGAATCTCATGTTCATTGATGAAAATTGCATCTGATGTCAAATTCCCTCAAGATAATTTAGTGGAAGGTGTTGTTGACTTGCAAGAGAGAACAAAATAAGAAAGATTTGTCGGAGTTCTAGCAAAGCCATTCCGATACTTTAGTCAGTAAAATAACAAGAGGTGTAACATGCATCTTTATAAAGCCATAATTGCGTGACAGATATGTGATGTTAATCTCTAATTTTCAGGCTGATTAGGAAAAATATAATTATGAATGACTATATCGTGATTATGGTCATCTCGGATATGGTTAGCGAATACAATACTATAGACTCAGGCCTTGGTTCCTGCTCTCTACTCTAAGGTCAATATGTGAAACCGCAAGTAGGAGTTCTGTAGGAGAAGGGGATGAAATCGTTACGAGGTATCCGTACTTATAGTACGAGTTCTGTGGGAGTCCAAGCATTCAACTTCAGTTTTCAATAGAAATCCGTAGGTCCTCTCGTCTAAGATTCCAATAAATCAATATATAAAATCGGGATGCAATGGCTTTGTGGCTGCAACCTTCTTAAGAAAATTTAAGAAGAATGAGGTTGTGAGTTCAGTATCCAAAAAATAAAAATATGGCAAAAAATATGCTCCATGATAAAAGAATCAATTTTTTTAAAAATTGCCTCATTGGGCATACAATGGTAACAAAGAAAAACCCCACCCCACCCCTGTGTTGACTCAAAACTCACACAAACAATTCATTCATACTTTCAAGCCTAGTTCAACTTGGCCTATAAATGAACTTTGTAAAAGCTAGAACACTACGATGTAATGTACACACAAACTTACAGCGTGCTCACATACACAGGATTATTGTCCACCTATTGACAGCTCAGCTAGAAAGCAGTTAGGCTAGCTCATAAGTCTGTTAGGAACCCTGCTTTTCCCCTTCATTTTTCTTTGTATAAATACAATCTCCTGTATTGAAGCTAATCAAGAGTATCACTAATATATCTCTGATTTTTAAATGGTATCAGAGCACAGAGAGAAATGGTGAGAAGAAACGCAAATCCTAATATGAATCGCTTCCAAAATATTGAGATCAATGAAGAAACAAATGATCAACAACCTGAAAACCACCAAGCTGAAAATCAATCGGAAAATCCAATAATGATTCTGGTGAATGCGACCTTGAATGGAGAATTTTTTTGCCATGGAGCATCGCGATCAAGCGCGCTCCTACTGCAAAGGAGAAACTAAAATTCATCACCGAAGGTGAAGAAATGCCTGAGAAAGGAACGCCGAAGCACAATAAATGGGAGAGGTATGACTACCTTGTCACAGCCTACATCTTGAATTCGATGTCGAAAGAGCTAAGTGAGGACTTTCTATATGTTGTATATGCTAAAGAGCTTTGGAAAGAACTCGAACAACGATATGGCCAAAGCAATGGTCCTCTGCTTTACCAGAAGAAAAGGAGCCTAGCTTCATTCTATCAAGGTGATCTAACTGTTATTCAATATTTCACTAAATTGAAAAGAATGTGGAGTGAATTACAAGGTTTAAGGCAACATCATGTGTGTCATTGCGAATTGTATGTGTAATGCTTTCAAGAAAATCAAAGAAATTAGGGATGAAGATAAGGTGATGCAGTTTCTCATGGGGCTACATGGTATTCATTTCACTATGTATACAAATTTACAAATTTTCTGCGCAAATTGAAATGAATTGAACTGAATTCCTGTATTGTTTGAGGTCCCAAACAGACCCTTAATCTTTCCCAAGTTTTCAAACTTTTAACAGTGGGGCAGAAACATGGATTAAGAAAGTGAAACACAAGACCCTTTATTAATCAGCAAACTCCAAACAGAAACATGGATTGTTACAACATTTGTTTGAATCACAACATTACAAACAGCCTAATACATCATTTGCCACTTAAATTTGGTCTTAAAAGTCTTCTCACTCTAAACTTAAAGTTTATTTAATTTACCTCATGTGCTTAACAAAAGCAATCAATTCCCCTTTCATTTAACAAAAAGTATCCAATTTTTCCGTCTCGACTTGGTAAACAACATGCGGCAAAGGGGAAAACGGATTATTTTTGTCAAATGCAAGGGAGAAATGGTCGTTTTGTCAAGTACAAAGGTAAACTGGACACACCATACAAAATAATAGCTTAGCACAGATTTTGAAACAGATAGATAAACGAAACAAACAACATGAAGTTAAACAATTGTACTCGAGAGTGAGTACTTCTGTGTCGCAACCTGCAGATTAATGCAAAGAATTGTAAGCTTTGGAACTTTTTTTAATTGAATGCGGATGCCGGTGGCTCGAATAAAAGTTTAAAAACAATCGCTAAAAATGTTCAACAAGGAGTATAAAAAAATGCAATTTCTTTTTACTGTAAGAGAAACCAAATAGTGGTAGAGGATCTAAACGTTCCCAACTAAGTTGACACTTCAAAAAATTGTAGACACTAAAGCCAAAGTTAAATTAATAGCAGAAAACGTCAAAGTTCTTACGACAAAATTAAGAAATTGACCTCAAAGTAAGGAAAATATTTTAATGAGGTTACTTATTGTTAATGACAATATCAAACATTAAATATTAAATATTACGTATCGATCCATTTATATCTGACTAAGTAAAAAAATGTTGGACTCAAAATGAAAAGAATTTTTTGATGATGATAAAACTCACCATGATTTTTCAATAATCATGATATAATTCGCAATGTGATGGATTCATTTGCCCTTATCTTCGTCCTTGGCCTCTTTTTCAGCTCGTCTTTTCTTCATCTTTTCACAACATGTTAAATAATATTAGTAACACATTAATTTTATGGTTTTTTTTACAAAGTAAGCATTACTTTGCTCCTTATCACCATTGGATCAATCATCCCACCACTAATTCAATAGTGATAAGGGTAAAGCAATAGTAACTTTGTTAAAAACAAAGTAATATAGTTATAGTCTAAGTTCTGATTTCAATATTTATTTCAAAATGTAAAAAATTCATAAATAAAGAGAACAATAATAAAGAAAAGACTGTACCGTTTCCCTCACAGTTGTATTAAAATCCTCTCCGGAATAATAGGGATGGCCATCTATTTCAATTTCTTTAAGTTTTGGAGCCTTGAATGTTCCCTTGGAGAGAGCTTCTATCTTATAGCATCCGCTAATTTGAAATGTCTTTAATGAAGGCAATTCAATTGCATGATTCCCATCATAGATAATTCTGAGTATAGACAAATTCGAAAGTTCCAGTTCTCTTAGTTGTGGGAAAATAATAAAAGCGTCCATTGCATGATTCCCATCATCAGCTTCTTTTCCATCGAGTTTTGCACTAGTTTCTTCTATAGTCTGTCATCAATTACTCACGAAAATTTACTTTTAGTTCATAACAGAAATTCAGTAATTCTATAATCCGTGGAAAATTCTGTAATGTTGAATGAACAAATGAATATATGAATGAATGTGATGTGGTTTCATCATTTGGATTCAGTAATATTGTAATCTGAAACTTATATGGTTCAATTAGGACTTGAACTAATGACCATACGCAAAAGAACTCAGTAAAATAATAACCTGATTTCCGTCTTCTTCTTATTTTAATAAATATATAAATCAAGATCATCATATAATTTACTTCCTTAAATAAAAAATACCTGGTCATCGTGGACAATTTCCTCCATTTCTTTGCAGGACCGTACACACATGGATTGCAGTTGTATAAGTTGTCTAGCCACTGACAGCGGAAACACACGTTTCAACTTTGGACACTGAAATATACGAATCTGAGTCAAAATAGGGAAGCAAGGAGGTTGAATGTTTGACAAATAAGGTCCATGCCATATTTCTTCCAAGTTATGCATTAGATATATTGACAAACGAGAGAAGAAAACTTTTAGCAGATTTGGGTATGCTATTCCATCAACCAAGTATTTCATTTCATAGAATTTGGAAATCGTCAATTCGGTTGTTGGAGCATTGAATGATCCGTAGGAAAGAGCTTCCATGTTATTGCATTGTTCAATTCTCACTTCTTTTAATGAAGGGAATTCAAGTGCATGATTCCCATTACTCACAACTCTAAGCTTCGGCATTGTTCGAAGATCCAGTGTCTTTAGTAGAGGCAATGCGATTACATGATTAACTTCTTCATTGACTTCTTCAAATCTTTCTTCCACAATCTGTCAAAAATAGAAAAATATATCACATAAAAGAATTTGGCCATTATTGTACACTCAAGATTTAATAATAGTAATAATACTGTGTCAGGTATTGAGAGTTTATCATAGCTTGCTATTCTAGAAGATATTGAAATAGGGTACTTTAGTCTTTTCCTAGGAGCCATGGTAGCCTTATGTGGCAGGTTGTTAGGAATGTCAAGTTTTCCTCTCTAATTCTTCCTCCAATTTCTACCTATTTCTCTCTAAATCTATTCCTTCTCTCTTCTTAATTCTATTTATCTAAGGGCAAGTCCAATGGTACTCTAAATATAGAGTAAATACTCTAAATCGTTATTTTAAAGGCAAAGTTTTTCTTTCGCCACCTGCGATGATAGTTATCGGTGTAAGATAGAGGAGGGGGACAATATCCAACTGTCAAGGAAATCAAGGGTTTCGGTCGCCACAAAACAACGAGCTAAGCAAGAGCGGGAGCAAGCTAAACGGGAGCTCAAGGAGCTATCTAAACGGGAGCTTAAACCTCCATCAAAATTTTCTCCATAGTTGATAGAATATTGTTTGCCGTAGTGGCGGGATATTTTTTTTATTATTTTCTTTTCTTGTATTTTTTTTCTTTTTTAATAAAACGAGCCTACGGGAGGTTTTTTAACGGCGGTGGGGCGTTGCTCCTCTTACCTTTTCCATCTTTCCAGGTAACCTTTAAATAAAAAAATTTTAGAGTACCCCATACCCTACTCCATATTTAGAGTTAATTATTTTAATATTACTTTTTACTATTTGTAATTTAATTATAATAATTTATTTGATGAAAAGTTTAAAATATTGATATAATATTATGTTTGATGTAAATATTCTTTTTTAGACTAGAAGAATGGAGTAATGGTTTAGCAACTGTATAAATATAGTAAATACTGTAAAAATAGAATTTAGAGTAGATGATATAAAGTAATGGGTTGGACATGGCCTAACAAGTCAGTTCCATGAACCTGACATATTTTCATTTTTTTTATAAAATTGAATTCGAAAAACTTTATAGGTCGGACATCCCAGCCAGGTTGGCCCCTCGAGTCCTTCCTATAAAGAAAAGCCGAGTTCAAAAAGAAATATTATTAATAAAATGAAAAGGTTCATACAGCAAAAAGAATAAAAAAAACGAAATTCAAACAAAAGCAATTCTAAATTGCTCTTTCGAAACTAAATCCCGATCAAAGCAATAACAATATTGCTATTATTGTACCTGACACTAAATAAATTACATTCACAATAATATTCAAGTATTATTTTCTTTCGTCCAACAAAGCAAAAGTAGAAGTGCAGAGTTACCTGTTGGGTGTTTGGTTGTTTTCGACAGCAAAGGATTGAATTTAGTATTGGACAAATGACTCCTGATTTCATTTCATCTTGCACACTTGACTCCACCTGTCAATCACCGCTAATTTATAAATTATAAAAAAATAAATAAGAGGCATTTTAGTAAACACTTGGCCACTTCCTTTATCTCTAACATTTGACCACTTAACTAATGATTATATACCCAAAGACTAGTAAAATAATTACCTGATTTCCATCTTCTTATATGGTCTAATCAATTAAAAATTTAGGAATTGCCGAAAAATATATAATACAATAACAACCTCATTTTCATCATCGACTTGGTCCTTGTAGAAAATTTCTTCCATTTCTTGGCAATACATTATCTGCACGGATTGTAGTTGTCTCAGTTGTGTAACCACTGACAAAGGAAACACGCGTTTCAACTTCGGACAATTGTATATTTTAATCTGAGTCAAATTATGGAAGCAAGGTGGGAAATAAGGTCCATTCAATATTTCTTCCAAACAATCCATATCATCTATGAACAACTCTTTCAAAGGAGAGAAGAAAGCTTTCAGCAGAATTTGGTCTGCTATTGCATCACCCAAGTATTTCATTTCATGACAATTGGAAACAAATAATCTCATTAATTGTGGAATTCCATTCTGTAAACGCAGCCATGTAGTAATATTCTTCAAAGATCCTACTCCTATTAACGCTATTTCCTTGGTTGCTGGAGCATTGAATGATCCGTTGGAAATAGCCTCCATGTTATTGCATTCTCTAATTGACAGTTTTTGTAATGAAGGGCATTCAAGTGCAAGATTCCCATTATACATTATTCTAAGCATCGGCATTCGTCTGAGACGGAGTACATTTAGTTGAGGAAATACAATTACAGGATCAACTTCTCTTTCATCGACTTTTTCGATACTTTCTCCCACAATCTGTACACAATCATAAAAATCATCACATATAATTGGAATTAGCCTTATTTTATAAAGGTAAAACGTATTGTCAAAGAGTGACTAAGAAATAGTAAATACCTACAATAAATTGAAAAAAAAGTTACTTGACAACATTTTAATTGAGTTAACAAATTCAAACCACCTGATTTCCATCATCCACTTGGCCTTTGTAGAAAATTTCGTCCATTTCTTCACAATCAGATATAAACATGGATTGTAGTTGTTTCAGCTCTCTAGCCGCTGACACAGGAAACACACGTTTCAACTTTGGACAAAAATATATTTCTATCGAAGTCAACTTTGGAAAGCAAGGTGATTGAATGTTTGACAAATAAGGCCCATGCCATATTTCTTCCAAGCTATCCATGTAACATATCTTCAGTCCTTTCAGACTAGGGAAATATGTACATGGAACCATTATATATTTCAACTTTCTCACACCTTTCAATTTTAAATAATCACATTTCTTCAGCAAACAACTTGTTCCGTTCGTTGTAACATCGCACGCGTTAACCCCATCTACTACCAAAATATTTGAATTCAAACTATATAATCTGAAGTCACGGTCCCCCCAAAAGATTTGAAATCTTGTTATGTTGCTGACTAACTTTTCTTCCAAAACCAAATCCCTTGGCACATAGATACTTATTGATTTTAGCGGGAGAGATTTGATCTCTTTAAGGCTAGCATTGACTCTATTTCCCCCTTCTTGTTCGAGTCCCCAATTTGCGAAAGCCAACGGCAATCCCAACTCTTCTAGTTTCACTAATTTTGACAATACACCAGGTGGCATATATTTAAATGACACTGAGTCGTGGAATTTAAGACACCTCAGGTTGCACAGCTGTCCTATCTCCTCAGGAAAACAAGAGAATTTCGTTGACGATAATGAAAAGATTTCTAGGTGTTTCATATTACCATGACCTAGCATTTCTCTAAAATATATAGGTTCCACCTTTTGACCATATTTCAGTTCATTATTTATCAGCAATGTTCTAAGATTCTTTTGCATGGTAAGCGGTGGTAATGGAGATTGGAATTTCAAATCTACAACTCTGAGTTCTTCCATCCCTTCGAAAAACCTGATCGGAAGTGCACCTGAAGCCTCCGCAAAATGGAGTCGTAGTAGTTGGAGATTTGGACATCTCAAATCAACAGGGATGCCATCCTCAATTGTTTTACACTCAATTGAAATGGCTCTGCACTTTTCAAGCTGACATGTCTCTGGCCACTTCATTTCCTTCTCGCATCTTACCAGATACGGATGTTCATCTTTTGAGGAATTTGAAATTGCAAAATCACGTACTATGTCATGTAGTTTGACATATCCATCTCCCTCACCATCAAGTAACAAAAACGATTTCTTTAGTTTATCGATGATTGAATCAACTCTATCTCTCGCCTCCTTCAAGCTCGTCACACCTTCAAACAACTCTAAGCCTTTCCCGTAGAATACCAATTTTTCAATTGGAACATTATAATCTTCAGGGAACAAGCAGCAAAGACGGAAACATGATTGGGCTTCTTGATCATTGAGTAGATCATAGCTTAATTGTATCCGTGAGTACACTTTGTCCATGCCGGATATTGCTTGCAGGTTTGACATTTGTAGCTTTCGGAGAGAATCATTCCATACACCAGCAGGCTTGTCATTTAGTGCTCTAGCAATAGTTACAATGGCAATCGGCAAGCCATCACATTCACGTACTATCTCCATTATCGTTGCTTGTAAAATCTCATCACATCTCCCAACATTTTGTATAAACAAATCGCGAGCTTCTTCCCCATTTAAAACTTTGAGAGGAAAGTTCTTTTGACTCCCCATTTTTTTGCACTCATCTTCGTTCCTTGAAGTGACAACAATTTTGCACCCTTTAGTCCGTACGGGAATTCCAATTTTTTCAAAATCTTCATCATTTAACTGCATCCAAACATCGTCCAATATCAAAAGGGTTTTACGATTGGAAAGCCAATTATTCAAATTCTTAGCTCTTCCTGGCATAGTTTTATCCTCAAGTTTCAACCCCAACAATTCAATAATCTCCTTTTGAATTCTTTCAAAATTGGGTTCTTGAGATACTGTTACCATTGCAACCTTACCGAACAAACCATCATCTTCAACTCTTTGAACAAGCTTCTTTGCTAGCGTGGTTTTGCCAATCCCTCCCATGCCACAGATACTGCACATACTCACATCCTCATCCTTTAATGCTTCCAATACTCCATTCAGAATTTCTCGCCTCGAATGAAAGTCCGTGAACCCTCTAAGGTTGAATGTGGCTCCTTCTGCTATTGGGTGATCGAAGGATGTACCAAAATCAGGAGCACTTGCAACCTTTTCGTTAATTTTTTGAGTCAACTCCCAGGCATGTTTACCTACGGAGTATCGTGACAATAGATTGAGACACGATATGTTATTTTTAGAGATTGTGTCATTAGCCTTTTGAAGAAGCTCGTCTACACTAGACTGCCAAAGAGCAACAGTTGCGCCAACATCTTTCATCCTTCTGTTGGTATCATCAGAGTAATGACTTGCATCAGTCCTCTTGGCAACCAGCTGATCTCTTGCAACTTGTAGGGCATTTAGATTGTTTTTGTATTTATATACATACTCGACATGTTTTTTTATTTTGGCCAACAAGGTAGTTGCAACATCACTAGCAACATCCTTCAGAACATCAGTTACGGGGTCCATTTTTACTCTGAAACTGCAAGATCTGAAGAAAGAAAAAAAGTATATCAGCAATTGATGTTTAAACAGAATTTTTTATTCTATTTTCTTAAGATTTGATATGTATTACGTAAGAAACAAAATTATAAGAGATGAGTGGATCAAAAGCTAAAGTATGATTGCTATTTTCTAAATTAAACTGAAGAGTAGTTGAAGAATCTTTTTGTCTATCTTGTACGAAATCTCTCACAAGAAATTAAAAAAAAAAAACCTCAATAAAATATAAAATACCAATGGGTTGCTAAAGGTTGGATATAATGCTAATTATTCAATACGTTAATTAATTCTTGAGTTAGAATTCAATATTAATTTTATAACACTAAGTAATGCTTATTAATAGTTATTACTTCTAAATAAACAAATTTTCCATTTTCTTTATTTTTTCTTCCTAAAATGTTAATTAATGTTATTACTCGTACTGAATCTTTGGAATAAATATTTTAGAATCATCCTAATAATTGAAATGTAGTGTGTGTATATATATTAATTTATGTTTATATTTACAAGATTCATACTACCATTGTAATATTTTATAAATTTAACCAAACGGATTCTTACCATAACCACCATATTTGACATAATTGTAGTATTTAATAATTTAATTAAAATATTAACTATTAAAATATTAAAAATAATAACATTTTAACATGTTTTAAGAAAATCCCGTTCGACCACCGGATTAATCCGGTTGCATCTTAAATGTCTCTCACCGGTTCAATGACCGGTCTGGATCTAGTCACTGCACATAACCATGAGAACAGAAAACTTTCTAATGTAGATATTTTTGTGGTGGTATATCACATTTAACCAAATGAAAGAATAGTTCAAGGACATCATATTTACTAGCCTACTACTTAAGTATATACACTTTCACAAAGGAAGATTCAAAGGTTGTAACTTGCATATCCTACGCATCACTACTTCAAATTTGTGAGAATGTCCATTTTGTTTTTTAATATTCAATCATGTGAGGATTGTTTGAAATATGACTCATTTGGCAATGTTGTAATATTATCATTTTTAGTCTCATATAAATTAGGGAAAAGTGTTTATTTAAGTAACAAGAAATATGTCATTGTATTCAGTGATTTCAAAGCTCTCTAATGGTATATAATATGCCTAAAATGCAAAGTTCAAAAATTAATTAGTCTTAGACATATCACAATCACATGACTCATGACCCGTTGTTGAGATAATTTTGTCTATTCACTCTCTAACTAGTGTTTTTAGGATTAATAAGTTTTAACTCTAACAATTAATATAATCTTACAGCATCCATGTTTAATTTGGTAAAGTTCAAACAATCTCAACCGGCTGTTAAATTTAAATTGTTGAGATTTAGTATATTGTAGATTCCCATACACAACAAATTTGGAATTAGAACCTTTGATCTCAACTTCACCACCAACTTAACTTTAGAGAATTCAAATCCTATTTTATAACAATAGTTTGTTGTTATATAACATTTTTATTCATTGTTCATTATCATTGTAACTTATTCTTCGTTGAGCTATATATACAGTTGTATTTTTATTTTTGGTCAACTTATTTTTCTTTATATTAATAATACTCGAGATCAGGTGGTTTTGCTTGGGGGTGACGTGGTGCTATCCTAGTTAGAATGTTTTTTTCTTAAACAATATTTGTTTTATGTTACATTCAAAATAAAACTTGACGAACTCTTTTCCAACTCAGGACAAGCTAACGTGGTATGATTATTGTTTCTTGTTGTTTATTGTGCCTTTGTGAATACAAAACCATGGAACAATTGGTTGTTGGCTGCATTTTTTGATCGTAGGTGGCGTTACTGGCTTGGATCAGAGGAGGTGTAGGTGGCGTTATTGCCATATGATGAGTTTTTTTCTAGTTGATTACTGTTCATATTCAGATTTACTATTTTTTCGCTTGGTTTGATTGATCATTTGAAAGTGATGACTGAGTTCGATCAATTGGAGATCGGACCGATTGATTTGAAGCCAAAATGGCTTAATGAGTATGAGTTGTGGTGGCTTGATGAGTTGATGCCGAAATGGCTTGTTTGATGGATGTCTTGAGCTAGAATAGTTTGATTGATGTCTTGAGCTATAATGGTCTGATGTCTTGAGTTAGAACGGTTTGATTGATGTCTCGAATTGGAGGAATTGATGTCTCGAGTTGGAGGACTCGATCAATGTCTTGAGCGAAATGGCTTGATTGGTGTCTTAAACTAGATTGGCTTGATCGATGTCTTGAGATGGAATGACTTGATTGATGTCTTGAGCCGGATTGGCTTGATTGATGTCTTGAGTCGGAATAGATTGATTGATGATTTGAGCTAAAATGCTCTAAAACTAGGATGATGGGAGCCGAAATGCTCTAAAACTATTGGAAGAAAAATCTTCTAAACCTAGTATGGTTTGAGGTGAAATTCTCTAAAATTATGATGATTGAGCCTGAATGGCTGGTGAATTGATGAGCCTAAGTGGCTTTGGATATTGTAAGTTTTGTGATAAATTTTGTTGATTTTTTTTTCGATTTCGATGAGGCCAAAGATTGACCATTATTTGGGCTTTAGATTATAATGGGCTAGAGTAAAATGGCTCATTTAACTGTCTGAGCTTCTTTTATTGTGAAGGCCCGGATAGTTGTTGCAATTCCACTTTAGGGTCAATTGGAAACAACCTTTCTGCAATTACAGAGGTAAGCTTGCGTACACCCGACCCCCCCTTACCCCACTATTGTGGGAGCCTTGTTAGGTTTTGGGGTAATGTTGTTGTTGTATTGGGATTTTTGTAATTTCAGATGTAACATCTAACGATGTTCCATCGAGGGGGTGTTAGACTTTATACTAGAAGTTAATTTGTTTGTAATTTGCATTACATTTACTTGTTCTGGTTCTTCTTATTACTAGTATAAACAGAGTTTAAGATGTAATTTTCCATTAAGTTCAGAATAATAAAATTGAGTTAGTTACATTTTCTCTTAACTTGTAATTTAGCTTGTTATTTTCTCTTAAATGTTTTCAATCATCATCGTCATCATCATTTTTATGATACTGCTACCGACGTTCATAATATATGCCTTCGTGGCTAGCTCCCTAATAGCTGGGGGTGGGGGAATTTTCTGAGGCTCTTTGGGCTGTGTCATGGGCTGTTTTGTATTGCATTCTTCAGAGCAACACTCTTTACTTGTTGAATAGTGGGCTGCTATACAAGCAATAAAAATGGTACTCAATAAGGGCTGGTCTTCTCTTTGGGTTGAAAGTGACTCACCTATGTCGTACAAGTTGTTAACAACCGCACAACGCTGGTTCCGTGGTGTGGTGTATCAAATCTGACACGCTAGACTGCACTCGCCTGATGAGGTCTATGAATGTCCTCGCAACTCACATCTTTAGGGAAGGTGACCAAGCGGCTGATGCACTAGCCCGTTTTGGTAGATTGAATAATAGTTCTTATTGTATTAGTAATGGGTATTCTTTTAATCTAAGTGGTCGATGTTTGTATCGATTCACTTAGTTTGTTTCTGAACAACTTTGTAATTGTTTCATTTTTTATTCTAAAGAAGATTAGAGCTCGGAATTCCTATGTTTCATTCATTGGGGGTGCCAACCCGTTCTCCTGTATTTATTAATATAATTCTTGAATCTAATTTACTAAAAAGGCATTAGTGTGCGTGGAACATAGTTGTCTCAGGCGCACCACAGGTGCGTCTCGTACAAGGCTCAAGGTCCTGCGCCTCGCCATACCTTAGGCGAGCTAGCGTATCTTAGGCGCGCTCCTTTTGGTGTGAGCCACAAGTGCACCTCATATACTCTTTTAATTTTTTAAGGTTTTCACTTTAATATGTGTTGTCTATCTATTTTTAAAAATTTTAACAATAATACAAGGCTTGATATTCCTAATTCAATTTTTATTAAGGCTAGATATTCCTAATACAATATCTAAATTTTACATACATATGTATGTCTAACAATTGTCTTAGTTTTTTTTCAAGTATTGTTATTACATTTAACTTTACTTTTCAAGAAATGATTTTTTGCAAATTTTCCGCCACATTCATCCTTTGAATATGTTGTGTCTTAATTGCCCAACATTCAATCCCATATGTCATGGTTGGCCTAACCATATGTCATGGTAGAACTGTGGTTAGGCCAGCCATGACATATGGGGGTGAATGTTGGGCTAGTAAAACACAACATATTGAAAGGATGAATGTGGCGAAATTGAGGATGCTTAGGTGGATGACTGGACATACAAGGATGGATTGAATAAGAAATGAGTGCATCCGCCAAAAAACCAGGGTGACACATTGAGGATAAACTAAGGGAAGGACGACTAATGTGGCATGCACATGTGCTACAGAGACCAATAGATGCTACAATTACAAAATGTGAGAACATATGAACAAAGAGTAGATAGAGGGAGAGGTAAATTTAAGATTACTTGGAGAGAAACAATTTCAAAGGATATGCGTTTGCTAGGTGTGGATGAAAGTTTGGCTTTTGATAAAGCTTTATGGCGTCAGAAGATCCATATAGCTGACCCTACCTAGCATGGGCTTTAAGGCTTAGTTTGTTGGTTGGTTGGATGGTTTCTGTGCCTAGCGTACCTCGGGCGCACGCCTCTCCTGCGCCTCGCCTTGAGACGCATGTAGCCCCCTTGGCGCCTTGGCTGCGCCTAGCGCCTTAACAACTATGGTGTGGACAATGGTCTAACTCACCCCAAATGGTACATCAAAGGGTGAGGGTTATGCTCACACATACAAGGAGCAATAATTCTAAAGCCTTAAGCAATCTGGGATATTCAACAAACCCCCTCACACCGAAATCGTTATAAATTGGTTTTGGATCGGTTCGGTTCGGTTCAATTTTTGAACCAAATCGAGATTTGTTGACCCACTATAACATATACTTTATATCAACGTGACCCAACATTATCTAACCAGGCTCTAATACCATATGGACAATGGCCGAACTCACCCTAGAATGTACCTCAAAGGGTGAGGGTTGCCCTTATATATAAGGAGCAACAATGCTCAAGCCAACAGTGGACGTGTAAAAGGAGATTTTATATGCTAATACTTTTACTTTCTCAACATGAGAGAAGTAGATTTTATATTGAATCACCAAACATTAGATGTGTAAAAGGAATACTTTGTGACTGCCTTTTTTTAGAAATGGGTGGCTTTTTGCAAAATTTGTAGATTGTGGGGATTGAACCCGTAACTTTACACTTCTTAATATTTTTCTAAGAAGGTGGTGGCCACCAAGCATTTGCATGGTGGTTTGTGAGACTTTCTTGTAATCTTACTATATAAAAAAGCAAATTATATTTCAAACTAAGTGTAAAAATAAATTTCTATCAACTTTGGAATTTAAGGGGGTGTTTGGTTCACAGAAAGGAAAATGAAAGAGAATCAAGAAAGAAAAAAAGTAAGGAAAGGAATAAGACTCCCTTTAATTCTAGTATGTGTTTGGATTTGAATGATCTCAAGAAAATGAATTAAATTCCTATTTATTTCCTTTATTGGATCAAACATCATTTTCTTAACAATAATAATAATGACAATAATTATTATTATTTTCACTTTTAAGAATATTGCTATCATGATTATTAAAAATAGTTTTTTTGATTATTATAATTATAGTTATAACTATAACCAATAATAATAATAAATATTAATATGCATTGTTATATTTAATAATTTTTCAATTATAATTAAGTTTTTATATATTATTATCAATTAATAATAGTATATTATTATTGTTATTTTTATTATTATTATTTTAAATATAGTAATATTTATAATTATATTATCAAAAGTGTTTTTGTTATTTATTTAAATAATAAACTTTATTATAAATAATAATTAACTATATTAATAATAAATTATTATTATTATTATATAATAAGTTATATAATTCTATTAACCAAAATTATTATTATTGTTACTAATTATAATATATAATTTAAAATTATGATATTATAATAAATATTGTTATATAATTTAATATGAAAATTAATAACGTAATTTAAATAATTATTATTTATTGTTATATTTATAATTATTATAATAATTATTATTAATATTAAAAACTAGCTCTCTGTTCCTTTTCCTTTTTTAATATATATGCTTCAGGACGATGGAACCTAGAATTGGGTTCCATAAGCGAGGGCCAGAAAAAAAATATAAATAAATGTTTTCTGTAGAGCCAAATAAAAGGCAATTGATGAAGATTAGAAGCTGTTTGCATTGCGATGTGGCAAATTGGAATACGGTTAAACAGAAAACATCCAGCTATATGAGAACACACAACTAAAGAACAATCTGTATAAGATTTTAATTTCTTGTAGATCAAGTTCACAAAATGCACAATAAACAACGTGAAGAGAAGAAAGGGATAAGTTCAGAGACATGAGAAGCAAGTAGACACAGACAAAGAAACAGTCCAAGTATATAAGAGATTGATTAGAATACCTGAGAATTCAATTTTTCTGAAAAAGTAGACGAGCTTGAAGGAGAGATGTATGTGCTGCAAGTGAAGAGAGGAAAGGAATCAATTCGCATAAAAAAAGACAAGTTTAGAGACATGAGAAACAAGTAGAGACTAGAGAGATAAATAAATAATCCAATTTGAACCCCTAAAAGATCGATAAGAATACCTCAGAATTCGATTTTGAGGCTAATGTTCTCAAGTTGGCAGCAGCCAGACGAAAAAATTAGACTGGGTTTGATGATCTTTTGAAGAGGACAACAGAAGAGATACGTATGAGTGTGTGTATATATGCTAATTAATGATTTTACTTTCTCAACATCATAGCAAGAGATTTTATACCGTGTCACCCAACATTAGACGTGTAAAAGAGTTCAAGTATATTTAGTGCTTTCTTTTATTCTTACTATATATAAAAGCAAAGCATAACTTCAAACCAAATATAAGAATAAATTTCAATCAACTTTGGAATTTATAAAACTAGCTGTCTGTACCTTTTCATTTTTTACTATATAAGAAGTGGTCAAAGTAAGGAAAGTGAACTTATAGCTTTAATGATTGATAATTCATTTTTTAGATTGATGGCCATTGATTAAAGGAAGGACACGTCCGTTTCCATAAACAGAGGTAGTAATTTTTTTTTACGAATACGAGAAAAAATAATAGCAGCAGAATGAAAGAACACAAAGATTTTTACGTGGAAACCCCAAATAAATTTGGAAAAAACTACGGGACAAACTCCGAATAATTCTCCACTATAAAATAATAGTAGGTACACTAAGAGATTACAAAACAGTGGCACTCAAGTGTTTCACAAAACCTCACTATTTTCTCTCTTACCCAACTCTTATGAACCATTTTCCTAAGTTTCTCTACACATATAATATTCTCTATCTGTGTTTCTTTCTCTCCTGCTCTCAGTTGCGGCAGAAGCTTCTCTATGTATAGGAAATACAAACGCGTATGGCCGAATTGTGCACAGTAATTTTATTGTGCACTTTTTGAAAAAATACTCTGCCGACAGGCCTCTTTTTCTTTTTTTTATAATTTAATATTGTGATTCCCACAAGTTAGAGGGACACCACACAACAAATCTCCCCCTCCCGACTACATTGTGGGACTCTTCATCCCGGTTACTTTGATGCACTGATCGAACTTTTCTTTTGGAACGACCTTTGTCAGCATATCAGCAGCATTGTTATTTGTATGAATCTTCTGAAACTTGAACTCTTTTTCTTCAATGGCAAGTCTAAGCCAATGATATCGTACATCAATATGTTTCGTCCGTGCATGATACATAGTATTTTTGCTCAAGTCTAGTGCACTTTGACTATCACAATAAACTATATAGTCTTCTTGTTGCACACCCAATTCTTGAAAGAATCGCTTCAACCAAGGCATTTCCTTTCCTGCTTCTGTTGCTACAACGTACTCTGCTTCAGTTGTTGATAATGAAACACACTTTTGTAACCGTGACTGCCATGAAATAGCTCCCCCTAAAATATAAATAAGTAGCCTGATGTAGATTTTCTTTCATCAAGGTCACCAGCCATATCTGCATCTGTGTAACCAACAAGTGTTGGCTTTCCACCTCCAAAGGTTAAACATAACTTTGAAGTTCCTCTCAGGTATCTAAAGATTCATTTAACTACTTCCCAATGTGTCTTCTGGGGATTTGACAGGAATCTACTCACATCTCCAACTGCATGAGCGATGTCTGGTCTCGTACACACCATTGCATACATTAAACTCCCGAACGCTGAAGAATATGGAACATTTGACATATCTTCTTTATTTTTCTCTGTTGATGGGAAGGATTTCTTACTCAACTTGAAATGGGCGGCAAGTAGAGTGCTAACTGGTTTAGCATTCTTCATATTAAACCTTTCTAGTACCCGTTCAATATATTTTTCTTGCGATAACCACAGCCTGCTGGACTTTCGATCTCGGGTAATCTCCATTCCAAGAATTTGCTTTGCCGGTCCTAAATCCTTCATGTCAAACACCTTAGACAAATCACCCGTCAACATACTAATCATTTTGGCATCTAACCCAACGATTAGCATATCATCAACATATAAAAGAAGAATGATAAATTTTCCATCAGAGAATTTCTGGACATATACACATGGATCAGCTTCTGTCCTCTTGTATCCTTAATTCACCATGAAGGAATCAAACTTTTTATACCATTGTAGCGGGGCTTGTTTTAACCCATACAAACTTTTCTTCAGGCGACAAACCATGTCCTCCTTTCCCTTGACCTTGAAACCTTTTGGTTGTTCCATATAAATTTCTTCTTCTAAATCCCCGTGCAAGAACGCGGTCTTTAGATCAAGATGTTCTAACTCAAGGTTTAAGCTGGCTACAAGACCTAGCACAACTCGAATGGAACTCATTTTCACAACTGGTGAAAAAATCTCGTCAAAGTCAATACCTTTCTTTTGAGTAAAGCCTTTGACAACCAATCGAGCTTTGAATCTCACTAGGTGTCCATCAACTTTCTTCAGCTTGTACACCCATTTGTTCTTGAGTGTTATCTTCCCTTTAGGAAGTTTCACCAGCTCGTACGTGTCATTCTTCTTTAAAGAATTCATCTCCTCCTGCATGGCCTTCATCCAACAATCTTTATCTTTAGAAGATTGCATATCTTGGAAGCTTTCAGGCTCCCCTGCATCAGTGATTAAAATATAGTCAGAACTAGAGTATTTAAAACTTTCGAAATCATTTACCCTTTTGAAAAAAGAAATTTACAAACCTCATTTTACAAAAGAGCTAATTATATGTAATGTTTGTTTTTTTTTTTTTACTTTTCCCATTATATTTATTTAAACTAATAAGCTCATGCTATTTTTTTTGGAAGCTGGCTACTGAAAAGCTTGACAATGATGAAGTTCAGGATGGGGAAAGATGATGTTGAAGATAATCAAATTATCAATTAATTAGCCAATGAAAAAAATGGTGAGTCACAAATTAGAATTATCATCTTACTGTGACAAAAAAAAAATTTAATTAAAGGTTGAGTATTGGAACCGGCCTCTATTTTTTTTTTTGAAAAACCCTCAGAGGAACGACGTGTTCCTCTAAGGATAAAAAGGTTGGGGCAAGGAAAAATTTCGGGGCGGAAGACCCAACTAGGTTGGCCCTATTTATTAAATGGAAAAAGAATAACAAAAAAGTAAAAAGAAAAAACAGCAAGAAAAAAAGAAAACAAAAATAAAAATGAAAGACCTCTTTAAGAAGGAGAGCAGTATCCCAGTTTATGACTACACTCAACTTGCTCCCTAATAGCAAGCACTAATCCTTTCTTTTTCTTGACTAAAAATAATTTCCAACTAGACATATTATGGCAAAATTTTGATTCATATATACACGTAATAAATGGCGAGTTATATTTTCAATAACATTATTACCGGTATTACAACAAAAAGATGTTTCATGTGCATATATCAAAATCAATGACTTCACTGTTTAATGTCAATACTAAATGAGCGAGTTATATTTTCAATAACATCATACTGTTTAATGTCAATGCTAAATGAGCTTTTGAAAGAAAATTTTTTCTGTATCAGAATATAATATTCATAGTAATATGTTTGATCTCAATCTTATTGAGTTATTATTTTTAAATGGGCATAAAAGCTAAAAAACCTAATACGTATCATTAAAAAAAAATGGAGAGAAACCCTACCCATACCCGCACCCATCCCACCCCCTTGCCCAGCTGCCACCATCGCCCGTCAACCACCCTATTCCGATCGAACACCAGCCGCCGTCAGCCCCAACACCGAAACCCCTTCCACGAGCCTACCCGGAATCGCCAAACCACAAACCCTCGCCGTAATCCCTTTTATGTGCCCTTTACCGTCACTTCGCAGGTTAGGGATTCAAACCCTAATCATATGGCCAACACTAGAAATCCGATAGCGAACAAGATCTATTTTGAGAATTTTCCGAATAGTTACGATGCGCTAGCCCTGAAGGAGGTTTTTGGGAGATTTGGAGTTTCTGGCTGGGTGTTTGTCGCACAAAAGAGAAACGCCAGAAACTTGAATTTTGGGTTCATTACGATTGATGAAACTGTTCCGTTTTATGAAGCTTTGAACAGGATGAATTCTGTTGAAATTGGGGCGGTTCGACTGAGGGCGTATAAGGCAAGATACTCAAGGCCTTTGAATGTTCAGAAACTCCAGGAGCCGATCCGAAAGCCATCTAGGCGTGTGAATCGAGTGTTTCACGAATCACCTCGAGATGGAAGATCATATGTTGCTGTCGCGGCCCCTCATCGGAATTCTATAGAGGAGGCAAGTAAGGGGCAGCCTAAGGTTGCGACGTGCTCTATGGACAAGAATGAGTTGCAGAATAGTGAGGAGTGCATGGCGCAGTCTACCTCGTGGAAAGATAAGGCCTGCCTGATTCGGCTTCACAATATCTCTCATATTCGAAATATATATGATTTATTGTGTGAGCGTGGTTTTGATATTGAATTTGCCGCTCTTATTGGTGGGGAGTGTGTGATTGTCTCCTTTATCACAGGAGATGCGATGATTAATTTTGTTAGTCATTTATGGAAGGTTCTCAGTCACCTTATGTTTTCGGTTGAGCATCTGTCGGGGAATTTTATTCCCTCCGAGTGTGTCATGTATCTTGATTTCATGGGTATTCCACCAACTATTATACGTGAATCATTAGTCTGCAGCCTTGCTGGGAGATTTGGTCGGCTGGTGGCTATGGATTGCAACTTGGAAAGGCCGAATCGATTGGATGTTGTTTCGTGTTTAGTGTCAGTTCCTATAGGCACTATAAGCCGCAATCTGAAGTTAGCAGTGGGGGAGAGGGAGATTACGATTTACACCTCTATGCGTCAGGCCGTTGGCTGTCCGAGATGTCAGTAGGATTACTCTAGCTCGGAGGACGAGTCGGATGAGGGTTCAATGGCGGAGAGGATATATGAAGAAGTGGCTATATCGGAGGAGGAATGTGATACGAGAACGCTGCGGGATAACGGTATATTGGAAAATTCTACTTTAAGGGAGCCAGACGGTAATGAGAGTGCGAACTCGGTGGCTAGTGGGAACCCGGAGACTGGCAGAATTTCTGGATCGTCGGGGCCGGACGTGGCAAATAGAAATAGGGTGATAATGAATGCCCAGCTTACAGAACCTCATGAGAATGAGGCTAGATTGGTCGTTAGAGTGGGTGAGATGCTGGGTCTGTTTCAGGAGCAACATGCGGAGCAAATTGTGCAGGTACTGGAGGAGCCTGGAGTTTGAATAGCCCATCTAAATCGAGGTTTGGTACACGTTTTTTATGTCAGTAAACCTTCTTTCTTGGAATTGTCGTGGGGGGCTCACGAATGGAGCAAAGCAATTTTTTGTTCGTTCGTATGTCCGCAAATGGTCCTTGCATGTTGTTGTGTTAGTGGAGACGAAGGTGTCGGATGTATCAGAGAGGACTATGACGAAATTATGGGGTCATAATGATTTTTCTTTTTATTGTGTTCTTGCTCAAGGTTTTTCGGGAGGGATAATTGTGTCATGGAACTCTACAGTAGTTAGGGGTATAGTTAGAGCGATTGGTGTAAGATGGTGTATTCTGAGCTCGGTCGTGAACCAGGCTGAGATTGATATTGTATGCTTATATGGGCCAGTCACAGCTGTTGAGAGGAATCAATTATGGGTTGAATTGCTGCCCCTTGTTCGGGATGATGGTAATTTATTGTTATGTGGTGACTTTAATGAAATTCTTCATTATTCGGAAAGAGCGGGTGGGAATGGGATTGTTTCTAATTCTATGATAAGATTCCAAGAATTTGTGAATGAGTGTGCGTTGTATGATGTTCCTTTAGTTGGAAGGGACTATACGTGGAGTAACAGTCAGTCCTTTTCGAGGATCGATCGAGTGTTGGTGTCATGTGGATTATTAGATAGCTGGCCGAATTTACAACTCATGACGGTAGACTTAACCCTATCGGATCACTTGCCCATTATTTTCCAGTCGCATACTTCGAGGAGACGGGGATGGAGAGTAGATAGATCGCTAAACTATTGGTGGGATGTTGATACTTTTTTGCCATTTATCACTAGTAAGTGGCGCTCTATTTGTGGTACGGCTGGGTGTAAGGATAGAGATGTCGATTACAAGCTGCGAAAATTATGGGGATTTATCCGTCCTTGGCATTCATCTAATTTTGGTCAATTGGATAGTAGATTGAAATTGTTGGAAGCCCGGGTCTTAGAGTTGACTGACTCTACTATGGGTCGGCCTTTGGATGCTTCAACGTGTCTGAATTACAAAACGTGAAAACTACATTGTTTCAGGTTAGACGAAGTCAAGAAAAAATTCGGCACCAACAGTCAAGAGTGAAGTGGACTTTATTGGGCGATGACAATACAACATTTTTTCACCGCATCGCTTCGGCTAGGTTCAGAGGTAATCGGATTTCACAGTTGGAAATTGGTGGGAGAGTCACTAACGATCCTATAGAGATCACAGCTACAATTCGAAACTACTATTCGAACCTGTTTTCGGAAACTATAGTTATTCTGTTTGATTTGGAAAGACTAAAGTTCAGGACGGTCGATGCATTGGAGAATCGTCGCCTAGTTGAACCATTCTCAGAAGCCGAGATATGGGATGCAGTTTGTTCCTGTAATGAGGGGAACGCGCCTGGACCTGTTGGATTTAATTTTTTCTTTTACAAACGATTTTGGGGTGAACTGAAGCCTGAGCTAATGGACCTATTTGAGAAGTTTCATGCGACGGGACAGCTGCCGAATGCTATTAAATCGTCATATACAGTCCTAATTCCTAAGGTACCAGGTTCTTCTTCGTTGAATAATTTTAGACCTATTGCCTTGATCCATGGTATATATGAAATTGTGTCTAAGGTGCTTACTAAAAGACTACAACCATTACTACCTAAGTTGATATCAGAAAATCAATTTGCTTTCATTAAAGGTCGTAATATTCATGAATGTTCGTTCATAGCCTCGGAGATTATCCATTCGGTTCATAGGAGTCGTCAACCATGCTTGGCTATTAAGTTAGACTTCCATAAGGCTTATGATTGTGTTTCGTGGAACTATATGAATGCGGTTTTTAGACAAATGGGTTTTGAGGAAAGATGGGTTCAATAGCTTGACAACTGTAGAAGGAATTCAGTTACTTCAATTCTGATCAATGGGACGCCGTCGGATCCAATTAAATTGGCTAGGGGGGTTAAACAAGGTGATCCTATTTCCCCGTTTCTTTTTGTTCTGGCTAGTGAGGGACTGAAACTAATGTTTGAGGAGAGTATTCGAATTGGCCTATTACCGGGATTTTGGGTTGACGGTTCAGAGAAGGACATGTCTATCCTGTAATTCGCTGATGATACGCTATACTTTTTACCGGCAGATGAGTCTCTATTACCTATTTTTGTTAGAATTTTGCGATGTTTTGAGTTGATTTCAGGCCTGAAAATTAATTTTAATAAGTGCTCTATTATGGGTATTCATGTACAAGAGACGGTCGTTTCATCTTGTGCAGGAGTCCTGGGATGTCGAGTGGAGAACTTTCCGATTACCTATCTTGGAACCCCTCTCAGCGTTAGGCGTGTTCCTGTTTCCTCTTGGAACCCATTGATAAGCAAGTTTCAGAGTCGATTAGCGAGTTGGAAAGGACATTGTTTATCTTATGCAGGACGAATGGTGCTTGTGAAATCGGTATTATCATCTCTTCCAATCTTTTTGTTATCATTGAATAAAATGCCAGGAGCGGTAATTACGAAACTTGAGCAGCTGATGCAGAATTTTTTGTGGAGGGGTGATTCAACTACTACGGGCATTAGTAAGGTTAGTTGGGCGACGATTGCCCTACCCAAAAATCTTGGGGGCCTCTACATTAGGAACTTAAAGTTGGTTAACTGTAGTTTGTTGATGAAGTGGGTATGAAAGGTTAGGAGTGTTGATCATGGGTCATTATGGTATGAGATTTGCGTTAGACGATACGGGTTTGATTTATGGTGGTCCATTGGAAACTATGATTCATCTACATTGTCACATACTTGGAGAGGAATTATAGCATGTTGTATTAGAGGTGGGGAGTGGTGGGAATTTTTTAGGTCGAGTATTCGGGTTGCTATTGGAAGTGGGGAAAATTGCTCATTCTGGCATGACAACTGGACGATGAATTCGGAGTTGGCGGTCTTGATCCCTGACCTATACCGATTGTGTAATAGGAAATCGTGTTCGGTGGCCGAGGGGTGTCATTATCTTTTCGGGTCAGCGGCCTTTTTGCGGCCTTTTTGGAAACGGAACTTAAGGTTTTCAGGACAGGAGAGAGGTGCGGAACTTCGAAATTGGATCGGTATAAGCTATCCGAGCTTATTTCTAGAGGGTGACAACGAGTTGGGGCAGGGTCAACGGCAGCCTATCTTTTCAGGGACGGCTGATCGGTTTATTTGGGAGTTGGGGGAGAAGAAGGTGTACACGACAAGCTCCTTTTGTATGGGCTACTATAGTACGCCAAAATGGCCAAAGCCGAGGCTCGAATTTTCTGTAATACGGGAGGCATGTGTGACCCCAAAAGTTTGCTTTTTTAGGTGGCTTGTTTTTCATGGAAGATTACCAACAAAATTGTTTCTTTTCCTCCGGGGCTGCCAATCTATAACGGACGGTCAATGCCCATTTTGTGATTTGGAGGAGACTATGGATCACGCCCTGCTCCATTGCATTAACAGCTATAAAGTGTGGACGCGGGTGATGAGATTGCTCGGTATCTCGCTGCCTATACCGTGGAAGGCGGTGGATTTTCTAGCCATGTGGCGTGGCTTCTTTGCTGATGGAAGTGGTAGAGAGTTCGGAACGGTGCTATGGTTCTTAATTGCTTGGCCACTATGGAAACGAAGGAACAAATTTGTTTTCGAAGGCAGGATGGGCTCAGAAGACATTATTGGATCATGCATTCATTTATGTTGGTTCATCTTTAAGAATAGGAGGCGTGATGTTAATTTTGTAACTTCTGATGTATTTATTTTCCCGAACTTGCTACTCTCGTGTAATTGATTTACTCATGTTCTCGCCTTGAGACCATGAGTTGATTTTTATTTAATAAATGAGGGGTAGGTGTTTTGTAGGTAAGCGGGGAAACCAGCCTAGCTGGGGACTCCGCCCCGAAATTTTCACCTGCTCCAAACTTTTAGCATTTGAAGGGACACACTGTTCCTTCGGGGGTTTTTCAAAAAAAAATGGGCATAAAAGCTTACATTAATGTTTTGTATACTTATGCAGGCTATGGTCCTACGGAAAAGAAGAAGAAAACTAGAGACCAATTGTTTCACTTTGAGATGTCGTTTTTATGCCTATGATAGTTCGTGTTAAGGTGACACTGTTTCCAATGTGTATTGCAAGAAATTATAGAATCTGTTCTATAAATTATGTCATTCACATTGTAGCATAATAAGAGGTGAACTAGTATTTCTGCAAGGTATTTTTTAGTAACATATGTAAGCATTTTGTCGTGGTTGAGAGTGATTCAATGTATTTGGAGTTTTAAGAGTCATATAGGTTACAAATAATTATGTAGGATTAATAAGAGTCATTAGGAGTCAGTTAATTTAGTAGATTAAGAGTCGCTTTGTATGGATATATATGTGTGGCTGTACGGAAGAGTTAAACAGTTTTTGATATGATACGATGAATATTTGAATAAGATGCGTCTTATTATAATTTTTCTAAATTCTCGTACAGGTTGCAATTTCTACAGTGTTTAGAAGCTTAATTATCTTAGAGGTTGCGATTTCTAAGGTTTTTAGAAGAATCGGTTTCCTATGAGGTTGCGATTTCAATGGATTCCGATTGTTTATCTCTATCTGTTCCTTTCGCTGCATCACGTGTTCAATGTTAAGCATCTTGTGTCGTACTCTGGGGATTCTTCTGATGATGACAATTCGAGGGCGAATTCTGTCCACCCCGGAGAGAATGATGTAGTTGAGAGGGCATTAACCTACTTGGAGAAGGTTGATCGTCAATATGGGTGAATTTTCAAGTTTTGGATTTTGGTGAATTCTTGCCTTATTTTCATCAAAATCGGTCCCGTGAATAATAGTCACTGCTATGCAGTGAACTACATCTTTTTTTGGCCAAATAATGTTGTTTAGGCCCTCAATTTTATGCTTTTCAGTTTTAGGGACTAAATTGCATTTTCTTAAAACTTTGCGTGCTTATTTTTTTGTTTTGCCGTTTTGCACATGGCTGCCCTAGACTATAAATAAGCTTGTAACACCTTCAATTGGAGTTTTTTGCCGTCATCTGAATTCAGATTACAACTTTTGCAATTTCTCTTAGTTTTTGCGATTTCTGAGAGTTTTGTGAAGAGTCGATCGTTGTTGATTTTGCGATTTCTTCAATTTTCGACTATAAACCAAATTTGTTGATATTCTGCTGCGTCACATTTCATCTCCGATCATGGGAGAACTTATTAACTTGTATGTGACCCAATTCTTGTAAAAGGTAAAATTACATCAATGTGTCAGGATCCAGGAGCTTTCGGTCCGGGAGAACAATGAGCACCAAGTGAATGATATACTTCATTTTGTACCGCGAGTTCTTAATTGACTATTTTCAGACGTCGAGTTTAATCCCAAATTGTCCAGTTAATGATATTAGTTAAATTTAGTGAAGGAGAAACACATAAGTCACTAATGAGGGCTGAGAATATCACTTCAACGTTGATCCTTTAAGAACTGCTATCATTAGCCTCTACAACAAGCTCGGTTTTTCAAGTTGATGTTTTGGTACGAAGTTACTCTTCTTCTGATAGAAATGCCGATAGAATGTATTTTAATTTCAATTTGGATTGATGGGTATTTGCTTTAATAGACTGAACCATCCAAAGATGTTACAAATTCTGGAAATGGAATTTCATGCTTTGTCATTTGGAGTCGCTTGTGTCGTTGCAGGTAATCAATATTCTGTACTTTCCTTTCAAAACTATGGTTATATTATTCCAAGGTCTATATTTTTCCAATCTATATTCCTTTATTTTAATACACTTAAAGAATTCAAAGGTTCGATTCTTGCGTTTGTATACTATATATGTCTGTTCACCTAAAGTTCTCAACATGCATATTGATCTTAAGATCCGCCATCAACTTTTTTATTTATACCACATAGCTGCCTCTAAACTTGTTTTTGTAACCCGGCCATCCCCAAACTTTTAGTATTTTTCTCTTGTTGTACCTTTGACTGAAATTCGACGAAAATTATACCGAAAATTTATTGAAAATCCAAATTTCGAGGCGTCCATATGTTCATACGATTGCTTGGAATTCCAAAATGTTCATCACTTAATTGATGGTGAGAAATCAAGGAATCAGTTAATACTAAAACACTTTGGATCTTTGGTTTGTCTCCTCCAAGGCTGTGAAACTTTGCTACTTCATTTGGATTTAATTGATCTCTTTCTTTAAAATTTTTACATTTATTGAGGTTTTTACACTTTGGATCTTTGGTTTGTCTTCTCCAAGACTGTTGGTTTTACTAATTGTTTCAACCTTTCAGCAGGGGGAATCAAATTTAACGTGGAAATCAAAGCCAGAGTCTTTTTTGCGCTGATTAATCTCCATCGCGCAATTGTCAAGAGCTCATCGCGGAGTTTGAGACTCAAAACCGAAATCTCATTGGTAAAAATAGTGGTCTTAGCTACCCCCATAGGTTAAGCTTAGTTTTTGTTTAATTTAACTTGATGTATCACTTTCAATAACACATTGCTTGTTCCTACAGAACCTGGCAGGGGTCTTTCAGGAGAGACTGTCAATAAACGGTTAGAACTCATTGTTTTGAATTCTCTTTGCAATAGTATTTTATGATTTGCTTTCTTATATATATGTTATCCCATTCCCCAACTAGATAGGCACCCGTAAAATAATATTATATAAAAAACTGGAGAATATCAAGCACAAACTCTAATAAACTTAAAACTCGTTTCCTAGGATCTAGAAACTCGTTTCATAACCGATCTATCTTTCTGTGCCTAACCAGTCTGACTTCAAATACCTCATTTTTTGAACAAAGTAATAAGAACAACCAACTTGTCTTAATATGATGAGGATTATAGAAAGCTTTGTAACCCAAAACTAACAAAGAAAGGGGTTTCCAAACTTAATTGCCGGAAAGCAAGAGTCTTCATGATATCTGAAGCTAATCTTGAATGCATTGAACCCGTAAATTGGACAGAAAGTACTCAAAAGAAATATATTTATATTGAATATCTTTATAACTTGTGTTTCCTTATCAACACCAATTATAAGGCTGGTAGATGAACTGCTCATAAGGGGTAGAAAATATCTAGAGCCAACATACCATCCACCCTTTCACTTTTCGGCCATGCTTCATTGTATTGCTCCCACCATAGAGATGCACGTCCTTTCAATCGGATCCCCACTAGTTTTACTTTTCTATGGTACGTACAATATAACTCAAGAGTAAATGGTTGTACCACCTAGGGGCGTTAACGAGCTGTACCGAGACCGAACAGTGCAGGGCTCGGCTCGAGCTCTTGAAAAGCCTGGCTCAAGCTCGCGAGTTCGCTAGCTTAAGTGAGCCTACCATATATCCCCTATTGCAACGAAAAACAAGAGTGTTGTCTCCTAAGTGTTTCAACTCTGATGTTTAAAACCGAATTATAGCAACTCTAATAAAAAAAAATTGCATCAGTAACACTATATTTTGCTACATTTTTTAAAAAAGTCTCGGAAAATACATTTTCAAAAAAAGAGCTCCGCAATTTAGTTTCGCTTACATTTAGAGAAATAAATAATTAAAAAATATAAACAAACATGATAATATTTTTTGTCTTAATCACTAATCAGTCATCACTCTCATTCCGTCCCATCTATTGTTTTTTCTGTGCATTTCCATATCAATCATCGCAATTACAAAGAAGTAGAAAGTGATATTAAAATCACTATTTTACAAATAACTATTGTAATTGAATAATTATTACTCACCAATCATACGCAATTTATTTTTCACTAATTTATTAAGTAGAAAAATTATACGAACATGTTTGCGAGCTTCCGAGCCAAACCTAAGAAGGCTTGGTTTGGCTTGTTAATATCTTGAGCCGATCTAGAACTCGAGTTGAGCTCTATCGAGTCGAACTCTGGTCGAGCTTTAACCGAGCCGAATCTCAAACTACTTGCAAGCTACTAGGCCAATCTGAAATTCCGCAGACGGCAACTCCACCTTTATTTCAATTGCTTCTTTCTCCTTATACCATCTTTTGTGCGTATCTCCCTCAAATATCCTATTACGGGTCTTTTTTACTCACCACTCTATAATTACCGCTCACTCGGGTTTTGTACCTCTCGTGTCCATAGTCCGCATGGATGTCTACCAACATAAGCCATGTACTCCTTGTTAGCAACCGAAGAGAATGAGAAACTCTTAAAAGACAAAGGAAAATAGAAACTGAAGCTTTAATAGTAAATAGGAATCTGCTGGAGCTTTATTTGATTAGAAAAAACAAAGGTAACAATACAATAAAGAAAAACAGAATTGATAATAGAAACTGAATTGAAAAGCACACTTTTCAATCCCCCTCTCTTCCAAAAGGAAAGAGCCAAAATAACTATCTCAAAGTCTGCCTAAAACAATACAAACTCACAACTTAAAGAATGCTAGAACACAATAATACTGACAAATATTAGATCCCATACAGCTGCAACACCCATATAGCCAACTTAATTATATCTAGACCCCATACTAACTCCCATACAACCAGCTCAATAATTTCTAGAGCCCATACTTAATGATTCTTAATAATTCATGGATCCCATGCCCCCTGATTTGCTGCCCATAGCAGCAGCATTTTCTTTGTCTCTTCTAGAATAGACTTGCCAAATTCGTTGGCCTTTGCTGGTGAAATCTAAAATCTTACCTTGTTCTCTATCATTACCACCCTTTTGAACAACAATCTTGTCCTCAAGATTGAGGGAATTCACTATGAATGGTGAAAGAGTCCTCCTAAGTAGTTTCTTCAGGGCCATGAGAAGTCCACTGACAAAACCATTCTTCTTGGTTAGGTTTGTCAAAGGTTTGGCTATCTTGTTATAATCTTGAATGAAACGGCAATAGTAGATGGTTAACCCCAAACAACCACGAACACTTTTGACATCTTGAGGGATTGGCCAATCTTGAACTGCTGAAATTTTTGTAGGATCTATGGAAACGGTAGAAAAACAGCTAGGTATCCTGTAGGAAAAACTGTGTTCAGCAGGAAATTATTTTGCAAACTCCCCACTGTTTTCATCAGTTGAAATTTCCCACCCAACCACTGTTGCAATGACTCATTAGCCTACTTGTCTTGTGTTATACCTTGAAGTTCAAAAAGAACCCCATTATGCCGAAATCGCATTCGTTTGGCTGCCCAATTATGAACAACTTTGCCCAAGGATTGAAGCCAAGCCATTCCCAAGATCAAATCTACACTTCCAACGTCAAAAATTAAAGCATCGAGAGAACAAGAGTATTGGCCTATGCGAAGTTCAGCAACTGCACATTTCTTTGTCACCCACACCTTGTATCCATCTCCTAGGCAAATACCGAGATGAGGAATTGGAATTACCTCAAATCCCTTGGCTGCAACCAACTTGCTGGATATGAAGTTATGGGTAGCGCCACAATCTAATAAAATTAGAATTGGAATGCTCTTAACTATACCATTGAGACGCATAGTTTCGAATTCAGAATTGGGAGCTGTAGTGGAGAAAAATTCCAGCAGCTCACATTGGCCCTCGTCATCTGCTTTATCCTCAACTTCGTCGGTGTAAGCATCGACTTCCGCTTGGGCTGCATCATCACTTTCAGTTTCCCCCAAAACAATCAATTTCAAGCTTCCCTTCGGGCACTTGTGTTGGGGACTGTATTTCTGCCCACAACAAAAACAAAGACCTTTCCAGCGACGGTCATCCAGTTCAGCGGAAGAGAGTTGTTTGAAAGCTGATCGATGATTAAAGGAGGAAGAAGAACCACGTGGTTTGTCCATTAAGGCAAAATTTGATATGTTTGGTGCTCCTAAGGTGGGATAAGAACGTTGAAATTGAGTTGGGCCTTCAATTCTCTCAATTTGGCCTGTTTGGCCCAGGCTTAATTGAGTAGATTTCCAAGTATTATTTGCAACGTGACTCCCATGGTAGTTTCCAACCATTTTGTTTGCCGCTATCCTCCCTCTAAACATTGAGTTTCTATTATGCAATGCGATCTCAATTGTTCGAGCGAGGCGGAGAGCATGGATGCGATTAGTCGGATTCATTACTCGAACCCAATCCTTAATATCTTCCTTCAGTCCGTTGATGAAAAGACCAACATATTGTTCTTCGGGTTGTTTAGGAACCTATGCAGCAATTAACTCAAATTCTTCAATGTAGGAAGGGACGAAACCGTGTTGTCGCAAGGCAGCTAACTCTTCATAGGCATTCTGCAACCCGACACCACCAAAATGGGCTGATAATTCTTCTTTGAACTGTGCCCAAGTGATTTCAGGGAACAAATCTGTGAGAATTGTGAACCAATTGATGGCAGCCCCTTCCATACACATTTGTGCCATTGACAATTGCATATGTGCAGGGGTTTGATTAGCCCTGAAAAATAGCTCAGCCTTAGTAAGCCAACCATAAGGATTTTGACCGGAGAAACCTGGAAGTTTAATCTTTTGAACTGAGAAAAGCGCATTAGAATGATCAGTTGGGGCACAATGACCCGACGAAGGATGAATAGGAGGTCTCAGTGGAACCCGTGAATGAGTAGCAGATGTATCTCCATTCAAATCTCCTTCACAAACTGGGCATTTCCCCTGCTGCTTAATCCAGTCAGTAACTGTCCTTTGAAACTCGTTGTTTGCTTGCTTTTGTGAATCTAATCCCGCCTTAATTTCCGGGACAGAAAGAGTGAGGTCCTGGACTTGTTGAGTTACTTCTTCAAGCTTGGCATCAGTGGCTTCTTGCCGAGCATGAAAGGATTGGAATCTAGTCTCGATTGCCATCTATAGGGGGGAATCTGATCCGGCAGGTCGGACCAAATGTTAGCAACCGAAGAGAATGAGAAACACTTAAAAGACAAAGGAAAGTAGAAACTGAAGCTTTAATAGTAAATAGGAATCTGCTGGATCTTTATTTGATTAGAAAAAACAAAGGTAACAATACAATAAAGAAGAACAGAATTGATAATAGAAACTGAATTGAAACGCACACTTTTCAATCCCCCTCTCTTTCAAAAGGAAAGAGCCAAAATAACTATCTCAAAGTCTGCCTAAAACAATACAAACTCACAACTTAAAGAATGCTAGAACACAATAATACTAACAAATATTAGATCCCATACTGCTGCAACACCCATACAGCCAACTTAATTATATCTAGACCCCATACTTACTCCCATACAGCCAGCTTAATAATTTCTAGAGCCCATACTTAATGATTCTTAATAATTCATGGACCCCATGCCCCCTGATTTACTGCCCATAGCAGCAGCATTTTCTTTGTCTCCTCCAGAATAGACTTGCCAAATTCGTTGGCCTTTGTTGGTGAAATCTAAAATCTTACCTTGTTCTCTGTCACTCCTCATGGTATGGTTCTTTCGTAGTTTTTTCATAATTAAAAAATGAAATTACAACTGTGGATTTGGTGGCCCTCCTTGATTCTCAATCAAATTAGATTAAAATTGTTTAAGAAACCATATAATGTCATACCATCAATCCAAATGAGGATTTTAAAAAAGTCCATACCGTATTTCACCGCGAATTGTACTTTAATGAACCACAAAGAGCCATAAAAAAAGGCCTAACAACTATTGTCAAAACTTCTTTCATGCTTTTACAATCTTTCATTATGTTTTTGCATAACTCTATTTTAACAATGGTTTCAGGACCGGCCCTCAGAGGGTAGCGGGCAGGTACCTCCTCCTACGGTCCATTGTTTGAAGGGGCCTAAAAATATATTTTTGTTTAAAGTTTTAGTAGTTATTGTTAAAAAAATAAAAGTAAACATTAATAAAAGTTGGATCAATTGGTAGAGCATTAGCTAAACTTATAAGAGGTTAAGAGTTCAAATTCCACTTTTTGCAAAAAAAAGCAAGTATTTAATGCAATATTTTTTTTTATTGAGGGCCCCATTTTACTATTTTTAATATTATTTGGCCTAAAACCTTCAAATTGTAAGGGATGAGCTTGAATGGTTTCAGGAGTGTCTTAAAAAGAAACTTGCCTCTAACACCTAAATAATATTTTAGAAGCATTTTGTGAAAGTTTTACCCCAACGGCTAAAAAAGGGATTTGCAAACTTAATTGTCTGAAACGAGTCATCGTGATTTCTGAAGGTGAGCTTGAAGATATTAAACCTAGAAATGGAAGAGAAAGTACTCAGCTAAATTATATTGATAATTGAAACTAAAAATGGAGGGGTTTATATAGTCCACGAATGCAAATTACAAATGATAGTAATTGATTTGACCAGCATCGATACAGTGAGAAACTTTGCTACTAGTTCTCTATCAAGTGGTAGAGAAGATGTCAAATTTTTGTAACTTGATTGGGCACCAAATGCGTAAACCTTCTGCCATTTCGTGCTTGGTTTATTTTTTCGTTTTGCTTTCTGGGCTCTCCACTCGGCTCCTCTTGTCCAATCGTTGCTAGCTTAGGAGAAGAGCCTTTAGTTGGATGCTCAACACTCAATTTTATCGTAGATGTTGCTAATGTTGTGATCTCCCATCTGAATTAAACATTATTATTGAGTGATATATAAGTGGTGTATATTGGATCTTTACACAAGCCAGTTGATTGTGTCAGATGAGCCCAACCCCACTTGTGTGCTCAATAATTAATCCCAACACTCTCGAGGCTATTTAATGCCTCGGTGGAATTGGGCTAGCAGGACATGTAGCACAGAATTGGGAACAAAAATGCATTGTGTTATTATGAATGCATGGATCATCATCACCTTAAGAAAATCCATTGTGTCCTTTCTTATTTTAGAAAAATGAGATAAATCAACCGTAAATCATGCATGCTAGCAAGTCCTCAGCTAATAAGGAGTCATAGTGGTAATCGTACTTAATGAAGAATTGTCTCGAAACTGTTTGCTTATGCCAATTTTTTTTGGTTGAAAAAATATTAATATTTCAAGCATTTTTTTCCATTTTGGCAACACAAATAAATTTTTTCTTGTAAGCACTTCAAGCTTTCCCTCTCTTTCCACACCCACAGTTTGTGGTAAAGTATCATTTAAGTCGGTGTCAATGAGAATTCGAGCAAAGAGCCTGAAATCCCATTTAATCGTAGTGCGATCAACCCACGTGAATTGCCCGATTCGTTTGGCTATGCAAGCCAATATAGAAGAATCCCAATATTCCTAAGACAAACCATGCAAACGAACCCACACAAGAGCCTTAGTTGTTTTTTGACCAAACAAATTAAAGTCCAGTTGCCAAGGTTGAAACCTAAAAGTGCCCGGTATGAGACCAATAATCCCCCTATTGAAAACCTTATTCTTCGTGGCTTGGGATCCAAGAAGAAGATGATAATATCCCTTACCAAGGGTTATTAAAAGTCATGGTTCTGATACGCCGCAAATCTTGGTTAACGCATCCTTTAACGTAGCGAGTTTGTGTGGAGTATCGCCCTTTTGGAGGCCCAAACAACCAATAAGCGAATTGACACACATAGCAATCTGCTTTTCAAAATGTACCTATGGGATTCTGACAGAGGTGAATCATCCCTTGTTAACCACCTCTGCAGTTGTCATGGCAGCAGGATCGAACGAGGCTGTCACTGCTGAGGTGTAACGACCCGGTCCTAAGAGGGGTGGCGCCGGGGTAGAAGACCTGAGCAAAGAGCGGCCATGAAGGATGTCGATAGGGACAGGAATGAACTGAATCCACACCCGAAAGAGAGAGTTTCGAGATTGTGCTGGTATGGGACAGCAGAATTGAGAACGGTTAAGGATTTCGAGATTGTAATGGTATGGGACATTACAATTGAGAGAGACTTAAGAGATTTGATTTGTACTACCTATACCAACAAGGTGCACCTTCTTTTCGGGAGCCTACTCGGCAGAACTCCAAAGTTAAGCGTGCTTGACTTGGAGAAATCTCGGGATGGGTGACCTCTTGGGAAGCGATTTCCAGGAAGTGAGCGAGTGAGGACAAAGCTCACTGGGAAGACTTGTGTTGGTTTGTTAGGGCAGTCGGTCAAACCCGGGGTGTTATAGTTTGGTACCAGAGCCAGCTCTCTCCCAGTACGGTGTGGTTCGAGGAAGAACCAGGCGGAAGCTGGTGGGCCTGTAACGACCTGGTCCTAAGAGGGGTGGCGCCGGGGTAGAAGACCTGAGCAAAGAGCGGCCATGAAGGATGTCAATGGGGACAGGAATGAACTGAATCCACACCCGAAAGAGAGAGTTTCGAGATTGTGCTGGTATGGGACAGCAGAATTGAAAACGGTTAAGGATTTCGAGATTGTAATGGTATAGGACATTACAATTGAGAGAGACTTAAGAGATTTGATTGGTACTACCTATACCAATAAGGTGCATCTTCTTTTCGGGAGCCTACTCGGAAGAACTCCAAAGTTAAGCGTGCTTGACTTGGAGAAATCTCGGGATGGGTGACCTCCTGGGAAGCGATTTCCTGGAAGTGAGCGAGTGAGGACAAAGCTCACTGGAAAGACTTGTGTTGGTTTGTGGGGGCAGTCGGTCAAACCCGGAGTGTTACATGAGGCACCTCCCACCACTGCAGCATAGGAAGTTTGCTTAGGGTTAGGGTTTGTTGATTTCGACAATCCAACATTAGCCTTCATAAATCCTTCACGGCAGAACATAGAAGCAATATTGATGTCATCCAAAGGAGCGGATGACACCGGTTAGGAGACACAGGCAGCCATTCCGGCGAAAAGTCAGAGAAAGATATCAGAAAAGATTTAGGGTTTTATCACCCTAAGCACTTACGTACAATGTTCTTTGAAGTGTGATACAAAAGAGTTAAAAGGCATTTGCATAGCATCCACTTCGAAGAAACTAACCTCCCTTTGGAAACATATTTTTCCATCAAATTCAATTCAATTGGATCATTTTTCATACAAAATTCAAAAAGTTTATACATGTACAGCTTTGAAATGAATTGAATTCCTTGAAAAACATGTTTCCAAATACACCCTAAAGAAATATTTGTAGATTGTATAGGATGACATTTTCCTTTAAACGATCACCTTTGAATGACTCTATGGAATAACTTATATTATTATTATCTTTATCTCTATCGAATATGAATAGTGCTTGTCCTTTGAGACATGTGCAACACGCTTTGCCATGTGTTGTAGTTATTATGTAAACTCTTTAATTGTAATTTATCTCGTGTCGTTTACGTATATGACTTCTTACTTGGTATTTTTGGTCTTGCACTTTGACATACTTTGACATGTGTTGTAAATTTTTTAGCATTATACGGACTTTTTAATTGTAATTTTCCGATGTCATTTAAGTATATGAATTCTTCTGCCGACCTTAACTTTATATTTAACGCTCATTGTTGTAGATCTCCCACTTGAAGAAAAATGGACCCACTCACTGATGTTGGAGTTTCAATTGCTTCTCAATCTGCATCTTCTTTGCTAACAAAAGTAAGAAAACACATTGGCTACCTAATAAAGCACAAGGACAATCTCAAGGACCTAAAAGTAGCAAAAGATAGACTAGATGCAAAAATGACTGACGCAGGTCGATTTTTGGATGATACTAATAAAAAGTTGAAAGATGTTGGCTCCACTACTACTCTTTGGAGAACTAAAGCAAATGAGCTTCATAAAAATGCTCAAGACATATTCTCTGGAAATAAAATATCATGTCTCAATTTGTGGTCACGTTATACGGTAAGTAAGAACGCGTGGGAGGTGACTCAAGAGATTGAGAAACATGTCGAAAAGGCACCTGATTTCGGTACAACCTTTGATCGTCCAGAACCAGAATTAGGATCTCTGTTCAACCTTAAAGGTTTTATGGAATTCAAATCGAGACTAAGAGTTCTTGATGGGGTCATAGAGGCATTAATGGATGAGGAGGTGATCATGTGCAGTATGTGTGGCATGGGAGGGACGGGCAAAACCACGTTAGCAAAGAAGCTTATTCAAAGAGTTGAAATGGATCATTTATTTGATAAGGTTGCAATGGTAACGGTATCTCAAATTCCAAACCTAGAGGCAATTCAGAAAGATATTATTGAACAATTGGGGCTCAAAATGGATGAAGGAACTACAAAAGCAAGAGCAAAAAACTTGAATGCTTGGCTTGCCAATAGCAATACACTTTTGGTATTGGATGATGTCTGGTGGCAATTGAGTGAGGAAGATTTTGAAAATGTTGGAATCCCTTTGGGAAATAAAAGGTGTAAAATTGTTGTCACTTCAAGAAATGAAGAGGAGTGCAAAAAAATGGGGAGCCAAAGGAACTTTCCGATTGGTGTGTTAGAGCACGAAGAAGCTTGGGATTTATTTAGACTAAATGCAGGAAAATGTATTGAAGATTTGAATTTAAAAGACACTGCGAAGAATATTGCAGATGAATGCGATGGATTACCTATTGCCATTGTAACTATTGCTACCGCACTCAAAGATAACCCCAAAAGTGTATGGAATGATTCTCTTCGACATCTACGAAATTCGAACCTCCAAAGGATTTCAGGAATGGGGAAAGTGTTTTCCCGGATCCAATTAAGTTTTGATCTTCTGAAAGATAAGGAAGCCCAATCATGTTTTCTTCATTGTTGTTTGTATCCTGAAGATTTTGATGTTTCAATTGAATATTTGGTCTTTATGGGGAAGGGTCTAGAGTTATTTGAAAATGTCGAGAGCATCAATGAAGCAAGAGATAGAGTTGAAGCAATCATCTTTAAACTAAAGAAATCATTTTTGTTGCTTGATGGAAAAAAAGATGGGCATGTCAAAATGCATGATATTATGCGTGATTTTGCCATCTCAATTTCCTCTTGTTCGTATCTAGTAAGGCACGGTAAAGAAATTACAAAGTGGCCAGAGACACATCTGTATGAAAGTTTAAGTGCAATCTCACTTCTGTTTGAGATAATTAAAGATCACCCTGTTGATTTAAAATGTCCAAAGCTTCAACTACTATTCCTTTGTTTTCTATATGGCTCAGCTGAGCTCCCATTCACCCTTTTTGAAGGAATGACAGAGCTCAAAGTTCTTCTTTTGGAAGTCCCATTGATATTGCCACCACTTAGTACACTAAAAGAACTTAGAACCTTGATTATCTTCGAGACATCAAATCAGTGGGGTGACAGAGCGCCACCGAAAATTGGAGATCTTCTGGGTCATGGCGATCTAAAAAATCTAGAAATTTTAGTAATATCTACTTTAAGGAGGACAGGGAACGATTTTCCAGTTGAGATAGGACTGTTGTGCAATCTAAGGTTTCTTCAAGTCTCTGGGGTGCCATTCAAATATATGCCACCAGGTGTACTATCGAAGCTGGTGAAATTAGAAGAGTTGATATTGCCATCTAAGTTCACGAGTTGGGGTTGCAAAGAAAAAGTTGGAGAAAGAGTCAATGCGAGCCTTGATGAGGTTGAATCACTTCCACTAACCAGATTAAATATCCTTGTCAAAGAAAGTTCAAGTTTCGGAGAAAAGTTTGTCGACAAGCTAGAGAGATTCAAGATCTTGATAGGGAGCTATGTATATGTTGATAAAGTATATTACTCAGAACTGAATGCGGCAACGTGTGTTTCTGATGTAGACGAAAGCATAGTTACAATGAATTGGATTATTTCCTTGCTCCGGAAATCAGAATTCTTGGGTTTAAGCAATGTGAAAAATTTGAAGAATCTTATGTTTCTGCCTCGATTACTACAATTGAAGAATATAGATGTTCAATATTGTGGAGAAATGGATTGCCTTATTACTACAACTATGCAAGCACCTTGCTTCAACAATTTGACTCACGTAACGATATACCGTTGTGATAGGTTGAAATATGTGTTTCCACTATCCGTGGCTACACAAGCGAGACAACTTCAAAGTATAGAGATACGTGAGTGTAGTGAACTGGAGGAAATTTTATCTAAAGTTGATGATGACAATGCAAACCAGGTTGATTAACTAATTTAATGATTTATAATACAACAGTAAAAAAGTATTTTACAAAGCTATTGTTTGCCGTTGACAGATCGTGGAAGAAAATGTTCCCAAAGATGACGTTGCGACAGGAAGCGAAGTTATGTTTCCTCGGCTGAAAGAATTGAAATTCGAAAATAATCCAAAGCTTAGAGTTTTTTACGGTGGAAACGAAGCAATTGAATTGCCTTCCATTGAAGAAATAATAATTTGGTATTGCGATTATATGGAAGCTTTCTCTTATGGCTCTCTCAGTGCTCCAAAGCTTAAACAAGTGATTTTAGATGGTACCAACTACTATAAGGATGGTGTGGAGGATCTTAATGCATTATTCAAGGAATGGGCGGTACTGTCTTTTTAATCCTACTCTTTATTTTGTGACAAGATTTATCATTCAATTTTTTATATGATACCAACTATCATAAGGATGGTGTGGAGCTTAGAGTTATCTATGGTGGAAATGAGGCAATTAAATTGCCTTCATTTGAAGAATACCAATTGATTGTTGTCTACTGGTATTAATAAGGTGTCACTAACTACTTTTATCAAATTTTTCGAAGTAAAGGTTGAGCTCGTCAAAGACCGGCTCCATTTATTAAAAAGAAAAAGAAAAAACAACAACCAAAAAAGAAAAATTAAATAAAAGAAAAGAAAAATAAAAACATATGTAGGATGTAACAAAGCAAATTGCAACCTAGTGCAGTAATAATAAACCAAAGATCCCAATCACAACAGAGAGTGATCCTAATGATCTAAAGATCTATAGCAGGAGTGAACGGCGGGAAGAATATTCCCGTGGTACACTTAATTTTTACATAGCATTTTATCTAGATTTAGTCAATATTATCATTTACATCACGGATAAATAAAAAAATGTGTGAATCTGTATTATATCATATGGACAATGCTTTATACTTTTTACTGCATTTGTTTTTATATTTGTACTTATATATACGCTAATAAGATGATTTCGTTTTATTAGTTGGCTTGTGAACTTTTTCGAAGACAACGTTCAAGATGGCTGAATTACCAATTAATTAGCCAGTGAAAATAAATGGTGAGATACGCGCTCAATAGCATTATTGTCGTGGAATAAAATAAAAGTCATTTTATATACGTTATAATAGTGACATATAATAATGATTTAGAGAAGAATTTATCTCATGACAAAATCTAATGTTTTTTTGTAAGATGATTCATCTTAGTCTTGTATTAATTCTTTGTATTCATATGCAGGATATGGAATGTATTCATATGCAGGATATGGAAGTGCAGGATATGGAAGTGGAACAAAAATTAGAGACAAGTCGTTTCATATCAGAACGTATTTTTATTTTTATGCTAATATGTGTTAAATTGTTTGCTACTTTTATTGTGTATTGCAAGAAATTATAAAATATGTTTGTAATGCTATGTCGCCTATGGACTCCTATTGGTTTTAATATGATATGATCTTTGTACAATACAAGTAGTTTGCCATTATATATAATTAGAGGATTTGGATTCCCCACATTTTATTGCATTATGGATCTGCTAAAATTAAATCTAAACCATTAAAATTTAATGGATGGTTGAGATTGATTGAAATGTACAATTTTAAAGAGTTTGAACTTTAGATAGTCCAAATCCATAATGAGGGATTTGAATTCTCTAAAGTTTCAACTTTCTAGAGTTGTACATTTCAATCAATCTCAACCATCCATTGAATTTTAATAATCCAGATTTTATTACACCGTAGACTCATTTATATAACATCAATTATTGATCTGATTGAGCTGTCCCCAATGAGACAAGACCCGGGGAGGGAACCAGCAGCAAATTCATAGTGGAGCTGTAGAAGAATTCAAAGAATTGGGCAAATGTTGTTGGAAATCGGGGATTACTTGAACATTTTTGAAGTCGCGAAAACACTGTCAGATTGAAATTTATTTGGCCGGATTACCAAAATTTCAATCGGATAAAATCAGAAAGAGAATTACGAACAAGAATTTGTTTGCAGTGAAATTTCAACCGAATTTTTCTGTGTTTTGCCAATATCGTTTTGGTGAAATAAATAGCCAAAACGTCAATAGACATGTTGTTTGGGGTAGCAGCCATGTCTAAAAGACATGTTTCTTCCGAGATTCAGTTATGTCCAACAGACACACTGTTCGGACAAAAATTCATTTTCTGATGAATTTTTCAAAGAATGCGTGGGTTCAGAGATAAAAAATTTTCGAGCTGACCTGGCAGCTTGACCCCATCCCGGGGCGCTGCCCCAGGACCCTGTCAGGGGCTGCCGCCCCTCAGACCCTGCCTAGGGGCTCTGCCCCTAGACCCCGCACCTGGGGCGCTGCCCCCAGACCCCCAAATCATAAACAGAACCCGAACAAGTGTGCACTCCGCACTCTCCATACTTATTCGGTGAAATATCACAATCGCATTAGTTAAACTAATTGATCCAATTACACTAAAATATTAACAAATGTTGTGGGAGAAATCGTGAAAATGGAGAGAAAAGTATTCCCCAAACACGAATCTTTAGCTTCATTTTTTGATAAATAACTCAACAAGAAAAATTCAGGGTTACTTTACTTAGAGATTAATGAAGAAATCATTGGATATCTGATGTATACATGGCCCTCTTCATTGCTCGCTTCAATCACCAAGTTTGCAGGTTCTATCCTCTACCTTATTGTTACTTATATCTTGTTTTTAGCATGCCCACAACGTGTTCGATTAAATGACTCTGAGAGGTTTTACTTGAATATTTTGGTTTATCTGTATCTTACCCTTTAATTGTGAAACAGTGAAGGAGAAATACAGAAGGCAAGGACATGGAGAAGCACTAATGAGGGCAGCAATAGACAAGTGTACAAGTAGAAAAGGTGCAGAGAATACCACTTCATGTTGATCCTTTCAGAACCGCTGCCATTAGCCTCTACAACAAGCTTGGTTTTCATGTTGATGTTTTGGTACAAAGTTACTATCCTTCTCATAGAAATTCCTATCAGGATTTCAATTTGGATTAATGGGTATGTGCTTTCATAGACTGAATCATCCAATGGGATGAACTGAAACTGAAGGCTGACGTTCAATTATGGAGAAATGGAATTCGTAATCTAGTGTATCCAATAGATATGTTACCATGAAAAATTAGATAATAAGCTCAGCGCTACTTGATAATTTGCTAATTGTGAGAATTTCATGTTGGTTTTCTTTTAGTTATTTCCATACTCCATTTTATTTTATTTTTCTTTTTTTATTTGTATGGTATTTTTTCTTTTTAATAAAATTAGTGTTCCATTAAAAAGAAGTTTAATGAATATCTAGCCACCTGAACTTTTAAAGTGACCTCTTAACTCCTTTAACTTTTAAAAAGTGCTCCACTTAGCTAACCCCCCGAATGCCACGTGTCAGCTTCTGATAGGTTTGACTTTTCAAAAATCTCATTTTTCTAATTTTTTTCTCTCCAGTGAATCAGCTTCTGTTATTTCCATACTACATTTTTTATTTTTTTTTTATTTGTATGGCTTTTTTTCTTTTTAATAAAATTAGAGATTCATTTAAAAAATGTCAAATGTATAATGGACCTTGAATTTGACAGTTTTTTCCTAATGTCCCCTTAAACTTTCAGATGATCCTCTGAGTCCCTTCAATTTGGCACAAATGATCCTTTGAGCTCCTTTAAGCTGGTAGAAACGACCCTTCGGGCTCCCTTTGACGCTCTACATAAAGAAACTAGGCATGCAAGCTTGAGAAGTTTGGCGGGTTATTTGTGTCAACTTGAGGGAGTTTAAAGGGTCAGTTTTAGCTCTTAGATCCCTCAACTTGACGAGGATCATTTGTGCCAAGTTAAAGGAGTCTAGAAAATCATCTGAAAGTTTAAGGAGGAATTAGGGAAAAGCTGTCGGCCATTATGCATTTTTGCCTTTAAAAAATTACTTAACAATTGTGCTCTTTGAAATGCTTTCTCATTTTGTTTTTTTCTTTTGCCTTAATCAATGAAAATCTCCTTTTTAAAATTATTATTGCTAGTATTATCAATAGCAATAGTCCACTTGTTAAAATGGAAAGCAGACTACATCTCGACTCAGTCTTGATTATATGACATTTAAATCACAATATATAAAGTATAATATTAGATATTCACTCTTTAATATTCCTCGTTTCACTATATTTTTTTCTTTTTTTTATCTTTATCTTTGTTTTTGTCACCTTTTTCGATCACTGTTTTCATTTTCTTCTTTTTTATCGTTACCTTTCACCTTCTTTTCTTATCTTTGTTTTTAAGTTTGACTTTTACTATAACTTTCCTTACTTCAATTATTATTATTGCTGCAATCCCACTCGGCCACATAATCAATCACAAAAGCCATAACTCCATTTGGCCCACTCCTTTAATTTTTTGGACGTTTCACTGATTGATTCTTTGTTATCACTTTCTCTTTTTCTATTAATCAATAGAAGAACGTTCTAGTTTACTGAAGAAGAGCTTGTTGGAGATAAAGAAGACTAAAAAAGGTAATTAAACTAATAACAAAACACTTGCTATTTCTAATATATATTAGAAGACTAATTTATGTTAGACAAGAGGAAAGGTTTTTAATTGGATGATTGAATCCCTATTAAACAGCCTCTATTTATAGTACTTTACAAAAAACAAGAGTCATCACTAATTTTATATCATAAGGACACATGTCCTAGCCACTAGTCTATGATTGACAAATGGCATAACACTAATCCTACCCATCCACCACATACGTGCTTCTTATCCTTCTATTCTATTTTTTATATTTTCATTCCTTACTGATTAAATTTAATTATTTTTTTAATTTCAAGACTCCCCTTAATCTTAATTTTTGATTATTCTCGACAATCCTCGTAACTAATTGAACACTTCATACTTCAGTGGCTTCGTAAAAATGTTAGCAATTTAATCTTGCGTTTTCACGTATTTCAACTTGACTCCCTTTTGCTCAATGCACTCTCTGATAAAATGAAATCTCATGTCGATGTGTTTACTCCGATCATGAAACACTGAATTTTTCGCCAATGCCAGGGCTGACTTGTTATCGACAAAAATATCAGTTGGATCTTGTTTTGTCATTTGAAGTTCCTTCAACAATCGGCGTAGCCATATCGCATGACATACACATGTTGTTGCAGCTACATATTCAGCTTCGCAGGTTGACAACGTCACAATTGGTTGCTTCTTTGAACTCCATGTGAACGCAGTGTCACCAAGAAAAAATACAAATCCGCTAGTGCTTTTCCGATCATTTTTATCTCCAGCCCAATCACTATCACTGTACCCTACTAATTTGAATTCGTCAGATTTTGAATAATGCAATCCAAAAGTAGCTGTACCTTTAATAAAGTGAAGTATTCTTTTCGCTGCATTCCAATGAGACTCCTTCGGTGCTTCCATGTATCTGCTCACTAGTCCAACTGCATACAAAATATATGGCCTTGTGCACGTCAAGTATCTGAGACTCCCGATCAAACTTCAAAAAATTGTCGGGTTCACCTTGATTCCATCTTCATCCTTGGTCAATTTCAAATTGCATTCGACCGGAGTACTTACAGGGTTGCAATTTTCCATTTTGAATTTCTTCGCTATCTCCTTCGCAAAGCCACTTTAAGAAATAAAAATTCCATTATCATTTTACTTCGCCTCAATGCCAAGATAATACAACATCAAGCCAATGTCAGTCATTACAAATTCGTGAGTCATCGTCTTCTTGAAATCATCGAACATTTGAGGATTGTTCCCGGTAAAAACGAGATCGTCCTCGTACAGACAAACAAGTATTCTATCTCAACCTTTTCCCTTCACGTAAAAGGCATATTCATGCGGGCATTTGACAAATCCATTATCTTGAAAGTATTTATCGATACGGCTATTCCAAGCTCTCGGTGCTTGCTTAAATCCATACAATGCCTTTTTTAACTTTAACACTTTTTCTTCATGGCCTTTAACAGTATAACTAGGAGGTTGTTGGATATAAATTTCTTCCTCCAAGTAGCCATTCAGAAATGCTGACTTTACATCCATTTGGTGGATCTTCCATCCATTTTGGGCAGCAATTAAGATCACCAGTCTGATAGTTTCCATTCTTGCAACTGGTGCAAACACTCCATCATAGTCAATACCGGGCCTTTGACGTTATCCCTTCGCAACGAGCCTCGCTTTATGTCGAATCATTTTTCCGTCTGCATCCTTTTTTGCCTTGAACACCCATTTCACTCCAATGGGCTTTTTTGTCAGCTGGAAGTTTTGTCAACTCCCATGTCTCATTCTTTTCAATTGCTTGGATCTCCTCCTCTATGGCTTTTCTCCATTTCTCATCTTTCATTGCTTCTTCAGCATCAATGGGCTAACTATCAATGAGATGACAGTATAGAGTTAATTCTTCATTAAGATCTCGCGTGACATCATAAAGTTCTTCCATACATCGGAACTTTCTTGGTCTTTGTCTAGGAATTTCACTTTCATCTTCTTCTTGTCCAGGTGATGCACTTGAAATGGGACTGCTTGTCATTGATGTTGTGACAGCAGGTTCTTCTGGATCATGCTCATTGTTTTCATCCATGGCGAAAGGATAAAAACTATACATGTTCTTGTCATTGTTCCACCCCTAAACGGCTTCCTCATCAATGTTGGCATCTCTATTGATAATCGTCTTTCCTGTAGCAGGATCAAACATCTTGTAACCTATAAAAAATTTAGAATAACCAACAAACAAGTATTTTCTGCTTTTGTAATCCAACTTTCTTCCCTCTTCGTCAGCAATATGAACATGCGCAATACTCCTAAAAACACAAAAATGAGAGATAGTAGGCTTTCTCCCACTCTATGCTTCCTGGGGTGTTATATATGAAATACTTGTCATTGGGGATCGATTCAAGATATAGACTGCACAACCGACCGCTTCTGCCCATAACTCTTTGGGAAAATTCTTGCTTTTTAATATGCTCCTCACCATATCCATCACTGTTCTATTCTTTCTTTCCACAATACCATTTGTTGTGTTGTTCTTGGGACCGATAGGAAATGACGAATTCCAAGGTGCTCACAGAATCTTTCAAATTCATTTGACATGAATTCTCCCCCTTTGTCGGATCGTATAGCCACTTTCTTTTTCCACCATTGCTTTGAACTTTTTGAATGCATTAAAAACTTTTGATTTCTCTTTCAGAAAATAAACCCACATCTTTTTGCTATAATCATCAATGAATAGCAAGAAATATTTGTTACCTCCCAATGATACTGGTGTCATTGGTCTATAAACATCGGTATGAATCAACTCAAGAGGCGTCTTTGCTCGTGACATGGACTCTTTTGGAAAACTAGTTCTTGATTGTTTTCCAATAAGACATCCTTCACAAAGCTGATGGGGATTATCAATCGGGGGAAGACCATGCACCATCTTTTTTTGGCTTAGCAATTTCACCCCTCGAAAGTTAAGATGCTCAAATCTTAAATGCCAAGGGCAATCAGATTCCTTCACGCAAGCTTTTAAGCACTTTGCTATGTCCATTTTGATATTGAGAGTGAACATCCTATTTTTCAACATTGGTACACTAGCTAGCAGCTCTTTTTTGTTTAACAGCACTAACTTTCGGTTCACCATGTGAACTTGGCAGTTTTTCTCCAACAGTTGTCCCAAACTTAAAATGTTACTTTTCATGTTTGGAACATAATAGACATTGCTGATGAATTGGTGCTCTCCATTCTTTAAACGAATAAGAATAGTTCCTTTTCCTCAAATAGGAACTTTTGAGGAATCCCCAAAAATAACATTTCCACTGAACGACTGGTCTAGCTCTACGAACATCTTCTTATCTCCAAACATATGGTTACTTGCACCATTATCAAGGTACCATATGTTATTTTCTTGAATGTGTTCACCTTCACGGGCTAGTAGTACCATGTTAGTTACGTTTTCTTCTTGAATGTTGTTCGCAGTTTCCTCTCCTTGCTTCGGTGGGTTCCGACATTCTACTGCATAGTGTCTAAATCTGGAGCAATTGTAGCATTGAACATTTGACTTATCACGTCCATCATTCTGCCTCCAGTATCATCTTCCTCTTCCTCATCCACGTCCACGGCCTCTGCCTCTTGTGGACTGATTACTTCCGTCATTATTGTCATTACTTTCATTTTATTGATTTCTGCCACATCCTCTTCCTCTTCCATTTCCTCCATGACCTCTACCATGTCCTCTTCCGTACTGACTATAATCTCGACTATTTTTACCTTCTTTGAACGAAGCCTTTGCTGTTAAGACTTATTCAACAGACTCATCTCTTTGTCTATTTAGCCTCTCCTCATATGCTTGCAATGAGCCAACAACCTCATCAATAGTCATTGCACTTGTGTCTCGTATCTCTTCTATAGCACTACTATGTAGTCAAACTTCAGTAGTAGTGACCATAGAAGTTTTGCCATTATAATATGATCTTTGTATAATACAAGTCATTTGTCATTATATATAGTTAGACTCATTCATATGACAAAAATTATTGATTTGATTGAGCTGTCCCCAATGAGCGATGACCCAGGGGAGGGAACCGGCAACAAATTCACAGTAGAGTTGCTGAGGAGCTCAAAAAATTGGGATAATGTTGTAGGTGAAATTGTGAAAATGGAGAGAAAAGTATTCCCCAAACACGAATCTTTAGCTTCTTTTTTCGATAAAGAACTGAACAAGAAAAATTCAGGGTTGCTTTACTTGGAGATTAACGGAGAAATCATTGGATATGTGATGTATACATGGCCCTCTTCACTGCTCGCTTTAATCACCAAGCTTGCAGGTTCATACCCTATTATTTTTAGCATGCCCACAACCTGTTCGATTAAATGACTCTGAGATTTTTTACTTGAATATTTGGGTTTATCTGTAACTTACCCTTTAATTTTGAAACAGTGAAGGAGAAATACAGAAGGCAAGGACATGGAGAGGCCCTAATGAGTGCAACAATTAAAAAGTGTAGAAGTAGAAAGGTGCAGAGAATATCACTTCATATTGATCCTTTAAGAACTACTGCCATTAGCCTCTACAACAAGCTTGGCTTTCAAGTTGATGTTATGGTACAAAGCTACTATTCTTCTGATAGAAATGCATATAGAATGTATCTGGATTTCAATTTGGATTAATGGGTTTTTGCTTTCATAGACTGAATCATCCAATAGGATGGACTGAAACAGAAGTCTTATGTTCTTTTTTTTAAAACCCCCTGGCGGAATAGTGTATTCCACCAAGAAGAAAAAGGTTGGGGCAGGTGAAAATTTTGGGGCCGACGTACCAACTAGGTTGGCGCTCCCACTTGCCTACAAACACACATACTCTTCTTTTATTAAAAGAGAAAAGAAAAATACAAGGTTCGGATATAGTTAGGTGAACCGAAACAGGCTTCGGCCACTCAAGTTTTGAAAATAAGCATTAAAACAAAAATCTGGGACAGTATCCCACCACAAGTAATTACTATACTGCCAGCCGTGATTGGCTAAGATATCCGCCACCTGGTTCACTTCTTTGAAAATGTGAGAGACTCTAACTTGCATATCCTTTATCTTGTGTAGACACGAAGCCCACTCATGATATGTCTGCCATGGAACATTTTTACTCTGAGTAGTGATAATGTAAACCACATAGGTAGGGTCGCTTTCAAGCCACACTCTGTTCCAACCTCGGTTTGAGGCGGCCATTAAAGCCACAATAGCTGTTTTTATTTCTGCCAAGAATGCATGTTTAGTCTGTAAACCAAAAGTGAACCCACCAATGAAAAGGCCCCGATTATCTCTGAAAATCCCTTTGCATCCAGCATTTGTCATGTCCTTAATTACCAAAGCATCCGTGCTCACCTTAACCCAACCCGTAGTTAGCGAAATCCAGAAGACCGAAATCATTTGAGGTGCTTTTGATCGACAAGGAACAAGACCTAGCTGTTGGATATGATGTATGCCTTTAAGGCAATTAGGGCGATATATCTTAATTATGTAATAGTACGAATAATTTGTTTAATCAATAAAGGCATTTGTTCTTTTGTTTATATCAATGTATTTTTATACATATATATTATAGCTGGTTAAAATATATTCATTGATGTATGTATACAAAAGTCCTTGACATATCATAGCATGAAGTCAGAGAAATTATAGTTGGACTATATTTGGTGGAACCTACTTCATGTGCAATTATGATTATGTCTAAACTATCCCTAGTCACAGTGTCATCAAGAAAGGATATTGATGAAACGGAAAGACTAGCATGTGGTCAACTTTCTTGGAAAGGGTCCAAGCAGTTAATCTCCTAAATACTGAAGGTGGTGCCTTAAGCTTGACACATGGATATATCTGGGAGATATATTGGAGACCGCAGCAAGATAAAAACTTGGTATAAATATCAATGTGTTAGTGTTTATCTTCATGCAATAAGCTTTGCGAATGTCCTCATACTTAAGATGCTAGTTGCCTTGTGTGGTACTATTGCTATACTTTGGGTCATTGCTATGCACTCATTAATTTAGGATGCTACGGGTGATTACGGGTATAGTGATAACAACACGTTGGTAGACTGAGTAGTCGGAAAGAATCCATCGCTCCGGATATATTAAGGAGTTGTACCTGGCCACTTGTTGAAGTGATGATTGCCATAAACCTCTGATCAGAGTATGTGTTTGATAGAAATGGTTTCTAGTCAAACACACTATGGTAAAAGGCAATATACTTCGGTAACAAGTAAATAACTGGGATAGCTTGGAGCAACCTTGCTATTAGTGGGTTAACACTTTAACTGAACCCAATAAACCAGATGGTACTAATATTAAAGAATGGAAGGAATTTATCGCACTGGATAACTATTGCATTAACCGGGATTAAGTCATAAGCATAAATGACGTTCCAAGTAATGGGGGATGGTAGACCCTTGCTAGAGGCGTACTACAGTCGTTTAAGGTAATCGAGTTCTATTTACGGTCTAGAGCATCGAGCCAATGGTTCCATTAGAACAAGGGTTGGTTAAGCCTTAACAGCTCAATACTTCGGGATCCTATAAGGTCACACACATTGGACCTTCATCGGACCAAGTAAAGAACTAATAGATTTATTCTATTACAAGAATATAACATAAATAATAATTGGATTATTATTTGATTGGTTAAAATTGATTAAATCAATTTTTGATAGACCAAGGAATTTATTTTGACCGATAAACTAATTAATTAGAGTCATAAATAAATTATAATTGATTAGATCAATTTTGGTTGGACCAAGAAATTTATTTTGACTGATAACTAATTTATTAGAGTCAAAAATAAATATTTATTTGAAAGGATTTAAAGGGGATTTTGTATTGACGAGTTAAAACCGAAAAGTATAAAATATTTTGTACAATATTCGGTTGCGCGAAATACACCAAAAAGTGCACGAACATTGCTGGGCAGTGTTCGATGGCCCATATTCATGGGCTGCACAAAGGCAGCCCATGAATGCCACATGCAGCACGTGCATGTGGCATGTGTGGGATGGGAGTAAACTCCCATCCCACATCGTTAATTGGGGAGCAAATTTTTGCTCCCCAAGCCTATATATAGGCTATCCCTTCTCCTTTCAAAATGTACCAAGCTCAAAGCATAAATCCTAAGCGAGATAATTAATCTCTCGGGTACTTGAGCAAGTTATTTTTGTGGAGCCTGAATTTATTCGGGCACCGCTAGTTTATATTTTTGGGTGAGGCTTCTAGAGTGGTCTAGCAACTACTCGAGGCTTCTTAGTTCTTCCTCCTGGGGAGGTTTTGGTTGGTGGGGTTCGTGTGGATACTGATAGAGGCTATCCTACGACTGGAGGCTTGTGCAAGAAGGTCCTGTGAAAGCACGCTTCAACTAGTAAGTTCTTTTTCTTTCTCTTTTAATTATTAAGTCTTTTTCTTTAAGTGTTTTTAGACTTAATAATTATGCTTAGGTTATTTTTGCATGCTTAGTTTATTTTATGCTTAGGTTATAACTTAGAGTTATAACATGCTTAGTATAAAATAAATATGCTAGGATATAATTTGGAATTATGGTATGCCTAGTCCTTTAGCATGCTAACCTAGGTAGAGAATTATTTAGTTAAGGCTTTATTTAATTTATATGCAATTAATAGGAGTTCCTGGGACAGGGATAAAATTTTGAATTTCCGTCATGCCTCTTATGCATGTTCAATTTGACTGTCAGTTCCCAACAGTGGTATCAGAGCCTGCCTATTTAGTGCATAATTAAGTTAGAAGCAAACTAAATATTATTTTCTAAATGAAATGATTTGTTTATTTAATTGTTTGGAACAATATATATAAACTTCTGTCTTTCATTTCAAGGTTAGAAATTAGTTATGAATAATTTTGAATAAGCTTGCTCAACTTACTCAAATTATACAAGTGTCAATAATTTATTTAAATTACATGGGTTATAGATGCTCCCAATTTACATAAATTGGAAGAACGAAATTTATTAGTTCAAGAGAATCCATTGGTCTTCAAGTTTGTGCCCGTATTTGTTCTGGCTAAGGATTGGACTTGGTGTCTACTCCTCATAGGGCACCTCTCCTACCTGGGAACCTATATCGGTGCAATTTGAATTGACCAATCGGGGGATTAATATGAACTAATTTATTTCTAGTATATAAGATGGTGCTTATATGTGTTTCTATAACGAAGTAAAAAATTAAAATTATTGAATAAAAGCTTAAAGAAAATGCAATATAAATATAACAAATTAAAGCGTTAATTATTTTGCATATAATCTAGGTTGATGGAATAATTATAATAAAGAGCTGAACCCACCTAAGGTTAGACCTTATAAATTAATTCTAAAATTCCCTGAATTAATACAAGTAATTATAATTTTGTCCATCTGATAAAATCCTAGATTGGGTGAGACGTTTAACACCAATAAAATCCCAAAGTAAATATATTAAGGCAAGTTATAGTCTTCCTTACTCAAATTTATAATACGGTCTTTTTGGGCTATCAAAGTGCTGCGCAAAGCGTTCCTTCTAGTCCACATTGATTGGTTGTAAAGTTTGAGATAGGGTCTGCCTTAACAGAGCTGGGGTAGTCCACCATAAAATTGGGGGCTAGGCCCAGATCTGAGACATATTCAAGGAGATGCTAATATAAGAGCACACGTCCCTTGGGATTAGGGAACTTGAATGAATTAGCAATTGCATGCGATGCAAATGGAATTGGATTCCAACTATGACTGACTATTATGACTTGACTCATAAAATTGGGGGTTGTAGTAGACTAGTTATAGATGCTACCTACTAGGAAATTTAGCTGGGCTAAAATTCACGAATTCAATAGAATGGGCTATTGTAAATTTCGAAGAAAATAGTAGGAAAATGTATTTAATTAAAAGTCCTCATATTAAATACATGTACTTAAACTAATATCTAAACACTTTTCTTTTCTTATGTCTTAGGTTGAAAATGGCTTCCAATTTTAATCTCCGTATGTTACTTGACACCAAATTGAATGGCTCGAACTTTTCTGATTGGTTCCGAGCAGTGAGAATAGTTCTCAGATCTGAGGGAATTGCCTATGTCCTAAGTGAAATTTTCCCTGTAGAACCTGATGTTGAGGATCATGTGGAACATGATGCCTGGTTAAAGCACAGGAAAGATCGTGAGACTGCCATGTGTATTATGTTGGGGTCCATGAATTCTGAGCTTCAGAAACAACATGAGAACATGCCCTTGGAGGATATGGTTCTCCATCTTGAAGAACTCTTTTCGGAGAGGGAGAGGACAGAGAGGTATGAGACCTCTAAGCTCCTTTTCGGGACCAAGATGCAGGCTGGCACCTCTGCCTCTCAGCATGTACTGAAACTCTTGGGATACCTTGAGAAGCTGAATCGATTGGGATTCGAGATGAATCATGACTTGAGCATTGACCTTGTGTTGATGTCCTTGACAGATAGTTACTCAAATTTCGTAACTAACTATTACATGAACAGGATTAATTCAACTATCCCTGAATTAATTAACATGCTGAAAACAGTAGAACCTCAGATTAAGAAAGATCAGAAACCTCTACTGTTGGTTGAAAAAGGCAAGGCTTCTAAGAAAAAGAAGCAGGCACTGGGTGCCAAGAAAAGAATCAGTAAGAAGAAGAATGAAAAGAAGGCATCTAAGTATGTCTGCTTCCAATGTGGGAAACCGGGACATTGGAAGAGGGATTGCAAAGCTCCTGCTTCTGAGCATTTGAAGAAGAAGCCTACAGAGGCATCTACTTCAGGTATATTTGTAATTGAAAACTTTGCTACTTTTCCGCAAGAATCCACTTGGGTATTAGATACTGGTTGTGGTTCTCATATCTGTACTTCTGTGCAGGGACTAAGGAACTGTAGAAAACTTGCAAAAGGGGAGATGGACCTACGTGTGGGAAATGGAGCCAGAGTTGCTGCATTAGCCGTAGGGAGCTTTAGTCTTGTTTTGCCAAGTGGACTTGTTTTAGTTTTGAATAATTGTTATTACATTCCAAGTGTTACTAAGAATATTGTATCTGTTGCGTGTTTAGCAACAGAGGGATTTGAAATTTTATTTTCGAATAATAATTGTCAGATTCGTTTGAATAATATTCTTTATGGTTATGGAATGTTGAAAGGTGGCATTTATATTCTTGATACTAAAACAGAAGTTTTCAATATAAACAATGTGAAGAAAGTTAAATTAGATAATGAGAATTCCTTTTACTTATGGCATTGCCGTTTAGGCCACATAAACAAAGATCGCTTAACCAAGTTGCATAAGCGTGGAGACTTGGGCTCTATAGACTTAGAGTCTTATGGTGATTGCGAACCTTGTTTAAAAGGAAAAATGACAAAGTTACCCTTTAAAGGAAAGGGTGAACGAGCCACGAGTACATTGGAACTTATACACACTGATGTGTGTGGTCCAATGAGTGTTCAGGCACTAGGAGGATACTCCTACTTCATAACCTTTATTGATGATTACTCACGATACGGTTATTTGTACTTGATGAAGCACAAGTCTGAAAGTTTTGAAAAATTCAAACTATTCAGAGCTGAAGTAGAGAAACAGCTTGAGAAAAGTATTAAAACACTTCGATCGGATCGAGGTGGAGAATACTTAAGTCAGGAGTTTCAGGATTATCTAAAGGAAAATGGGATAGTTCCCCAGTGGACCCCTCCTTATACACCCCAACATAATGGAGTGTCAGAAAGGAGGAATCGGACTTTATTAGATATGGTCAGGTCCATGATGAGCCATGCAGTTCTTAGTAAATCCTTTTGGGGATATGCACTTGAGAGCGCGGTTTATATCTTAAACAGAGTGCCCTCTAAATCAGTTGATTTTACACCTTATGAAAGATGGTGTAACAAAAAGCCATCTCTAAATCACTTAAGAGTATGGGGTTGTCCTACTATGGTGAAGAGGATAGCGTCAGATAAGCTAAATGCCAAGGCTGACAAATGTCTGTTCATTGGATATCCAAAGGAAACAATTGGATATCTGTTTTACCAACCCGAAGCACAAAAGGTATTTGTGTCTCGGAATGCTCACTTTTTGGAAAAGGAACACTTACTTGAAAAGGTCAGTGGGAGCAATATTGAACTGGAAGTTCAACAGGAAGAAACAGACGATCAACTGATTGACCCCGTTCTAGATACACAAGAGAGTGTGATCCAAGAACAAACTGTTGAAACACAATCATTGCGAAGATCAAGTCGTGTTCATAAGGGTCCCAAGAGATATGGGTTTATTATCACTAATGATAAGGAACTATATCTTATGGAGGATGATGAACCAAGGACATATGATGAGGCAATAAAAAGCTCAGATTCTGATAAATGGCAAAAGGCCATGAAATCAGAAATGGATTCCATGTACGAGAACCAAGTTTGGAATTTGGTTGATGCACCGCAAGAGGTTAGACCAATTGGGTGCAAATGGGTCTTCAAGAAGAAGACAGACATGGATGGTAATGTAATTACCTATAAAGCAAGGTTGGTTGCGAAAGGTTATAGTCAACGGGAAGGTATTGACTATGATGAAACCTTCTCACCGGTAGCCATGCTCAAATCCATAAGGATACTCCTCGCCATTGCTGCTCATTACGATTATGAGATCTGGCAGATGGACGTAAAAACAGCATTCCTGAATGGGGATTTAGACCGGGATGTGTATATGACACAACCTGAGGGTTTTACATCTCAGAATGGCTCGAAGGTATGCAAGCTACAAAGATCCATTTATGGACTTAAGCAGGCATCAAGGAGTTGGAATATAAGGTTTGATCAGACAATCCGGGAACTGGATTTCTGCCCAAATGCAAATGAGCCTTGTGTTTACAAGAAGGTTAGTGGGAGTGCAGTCGTTTTTCTAGTATTGTATGTTGATGACATTCTGCTAATAGGAAATGACATTTCTCTTCTTCAAAATGTTAAAGTATGGTTGTCAAGAAAGTTCTCCATGAAAGACCTTGGTGAAGCAGCATTTATACTAGGTATAAAGATCTACAGGGATAGATCCAAGAGGCTGTTAGGTCTTTCTCAAAGTACATATATAGACAAGGTGTTAAATAGGTTCAACCTTGAGCATTCTAAGAAAGGTTATCTCCCAATGACAAAGGGGATTAACCTATCTAAAGCTGAGTGTCCGAAGACAGCTCAAGAGAGAATGCGCATGAAGGATATACCCTATGCATCCGCGATAGGATCCATCATGTATGCTATGATATGTACTAGGCCGGATGTCTCTCAGGCTTTGAGCTTTACGAGCAGATATCAGTCAGATCCAGGTGAAAAACACTGGATGGCCGTCAAGGCAATCCTTAAGTACTTGAGAAGGACTAAGGATGAGTTCTTGATTTATGGAGAAGGTGATCTCACTATCAAAGGTTACACTGACGCAAGCTTTCAATCTGACAAGGATGACTTTAAGTCTCAGTCAGGTTTTGTGTATGTGTTAAATGGAGGGGCAGTATGCTGGAAGAGTTCCAAGCAAGAAACTACTGCTGATTCAACCACGGAATCTGAATACATTGCTGCATGCGAAGCAGCAAAAGAAGCTGTCTGGTTAAAGGGATTTATTGGTGATCTCGGTGTGGTGCCTGAGGCTATTGATCCAATTACTTTATATTGTGATAACAATGGTGCCATAGCTCAGGCAAAGGAACCACGGTCTCATCAGAAAAACAGACATGTATCCAGAAAGTATCATATAATCAGGGAGATTGTTGATGCTAAGATAATAAGATTAGAATATGTACCCACTGATCAGAACCTCGCGGATGGTCTGACAAAGCCATTGACTCAAGTCAAACATGACCAGCATGTTAAAGCATATGGATTAAAACATATGGCTAATTGGCCTTAGTGCAAGTGGGAGTTTGTTGGATATGATGTATGCCTTTAAGGCAATTAGGGCGATATATCTTAATTATGTAATAGTACGAATAATTTGTTTAATCAATAAAGGCATTTGTTCTTTTGTTTATATCAATGTATTTTTATACATATATATTATAGCTGGTTAAAATATATTCATTGATGTATGTATACAAAAGTCCTTGACATATCATAGCATGAAGTCAGAGAAATTATAGTTGGACTATATTTGGTGGAACCTACTTCATGTGCAATTATGATTATGTCTAAACTATCCCTAGTCACAGTGTCATCAAGAAAGGATATTGATGAAACGGAAAGACTAGCATGTGGTCAACTTTCTTGGAAAGGGTCCAAGCAGTTAATCTCCTAAATACTGAAGGTGGTGCCTTAAGCTTGACACATGGATATATCTGGGAGATATATTGGAGACCGCAGCAAGATAAACACTTGGTATAAATATCAATGTGTTAGTGTTTATCTTCATGCAATAAGCTTTGCGAATGTCCTCATACTTAAGATGCTAGTTGCCTTGTGTGGTACTATTGCTATACTTTGGGTCATTGCTATGCACTCATTAATTTAGGATGCTACGGGTGATTACGGGTATAGTGATAACAACACGTTGGTAGACTGAGTAGTCGGAAAGAATCCATCGCTCCGGATATATTAAGGAGTTGTACCTGGCCACTTGTTGAAGTGATGATTGCCATAAACCTCTGATCAGAGTATGTGTTTGATAGAAATGGTTTCTAGTCAAACACACTATGGTAAAAGGCAATATACTTCGGTAACAAGTAAATAACTGGGATAGCTTGGAGCAACCTTGCTATTAGTGGGTTAACACTTTAACTGAACCCAATAAACCAGATGGTACTAATATTAAAGAATGGAAGGAATTTATCGCACTGGATAACTATTGCATTAACCGGGATTAAGTCATAAGCATAAATGACGTTCCAAGTAATGGGGGATGGTAGACCCTTGCTAGAGGCGTACTACAGTCGTTTAAGGTAATCGAGTTCTATTTACGGTCTAGAGCATCGAGCCAATGGTTCCATTAGAACAAGGGTTGGTTAAGCCTTAACAGCTCAATACTTCGGGATCCTATAAGGTCACACACATTGGACCTTCATCGGACCAAGTAAAGAACTAATAGATTTATTCTATTACAAGAATATAACATAAATAATAATTGGATTATTATTTGATTGGTTAAAATTGATTAAATCAATTTTTGATAGACCAAGGAATTTATTTTGACCGATAAACTAATTAATTAGAGTCATAAATAAATTATAATTGATTAGATCAATTTTGGTTGGACCAAGAAATTTATTTTGACTGATAACTAATTTATTAGAGTCAAAAATAAATATTTATTTGAAAGGATTTAAAGGGGATTTTGTATTGACGAGTTAAAACCGAAAAGTATAAAATATTTTGTACAATATTCGGTTGCGCGAAATACACCAAAAAGTGCACGAACATTGCTGGGCAGTGTTCGATGGCCCATATTCATGGGCTGCACAAAGGCAGCCCATGAATGCCACATGCAGCACGTGCATGTGGCATGTGTGGGATGGGAGTAAACTCCCATCCCACATCGTTAATTGGGGAGCAAATTTTTGCTCCCCAAGCCTATATATAGGCTATCCCTTCTCCTTTCAAAATGTACCAAGCTCAAAGCATAAATCCTAAGCGAGATAATTAATCTCTCGGGTACTTGAGCAAGTTATTTTTGTGGAGCCTGAATTTATTCGGGCACCGCTAGTTTATATTTTTGGGTGAGGCTTCTAGAGTGGTCTAGCAACTACTCGAGGCTTCTTAGTTCTTCCTCCTGGGGAGGTTTTGGTTGGTGGGGTTCGTGTGGATACTGATAGAGGCTATCCTACGACTGGAGGCTTGTGCAAGAAGGTCCTGTGAAAGCACGCTTCAACTAGTAAGTTCTTTTTCTTTCTCTTTTAATTATTAAGTCTTTTTCTTTAAGTGTTTTTAGACTTAATAATTATGCTTAGGTTATTTTTGCATGCTTAGTTTATTTTATGCTTAGGTTATAACTTAGAGTTATAACATGCTTAGTATAAAATAAATATGCTAGGATATAATTTGGAATTATGGTATGCCTAGTCCTTTAGCATGCTAACCTAGGTAGAGAATTATTTAGTTAAGGCTTTATTTAATTTATATGCAATTAATAGGAGTTCCTGGGACAGGGATAAAATTTTGAATTTCCGTCATGCCTCTTATGCATGTTCAATTTGACTGTCAGTTCCCAACACTAGCGTGTTTAGAATTTTAAGTTCGGTCGAAGAATTTTGAATGAAGCCCATGCCGAAGAAATCAGTTTCCTAATAAGGTTCCACAAGCTCCGCAAATAGTAGTGGATATTAGGCCGTTTGTTCTCAAAGATGCATTCATTCCTCATGCGCCAAATGATCCAACACACATTCACCCAAGCACTCTACCAAAGGAAATAAATTTGGGGAGTGAATTTTTGTTTGGCAGCCCATAAAAACCGGTCGTTCAAATTGCCCGTACAGGCGATCAATTCCCATCCATAATTGCTTGGAGAAAAGGCAATGAAGAAACAAGTGATCCAACGTTTCAGTAGAGTTGCTGTATAAGACACATTTAGATTCAATCTGAAGGCCTCGTCTAGATCATCATGAGTAGGCAGATAACCTCGGACCGCTCTTCAACATAAGAACGCATGAGAAGGAGGAACATAACGACTCCAAATGAATTTGTAAATAGGGGACTGAGGAATGTCTCCACACAACCATTGAAGTCTTACGTTCTTGATTAGCTCAATTTTGGAGCTATATAATGTACATTCTCAATGTTTTTTTTCTTTTTTGCTGAATTAATGTTTTTCTTTGGATAGATTATACTCAAACACAACTTAGTTGAACTCGACGGTTGGACAATTTTAGACATCAATTTTTATAGATACCATGTTTGCTTCCTACAAGATTAAGGGTCTTTTGTGTTAATATTTTAGTGTAATTGGATCAACTAGTTTGACCAATGCGATCGTGATATTTCACCGAACAAGTATGGAGTGTGCGGAGTGCACACTTGTTCGGGTACTGTTTACGATTTGGGGGTCCGGGGGCAGCGCCCCTGGGTGCGGGGTCCAAAGGGCGGCAGCCCTGGCGGGGTCTAGGGGTAGCGCCCCTAGGCAAGGTCCAAGGGGCGGCAGCCCCTGGCAGGGTTCTGGGGCAGCGCCTCGGGCTGGGGTCGAGCTGCCAGATCAGCTCGAAAATTTTTTATCCCTGAACCCACGTGTGCTTTGGAAAAATTCATCAGAAAATGAATTTTTGTCCGAAACAGTGTGTCTGTTGGACACAACTGAATCTCAGAAGAAACATGCCTTTGGACATGGCTGCTACCCCAAACTGCATGTCTGTTGACGTTTTGGCTATTTATTTCACCAAAACGATGTTGGCCAAGCACAGAAAAAAAATTCGGTTGAAATTTCACTGCAAACAAATTCTTGTTCTTGATTCTCTTTCTGATTCTATCCGATTGAAAATTTGGTAAACCGGCCAAATAAATTTTAATCTGACAATGTTTTCGCGACTTCAGAAATATCCACGTAATTCCCGATTTCCAACATTCCTTGGCCTATCATCTCCGAGGCTCAAGGTCAATACTGGGCCTAGTCTTTCACTGCTAGCCCATACTCCACCAAGACTTTAAACTCGAACCCAGGATCACTGACTGTCAGGCCTTTCTATGCTCTGATATCATTGATAATAGTATAATATTAGCAAAAAAAAAAATGAAAGAAAATAGTGAAAGAAGAAAAGGGATTGAATTTCTGATTATACTAAGCAAATAAAATAGCTCATTTATAGAGCTGTACATCAGTAGAATTAGACCAACTAAAGATATGTTAAACAACCACTAACAGCTATAACTTTTACCTCAAAATATGAAACATGCAGACTCCAACTAAACCACTATTCTTTGACTCAATCAAACAGCAATTAGAGTAAAGTAAATATCTAACAATCCCTCCCACGGAATTGCTGGCTGTACAAAGTTCTCCATGAGCATAACAAATGCACCCGAAAATTTTAAAATAATCAACGCTCGGCTTTCGACCGCTCCATGCTTCCTCTGGTGTCATATTTTGAACCGCAAATGTAGGGCTCCGATTCAAAATATGAATACTCCAATTGACTGCTTCAGGCCAAAAGGTTCTTGGAAGACTGCTTCTTGTCAACAGACTACGCACCATATTCAAAAAAGTGCGCTTTTTGCGCTCGGAAACACCTTTTTGCTGGGGCGAGTATGCTGCTATTAGCTGCCTTTTGATGCCATTTTGTTCACAAAAATTTGCAAATTCTTGTGAGTTGTATTCCCCGCCTCGATCTGTGCAAAATACTTTGATTTGGTTTCTTGCTTCTTTCTCAACCATGATGTTGAATCTTTTGAAGGTTGGAAAAGCTTCAGATTTTGCCTGCAAGAAATACACCCATGTCTTCCGACTAAAATCGAAAGTGAATGTAATTATTTATCTTTTACCTCCATTTGAAGCTGGAGTTATGGGACCACAAAGATCAGAATGTATCAACTCCAATACATTTTTGGCTCTCCATGATTTTCCTTGGGGAAATGGATTTCGTTGTTGTTTGCTAACTGCACATTCCTCACATACTTCAGAAGGAGTTGGAATTTTTGGGAGACCATTGACCATATTCTTATGTTGTAAAGTGTTTAGTCCACCAAAGCTTAAGTGGCCATAGCAAAAATGCCATAACCATGTTGTATCTTTTACGTTGGCTTGCAAACATGAAGGACTCGAACTGTGAAGCTGAAGTGGAAACATAAGATTGGCTTTCATGCTAAGTTGAGCAATCAAACCCAACTTTGAGTCTTCAATTCGACATATTCCATTTTTAATTGATATCTCATAACCCTTTTCCTGCAGCTAACCAATACTAAGTGAATTGGTCTTTAAATCTAGAACAAAAAACACATTAGAAATTGTATGATAAGAGCTATCTTTGGATTGCAAAGTGACATTTCCTTTCCCCATGACAGAAACAGTGGAGTCATCACCAAACTTGACGGTATTGCGAAAGTTTTCGTCCAACTCAGAAAAAGCCTTCTTGTCTCCGCACATGTGGTTGCTACAACCAGTGTCCAAATACCACAGGTTTTGTAGGCTTTCTTCATTCCTCTGCCTCCACTCAAACCTCGACCCCTTCCTCGACCTCCACTTAACTTTGAATTATCTTCTGTTGTTGCTTTTAGTGCTTGCTCCTCTTTATTCTATTGAACAATTTTCTGCTTATGAACTAACAAAGAGCTTTGCGACTCATCAATGGAAAGTTCATCAGTATCTTTAGATTCTTCTATGGAACAAACAAAAAAATTGAAATTTGGAGTCATTGATCGAAGAATCTTCTGAAGAATGGTGACATCCTCCATTTTCTCTCCATGTATCCTCATCTTATTTACAATTGCCATAGTTCTTGCAAAAAAGTTTGCTACTGACTCACCTGACTTCATACGCAAAGTCTCAAATTCTGTTCGTAGACTTTGAAGTTGTACCCTTTTTGCCTTCGCATTCCCCTGATACTTCTTCTTCATGGAGTCCCAGATTTGTTTGGAGGTTTCTTTGCAAAGAATTGTCTCCAAAATTGAATGATCGATTGCTTGAAAAAGGCAATTTTTAGCCTTATGATCTTTCAATTTTAAGGCTTCAATCGCTGCTTTCTGTGGTTCTGTAGCACCTACTGCTGGTTCTGCTACTCCAGATTCAACAATATTCCAATACTCCTTGGACCTCAAGAAGTTCTCCATGAGCATGCCCCAATGATCGCAGTGACCATCAAAGCTGAATCGCTGGTTGTACAAAGTTGTCTGAGGAAGCCATTGATTTTTAGCTGCTGCTTTTTTTTGAAAACCAAGCTCTGACACCACTGAGTAAATTGGTGTACAAACTCGTTGGGATGTCTGCCATATAGAGTGCTTTCCACTTCCACTTAGTTAATATGATCACATTATAGAGTAATCTAGTCTCCACCATCAATACCTTCAATCAAAAGACAAATGTAATCAATACAAATAATGTTGAAATAATATCGTAGAAACTTATTAACATGTAAAAGGAACATGAACACCGATAAGTTAAGTCATGCCTAACATATTGTCCTTAAAGGATACTTATAGTTCCTTCCAGGATTAAACAGCTTCTTCAGCCGATTGGTTGAATCTGGAACGGAAACTCAGATATATATCCAGAATACAAAAGTATGAATAAAACGAGAATGTAGAGAAAACAATTGAATCAATCTATATCTTAACTCACAAAAGAGCAGTATATGTAAAGGAAATCGGGGTGAGAAATCATTAAGGAAAAATGACCGCAACTAAAATGAAATAATTAAAGACAGTGACCGGTAATAAGTAACACACCCCCAATCATCTATTATATTACTAGCATTGCCACAATGTGAAAGTAGTTGATAGGAAATTATAATGGTGACGGAAACTATACTTTCTTTTGCCAATTGATTGATGGTCGTTCAACATCAGAGTTTTCTTCGCCCAAGCGAACGTTACAGTCGAATGTAAAGTTACCTTCGGATACCGATGACTTTGAATTCAATGGTTCATATTATTCTTCATCGGACAGAGGTGTTCTAGGTTTTTGGGTCAATTCAGCGGAGAGAGAAGATGCCAAACGCAAGGCTATTGTTGTAGCACCAACTTTTGTTTGAAGAGAATCAATGCTTTCATCGTTTGAAAGCTATTGGCACGAGATAGATGAAGGAGGTATTATTCCAAGACAATCTTTGAATCTTGTACTCTTAGAAAAAAGAAAATTTTTTCTATGGCTTTTAGATAGCTAGCTTAATGCACGCGCAGGAAATTTGGCAAATACTCACCCGAACCTTTTAGACGAGAATTTTGTTGGTTTTATGATTATACTTCTTATAAGCATTTAATCATTCTTTTATTTTCGTTTTTTTCTTTTTCTTTTATTTTATTTGTTTTTTCTCTTATTTATTAAATTTGAGCCGGTTTTTCCCGCCTGCGCCAAAAAAGGAAAAACGAAATTCGTTCTTTCTAAAAAAAATACTCCCTCCATTTATTTTTGGTTGTTCGTTTAACTGAATCATTAAAACCAATAAATCATTTAGTACATTATTAAAATGACTAATTTATCTCTTTCATTTTTATACAAAAATTCTCTTTCTTCTTAATTAATAACTTAAAATTTTTATTTATATATAATCTCTTTCTTTATTTATACAAGGATAATTTATAAAAAATAATAAAAAATATATTAAAAATTAAAATTAATTGTAACTAAAAAAAATTAATGAACGAGCTAAATGAACTATAAGAGGTAGAAGGGGAAGTAAATAAATGAGTCTAATAAAAAGACAAACATAAGCCAAGTGGGTTCAAATGGAAGTTGTACGGTACTTGCATTAAATTGTCAATGAATTACATTTATTTTCCTTTAGGTGGCTACGTAATTTAGATCTGCTGTCCAACCCGGTCTGAACCCGGTTTGGTGGGGTAGGTCAAAATTATACTCCTCTTAATAAACTGAATAAATACTCATCCGATTTTAAATAAATAATTTTTTAAATTTTTTAATTTAATTTTAAATAAGTGGTATTTTAGAATATTGATATAATTTTTATAAATTTGTCTTTAATGTGTCCTTCCATTAAGTAGGACAGAGATTAAGTATTGTTGAAATTATAAGTTGATAATTATAAGAAAGAGAATTTTATTGAGGATAAATAAGTCATTTTAATAGTATAATAAATTTTTTATTGATTTTAATAAAAAATTTAAAAGGTCATTTATTTGGAACCGGAGTATAAATTAATGATGTATGCATAAATATAAATTTGAAGTTTGTGAAAATATGAGTAAATAATTATAACCTCTCCGATGATTGCCATAATACGCTATTTTCCCGTGTTTTTTTCATATAATTTATGACTCCTTGTAATTTATTTTCTTCCATCAAAAACATCCCTATATTATATTTTCTCACTTTTCCATCCAAATAATATTGATCTTGACATATTTATCCATATTTTAAATTCTTTATACATTTACCTCATTTGAAAAAGTACAAAATCATGTTTCGAGTAGACTAAACACGAGCAACTTGCTTTTACACCTTTATTTTTCTTTTCCTTATATTTGTATTATTAATTAACTTATAAATATTTTATTGTAAAATGTCATATTTTACAATATTTGTATGATAAATAAATAATAAACTTCATGTACTAAATTCGATACTTTCTCCATATATTTTTACTTGTCATCTAATAGTTTCACCCTTCTCAATAAATTAATTAATTAAAGGTATGAAAATACTAGCTTATCCTTATAATTTAATTAATGCTTTAATTTTTCTACCAATTGTAATTGATAGTATAGGGGTAGTGTTGGGGAATAGTTAAAAAATATTTAGAAAAGTGTAAATGACAAATATTTTGACAAACTAATTTTAAGCTAAAATGACTATTTTAAAAAGATGGAGAGAGTATTATTTGATGTGAATAAACTTAAGTTTATTTGATATACTTAATTTAAACTATTATTATTAATTTAGTGAAAACAAAATAAATTAGCTCGCTGACAAACAAGTAAACAAATTGGTCACAAATAAATAAATGAGATAATAAATGTTTGAAGCTCAAATTGAAGTTTTAAGATTAAACCAACCTTGAAACTCTGCTTTAGCTCATTAGATATTGAATGAACATATCAAAGTTCAACTTCACTTATTTTTAGTTAAGCTCGAGCTCGACTCAAACTGTAACGATCTGAAATTTTAAAATTTACTTATAATAAATTATTATGGTATTAAAATATCATGAAAATTGTGTTTGTAATTGTTGTTATTATAATCTTCAAGTAAAATTTAGTAAATGGAAAATTAGGAAAAGAAAAAGAAAAGTGAATGAAGAAAATGGAAAATATTTTCTACAACTAAGCCAAAGAGTTTGATTGAAAATAAGTTAAATGAAAAATTAAATGGAGTTAAGGCCAAATTTGTCAATCAAAATATTATTTCGATGAAAAAGTGAAAAAATATAACATAGGACGATTATAGTTGGATGGAAATAAAATATAAGAATATATTAATAATATTGAAAAAATTCAAAACAAGTAGTAATGTATTATGACAAATCTCAGAAATATTATAATTATTTAGTGTAAAAATATGTATTTTGTAATACACTATTCGAGTTTGTGAAGATATAAAATACTTCAGAGAGATACCTCATCAATATATGTTTCATATAACAATAATGTAATTGGTCGGAAAAGACAGTTGAAGTTGTCAGTTTTGTTTGATATAGAAAAATATCTCATCTAACTTGTGTTTTCATATTATTAATATTTCAAAATGTTAATAATTACAAACAATCAATACTTTGAAAAGTAAATCTCTATTTTCACATTGATAAAACATTATTAAAGCTAGACAGGGAGATGCCATCACTCGAGTGCAAGACAAATATGGCCGGCGCTTGCCATTATTGAATATGGTGATGTTCATAAAAGTCATTGTATCTCTTTTTTCTTAATGAAATTACCCGGGGCAGCCAATATGGCCCATCCCCAGACGTTTTATTGATTCAAATATGTTAATCACAATGTGCGATTAATAAAGTTGATTACATGATAGAAGTTGTTATGGAGATGTAAAAATATCTGAAATTATAAGGCCCATATTATGCTTCTTGCACATAAATAAAAACTAACAAAAATAAATGCTCGAAAGTAATAAATCCTTCGAGTCAGTAACATGAATTTATTTCGATGCCTCCATAACTTCCATGTAATCACGTGCCATAACGTCGTAGCGAAATCTTGGCTGGGACCTATGGTAAAATGGGATCGCCATAGATCAACAAACTCCCAACACATAGACAGCATGGCAATCGATATCCCAAATAACTTGAATAAGTGGTGCTATTCTCTCAAGTTCCTCAGACAAAAAAATAATGCGTGATTCATTGTTTTGGGCTCGCCACAGAAGGGACAGCTATCGTTTTCCACTGCCCTGCATCCTCTACTGAATAAGAAAGATTTCGATGGTATGCTTCCATGAAACATAAGCCACGCAAAGAATCGAATTTTCGATAATGAATTCGTGTCCCAAACCAACTTAAAATTCATTCTTGGCATGTTCCACCTAGTTAAGCGATAGTATTGTGGGAGAGAGTAGAGATTTCAGAGTGGGCTTCTAGGGTTCTCTCCTGAACCCTAGCCGCCGGGATATTCGACGGCTTGTTTTCATCAGCGTTCGGCCAGGTTTCCTCCAGCGTCTGATTGGTTTGATCTTACTGCTGCAAACCTCGTGATTGCGGCTAGGGTTTTGCTTTCTCTAGCATTTGGCGGCGATTTGCCTGGGTTTTCACACTCCATAGGCGTGGTCGGTTCGTGCAGCGGACCTTCGACGGGAGATGGGAGGAGCGAAGGCGACTAGGTTCTTGCCTAAACCCTAGCCGCCCTGATTTTTTTGGCGACTTATTTTCACTGGAGGTTGGACGGGTTTCCATCGGCGTCTGATTGGTACAACAGCACTCTCGTTGCAACTTGGGTTCCGTTTTCTCTAGCGTTTTATCGGGTTTTAACTAAACGATGACTAGGTGGTGCCCTGATTCCACCGACATTTTGCTAGATTTTTCTCACTTCACCGGCGTTTGGTTGGTTCGAGCAGTGGATTGTTTGACCGGCGTGACTGGGGTCATTGTTCTTCTAACCAGTGGCTGTTTGGCCTACTATTTCCTTGGATTGTGTTTTATTTATCAGTTTGGATCTCGCATTGATCTGAATCGATGGTTGGATGTTTTGACGTTATGTCGGTCTTGCACGACCTCACATCCGTTTGGACTAATCATCTCAGCCTTCTCGTCAGGATTGCCTACGGTGCGTCACGGGGAACTTATTCCCACCACTCATTTTGCTAAGGATCTTTAGATAATTAGGATCACACTTTATTGTGATTGGGACTTTTAGTCCATTATTATTGTACTAGGTTACAGATCATTTTGTTACATAATTCCTGTGATGTTTTTTCCTTTTCTTTTGTTTGTTGCTTTTTCTTTTATTTTTAATAAATGGAGTCGGTTTTATCCCGAGCTCAACCTTTAAGTAAAAAGTGATAGTATTGTCGCCAAAATGAACTGGCCGAATACTTAGTAGCCTCACACACCCATAGAAATTTTTCTGCAACCAGGGGCAAAATACATCTCCTTTGAACCGCATCACTCAAACTCACCACCTCACCATGAAAGTAGGACAGAAATGCTTCGATGGTCCATCTTCTTAATTGCCGACAATGCTCTTTGGCTGAAATTCGCAAGCTGCGTTTCCAAAAAGGCTAAATAAAAGGATCTACCCCAAACAAGAACTCACACCTCTACTGAGTCGTGCAAAATTTCCTATTACAAATTGGGTATAAGTTAGCAAATAAGGCGCCAAGCGGCTGGTCCGAAGCCCAATTGTCGGGCCAAAAGGACGTCAAAATTCCATTTCCTATAACCACACGGGTTTGGCTCTTGAACACCGTAAAAAAACTCAATTAAAACACAATATACCGCCACACATTTCTAAATAGGAGACAAAATTCAAGTATCTAAACTTTCAAAAGGAATTACTGCTTGTGCAATCTCCAAAGCCATTTTAAAAGCAAACTATAATTGGCTAATTTGAAGTCCCTTACATATAGCCCTCCTAATTCTTTAGGTAAAGCGATAATGTTCCAACCCACCTTACACAAGCTTCTCACACTAGAGTCTCCTTTCCATAAAAAGTTCCACATTAATTGGGTTAGCTTGTCTATAACCGTTACAGGCATCTTATACAATGACCTTAAATAAATCGGAAGTGAAGCCAACACCAACTTAATTAACACCACCCTCCCCCCATAGGACAATCAATTGCCTTTCCAACTCGCTAATCTGTTCTAAAAATTCATTACTAACAAGGTCCAAGATGAGATGGGAATCCATTTCTAAATAAGGGGGGGCGCCCAAATACATAATCGGGAATTTCTCCATTGCTACCTATAAAATTGGCACTCGATTGTAAAACGGTTTCATGAACATTGACCCCGAGTAATGAACTATTGCCGTAATTTATCCTTAATCCTGAGATCAACTCAAAACACTGAAGCACACAAATAAACATAGGTAGCACAAACTCATCCGTAGGTAAATAGCAAATCGTATCATTAGTGAACTGTAAAACCGACACATCCCTTACTAATTCGCTCAATCATAAACCCCGGTAATAGCCTTTCCCTAATACTAGAATCCATTAGTTGTTTCAACCCCTCGATGGCTAATAAAAAAATAGAAGGTGACAGCAGATCCCCTTGTTTTACACCACTACGAATTCGAATTTGGTCACTTGGTACCCCATTGATTAGAATAGAGGTTAAAGATTGTTTCTACAGTTTCACAACCAAGAGACCCATTTATCATCAAAATTCATTCTCTTAAGAATGTTGTTAATATAGTTCCATGACATGCTATCATATGCCTTTTGGAAATCCAATTTCAACACAAAGCATGATTGTCTACATGAGTGAATTGAGTGTAACACCTCCAAGGCAATCAATGAGCACTCATGAATACTCCTTCCTTAAACAAAACTAAACTGATAATCCAAAATCAGAGCCTTTAAACACGGCTGAATGCAGTTAGCTATCACTTTTATAATCATTTTGTAAATTATGTGTATCAAGGTAATTGGTTTATAATTATTTATGGCACACGACCAGGGAATTGTCAGAATCAATATCGTATGAGATGTTTTGATCATGTCCGGTAGCCTATTTATAGCACAGTAGCTCTCAAATAATTGCAATAATTCAACCTTTAATTCATCCCAAAATCTTTTATAAACATAGAAATTAAAACCGCCTGATCCTAGAGCCTTGTTTTCACCATATGAGCAAAGAGCACCCTAAATTTCTCCTTTAGAAAATGCAGCAGTTAAGCGAGCATTTGATGTTGAGTCAACACAACGAAAGGACAAGTTCCTCAGTGAGAATAGTACCGCTTGCTGCTCAGCAAACAATTTCGAGTAAAACCCCCTAATTTTTATCATAATTGCTCAGGTTAGTAATTCAATTGCCATCCACTATCAACTGATTTCTATGATTAATTTGTGCTTTTGTTGAATCAATTCTATGGAAAAAATGTTGTGTTTTCATCACCCAATAATGACCAAGACACTCTTGACTATTGGTGTCGTATACTCTAAATTCCTTCGACAAACTAGAAGTTCCATTCGAGCATTATACAGTTTGGACCCCTCGGAGGCTTCTACAGGTTGTACCACTGAATTCAATGTAAGGATGATGACATGAGCCTATAATTCCCTAATCCTCTCCTCAACCTTGCCAAAATTAGAGATGTGCCATGTCCGAATAGCTTCCCTCAATTTATATAACTTAAAATGGATGTCACGGTCTAGATATAACACTCAAATTCCCTCCCATTTTTGCTTTATAAACGGTAAGAATGCATCATTCTCCCATCATACATTAAGCAAATGAAACGGTTTCCTCTTTGCAAACCCAGAAACATGAGATAAGAATATTATTGGAAAGTGATCTGAAAGAGTTGAATCTATCTTTGATATTCTCATTTATAGGCAAAGATCTAACACCTCGCAAGACACCGTAACGCTATCAATTCTCAAATATGACTGAGAATTTGACCACGTATAGTCCCTTTCATGAAGGGGCAAATTATACAGCTCACAATCATCCACAATACTCTGAAAGTCTAACATTAAAGTCATTGGTCCCCCTCTATACCTTCCCGAAGTATGAAAAACCTCATTGGAATTTCCACATAAAATAACTAACCGTAGACTCCGGATAATGGGGCACAATTCATGCCATATTAATCGTCTACTTTCTTAGTTGTTGGGTGCATAAATACAAAATAAGTGAACTTGAGCCTTACTAGAATTCAAATGGATAACGACCCATCTTCCTGATTCCTGTAAAACCAATCCTTGAAAAATAATGAGTTCCAAGAAACAACAATTCCCCCCAATAAACCGATGGTCGGTATACGATGAAAGGAGTAGTCACTATATCCCCAAAATTTTCATACTACTTTATTTGATACCCCACTAGATTTCATTTGAGAAGAATAAAAGCATGTAGACTCCATTTTTGAATTAATGATTTTACCACCAATTGTTTACCCCCATGATTGAGACCACCCCTACAATTCCAACTCAAAAAGTTTAATGACATAATAAATGGCAAAATACCTTGAGAGATTGTGGTTCAGTTCTACCGTGATTCCAGCACCTGAAGAACTGCCTTAGCATGCTTATCTTTAAAAACACCCAATCTCTTCCCAACTTCCAGCATTGCCTTATTCTCATTCACCCCCGAAGATCTTGCTTGCAATCCTATTATAGCCCTATTCATGTTAGCAATGTTGTTGGTCCCTATGAGGGTCTAAATAAGGTCAGAGGGGGTGAATGACCCTTTTTCGTGGAATTAATAGACTTTAACAAGTTTTGTGTAGCGTATATATGTTTTAGATGTAATAGGTCCGGATGATGGAGATATAAGATATGATGCAAATAAGTAAATAAGGGTTAGAGAATCAAACACAAGGATTTTATCCTAGTTTGGCCCCGCCTACTCCAGTCCTCGGAGTTTCCTTCCTCCGGGTTGTTCTACTAGTGGATTCCTTTCCAACTGGCAGGAATCAAGCCTTACAATTTTTCTCTGGATGGTACCCCCTTCCCGATGTAGGATATACCACTAGAAGCACCAACTTCTAGCTGAGTCCTTTTTTCTTTAGTAGGATATACTACTTAGATTTCTACCCAAACCTAAGCTGATTCCTATAGGGAGATCCCACTCAAAGCACCAACTTCAAGCTATATCCCAATCTCACTGTTCACCCAAGTAGGAGATCTTTTACACTTTGGTTTTCTCAAAGGTTTTGGTTTTGGACTTCCTAAAATTTATAACTTCACTTGGGAATCCTTACAAAAGATTTTGAATGGTTTGTTCTTAGAGGGATTAAGTAACTGATTGATTTTAGCAAATTCTCTTGTGTATGCTTTCTCAAAATCAACCAGCACCTTCTCAACTTGTGAAGCTTCCTTTTATAGGCTTCTATCATAAATGTAGCCATTGTGGGTTGTTGAGCTTGAAATAAATCTTTACATTGATAAGGTAATATGTGGCACTTCTGAAACCTTTAATCAATCTGTTAGACAGAGATTTTAACCCATTTGAATCCTTAGGATTGAGGCTAAAAAGTTGTTTGTGATTATTTTCCTTATTTTTTAGTGATTCACCAACTTTTATGCAGTAGTCCGGAATGTGTGTGTCACGCGCCCTTCTTATTGGTTTATATGAAAAATGTTGTTAACTTTTCTCTTTCCCGTGTAAGTCATTTGTCTTTTTCTAAAAAGTGTTAGCTGTCATTTTATCTTGCTTTTGGGAAAAAGATCTTTGACTTGTAGACCAAAAAGGTGGAGGAAAAAGTTATTTCAAAACTTTTCCCTTTGCCTTTATACATGTGCCTTTTGAATGACTTTTTCTCTTAGTATCTGGATGGTATTCTATCAGTCTTCCTCCGGATGTTGTTGAACAAGGAGTTAGCAGTTTATTTCCTTTTCAAACTCTAACCGGATGCTTTCTTTTCATGCATGGGTAATTGTCTTGAATAATTGCCTTGGACTTTGGATATTTTGGTTATATGTCCGGATATAATGATTTTGGACTTGAGTATATGTTACTTGTTCGGATATTATGAATTAGGTCTTTTTATACTTAGGTGCTTTGTTTTCTTCAAGCCTGATCCAGAATATTTGTTGTTCCGGATCATTATTTCCAACAAATGTTTGGTCTAGAAGATTTTAAGGTTAAAGTCCATCTAGATGATGTTGTCTATCCATTGGAATTACCTGTTGGATTAAATATTTCAGTACTCAACTCATTGCCTAGAGCCAAACCCACTGCCTTAGTTATATTTAGATTTGCACTGTTGGACATTTGAGAAGAAGCCAAACTGTGTGATTGATTTCAAGCTAGAGCTATAAATTCATGATCAGATAATGGAATTCTTTATTTAGCCTGAGTGATCGACTAGGAAAGGTCTTGTTGCTTGACAGATATTTCAGCTACATCCTCATTTGAAGCAGAAACCTGAGATATTGAGGTTAAAATAGGAGCCAGTGAAGCTCCTATTTTTATAACTAGTTGTTTACCTGCCCAAGGGAGAGGGTGGCTGGGGACACTGTTCGTTAACCCGAATAGATGTGGGGATTGGAATGGATCACTATTTTGCTACAGCCTATGAAACAACCTTTACCTTATACTAATATTAAACAATACAAATATTTTATCCAATCAACCACTTCATATCTATAATATAACTATACTCTACTTATTTCTTAAAATTATATTCTTCTATGGATTGGTGCCTAGAAAATAAAATATCGTATTTCATATCACCAGATAATTATTAACTTAATTAATCAATTTCTTATAATTTAACATGTAAAATATTAAAATAGTCTAATTTCATGAGATGTAATGGATGTTAACAAATGCAATTATAATGTATGTACTGGGATGTCACAGCCTAAGTACTGAACCATTAACTTCTCACTATAAGAAAGAAATTTCAGCTAAATTTTCCTTAGCAAGGTTAGGAGAGCTGGGGACACTGTCAATAAACCCTTTTTAGGTTGGAGCACTATGTTTGACAAAAAATTTAGCTCCATCCTTCCTCAAAATCACATGAGGAGTTGAGCTGAGGACATTATTAGTCAACCCATCTACACTTATGGAATGCCTTTTGATAGAAATTTCATCCTCACTCACCCTGTGGGGAAGAGAGCTGGGGACACTATCAGTTAACCCATTCATTTGTAGAGCACGCTGTTTAATAAAAATTTCAACTGCATCCTTCCTCAATAAGACTAGTGAAGGAGAGTTGGGGACACTATTAGTCAACCCTACTGCATCGACTGGTGATGATATCCTTGAATGAACTGATGAGCCGTTGAGCATTGAGTCAATATGATCCAAATCTGAGCACTTAGCACACGACACTGACTGCCTGAAGTTAATGCAAACCACATATTCATCCTTACCATTTATTAATGTAACCTATCAGCTGGTACTACATATGGGCGCGGTGATCAAGCACGAGATGAAATTGATGTGGTCAGGGCTAAAATAATTAAAATAATGAGCCACAAATGCTCCAAAAATAGAAGCAAGTTTTTGGATTAGTTTATCAGTAATCAAAGTGGGAGGCAAACCCAAAAAATCCACGTAAAAAAGGCATTTAGACGGGATAAAATTTAGCAAAAAATCGCTGCACTCACTGAATATATCCTGGAGATAAATCCAGTCTCCATCCAAAAAAGGTGTTTTGGCATCTGTTGAATAAAATGCCATGACTACGAGATTACCACCAGCTGGGCTACGAAATTGAAGGAGAATAGTGTGCTCAAAATTATCTCTACTAGATTAAGAATAGTAGATACATTCCTAACTTGCATGAGGCATGCATACTGAGTCCAAATTGCTTGTGGAAATCCATCCTCTAGGTTGACATTCAATGAATTCAAAGGAGAAGCAACCACATCAGCATACGTCTTGTTCTCTCTCAGAGATTCCCGAAACATCGGCCTTGGCTTGCCCTGAGGCTGAGGATGCTTTTGTAGATTTCATTGATCTGGCTTGGTTAGGGAAGGGTATTTGGCTTTGAAGGCACGTATCTTAATATTACCAATCATAACATCATTCAAACGATAAAGAACTTTATGCATCTGTAGTCAGCCATCGATTGTAATGAAACCAAAGTTAAAATTTTTCACATTCCTTCTTCTTGCCACAAACATAATTCTTGAAACTCAATATTTTGAGAACACTAATCTTAACGCACCTGCATCATGATAATCTAGGAAATTTTAAAATTAGATACGATTGCTAATATTCATGATCCTAATTTCGCTGAAACTACTGAAACCTTGATGCGTTATTAGGGTTCACCATTAAGAAAACCTTGATGCGATGATGATTGGACTAGAGTTTAAGAGAACAGCAATTGTTACACTGATGAAGAGGTGATAATGCTTGAGCGAGGGTATGAAAGTGGAGAACACACTAATCGGCGGTTAAACGGTGGCTAGCACGGCAACGGAGAAGGGATTCCATTGACGGCTAGGGTTTAGGTTCGAGAGTTCTTCAGTTCAGTTTTCCAGCTGACTTTTGTCTAGATGGTAATTGAAGTAGGAAATTACAGTTTTGTATCCAAGGAAAAGAAAACAGAAAATTTTCGTACCTCAAAATTATGATTCATATTCTAAAAAGCAAGGAACAAATTTGATAAATTAAATGATGAGTTGTTTTTATTTATTTTTGTCTTATAAATTCATTTCAATTTTGTACAGTTATAAATTTATACTAAAACAAGTTATTTTTAATTTATTTTAGTTTAGTTTCTAATGGACTTTCACGAATATCATCGAGCAGGCTAAATCGAGTATAGGGCGAACCTCATTGGACTTTTTTTACAAAAAGCATGAACCACGGCCTTGACCTACCAGATATTTTTGAACTTTGGATTTGAACCGTACTTATAAAGTCATTCCTTAGCATGGTCCCATAAGTATTTTATTTGTTTTGAATTGTTGGTGGAACAATTAGAAAAAAATGACGACAAACACATAAGTTTTAATTATGGGAAAACTACACAAATGGTCTAAAGCCCTGTAGATAATTTCAGCAAGAACTTTGACCCATAACTTTTATAACCAAATCAGGGCTCCTCATCAACATTCATATGTTCCACTCAAAATCAACAACCTCTCTACGTTCTGTTCTCTCTTAATTGAAATGTTGTTTAGCTCTTCTCCACCATTTCTATAACTATCAATCTCAGTTTCTACCTAATTGTTGTTTGTACAAATTTCATCACAATTTCAATTTATCGATAAAAGTTCTTGATTATCTTATTGAGAACAACAGGAGTCGGAAATCATGCCAAAAAGGTATGCTTTCCCGATTTAAATTGTTCGATCACAAATCCAGTTTGGTTATTTTTTTCTTATTTAATTTGAACTGAGATGAGTACTTGTGCTGGTATCTTGATTAATAAGAAGTGCCATTTGAGTGATGGTCTTCATTCGTTCTCTTGGTTAGATTTGATTAATCTGCTATTTTGTTTAATCAATTGTTACATTAGGATGTTTCTAATGCTCAATGGAGAAATTTCCGAGGAAATTTGCCTATTCTTACTGTTGTATTGTTAGGCTCCCCTAACTTAGCTAATATTCTCTAGGCAATCAAACAGTAAATAACTTAGGAAAAATAGAGGAAAGTAGGAATTGCAGAATGATAAGGCTATGAACTAGGGTTAGGTAAATGGGGAAAAGGAAAAAGATGACAGGAGAATAAAAGGGAATAAATTCAGATATTTTCTCATTGATTTTTCATGATTGGTACAACCTAGGATTATATAAGCTAATTCTAATGGCTATTACAGCTCATGGCATATACTGCCAAAATAAGAGCACATGGCCAGTACCAATACAGATAAGGATAGAAATGTTGTGTAAGCCCTAGTTTCCAGAACATTCTTTTTACCCTAATTACTAAAACAACAGTAAAAGTAAATACTAGCTAAATTACTGACTGGTAATAAATGGAAATAACAGAAATAATTGAATAACTATAACTTGAATTATATAATTGCTTAGCTGATATGTTGAACTATCTTCTTTGCTCCTTTCTTCCTCTAATACTTGATAATGCCCTTTCCTTGCAAACATTCTTATCCCCAAGAATGAAAGAATTCTGGAAATTGTTTGCTGATATAGTCTTTGTCTTCCCATGTTGCATCAATTGTTGGTAGTCCTTTCCATTGAATTAGTAGTTGGTGAACTTGGTTGCCTTCAATTTCCTCATGTCTGCTGTTGATGATCTTTGTTGGCTCCATTGGTAGTAGTCCATCTTCTAGAGGTGAAAGTGTAGATAATGTAAGTATGACTGCTTCAGGTTTCTTTTTTAGTAAATAAACATGAAACACAGGGTGTACTTTGGATTTGGCGGGTAATTGTAACTTATAGGCTACCTTCCCAATCCTTTGTAGAATTAGGAAAGGCCCATAATATTTAGCTGAAAGTTTATGGTTTTGTCTTGCGGCTACAGATTGCTTCCTATAGGGTTGTAACTTCAAAAAGACCCAATCTTCCTCCTAAAATTCCCTATGACTCCTCCCTTTGTCTGCTGCTTGCTTCATTCTATTTTGGGCCTTGGCTAAAGCTTCCTTAAGTACTGAATTCATTTCATCTCTCACCACTAGCATCTCCTCTAAAGCAGCAACTATAGTAACTTGATTAGGAAGTACTGACAGTCTAGATTTTACTCCATATAATGCCTGGAATAGGGTCATATTGATGGCACTATGATGTGAACTATTATACCAATATTCAGCCAAATCTAGCCACTTAGCCCACTTTTTAGGTTGCTGGAAACACATGCTCCTTAAGTAGTTCTCTATGCACTGATTGAGCCTCTCAGTTTGCCCATCAGTTTACGGATGATAGGCACTGCTAAATAGCAACTTTGTGCCTAACAGCTTCATAAGCTCCCCTAAGAAAACTCCTGTGAATATCTTGTCCCTGTCAAAAACAATTGTTCTTGGCATCCCATGAAGTTTAAAAATGTTGCTGAGAAAAGCCTTGGCTATGGTGGCTGTTGTACAAGGGTGTGCTAAGGGAATGAAATAGACATACTTTGTCAATCTATCAATCACCACTAGCATAGTGTCAAACCCCAAGGATTTAGGCAATCCTTCCACAAAATCTATTGCTATATCTTGCCAGGCTGATTTAGGAATAGGAAGAGGTTGTAGAAATCCAGGAATTGAGCAGTTTTCTGATTTGCATCTAATACAAGTCTCACATCCAGCCACCCACTCTGTTACCCATGCCTTCATTCTAGGCCAGAAGAAATTTTGCTTGACCCTAATGAGTGTTCCTCTAATTCTAGAATGTCCCCCAATAGGAGAGTCATGTAATGCTTGAACTATTTTCTTTCTTAGCTCATTACTGCTACCAATATATATCCTCTTCTTATAGTATAGTATCCCTTGAGTTAGTGTGTAGTGTTCTCTAGCCCTTGTGTTAGTAACTAATGCAGAAATCGTTGTCCTTACTTCTTCATCTCCCTCATAAGATTCTTGAACATCCATCATCCAATTTGGAACTACTATAGAGACTACCCAAATTTGACTTCCTTCATCTTTTTGCCTTGAGAGAGCATCTGCTACTCTATTCTCAGTCCCTTTTTTATACTGGATAGAGTATTATAGCCCTAAAAACTTAGTTATCCCCCTTTATTGTACCATTGTGTGTAACCTCTGCTCTAGTAGATGCTTTAAACTTTGGCGGTCTGTTCGAATAATGAAGGGTGCTGCCTCAAGATAGGACCTCCATATTGTCACCGCATGAATTAAAGCTAGCAATTCCCTTTTATAGGCAGATAGCCTTTGGTTTCTAGGACAAAGAGGCTTGGATAGATAACACAGTTGTCTGTTGTCCTGCATTAGTACAGCTCCAATCCCTTTATAGCTAGCATCACATTCTACTATAAATGGCTTAGAGAAATCAGGCAAGGCAAGCACTGGGGTTTGACTCATCAACTGTTTAAGCTTATGAAAAGCCTGAACTCCTTCATTAGACCACTTAAATTGATCCTTTCTTAGCATCTCAGTCAAGGGCTTACAAACCTATCCATATCCCTTGACAAACCTTATAGTATCTAGTTAGGCCTAAGAATCCCCTCAATCCCTTGAGTGTTTTTGGCAGGGGCCAATCCATCATTGCTGAAACCTTGGCAGGATCTATGGCAACCCCTGCTTTTGAGATTGTATGGCCTAAATATGCCACCTGGTCTACTCCAAACTCACATTTTGTCTGCTTGGCATATAGTTTATGGTCCCCTAATATTTGAAAAACTGTTTCTAGGTGTTTTAGGTGTCCTGTAAGGCTAGGGCTATAGATTAGGATATCATCAAAGAACACTAGAATGAACTTTCGAAGGTATGGCTTGAAGATAGAATTCATTAAGGATTGAAAGGTTACTGGGGCATTGGTAAGGCCAAATGGCATAACTAGGAACTCATAGTGGCCAGAATGGGTTTTAAAAGCTGTTTTGGGTATATCTTCAACAAGCATTCTAATTTGGTGGTAGCCAGCCCTAAGATCTATCTTAGAAAATATCATAGCTCTATTTAATTCATCAATTAACTCTTGTATTATAGGCATAGGGAACTTGTCTTTAATAGTCACCTTGTTTAGTTCCCTAAAATCAACACAGAATCTCCACGAGCCATCTTTTTTCTTAACTAACAAGACAAGTGAGGCAAAAAGGCTAGTACTAGGTCTTATTACTCCCTCTCTAAGCATTTCCTCCACTAACCTTTCTATTTCATTCTTCTGGTAGTGTGAGTATCTATAAGGTATAGTATTTATGGGTTCTATATCTGGCTTTAGGGAAATGGCATAGTCATGACTCCTTAAGGGTGGTAAAGAGTTTGGGGTTTGGAAAATGTGGCTGTATTTTTGTATTAGGTGTTGGATAGGCTGGTCGATGTTTTGGCTAGTTTTATTGGGTGTTTTTGGCTTTTGGTTGATTTTCTCAGGTTCAGCTATCTCACTAACCCCTTCCATCCTTTACTAATCATCTTATTAACAATTTTCATAGACATCATTTTAAGGGCCATAGCCTCCTTCATTCCCTTAAGTTCAATCTGCTTCCCTTCTTTCTGTACTAACAATCTGTTTTCACCAAAATCAAAAGTGACTGAAGAGTGGGATCTCATCCAATCCACTCCCAAAATTAAGTCATAATCTCCTAACTCCAAGACTCTTAAGGTAAATTAGAATCTATTGCTATTCATAGACCAGTTACAGTCTGGACATTTAGAGGTTACTAGTAGTTGTCTACCATCAGCCACAGTCACAGGGGAGGGTTTCATAGGTGTCAAGGGTAATTTAGCTTCACCAGCTAGCTTAGAATTAATAAAGCTATGGGTTGAACCACTATCAATCAATATCATAATAGGTTTCTTATTAAGTATACCTCTGAGCTTCATGGTAGTGTCTGTGAGACCTCCATCCAAGGCATTAATGGACAGCTGCATTTGCTCCTCTTCATTTTCAACAATCTGCTGCTCCTCCACTATTTCCTCCCTTTCTTCCCCAATTTCAGGCGCTTCCTCCTCCATTTCTTCCTCCACTGCCATAAATAGCAATTTTTTACATTGATGTCTTGGCTGGTATTTATCACCACATTTCCAGCATGTAACGACCCGGTCCTAAGAGGGGTGGCGCCGGGGTAGAAAACCTCAGCAAAGAGAGGCCATGAAGGATGTTGATAGGGGCAGGAATGAACCAAATCCACACCCGAAAGAGAGGGTTTTGAGATTGTATTGGTATAGGATGGTACACTTGAGGACGGTTAAGGATTTCGAGATTGTGATGGTATGGGACGTTACAATTGAGAGAGACTTAAGAGATTTGATTGGTACTACCTATACCAACAAGGTGCACCTTCTTTTCAGGAGCCTACTCGGGAGAACTCCAAAGTTGAATGTGCTTGACTTGGAGCAATCTCGGGATGGGTGACCTCCTGAGAAGTAATTTCCAGGAAGTGTGGGAGTGAGGACAAAGGTCACTGAAAAGACTCGTGTTGGTTTGTGGGGGCAGTCGGTCGAACCTGGGGTGTTACAGTTTGGTATCAGAGCTAGCCCTCTCCTAGTACGGTGTGGTTCGGGGATAAACCAGGCAAAAGCTGGTGGGCCTGTAATGACCCGGTCCTAAGAGGGGTGGCACCGGGGTAGAAGACCTGAACAAAGAGTGGCCATAAAGGATGTAACACCCCGGGTTCGACCGACTGCCCCCACAAACCAACACGAGTCTTTTTAGTGAGCTTTGTCCTCAATTGCTCACTTCCTGGAAATTACTTCCCAGGAGGTCACCCATCCTGAGATTGCTCCAAGTCAAGCATGCTCAACTTTAGAGTTCTTCCGGATAAGCTCCCGAAAACAAGGTGCACCTTGTTGGTATAGGTAGTACCAATCAAATCTCTTAAGTCTCTCTCAATTGTAACGTCCCACACCATTACAATCTCGAAATCCTTAACCATTCTCAATTCTACTGTCCCATACCAGCACAACCTCGAAACTCTCTCTTTCGGGTGTGGATTCGGTTCATTCCTGTCCCTATCGATATCCTTCATGGCCGCTCTTTGCTCAGGTCTTCTACCCCGGTGCCACCCCTCTTAGGACTGGGTCGTTATAGGCCTACCAGCTTTGGCCTGGTTCGTCCCCGAACCTACCATACTGGGAGAGAGCTGGCTTTGATACCAAACTGTAACACCCTAGGTTCGACCGACTGCCCCCACAAACCAACACGAGTCTTTTCAGTGACCTTTGTCCTCACTCCCACACTTCCTGGAAATTACTTCTCAGGAGGTCACCCATCCTGAGATTGCTCCAAGTCAAGCACGCTGAACTTTAGAGTTCTCCCGGATAAGCTCCCGAAAAGAAGGTGCACCTTGTTGGTATAGGTAGTACCAATCAAATCTCTTAAGTCTCTCTCAATTGTAACGTCCCATACCATTACAATCTCGAAATCCTTAACCGTTCTCAATTCTGCTTTCCCATACCAGCACAATCTCGAAACTCTCTCTTTTGGGTGTGGATTCAGTTCATTCCTGTCCCCATTGACATCCTTCATGGCCGCTCTTTGCTCAGGTCTTCTACCCCGGCGCCACCCCTCTTAGGACCGGGTCGTTACAAAGGATGTTGATGGGGGCAGGAATGAATCGAATCCACACTCGAAAGAGAGGGTTTTGAGATTGTACTGGTATGGGATGGTACAATTAAGGACGGTTAAGGATTTCGAGATTATGATGGTATGGGACGTTACGATTGAGAGAGACTTAAGAGATTTGATTGGTACTAACTATACCAACAAGGTGCACCTTCTTTTCGGGAACCTACTCTGGAGAACTCTAAAGTTGAACGTGCTTGACTTGGAGCAATCTCGGGATGGGTGACCTCCTAGGAAGTCATTTTCAGGAAGTGAGCGAGTGAGGACAAAACTCACTGGAAAGACTCGTGTTGGTTTGTGGGGGCAGTTGGTCGAACCCGGGGTGTTACACAGTAGGCTCCAGGGGTCCTTTTATAGGTGTTTTGGTTAGTGTTGGTTATGGGCCTGGTTTCGGGTGGTTTTGGGTAAGGAGGGGTAGTTTATAGGGTGCTTGAGGTTTGGGTCCAAGGTTTAGGGAAGGGATTTGGCTTGAATGTAGTTTTAGGCTTGATTGCTTCTATCAAATTCTTGACCACTATTTCTTGGTACTTAGCCTGTTTGATAGCTATAAATAGATCTGCAGGCTCCTAAGCTCTAACTGCTGCTCTTAACTCAGGTTTGAGCCCTGCAACAAAGCACTTCACATAGTATTATGGGGTGAGCTCAGGGTGAATCCTTTCTAGTTTGATCTTTGCCTCTTTAAATTGTTCCTGATACTGTAAAACAGTAGTAGTTTGCCTTAGTTGTGCTATTCTCTCCACTACTTTAGTAATTTCTGTGTTTTGAAACCTTTTTTCTACTTCCCTTTTAAAATCATTCCACTGTATGCCAAAGTTATATGGAATCCAGTTTCTAAACCAACTTTCTACCCTTCCAAACATGTATAAACCAGCCAGCTCTACCTTCCTTTCTTCAGGTGCTTCAAAAATCTGAAAATACCTCGAGCATTTGCTGGTCCATAGTTCTACTTCTTCTCCATTAATGCTTGGAAGTTCACACTTGGGTAATAGCTTTTGCAAATAGGGTACTCTTTGATATTGACCCTCTACTGGTGTTCTTAGTATGTTGGGATCTAGTTCAGGGTTGTGATTAAGTAGGGGTCTAGGTGGGTAGGGATATGTTTGTGGTTAAGTCCTGTTCATTTGGAAAGTAGACTGTGGGGTATTTTGGTGAGAAGAGCAGGCTCTATTTTGAGGGTTGTTATTTACTGTTTTATTGCCTAGAGAATATTAGCTAAGTTAGAGGAACCTAACAACTGTTATGTGTTTGGGATTTTTGGTGTGTTAGCCAACTGCTTGAGGGTTGTCTTCGACTTAAAAGCTAAGGGAATGTCATTTGTTTGGTTTTTCATTTCTTTGGCCTACTTAGCTTATCTTCATGGAGCTTGGTTTGTTTTTTCTTTTCATCATATGGTTTTATTCTTATTTTTTCTACTGTGCTTGTTGCTGTTTTTCTGACTTCCTTCTTTGTTGGGTCTTGTAGCACCAATTGATGAAATATGATAAACAACATTTGATTTTTAGCAAAAACTGAAATTTGGATCTACAACGGTTTGTTGAGAAGGTTTAACAGAAGTGAAATTCCTGTTGTCAAATAGATGCTTATGTTTAGTTTAATTTTTCACACCTTGTAAAATTGTGGTATAACGTGGTTTTTTTTAAAAACCCCTGGAGGAACATTGTGTCCCCCCGAAAGAAAAAAGTTTGGGGCGGGTGAAAATTTCAGGGCGGACGTCCCAACTAGGTTGATGTATCCGCTTACCTACAAAACACCCACCCTTCTTTTTATTAATATAAAGTGTTGATCTCAAGATGAGAACAACAACGAATTACAGCCCTAGGCTATGAAAAGAGTCGGATTACAAAAGAGATCCAAAAGAACAAAACTAAGCCTTCTACGTTTACAATTGAAAAGAAACCAACATAAGTTTAAACTATAAAGAAGAGGATTTGGCCATGGGAGAACCCTTTCGAACACGTAGTGGTTTCTTCTTGTTTAATTTCTTTCATGAAATAGATGTTTATGTTTGGGTTCTTCACACCTTGTATAATGCTCGTATAATGATAATATAAAGTGGGTTTTGTTTGGTTTCTTTCATAAAATAGATGCTTATGTTTAATTTAATTTTTCATACCTGGTAAAATGCTGGTATAAAGTGGTTTTTGTTTGATTTCTTTCATAAAATAGATGTTTATGTTTGAGTTCTTCACACCTTGTATGATGCTTGTATAATGATGATATAAAGTGGGTTTTGTTTGATTTCTTTCATAAAATAGATGCTTAAGTTTAGTTTAATTTTTCACACCTTGTAAAATGCTGGTAAAATGTTGATTTTTCACACCTTGTATAGTGCTTATAAAATGCTTATAAAATGCTATAAAATGTTGGTTTATCACACCTTGTATAATGCTGGTATAATGCTTATATCATATGTTACATATCTTCAAAAATAAAAACTCGAAAAAAGTACATCATCATGGATCAACTTTTGAAGATAAAAATGAGACGAACAAAAAATTCTCAAGCGACATATAAAAAAATTGACGGTTTGGGAGATAAATGCAAAACAAAGTAAAAAAAGAAAGAATTGCATGGTAGTAAGGAGGAACCTAAAAATTGAAAAGTGAAAGTTTAAAAGTTGACTAAAAAGTTATTTGTAAAAGTAGAAGGCAAAGAGGTAAATATTTTACACAACCTCTACATTTAATACAATATCCCTTTAATTATCTTTAGTAAGAACTCATTAATTTAATTAATATAAAACTTACCTAATTAGATTCGGTACCAGCAATAGCAATTACATATACTTACATTTTTACTTTAATTTTTAATTTATTATATGGTTTTTTTAAAATTACCCGAGAGAGGGAAAAGGTAGGTGGGAAAGGTTCACACCGCTATTAAAAATCCTCTCCAAGGATTTTTATGAATGAAATGAAAAGTACAAGAGTCATCGTACAGAAAAATCTAGAAACATACCGAAACATAATAGAACAAAGACTAACTAACAAAACGATACTGCGGACGTGAAACATAATCATCCGTAATGAAGCAATTAACAAACTCCGGATGTGAATTCCACCAAGCGTTTCCTTCCTCCACCCTATACCTAGCCAAAGCATCAACTGCGCCATTTCCATTCCTATAGATATGCATGAAATGAATCATCATACGCATCTGAATACTCCTTGAATTCTCTCACTTTACCTGAACTGACCATGGTAGCTTGACCTTCCCCTTTAAAGCGTGAACCATGTACATTAAGTCTGTTTCTAACCAGAGACGCATCCATCCACGGTTGTACATTTTTTCAATTGCAAAAATAGCAGCCGTGAGTTCGGCTTTGAAAGCATAAGCCGATTGAATTCTCCCCACAAAAGCCCCATGAGAGAACCCCTTTGGATTCTAAAAAATCCCACTGAATCCAGCTATGCAACGCGAACCAAGGGCTGAACCATCAATATTCACCTTCATGTAACCAATAGGCGAGGGATGCCAATTGACGTGAATAATATTCTATGGTTTAGATTGTAAAATTGAGCAACCAAGTTGCTTTAGAATCCAAAAATCAGATGCTCCTTTTATGTAACCCACACAGAAAAATTATACCTCCTTCATGGCCTTCTAAAAAGTTCTCAGACCTTTTCCTATACTCGCTATTTCACCCTCAAACCTCGCCAAATTTCTAGTACTCCATATAACCCAAAAACCTGTTAAAACTGCAACACTCCAAATAGCATGTAGTTGAGGATCACACCATGTATCCATGGCATGCAACATTAGATCCCGAATGTTTCCATCTGAATAAATGGCATGCCCAAAAAAATCAGTAACAGCCTTGCACAAAGTTAATGCCAATTCGCACCGAAGGAGCAAGTGGTCTATAGTCTCCCCTTCTTTACCACACATCAAACAACACGATGCAGTATAAATATCCTTCGTCTGTAGAATATCATCCATAGATAAATACCCCCAATCCAACTACCAATACAAAGTCGATCTCTATAGTGGAAGGAATGCTTTCCATATAAACGTAAATAATGGCTCTAAACTATTCGAGTTTTGCACAATGTTGTAGGTGCTTTAAACTAAATAAAGACCATTGAAGTCATCCTCTCAGTACGCAAAATATCATCGAGCAAAACAGGAACATTCCATTCCCCATTTTCTAAAAATCCCCAACCGAACCACTATGATTTTTCGCTCCTCCGTAACGTTCAACCTAGATGCGAAGTTAGAATCGACCCAATTATCAAATAAAAAACTAGCCTTATGTCCATTCGAGATTAATCATTTAGTGTGATCTCGAATAAGAGTAAAAATTTATTTAATTCAGCTCCAGATGGCTGACGTAATTGGCAATCTCCTGAAATCCCCATTGCTAAGAAAAAACCGCTTCTTAAGAGTAGACATGACAAATGTATTATCCTCAAGAAGCTCCCAACTCAATTTCCCGAGTAAAGCCTCATTCCATTTTTGCAAACTTTTAAACCCTAACTCCCAGATGGAATTGACTTGCAACATACATGCCAGGGGACCATAACTAACTTTCTTTGACAAATCGAACCCTTCCAAATAAAATTCCTCATTGCCTTTTATAGTTCTTATAAAAGCCCAGCTGACCAATGATAAACAACAAAAGAGTGTATAAAAGAACTCTAGATGACCAAATTCACTAAGCAAATCTGACCAGCCATAAAGAGGGACGATCCAATCCAGCCTTTAAATTTTAAAAGGATCTTGTCTGCAGTTTTTCTCAAGTGCAATCGTTTGGGCATACCACTAAATAGAGGAACCCCAAGAGAGTAAAAAGGGGCATCCAACCACCGTAATCCAATCATTCCAGCCAAATTTCTAGCCCGCGCAAAACTAACCCCTTCCCAAAATAAATTGAGGTTTTACTCTAATTAACTGCTTGTCTAGATAAAGATGCATAGTCAGTAAAGAAATCTTGTAAAGCCTTAAAATTTCTCTTAGTAGCTTTACTGAAAATCACAATATCATCTGCATATAGAATATGACTTGGGAAAAAAGTATCCGTAGCGTACCTCATTGGCGTAAAAGACCCGTCCGCCACCATCTTCCGAATCAATCTGCTTAAAATCTCCTTCGCAAGGCAGAAAAGTAATAGAGAAAGAGGATCCCCTTGGCAAACCCCTCGGGAGAAACTAAAATATCTTGAAAGACTACCATTCAAAGAAATAGAAATACGACAAGATGATAAAACCTCCAAAATCCATTCACGAAAATGCAACAAAAATCCAAAATGATCAAGCATGTCAAGAAGGAAACACCAATCTAAGGTATCAAAAGCCTTCTTTATGTCAATTTTAAGTGCCATACATCCACCGAACTCCCTTCCATAAAGAACATTTATTCCTTAAGAAGCTAGAGCGATGGTGTGAATGATACGCCTCCCCTTAATGAAACCGAATTGTTCATTAAGGACAATACGAGAAGAAATTGTTCCCAAATGATTTGCTAAAGTTTTCATAATAACCTTGAAAATAAAGTTTGAACAAGCTATTGGTCTAAAGTTTTCCACAACATCAGGTCCTTCAAATTTAGGAATCAACACCATAACACTAGAATTCAAAGCAGTATTTAACTTTCCATGCTCGCAAAAAAACCAGACGCATCGACAAACATCTTATCCGATCATAGCCTAAAAAGATTTATAGAATTTACCAATAAAACCATATGGCCCAGGTGCACTATCCCTCTTCATAGAAAAAACCACATCCCTAATCTCCTCAACTGTAGGCTTCAGAGTTAAAGAAATGTTCTCCTCCTTCGTAACCATATAGGGAATAACCTGTCGAGCACGCTCAATTCGTGGCCAATTTGTCGTGGGATTTTTGAATAAGTTTTGATAAAAACTCATGATATGACCTGAAATAGTAGGCTGATCTGTAGTTAGATTGCCATCAATAAGCAACGAGGTAGTACCTAGTAGTGTTCGACACAAACCTAAGTGCCGATGAAAAAATTTCATGTTTCTATCTTTAGCTGAAAGCTAAGAAACCCAGCCTTTCTCCCGAAGGTATATTTCCTCTTGATTAAGAGCAGTATCAAGATATGCATGAGTTTGAAGTTCTCAGCTAGCCAACTCATCTGTGCAACCCTAAATTTCAATGTCGGCTTGAACCTCAAATAACTTATTTTGGCAAATGCTAATACGTTGCTTCAAATCACAAAAAAAAATTTTGTTCCAGGAATGCAATTGACTCCGCAGCACTTTTAACTTGGTTGTTAAAGCATACATGGGATTTAAATTTAGAAAAGCTAACCAATTGTTGGCGATAAATTGGTATAGATCCGAGTGTGCCAACCACATACTTTGAAACCCTAAAGCGTGACATCTGAATAGTGCCCAGATTGCACTCAATCAATAATGGATTATGGTCCGAATGGTGTCGAGGTAATGTTGAACATTTAACCCTATCCCATGCTGCAACAACTTCAGGGTTAACCATTGTGCGATCTAATCGTCACTAAATATTGTCCGCCCCTACGACCATTGGACCAAGTATAAATCGAGCCCTGCATAGGAAGATCCGAAACCTCTGCATCGTCTACAAAGGAAATAAACTGATGACAAGATTGTACGTTAATATTCCCTCCTATTTACTCATGCACACCCTGGACCACATTAAAGTCCCCAAGAACAATCCAAGGACCATTCACCTGTAAACTCAACAAGTCACACCAAAACCTCATATGGCTAGCAGTAAAATTACTATCGTAAACAAAAGATAAAACGAAATGACGGCTCAAGTAGGACCCATTAATAGTAGCATGTTGATCCGAGCTAGTCACCGAAGATTGAACAAAATTACTATTAGAAAAAACCCAATTAGTAGGTAGGGACCTATTACTTGAATTGACAAAAGACAAATCCATCAAATTCCAACCTAAATTTAATGTTGAATAGGACTCTTTGCTATTATCTCTTGAATGGGTTTTATCTTACTTTTAGTATTTATCTTCAAATGATAGTAAAATCCCTTCCTTTATAGAATTAGGAAAGAGATTAAACTTCTTCCTTAAATTGGGCTCTTCCTGAATAGAATTTTCCCTAATTAAGTGTCTCCCAGATCTGGAAATTTGCGTGCCTTGGTATTGATATCATCTTGGTCATTCTGAAATGCTCTGGGATCACCAAGATCAGCTATTGCTCCTGTTGTCTGCATCAGGACCTCGATGGAAGGCTCTTTAGTTCATCTTGATGATGAAACAGAGAATCATCTCTCCTCTTCTCTCCTCTTATTTGATGTCATCAGAGTAGGTGGAGCCACCGCTACTACATATGATGCTGATAACATTTTCCCTGAATGCTTACACACATTTCTCACCGCTACGACAGACCCGCCTGAAAAATTCTTTGTTTAAAGTTTATCATGTGACTCACTGCAGGTACTTCTTCGATTTGAGACTTTGATGGATATTCTTTTGGACGATTATTGTGTTGGCTTTCATGCACCGAGGCGATGAAGATCTAAATCGTGAACTCTGAGAGCATAAAATAAGTGCTTATTTTTGAATGGTTTGAAGCGATGTTATCAAAATCGGAAGGTTCAATCACAGTTCAACTGTGGTCCAACTACAATTTTTCCAGTTGAAAAGATCGATTTAGTCTGATTTTAATAATATTGGTTTGAAGTATGAAAAAATGATATAGCTTTAGAAAGATTTTTGAATTTATATTTAAAAATTGAAAGATGATAAACAATAGTCCAAATTAAAAGAATTAGAGAAGGAAGGTATGAAATCCAAAATTTTGTGGAGAGGAAGTTAATGGTTATTGGGAAATTGATTTTGAGGGAGAGATGTTAGACTTTTTTTTTCAAAATTATGAGTTTCTGAAATCCAAAACTATGCTACGTCACCTTCTTTAACGGTGTTAAATACTTCCTCTAACTATTTTATTTGTCTTTTAGTTTTTCTAAGTTGACTTTTTTAATTGCCACCTTGGAATATTATTGCATTTTTTTTGCCATTTTCTCTCTAATTTACCCCTATATTAATTAGGAGAGAGATTATGAGTTGATAAAATCATAAGTAGGTAATTAAGAAGGAAGTGAGTTTTAGTATAAGAATGTAAAAAATCAATTAATCATTTTAACAATACAATAAATATTTTATTGATTTTGTAAAAATCCTAAAGTGACTCGTAAAAAAATGGAGGGAGTATTAAAAAACCGTAAAACTAAAGGTTATATTTTTAAAGTTAATCCTAATAAAATATTTCATTTTTTTCATAAAAATAAAATAAACTATCTAAGAAAAGAATTTTACAAATAACGTTATTTACTTTGAAAATTTTGAATATATCCCCTCAATCAAAATACAGTAGAATGTTATGTCGAAGGTGATAAAATTTACTCTGGACATTAAAACATGAGCCACATGGCTAGTTTTCACATTTGATAAGCAGAGTTGATTGGTCTGACCCCATCGACTTTTTCTCATGACATTTCTTATCCATTTCAACTAATTTTTATTTTAAACTCTACAATTTGTGTTAGTGTTTTTGTCCGACTCTTTCACTTTAAATTTCTACTTCAAAATAAAAATATTATTATTTTATTTAAATCTATCCAACCCAACCCAAAACAATAAACAACCAATCAAATTCTAATTTAAAAATGTTCTAAGTTGTAAACAGTACCGCTTCAAATTTAAATGACACTGTTTATGATTAAGGCAGACCCATTTCATTTAAAACTCCAAACCCCACTTTTGAAGTGGGGTAGGAGATGCTTTGCAGCTGGCTACTTAACCAGCTTCAAAATTGAAATTGAGTTGTCAAGTTGTCTCTAAACATGACTCCTTTCTTCGCTTCACTTTGCTCAGCTACTTTAGAACATCAGCTTCAAAATTTCATTCTCAGGTATTTGTTTTTTAATCTAGTTCTACTCGATCTTTCTGGGTGGAAATTGGATTGTTTATTTGTTTGTCCACGTGATCCATGTCTCTCGGACTTGTGGTTTTTTCAGCTAGTTGGTTCTTTTGTTCTCTTGATCACTTTGTCTGCTTGAGAAAATCAGCTTCAAAATTCAGATTGAGTTGTCAAGTTGAATCAGCTTGGATATTTGATTGTTTCTTTTTTTTTTCTGTCCTAAACTTGATCTTTTTTCAGCAAATTGATTCCTTTCTCCTCTTCACTTCGCATATCTCAGCTCTTCTCTCCTTCAAGCTTGTCAAACCCTGTCGACTTTTTCTGAACATCAGCTTCAAAATTAGAATCCTCAGTTATTCTAATCGATCATTTGTCTGCTTGTTTCATTTCTCTAAACTTGTCCTTTCAGCTAGTTGAATTCTTACATCTCTTCACTTTGCAGAACATACTCATCTCAGCTCTTCTCCCTTTCAAGCTCGTCACGCCCTATTGATTTTCTTCTACTTCAGAGCATCAGCTTCAAAACGAATTCTCAGGTTTTATCAGGTATTCTAGGTTGAAATTATATATGAAACTTCCTATCGGTGTTTTTGTTAGATTCATGTTTGTTGTGAATTTGAAGGTTACTTAGAGCATGTATTGAGTTGCAAATTTGATAAGGCTACTTTCATGCTCCACTGGTTGCTTCAGTTGATGTTTCCTTTGGTCTAGTTAGTTAGTTCCAGATATTTTTTATGTGCCGTAACACATGGAGGATGGTTCATTGGCAAAAAGTATCTTTTTTTAAATAAAGGCAATTTATTAAAATCACATAAACATCACAAGTCTATAAATAAAGATTAACCTCAACTAAGATCTGGACTATACCTGCATTATTTCCACAAAGATTTTAGAAATATCACGAAGGGAAACAAAAGATAACACGATAAGGGTTGTAAAAGATGAAACAACAAAACATAATTACCTACCATATTCTTGCCAAACAACATGAAACACAAGCTCCTAAAGTTGTAGATTTGCAAAAACAACAAGCACCAAAGACTAGATCCAAAGGGATCGTTAACCAAAAGACCTGTCTATTTAAAAACATGTATGCCATAGGACAAATGGGTAAAAAAAAAACCATATCACGTGGTTTTGAACAAGAGGACTTTGATTCAAATTATTCAGAACCTGAGAGAGGTTGGGCAGATTCTGCGGAACAAGAAGAGGCAAAAATGAAAAATAAGGCCAAGTAGTTTACACCTGTTAGGCAAGGTTTTGTATTCTTTTCCTACGATGACAGATTTTGGCGTGAGATGGATGAGGGAGACATTATCCAACTCCCAAGGAAACAAAGGGTATATCGATCGCCGCCAAAGAGCAGGCTAAACGAGAGCGCAAACCTCCACATAAGTTTTCTCCTAGTTGATAGTCTTTTTTTATTTTCTACCGTTATGGCTGTTTGATTTTTTTAATTTTTTTGTATTTTTTCTTTTCCTTAATAAAACGAGCTTAGGGGAGAGTTTTTAACGGCGGTGGGGTTGCCCGCTTGCCTTTTCCTCTCACTGGGTAAATTCAATTAAAAAAATATAGATTTACGTGGAAAACCCTTTTAAAAAAATCACGGGGCACGAAAAAATAACTCAACTAATGAATAATGGAAATACAACAACAAAGGCTGAGATATAAAATAATTTTAGGAGAAAATTTGAAATACCCAATTTTACTCACTATATAAAATCACTCAATTTCCCCTATGTAATGTTTTCTCAATCTCTTGTATGAAAGATACTCTAAAAAAAGGGAAGCTCTAGTTTTTCTCTTATGGCTTTGGATTACGGGATTATGCCTATTTATAGGCAAAACCTACATCAAATTTTCAACTTGGCAATTATTGTGCCAATTGTAAACAAAATTTCCAAAATACTGCATCTAACAACCACCACCTCCTTGTTTGACATTTTATGAGACAAACAAGCTAGCCTAACTAATTAAGGCCACTCTATTAATTTGATGTTTGAACTCATCTATTCTCCCCCTCCAGACTCAAGGGGCATCAAGTAAGCTCCTAATTGGAGTTCACCTTATCAGCTTATTGGACAGTTCAAACTTCTCTCGATGAATTACTTTATTCAGCATATCTGAAGGGTTTTCTCCCATTGGAATTTTTTTGAGATGAAAATCTTCTTTTTCAAATAGTTCTCGTATCCAATGATATCAGATATCAGTGTGCTTTGTTTGAGAGTGATACATTACATAGTATTCGTGCTCAAGTCAATGGTACTTTTTTTTGAAAAACCCTTAGAGGGACAGTGTATCCCTCCAACGGCTAAAAGTTTGGAGTGGGTGAAAATTTCAGGGGGGAGTACCCAACTAGGTTAGCTCCTTCGCTTGCCTATAAAACACCCACCCCTCTTTTATCAATAAATGGTTCTTGAATCAAGAACCAATATCGTTTACATCGTATGTTACAAAATGAGAAAGCTCGGATTCATAAATAAATCCAAGACTGAAAAGCAAATAGAATGCTTTCTAGAATTAAAAATGAACCAGCCCAAATTAATGTTACCCACAAGTATATCCCCATTCTAGGTCATGCCTTCAAATATAGGTCTGTTTTGCCTCTTCTATAAATTCCAAGAAATAATAAACCACAGTGACGTACCAAGCTCACGATAGACGCCTTCCCTAAAGAATGAAGGCCATAATTGTAGAAAATCATGTCCCGATTGTGGCATAACCGCCGAAATTCCCAACCATTGGAAAGCATCCCTCCATACTCTAAAAAACGCCGACATGAAAAAAGACAGTGGTTTAGGGATTCCGTGCAGTCGCAAAAAGGGCAGATTTCTGAGGTGACCGAGTTACAATTCTAATTCCATAAAAACTCACGTGTAGGTAGCTTTCATAAAATACGAGCCTGTCGAAGAATTTATTTTTGGTAATAAAACCGCATCCCAAATAAGATTGTAATCCTTTGAACGGTGAGTCCAACGTTCCTGTTGATAATGTCCATCAAAGAAAGAAGTAGTTGAGAATCCCTTTTTTGCACCAATGTCCCATAAAAAATGGTCATCAATAGACCCAACAGTTGGCTGCCTCGAGGCTTCTAAGCCAATAGTAAGGTTTGGATAGCGTTGCCCAATCCTTGACTTCATATCCATACAACGATGCTGCCTCATAATGCACAAACTCCTTTTCCAAAATGGTCGAGTTTCAGGCTGGTTGGCAAAAAGAAAATGCCATCCCTTGGAGATAGTAGAAAATTTTCTATTACAGATAACAAATAAGTCCGGATAGATGGACTTAAGAGGTGAATTGGAGGTCCAGTTGTGATGCCAAAACAATCTCGATTGCCCATTTCCAATGCGAACTCGCACATGAGTATTAAAGAAATCCCAACTCCCATCAGTTTTGTAACAACATTTTAGAATCCCACGCCACATCGGAGAAAAAGCTTTAGAGTCTTGAATGACCAACTCATGCCACGAACTTACTCTGTATCTATGAACACAATAGATGTACCAAAGGGAGTTCGAATCAGCAACTCACATTTTCCAAATCCACTTAAAAAGCAAGCTTGTATTGGCAAGCCTAAGTCCCGGATTGATAGACCTCCCAAATGTCGCGGTAAAGAAATAGTGTCCCAACTTACTTTGTAGATGCCACTTGTGTTTGAGTCACCTTGCCATAAAAAGTTATGCATCAAATTATTTAAAACAACAATCATCGAGGAGGGAATTCTAAAAAGAGAGCATAAATAAATTGGGAGAGAAGATAGTACTGATTTAATGAGGATGGTTCTTCTAGCATAGGATAAGCAATTACCCTTCCAATTGGCTAATTGATTCTTGAATTTTGTGATCAAAGGGTCCCAAGCAGTGGTGGGGGGCTGGTTTATGCAAAAAGGCACTCACAAATATTTGATTGGAAACTTTTCCACCCTACAACCAAAACGGGTCACATATGAAGCCAGAGAACTCTCGGTAACGTGAATGCCCATTAATGCACTCTTATGAAAATTTATACATAGTCCTGAAATTAGCTTAAAACATCTCAAGATGCGAATAAATTTCAGGATAGTAGATTCCTCTGCCGGCAAAAAACAAATAGTATCATCTGCGAATTGCAATAAGTCAATGGTACTTTGACCATCGCAATATAATTTTTTTTACTATCGCAATATAATATGCAGTCAGTTTGTTTTTTACCAAACTCTTCAAAGGATCTCTTAAATCAAATCATCTCTTTTTTGCCTCAGCAGCTAAAATGTACTTCACTTTGGTTGTAGAAAATGCAACACATTTATGTAGTTTAGGTTGCCAAGAAATTGCTCTCGATGCAAATATAAACATCTATCCCAAAGTTGACTTTCTATGATCAAGATCTCTTGCTTATTGGCATAAACAAAACCCTCCAAGAATGATTTAGATCCTCCATAACATGAACACTTCTTTGAAATCCCCTTTAAATATATGAGAATCCACTTTGTTGCTTCCCAATATTGTCTTCCTAGGGTTATCTAAGAATCTACTTATAACTCCATTTCCAAGAAAGATGCGAGGACTCGATTTATCGTCAAGCTTTGATCAATTTCTCCTTAGGAACATGTGCAAATTCCTTATGGTCAAACACCTTCAGATGAAAACGTTGAACATATTTTCTAGTCCTTACTCTTTCTAGAATATCAAAATCTAGAGCAGAAGATGGTGACTTGTTAATGATATGGCAGGTTGTGCATACTGCTTCTCCCCAAAATGACTTCGGCAAGTTAGCCATTTTGATCATACATCTGACCTTCACTATGATAGTGTGATTCATCCTTTCTGGTACACCATTGTGTTATGGGTACTAGGTACAGTCGTTTCATGTCAGATTTCATGCTTGGAATGGTAGTTCTTATCAAACTCGTGTAACGTGTATTCACCCCCACTAATGGTTCTAAGTCTTTTAGTTTTTTATTTGTCTTTCTTTCCACCATGACATGAAATTTCTGAAATGATTTGAATACTTGATCTTTTTTTATCAGAAAATACACCTACAACTTCAGTGATGCATCGTCAATGAAAGAAACAAAATACTTGTTACCTCCCAAGATCTTATTTTTCAAGGGGCCACAAACATCTGAATGCACCAAGTCAAGAACACTTGAATTTTTATTTGATGACTTGCTAAATGACACTCTATGTTGCTTGTCGAATAGGTAGTAATCAAATGGAAATAATGGTGTACCATTAGTAAAAGCTACGAGTGCCTTCTTTGCTAGAATCTGCAACCCTTTCTCCCTGATATGAGCCAATATTCTATGCCATTAGACTGGTGAAGATTCTTCTTCAACCATATGTAATCCATTTATACAAATGACTGTAATTGTTTTATATAATAGAACACATGGTTCTTTTTTCAATCACCAAGGAAGTATTCGATTATTGGGGAAAAATCACTATATTTTTATTCTCAAATCAAGATCAACTAGAACAAATATAAAGCATTGGGTCGAACTCTTCTTTGGTGTCAAGGTAACAGCTATGAATAGCCATCGACTTTATGGTAAGCTTCTATTTCCTACTCTCGAAGAAATTCTCGAAGCCTTCACGATCTAAGACACCATAAGATATCAAGTTAAGAATCAAATTAGGAGCGTGCCTAATCTCTTTGAGAATGAGTGTGTAGCCAGTGTTCGTTTTGATACAAATGTCACCAATTCCAATAATTTTATAAATGGCCATTATTCCTCATCTTCACCATCATAAAATTTCATGCTTTGAACGTGATGAAGAACTCCTTGTTTGGTGTGGCGCGATAAGTTGCTGCAATGTCGATCACTCGGTCCATCTCATCTTGACTTAAGACTTCCAAATATTGTTCTTTTTGATTGAAAGAAAGAATAACAGTCTCCTTAGTTGCTGAAGTGATATTCTTGTCTTCCTCTTGATTATTGACATCCTTTTGTTCTCTCTCCAGCTTTCGATAGCTACTTTCAAATGGCCTTCTAGTCCACAATGTTGACTCTATCCATGGACGTAGATTTACCTCTAAACTTTTCTCCTCCTTTTGATTTATCTAGATTGTTAGGACCTCGATTTTTGCTTTGACCTCTGTGTTTTCGACTACTTTTAGTAATCGTAACTTTTTGCATGGTCTCCTCATAGAGGAGAGTGCTAACAACGTGGTTTAATGACATTTTTGCATCTGGAGTTGAATTGGTCACAGATGCCACCAAGATATTCCAACTCCCTGGTAAGGAGCTAAGCAACAATAAGGATTGAACCTCATATTTAAGTGTTGTTTGCATAGAAGATAACTGATTAATAACACTTCAAAATTTAATTAGAAATTTGGCAACAAGAGTTCCCTCCTTATATTTCATGTTAACAAGTTTCCTTATAAAGAATAACTTGTATCCAGTAGTTTTTCGGTCATAAAGATCTTGCAGCTTATTCATAGTTCATGGGGAGATGTTTCCTCCTAGACATGGTGGAACACAATGAAATCTAGCAATTGATGAATGGTACCTTTGGCCTTTCTATTTAACTTGTTCTACTCTGGATCTTTCATGTATTTCGGCTTTGCAGTGTCTCCTTCGATTGCTTCATGCATATCTTTGCAGTACAAGATATCCTCCATCATAGGCTTTTAAATTGACCCATTTGAATCATTCAATTTGATCATAGATGTTGAAGAACCTTTTATTCTAATTAATACAAGTGCCTTTATGGAACTAAAGCTCTGATACTACTTGTTAGGTCTCATAAATTCAGTGGCGAAATCAAGATCTAGAAATAGGGGAGGCGAACTTTCATTGAAATATTTCCCGGCGAACTTTTCCGTATAAAAACTAATTTTAGTGAAAATGATAAATGTAGTTTAAATTGGCTCCTAGACAATTAAAAGTTATAACTAAACCAGATAAAATCGCAATTAAGACCCGTAATAAAATTTATATTCGGTGAAATTAATAATCAAAATAGAAAAGCATAGGAATAAAAATTGAAACAAGAATTAAACTTGCAATGATCTTATGGAAAATCCTAATAATTTTTTGAATAAAGCTTCTATTATATGCAAAAAAAAACAAACGAGTTGAGTGTCTTCAATTTAATTCCAATCATGTAAGGAGGTAACAATTTACATAATATTGCAGACCAAAATGTATTGTCCCAATAGGAATAATTTTGCAATGTAATGAAAGCTGAATAGAATTTCAAACTAATGATATTATTAGTTTATACTTATATGGGTTGAACTGGATTTACTTATAGCTATAATAATTTACTTTTTCCCTAGATCTTTCAAATTCAGTTCATCTATTCTATTACCTTTCATATATCTTGTGCTTGGAAAACGAAGCTGATTAACGAAGGAGAGGGCGGCTATGAGAGCATGCCGCAGTTCTATGGTAGCGATAATTGTATAGGTAAATATTAGGGCGTAAGTTCTCTGGCGAACAAGGGAGGCGGCAGCTGACCTCCGCCTCCACTGGTTCCGCCACTGCGTAAATTGAATCAGTAACAAGGTGATATGTATTAACTAACATAGAGTAGCAACAACAAGTATACAAATAAGTAAAACATTTAACAACCTGAAAACCCTTTAAAAGTGAAAAACCACGGGATACAGAAAAATAACTCAACTAATGAATAATGGGGATACAAGAATAATGGCTTGGAAAAACCCCAATTTTACCCACTACATAGAATCACTCAACTCCCTTTCTGTCTTTATTTTTTCTCTACGATTTTGGTTTGCCCGGAATATGCCTATTTATAGGCAAAAGCTACATCAAAATTTCAACCTGGCAATTAATATGCCAATTGAAAATCAATGTAAACAAAATCTCCAAAAGCCAGCATCTAACAACTACCACCTCCTTGTTTGGCATTTTATCAGACAAAAAAGCCAATCTAATTAATTGAGGCCACCTTATTAATTTGATGTCTGGACCAATCAATATTATGCAATCTTAACTATTCTATAGTTTCCTTAACAAATTAGGTTATGCGCATATGTATTTGTCAAATTAGACTATAAAGGTTTATAGTTGATACGTTCTGAAATTGTTTGAAATGACATTGAAAAAATTTAGAAAAATGTGAGCTTACCAACAACTTTTTCTTAGGAACTAAGTCGTCGTTAGTACTGGCAGTAAAGATCTCCTTTCATTTTAACCCTAAAATATGAGGATAGATATAAAATGTAATCTTCTAATAAATTCGTGCATATTGTGTTCATATTATCGTATATTAACTGTTCTATTTCGTTTCTCTTGGTGTTTCAGACATTGCGCTTTAACAAAAATGGCCTCACTCCCTGCCGACGTTGGAGCTGGAGTTGGTGCTCAAGTTGCAAATTCTTTCCTAGAAAAAATAAAAAAACACATTGACTACCTTATCAAATACAAGGAAAATCTGGAGAACCTAGAAAAAGAATTAGGTCAGCTAGATGCGAAGAGGGGAGACGTGAGTCGATTCTTGAACGAAACTAAAAACCAGTTCAAAGATGTTGGCCGCACTACTGATCATTGGATAACTACAGCAGATGAGCTTTATAAAGGCGCTGGAAAAATATCCTCTGGAAACAATGTATCATGCCTCAATTTGTGTTCACGTTATTCGTTAAGTAAGAACGCGTGGGAGTATACTCAAAAGATTAAAGACAAGGTCAATGAGACACAGGCAAATGATTTTTATCAAACCTATAAACGTCAAGCAAGAGGACATGCATTCAACATCGAGGATTTTATGGAATTTGAATCGAGACAAAGAGTTTTAGATTATGTCTTGGAGGCATTAAAGGATGACAAGGTGACCATGTGCTCTATGTGTGGCATGGGAGGGATGGGCAAAACCATGTTAGCGAAGAAGCTTGTTAAAAGAGTTGAAGAGGATCATTTGTTTGATAAGGTTGCATTCGTGACGGTATCCCAAAACCCGAAATTGGAAGCAATTCAGAAAAAAATTTTACAAGAGTTGGGGCTCGAAGGAACTGCAAAAAATACAGAGTTGTTTGCTTGGCTCTCGGGAAATAATACACTTTTGATATTGGATGATGTCTGGTCAGCATTGAGTAATGAAGATTTTGAAAAGGTTGGAGTTCCTTTAATGAATAAAAGCTGTAAAATTGTTCTCACTTCAAGAAATGAATCGGTGTGCACACAAATGGGGAGTAAAAAGAACTTTATTGTCGGTGTGTTAGAGCAGGAAGATGCTTGGTCTTTATTTACACAAATTGCAGGAAATAGTATTGAGAATTCAGGTTTAGAAGGCACGGCAAGGATGATTGCAAAAGAATGCGATGGCTTGCCTCTTGCCATTGTAACTATTGCTATGGCATTGAAAGGCAACCGCATTGGTGTATGGAGACATTCTCTTCAACAACTACAAAGTTCGAACCCCTCAGATGAAATGGATAAAGTGTATTCTCGGATCAGATTAAGTTATGATCTTCTGGACGATAAGGAAGCCCAGACATGTTTTCTTCTTTGTTGTCTGTTCCCTGAAGATTCTGATATTTCAGCTGGACTTTTGGTCTTCATCGCCAAGGGTCTAGACTTATTTGATAATGTGAGAACCATCAGTGAAGCAAAAGATAAAGCTGAAAAAAGCATCTCTAAACTTAAGAAGTCATTTTTGCTGCTTGATGGAGAACAAGATGGGAGTGTCAAAATGCACGATATTATGCGTCGTTTTGCTATCTCAATTTCTTCCTCTTCATATCTAGTAAGACACGGCAAAGAAACGACAAAGTGGCCAGAGGCACATGAGTATGAAACTTGTAGGGGAATCTCACTTATGTTTGAGGAAATTAAGGAGCACCCTGTTCATTTACGATGTCCAGAGCTTGAACGACTGATCCTTTGTTTTGGAGATGGCTCAACTGAGCTCCCATTCAACTTTTTTGAAGGAATGACAAAGCTCAAAGTTCTTTTATTGGTGGTCCCGTTGATATCGCTACCACTTAGTAAGCTAAAAGAACTTAGAACTTTGATTATCGGCGAGACTTCGAATCACGGGGACGAAAGAGCGCCACCTAAAATTGGAGATCTTCTGGGTCATGGCGATCTACAAAAGCTAGAAATTTTTGTAATATATTCTCTATTGAGGCCATGGAATGATTTTCCAGTGGAGATAGGACTGTTGTGCAATCTGAGGCTTCTTAACGTCTCTGATGTGCCATTCGAATATATGCCGCCAGATGTATTGTCGAAGCTTGTGAATCTAGAAGAGTTGCTACTGTCATTTGAGTTCAGTAGTTGGGGATGCAAAGAACAAGACGGAGAAAGAGTCAATGCGAGCCTTGATGAGATTGAATCGCTTCCTCTAACCAGATTACATGTCAGTATCAAAGAAGGTACAAGTTTCGGAGAAAAGTTAGTTAAGAAGCTAGAGAGATTTAAAATCATGATAGGGAGCTGTGCACATGTTGATGAATTCAATGACTTAGAACTGAATGCAGCATTGGGTGTTTCAGATGTAGATGCAAGCATAGTTACAATGTATCGCGTTATTCCTTTGCTAGAGAAATCAGAATTCTTGGGTTTAGACAATGTGAGAAAATTGAAGAATATTATGTTTCTGCCTCGGTTTATACAATTGAAGAAGATAGATATTCAAGATTGTGAAGATATGGATTGCCTTATTACTACAACTATGCAAGCACCTGGCTTCACCAATTTGACTCACATAATAATATACAACTGCAATAAGTTGAAATATGTGTTTCCGCTATCTATGGCTAGAGAACTGAGACAGCTGCAAAGTATAGATATAGGTTGGTGTGATGATTTGAAGGAAATTTTCTTTAAAGTCGATGATGACGATGGAAACCAGGTTAATTAACTAATTTAATGATTTATAATACAACAATAAAAAAATGTATTTTAAAAAGCAATTGTTTGTTGTTGACAGATTGTGCGAGAAAACGTTCCCATAGATGAAGTTGCGATGGGGAGTGGAGTTATGTTTCATCAGCTGAAAAAATTGGAACTTGCAAATAATCCAAAGCTTAGAGTTTTCTATGGTGGTCATGAACCAATGGAGTTGCCTTCCGTTGAAAAAATAGAAATTTGGAATTGTGATACCACAGCTATCTCTTATGGCTCTTTCCGTGCTCCAAAGCTTAAACAAGTGCTTTTAGATCGTACCAACTACTATAAGGATGGTGTGGAGGATCTTAATGCAGTATTCAAGCAATGGGTACTATCTTTTTCTCCCTACATTTTTATTTTATGACGAGATTTATCGTTCCATTCAACTCCTTCAAACTTTTCTAATCCACCAAAAATATTCATATTACGTCGAATGACATACAAAAGGTTCCAAGAGATGATGATGATGACGATGACATTGTGAGTAAATTTATGTTTAACCTCAGCTAAAAAAAACTTTGAAGCTAAGTAGTGATTATTAGCTCAGGGTTATCTATGGTGGGAATCAGGCATTTGGACAATTCATTATGGACAATGCTGTATACTTTAATTTACATTTATTTTGATATTTGTACTCTTATATATACACTAATAAGATGATTTCGTTTTATTAGAAGTTGGCTCGTGAACTTCGCGAAGATGGCGTTGAAGATGGCTGAATTACCAATTAATTAGCCAAGGAAAAAAAAATGGTGAGATGCACACTCAATAGCGATAGCATTATTATCGCGAAGATGGAGTAGAAGTCGCTTTATATACGTTATAATAGTGACATACAACAATGACTTCAGAGAAGAATTTGTTTCACGACAAAATCTAATGTTTTTTGTAATATGATTCAACTTAGTCTTATGTTGATTCTTTGTATTCATATGCAGGATATGGAAGTGGAACAAAAATTAGAGACAAGGTGTTTCATATCAGAACGTATTTTTATTTTTATGCTAATATGTGTTAAATTGTTAACAGCTTTCATTGTGTATTGTGAGAAATTATATAATATGTTTGTAACGCTATGTTTATTGGTTCCGATACAATATGATCTTTGTATAATACAAGTCGTTTGCCGTTATATATAGTTAGACTCATTCATATGACATAAATTATTGATTTGATTGAGCTGTCCCCAATGAGCAGCAAATCCATAGTAGAGCTGCTGAGGAGTTCAAAAAGTTGGGATGATGTTGTGGGAGAAATTGTGAAAATGGAGAGAAAAGTATTCCCCAAACACGAATCTTTAGCTTCTTTTTTCGATAAAGAACTGAACAAGAAAAATTCTGGGTTGCTTTACTTGGAGATTGACCGTGAAATCATTGGATATGTGATGTATACATGGCCCTCTTCACTGCTCGCTTCAATTACCAAGCTTGCAGGTTCATATCCTTTTGTTTTTAGCATGCCCACAACCTGTTTGATTAAATGACTCTGAGAGTTCTTACTTGAATATTTGGGTTTATCTGTATCTTACCCTTTAATTCTGAAACAGTGAAGGAAAAATACAGAAGGAAAGGACATGGAGAGGCACTAATTAGGGCAGCAATAGACAAGTGTAGAAGTAGAAAGGTGCAGAGAATATCACTTCATGTTGATCCTTTAAGAACTGCTGCCATTGGCCTCTACAACAAGCTTGGTTTTCAGGTTGATGTTTTGGTACAAAGCTACTATTCTTCTGATAGAAATGCCTATAGAATGTATTTGGATTTCAATTTAGATTAATGGGTATTTGCTTTCATAGACTGAATCATCCAATGGGATGACTGAAACTGAATTAGCTCAATTTGGATGGAGCTATATAATGTATTTCTCAATGTTTTTTCTTCATGTTGAATTAATGTTTTTGTCTTTGGATAGATTATACTCAAATTTTAGGGTGAGCTACCTCTCTGTAATTATAGAGGTAAGTTTGCGTACATCCGCCCATCTTATCCCGCTTATGCGGGAGCCTTGTTATGTATTGGGGTAATGTTATTGTTGTTGTATGGATTATACTCAAATTTCAGCTTAGTTGAATTCAATGTTTGGACAATTCTAGACATCAATTTTTATAGATACAACATTTGCTTCCTCCATATATAATTGGCAAAAGGGCCTTTTTGGACGCTGCTGTATAGCTCATTTGCCGATTTGGTCTCTATACTGTACACCTTTTCCCATTTAGTCCATGAGCTGTGTAATTTTTACCTTATTGATCCATGTGCTATGCAACCATCACTCATTTGCCCACAACCTGTTCTATTAAATGACTCCGAGAAGTTTTACTTGAATTTTTGGGTTTAGGTAATAAATAGAATTCAAGGTTTATCTTCAAGTCTAACAAGACCCAGTTTTTCAGATTCCTTTCCTCAATTTCTCGTTCAGTTATAAAAGCTAACAGTTAAATGCTAACCTTCATTGCAGTATGGCTATAATATAAGTGGATAATTTAGTTTTCAATGAAGCTAGGCCAGCCAACCCCTGTCTGAAATTCATACCATGATTTCCAAATTGATTAGAAAATGCTTAACAGTTGTAAATTACTGCTAAAACTACATCAATGTTATACCATAGGATCTCAATTTACTGCTTTTAGACAGTGAAGTTCATTCCGTATTTTCCAACGATTTTCGGGACATTTTGGTATCTTACCCTTTAATGTTTAAACAGTGAAGGAGAAATATAGACAAGTGTGAGCTAGTGGATCTTTAGAGTGCTAAGTCCAATATATGGGTAAGCTAGTAAAATTCCAATTGCATTATATGAATGACACTTTTTTTTTTAATAAAAGCTGAATACCGCAAAAAAACAGGCTTCATTTATTAAAAAGAAAAGAAAAACAACCGTAAAGAAGAAAAAAAGAAAACAAAAAAAACATCCATAGGATGTAAACAAAGCTAATTGTAACCTAGTGTAATAATAATGGACTATAAATCCCAATCACAACATAGTATGATCCAAATGGTCTAACATCCCTAGCAACGACGGGAAGAGGTTCCCCGTGATGCACCATAGTCAGCCCCGACAAGAAGGCAGAGATGATAAGTCTGAACGGCTGCGATGATGACAAAATCATCGTAAAATTCAATCCAAAGACATCTAACCGTCGACTCAGGTCAAACGAGATCCAAGCCGATTAACCAAAACACATTCCAATGAGAAGGCAGCCGTCCAAGCAAGGAATACTGCCCGAACAGGCACCACCTGAGCAACGATGAATTGCCAAAGAACAATTGTACTCTACGGCAATGGAGGAAGGGATGTGAGAACGATCCCCATGATGAAAACTGTCGGTCAAACCGCCAGTGAGAGAGGGCTAGACGAAACAGCCGGAACCTCCAAAGAAATAGCCGGGACAAAACCGGTTAGAAGAAAACCAAAGGCGGCCAACGACCCCTAGTCGAGACTCCAGCCAAATAAACCCTCGTCACCCCTGATGAAAGGTTGTTGTTGTGAATTAGGGCCACTATTCCTAACCACCACTCGCCGTCCTGTCGAACGCGATAACGAGAACCTGATCAAGCACCGGTGGAATAATCTGGAAGACCAGACTTAACCGCCTAATCGCCGGATAGCAGAGAGAAGATCCGACCAATCGTTGGTGGGAAGAATCAGGGCGGCTAAGGTTCAGGAGAGAACCCTAACCGCCTAATCGCCTAAGAGAAAAGAGCTCTCCATCCATATGACACTCTTTAAATGTGTTATTTCTAGTGGAAAATCTATAAGAAAATTGTGTGTCAGATAATTGATTATTAGTGTATATGTATGAATTAAAACAGAATAAATTTATTTTTCATGTCTTTTATTAGACAATAAGCTCAGCGCTACTGGATGATTTGCTAATTGTGAGAATTTTATGATGGTTTTCTTTAGTTATTTCCGTACTCCTTTTTATTTTTCTTTTTTATTTGTATGCCTTTTTTTCTTTTTAATAAAATTACTTAACAATTGTGCTTTTTGAAATGCTTTCTCCTTTTTTGTTTTTTTCTTTTGCCTTAATCAATGAACATCTCTTTTTTAAAATTATTATTGCTGGCACTATAATAGCAAAGCACGGAAATTCTGATTACATGTCGTTTTGGTGCTTCCATTTTCATATCCGTGTCCGTGTCTTTGTTCATTTCCCTACAGTTTCTATACCTATATTTTTTAGAAATAACATTTTCCGATTTCCATTTCCATATCCGTGTTCTCCATTTCCGTTTCTGTGCTAGATAACGATCACAAAAGCTACAAGTCATCTTTCCGTACTTCAATTATTATCACTGCTGCAATTCCACTTTGGCCCACTCCTTTAATTTTTTGGACGTTTCATACTGTGTTAAGTATTTTGTAAGAGATTAAGGATTATATCTAGAAATTGAGTTAGATTTTATGTTCAATTTTTTCATCTTAGATCCAACCTATCTTTTATATTATTTTTTAAGTCAATACATTTTTAAGATATTTTTCCGCACAACTATATAAGATATAAGACTGTTTTGTATTTTTATATTTGAATACATAATGTAAATAAATCCGTTTAATTTAGTCCTTATCGTTTAATATTACTTCCACTGTTGATGATTTTCGATATTTTTTTTGACAAATTAAGAATTTTGTAGAGGTTGATATTGAGCTCATGACCTCTCACATGCACTTTGAGAGGATAGACATACTTGAGAAGAAGAGCTACATGTTGGGGAATTCCGGTAGAATGATGTCTGGATAATTCTGAAGTAGTGACGAACACTTTCAGATTAAATCTTATTTGGCGGTTCTACCAAATAGATCAATCGGATAAAATCTGAATTGACAAGAACTTAGAATGAATTTCTTGTTGTGAAAAAGTGAACCAGATTGCAACCAGATTGCTAAAAATGTTGCCAATGCCAGATATTTATAAGCCTGATATGAACAGTTGCAACTCTTCAGAACAGAAGTGTTGCGAAAAGACATGTCCATTCGAGCAGCTGCAACAGTTCATAATAGAAGTGTTGCGAAAGGTAGCTCCCGGACCCTCGTAAGCTAAGTATCGTATTAGAACTCGAACAAGCGTGCACTCCGCACTCTCCTAACTTGTTCGATGAAATATTACGACTGCATTGGTCAACTAGTTGATCCAATTACACTAAAATACCAACAATCCTCCCCCATTTTAGTGTAATCCATGATTAACTAAACAAAATCACAACAAATAACAAACTTATGCATAAATGAAATATCATGACGATTGAATTTCATCTTAGTATATTACACATTCCAAATATTCGAATACCAAAGGTGTCACTATGGATTGAACCTTGGCTATCCATCTTGAATAATCGAAGATAATATACATATAAGTCAACATTCTAACATGTTCTTACTTGATACTATCTTTTACTAGCCTTGTGTCCTTATCCTTCAAAAGCATATCAAAGCCAAGTCCAAGCTTCTTAAAGCGGCTAAACTTCATGCTTATCTAGGTAGCCTTTTTACTCTTGCATCTGCGTATGCAATTTTTCAAAAAGGCTATTAAGAAGTTAAACTTCAACCTCCTTTACTTGCAGGTCTGAACACACACCTTGGGATGTTTTAATCAGTGTGTTCCAATCTCTAGATGTTAAGCTTTCCTCATTGAATTCAGCACCTAACGTCATATTAGGTGGGAATTGGGTATCTTAACATGAGAGATTTTAGATGGTCTTTAATTTCATCCTCATAGCCGACTTTTGCACAAGATCTTTCCTTAACCCATTGGTTATATGATCGGCTAAATTATGCTCGGTTTTTACAAACTCAGATTCCATTGTCGAATCACTCACACAAGTTTGTTTCTTAGACACCTAAGAAGTAGCACCTCCCCCAAGAAGAAACACTCATCCACTTACGGAAGAACTATACTCCTCATAAGAAAAATAACTTGTATCTGACTAACCTTCCAAAACCGAAGGAAGCCATTAGAAACGCGCCATGTGGCATTATGTTGACCCGTCAACTTTGACTTTTGACTGGCATGTGTCAGTCAACCATTGACATGTCAACCCCAAAAGTTAAACCGATGCCACATTACATAACGGTTAAATTTGGATAAGGACAAGTTTTTGGCAACGCTTAATTTCACTAAAGTGTTGCCAAAACTGCTTCACTTACATTCTTTCTTGCAACACATAAAAAAATTCTAGCAACACTCTAAAAATCGTTACCATATCAACCAGCAGCCTTGTTTCTTGCAACACTTGTAAAAGCGTCGCAATAGATCACAAAAGCGTTGCTAAAACTGCTACATGAAGCATCACCACAGATCATGAACCGTCACAAACGGTTGTCACAAAAACTAACCATCCTGACTTTTCATTTTGCGACGGACTTTCTGATGGAATCAGAATCCCTCACAAATAACCTAACCGTCGCATTCAGAAATCGTCAAAATAAACCATCCATTGACTCTTCCTTTTGTGACGGAATATCTGACGGAATCAGAATCCCTCACAAACCGTCACAACGAACCCACGAACTGCCGCGAAAAACAATTGTCGCAAATGAACCATCGCAACTTTTCATTCTGCAACGAATTTTGCAACGGATTCAAAATCCCTTGCAAGCTGCAGAAAACCGAATTCAGATTTTAAATCATTTCAAAATCGATTCCGGCCACCAACAAAACCCCTCCTAAGGTTTTTCGATGTCCCAAATCCAATGGCACTGTTCTTTTTATGAGAAAAAGAACGTTTATATCACCATAAACAACTAAAAATAGTCAAAGTGAAATTCAATCAAAACATGAAATTATGTATTCATTTAATGCATATCTTCTGTCATAATAATGATCTGAATCGATTCCACAAATGATTAATGGGATCCAATATATGTCATCCCAAAGAATTATTCTGAATTTAATCCACAAAAAATAATAGAAGACGAAACTGTACATAATTTATTTAGCAAATAAACAAGTTATCGAAAACAAGGCCATCAAGCTAACTTTTGCATAAAGTACAGAATTTCAGTAAACCTGTTCGCACTTTCCAATTATTGGGACATTGAATTCAAGAATTGATAATCACAAATCATTTAAAAAAAACTTGTTTGAATCGTGTACTGGTGATAGCAGGAAGAAGAGAAAAAAAAATGCCATCAAAATAATTTCAATTCATGGCCCAAAAAATATAACTCGATTCATGTACATGTTTATGAATTCTTCTTACTAACAAACAATTCATGATTCATCAAATCATCAAAAAATAAACTCGATCATACAGTTCATGATCAAGAATGAAATTGATTAAATGTGAATTAATAAACTTTCACCAAAAAAGAATATTGGATTGCGATGAAACTATTATATCGCAAATCAAACCACAAAATTCAAACTACAAGTCTCAATGAATCAAACATGAAAGGCTCAAATACCAACTGAAAGAAATTCCCGAACCTGCAACAAGCCAAGATCGATTCATGTTGATTTATTGAGAATGAAATCAAAAGGGAAGCGTACCTTTTCGGTGCCCAAGATCGAAGAGCACTTCTATGACATCGTTTGTATGCAATCGTGAAAACTCAGGCTTCAAGCAAAAATAAGATTCAATCTTTGTTGGGGAATTCCGGTAGAATGAAGCCTGGATAATTTTAAAGTCGTGACGAACACTTTCAGATTGAATCTTATTTGGCGGTTCTAACAAATAGATCAATCGGATAAAATCTGAATTGACAAGAACTTAGAATGAATTTCTTGTTGTGAAAAAGTGAACCAGATTGCAACCAGATTGCTAAAAATGTTGCCAATGCCAGATATTTATAAGCCTGATATGAACTGTTGCAACTCTTCAGAACAGAAGTGTTGCGAAAAGACATGTCCATTCGAGGAGCTCCAACAGTTCATAATAAAAGTGTTGCAAAAGGTATATCCCGGACCCTCGTAAGCTAAGTATCGTATTAGAACTCGAACAAGCGTGCACTCCGCACTCTCCTAACTTGTTCGATGAAATACTACGACTGCATTGGACAACTAGTTGATACAATTACACTAAAATACCAACACTACACAGGTGGGTGTCACTTGGATAACACCTAAGATTGAATTCTCAAGTATTTTTAGTTGAAATTGGATTATTTTATTGTCTGTCTACTTGTTTGCTGTATCTGAATTGGAATATTCTTTTGTTGTTTGTTCTCATATTCATATAACTAGATGGATAATCGTGTTCTGTACTAAAACTCGTAACAAACAAGTATTCCAATTAAGATATTGATTCTAATTTGGCCATGAACTCCAATGGGACTCAATGGTTGAGTGTGGTTTGGATTTTACACTAGTACAAAAATGGCCTTTAAGGACGCACTTTTCCTGTCGGTTGAGGCAAAAACTGTCTGAAATTTAAAAAACGCGGAGCAACCATTACGGACGGTTCTTATTTAAGAACCGTCCGTAATAGTGCCTTTGAGCAATACGGACGGTTCTTCACTCATAACCGTCCGTATTGCTCTAAAGTAAATTTATTATAATTTCTTATTTTTTAGAGCAATACGGACGGGTATGAGTTAATGACCGTCAGTGTTGCTCAATATTAATTTTATATAGTTTATACGGACGGGTATTAACTCATACCCGTCCGTATTGCTCTAAAATTTAACCTAGATCTCAAACCTGCCCCTCATTCTCGATATTCTCACTCATTTTCAAATTCGTAAAACCTATCGTCGGCCAAAACCTCTCCATTGTTTTATCTCCGCCACCGCTCCCCATCTCTCACCGCCTCTTTATTCTTCCTCATCGCTGCTGTCTCCCGCCATTCTTGTCTTTCTCTACTTCAGAAACCTCTCTGCCGCTACTTTCGTCTCCGCAAGACCTCTCCACTGCCGATTCTATCTCCGCCGCGTTTCCGTCTCCTCCGCTCGGCGATTGAGGTTGGTATTGGAAAACTCTATTAATAAGCTATAAGTATCATATAATTTGTTGAAAGGAATTGGCTCATTAAGCTTATAAATAATTCTGAAAAGCTTGTATGTACAGTGAGTATTTGATGATCTTATCAATAATTAGGTTTGGTTGATTCATTCTGCATAGTCGATTTAGTTTGAGAATTGGTAATATTGCTCTCGAGTTTGATTATTTGTTCATTTGTATTCTAGATACTGAGTTGTTTACTTATTTGTTTGAATGAATTGGCTTTAAACATTAAGGGCGGTTTTAGTTTTGTGGGTTTTGTTTAATTGTAACTCCAAGATATTATTGAATTGATTTACGATTCTATGGTGGAAAGTATGTTGAGGGAACTTGTCAAGGCAGCAACTTCAGCCTAGAAAGTTAGAATTTTTAAATTTGTTTATTTTAATGGAAGATTTCTAGCTGATGATTCTGCTACTTTTCTATTGACTGTTGTTTATGAACATCCATTTGACGGGTTTCATGTTGTATGATTTCAGATTTTTTTCCAAATATCTTGTTTTATTTGTAGAAAATTTGAGATTTTAGTTTGTTTGAATTGTGATACCCCTTTTGAAATCAATTCCTACCGCCTTAAGAGCAACCGCAAGACCTCGAACCCCAAGACCTGGCCTTCGTATGTAAGTAATTTTGTTAAATAGAAACTCTCTGCCTATTGATAGTACTTAGATTGGGTTGCTATGGCATGTTGTTATTAGTGGTTCTTTAGATTAGCTCTGTAGTTAAAAGAAGAATGATTAAATTGTTAGTTTTCTGATGTGCTTGTACTAGATTGCAGTTAAATACACAAATAGTTTGAATGAACAAATTGTTTTCTTTTCCGGCTTATAGAGAGCGTGAGATCAAATAGATATATTATCTGTTATGCTTTTTCTAATTGTGTTTAACACAAGTAAATGTCTTACATTAAGTTGTTTCATCCTAATTTTGATTTGGCAGGAGAGGTTTATCGGAATCTGAAATAACTTTGCTGAAGGAGGTATATTTTGTGTAATGTATATTTAAGCCCATTCTTTTTGAATTTTACTTTATATGAAAATTAATTATAATTTATCATTTACAATAGATTTAATTAATTTAGATAAATTTTCTTGTTTGATGGAACTCTTTGGAGATTTATTTGCGTTGCTTTTATACGTTCACACCATTTCCAATATTCATATAGCTGGCTCTACAATTATGACGTTTAATCTTCTTAATGGTGTTTGAAAATCAGAGTTAGCAGGGAAAAATTCTTCACGCAGGAAGCATTATTGATAGTGCTCTCGGTACATATGAGCACCCGGATGCATATGTTTTTTCCTTTCTTTGAAAGGCTTACAGTTAGAATTTATCTATATCATTTCTCTTTATATATGTAAATGTTCTGAATAAATTTGCAGAACTTGAAAAGCTTAAGAGACCTTTGTACGAAAAGCTTAAGAGAACTTAGTATTAGTTAATAACTAGCATAGGACAGCTCCCTTCAATCCAAATTATATGAATTATGAATATGCAAAAAAAAGAGGTAATTAATGTTATCAAATGTTGCGCATTACGGACGGTTCTTAGAAAGAACCGTCCTCACTGCTCCTATTAATATTGTCAAATGTTGAGCATTACGGACAGTTCTTTCTAAGAACCATCCGTAATGCTCCTTATTTCGGATGGTTCAAAACCGTCTGTAATAAGGCCTGGTCAATCGAGTCGCGGGCTTTGCGAACGGTTTAAAACCGTCCGAAAAAGCCCAAAATAACCGTCCTAAAAGCCCAATTTTGTACTAGTGTTAGAACGTACAATAAATTAAGTTAGAATATTTATCTCTTAGTGTTTCAGGAAAAATGGAGCCACTCACTAATCTTGGAGTTTCAGTAGCAACTGAAGTTTCATCCTCTTTACCATCCAAAATAAGAAAACATGTTGGCTACCTAATTAAATTCAAGGACAATCTCAACAACCTAAGAGCAGCCGGAGATGAGCTAGATGCGATGATAACTGACTCAAGGCAGTTCTTGGTTGATGCCAATAACAAAATGAAAGAAGCTAGCGCCACACTACACTTTGGGGAGCTAAAGCAGATGAGCTTCATAAAAATGCTCAAGAGATATTGTCTGGGAGTAACATATCATGTCTCAATTTGTGGTCGTGTTATTCATTAAGTAAGCACGCGTGGGAATTGACTCAAGAGATTAAGGAACATGTCCAAAAGGCACCTGATTTTGGTACAACGTTTGATAATCCAGAACCAGAGTTAGGAGCTATGTTCAACCTCAAATGTTTTGTGGAATTTGAATTGAGAGTAAGAATTTTGAATGGAGTCTTAGATGCATTAAAGGATGAGGAGGTGAGCATGTGCAGTATGTATGGCATGGGAGGGACGGGTAAAACCACGTTAGCGAAGAAGCTTATTCAAAGAGTTGAAGGGGATCATTTATTTGATAAGGTTGCAATGGTAACGGTATCGCAAATCCCTAAATTGGAGGCAATTCAGAAAGAGATCATAGAACAATTGAGGCTCAAAATGGATAAAGGAACTATAACAACAAGAGCGAAAAATTTGAATTCTTGGCTTGCCAATAGCAATACGCTTATGGTACTGGATGATGTTTGGTGGCAATTGAGTGATGAAGATTTTGAAAATGTTGGAATTCCTTTGGGGAATAAAAGGTGTAAAATTGTTGTCACTTCAAGAAACGAAGAGGAGTGCAGAAAAATGGGGAGCCGAAGGAACTTTCCTATCATTGTGTTAGAGCATGAAGAAGCTTGAGATTTATTCAAGCTAAATGCAGGAAAATGTGTTGAAGATTTGAATAAAAAAGACACGGCCAGGAAGATTGCAGATGAATGCAATGGATTACCTATTGCCATTGTAACTATTGCTACCGCACTAAAAGACAACCCAACTGGTGTGTGGAATGATTCTCTTCGACAACTAAAAAATTCAAACCTCCAAAGGATCTCAGGAATGGATAAAGTGTATTCTCGGATCAGATTAAGTTATGATCTTCTGAAAGATAAGGAAGCACAATCATGTTTTCTTCTTTGTTGTTTGTTTCCTGAAGATTCTGATGTTTCGGCCGAAACTCTGGTCTTCTTCGGGAAGGGTCTAGAGTTATCTGAAAATGTGGACAGCATTAGTGAGGCAAGAGATAGAGTTGAAGCAATCATCCATAAACTAAAGAAATCATATTTACTCCTTGATGGAGAACGAGAAGGGTGTGTTAAAATGCACGATATTATGCGTGATTTTGCTATCTCAATTTCCCCTTTTTCGTATCTAGTAAGACACGGTAAAGAAATGACAAAGTGGCCAGAGACAGGTATGTATGAAAATTTCAGTGCAATCTCACTTGCATTAGAGAAAGTTAAGGAGCACCCTTTCGATTTAAGATGTCCAAAGCTTCAACTACTGATCCTTAGTTTTGGAGATGACTCAACTGAGCTCCCATTTGGCTTTTTTGAGGCAATGAAAGAGCTTAAAGTTCTTATTTTGCGAGTCCCATCGGTATTGCTAATACTTAGTAAGCTAAAAGAACTTAGAACTTTGATTATCGACGAGAAGTCGTATGACATGGAAGAAAGAGTGCCACCTAATATTGGAGATCTTCTGGGTCATGGTGATCTTAAAAATCTAGAAATTTTAGCAATATCTACATTATGGAGACCAGGGAATGATTTTCCAGTGGAGATAGGACTATTGTGCAATCTGAGGTTTCTTGAAGTCTCTCAGATACAATTCAAATATATGCCACCAGGTGTATTGTCGAAGCTTGTGAAACTAGAAGAGTTGATACTGCCATTGCGGTTCAGGAGTTGGGGTTGCAAAGAAGAAGACGGAGAAAGAGTCAATGCGAGCCTTGATGAGGTTGAATCGCTTCAGCTAACCAGATTAAATATCAGTGTCAGAGAAGGTTCAAGTTTCAAAGAAAAGTTTGTTGAGAAGCTAGAGAGATTCAAGCTCTTCATTGGGAAAACTGATTTTGCTACTAATTACGAACATCTGAATGCAGCATTTGGTGTTTCTGATGTAGATGAAAGCATAGTTACAACCAATGCGATTATTTCTTTGCTCAAGAAATCAGAATTCTTGGGTTTGAAGAATGTGAGGAATTTGAAGAATCTTATGTTTATGCCTCGGTCACTACAATTAAAGAAGATAGATATTCAAAAATGTGTAGAAATGGATTGCCTCATTACTACAACTATGCAAGCACCTTGCTTCAGCAATTTGACTGGCATTCAAATATTCTTCTACGATAAGTTGAAATATGGGTTTCCGCTATTCGTGGCAACACAACTGAGACAAGTACAAAGTATAGTGATACGTAATTGTAGTGAATTGGAGGAAATTTTCTCCAAAGTCCGTGATGAGGATGGAAACCAGGTTAATTAACTAATTTGAAGATTTATAATACAACAATAAAAAAAGAAGTATTTTGAAAACTAGTTGTTTGCAATTGTTGACAGATCGTGAAAGAAAATGTTCCCCTAGATGATGTTGCGAGAGGGAGGAAAGCTATGTTTCCTCAGCTAAAAGCATTGGATCTTGGATATAATCCAAAGCTTCGAGTTTTCTATGGTGTAAATGAAGCAATCGAATTGCCTTACCTTGAAAAAATAACAATTTGGAATTGCTGTAACATGGAAGCTTTCTCTGACGGTTATGTCAATACTCCGAAGCTTAAGTATGTATGTGTAAAGGCCTTCTACCCCAAGGATGGTTTGGAGGATCTTAATGCAATATTCAAGCCCGACCCATGTACATCGTGCCTGAGCGGGTCAGTTGGGTATGGCTCGTGAAACCGCGCAAAGAGGATATGCTGAATTACGAAATAATTAGCCGCTGAAAATAAATGATGGGCTACACACTCAATAACATTAATATCGAACAACAACGTAGAAGTTGTTTCATGTACATATATATGATAGTGATGTATAACAAAGACTTTTGAGTACTCTCTAAACAAGTTTTTTTAGAGAAGAACAATATCTATTGTTTTTTGTAATGTTTCCTCTTAGTCTTATAGGAGGCGTATATTTTTTATTTTTTTTTAGGCATAACCACTCATATTAATTCTTTGTATTCATATGCAGGGTATGGAAGTGGAAACAAAATTAGAGACCGGTTGTTTAATTTCGGAACGTTGTTTTATTTTTACGTTAATTTGCGTTAAATTGTTAGCTACTTCTATTGTGTATAACGAGAAACTATAGAATATGTTTGTAACACTGCGTCGTATATGGACTACTATTGGTTTCAAGATAAAATTATGTCTATATAATCCAAGTTGTTTGCCAATATATATATTTAGACTCCTTTATACAACATAACTTATTGATTTGAGTGAGAGTTGTCGCCAATGAGCCAAGACCCGGGCGGCGGAATCAGCAGCAAATTCATAGTAGAGCTGCTGCGGAATTCAAAAAATTGGGATAATGTTGTGGGAGAAATTGTGAAAATGGAGAGGAAAGTATTCCCCAAACACGAATCTTTGGCTTCTTTTTTCGATAAAGAATTGAACAAGAAAAATTCAGGGTTGCTTTACTTGGGGATTGACGGAGAAATCATTGGATATGTGACGTATGCTTGGCCCTCTTCATTGCTCCCTTCAATCACCAAGCTTGCAGGTTCATATCCTCTTGTTTTTAGTATGCCCACAACCTGTTCGATTAAATGACTCTGAGAGTTCTTACTTGAATATTTGGGTTTATCTGTATCTTACCCTTTAATTCTGAAACAGTGAAGGAGAAATACAGAAGGCAAGGACATGGAGAGGCACTAATGAGGCAGCAATGGACAAGTGTAGAAGTAGAAATGTGCAGAGAATATCGCTCCATTAGCCTTCACAGCAAGCTTGGTTTTCATGTTTTGGTACAAAGTTACTATTCTTTTCATAGAATTGCCAATGGAACGTATTTGAATTTCATTTTGGATTAATGGGAATTTCATGCTTTTGGCATTTAGCGTGTGTGTTTTGATAAGAATCGATTCTTTTCTGTTATTGCCATGAAAGGGTAAAAAAAGCTAATAAATATTCTGTACTTTCCTTTCTAAGGTCCTTACTTTTCCAATCTATATTCATTTTCTCTAATACACTTAAAGAATTTTAAGGTTTGATTTTTGCCTATGTAAACTATATATGTCTCATTACCCCGAGTACGCCCCTCAACTTCTTTATTTGCACCATAGCTGCCATCCCCAATCTTTTAGTATTTTTCTCTTGCTGTACCTTCAAATCAATTTCGTTGAAAATTATACTGAAAATCCAAATTTCGAGTCGTCCATACATACATACAACTGCTTGGAATTCCAAAATCTTCATCACTTGATTGAAAGTGAGAAACTAAGGAATCAGTTAATGCTGAAACACTTTGGATCTTTGGTTTGTGTCTTCTCCAGGACTCTGAAACTTTGTTTTCTCATTTGGATTTAATTCATCTCTTTCTCTGAAACTTTTACTTTTATTCAGATTTCGAGACTTTATATGGTAATCAGTTTCATTTTCGTTTTCTGATAGTAAATTTGAACACTGTTGGTTTTGCTAATTGTTTCAACCTTTCAGCAGGCGGAATCAAACTGAATGTGGAAATCAAAGCTGGAGTCTTTTGGATTAATCTCTATCGCGCAGTTGCATGCCAATAGCTCCTTGCGGGGTTTGAGACTCGAAGCCGAAAACTCTTTGGTAGGAATAGTGAATTTAGCTAACCCTTAGATTAAGCTTGGTTTTTGAATCATCTAACTTGAGTTATTACTTTGAACAGCACATTGGTTGTTCTTACGGGAGCAGGCATGGTCTTTCAGGGAAGATAGATAATTAACGGTTAGAACCCATTGCTTTGGATTCTTTTTGCAGTATTATTCTAGAATGACTTTGTTTTTTGTTTACCTATCATAATCACAATTGAGTAAATTTTACTTTGAAAAAAAGTAGAGTTACTATAACATTCACTATATCTATATATATAATGTCAATTGGGTGTAGCTCAATTGGTATACCACCCTACGAAAGTGGTGGGAGGTCCTAAGTTCAATACCTAGCCTCTTCAAAATTTCATTAATTTCAAAAATATATATATATATATATATATATATATATATATATATATATATATATAACGTAAACGGGGACGCCCGGGGCCGTCCTCCAATTTTAATTTTAAAAATGAGTTCGTGATTCAGTTGAATATGGATATCCTAATTGTTATACCCCAATAATAATGTCTACAACTCCAAACTCTATTTTAGTATATAATTGAAGTTCGTACAGGGTTCATTCTCCAACTCTCACTTCAAATTTCACTCTAAACTTTAGAATCATAATTATAAAAAGTAACATAAATATATAAAAAAATAAAATAAATTTACTATTTTCAAAAGAATATTAAAATTTACAAAAAAGTAATTAAAGTATGAAGAATTAAAAAGAATTGAATGGTTGTTTGTCTTTCTTTTGAATTTCTGTATTTTTTCTTTTCTTTAATGATACAAGCCTAGGGGAAGGTTTTTAACGGCGGTGGGGTGTAAAACCTCCACTTGCCTTTTCCCTCTCACTGGGTAATTTTAATTAAAAAAATTTGGAAAAATAAAAAAATTATTTTGAAGTGGTCAACAGTTCTACTTCAAATTTGAAGTGGCATTGTTCACACTTCCAAAATTGGAGCGTAGACATTTTGTAATGAGGTTGGAGATGCTCTCAGGCACAAACTCTCACAATTTGAAAACTCATTTTATAACTGAATATCTTTTTGTGCCTAACTAGTCTAACTTCAAAAACTCATTCTTAATTTCAAAACATGTAATAAGAAAAATCATCTTGTGAGCATGAGATTAAAAACCTCTATTCGGAAACCAGACACTCAACCAAAAACATAACCCAACCAGCAATATTAGAATGTATGAAACTACAAACCAAGCCAAACAACACAACAATTTTTATGTGGTAAACTCTTCAAAATGACGAAAATCACGAAACTTTTAACGAATTCAACCCTACTTCTCTTTCTGATTAATTGAGAGAAAACGACTCAATACAATCGTGAAACAATATCCAACCCACTGACAATAACCACAATATAAGAAAATACCAATCTAAGTGAGAAACACAAAAGGAAAAGAGCAACAAATTTCTCGCAATTCCGCCCCGGACGAAAATGCTCTCTAGAACTCCAATCGAAGATCCCAATGGTAAAAGCAAAGACACGGCGGTGAAATTTTTTTCACTCTTGTCCCTCTTCTTTCTCTTTTAATAATTGTGTTTCCCACTTTAAAACCTTCAATATGGAAACAAAACTACTTATACAGAGCCTTAAAGCCCACTCCAACTATGCTTTTTGTACAAGTTACATATTACTTGTGAGCGAAGTAAGTTTCACGTCAATGAATTGATACAGACATTGCCTTCTTGCTTCTTATACAAGATGTTGTTGCTAGTAAGCAAAGCAAAGATCATTTCACATCATATCAACATGACATGTCACAATAACTTATTTTACAAGTTTGGTTTTCATTCCAAAGAGCTTACAACATAGTTCAAGCTATGTTTCAAGACAGCACCTTTGTCAACATATCTACTCCATTCTTATTTGTGCGGAATTTATTCAATTTTAGTTCTTTCTCCTCAACAACATTTCACAGCTACTGATATTGAATGTCAATGTGTTATGGTATTCTCGCTAAAATTCATAACCCTCTCATTGTCGCTGAATACTACATACTCATCTTGCTTCAAACCCTACTCTTAAAGAAACCTCTTCAGCCAAATTAGCTCTCTTTACATGCTTTCACAACTGCTAATGTTCTTCCTTAGTGACAGAGAGTGGTATGTTGGAGATGCGTGGAGAATCTCACATCAACTATAAATAAGGGTTCATAGTAATATATAAGTGGAGTAGATTGGGTCTTAACATAAGCTAATTGGTTTTGTGTTAGATGAGCCCGACCCCACTTGTGTGCATATTCTAGCTATTAAGCTCAACACTCTACAGGCCCACAAATTCTCTACATGATATCAAATTAAAGGAAGTTCAAACAGTCGAAAAGATCATGGGTTCATATTCAAAGCCTTGGTGGAGTTTGGGCTAGCAGAGAAGACTAGACCCGTTGATGACCTTGAGTCTCAGAGGAGATAGGCCAATGAATGTTTGGCAAGTGGCAACTAGTCCAGGCCCAGTTGCACTTAAGGAGGAGTGTTGGAGATGTGTGGAGAATCCTACATCGGAAATAAACAAGAGTTAAGACTAATATAAGTGGTGTAGATTGAGCCTTAACGCAAGCCAATTGGTTTTGTGTTAGATGGGCTCAACCCCACTTATGTGCTCACTCTAGCTATCAAGCCCACGTATTGTCTACATGGTACACGCTTATGTAGTTTAGATTGCCAGTAAATGGCCCCTTACAAATGTAAACACAAAACTCGAGCTATCTACTATCAAGGTCATTAACCATGTTTGCATTCGTATAACCTTCACACCGGTTCGTTACCTCCAAAACACAAGATCAATTTGTAAGTGCCCTGCAAGTACCTGGTGTCAGGTATAATATAAATAATACGATTAGGCCTTACCTAATAGCTTAAGTTTTTGGATGAGATGGTTCCATGACATCGTAGAGAATCTGTGGTTTTGGAGACTGTTGGGCTTGATAGGCTGAGTGAGTACGCAAATAGGATTGAGCCCATCTAACACAAAACCAATTGGCTAGTGTTAAGGCTCAATCTACACCACTTATATACCACTCCTTGTCAATGTTTGTTTCTCATGTTGGATATCTCCAACACACCCCCTCAACTGAAACTGGGCATGGACCAGATGCCACTTGCCAAACATTCCTTGGCCTATCTCTTTTGAGGCTCAAGGTCATCAACGGGTCTAGTCTTCTACCACGTAGAGAATCCGTAGATTTCGAGAGTGTTGAGCTTGATAGGCTGAGCGAGTACACAAATGGGATTAAGCTCATCTAACACAAAACCAATTGGCTCATGCTAAGGCCCAATCTACACTACTTATATACCACTTTTCGTCAATGTTTGTTTCCCATGTGGGATATCTCCAACTACCTGGAAATCCACTTCACTACCTCTTAGTAAATAATGTTCTTTCAAGTGTGATCTGATAGTGTTTTTTATGTAAAGGTTGAGTACGGTAAAAGATCCAATAGTGTTAAAAAGCATAAGAACATTCAACTTGAACAAACTAAAGAACGATCCCTACAAACGAAGAATGACATATCTTCTTCCAAAGATCACTATTGGATCACTATTTGAACAACTTGTATTGTTATCGATAACTTTTTTGTATGTCAATGTCGTTTGGTTTATGAGGCGTGTAGTGTTGGAATTAAGAAAGTAAAGTAGAGAAAATAAATATATGAAAATTGCTACTACATTCTTATTCAATAAATGAAATGAACAATAACCATTATATAGGCTTAGAAACACATAAGTAGTGGGATATGAAATCACCCACACTACATAGTAACTACCTAAAAGTGCTACTTTAATTTAGGAAAATTACTTGCCACTAACACATTAATCACAACATCCTAGCTTGACTCATTAATAAAACAAATTCTAATAATTACAAATATTAACTTAATTTTGAAGCATATTTCAGCACACTCCATTGCTTCAAAATCTAGTAAACATTATGAAGCACTTCTCTTCACTTTATGATGCCCATCTCATAACAAAAAAAAGAATATTTTATTGATGCACATTATCACCAACAATCTTTAGACCACTTCTCTCTATGGTACACATTATCACCCACATTGCTAAAATACACTTTCGTCCATGACCACTTGTGTCATTGGCTCTTTCTCATGACGCATTCCATTATTTTGGAACCTGCAACTCCTAGCCATATGCCCAAACTTTTACATTTGAAGCTTCGTGGCTTACCTTTGTGCCAACAATCATTTTCCTCATGACCATTTTTGTTACAATGATTGCATTTGACAAGTTTTCACTTTCCCTTTCGATATGAAGACTTGACTAATAGCGCACCTTCAACTCTTTCGCCATCTCCATCTCTCATACTCCTTCATTGATCCGCTGCATGAAGCGAGTTGATTAATTCTCTAAATGTTAACTGTGAAAGGTTTTTAGTTTCTTTAAGTGAGGAAATTTTTTGTTCATATCTATTCGGAAGAGTGACTAAAAGCTTGTCTACCACTCTTTCGCTAGTAAATTCTCCATCGAGTAGCTTGATTTGGTTGACTATGGACATCAACCGACTTCCATATTCTTTGACACCTTCGCTGCTTTTCATCCCCATTTTCTCAAATTCTCTCTTGAGATTCAAGATTTACATTAGCTTAGTTTGAGCATTGCCCTCAAACTCCTCCTCTAATTTTTCCCATGCTTCTTTAGGAGAGTCACAATCTATAATAGTTGTAAAAAATTCCTTCCGACACACTCGAATGTAGACACGAAAGTGCTCTAGGCTTTCTAGCCATTTGTTCATCATAGTGTTTCATTTGGGCAATGGTTGGGTTTTGTGGAAGTGTAGGATTTTCACCATTTTCGATAACATCCCATAAACTCATGGCTTGTAAATATGCTTTCAACTTGATTGCCCATGAATGATAATTTTCTCCTTTAAAAATGGGAATTGAGATTAAAAAATTGTTGGATGCCATGAAGAAAATTGAAAGAGTGGAAAGGCTCACACGATCACTAGCTCTTAATACCAAATGTTGGAATTACGAAAGTAAAGTAGAGAAAATAAATATATGAAAATTGCTACTACTTTCTTATTCAATAAATGAAATGAACAATAGTCATTATATAGCTTAGAAACACATAAGTAGTGGGATATGAAATCACCCACACTACATAGTAACTACCTAAAAGTGCTACTTTAATTTAGGAAAATTACTTGCCACTAACACATTAATCACAACAACCTAGTTTGACTCATTAATAAAACAAATTCTAATAGTTAAAAATATTAACTTAATTTTGAAGCATATTTCAACATGTAGAACATAGATCCTCTTCGTCAGTCATCTGTTGTATATATTTTGAATTATGTAACCTTTTTAATTGTTGCTTATCTAGCATTTACACATATGAGTACTTTTGCCAACCTTAACCTTTTATTAAATACTCAGTGTCTCAGATCTTGCACTTACGAGAAAATGGACCCACTCACTAATGTTGGAGTATCAGTTGCATCTGAAGTTGCAACTTCTTTGCTAGCCAAAGTAAAAAAACACATTGGCTATCTAATTAAATACAAAGACAATCTAAAGAACCTAAAAACATCAAGAGATTGGCTAGAAGCGAAAAGGGCTGACGCTAGTCGATTCTTGGATGATACTAATAGCAAGTTGAAAGATGTTAGCTCCACTGCTACACATTGGAAAACTAAAGCAGACGAGCTTCATAAAAACGGTCAAGACATATTCTCTGAAAATAACATATCATGCCTCAATCTGTGGTCGCGTTATTCATTAAGCAAGCATGCGTGGGAGGTGATTCAAGAGATTAAGGAACATGTCAAAAAGGCACCTGATTTTGGTACAACCTTTGATCGTCCAGAACCAAATATAGGAGCAATGTTCAACCTCAAAGGATTTATGGAATTTGAATCAAGACAAAGAGTTCTGAATGGAGTCTTAGAGGCCTTAAAGGATGAGGAGGTGAGTATGTGCAGCATGTGTGGCATGGGAGGGACGGGTAAAACTACCTTAGCAAAGAAACTTATTCAAAGAGTTGAAGCAGATCATTTATTTGATAAGGTTGCAATGATAACGGTATCCCAAGTTGTGAAATTAGAGGAAATTCAGAAAGAGATAATAGAACAGTTGGGGCTCAAAATGGATGAAGGAACTACAAAAGCAAGAGCCAAAAATTTGAATGCTTGGCTTACCAACAGCAATACGCTTTTGATATTGGATGATGTCTGGTGGCAATTGAGTGATGAAGATTTTGAAAATGTTGGAATTCCTTTGGGGAACAAAAGGTGTAAAATTATTCTCACTTCAAGAAATGAAGAGGAGTGCAAAAAAATGAGGAGCCAAAGGAATTTTCCTATCGGTGTGTTAGAGCACGAAGAAGCTTGGGATTTATTTAGGCTAAATGCAGGAAAATGTGTTGAAGATTTGAATATAAAAGGCACGGCGAGGAAGATTGCAGATGAATGTGATGGCTTGCCTATTGCCATTGTAACAATTTCTACGTCATTGAAAGATAAGCCTGTAGTTGTATGGAATGATTCTCTTCGACATCTATGGAATTCTAACCTCGAAAAGATCTCAGGAATGGATAAAGTGTATTCTCGGATCAGATTAAGTTATGATCTTCTGAATGATAAGGAAGCCCAATCATGTTTTCTTCTTTGTTGCTTGTTCCCTGAAGATACTAATATTCCAGCTGATGCTCTGGTCTTCTTCGGAAAGGGTCTAGAGTTATTTGAAAATGTGGATAGCATCAGTGAAACAAGAGATAGAGTTGAAGCAATCATCTATAAACTAAAGAAATCATTTTTACTCCTTGATGGAGAAGGAGATGGGCATATCAAAATGCACGATATTATGCGTGATTTTGCTATCTCAATTTCCTCTTGTTTGTATCTAGTAAGACATGTTAAAGAAATGACAAAGTGGCCAGAGACACGTTTGTATGAAAATGCTAGTGCAATCTCACTTGTGTTTGATAAAATTAAGGAGCACCCTGTTGATTTAAGATGTCCAAAGCTTCAACTACTAATGATCGTTTGTTGGGAAGATGGCTCAGCTGAGCTCCCAAAAGGCATTTTTGAAGGAATGAAAGAGCTTAAAGTTCTACTTTTGGTATTCCCACGGATATTGCTACCACTTAGTAAGCTAAAAGAACTTAGAGCTTTGTGTATCAATGAGACATCGAATTACGGGGACGAAAGAGCGCCACCGAAAATTGGAGATCTTTTGGGTCATGGCGATCTAAAATATCTTGAATTTTTAACAATATCTCTATCGAGGTCATGTTATGATTTTCCAGTGGAGATAGGAATGTTGTGCAATCTGAGGTGTCTTGACATTTCTGGGATGCCATTCAAATATATGCCACCGGGTGTATTGTCGAAGCTTGTGAAACTAGAAGAGTTGCTACTGCCATTTAAGTTCAAGAGTTGGGGTTGCGAAGAAGAAGGCAGAGAAAGAGTCAACGCCAGCCTTGATGAGGTTGAATTCCTTCCGCTAACCAGATTAGATATCAGTGTCAAAGAAGGTTCAAGTTTCGGAGAAAAGTTTGTTGAGAAGCTGGAGAGATTCAAGCTCTTCATTGGGGGAAGTAATTTTGCTACTAATTACGCAGAACTGAATGCAGCATTGGATGTTTGTGACGTAGATGGAAGCATAGTTACAATGAATTGGATTATTTCTTTGCTCAGGAAATCAGAATTCTTGGGTTTAAGCAATGTGAGAAATTTGAAGAATATTATGTTTCTGCCTCGTTCACTACAATTGAAGAAGATAGATATTTCATATTGTGAAGAAATGGATTGCCTTATTACTACAACTATGCGATCACCTTGCTTTATCTATTTGAGTCACATAGAGATATTCTCATGCCATAGGTTGAAATATGTGTTTCCGCTATCTGTGGCAAGAAAATTGAGACAGCTACAAAGTATGAGGATACGTGGCTGTAGTGAATTGGAGGAAATTTTCTCCAAAGTCGACGATGACGGTGGAAACCAAGTTAATTCATTAATTTAATGATTTATATTACAGCAATAAGAAAGTATTCAAAACGTAATTGTTTGCAATTGTTGACAGATTGTGGAAGAAAATGTTCCTCGGCTAAAAGACTTGAATCTTGAAAATAATTCAAAGCTTAGAGTTATCTATGGTGGAAATGAAGCAACTGAATTGCCTTCTGTTGAAAAAATAACAATTTGGTGTTGCTATGATATGGATGCTCTCTCTTATGGCTCTCTCAGAGCTCCAAAGCTTAAACAAGTGGTTTTATATGGTACCAACTACTATAAGGATGGTGTGGAGGATCTTAATGCAGTATTCAAGGAATGGGTACTATCTTTTTCTTCCTACTTTTTTATTTTATGACAAGATTTATCGTTCCATTCCACTTTTAATGTGCATCGCGAGAAATCATAGAATGTTGTTCATAATAAATAAATCAATAAGTCAACCCCTTCAAACTTTTCTAATCCACCAAAAATAATCATATTACGTCGAATGACATACAAAAGGTTCCAAGAGATGATGATGATGATGACATTGTGAGTAAATTTATGTTTAACCTCAGCTAAAAAAACTTTGAAGCTAAGTAGAGATTATTAGCTCAGGGTTATCTGCGGTGGAAATTAGGCATTTGGACAATTCATTATGGACAATGCTGTATACTTTTTATTTACATTTATTTTGATATTTATACTTGTATATATACACTAATAAGATGATTTCGTTTTATTAGAAGTTGGCTCATGAACTTCGCGAAGATGGCATTGAAGATGGCTGAGTTACCAATTAATTAGCCAACAAAAAAATAACTGGTGAGATACACACTCAATAGCGGTAGCATTATTATCGTGCAGCAACGTAAAAGTCGCTTTATATACATTATAATAGTGACATAGAGCAATGACTTTAGAGAAGAATTTGTTTCATGACAAAATCTAATGTTTTTTGTGATATGACTCATCTTAGTCTTATGTTGATTCTGTGTATTCATATGCAGGAAATGGAAGTCGAACAAAAATTAGAGACAGGTTGTTTCATATCAGAACGTATTTTTATTTTTATGATAATATGTGTTAAATTGTTAACAGCTTTCATTGTGTATTGTGAGAAATTATATAATATGTTTGTAACGCTATGTTTATTGGTTCCGATACAATATGATCTTTATATAATACAAGTCGTTTCCCGTTATATATAGTTAGAGTCATTCATATGACATAAATTATTGATTTGATTGAGCTGTCCCCAATGAGCGATGACCCGGGGGAGGGAACCAGCAGCAAATTCATAGTAGAGCTGCTGAGGAGTTCAAAAAATTGGGATAATGTTGTGGGTGAAATTGTGAAAATGGAGAGAAAAGTATTCCCCAAACACGAATCTTTAGCTTCTTTTTTTGATAAAGAGCTCAACAAGAAAAATTCAGGGTTGCTTTACTTGGAGATTGACGGAGAAATCATTGGGTATGTGATGTATGCAGGTTCTTATCCTCTTGTTTTTAGCATGCCCACAACCTGTTTGATTAAATGACTCTGAGAGTTCTTACTTGAATATTTGGGTTTATCTGTATCTTACCCTTTAATTCTGAAACAGTGAAGGAGAAATACAGAAGGACAGGACATGGAGAGGCACTAATGAGGGCAGCAATAGACAAGTGTAGAAGTAGAAAGGTGCAGAGAATATCACTTCATGTTGATCCTTTAAGAACTGCTGCCATTGGCCTCTACAACAAGCTTGGTTTTCAGGTTGATGTTTTGGTACAAAGCTACTATTCTTCTGATAGAAATGCCTATAGAATGTATTTGGATTTCAATTTGGATTGATGGGTATTTGCTTTCATAGACTGAATCATCCAACGGGATGACTGAAACTGAATTAGCTCAATTTGGAGCTATATAATGTATTTCTCAATGTTTTTTCTTCATGTTGAATTGATGTTTTTGTCTTCGGATAGATTATACTCAAATTTTAGAGGTAAGTTTGCGTACATCCGCCCATCTTATCCCGCTTGTGCGGGAGCCTTGTTATGTATTGGGGTAATGTTATTGTTGTTGTATGGATTATACTCAAATTTCAGCTTAGTTGAATACAATGTTTGGACAATTCTAGACATCAATTTTTATAGATACAACATTTGCTTCCTCCATATATAATTGGCAAAAGGGCCTTTTTGGGCACTGCTGTATAGCTCATTTGCCGATTTGGTCTCTATACTATACATCTTTTCCCATTTAATCCATGAGCTGCGTAATTTTTACCTTACTGATCCATGTGCTATGCAACCATCACTCATTTGCCCACAACCTGTTCTATTAAATGACTCCGAGAAGTTTTACTTGTATTTTTGGGTTTAGGTAATAAAATTGAATTCAAGGTTTATCTTCAAGTCTAACAAGACCCAGTTTTTCAGATTCCTTTCCTCAATTTCTTGTTCAGTTATAAAAGCTAACAGTTAAATGCTAACCTTCATTGCAGTATGGCTATAATATAAGTGGATAATTTAGTTTTCAATGAAGCTAGGCCAGCCAACCCTTATCTGAAATTCATATCATGATTTCCAAATTGATTAGAAAATGCTTAACACTTGTAAATTATTGCTAAAACTACATCGATGTTATACCATAGGATCTCAATTTACTGCTTTTAGACAGCGAAGTTCATTCCGTATTTTCCAACGATTTTCGGGACATTTGTGTATCTTACCCTTTGATGTTTAAACAGTGAAGGAGAAATATAGACAAGTGTGAGCTAGTGGATCTTTAGAGTGCTAAGTCCAATATATGGGTGAGCTAGTCAAATCCCAATTACATTATCTGAATGATACTCTTTTTTCTTTAATAAAAGCTGAGTACCGCAAAAAAAAACGGGCTTCATTTATTAAAAAGAAAAGAAAAATAATCCTAAAGAAGAAAAAAAGAAAACAAAAAAAAACATCCCTAAGATGTAAACAAAGCTAATTGCAACCTAGTGCAATAATAATGGACTATAAATCCCAATCACAACATAGCATGATCCAAATGGTCTAACATCCCTAGCAACGGCGGGAAGAGGTTCCCCGTGATGCACCATAGTCAGCCCCGGCGAGAAGGCAAAGATGATAAGTCTGAACGGCTGCGATGATGACAAAATCATCGTAAAATTCAATCCAAAGACATCTAACCGTCGACTCAGGTCAAACGAGATCCAAGCCGATTAACCAAAACACATTCCAATGAGAAGGCAGCCGTCCAAGCAAGGAATACTGCCCGAACAGGCACCACCTGAGCAACGATGAGTTGCCAAAGAACAATTGTACTCTACGGCAATGGAAGAAGAGATGTGAGAACGATCCCCATGATGAAAACTGTCGGTCAAACCACCAGTGAGAGAGGGGTAGACGAAACAGCCGGAACCTCCATAGAGACAGCCGGGACAAAACCGGTTAGAAGAAAACCGAAGGCGGCCAACGACCCCTAGTCGAGACTCCAGCCAAACAAACCCTCGTCACCCCTGATGAAAGGCTGTTGTTGTGAATTAGGGCCACTATTCCTAACCACCAGTCGCCGTCCTGTCGAACGCGATACCGAGAACCCGATCAAGCGCCGGTGGAATAATCTGGAAGACCAGACTTAACCGCCTAATCGCCGGATAGCAGAGAGAAGATCCGACCAATTGTTGGTGGGAAGAATCAAGGCGGCTAAGGTTCAGAAGAGAACCCTAACCACCTAATCGCCTAAGAGAAAAGAGCTCTCCATCCGTATGACACTCTTTAAATGTGTTATTTCTAATGGAAAATCTATAAGAAAATTGTGTGTCAGATAATTGATTATTAGTGTATATGTATGAATTAAAACATAATAAATTTATTTTTCATGTCTTTTATTAGACAATAAGCTCAGCGCTACTGGATAATTTGCTAATTGTGAGAATTTTATGTTGGTTTTCTTTAGTTATCTCCGTACTCCTTTTTATTTTTCTTTTTCATTTGTATGCCTTTTTTTTCTTTTTAATAAAATTACTTAACAATTGTGCTTTTTGAAATGCTTTCTCTTTTTTTGTTTTTTTCTTTTGCCTTAATCAATGACCATCTCTTTTTTAAAATTATTATTGCTGGCACTATAGTAGCAAAGCACGGAAACTTTGATTACATGTTATTTTAACGCTTTTGTTTTTGTATTCGAATTCGTGTCCTTGTTCGTTTTCCTACAGTTTTTAAATCTATATTTTTTAGAAATGGTGTTTCCCGATTTCCGTTTCCATATCCGTATTCTCCGTTTCCGTTTCGGTGCTAGATACCAATCACAAAAGCTACAAGTCATCTTTCCGTACTTCAATTATTATGACTGCTGCAATTCCACTTTGGCCCACTCCTTTAATTTTTTGGACGTTTCATACTGTGTTAAGTATTTCGTAAGAGATTAACGATTATATTTATAACCTCCTACTATTATATTGAATGGTATGTCAATTGAGTTAGATTTTATGTTATTTTTTTCATTTTAGATCCAACCTATCTTTTATATTATTTTTTAAGTCAATACATTTTTAAGATATTTTTCCGCACAACTATATAAGATATAAGACTGTTTTGTATTTTTTGTTTGAATACATAATATAAATAAATCCGTTTAATTTAGTCCTTATCGTTTAATTTTACTTCCACTGTTAATGATTTTCGATATTTTTTTTGATAAATTAAGAATTTTGTAGGGGTTGATATTGAGCTCATGACCTCTCACATGCACTTTGAGAGGTTAGACATACTTGAGAAGAAGAGCTACATATTGAGGAATTCCGGTAGAATGATGCCTGGATAATTCTGAAGTCGTGACGTACACTTTCAGATTAAATCTTATTTGGCGGTTCTACCAAATAGATCAATCGGATAAAATCTGAATTGACAAGAACTTAGAATGAATTTCTTGTTGTGAAAAAGTGAACCAGATTGCAACCAGATTGCTAAAAATGTTGCCAATGCCAGATATTTATAAGCCTGATATGAACAGTTGCAACTCTTCAGAACAGAAGTGTTGCGAAAAGACATGTCCATTCGAGCAGCTGCAACAGTTCATAATAGAAGTGTTGCAAAAGGTAGCTCCCGGACCCTCGTAAGCTAAGTATCATATTAGAACTCGAACAAGCGTGCACTCCGCACTCTCCTAACTTGTTTGATGAAATATTACGACTGCATTGGTCAACTAGTTGATCCAATTACACTAAAATACCAACAATCCTCCCCCATTTTAGTGTAATCCATGATTAACTAAACAAAATCACAACAAATAACAAACTTATGCATCAATGAAATATCATGACGATTGAATTTCATCTTAGTATATTACACATTCCAAATATTCGAATACCAAAGGTGTCACTATGGATTGAACCTTGGCTATCCATCTTGAATAATCGAAGATAATATACATATAAGTCAACATTCTAATATGTTCTTACTTGATACTATCTTTTACTAGCCTTGTGTCCTTATCCTTCAAAAGCATATCAAAGCCAAGTCCAAGCTTCTTAAAGCGGCTAAACTTCATGCTTATCTAGGTAGCCTTTTTACTCTTGCATCTGCGTATGCAATTTTTCAAAAAGGCTATTAAGAAGTTAAACTTCAACCTCCTTTACTTGCAGGTCTGAACACACACCTTGGGATGTTTTAATCAGTGTGTTCCAATCTCTAGATGTTAAGCTTTCCTCATTGAATTCAGCACCTAACGTCATATTAGGTGGGAATTGGGTATCTTAACTTGAGAGATTTTAGATGGACTTTAATTTCATCCTCATAGCCGACTTTTGCACAAGATCTTTCCTTAACCCATTGGTTATATGATCGGCTAAATTATGCTCGGTTTTTACAAACTCAGATTCCATTGTCGATATCACTCACACAAGTTTGTTTCTTAGACACCTAAGAAGTAGCACCTCCCCCAAGAAGAAACACTCATCCACTTACGGAAGAACTATACTCCTCATAAGAAAAATAACTTGTGTCTGACTAACCTTCCAAAACCGAAGGAAGCCATTAGAAACGCGCCATGTGGCATTATGTTGACCTGTCAACTTTGACTTTTGACTGGCACGTGTCAGTCAACCATTGACATGTCAACCCCAAAAGTTAAACCAATGCCACATTACATAACGGTTAAATTTGGATAAGGACAAGTTTTTGGCAACACTTAATTTCACTAAAGTGTTGCCAAAACTGCTTCACTTACATTCTTTCTTGCAACACATAAAAAAATTCTAGCAACACTCTAAAAATCGTTACCATATCAACCAGCAGCCTTGTTTCTTGCAACACTTATAAAAGCGTCGCAATAGATCACAAAAGCGTTGCTAAAACTGCTACATGAAGCATCACCACAGATCATGAACCGTCACAAACGGTTGTCACAAAAACTAACCATCCTGACTTTTCATTTTGCGACGGACTTTCTAATGGAATCAGAATCCCTCACAAATAACCTAACCGTCGCATTCAGAAATCGTCAAAATAAACCATCCATTGACTTTTCCTTTTGTGACGGAATATCTGACGGAATCAGAATCCCTCACAAACCGTCACAATGAACCCACGAACTGCCGCGAAAAACAATTGTCGCAAATGAACCATCGCAACTTTTCATTCTGCAACGAATTTTGCAACGGATTCAGAATCCCTTGCAAACTGCAGAAAACCGAATTCAGATTTTAAATCATTTCAAAATCGATTCCGGCCACCAACAAAACCCCTCCTAAGGTTTTTCAATGTCCCAAATCCAATGGCACTGTTCTTTTTATGAGAAAAAGAACGTTTATATCACCATAAACAACTAAAAATAGTCAAAGTGAAATTCAATCAAAACATGAAATTATGTATTCATTTAATGCATATCTTCTGTCATAGTAATGATCTGAATTGATTCCACAAATGATTAATGGGATCCAATATATGTCATCCCAAAGAATTATTCTGAATTTGATCCACAAAAAATAATAGAAGACGAAACTGTACATAATTTATTTAGCAAATAAACAAGTTATCGAAAACAAGGCCATCAAGCTAACTTTTGCATAAAGTACAGAATTTCAGTAAACCTGTTCTGGGACATTGAATTCAAGAATTGATAATCACAAATCATTTAAAAAAAAACTTGTATGAATCGTGTACTGGTGATAGCAGGAAGAAGAGAAAAAAAAATGCCATCAAAATAATTTCAATTCATGGCCCAAAAAATATAACTCGATTCATGTACATGTTTATGAATTCTTCTTACTAACAAACAATTCATGATTCATCAAATCATCAAAAAATAAACTCGATCATACAGTTCATGATCAAGAATGAAATTGATTAAATGTGAATTAATAAACTTTCACCAAAAAAGAATATTGGATTGCGATGAAACTATTATATCGCAAATCAAACCACAAAATTCAAACTACAAGTCTCAATGAATCAAACATGAAAGGCTCAAATACCAACTGAAAGAAATTCCCGAACCTGCAACAAGCCAAGATCGTTTCATGTTGATTTATTGAGAATGAATCAAAAGGGAAGCGTACCTTTTCGGTGCCCAAGATCGAAGAGCACTTCTATGACACCGTTTGTATGCAATCGTGAAAACTCAGGCTTCAAGCAAAAATAAGATTCAATCTTTGTTGGGGAATTTCGGTAGAATGAAGCCTGGATAATTCTAAAGTCGTGCGAACACTTTCAGATTGAATCTTATTTGGCGGTTCTAACAAATAGATCAATCGGATAAAATCTGAATTGACAAGAACTTAGAATGAATTTCTTGTTGTGAAAAAGTGAACCAGATTGCAACCAGATTGCTAAAAATGTTGCCAATGCTAGATATTTATAAGCCTGATATGAACTGTTGCAACTCTTCAGAACAGAAGTGTTGCAAAAAGACATGTCCATTCGAGCAGCTCCAACAGTTCATAATAGAAGTGTTGCGAAAGGTATATCCTGGACCCTCGTAAGCTAAGTATCGTATTAGAACTCGAACAAGCGTGCACTCCGCACTCTCCTAACTTGTTCGATGAAATATTACACTGCATTGGTCAACTAGTTGTTACAATTACACTAAAATACCAACACTACACAGGTGGGTGTCACTTGGATAACACCTAAGATTGAATTCTCAAGTATTTTTAGTTGAAATTGGATTATTTTATTGTCTGTCTACTTGTTTGCTGTATCTGAATTGGAATATTCTTTTGTTGTTTGTTCTCATATTCATATAACTAGATGGATAATCGTGTTCTGTACTAAAACTCGTAACAAACAAGTATTCTAATTAAGATATTGATTCTAATTTGGCCATGAACTCCAATGGGACTCAATGGTTGAGTGTGGTTTGGATTTTACACTAGTAAAAAAATGGCCTTTAAGGACGCACTTTTCCTGGCGGTTGAGGCAAAAACTGTCTGAAATTTAAAAAACGCGGAGCAACCATTGCAGACGGTTCTTATTTAAGAACCGTCCGTAATAGTGCCTTTGAGCAATACGGACGGTTCTTAAGTCATAACCGTTCGTATTGCTCTAAAGTGAATTTATTATAATTTCTTATTTTTTAGAGCAATACGGACGGGTATGAGTTAATGACCGTCCGTGTTGCTCAATATTAATTTTATATAGTTTATACGGACGGGTATTAACTCATACCCGTCCGTATTGCTCTAAAATATAACCTAGATCTCAAACCTGCCCCTCATTCTCAATATTCTCACTCGTTTTCAAATTCGTAAAGCCCATCGTCGGCCAAAACCTCTCCATCGTTTTATCTCCGCCACCGCTCCCCATCTCTCACCGCCTCTTTATTCTTCCTCATCGCTGCCGTCTCCCGCCGTTGTTGTCTTTCTCTACTTCAGAAACCTCTCTGTCGCTGCTTTCGTCTCCGCAAGACCTCTCCACTGCCGATTCTATCTCCGCCGCGTTTTTGTCTCCTCCGCTCGGGGATTGAGGTTGGTATTGGAAAACTCTGTTAATAAGCTATAAGTATCATATAATTTGTTGAATGGAATTGGCTCATTAAGCTTATAAATAATTCTGAAAAGCTTATAATTTGTTGAATGGAATTGGCTCATTAAGTATCATATAATTTGTTGAATGGAATTGGCGAATTCTTGGGTTTAAGCAATGTGAGAAATTTGAAGAATATTATGTTTCTGCCTCGTTCACTACAATTGAAGAAGATAGATATTTCTTATTGTGAAGAAATGGATTGCCTTATTACTACAACTATGCGATCACCTTGCTTTATCTATTTGAGTCACATAGAGATATTCTCATGCCATAGGTTGAAATATGTGTTTCCGCTATCTGTGGCAAGAAAATTGAGACAGCTACAAAGTATGAGGATACGTGGCTGTAGTGAATTGGAGGAAATTTTCTCCAAAGTCGACGATGACGGTGGAAACCAAGTTAATTCATTAATTTAATGATTTATATTACAGCAATAAGAAAGTATTCAAAACGTAATTGTTTGCAATTGTTGACAGATTGTGGAAGAAAATGTTCCTCGGCTAAAAGACTTGAATCTTGAAAATAATTCAAAGCTTAGAGTTATCTATGGTGGAAATGAAGCAACTGAATTGCCTTCTGTTGAAAAAATAACAATTTGGTGTTGCTATGATATGGATGCTCTCTCTTATGGCTCTCTCAGAGCTCCAAAGCTTAAACAAGTGGTTTTATATGGTACCAACTACTATAAGGATGGTGTGGAGGATCTTAATGCAGTATTCAAGGAATGGGTACTATCTTTTTCTCCCCACATTTTTATTTTATGACAAGATTTATCGTTCCATTCCACTTTTAATGTGCATCGCGAGAAATCATAGAATGTTGTTCATAATAAATAAATTAATAAGTCAACCCCTTCAAACTTTTCTAATCCACCAAAAATAATCATATTACGTCGAATCACATACAAAAGGTTCCAAGAGATGATGACGATGACATTGTGAGTAAATTTATGTTTAACCTCAGCTAAAAAAACTTTGAAGCTAAGTAGAGATTATTAGCTCAGGGTTATCTATGTTGGAAATTAGGCATTTGGACAATTCATTATGGACAATGCTGTATACTTTTTATTTACATTTATTTTGATATTTGTACTTGTATATATACACTAATAAGATGATTTTGTTTTATTAGAAGTTGACTCGTGAACTTCGCGAAGATGGCGTTTAAGATGGCTGAGTTACCAATTAATTAGGCAACAAAAAATTAACTGGTGAGATACACACTCAATAGTGATAGCATTATTATCGTGCAGCAACGTAAAAGTCGCTTTATATACATTATAATAGTGACATAGAGCAATGACTTTAGAGAAGAATTTGTTTCACGACAAAATCTAATGTTTTTTGTAATATGATTCATCTTAGTCTTATGTTGATTCTATGTATTCATATGCAGGATATGGAAGTGGAACAAAAATTAGAGACAAGGTGTTTCGTATCAGAAAGTATTTTTATTTTTATTCTAATGTGTTAAATTGTTAACAGCTTTCATTGTGTATTGCGAGAAATAATATAATATGTTTGTAACGCTATGTCGCGTGTGGACTCTTATTGGTTCTGATACAATATGATCTTTGTATAATGCAAGTCGTTTGCCATTATATGTAGTTAGAGTCATTCATATGACAAATTATTGATTTGATTGAGCTGTCCCCAATGAGCGATGACCCGGGGGAGGGAACCAGCAGCAAATTCATAGTAGAGCTGCTGAGGAGTTCAAAAAATTGGGATAATGTTGTGGGAGAAATTGTGAAAATGGAGAGAAAAGTATTCCCCAAACACGAATCTTTAGCTTCTTTTTTCGATAAAGAACTGAACAAGAAAAATTCAGGGTTGCTTTACTTGGAGATTAACGGAGAAATCATTGGATATGTGATGTATACACGGCCCTCTTCACTGCTCGCTTCAATCACCAAGCTTGCAGGTTCACATCCTCTTGTTTTTAGCATGCCCACAACCTGTTTGATTAAATGACTCTCAGAGTTCTTACTTGAATATTTGGGTTTATCTGTATCTTACCCTTTAATTCTGAAACAGTGAAGGAGAAATACAGTAGGCAAGGACATGGTGAGGCACTAATGAGGGCAGCAATAGACAAGTGCAGAAGTAGAAAGGTGCATAGAATACCACTTCATGTTGATCCTTTAAGAACCGCTGCCATTGGCCTCTACAACAAGCTTGGTTTTCAGGTTGATGTTTTGGTACGAAGTTACCATCCTTCTCATAGAAATGCCTATCAGGATTTCAATTTGGATTAATGGGTATTTGCTTTCATGGACTGAATCATCCAATGGGATGACTGACGTTCAATTATGGAGAAATGGAATTCGTAATCTAGTGTATCCGATAGATATGTTACCATGAAAAATTAGATAATAAGCTCAGTGCTACTTGAAAAAACAAAGAAAATATGGCTCTGGCGATTCGGGTGAAACCCTAGCCCTAATCACCAAATTCTCTTATTGCGGGCCACCATGGCCTCCGGCTATTTTTCAGATCAAGATTTGCTCCTCTTTCCGAAAATCTCAGTAGCAAAACACACCTCACTCAAGGAAAGCAGGAATCAACCCAATGATTCGAACCCTAGGGTTCCGAATAGAAAATTTTCATATGCAGCAGAACTTACAGATCCTGTTGCATCTTCTCCTAACCCTAACCCGCCAAAGAACTCTCTCTCTTATGCAGCTATTTGTCAACAATGACTCCTCATTAACTCCGATTGGAAGCTCTAATTAGAAGGTTGTTTCAGCATAATCTCCGATGGCGGCAACAGTTACAAGGCGGTGAGAATACCGACGGAATTTTACAAGGACCGCATCTCTTCATGCCATCATTCTTACGAAGTACGAAAAGCCATGGAAACATGTTGATATCAAACAAAAATTAAATTCCATTTGGAATAGAAACATGGATTGGAAGCTGATATCTTCGGGAAAGGGCTTTTTCCACATTATTATGCCATCGGCAAAGGCTTTATAGAAAATTTGGGCTACAAGTAGTCTAAATCTTAAATCAGGAATCATGTGATTCTCAGTTTGGAAAACAGGTTTCGACCCTACTATGCACAAGCAAACTAACGCCCAGGTTTGGATTCGTTTTCTCAATTTACCTTGGAAATTTTAGGATCGCAAGCTTCTTTCCAGTCTTGCGCAAGGGATCGGGGTTCCTGTTTGCTTTGATCGTGTAACGAACCGAAATTTCCAAAATTTGCTTATAATAAATTACTATGGTATTAAAATATCATGGAAATTATTTTTATTGTTAATGTTGTTATTGGATATAAGGCATGAGGAAATAACAGCTAATTATAGTAAGAAGGATGAAATGGACATTTAATTATTTGTCCAAGGACAATATTGGAAAATAAAAAAAAAATTCATATCATCTTATACGTATTCCTTATCCATTTCCCTTCATCTTCTCCACCATTTTTCTCTCTTCCTAAATCCCTTAATCAAATTTTCTATAATCCAAAAACTTCCGATTTCTTCGATTCAACTTCGAATTCTTGTTAGAAATCGATCCTTAAGCCCTCTATCATCATCAATTTCAGTCAATCAAGACTAGAAGAGGAGGATTTCAGATATTAAGATTCTGATAAATAGTAACCCGAGTTTGAGGTGAGTGATTTTTGGTGAAATTAAAGCTTAATTAGTAGAATTCATGGTAGATTAAGCATATTTATGGTATTAGGAAGTTTATTTATGCAATATCTTGATAGAAATATATATGGCTATTGTAGAGGAAGCTATTGCAAGTAAATCAAAGGCAAAAGGGGTAGAAGAGAGCTAGAAAGAGCATAGAAAAAAGTTTGTGTCCCGAATTTCGATTTCTCGGTTTTTTGGGAAATTTTCCAGATTATATACCTGTTTTGTTTTAACGTTTTCTCTCATTATATAAATCTGATTTGAACGATTCTTGATTCTATTGATATCTACAGAAAGTAAGGAACATATGTTCCGAAGAAACCTTGTTGAATTTCGTTCGTTTTCAATGTGAAATTTTCGTTTGAAGTTGAGTCATGAAATCTATTTTCAGAAAATCTCAGCTTGGTACACTGTTTAGTATTTTGATCATAACTTTGGTTATGAAATTTGGATTTCTGTGATTCTAGTGGTTTTGGAAAGCTGAGACATGTGGCTAATTGTGTTTAGAAGAAAGTTCTTCGATTGGATGATGTTTTCATAGTGAAAAATGCAGGGGAAGTCAGGTTACGAAACCTGGAAAAATTCTGGAAAGTATGAATATTGATTTTAATGAGTTTTAATTGAAGTTTGATGCTTAAAAATTTGGGTTTTGGATTTCTTAATTACTGAAGTTATATTAAATTATGATTGATGGTTTATACTGAAATTTTTAAGATGTTACTTTGATTTATTGCCCTTATTAAACGAGTAGAATACGGGTCAGGGTAGATTGGCGCCAATAAAGGGGGGTACAGTACTGTACAAACAATTGAAGCTTTGGCTTCGGGCTTTGGCCGATATTATGATATATATGTATTGATATTGAAGCTTCGGCTTCGGGCTTGACCGATATGTTGATTTTGAAGCTTCAGCTTCGGGCTTGAATGATATAATGATTTTTGAAGCTTCGGCTTCGGGCTTGACCGATATATTGATTTTGAAGCTTTGGCTTCGGGCTTGTCCGCTCCCGTATCCATTTTACCGTTATTCAGGACTTGTTTACTTTGGGCAATATGTGGTTAAAGTGTTTGGAAAAATTGGATACAAATTTGATTGTACTTTGAAAGGATTACTATATAAGTTTTGTGACTTGGTTCCATAAAGTTGGTTAATTTATTTTTGACTTATAAATATACTTTGTTTCTATTTTAAAAATATTCAAAGTTGTTATATTTTTTTTTATGGACACCACTAAGCAAATTGCTTAGCTTGTAGTTGATTTTCTACGCGTAGGTGGAGAACTTGTAGATAGCTTGGACCAAAGTGGTACAGGTGGATCAGCTTAAAGAGCAATTAAGGAAAGATTTGAGGTGGATTTATATTTTAATGTAATATTATGGTTTGTAGAATAATGGCATGTACTAGAGAGTGAGAAATGTAAAGTGACATTGAGAAATATTTGGAGAATAATTAGCATTTGGAGAATAATTTGGAGTTTAAAACATTATATTGACATTTGTAAATATTGAAATCTATAAGTATTGAACTCTATATAGTGGAGTAGAGTTGTTCATTGGGTGATATAGTTCCTGTAGCGCTCCCTATATAGGGGGGGCGTTGCATTTGTTGGTATCAGAGCTGAGGTTTAGGCGATTCTAGGACTAGTATGTACATGCCATTTAAGATATAAATATGTTATGTTAGTTGTTTGATCCACTTTGGTCCAATTTTCAGGAATAAATTATGGCTAGTAGTAGTCACAACCAGATTGAGGAAGAGGATGCTGAGAGTACGGTCCGTATTAGACAAGGGGATGAACAAAGACATGAACCACCACCAGTTCATGGCTTTCCCGAACAACCTACTCCAGCACAAGCTGCTTTACTTCAGCATATGACTACTAAAGTAATCACACAAGTACTACGAAATATACAAATCCCTCAAGTTCCTGTAGTACCTCATGTTGAAAGAAGAGAGGAGAGGACTCCTCTTGAAAGAATCAAGAAGCTTCCGGCTGATGACTTCAAAGGGGATACAGTGAATCCTGCAATTGCAGAAGATTGGCTTGATCATACTAAATGGTGTGTGACTAGGCTTCATTTTACAGATGAAGAAAGATTAGACTTTGTGCAAGGTCTACTAAAAGAACAAGCTAGGAGGTGGTGGGATAATATTGTGAGAGAAAGACGACCCGGAGAAATCACTTGGGGACTTTTCTTGGAACAATTTGACAAAAAGTACGTTAGTGAACGATTCAAAGATGAGCAGAGGAAATTGTTCTTGTCTTTGAGACAGGGACGAATGACTGTATCAGAATATGAAGTTCAGTTCCTCAAACTCGAGAGGTATGCTCGTGATATCGTTGATAGTGAAGTGAGGCGATGTAAGAGATTTGAGGATGGGCTGAATAATGAAATTAGAGTGCATTTACTTGCACAAAGGATTAGGGTGTTCAATGACTTGGTTGATGCTGCTATGGGCATTGAGAAGATTAATTCAGTTAGACAACAAAGAATGGCTAAAAGGTCTGGATTTCAAAAGGGATCACAGGGTCCAGCTAGTTCAGAATCTCCAAGTAAGAGACAGAAGGGAACATCAGAACAAACACAATCTCATTTCAGAGGGTTTTCACCGAGACAAACCATAAGTACGGGGTCAGCAGCTAGTGTACCTTCAAGTCGAGGCAGAGGAAATATTCCACAATGTTCTAATTGTGGAAGGATGCATACAGGGGAATGTTGGGGAAAAGGTAGACTCTACTTTAAATGTGGCTCAAGGGAACATTTGATTGCAAATTGTCCTCAAAGACAGATAAGTACATCTGCACCTACAGTAGTTCCTACTCCTACAATGCATAGTGGAAGAGGAAGGGGAAGAGGAAATGCTAGTGGTTCAAGTGGACATGATGTGGCTCAACAAGCACCGCAGAGTGGTAGACCGGGAGGAATGGCACGAAGTTATGCAATCCGAGGGCCTGAGACTAGAGAATCTACCGAAGTTATTGTCGGTAAATTTTCATTCTTTAATCATGATGTTTATGCTTTGATAGATCCTGGTTCATCTCATTCATATATATGTACTACATTAGCACAAGAGAAAGGATTGCGTGTAGAAGAATTAGGAGAAAATATTGAAGTGACTAATCCTTTAGGACACAGTGTGATAGTAAACAAAGTGTACATGAATTGCCCTATTATGATTCAACATCAACTTTTCAATGCAAATTTAATTGAGTTACCTTTCCGAGATTACGATGTTATCTTGGGAATGGATTGGTTATCGGAACATCAAGCTATAGTGGATTGCAAAAACAAAAGAATGTCACTTCAAGTTTCTGATGGAGAAGAAATAGTTATCGTGGGGGAAAGATCAGATTATCTCTGTAACATAATTTCTTTTATGAAGACTAAAAGGCTGGTTAGGAAGGGATGTCAGGCCTACCTAATCTTCACTCTAGAATTGAAGGAAGGTGAGTTAGAATTGCAGAATATTCTTACGGTATGTGATTTTCCCGATGTATTTCCAGAAGAACTACCGGGGTTGCCACCAAAAAGAGTGGTAGAATTTGCAATTGATGTATTGCCGGGTACCGCACCAGTATCCAAAGCACCATACAGAATGGTGCCTGCTGAACTGAAAGAGTTAAAGATTCAGTTGCACGAATTGTTAGAGAAAGGATTCATATGCCCGAGTATATCCCCGTGGGGTGCACCAGTGTTTTTTGTTAAGAAGAAAGATGGGTCTCTTCGATTGTGTATTGATTACCGGGAGTTGAATAAATTGACAGTCAAGAACAAGTATCCATTACCGAGGATTGAAGACTTATTTGATCAACTCAAGGGTGCCAAATACTTCTCTAAGATTGATTTGAGATCGGGTTACTATCAGATGAGAGTGAGAGATGCTGATATTGCAAAGACGGCTTTTCGAACCAGATATGGGCACTATGAATTTTTGGTGATGCCATTTGGTCTAACTAATGCACCAGCAGCATTTATGGACCTTATGAACCGTGTCTTTTACTTATATTTAGACAGGTTTGTAGTGGTTTTCATTGATGATATTTTGGTGTATTCTAAGTCACAGGAAGAGCGTGATCAACATTTGCGAATAGTCTTCCAAACTTTGAGGGAAAATAAATTGTATGCCAAACTTAGCAAATGTGAGTTTTGGCTTGAAGAAGTTTCTTTCTTAGGACATATTGTTTCTGCAAAAGGAATTAAAGTGGATCCTAAAAAGATAGAAGCAGTTGTCAAATGGAAACCACCAAAGAACCCTACGGAAGTTAGAAGTTTCCTTGGCTTAGCAGGTTATTATAGAAGATTTGTGAAAGGATTTTCAGTCATTGCTGCCCCACTGACAAAACTACTTCAAAAGAATGCAAAATTTGAGTGGAATCACAAGTGTCAAGAAAGTTTTGAGAAGTTGAAAGCGATGTCAACAGAAGCACCCATCCTTACCCAACCAGAACCTGGAAAAGATTTTGTAATCTATAGTGATGCTTCATATAGTGGTCTTGGGTGTGTTTTGATGCAAGAGGGAAAAGTGATTGCCTATGCTTCCAGGCAATTGAAGAATCATGAAAGGAATTATCCTACTCATGATTTGGAATTGGCTGCAATAGTCTTTGCCTTGAAAATTTGGCGACATTATCTTTATGGAGAAAAATGTTATATTTATACAGATCACAAAAGCTTGAAATATTTACCAACACAGAAAGAGTTGAATTTAAGGCAAAGAAGGTGGATGGAATTCATTAAAGATTATGATTGTCTTATTGATTACCATCCAGGAAAGGCTAATGTAGTGGCCGATGCTCTCAGCAGAAAGACAATGATGGCACTAAGGGCTATGAATACGGGGTTAGCTCTTACCAGTAGTGGAGCCTTAATTGCAGAATTGAAGATTCAACCTGTACTACTACAACAGGTTAAGCAAGCACAAAATGAAGATGATGACTAAAAGATTATTCGAGCACGGACACAAGTGGGTATCGTAGACGACTATATGGTTCGAGAAGATGGGTGTCTATATTTTAAAGATAGACTATGTGTGCCAAACAATGAAGAATTAAAGAAGAATATCTTACAAGAGGGGCATAGTAGTCCTTATGCGATGCATCCTGGAGCAAACAAGATGTATCAAAATTTGAAGAGCCATTATTGGTGGAATGGGACGAAGAAAGACATTACTAACTATGTTGCTCTGTAACGAACCGAAATTTCCAAAATTTGCTTATAATAAATTACTATGGTATTAAAAATATCATAGAAATTATTTTTATTGTTATTGTTGTTATTGGATATAAGGCATGAGGAAATAAGAGCTAATTATAGTAAGAAGGATGAATTGGACATTTAATTATTTGTCCAAGAGTAATATTGGAAATTGAAAAAAAAAAAAAAGAAGAAACACAAATACATTGCTGCATCTTCATTTCCTTATCTCATTTCTTCATTTTCTTCTCCATCCTTCCTCTCTTTAATCAAAAATTTTCATAATCCAAAAGCTTCCGATTTCTTCGATTCAACTTCGAATTCTTGCTAGAAATCGATCCTTAAGCCCTCTATCATCATCAATTTCAGTCAATCAAGACTAGAAGAGGAGGATTTCAGAAATTAAGATTCGGATGAATAGTAACCCGAGTTTGAGGTGAGTGATTTTTGGTGAAATTAAAGCTTAATTAGTAGAATTCATGGTAGATTAAGCATATTTATGGTATTAGGAAGTTTATTTATGCAATATCTTGATAGAATTATATATGGCTGTTGTAGAGGAAGCTATTGGAAGTAAATCAAAGGCAAAAGGGGTAGAAGAGAGCTAGAAAGAGCATAGAAAAAGGTTTGTGTCCCGAATTTCGATTTCTCGGTTTTTCGGGAAATTTTCCAGATTATATACCTGTTTTGTTTTAATGTTTTCTCTCGTTATATAAATCCGATTTGAACGATTCTTGATTCTATTGATATCTACAGAAAGTAAGGAACATATGTTCAGAAGAAACCTTATTGAATTTCGTTCGTTTTCAATGTGAAATTTTCGTTTGAAGTTGAGTCACGAAATCTGTTTTCGGAAAATCTCAGCTTGGTACACTGTTTAGTATTTTGATCATAACTTTGGTTATAAAATTTGGATTTCTGTGATTCTGGTGGTTTTGGAAAGCTGAGACATGTGGCTAATTATATTTAGAAGAAAGTTCTTCGATTAGGTGATGTTTTCATAGTGAAAAATGCAGGGGAAGTCAGGTTATGAAACCTGGAAAAATTCTGGAAAGTATGATATTGATTTTAATGAGTTTTAATTGAAGTTTGATGCTTAAAAATTTGGGATTTGGATTCATAATTACTGAAGTTATGTTGAATTATGATTGATGGTTTATACTGGAATTTTTAAGATGTTATTTTGATTTATTGCCCTTATTAAACGAGTAGAATATGGGTCAGGGTAGATTGGCGCCAATAAAGGGGGGTACAGTACTGTACAAACAATTGAAGCTTTGGCTTCGGGCTTTGGCCGATATTATGATATATATATATATATATATATATATATATATATATATATATATATATATATATATATATATATATATATATATATATATATATATATATATATATATATATATATATATATATATATATTGATATTGAAGCTTCGGCTTCGGGCTTGACCGATATATTGATTTTTGAAGCTTCCGCTTCGGGCTTGACCGATATATTGATTTTTGAAGCTTCGGCTTCGGGCTTGACCGATATATTGATTTTGAAGCTTTGGCTTCGGGCTTGTCCGCTCCCGTATCCATTTTACCGTTATTCAGGACTTGTTTACTTTGGGCAATATGTGGTTAAAGTGTTTGGAAAAATTAGGTACAAATTTTATTGTACTTTGAAAGGATTACTATATAAGTTTTGTGATTTGGTTCCATAAAGTTGGTTTATTTGTTTTTGACTTATAAATATACTTTGTTTCTATTTTAAAAATATTCAAAGTTGTTATATATATTTTTTTATGGACACCACTAAGCAAATTGCTTAGCGAGTAGTTGATTTTCTACGCGTAGGTGGAGAACTTGTAGATAGCTTGGACCAAAGTGGTACAGGTGGATCGGCTTAAAGAGCAAATAAGGAAAGACTCGAGGTGGATTTACATTTTAATGTAATATTATGGTTTGTAGAATAATGGCATGTACTAGAGAGTGAGAAATGTAAAGTGACATTGAGAAATATTTGGAGAATAATTTAGAGTTAAAACATTATATTGGTATTTATACATATTGAAATCTATAAGTATTGAACTCTATATAGTGGAGTAGAGTTATTTATTGGGTGATTATTGTTACCGTGGCGCTCCCTAGAGGGGGGGGCGTTACATGCTCAATGTCTAACTTGTCAATAGGTGAAAGCAGAACATCAAGTTCCTTCTGGATTGTTGCAACCTATAACAATTCCAGAATGGAAATGGGAAAGAATCACAATGGACATCGTGACGTCCTTACCACGTACACAGAAGAAACATGATGCAGTGTGGGTTGTTGTAGATAGATTGACAAAGTCTGCCCATTTTCTTCCAGTTAGGATGGATTATTCACTTGATAGGTTGGCTCAGTTATATGTAGATGAGATAGTAAGGCTACACGGAGTGCCTATTTCAATCATTTCTGACCGAGATCCAAGATTTACTTCAAGATTTTGGAAGAAGTTGCAAGAGGCCTTAGGTAGCAAACTTCATTTCAGTACTTCATTTCATCCTCAAACAGATGGTCAATCTGAAAGAGTAATTCAGGTGTTGGAAGACATGATGAGAAGTTGTATCATTGAATTTGAAGGAAGTTGGGATAAGTATTTATCCCTCATGGAGTTTGCCCATAATAACAGCTATCAGTCAAGCATACAAATGGCGCCATATGAAGCATTGTATGGAAGAAAATGTCGAACTCCATTATATTGGACCGAACTTAGTGAAAACAAGATTGTGGGAGTGGATTTGATTCAGGAGACAAAAGAGAAGGTAAAACTTATTCAAGAAAGATTAAAGGCTGCATCGGATAGACAAAAATCTTATGCTGATCCAAAAAGAAAAGACATTACTTATGAAGTGGGAGATAAAGTGTTTCTCAAAGTATCTCCTTGGAAGAAAGTCCTGCGATTTGGCAAGAAAGGCAAGCTCAGTCCGAGATTCATTGGCCCATATGAGGTTATAGAGAAGGTTGGACCGGTAGCTTATCGGTTGGCACTACCCCCAACACTCAACAAAATTCATAATGTGTTCCACGTGTCAATGTTAAGGAGATACAGATCAGATCCATCACATATCTTATCTCCTGATGTCGTAGAAATCGAACCCGACCTAACGTATGAAGAGGAACCGGTACGAATCTTAGCGAGAGAGGTTAAACAATTGAGCAACAAGTCTATACCTTTGGTAAAAGTACTTTGGAGGAATCATAAGGTTGAAGAAGCAACTTGGGAACCGGAGGATACAATGAAAACTCAATATCCGCAATTGTTTTCAAGAAATTTTCGGGACGAAAATTCATAAGAGGGGGAGAATTGTAACGAACCGAAATTTCCAAAATTTGCTTATAATAAATTACTGTGGTATTAAAATATCATGGAAATTATTTTTATTGTTATTGTTGTTATTGGATATAAGGCATGAGGAAATAACAGCTAATTATAGTAAGAAGGATGAAATGGACATTTAATTATTTGTCCAAGGACAATATTGGAAAATAAAAAAAAAAAATTCATATCATCTTATACGTATTCCTTATCCATTTCCCTTCATCTTCTCCACCATTTTTCTCTCTTCCTAAATCCCTTAATCAAATTTTCTATAATCCAAAAACTTCCGATTTCTTCGATTCAACTTCGAATTCTTGTTAGAAATCGATCCTTAAGCCCTCTATCATCATCAATTTCAGTCAATCAAGACTAGAAGAGGAGGATTTCAGATATTAAGATTCAGATAAATAGTAACCCGAGTTTGAGGTGAGTGATTTTTGGTGAAATTAAAGCTTAATTAGTAGAATTCATGGTAGATTAAGCATATTTACGGTATTAGGAAGTTTATTTATGCAATATCTTGATAGAAATATATATGGCTGTTGTAGAGGAAGCTATTGCAAGTAAATCAAAGGCAAAAGGGGTAGAAGAGAGCTAGAAAGAGCATAGAAAAAGGTTTGTGTCCCGAATTTCGATTTCTCGGTTTTTCGGGAAATTTTCCAGATTATATATCTGTTTTATTTTAATGTTTTCTCTTGTTATATAAATCCGATTTGAACGATTCTTGATTCTATTGATATCTACAGAAAGTAAGGAACATATGTTCAGAAGAAACCTTGTTGAATTTCGTTCGTTTTCAATGTGAAATTTTCGTTTGAAGTTGAGTCATGAAATCTGTTTTCAGAAAATCTCAGCTTGGTACACTGTTTAGTATTTTGATCATAACTTTGGTTATAAAATTTGGATTTCTGTGATTCTGGTGGTTTTGGAAAGCTGAGACATGTGGCTAATTGTGTTTAGAAGAAAGTTCTTCGATTGGATGATGTTTTCATAGTGAAAAATGCAGGGGAAGGCAGGTTACGAAACCTGGAAAAATTCTGGAAAGTATGAATATTGATTTTAATGAGTTTTAATTGAAGTTTGATGCTTAAAAATTTGGGTTTTGGATTTCTTAATTACTGAAGTTATATTAAATTATGATTGATGGTTTATACTGAAATTTTTAAGATGTTACTTTGATTTATTGCCCTTATTAAATGAGTAGAATACGGGTCAGGGTAGATTGGCGCCAATAAAGGGGGGTACAGTACTGTACAAACAATTGAAGCTTTGGCTTCGGGCTTTGGCCGATATTATGATATATATGTATTGATATTGAAGCTTCGGCTTCGGGCTTGACCGATATGTTGATTTTGAAGCTTCGGCTTCGGGCTTGACCGATATAATGATTTTTGAAGCTTCGGCTTCGGGCTTGACCGATATATTAATTTTGAAGCTTTGGCTTCGGGCTTGTCCGCTCCCGTATCCATTTTACCGTTATTCAGGACTTGTTTACTTTGGGCAATATGTGGTTAAAGTGTTTGGAAAAATTGGATACAAATTTGATTGTACTTTGAAAGGATTACTATATAAGTTTTGTGACTTGGCTCCATAAAGTTGGTTAATTTGTTTTTGACTTATAAATATACTTTGTTTCTATTTTAAAAATATTCAAAGTTGTTATATTTTTTTTATGGACACCACTAAGCAAATTGCTTAGCGTGTAGTTGATTTTCTTCGCGTAGGTGGAGAACTTGTAGATAGCTTGGACCAAAGTGGTACAGGTGGATCAGCTTAAAGAGCAATTAAGGAAAGATTCGAGGTGGATTTATATTTTAATGTCATATTATGGTTTGTAGAATAATGGCATGTACTAGAGAGTGAGAAATGTAAAGTGACATTGAGAAATATTTGGAGAATAATTAGCATTTGGAGAATAATTTGGAGTTTAAAACATTATATTGACATTTGTAAATATTGAAATCTATAAGTATTGAACTCTTTATAGTGGAGTAGAGTTGTTCATTGGGTGATATAGTTCCTGTAGCGCTCCCTATATAGGGGGGGGCGTTACAGATCGCAACACTATTGAAGGAGAATTTGGGCATTACGCGTGAATTTTGGTTGACATAAATCTCTCAAAACCTATTTTGGATCAGGTCCATGTTGATATTGCAGAAAATATTTTTTGGGTGAATATTGAATACGAGAACATTCCTGCTAGCGTTACAATCGAGTTGAGCGGTTCGCGAGCAGTTCGAGATCAGCTCGGTCAAAGTTCGGTCAAAGCTCGCTTTGATAAGGCTTAGCTCGAGATATTAATGAGCCAAGCCGAGCTTTTTAAGGTTTGACTTGAAAGCTTGCGAGCAGTCTTGTATAATTTTTTAATTGCTTTTTAGTATTGTTGATTTCATATATATTCATAAAAATATAGTATGTTAGTTTTAATTTCAAATATTCTAATTAAGAAAAAGTTGTGTGTTATATTCTTATTAGTTCTAAATATCTTTAATCAAGTTGTATTCCTATTCTATAACTATCACTTCTAAAAACAACCTTAACTTAATCATCTAATATAAAAAGGTATGTCTTTTTTAATTTAATTTGAAAAAAAAGTGTGCATTTAGAAATAATAAGCAACAGATTTATTAGATAAATAAGGCTCGTTTAGGCATATAAGCTCACGAGCTTGAGCCGAGTTTGTCCATGAGCTCGAGCCGAGCTAAAACATTCAAGGCTCGACGAGCTATGAGCCGAGCCGAGCTCAATCATTTTTATTTTCAAGCCGAGCCAAGCTTATATAGGTTCTATCCTAGTTCGGCTCGTTTACATCCTTAATTCCTGCCTTATGCTCCTTTGGCAAATCAATTGGACACTCTGCAGTTGATTGCAAGCATAACGTGGCGCAAAAGCTACAGGTTCAACAATTTATGAAGAAAAGGCCTGAGAAAAATCAGTCTGTTGTTAATAGACAGGCTGGGAAGGAGCGACCAAACTTGGAGCCTTTGGTACCAATAGGCAATACTGATGAGATTGAGGCATTGGTTACCGATGTGATTAAGGTTGCGACTGTTGCGGTAATTGAGGCTGCAACTAATGAGGTGTTTGATAAAGAGCCGGGAAATTATGTCTCTGCTAATTCTTTGGAAACAGCTAACTTAGAGCTCAGAGATAAGGAAACTGAAGTTCCAAAGCCGATTGGGGGACATATTACAGAAGTTTCAGATGAATCCAAACATTCCAAGAATGCCTCGGATGAGGTTGATCAAGATGGCTTTGAATCAGATTACTCACAACCGGAGAAAGGTGTTCCGGGCTCTTGGGCGGATTCTGCTGAAATAGAAGAGGCAAAAATGAAAGCCAAGCAGTCGACTCCTGTTAGGCAAAGTTTTTCGTTCGCCACCTGCGATGACAGTTATCGGTGTGAGATAGAGGAGGGGGACAATATCGAACTGCGAAGGAAACCAAGGGTTTCGGTCGCCGCAAATGAACGAGCAAGAGCGGGAGCAAGCTAAACGGGAGCGCAAGGAGCTATCTAAACGGAAGCGTAAACCTCCATCAAAATTGTAACGAACCGAAATTTTAAAATTTACTAATAATAAATTATTATGGTATTAAAATATCACGGAAATTATTTTGGTAATTATTGTAATTATTATTATTGGATATAAGACATGAGGAAGTGAGTTAATTAAGTAAGAGGGAATGGATTGGCATTTAATTATTTATTCAAGGGCATTATTGGAAATTTAAAAAAGAAAAAAAGAAAAATCCAAAATCTATACGTAACCTCTCTTCTCTCTCCCTTTCATCTTCTTCATTTGCCTCTTTCTCATTCCTTTCTTCTTCCTATCCTTTATCAAATTTTCCTTAACCTAAAAACTTCCGATTTCTTCGATTCAACTTCAAATTCTTGTTAGAAATCGATCCTTAAGCCCTCTATCATCATCAATTTCAGAGATTTGAGGTTAGAAGGAGAGGATTTTAGATTTTAAAATTCGGATAAATAGTAACCAGAATTTGAGGTGAGTGATTTTTGGTGAAATTAAACCTTAATTAGTAGAATTCATAGTAGATTAAGCATATTTATGGTATTAGGAAGTTTATTTATACAATATCTTGATAGAATTATATATGGTTGTTGTAGAGGAAGCTAGTGCAAGTAAATCAAAGGCAAAAGAGGTAGAAGAGAGCTAGAAAGAGCATAGAAAAAGGTTTGTGTCTCAAATTTCGATTTCTCGGTTTTTCGGAAAAATTTCCAGATTTGTATCCCAGTTTTGTTTTAATGTTTTCTCTTATTATATAAACCCAATTTGAATGATTCTTGATTTTATTGATATCTACAGAAATTAAGGAATATATGTTCAGAAGAAACCTTATTGAATTTCGTTCGTTTTCAATATAAAATTTTCGTTTGAAGTTGAGTCATGAAATCTGTTTTCGGAAAATCTCAGCTTTGTACACTATTTAGTATTTTGATCATAACTTTGGTTATACAATTTGGATTTCTTTGATTCTAGTGGCTTTGGAAAGCTGAGACATGTGGCTAATTATATTTAGAAGAAAGTTCTTCGATTGGGTGATGTTTTGATAGTGAAAAATGCAAGGGAAGTCAGGTCACAGAATCTAGAAATTTCTGGAAAGTATGAATATTGATTTTATTGAGTTTTAGTTGAAGTTTGATGCTTAAAAATTTGGGATTTAGATTTCTTAATTACTGAAGTTATGTTGAATTGTGATTGATGGTTTATACTAGAATTTTTAAGATGTTACTTTGATTTATTGCCCTTATTAAACGAGTAGAATACGGGTCAGGGTAGATTGGCCCAATAAAGGGGGTACAGTACTGTACAAACAATTGAAGCTTTGGCTTCGGGCTTTGGCTGATATTATGATATATATATATATATTGATATTGAAGCTTCGGCTTCGGGATTGACCGATATATTGATTTTGAGGCTTCGGCTTCGGGATTGTCCTCTCCCGTATCCATTTTACCGTTATTCAGGACTTGTTTACTTTGGGCAATATGTGGTTAAAGTGTTTGGAAAAATTGGATACAAATTTGATTGTACTTTGAAAGGATTACTATATGAGTTTTGCGATTTGGTTCCATAAAGTTGGTTAATTTGTTTTTGACTTATAAATATACTTTGTTTCTATTTTAAAAATGTTCAAAGTTGTTATATTTCTTTTATGGACACCACTAAGCAAATTGCTTAGCGTGTAGTTTTTTTTTCTACACGTAGGTGGACAACTTGTAGATAGCTTGGACCAAAGTGGAATACGTGGATCAGCTTGAAGAGCAAATAAGGAAAGACTCGAGGTGGATTTGTAATTTAATGTAATATTATGGTTTGTAGAATAATGGCATGTACTAGATAGTGTGAGAAACGTAAAGTGGCATTGAGAAATATTTGGAGAATAATTTGGAGTTGGAAACATTATATTTGTATTTGTACATATTAAATCTTTAAGTATTGAACTTTATATAGTGGAGTATAGTTGTTTATTGGGTGAGTATTGTTACTATAGCACTCCCTATAAAGGGGGTGTTACAAAAAATTTACTCCATAGTTGATAGATTATTGTTTAACGTAATGGCTGGATGTTTTTTTATTCTTTTTTCTTGTATTTTTTCTTTTTCTTTTTTAATAAAACGAGCCTAGTAAAGGATTTTTAACAGCTGTGGGTGTTGCTCCTCTTGCCTTTTCTATTTTTCTAGGTAACCTTTAAATAAAAAACAGCTCAGTGCTACTTGATAATTTGCTAATTGTGAGAATTTCATGTTGGTTTTCTTTAGTTATTTCCATACTCCATTTTATTTTTATTTTTCTTTTTTTATTTGTATGCTTTTTTTCTTTTTAATAAAATCAGAGCTTCATCTAAAAAAAGCTTAATATAAATCTAGCTACCTGAATTTGTCCCAAAAAATCAACTGCTCCACTGAACTTTTAAAGTGACCTTGTAGCTCCCTCAACTTTCGAAAAGTGCTCCACTTAGCTCCCCTAATGCCACGTGTCAACTTCTGATAGGTTTGACTTGAAGGAGTTTGGAGGGTTATTAGGAAAAAGCTACCAAATTTAAGGGTCATTATGCATTTTTTACTTTAAAAAAATTACTTAACAATTGTGCTTTTTGAAATGCTTTCTCTTTTTGTTTTTTCTTTTGCCTTAATCAATGAACATCTCTGTTTTAAAATTATTATTGCTGGCATTATCAATAGCAATAGCAATAGTCCACTTTCCTTACTTCAATTATTATTATTGCTGCAATTCCACTCGGCCACATAATCAATCACAAAAGCAATAAGTACATTTGGCCCACGCCTTTAATTTTTGGACGTTTCACTAATTGATTCTGTGTTATCTCTCTCTCTCTTTTTTTATTTCTCAGGTATTTTTAGTTGAAATTGGATTATTTTATTGTCTGTCTACTTGTTTTCTGTATCTGAATTGGTTATTCTTCTGTTGTTTGTTCTCATATTCATATAACTAGATGGATAATCATGTTCTGTACTAAACTCGTAAAAACAAGCATTCCTTAAGATATTGATTCTAATTTGGCCATGAACTCCAATAGGACTCAATGATTGAGTTAGAATATTTAGAATATACAATGAATTAAGTCAGAATATTTATCACCTGGTGTTTCAGGAAAAATGGAGCCACTCGCTGATCTTGGAGTTTCAGTAGCGGCTGAAGTTTCATCTTCTTTACTAGCCAAAATAAGAAAACATGCTGGCTACTTGATTAAATTCAAGGACAATCTCAACAGCCTAAGAGCAGCCGGGGATGAGCTAGCGGCGAAGATAACTGACGCAAGGCAGTTCTTGGTTGATGCTAACTACAAGCTGAAAGATGTTAGCTCCACTACTACTCTTTGGAGAAGTGAAGCAGATGAGCTTCATAAATAACATATCATGCCTCAATCTGTGGTCGCGTTGTTCATTAAGTAAGCACGCGTGGGAAGTGACTCAAGAGATTAAGGAACATGTCCAAAAGGCACCTGATTTTGGTACAACCTTCGATCGTCCAGCACCAGAATTAGGAACTTTGTTCAACCTCAGAGGTTGTATGGAATTTGAATCGAGACAAAAGGTTTTGAATGAAGTCTTAGAGGCACTAAAGGATGAGGAGGTGAGCATGTGTAGTATGTGCGGCATGGGAGGGACGGGTAAAACCACGTTAGCAAAGAAGCTTATTCAAAGAGTTGAAGGGGATCATTTATTTGATAAGGTTGCAATGGTAACGGTATCTCAAATTCCAAACCTAGAGGCAATTCAGAAAGATATGATTGAACAATTGGGGCTCAAAATGGATAAAGGAACTACAACAACAAGAGCGAAAAACTTGAATGCTTGGCTTGCCAATAGCAATACGCTTATGGTACTGGATGATGTTTGGTGGCAATTGAGTGATGTAGATTTTGAAAATGTTGGAATTCCTTTGGGGAATAAAAGGTGTAAAATTGTTGTCACTTCAAGAAACTAAGAGGAGTGCAGAAAAATGGGGAGCCAAAGGAACTTTCCTATCGTTGTGTTAGAGCATGAAGAAGCTTGGGATTTATTCAAGCTAAATGCAGGAAAATGTGTTGAAGATTTGAATAAAAAAGACACGGGCAGGAAGATTGGAGATGAATGCAATGGATTACCTATTGCCATTGTAACTATTGCTACCGCACTAAAAGACAACCCAACTGGTGTGTGGAATGATTCTCTCCGTCAACTACAAAATTCGAACCTCCAAGGGATCTCAGGTATGGATAAAGTGTATTCTCGGATCAGATTAAGTTATGATCTTCTGAAAGATAAGGAAGCACAATGCTTGGCTTGCCAATAGCAATACACTTTTGGTATTGGATGATGTCTGGTGGCAATTGAGTGATGAAGATTTTGAAGATGTTGGAATCCCATTGGGAAATAAAAGGTGTAAAATTGTTGTCACTTCAAGAAATGAAGAGGAGTGCAAAAAAATGGGGAGCCAAAGGAACTTTCCGATTGGTGTGTTAGAGCACGAAGAAGCTTGGGATTTATTTAGACTAAATGCAGGAAAATGTATTGAAGATTTGAATTTAAAAGACACTGCGAAGAATATTGCAGATGAATGCGATGGATTACCTATTGCCATTGTAACTATTGCTACCGCACTCAAAGATAACCCCACAAGTGTATGGAATGATTCTCTTCGACATCTACGAAATTCAAACCTCCAAAGGATTTCAGGAATGGGGAAAGTGTTTTCCCGGATCCAATTAAGTTTTGATCTTCTGAAAGACAAGGAAGCCCAATCATGTTTTCTTCATTGTTGTTTGTATCCTGAAGATTTTGATGTTTCAATTGAATATTTGGTCTTTATGGGGAAGGGTCTAGAGTTATTTGAAAATGTCGAGAGCATCAATGAAGCAAGAGATAGAGTCGAAGCAATCATCTTTAAACTAAAGAAATCATTTTTGTTGCTTGATGGAAAAAAAGATGGGCATGTCAAAATGCATGATATTATGCGTGATTTTGCCATCTCAATTTCCTCTTGTTCGTATCTAGTAAGGCACGGTAAAGAAATTACAAAGTGGCCAGAGACACATCTGTATGAAAGTTTAAGTGCAATCTCACTTCTGTTTGAGATAATTAAAGATCACCCTGTTGATTTAAGATGTCCAAAGCTTCAACTACTATTCCTTTGTTTTCTATATGGCTCAGCTGAGCTCCCATTCACCCTTTTTGAAGGAATGACAGAGCTCAAAGTTCTTCTTTTGGAAGTCCCATTGATATTGCCACCACTTAGTACACTAAAAGAACTTAGAACCTTGATTATCTTCGAGACATCAAATCAGTGGGGTGACAGAGCGCCACCGAAAATTGGAGATCTTCTGGGTCATGGCGATCTAAAAAATCTAGAAATTTTAGTAATATCTACTTTAAGGAGGACAGGGAACGATTTTCCAGTTGAGATAGGACTGTTGTGCAATCTAAGGTTTCTTCAAGTCTCTGGGGTGCCATTCGAATATATGCCACCAGGTGTACTATCGAAGCTGGTGAAATTAGAAGAGTTGATATTGCCATCTAAGTTCACGAGTTGGGGTTGCAAAGAAAAAGTTGGAGAAAGAGTCAATGCGAGCCTTGATGAGGTTGAATCACTTCCACTAACCAGATTAAATATCCTTGTCAAAGAAAGTTCAAGTTTCGGAGAAAAGTTTGTTGACAAGCTAGAGAGATTCAAGATCTTGATAGGGAGCTATGTATATGTTGATAAAGTATATTACTCAGAACTGAATGCGGCATTGTGTGTTTCTGATGTAGACGAAAGCATAGTTACAATGAATTGGATTATTTCTTTGCTCAGGAAATCAGAATTCTTGGGTTTAAGCAATGTGAAAAATTTGAAGAATCTTATGTTTCTGCCTCGATTACTACTATTGAAGAAGATAGATATTCAATATTGTGGAGAAATGGATTGCCTTATTACTACAACTATGCAAGCACCTTGCTTCAACAATTTGACTCACGTAACGATGTACCGTTGTGATAGGTTGAAATATGTGTTTCCGCTATCCGTGGCTACACAAGCGAGACAACTTCAAAGTATAGAGATACGTGGGTGTAGTGAACTGGAGGAAATTTTATCTAAAGTTGATGATGACAATGCAAACCAGGTTGATTAACTAATTTAATGATTTATAATACAACAGTAAAAAAGTATTTTACAAAGCTATTGTTTGCCGTTGACAGATCGTGGAAGAAAATGTTCCCAAAGATGACGTTGCGACAGGAAGCGAAGTTATGTTTCCTCGGCTGAAAGAATTGAAATTCGAAAATAATCCAAAGCTTAGAGTTTTTTACGGTGGAAACGAAGCAATTGAATTGCCTTCCATTGAAGAAATAATAATTTGGTATTGCGATTATATGGAAGCTTTCTCTTATGGCTCTCTCAGTGCTCCAAAGCTTAAACAAGTGATTTTAGATGGTACCAACTACTATAAGGATGGTGTGGAGGATCTTAATGCATTATTCAAGGAATGGGCGGTACTGTCTTTTTAATCCTACTCTTTATTTTGTGACAAGATTTATCATTCAATTTTTTATATGATACCAACTATCATAAGGATGGTGTGGAGCTTAGAGTTATCTATGGTGGAAATGAGGCAATTAAATTGCCTTCATTTGAAGAATACCAATTGATTGTTGTCTACTGGTATTAATAAGGTGTCACTAACTACTTTTATCAAATTTTTCGAAGTAAAGGTTGAGCTCGTCAAAGACCGGCTCCATTTATTAAAAAGAAAAAGAAAAAACAACAACCAAAAAAGAAAAATTAAATAAAAGAAAAGAAAAATAAAAACATATGTAGGATGTAACAAAGCAAATTGCAACCTAGTGCAGTAATAATAAACCAAAGATCCCAATCACAACAGAGAGTGATCCTAATGATCTAAAGATCTATAGCAGGAGTGAACGGCGGGAAGAATATTCCCGTGGTACACTTAATTTTTACATAGCATTTTATCTAGATTTAGTCAATATTATCATTTACATCACGGATAAATAAAAAAATGTGTGAATCTGTATTATATCATATGGACAATGCTTTATACTTTTTACTGCATTTGTTTTTATATTTGTACTTATATATACGCTAATAAGATGATTTCGTTTTATTAGTTGGCTTGTGAACTTTTTCGAAGACAACGTTCAAGATGGCTGAATTACCAATTAATTAGCCAGTGAAAATAAATGGTGAGATACGCGCTCAATAGCATTATTGTCGTGGAATAAAATAAAAGTCATTTTATATACGTTATAATAGTGACATATAATAATGATTTAGAGAAGAATTTATCTCATGACAAAATCTAATGTTTTTTTGTAAGATGATTCATCTTAGTCTTGTATTAATTCTTTGTATTCATATGCAGGATATGGAATGTATTCATATGCAGGATATGGAAGTGGAACAAAAATTAGAGACAAGTCGTTTCATATCAGAACGTATTTTTATTTTTATGCTAATATGTGTTAAATTGTTTGCTACTTTTATTGTGTATTGCAAGAAATTATAAAATATGTTTGTAATGCTATGTCGCCTATGGACTCCTATTGGTTTTAATATGATATGATCTTTGTACAATACAAGTAGTTTGCCATTATATATAATTAGAGGATTTGGATTCCCCACATTTTATTGCATTATGGATCTGCTAAAATTAAATCTAAACCATTAAAATTTAATGGATGGTTGAGATTGATTGAAATGTACAATTTTAAAGAGTTTGAACTTTAGATAGTCCAAATCCATAATGAGGGATTTGAATTCTCTAAAGTTTCAACTTTCTAGAGTTGTACATTTCAATCAATCTCAACCATCCATTGAATTTTAATGATCCAGATTTTATTACACCGTAGACTCATTTATATAACATCAATTATTGATCTGATTGAGCTGTCCCCAATGAGACAAGACCCGGGGAGGGAACCAGCAGCAAATTCATAGTGGAGCTGTAGAAGAATTCAAAGAATTGGGCAAATGTTGTTGGAAATCGGGGATTACTTGAACATTTTTGAAGTCGCGAAAACACTGTCAGATTGAAATTTATTTGGCCGGATTACCAAAATTTCAATCGGATAAAATCAGAAAGAGAATTACGAACAAGAATTTGTTTGCAGTGAAATTTCAACCGAATTTTTCTGTGTTTTGCCAATATCGTTTTGGTGAAATAAATAGCCAAAACGTCAATAGACATGTTGTTTGGGGTAGCAGCCATGTCTAAAAGACATGTTTCTTCCGAGATTCAGTTATGTCCAACAGACACACTGTTCGGACAAAAATTCATTTTCTGATGAATTTTTCAAAGAATGCGTGGGTTCAGAGATAAAAAATTTTCGAGCTGACCTGGCAGCTTGACCCCATCCCGGGGCGCTGCCCCAGGACCCTGTCAGGGGCTGCCGCCCCTCAGACCCTGCCTAGGGGCTCTGCCCCTAGACCCCGCACCTGGGGCGCTGCCCCCAGACCCCCAAATCATAAACAGAACCCGAACAAGTGTGCACTCCGCACTCTCCATACTTATTCGGTGAAATATCACAATCGCATTAGTTAAACTAATTGATCCAATTACACTAAAATATTAACAAATGTTGTGGGAGAAATCGTGAAAATGGAGAGAAAAGTATTCCCCAAACACGAATCTTTAGCTTCATTTTTTGATAAATAACTCAACAAGAAAAATTCAGGGTTACTTTACTTAGAGATTAATGAAGAAATCATTGGATATCTGATGTATACATGGCCCTCTTCATTGCTCGCTTCAATCACCAAGTTTGCAGGTTCTATCCTCTACCTTATTGTTACTTATATCTTGTTTTTAGCATGCCCACAACGTGTTCGATTAAATGACTCTGAGAGGTTTTACTTGAATATTTTGGTTTATCTGTATCTTACCCTTTAATTGTGAAACAGTGAAGGAGAAATACAGAAGGCAAGGACATGGAGAAGCACTAATGAGGGCAGCAATAGACAAGTGTACAAGTAGAAAAGGTGCAGAGAATACCACTTCATGTTGATCCTTTCAGAACCGCTGCCATTAGCCTCTACAACAAGCTTGGTTTTCATGTTGATGTTTTGGTACAAAGTTACTATCCTTCTCATAGAAATTCCTATCAGGATTTCAATTTGGATTAATGGGTATGTGCTTTCATAGACTGAATCATCCAATGGGATGAACTGAAACTGAAGGCTGACGTTCAATTATGGAGAAATGGAATTCGTAATCTAGTGTATCCAATAGATATGTTACCATGAAAAATTAGATAATAAGCTCAGCGCTACTTGATAATTTGCTAATTGTGAGAATTTCATGTTGGTTTTCTTTTAGTTATTTCCATACTCCATTTTATTTTATTTTTCTTTTTTTATTTGTATGGTATTTTTTCTTTTTAATAAAATTAGTGTTCCATTAAAAAGAAGTTTAATGAATATCTAGCCACCTGAACTTTTAAAGCGACCTCTTAACTCCTTTAACTTTTAAAAAGTGCTCCACTTAGCTAACCCCCCGAATGCCACGTGTCAGCTTCTGATAGGTTTGACTTTTCAAAAATCTCATTTTTCTAATTTTTTTCTCTCCAGTGAATCAGCTTCTGTTATTTCCATACTACATTTTTTATTTTTTTTTTATTTGTATGGCTTTTTTTCTTTTTAATAAAATTAGAGATTCATTTAAAAAATGTCAAATGTATAATGGACCCTGAATTTGACAGTTTTTTCCTAATGTCTCCTTAAACTTTCAGATGATCCTCTGAGTCCCTTCAATTTGGCACAAATGATCCTTTGAGCTCCTTTAAGCTGGTAGAAACGACCCTTCGGGCTCCCTATGACGCTCTACATAAAGAAACTAGGCATGCAAGCTTGAGGAGTTTGGCAGGTTATTTGTGTCAACTTTAGGGAGCTTAGAGGGTCAGTTTTAGCTCTTAGATCCCTCAATTTGACGAGGGTTATTTATACCAAATTGAATGAGTGTAGAAAGTCATCTGAAAATTTAGGGAGAAATTAGGGAAAAGCTGTCAGGTTTAGGGGCCATTATGCATTTTTGCCTTAAAAAAATTACTTAACAATTGTGCTCTTTGAAATGCTTTCTCATTTTGTTTTTTTCTTCTGCCTTAATCAATGAACATCTCCTTTTTAAAATTATTATTGCTAGTATTATCTAGTCCACTTGTTAAAATTCGAAGCAGACTACATTTCGACTGAGATTTAAATCACAATATATAAATATTCTATTAACAAATAATACTCTTACACATAAAGTATGATATTATATATTCACTCTTTAATATTCATCGTTTCACTACATTTTTTTTCTTTTTCTCTCTTTATCTTGTCACCTTTTTCAATCACTTCTTCTTTTTCCTGTTTTCATTTTCTTCTTTTTTATCGTTACCTTTCACCTTCTTTTCTTATCTTTGTTTTTAAGTTTGACTTTTACTATAACTTTCCTTACTTCAATTATTATTATTGCTGCAATCCCACTCGGCCACATAATCAATCACAAAAGCCATAACTCCATTTGGCCCACTCCTTTAATTTTTTGGACGTTTCACTGATTGATTCTTTGTTATCACTCTCTCTTTTTCTATTAATCAATAGAAGAACGTTCTAGTTTACTGAAGAAGAGCTTGTTGGAGATAAAGAAGACTAAAAAAGGTAATTAAACTAATAACAAAACACTTGCTATTTCTATAGGAAAGGTTTTTAATTGGATGATTGAATCCCTATTAAACAGCCTCTATTTATAGTACTTCACAAAAAACAAGAATCATCACTAATTCTATATCATAAGGATACATGTCCTAGCCACTAGTCTATGATCGACAAATGGCATAACACTAATCCTACCCATCCACCACATACGTGCTTCTTATCCTTCTATTCTATTTTTTATATTTTCATTCCTTACTGATTAAATTTAATTATTTTTTAATTTCAACACTCCCCCTTAAACTTAATTTTCGGTTATTCTCGACAATCCTCGTAACTAATTGAACACTTCGTACTTCAGTGGTTTCGTAAAAATGTCAGCAATTTAATCTTGCGTTTTCACGTATTTCAACTTGACTCCCTTTTGCTCAATGCACTCTCTGATAAAATGAAATCTCGTGTCGATGTGTTTACTCCGATCATGAAACACTGGATTTTTCGCCAATGCCAGGGCTGACTTGTTATCGACAAAAATATCAGTTGGATCTTGTTTTGTCATTTGAAGTTCCTTCAACAATCGGCGTAGCCATATCGCATGACATACACATGTTGTTGCAGCTACATATTCAGCTTCGCGGGTTGACAACATCACAATTGGTTGCTTCTTTGAACTCCATGTGAACGCAGTGTCACCAAGAAAAAATACAAATCCGCTAGTGCTTTTCCGATCATTTTTATCTCCAGCCCAATCCCTATCACTGTACCCTACTAATTTGAATTCGTCAGATTTTGAATAATGCAATCCAAAAGTAGTTGTACCTTTAACAAAGTGAAGTATTCTTTTCGCTGCATTCCAATGAGACTCCTTCGGTGCTTCCATGTATCTGCTCACTAGTCCAACTGCATACAAAATATATGGCCTTGTGCACGTCAAGTATCTGAGACTCCCGATCAAACTTCAAAAAATTGTCGGGTTCACGTTGATTCCATCTTCATCCTTGGTCAATTTCAAATTGCATTCGACCGGAGTACTGACAGGGTTGCAATTTTCCATTTTGAATTTCTGCTATCTCCTTTGCAAAGCCACTTTAAGAAATAAAAATTCCATCATTATTTTGCTTCACCTCAATGCCAAGATAATACAACATCAAGCCAATGTCAGTCATTTCAAATTCGCGAGTCATCGTCTTCTTGAAATTATTGAACATTTGAGGATTGTTCCGGGTAAAAACGAGATCGTCCTCATACAGACAAACAAGTATTCTATCTCAACCTTTTCCCTTCACGTACAAGGCATATTCATGCAGGCATTTGACAAATCCATTATCTTGAAAGTATTTATCGATACGGCTATTCCAAGCTCTCGGTGCTTGCTTAAATCCATACAATGCATTTTTTAACTTTAACACTTTTTCTTCATGGCCTTTAACAGTATAACCAGGAGGTTGTTGGATATAAATTCCTTCCTCCAAGTAGCCATTCAGAAATGCTGACTTTACATCCATTTGGTGGATCTTCCATCCATTTTCGACAGCAATTAAGATCACCAGTCTGATAGTTTCCATTCTTGCAACTGGTGCAAACACTCCATCATAGTCAATACCGGGCTTTGACGTTATCCCTTCGCAACGAGCCTCGCTTTATCTCGAATCATTTTTCCGTCTGCATCCTTTTTTGCCTTGAACACCCATTTGACTCCAATGGGCTTTTTGTCAGCTGGAAGTTTTGTCAACTCCCATGTCTCATTCTTTTCAATTGCTTGGATCTCCTCCTCTATGACTTTTCTCCATTTCTCATCTTTCATTGCTTCTTCAGCATCAATGGGCTAACTATCAATGAGATGACAGTATAGAGTTAATTCTTCATTAAGATCTCTCGTGACATCATAAAGTTCTTCCATACATTGGAACTTTCTTGGTCTTTGTCTAGGAATTTCACTTTCATCTTCTTCTTGTCCAGGTGATGCACTTGAAATGGGACTACTTGTCATTGATGTTGTGACAGCAGGTTCTTCTGGATCATGCTCATTATTTTCATCCATGGCGAAAGGATAAAAACTATACATGTTCTTGTCATTGTTCCACCCCTAAACGGCTTCCTCATCAATGGTGGCATCTCTACTGATAATCGTCTTTCCTCTATCAGGATCGAACATCTTGTAACCTTTAAAAAATTTAGAATAACCAACAAACAAGTATTTTTTGCTTTTGTAATCCAACTTTCTTCCCTCTTCGTCAGCAATATGAACATGCGCAACACTCCCAAAAACACAAAAATGAGAGATAGTAGGCTTTCTCCCACTCTATGCTTCCTAGGGTGTTATATATGAAATACTTGTCATTGCGGATCGATTCAAGATATAGACTGCACAACCGACCGCTTTTGCCCATAACTCTTTGGGAAAATTCTTGCTTTTTAATATGCTCCTCACCATATCCATCACTGTTCTATTCTTTCTTTCCACAATACCATTTGTTGTGTTGATCTTGGGACTGATAGGAAATGACGAATTCCAAGGTGCTCACAGAATCTTTCAAATTCATTTGACGTGAATTCTCCCCCTTTGTCGGATCGTATAGCCACTTTCTTTTTCCAACATTGCTTTGAACTTTTTGAATGCTTTAAAAACTTTTGATTTCTCTTTCAGAAAATAAACCTACATCTTTTTGCTATAATCATCAATGAATAGCAAGAAATATTTGTTACCTCCCAATGATACTGGTGTCATTGGTCTATAAACATCGGTATGAATCAACTCAAGAGGCGCCTTTGCTCGTGACATGGACTTTTTTGGAAAACTAGTTCTTGATTGTTTTCCAACAAGACATCCTTCACAAAGCTGATGGGGTTTATCAATCAGGGGAAGACCATGCACCATCTTTTTTTGGCTTAGGAATTTCACCCCTCGAAAGTTGAGATGCCCAAATCTTAAATGCCAAGGGCAATCAGATTCCTTCACGCAAGCTTTTAAGCACTTTGCTATGTCCATTTTGATATTGAGAGTGAACATCCTATTTTTCAACATTGGTACACTAGCTAGCAGCTCTTTTTTGGTTAACAGCACCAACTTTCGGTTCACCATGTGAACTTGGCAGTTTTTCTCCAACAGTTGTCCCAAACTTAAAATGTTACTTTTCATGTTTGGAACATAATAGACATTGTTGATGAATTGGTCCTCTCCATTCTTTAAATGAATAAGAATAGTTCCTTTTCCTCGAGTAGGAACTTTTGAGGAATCCCCAAAAACAACATTTCCACTGAACGACTGGTCTAGCTCTACGAACATCTTCTTGTCTCCAAACATATGGTTACTTGCACCATTATCAAGGTACCATATGTTATTTTCTTGAATGTGTTCACCTTCACGGGCTAGTAGTACCATGTTAGTTACGTTTTCTGCTTGAATGTTGTTCGCAGTTTCCTCTCCTTGCTTCGGTGGGTTCCGACATTCTACTGCATAGTGTCCAAATCTGGAGCATTTGTAGCATTGAACATTTGACTTATCACGTCCATCATTCTGCCTCCAGTATCATCTTCCTCTTCCTCATCCACGTCCACGGCCTCTGCCTCTTGTGGACTGATTACTTCCGTCATTATTGTCATTTCTTTCATTTTGTTGATTTCTGCCACGTCCTCTTCCTCTTCCATTTCCTTCATGACCTCTACCATGTCCTCTTCCGTACTGACTATAATCTCGACTATTTTTACCTTCTTTGAATGAAGCCTTTGCTGTTAAGACTTATTCAACAGACTCATCTCTTTGTCTATTTAGCCTCTCCTCATATGCTTGCAATGAGCCAACAACCTCATCAATAGTCATTGCACTTGTGTCTCGTGTCTCTTCTATAGCCACTACTATGTAGTCAAACTTCAGTAGTAGTGACCATAGAAGTTTTGCCATTATAATATGATCTTTGTATAATACAAGTCGTTTGTCATTATATATAGTTAGACTCATTCATATGACATAAATTATTGATTTGATTGAGCTGTCCCCAATGAGCGATGACCCAGGGGAGGGAACCGGCAGCAAATTCACAGTAGAGCTGCTGAGGAGTTCAAAAAATTGGGATAATGTTGTAGATGAAATTGTGAAAATGGAGAGAAAAGTATTCCCCAAACACGAATCTTTAGCTTCTTTTTTCGATAAAGAGCTTAACATGAAAAATTCAGGGTTGCTTTACTTGGAGATTAACGGAGAAATCATTGGCTATGTGATGTATACATGGCCTTCTTCACTGCTCGCTTTAATCACCAAGCTTACAGGTTCATACCCTATTATTTTTAGCATGCCCACAACCTGTTCGATTAAATGACTCTGAGATTTTTTACTTGAATATTTGGGTTTATCTGTAACTTACCCTTTAATTTTGAAACAGTGAAGGAGAAATACAGAAGGCAAGGACATGGAGAGGCCCTAATGAGTGCAGCAATTAAAAAATGTAGAAGTAGAAAGGTGCAGAGAATATCGCTTCATGTTGATCCTTTAAGAACTACTGCCATTAGCCTCTACAACAAGCTTGGATTTCAAGTTGATGTTATGGTACAAAGCTACTATTCTTCTGATAGAAATGCCTATAGAATGTATTTGGATTTCAATTTGGATTAATGGGTTTTTGCTTTCATAGACTGAATCATCCAATGGGATGGACTGAAACTAAAGTCTTACGTTCTTTTTTTTTAAAACCCCCTGGCGGAACAGTGTATTCCACCAAGAAGAAAAAGATTGGGGCAGGTGAAAATTTTAGGGTCGACGTACCAACTAGGTTGGCGCTCCCACTTGCCTACATAATACATACCCTTCTTTTACTAAAAGAGAAAAGAAAAATACAAGGTTCGGATATAGTTAGGTGAACTGAAACAGGCTTCGGCCACTCAAGTTATGAAAATAAGCATTAAAACAAAAATCTGGGACAGTATCCCACCACAAGTAATTACTATACTGCCAGCCGTGATTGGCTAAGATATCCGCCACCTAGTTCACTTCTTTGAAAATGTGAGAGACTCTAACTTGCATATCCTTTATCTTGTGTAGACACGAAGCCCACTCATGATATATCTGCCATGGAACATTTTTACTCTGAGTAGTGATAATGTGAACCACATAGGTAGGGTCGCTTTCAAGCTACACTCTGTTCCAACCTTGGTTTGAGGCGGCCATTAAAGCCACAATAGCTGTTTTCATTTCTGCCAAGAATGCATGTTTAGTCTGTAAACCAAAAGTGAACCCACTAATGAAAAGGCCCCGATTATCTCTGAAAATCCCTTTGCATCCAGCATTTGTCGTGTCCTTAATTACCGAAGCATCCGTGTTCACCTTAACCCAACCCGTAGTTAGCGGAATCCAGAAGACCGAAATCATTTGAGGTGCTTTTGATCGACGAGGAACAAGACCTAGCGTGTTTAGAATTTCAAGTTCGGCCAAAGAATTTTGAATGAAGCCCATGCCGAAGAAATCAGTCTCCCTAATAAGGTTCCACAAGCTCCGCAAATAGTAGTGAATATTAGCCCGTTTGTTCTCAAAGATGCATTCATTCCTCATGCGCCAAATGATCCAACACACATTCACCCAAGCACTCTACCAAAGGAAATAAATTTGGGGAGTGAATTTTTGTTTGGCAGCCCATAAAAATTGGTCGTTCAAATTACCCATACAGGCGATCAATTCCCATCCATAATTGCTTGGAGAAAAGGCAATGAAGAAACAAGTGATCCAACGTTTTAGTAGAGTTGCTGTATAAGACACATTTAGATTCAATCTGAAGGCCTCGTCTAGATAATGCATCATAAGTAGGCAGATAACCTCGGACCGCTCTTCAACATAAGAACGCATGAGAAGGAGGAACATAACGACTCCAAATGAATTTGTAAATAGGGGACTGATGAATGTCTCCACACAACCATTGAAGTCTTACGTTCTTGATTAGCTCAATTTTGGAGCTATATAATGTACATTCTCAATGTTTTTTTCTTTTTTGCTGAATTAATGTTTTTCTTTGGATAGATTATACTCAAACCACAGCTTAGTTGAACTCGACGGTTGGACAATTTTAGACATCAATTTTTATAGATACCATGTTTGCTTCCTGCAAGATTAAGGGTCTTTTGTGTTAATATTTTAGTGTAATTGGATCAACTAGTTTGACCAATGCGATCGTGATATTTCACCGAACAAGTATGGAGAGTGCGGAGTGCACACTTGTTCGGGTACTGTTTACGATTTGGGGGTCCGGGGGCAGTGCCTTTGGGTGCGGGGTCCAAAGGGCGGCAGCCCTGGTGGGGTCTAGGGGCAGCGCCCCTAGGCAGGGTCCGAGGGGCGGCAGCCCCTGGCAGGGTCCTGGGGCAGCGCCTCGGGCTGGGGTCGAAAATTTTTTATCCCTGAACCCACGTGTGCTTTGGAAAAATTCATCAGAAAATGAATTTTTGTCCAAAACAGTGTGTCTGTTGGACACAACTGAATCTCAGAAGAAACATGTCCTTTGGATATGGCTGCTACCCCAAACTGCATGTCTGTTGACGTTTTGGCTATTTATTTCACCAAAACGATGTTGGCCAAGCACAGAAAAAAAATACGGTTGAAATTTCACTGCAAACAAATTCTTGTTCTTGATTCTCTTTCTGATTTTATCCGATTTAAAATTTGGTAAACCGGCCAAATAAATTTTAATCTGACAATGTTTTCGCGACTTCAAAAATATCCACGTAATTCCTGATTTCCAACATTCCTTGGCCTATCATCTCCGAGGCTCAAGGTCAATACTGGGCCTAGTCTTTCACTGCTAGCCCATACTCCACCAAGACTTTAAACACGAACCCAAGATCACTGACTGTCAGGCCTTTCTCTGCTCTGATATCATTGATAATAGTATAATATTAGCAAAAAAAGAAAGAAAACAGTGAAAGAAGAAAAGGGATTGAATTTCTGATTATACTAAGCAAATAAAATAGCTCATTTATAGAGCTGTACATCAGTAGAATTAGGCCAACTAAAGATACGTTAAACAACCACTAACAGCTGTAACTTTTACCTCAAAATATGAAACAAGCAGACTCCAACTAAACCACTATTCTTTGACTCAATCAAACAGCAATTAGAATAAAGTAAATATCTAACAATCCCTCCCACGAAATCGTGGGCTGTACAAAGTTCTCCATGAGCATAACAAATGCACCCAAAAATTTTGAAATAATCAACGCTCGGCTTTCGACCGCTCCATGCTTCCTCCGGTGTCATATTTTGAACCGCAAATGTAGGGCTCCGATTCAAAATATGAATACTCCAATTGACTGCTTCAGGCCAAAAGGTTCTTGGAAGACTGCTTCTTGTCAACAGACTACGCACCATATTCAAAAAAGTGCGCTTTTTGCGCTCGGAAACACCTTTTTGCTGGGGTGAGTATGCTGCTATTAGCTGCCTTTTGATGCCATTTCGTTCACAAAAATTTGCAAATTCTTGTGAGTTGTATTCCCCGCCCCGATCTGTGCAAAATACTTTGATTTGGTTTCCTGCTTCTTTCTCAGCCATGATGTTGAATCTTTTGAAGGCTGGAAAAGCTTCAGATTTTGCCTGCAAGAAATACACCCATGTCTTCCGACTAAAATCGAAAGTGAATGTAATTATTTATCTTTTACCTCCATTTGAAGCTGGAGTTATGGGACCACAAAGATCAGAATGTATCAACTCCAATACATTTTTGGCTCTCCATGATTTTCCTTGGGGAAATGGATTTCGTTGTTGTTTGCTAACTGCACATTCCTCACATACTTCAGAAAGAGTTGGAATTTTAGGGAGACCATTGACCATACTCTTATGTTGTAAAGTGTTTAGTCCACCAAAGCTCAAGTGGCCATAGCAAAAATGCCATAACTATGTTGTATCTTTTACGTTGGCTTGCAAACATGAAGGACTCGAACTGTGAAGCTGAAGTGGAAACATAAGATTGGCTTTCATGCTAAGTTGAGCAATCAAACCCAACTTTGAGTCTTCAATTCGACATACTCCATTTTCAATTGATATCTCATAACCCTTTTCCTGCAGCTAACCAATACTAAGTGAATTGGTCTTTAAATCTAGAACAAAAAACACATTAGAAATTGTATGATAAGAGCTATCTTTGGATTGCAAAGTGACATTCCTTTCCCCAAGACAGAAACAGTGGAGTCATCACCAAACTTGACGGTATTGCGAAAGTTTTCGTCCAACTCAGAAAAAGCCTTCTTGTCTCCGCACATGTGGTTGCTACAACCAGTGTCCAAATACCATAGGTTTTGTAGGCTTTCTTCATTCCTCTGCCTCCACTCATACCTCGACCCCTTCCTCGACCTCCACTTAACTTTTAATTATTTTCTGTTGTTGCTTTTAGTGCTTGCCCCTCTTTATTCTATTGAACAATTTTCTGCTCATGAACTAACAAAGAGCTTTGTGACTCATCAATGGAAAGTTCATCAGTATCTTTAGATTCTTCTATGGAACAAACAACAAAATTGAAATTTGGAGTCATTGATCGAAGAATCTTCTCAAGAATGGTGACATCCTCCATTTTCTCTCCATGTATCCTCATCTTATTTACAATTGCCATAGTTCTTGCAAAAAAGTTTGCTACTGACTCACCTGGCTTCATACGCAAAGTCTCAAATTCTGTTCGTAGACTTTGAAGTTGTACCCTTTTTGCCTTCGCATTCCCCTGATACTTCTTCTTCATGGAGTCCCAGATTTGTTTGGAGGTTTCTTTGCAAAGAATTGTCTCCAAAATCGAATGATCGATTGCTTGAAAAAGGCAATTTTTAGCCTTATGATCTTTCAATTTTAAGGCTTCAATCACTGCTTTCTGTGGTTCTGTAGCACCTACTGCTGGTTCTGCTACTCTAGATTCAACAATATTCCATTACTCCTTGGACCTCAAGAAGTTCTCCATGAGCATGCCCCAATGATCGCAGTGACCATCAAAGCGTGAATCGCTGGTTGTACAAAGTTGTTTGAGGAAGCCATTGATTTTTAGCTGCTGCTTTTTTTTTGAAAACCAAGCTCTGACACCACTGAGTAAATTGGTGTACAAACTCGTTGGGATGTCTGCCATATAGAGTGCTTTCCACTTCCACTTAGTTAATATGATCACATTATAGAGTAATCTAGTCTCCACCATCAATACCTTCAATCAAAAGACAAATATAATCAATACAAATAATGTTGAAATAATATCGTAGAAACTTATCAACATGTAAAAGGAACAGGAACACCGATAAACTGAGTCATGTCTAAGACATTGTCCTTAAAGGATACTTGTAGTTCCTTCCAGGATTAAACAGCTTCTTCAGCCGATTGGTTGAATCAGGAACGAAAACTCAGATATATATCCAAAATACAAGAGCATGAATAAAACGAGAATGTAGAGAAAACAATTAAATCAATCTATATCTTAACTCACAAAAGAGCCGTATATGTATAGGAAATTGGGGTGAGAAATCATTGAGGAAAAATGACCATAAATTGTGCAACTTAAATGAAATAATTACAGACAGTGACCGGTAATAAGTAACACACGCCCAATCATCTATTGTATTACTAGCGTTGCCACTATGTGAAAGTAGTTGATAGGAAATTATAATGGTGACGGAAACTATACTTTCTTTTGCCAATTGATTGATGGTCGTTCAACATCAGAGTTTTCTTCGCCCAAGCGAACGTTATAGTCGAATGTAAAGTTACCTTCGGATACCGATGACTTTGAATTCAATGATTCATATTATTTTTTACCGGACAGAGGTGTTTCAGGTTCTTGGGCCGATTCAGCGGAGAGAGAAGATGTCGAACGCAAGGCTATTGTTGTAGCACCAACTTCTGTTTGAAGAGAATCAATGCTTTCATCGTTTGAAAGCTATTGGCATGAGATAGATGAAGGAGATATTATTTCAAGACAATCTTTGAATCTTGTACTCTCAGAAAAAAGAAAATTTTTTCCATGGCTATTAGATAGCTAGCTTAATGCACGCGCACGAAACTTGACAAATACTCACCCGAACCTTTTAGACGAGAGTTTTGTTGGTTTTACGATTATACTTCTTATAAGCATTTAATCATTCTTTTATTTTCATTTTTTTTTCTTTTTCTTTTATTTTGTTTGTTTTTTCTCTTATTTATTAAATTTGAGCCGATTTTTCCCGCCTCTGCTAAAAAAGGAAAAATGAAATTCGCTCTTTCTAAAAAAAATACTCCCTTCATCTATTTTTAATTATTCATTTAATTGAATCATTAAAATCAATAAATCATTTATTATGCTATTGAAATGACTAATTTATTTTTTTTATTTTTATACTAATATTATCTTTCTTTTTAATTAATAACTTAAAATTTTTATTTATATTTGACCTATTTCTTCATTTATATAAAAATAATTTATAAAAAAATAGTAAAAAGTGCATTCAAAATTAAAATTAAGAGTGACTTAAAAAAGAATTAATGAGCCAGCTAAATGAACTATCAGAGGTGGACGGGGAAGTAAATAAATAAGTAATAAAAAGACAAACATAAGCCAAGTGGGTTCACATGGAAGTTGTACGGTACTTGCATTAAATTGTCAATGAATTTCAAAATTATACTCCTAACTATAAACTAAATTTTCGTTCCAAATAAATAATTTTTTAAATTTTTTAATTCAATTTTAAATGAGTGATATTTTAGAATATTGATGTAATTTTTATAAGCTTGTCTCTAATATGTTCTTGCATTTATTAGAATTTTTTTTTTAAAATTATAATATAATAATTATGAAGAAAGAGAATTTTATTGAGGATAAATAAGTCATTTTAGTAGTATAATAAATTTTTTATTGATTTTGATGAAAAGTCTAAAAGGTCATTTATTTGGAACCGGATGGATTATAAATTAATGATGTATGCATAAACATAAATTTCAAGTTTGTAAAAATATGGATAAATAATTATAACCTCTCCGGGGATTACCATAATACGCTACTACTTTCCTATATTTTTTTCATATAATTTATAACTCCTTATAATTTATTTTCATACAACTAAAACCTTCTTATATTACATTTTCTCACTTTTCATCTAAATAATATTAGTCTTGACATATTTACCCTTATTTTAAATTCTTTATAGATTTAACTCATTTGAAAAAGTACAAAATCATGTTTTGAGTAGACTAAACACGAGCAACTTGCTTTTACACCTTTATTTTTCTTTTCCTTATATTTGTATTATTAATTAACTTATAAATATTTTGTTGTAAAATGTCATATTTTACAATATTTGTATGATAAATAAATAATAAACTTCATGTACTAAATTCGATACTTTCTCCATATATTTTTACTTGTCATCTACTAGTTTCACGCTTCTCAATAAATTAATTAATTAAATGTATGAAAATACTAGCTTACCCTTATAGTTTAATTAATGCTTTAATTTTTCAACCAATTGTAATTGATAGTATAGGGGTAGAGCTGGGGAATAATTAAAAAATATTTAGAAAAGTGTAAATGATAAGTATTTTGACAAACTAATTTTAGGCTAGAATAATTATTTTAAAAAGATGGAGGGAGTATTATTTTATGTGAATAAACTTAAGTTTATTTGATATACTTAATTTAAACTATTATTATTAATTTAGTGAAAACAAAATAAATTAGCTGGCTGACAAACAAGTAAACAAATTGGTCATAAATAAATAAATGAGATAATAAATGCTTGAAGCTTAAATTGAAGTTTTAAGATTAAACCAACTTTAAAACTCTGCTTTAGCTCATTAGAAATTGAATGAATATATCAAAGTTCAACTTCACTTGCTTTTAGTCAAGCTCAAGCTCGACTCGAACTCGTTAAAAACTTAAAGAACCCACCATTGATTAGACCAAAACTAGGCTTTACTCATTTACAACCTCAATGATGACTTCATTAATATGTATTTCTAATATAGTTTATTTTTCTTTATTTATTTATTATAGTAAACAATTTATGACTATTTAATTAATTTTATGTTTTAATTTATATCGGTAATATTATATTTCTATACACTGCATTGACTTAAAATAACAAACAAATTAGATAAATAAAAATAAAAATAGCTATTATATATAAAATAATTTAATAATAGTTGCATGTGATTAAATTTAAATTAATCTTTACTTTAGTAATGTTATATTAGTGGCATTATAATTAATTCAAAATTATTCTATTATTTTAAAACTTATTGATAGATAGAAGTAATTTTTTTATTTTAAGATTTCATTATTTTGTCGCATAATTTGTGAATCTTCAATTAAAATTTAGTAAATGGAAAATTAGGAAAAGAAAAAGAAAATTAAATAAAGAAAATTGAAAATATTTTCTACAACTAAACAAGGCCAAAGAGTTTGATTGAAAATAAGTTAAATAAAAAATTAAATGAAGCTAAGGGCAAATTTGTCAACACAAATATTATTTGGATGGAAAAGTGAAAATATAACATAGAGAAGTTATAGATGAATGAAAACAAAATACAAGGATGTATAAATTATATTAAAAAAATTCAGAGAAATAATCATGTATTATGACAGGTTATAATTATTTACCGTAAAAATATGTATTTTGTAATACACTACTCAAGTTTGTGAAGATATAAAATACTTCAGAGAGATACCTCATCAATATATGTTTCATATAACAATAATGTAATTGGTCGGAAAAGACAATTGAAGTTGTCAGTTTTGTTTGATATAGAAAAATATCTCATCTAACTTGTGTTTTCATAGCTTTAATAATTACAGAAATCAATACTTTGAAAAGTAAATCTCTATTTTCAGATTGATAAAACATTATTAAAGCTAGACAGGCAGATGCCATCACTCGAGTGCAAACAAATATGGCTGGCGCTTGCTATTATTGAATATGGTGATAGAAACAGTGGTTCATAAAAGTCATTGTATCTCTTTTTTCTTAATGAATTTACCCCGGGGCAGCCAATATGGCCCATCCCCCATACGTTTTATTGATTCAAAAATGTTAATTATTAGGTGTGATTAATAAAGTCAATTATATAATAAGAGTCGTTGTAGAGATGTAAAAATATCTGAAATTACAAGGTTTATACTATGCTTCTTGCACAAAAACAAAAACAAAAATAAATGTTTGAAAGTAATAAATCTTTCGAGTCAGTAACACCTTCAGAGATAAATTTATTTCGACGCCTCCATAACTTCCAGGTAATCACGTACCACAACGTCGAAATCTCGGCTGGGACCTACGGTAAAATGGGATCGCCATAGATCAACAAACTCCCAACACGTAGACGGCATAGCAATCGATATCCCAAATAACTTGAATAATTGGTTCTATTCTCTCAAGTTCCTCGGACAGAAAAATAATGCGTGATTCATCGTTTCGGTCGCGCCACAGAAGGGACAGCTATCGTTTTCCACTGCCCTGCATCCTCTACTGAACAAGAAAGATTTCGACGGTATGCTTCCATGAAACATAAGCCACGCAAAGAATCGAATTTTCGGTAATGAATTCGCGTCCCAAACCAACTTAAAATTCATTCTTGGCATGTTCCACCTAGGTAAGCGATAGTATTGTGAGAGAGAGGAGAGATTTCAGAGTGGGCGGCTAGGGTTCTCTCCTGAACCCTAGCCGCCCGGATATTTGGCGGCTTGTTTTCATCGGCGTTCAGTCAGGTTTCCTCCAGCGTCTGATTGGTTTGATCCCACTACTGCAAACCTCGTGATTGCAGCTCGGGTTTTGGTTTCTCTAGCGTTTGGCCAGGTTCCAACAGGATGGCACCTAGGCGGCACTCTGATTCCTCCGGCGATTTGCCTTGGTTTTCACACTCCACCGGCGTGGTCGATTCATGCAGCGGACCTTTGACGGGAGATGGGAGGAGCGAAGGCTGCTAGGTTCTTGCTTGAACCCTAGCCGCCCTGATTTTTTCGGTGACTTATTTTCACTGAAGTTTGGTCGGGTTTCCATCGGCGTCTGATCGATACAACAACATTCTCGTTGCGGCTTGGGTTCTATTTTCTCACTCCAACAGCGTTTGGTTGGTTCGAGCAGCGGAATGTTTAGCCAGCTCAACTTGGGGTCGCTGTTCTTCTAACCAGTGGCCGTTTGGCCGGCTATTTCCTTGGATTGTGTTTTATTTATCGATTTGGATCTTGCTTTGATCTGAATCGACGATTGGATGTTTTCACGTTATATCGGTCTTGCACAACCTCACATCCATTTGGACTAATCATCTCAGCCTTCTCACCGGGATTGACTACGGTGCATCCGGGGAACTTCTTCCCGCCGCTCATTTTGCTAAGGGTTAGAGTTAGATAATTAGGATCACACTTTGTTGTGTTTGGGACTTTTAGTCCATTATTATTGCACTAGGTTGCAAATCATTTTGTTACATCCTTGTTATTTTCATTTCTTTTCTTTTGTTTATTGCTTTTTCTTTTCTTTTTATTAAATGGAGTCGGTTTTATGCCAAGCTCAACCTTTAAGTAAAAAGCGATAGTATTGTCGATAGAATGAACTGGCCGAATAATTATTAGTAGCCTCACACATCCATAGAAATTTGTTCGCAACCAGGGGCAAATACATCTACTTTGAACCTCATCACTCAAACTCGCCACCTCACCGTCAAAGTAGGACAAAAACACTTCAAGGATCCATCTTCTTAATTGCCGACAACGCTCTTTGGCTAAAACTCGCAAGTTACGTTTCTAAAAAGGCTGAATAAAAGGATCTACCCCACACAAGAACTCACACCCCTGCTGAACCGTGTAAAATTTCCTGTTACAAATTAGGTATAAGTCAACAAATAAGGTGCAAAGCGGCTGGTGTGAAGCCTAATTGTTGTGCTAAAAGGACGTCGAAATATTTCCTATAACACACGGGTTTGGCTCTTGAACACCATAAAAAAAATCAACTGAAATATAAGATGCCGCCAAACATTTCCAAATAGGAGACAAAATTCGAGTATCTAAACTTTCAAACTCACCCCATGACACAAAACCATAGCGATGAACACATAGTTCGTACCAAAAGGAATTGTGGCTTACTCGCACAATCTCCAAAGCCATTTCAAAATCAAACTACAATTGGTTAATTTGAAGTCCCTTACATATAGCCCTCCTAATTCTTTAGGCAAAGCGATAATATTCGAACCCACCTTGCACAAGCTTCTCACATTAGAGTCTCCTTTTCTCAAAAAGTTCCACATTAATTGGGTTAGCTTGTCTATAACCGTTACATGCATCTTATATAATGACCTTAAATAAATCAGAAGCGAAGCCAACAATGACTTAATTAACACCACCCTCCCCCCATAGGATAAGCAATTACCTTTCCAACTAGCTAATTTGTTCTGAAACTTCATTACTAATGGGTCCAAGACGAGATGGGGATCCATTTCCAACTAAGGGGGGCACCCAAATACATAGTCAGGAATTTCTCCATTGCACCCTATAAAATTAGCACTAGATTGTAAAACGAGTTCATGAACATTGACCCCGAGTAATGAACTCTTGCCGTAATTTATCCTTAATCCTGAGATCAACTCAAAACATTGAAGCACATGAAGAAACATAGGTAGCACAAACTCATCCGCAGGTAAAAAGCAAATCGTATCATCGGTGAACTGTAAAACCGACACATCCCTTGCTGATTCTCGGATCGTAAACCACGATAATAGCCCTTCCCTCATACTAGCATCCATTAGTTGTTTCAACCCCTTGATGGCTAATAAAAAAATAGAAGTGACAGCGGGTCCCCTTATTTTACACCACGACGAATTCGAATTTGGTCACTTAGTACCCATTGATTAGAATAGAGGTTGAAGATTGTTTCTAAAGTTCCACAACCAAGAGACCCATTTAGCATCGAAATTCATTCTCTTGAGAACTTTGTTAATATGGTTCCATGACATGCTATCATATGCCTTTTGGAAATCCAATTTCAACACAAAGCATGATTGTCTATGTGAGTGAATTGAGTGTAACACCTCCGAGGCAATAAATGAGCACTCATGAATACTCCTTCCTTTAATGAAACCAAATGGATAATCCAAAATCAGAGCCTTTAAACACGGCTGAATTAGTTAGCTATCACTTTTGCAATCAATTTGTAAATTACATATATCAAGTTAATTGGTCTATAATTATTTATGGCACAAGACCAGGGAATTTTCGAAATCAATATCATGTGAGATGTTTTGATCGTATTCGGCAGCCTATTCGTAGCACAGAAGCTCTCAAATAATTGCAATACTTCAGCCTTTAATTCAGCCCAAAATCTTTTATAAACATAAAATTAAAACCATCTGGTCCTGGAGCCTTATTTTCACCATATGAGCAAAGAGCACCCCAAATTTCTCCTTCAAAAAATGCAGCAGTTAGGCGAGCATTTGATGTTGAGTCAACAAAATGAAAGGATAAGTTCCTCAGTGAGAATAGCATCGCTTGCTGCTCGACAAACAATTCCGAGTAAAACCCCCTAATTTTTGTCATAATTGCTCCCGGGTCAGTAATTAAATTGCCATCCACTTTCAGCTGATTTATATGATTAATTCGTGCTCTTGCCAAAGCAATTCTATGGAAAAAGGTTGTGTTTTCATCACCCAACAATGACCAAGACACTCTTAACTATTGGTGTCGTATACTCTAAATTCCTTAAACAAACTAAAAGTTCCATTCGAGCATTGTATAGTTTGGACCACTTCGAGGCATCTACAGGTTGTACCACTGAATTTGATGTAAGGCTGATGACACGAGCCTCTAATTCCCTAATCCTCTCCTCAACCTTGCCAAAATTAATGATGTGCCATGTCCGAATAGGTTCCCTCAATTTACATAACTTAAAATGGATGTCACGGTCTCGATACGACACTCAAATTCCCTCCCATGTTTGCTTTATAAATAGTAAGAATGCATCATTCTCCCATCATACATTAAGCAAATGAGAAGGTTTCCTCATCGTAAACCCAGAAACATGAGATAAGAATATTTTTGGGAAGTGATATGAAAGAGTTGAATATATCGTCAATATTCTTATTAATGGGCAAAGATCTAACACCGCGCAAGACATAAGAATGCGATCAATTCTCTAATATAACTAAGAATTCGACCACGTATAGTCCCTTCCATGAAGGGGCAAATTATACAACTCATAATCATCCTTAAAACTTTAAAAATCTAACATTGAAGTCGCTGGTCCCACTCTATGCCTTTCCTAAGTGTGAAAAGCTTCATTGGAATTTCCACATAAAATAACTAACCATAGACTCAGGATAATGGGGCACAATTCCTGCCATATCAATCTTCTACTTTTTGGTTGTTGGGTGTATAAATACAAACTAAGTGAACCTAAGCCTAACTGGAATTCAAACGGATAACGACCCATCTTTCTGATTCCTGCAAAACCAATCCTTGAAACAACAACGAGTTCAAAGAAACTTAATTCCCCCAGATAAACTGATAGCCGGTATACAATGAAAGGAGTAGTCACTATGCACCCAAAATTTTCATACTACTTGATCCGATACCCAACTATATTTCATTTCGAGAAGAACAAAATCATGTAGACTCCATTTTCGAATTAATGATTTTACCAACAATTGTTTACCCCCATGATTGAGACCACCCCAACATCTCCAACATAAAAAGTTTAATGATATAATAAATGACAAAATACCTTGAGAGACTGTGGCTCAGTTCTGCCACGATTCCAGCACCTGAAGAACTACATTAGCATGCTTATCTTTAAAAACAATCAATCTCTTCCCAACTTCCAGCGTTGTCTTGTTCTCGTTCACCCCTGAAGGTCTTGCTTGCAATCCTATTATAACCTTATTCATGTTGGCATTGTTATTGGTCCTTGTGAGGGTCCAAATAAGGTCAGATGGGGTGAATGACCCTTTTTTGCAGAATTAATAGACTTTAACAAGTCTTTATGTAGCATGTTTGATTATGTTCTAGATGTAATGGATTCGGATGATGCAGATATAAAATACAATGCAAATAAGTAAATAAGGGTTAGAGAATAAAACACAAGGATTTCATCCTAGTTTGGCCCCGCCTACTCCAGTCCCCAGAGTTTCCTTCCTCTGAGCTATTCCACTAGTGGATTCCTTTCCAACTGACAGGAACTAAGCCTTACAATTTATCTCTGGATGGTAACCCCTTCCCGATGTAGGCTATACCACTAGAAGCACCAACTTCTAGCTGAGTCCTTTTGTCTTTAGTAGGATATACTACTTAGATTTCTAGCTAAACCTAAGCTGATTCCTACAGGGAGATCCCACTCAAAGCACCAACTTCAAGCTATATCCCAATCTCGCTACTCACCCAAGTAGGAGATCTTTTACACTTTGGTTTTCTCAAAGGTTTTGGTTTTGGACTTCCTCAAATTTATAACTTCACTTAGGAATCCTTATAATAAATTTTGAATGGTTTGGTTCTTTGAGGGATTAAGTAACTGATTGATTTTAGCAAATTCTCTTATGTATGCTTTCTCAAAATTAACCAGCACCTTCTCAACTTATGAAGCTTCCCTTTAATAAGCTTGTATCATAAATGTAGTTGTTGTGGGATGTTGAGCTTAAAAGAAATCTTTACCGTTGATAAGGTAATATGTGGCACTTTTGGAACCTTTGATTAATCTGTTAGACAGAGATTTTGACCCATTTGAATCGTTGGGATTAAGGCTGAAAAGTTATCAGTGATTGTTTTCCTTGTTTTTTAGTGATTCACTAACTTTTACGCTAGTAGTCCGGAATGTGTGTATCACGCGCCCTTCTTATTAGTCTATGTGAATAATGTTGTTACCTTTTCTCGTTCCCGTGTCAGTGATTTATCCTTTTTCCGAAAAGTGCTAGCTGTTGTTTTTGTCTTGCTTTTAGGAAAATGATCTTTCACTTGTAGACCAAAAAGGTGGAGAAAAAAGTTATTTCGAAACTTTTCCCTTTGCCTTTATACATGTTCCTTCCGGATGACTTTTTCTCTTGGTATTCGAATGCTATTCTATCTGTAACACCCCCTTTATAGGGAGTACCACGGTAACTATAACCACCCAATAAACAACTCTACTCCACTATATAGAGTTCAATACTTATAGATTATATATGTACAAATACAAATATAGCGTTTCAAACTCCAAATTATTCTCCAAATATTTCTCAATGCTAATTATTCTCCAAATATTTCTCAATACCACTTTACATTTCCCACATTATCTAGTACATATCATTATTCTACAAACCATAATATTACATTAAAATACAAATCTACCTTGAGTCTTTCCTTATTTGCTCTTCAAGCCGATCCACTTATACCACTTTGGTCCAAGCTATCTACAAGTTCTCCACCTACGTGTATAAAAACAACTACACGCTAAGTAATTTGCTTAGTGGTGTCCATAAAAGAAATACAATAACTTTGAACATTTTTAACACTCTAAAAATAGAAACAAAGTATGTTCATAAATCAAAAACAAATTAAACAACTTTGTAAAACCAAAACACAAAACTTATATTATAAACCTTTCAAGGTACAATCAAATTTACATCCAATTTTTCCAAACACAATTAACCATATATTGCCCAAAGTAAACAAGTCATGAATAACGGTAAAATGGATACAGGAGCGGACAAGCCCGAAGCTGAAGCTTTAATATCAATGTATCGGTCAAGCCCGAAGCCGAAGCTTCAATATCAATATATTTTTATCAGAATACCGGCCAAAGCCCGAAGCTAAAGCTTCAATTGTTTGTACAGTACTGTACCCCCCTTTATTGGTGCCAATCTACCCAGACCCATATTCTACTCGTTTAATCAGGGTAATAAATCAAAGTAAACATCTTAAAAATTTCTGTATAAACCATCCATCATAATTCAACATAACTTCAGTAATTAAGAAGTTCAAATCCCAAATTTTAAAAGATAAAACTTCGATTAAAACATAATTATATATATGAATGAGATGAACCAGGATCTATCAAAGCATAAACATCATGATTAAAGAATGAAAATTTACCGACAATAACTTCGGTAGATTCTCTAGTCTCAGGCCCTCGGATTGCATAACTTCATGCCATTCCTCCCGGTCTACCACTCTGTGGTGCTTGTTGAGCCACATCATGCCCACTTGAACCACTAGCATTTCCTCTTCCCCTTCCTCTTCCACCTTGCATTATAGGAGTAGGAACTACTGCAGGTGTAGATGTACTTATCTGTTTTTGAGGACAATTTGCAATCAAATGTTCCCTTGAGCCACATTTAAAGCAGACTCTACCTTTTCCCCAACATTCCCCTGTATGCATCCTTCCACAATTAGGACATTGTGGAATATTTCCTCTGCCTCTACCTGAAGGTACACTAGCCGCTGACCCCGTACTTATGGTTTGTCTCGGTGAAAACCCTCTGAAATGAGATTGTGTTTGTTCTGATGTTCCCTTCTGTCTCTTACTTGGAGATTCTGAACTAGCTGGACCCTGTGATCCCTTTTGAAATCCAGACCTTTTTACCATTCTTTGTTGTCTATCTGAATTAATCTTCTCAATGCCCGTAGCAGCATCAAGCAAGTCATTGAACACGCTAATCTTTTGTGCAAGTAAATGCACTCTAATTTCATCATTCAGCCCATCCTCGAATCTCTTACATCGCCTCACTTCACTGTCAACGATATCACGAGCATACCTCTCGAGTTTGAGGAATTGAACTTCATATTCTGATACAGTCATCCGTCCCTGTCTTAAGGACAAAAACAATTTCCTCTGCTCATCCTTGAATCTTTCGCTAACGTATTTCTTGTCAAATTGTTCCAAGAAAGGCCCCAAGTGATTTCTCCGGGTCGCCTTTCTCTTACAGTATTATCCCACCACCTCCTAGCTTATTCTTTGAGTAGACCTTGCACACAGTCTAATCTCTCTTCATCTGTAAAATGAAACCTAGTCATACACTATTTAGTATGATCGAGCCAATCTTCTGCAATTGCAGGATTCACTGTATCCCCTTTGAAATCATCAGCTGGAAGCTTCTTGATTCTTTCAAGAGGAGTTCTCTCCTCTCTTCTTTCAATGTGAGGTACGATAGGAACTTGAGGGATTTGTATGTTTTGTAGTACTTGTGTGATTACTTCAGTAGTCATATGCTGAAGTAAAGCAGCTTGCGCTGGAGTAGGTTGTTCAGGAAACCCATAAACTGGTGGTAGTTCATGTCTTTGTTCATCCCCTTGCCTGATACAGACCGTACTCTCAGCATCCTCTTCCTCACTCTGGTTGTGACTACTACTAGCTATAACTTATTCCTGAAAATTGGATCAAAGTGGATCAATCAACTAACATAACATATTTATATCCTAAATGGCATGTACATACTAGTCCTAGAATCGCCTAAACCTCAGCTCTGATACCAACAAATGTAACGCCCCCCTATAGGGAGCGCCACGGTAACTATAAATACCCAATAAACAACTATACTCCACTATATAGAATTCAATACTTATAGATTTAATACGTACAAATACCAATATAAAGTTTTAAACTCCAAATTATTCTCCAAATGCTAATTATTCTCCAAATATTTCTCAATGTCACTTTACATTTCTCACTCTCAAGTACATGCCATTATTCTACAAACCATAATATTACATTAAAATATAAATCCACCTCGAATCTTTCCTTAATTGCTCTTTAAGCTGATCCACCTGTACCACTTTGGTCCAAGCTATCTACAAGTTCTCCACCTACGCGTAGAAAATCAACTACATGCTAAGCAATTTGCTTAGTGGTGCCCATAAAAAAAATAACAACTTTGAATATTTTTAAAATAGAAACAAAGTATATTCATAAGTCAAAAACAAATTAACCAACTTTATGGAACCAAATCACAAAACTTATATAGTCATCCTTTCAAAGTATAATCAAATTTATATCCAATTTTTCCAAATACTTTAACCACATATTGCCCAAAATAAACAAGTCCTGAATAACGGTAAAATGGATACAGAAGCGGACAAGCCCGAAGCCAAAGCTTCAAAATCAATATATCGGTCAAGCCCGAAGCCGAAGCTTTAAAAATCAATATATCGGTCAAGCCCGAAGCCGAAGCTTCAAAAATCAATATATCGGTCAAGCCCGAAGCCGAAGCTTCAATATCAATATATATATATATATCATAATATCGGCCAAAGCCCGAAGCCAAAGCTTCAATTGTTTGTACAGTACTGTACCCCCCTTTATTGGCGACAATCTACCCTGACCCGTATTCTACTCGTTTAATAAGGGCAATAAATCAAAGTAACATCTTAAAAATTCCAGTATAAACCATCAATCATAATTCAACATAACTTCAGTAATTAAGAAATCCAAATCCCAAATTTTTAAGCATCAAACTTCAATTAAAACTCAATAAAATCAATATTCATACTTTCCAGAATTTTTCAAGGTTTCGTAACCTGACTTCCCCTGCATTTTTCACTATGAAAACATCACCCAATCGAAGAACTTTCTTCTAAACATAATTAGCCACATGTCTCAGCTTTCCAAAACCACTAGACTCAAAGAAATCCAAATTGTATAACCAAAGTTATGATCAAAATACTAAACAGTGTACAAAGTTGAGATTTTCCGAAAACAGATTTCATGACTCAACTTCAAACGAAAATTTCATATTGAAAACGAACGAAATTTAACAAGGTTTCTTCTGAACATTTATTCCTTACTTTCTGTAGATATCAATAAAATCAAGAATCGTTCAAATCGGATTTATATAACAAGAGAAAACATTAAAACAAAACAGGTACACAATCTGGAAAATTTTCCGAGAAATCGAAAAATCGAAATTCGGGACACAAACCTTTTTCTATGCTCTTTCTAGCTCTCTTCTACCCCTTTTGCCTTTGATTTACTTGCAATAGCTTCCTCTACAACAGCCATATATAATTCTATCAAGATATTGCATAAATAAACTTCCTAATACCATAAATATGCTTAATCTACCATGAATTCTACTAATTAAACTTTAATTTCACCAAAAATCACTCACCTCAAACTCGGGTTACTATTCATCCGAATCTTAATATCTGAAATCCTCCTCTTCTAGTCTTGATTGACTGAAATTGATGATGATAGAGGGCTTAATGATCTATTTCTAACAAGAATTCGAAGTTAAATCGAAGAAATCGGAAGGTTTTTAGGTTACGAAAAATTTTTGATTAAAGAGAGGAAGAATGGAGAAGGAAATGAAGAAATGAGATAAGGAAATGAAGAGGCTGTAATGTATTTGTTTGTTTCTTTTTTTTTCCAATATTGCCCTTAGACAAATAATTAAATGTCCAATTCATCCTTCTTACTATAATTAGCTCTTATTTCCTCATGCCTTATATCCAATAACAACAATAACAATAAAAATAATTTCTATGATATTTTTAATACCATAGTAATTTATTATAAGCAAAATTTTGGAAATTTTGCTTCGTTACAAATTACACGTTGGATTAAATATTTCAGTACTCAATTCATTGCCTGGAGCCAAACCCGCCGCCTTATTTATATTTAGATTCGTACTGTTGGACATATGAGAAGAAGTCAAATTGTGTGATTTTCGAGCCAAAGCTACAAATTCATGATCGGATGATGGAATTCTTTTTTTAGCCCGAGTGATGACTAGGAAAGGTCTCATTGCTTGACAGATATTTTAGCTACATCCTCCCTCAAAGCAGAAACCAGAGATACCAAAATAGGAGCCAGTGAAGCTCCTATTTTTGTGCTCCTATTTTTGTAACCAAATGTTTACCTGCCAAGGGGGAGGGTGGCTGGGGACACTGTTAGTTAACCCGAATAGATGTGGGGATTGGAATGGATCACTGTTTTACTGTAGCCTAGGTACTAAACCATTAACTTCACACTATAAGATAGAAATTTCAGGTAAATTTTCCTTAGCAAGGTTAGGAGATTGGGGACACTGTCAGTAAACCCTTTCTAGTTTGGAGCATGGTGTTTGACAAAAATTTCAGCTCCATCCTTCCTTAAAGTCACATGAGGAGTTGAGCTGGGGACATTGTTAGTCAACCCATCTACACATATAGAACGCCTTTTGATAGAAATTTCAGCCTTATCCACCCTGCGAGAAGATAGCTAGGGACACTATCAGCTAACCCATTCGTTTATAGAGCACACTGTTTGATAGGAATTTTAGCTACATCTTTCCTTAATAAGACAAGTGAAGGAGAGCTAGGGACACTATTAGTCAACCCTACTACATCGGCTGGTAATGATATCCTTGAATGAACCGGTGAGCCGTTGAGCATCGAGTCAATAGGATCCAAATCCGAGCACTTAGCACACGACACTGACTGCTTGAAGTTAATGCAAACCACATATTCATCCTTACTATTTATCAATGTAAATAGTCGGCTAGTACTACATATGGGCACAGTGATCAAGCATAAGATGACATCGATGCGGTCAGGGCTTAAATAATTAAAATAATAAGCCACAATTGTTCCAAAGATAGAAGCAAGTTTTTGGATTAGTTTATCAGTAGTCAATGGAGGAGGCAAACCTAAAAAATCCATGTAAAAAGGCATTTAGACGGGATAAAATTCAATTGAAAATCACTGCACTCACTAAATATGTCCTAGAGATAAATCCAGTCTCCATCCAAAAAAGGTGTTTTGGAATCTACCAAATAAAATGCCATGAATACGAGATTACCACCCGCTGGGGCTATGAAATCGAAGGAGAATAGTCTACTCAAAATTGTCTCTACTAGATTAGGAATAGCAGATACATTCCTAACTCGCATGAGGCATGCATACAGGGTCCAAATTGCTTATGGAAATCCATCCTCTAGGTTGACATTCAATGAATTCAAAGGAGAAGCAACCACACTAGCATAAGTCCTATTCCCTCTCAGAGATTCCCAAAACACCGGTCTTGGCTTGGCCTGAGGCAAAGGATGCTTTTATAGATTTTGTTGAACTAGCTTGGTTAGGGAAGGGTATTTGGCTTTGAAGACACGCATCCTGATATTACCAATTATAATATCATTCAAACGATAAAGAACTTCATGCATCTTTAGTAAGCCATTGATTGTAATGAAACCAAAGTTTAAATTTTTTGCGCACCTTCTTCTTGCCACAAAAACAATTCTTGAAACTCAATATTTTGAGAAAACTAATCAATCTCAACGCACCTGCATCATGACTGTCCGGGAAATTTCAAAGTTAGATAAGATTACTAATATTGGCTTGTCGGCATTCGCGATCCTGAAGAAACCCTTGATGCGACGATGATTGGACTAGAGTCTAAGAGAATAGCTATTTTTACATTGATGAAGAGGCGATGATGATTGAGTAAGGGTATAAAAGCAGAGAACACACTAATCGGCAGTTAAACGGTGGCTAGCACGGCAACGGAAAAGGGATTCCATCAGCGGCTAGGGTTTAAGTTCGGGAGTTCTTCAGTTCAGTTTTCTGGATGACATTTTTCTAGATGGTAATTAAAGCAGGAAATTACTGTTTTATATCCTACTGAAAATAAGGAAAAGGAAATAAAAAATTTTCATACCTCGAAATTATGATTCATATTGAAAAAAACAATGTTTTAAAACTCCCCGCCTGGCTCCACCTCGACCCCGCCTAGGCACTATTTTGGGGCTCGCCGCCCAACTTTTAATTCCTCGGGCGCTATCAGGCGCTGGACTGACATATTGCCGCATAGGCATCACCTAGTCCGATTTTTTCCACCCGGGCACCTCCTAGTCTGATTTTTTCCTAATTTTTAAGATACCTATACCCATAATAATTATAGTTCAATTTTTTCAATTCAAAGAAGGTAGCACAGTTGGTAAATTAATGTACAACAAAATATTCACACCATACAATTTTTATTTTGAATCTCAAACTAAGAAATAGTACGCTATGAACCACAAAATAATTAGTGAGGATATTTGTTTTTAAGGAATTGATTTTAATATTGATGTGTTTTTAAGTAAAAATTAACTAAGACTTATGTTTTCATATGCTAAACTATATTTTTTTTATAAAATATCATTGTATTATAATTTATTTTTTAATTAAATTTATACTTTATCTATTAATAATTATAAAAAATAAAAAAAATTTGCAAATCCGCCTACACGCCGCTCCCCGCCCAGGCCCCACCTAAGCATTCAAAGCCCTGGCCGCCCAACTAGCGCTTAGCACTTTTTAAAACCTTGGCAAGGAACAATTTTGATAAATTAAATGATGAGTTGTTTTTATTTATTTTTGTCTAACAAATTCAATTCAATTTTGTACAGTTATAAATTTATACTAAAACAAGTTATTTTTAATTTATTTTAGTTCAGTTTCTAATGGACTTTCACGAATATCATCGAGCAGGCCAAATTAGGTATGGGGCGAACCTCATTGGACTTTTTTTACAAAAAGCATGAACCACGGCCTTGACCTACCTGATATTTTTGAACTTTGGATTTGAACCAAACTTACGAAGTCATTCCTTAGCATGGTCCCATAAGTATTTTATTTCTTTTGAATTGTTGGTGGAACAATTAGAAAAAAATGACAACAAACATATATGTTTTAACTATCGGAAAACTACACAAATGGGCTAAAGCCCGTAGATAATTTCAGCAAGAACTTTGACCCACAACTTTTTTAACCAAATCAGGGCTCCTCGACAACATTCATACGTTCCACTCAAAATCAACAACATCTCTACGTTCTGTTCTCCCTTAATTGAAACGTCGCTTACCTCTTCTCCACCATTTCTATAACTATCAATCTCAGTTTCTACCTAATTGTTGTTTGTGCAAATTTCTTCACGATTTCAATTTATAGATAAAAGTTCAGGATTGTCTTGTTGAGAACAACAGGAGTTGGAAATCATACCAAAAAGGTATGCTTTCCCGATTTAAATTGTTCGATCATAAATCCAGTTTGGTTATTTCTTCTTATTTAATTTGAATTGAGATGAGTACTTGTGCTGGTATCTTGATTAATAAGAAGTGCCATTTGAGTTATGGCCTTGATTCGATCTCTTGGTTAGTTTTGATTAATCTGCTGTTTTGTTTAATCAATTGTTACATTAGGATGTTTCTGATGCTCAATGGAGAAATTTCCGAGGAAATTTGCCTGTTCTTACTGTTGTATTTGGGACTTTTGGTGTGTTAGCCAACTGCTTGAGGGCTGTATTCGACTTAAAAGCTAAGGGAATGTCATTTGTTTGGTTTTTCATTTCTTTGGCCTACTTAGCATATCTTTATAGGGCTTGGTTTGGTTTTTCTTTTCATCATGTGGTTTTATATTTATTTTTTCTACTATGCTTGCTGCTGTTTTTCTGACTTCCTTCTTTGTTGGGTCTTATAGCACCAATTGATCAAATATGATAAATGACATTTGATTTTTAGCGAAAACATAAATTTGGATCTACAGTGGTTTGTTGAGAAGGTCTAACTGAAGTGAAATTTCTATTGGCAAATAGATGCTTATGTTTAGTTTAATTTTTCACACCTTGTAAAATTATGGTATAAAGTGTTTTTTGTTTGATTTCTTTCATAAAATAGATGTTTATGATTGAGTTCTTCACACCTTGTATAATGCTAGTATAATGATGATATAAAGTGGGTTTTGTTTAGTTTCTTTCATAAAATAAATGCTTATGTTTAGTTTAATTTTTCGTACCTCGTAAACTGCTGGTAAAATGCTGGTATAAAGTGGTTTTTATTTAATTTCTTTCATAAAATAGATGTTTATGTTTGAGTTCCTCACACCTTGTATAATGCTTGAATAATGATGATATAATGTGGGTTTTGTTTGATTTCTTTCATAAAATAGATGCTTATATTTAGTTTAATTTTTCACACCTTGTAAAATGCTGGTAAAATATTGGTTTTTCACACCTTGTATAATGCTTGTAAAATGCTTATATATTGCTGGTAAAATGTTGGTTTGTCACACCTTGTATAATGCTGGTAAAATGCTGGTATAATAGTTGTATCATATGTTACCTATTTTCAAAAAATAAAACTCGAAAAAAGTATATCATCACGAATCTACTTTTGAAGATAAAAATGAGACGAACAAAAAATTCTAAAGCGGCATATAAAAAAATTGACAAAGTAAAAAAATAAAAAAAAGAAGGAATTGCATGGTAGTAAGGAGGAACGTAAAAATTGAAAAGTGAAAGTTTAAAAGTTGACTAAAAAGTTATTTATAAAAGTAGAAGGCAAAGAGGTAAATATTTTACACAACCCCTACATTTAGTACAATTTCCCTTTAATTATCTTCCGCAGGAACTCATTAATTTAATTAATATAAAACTTACCTAATTAGATTCGGTACCAGCAATAGCAATTACATATACTTGCATTTTTACTTGAATTTTTAATTTATTATATGGTTTTTATAAAATTACCCAAGAGAGGGAAAAGGTAGGTGGGAAAGGTTCACACCGCCATTAAAAATCTTCTCCAAGGATTTTTATGAATGAAATGAAAAGTACAAGAGTTATCGTACAGAAAAATCTAGAAACATGCCGAAACATAATAGAACAAAGACTAACTAACAAAACGATACTGCGGACGTGAAACATAATCATCAGTAATGAAGCAATTAACAAACTCCGGATGTGAATTCCACCAAACGTTTCTTTCCCCCACCCCGTACCTAGCCAAAGTATCAGCTGCGCCATTTCCGTTCCTATAGATATGCTTGAAATGTATCATCATATGCATCTGAATACTCCTTGAATTCTCCCATTTTACCCAAACTGACCATGGTAGCTTGACCTTCCCCTTGAAAGCGTGATCTACGTACATTGAGTCCGTTTCCAACCAGAGACGTATCCATCCACGGTTGTACATTTTTTCAATCACAAAAATAGCAGCCATGAGTTTGGCTTTGAAAGCATAAGCTGATTGAATTCTCCCCGTAAAAGCCCTATGAGAGAACCCCCTCAGATTTTGAAAAATCCCATCGAATCTAGCTATGCAACGTGAACCATCAATATTCACCTTCATGTAACCAATAGGCAAGGGGTGCCAATTGACCTGAATAATATTCTACGGTTTAGATTGTAAAATCGAGCAACCAAGTTGCTTTAGAATCTTTAAATCAGATGCTCTTTTTTTGTAACCCACCCGAAAAAATTATACCTCTTTCATGGCCTTCTAAAAAGTTCTCAGACCATTTCCCATAATCGGTATTTCACCCTTAAATCTTGCCAAAATTCTAGTACGCCATATAACCTAAAAACCTATTAAAACCGCAACACTCCAAATAACACGTAGTTGAGGATCGCACCATGTATCCATGGCGTGCAACATTAGATCCCGGATGTTTCCATCTGAATAAATGGCATGCCCAAAAAAATCAGTAACAGCCTTCCATAAAGTTAATGCAAATTCGCACCAAAGGAACAAGTTGTAGCGACCCAGTCCTAACAGGGGTGGCACCGGGGTAGAAGACCTGAGCAAAGAGCGGCCATGAAGGATGTCAATAGGGACAGGAATGAACCGAATCCACACCCCAAAGAGAGGGTTTTGAGATTGTGTTGGTATAGGATGGTACAATTGAGAACGGTTAAGGATTTCGAGATTGTGATGGTATGGGACATTACAATTGAGAAAGACTTAAGAGATTTGATTGGTACTACCTATACCAACAAGGTGCACCTTCTTTTCGGGAGCCTACTTGGGAGAACTCCAAAGTTAAGCATGCTTGACTTAGAGCAATCTCGAGATGGGTGACCTCCTGGGAAGTAATTTCCAGGTAGTGAGCGAGTGAGGACAAAGCTCACTAGAAAGACTCGAGTTGGTTTATAGGGGCAGTCGGTCAAACCCGAGGTGTTACACAAGTGGTATATAGTCTCCCCTTCTTTACCACACATCAAACAACACGACGCAGTATAAATATCCTTTATCTGTAGAATATCATCCATAGATAAATGCCCCCAAGCCAACCGCCAATACAAAGTCGATCTCTATAGTGGAAGGAACGCTTTCCATACAAAGGTGGCTCTCGATGATTTAAGTTTTACAAAACGTTGTAGGCACTTTTAACCGAATAAACACCATTGAAGTCATCCTCTCAGCACGCAAAATATCATCGAGCGAAATAGGAACATTCCATTCCCCGTTTTCCAAAAATCCCCAACCGAACCACTATGATATTTTCGCTCCTCCGTAAAGTTCATCCTGGATGCGAAGTTAGAACCGACCTAATTATCAAACGAAAAACTAGCCTTATGTCCATCCGAGATTAATCATTTAGTGTGATCTCGAATAAGAGCAAAATTCGATTTAATTGAGCTCCAGATGGCTGACATAATTGGTAATCTCCTAAAACCCCATTGCTAAGAAAAAAACCGCTTCTTAAGAGTAGACATGATAAATGTATTATCCTCAAGAAGCTCCCAACTCAATTTCCCGAGTAAAGTCTCATTAAATTTTTGCAAACTTTTGACCCCCAATCCCCTAGATGGAATTGACTTACAAAAAACATACTAGGGGATCGTAACTAACTTTCTTTGACAAATCGAACCCTTCCAAATAAAATTCCTCATTGCCTTTTACAGTTCTTATAAAAGCCTGGCCGGCCAATGATAAACAATAAAAGAGTGTATAAAAGAACTCTGGATGACCGAATTCACTAAGCAAATCTGACCAGCCATAGAGAGGGATGATCCAATCTAGCTTGTGAATTTTGAAAGGATCTTATTCGCAATTTTTCTCAAGTGCAATCGTTTGGGCATACCACTAAACAGAGGAACCCTATTAGAGTAAAAAGGGGCATCCATCCACCGTAATCCGAACATTTCGGCCAAATTTCTAGCCTGGGCAAGAGTAATCCCTTTCCCAAAATAAATTGAGATTTTACTCCAATTGACTGCTTGTCCAGATAAAGATGCATAGTCATTGGAGAAATCTTGTAAAGCCTTAAAATTTGTCTTAGTAGCTTTATTAAAAATCACAATATCGTCTTGATATAGGATATGACTCAGGAAAAAAGTATCCGTAGTGTACCTCATTAGCGCAAAAGACCCGTCTGCCACCATCTTCTGAATCAATCTGCTTAAAATCTCCTCTGTAAGGCAGAAAAGTGATGGAGAAAGAGGATCCCCTTGGCAAACCCCTCCGGAGAAACTAAAATATCCTAAAGACTACCATTCAAAGAAATAGAAATACGATAAGATGATAAAATCTCCAAAATCCATTCACCAAAACACAACGAAAATCTAAAATGATCGAGCATGTCAAGAAGGAAACACCAATCTAAGGTATCAAAAACCTTCTTTATATCAATTTTAAGTGCCATACGTCCACTGAACTCCCTTCCATAAAGAACATTTATTCCCTCAGAAGCTAGAGCGATGGCATGAATGATACGCCTCCCCTTAATGAAACCGAATTATTCATTACAGACAATACGAGAAGAAATTATCCCCAAACGATTCGCTAAAATTTTCGTAATAACCTTGAAAATAAAGTTTGAACAAGCTATTAGTCTAAAGTTTTCCACAACATCAGCTCCTTCAAATTTAGGAATCAACACCATAACACTAGAATTTAAAGCAGTATTTAACTTCCCATGCTCGCAAAAAAACCAGACACATCAACAAACATCTTGTCCGATCACAGCCTAAAAAGACTGATAGAATTTACCAATAAAACCATCTGGCCCAGGTGCACTATCCCCCTTCATAGAAAAGACCACATCCCTAATTTCCACAACTATAGGCTTCAGAGTTAAAGAAATATTCTCCTCCTTCGTAACCATATAGGGAATAACCTGTCGGACATGCTCAATCCGTGGCCAATTTTTCCCGGGATTTTTGAACAAGTTTTGATAAAAACTCGCGATATGACCTGAATAGTAGGCTAATCTATAGTTAGATTGCCATCAATGAGTAAAAAGGTGGTGCCTAGCAAAGTTCGACGCAAACCCAACTGCCGATGAAAAAATTTTGTATTTCTATCTCCAACTGAAAGATAAGAAACCCGCCCTTTCTCCCGAAGGTAGATTTCCTCTCGATTAAGAATAGTATCAAGATATGCATGAGTTTAAAGTTCTTGGCTAGCCAACTCATCTGTGCAACCCTGAATTTTGATGTCGGCTTAAACCTCAGATAACTTATTTTGGGAAACGCTAATACGTTGCTTCAAATCACCAAAAACATTTTTGTTCCAGGAACGCAATTGACACTGCAGCAGTTTTAACTTGGTTGTTAAAGCATACATGGGATTTAAATTTGGAAAAGCTAACCAATTGTTGGTGATAAATTGGTATAGATTCGAGTGTGTCAACCACATACTTTGAAACCTAAAGCGTGGCCTCTTAACAGTGCCCAGATTGCACTCAATCAATAATGGATTATGGTCCGAATGGCATCCAGGTAATGTTGAAAATTTAACCCTATCCCATGCCGCAATAAAATCAGGGTTAACCATTGCGCGATCTAAACGTGACTGAATATTATCCGCCCCCTACGACCATTGGACCAAGTACAAATCGAGCCCTGCATAGGAAGATCTGAAACCTCTGCATTGTCTGCAAAAGAAATAAACTCAGGACAAGATTGCATGTTAATATCCCCTTCTATTTACTCATGCGCACCCTGAACCACATTAAAGTCCCCAAGAACAATCCAATGACCATTCACCTGTAAACTCAACAAGTCACACCAAAGCCTCCTACGGCCAGCAATAAAATTACTATCGTAAACAAAAGATAAAATGAGATGATGACCCAAGTAGGATCCATCAATAGTAATATGTTGATCTGAGCTAGTCACAAAAGACTGAACAAAATTACTATTAGAAAAAACCCAATTAGTAGGTAGGGACCTATTACTTGAATTGACAAAAGACAAATCCATCAAATTCCAACCTAAATTTAATGTTGAATAAGACTCTTTGCTATTATCTCTTGAATGGGTTTTATCTTCCTTTTAGTCTTTATCTTCAAATGGTAGTAATATCCCTTCCGTTATAGAATTAGGAAAGAGATTAAACTTCTTCCTTAAATTGGGCTCTTCCTGAATAGAATTTTCCCTAATTAAGTGTGTCCTGGATCTGGAAATTTGCGTGCCTTGGTATTGATGTCATCTTGATCATTCTGGAATGCTCTGGGATCACCAGGATCAGCTATTGCTCTCGCTGTCTGCATCAGGACCTCGGTGGAAGGCTCTTTAGTTCATCTTGATGTTGAAACAAAGAATCATCTCTCCTCTTCTCTCCTCTTATTTGATGTCATCGGAGTAGGTGGAGCCACCGCTACTACATATGATGCTGATTACATTTTCCCTAAATGCTTACACACATTTCTCACCGCTACGACAGACCCGCCGGAAAAATTCTTTGTTTAAAGTTTATCACATGACTCACTGCAGGTACTTCTTCGATTTGAGACTTTGATGGATATTCCGTTGGACGACTATTGTGTTGGCTTTCATGCACCGAGGCGATGAAGATCTAAATCGTGAACTTTAAGAGCATAAAATAAGGGGTTTGCTTATTTTGGAATGGTTTGAAGCAATGTTATCAAAATCGGAAACCGGTAAAAGTAACGGTTCACAATTTTTATGGTTCAATCGAATTCAGTTGTGGTTCAACCACAGTTCAACTGTGGTTCACCACATTTCAACTATGGTTCAACCACAGTTCAACTGTGATCCAACTGTAGTTTTTCCAGTTGAATAGACCTGTTTGGTCCAATTTTAATAATATTGATTTGAAGTATGAAAAAATGATATAGCTTTAGAAAGATTTTTGAATTTATATTAAAAAATTGAAAAATGATAAACAATAGTCCAAATTAAAAGAATTAGAGAAGGAAGGTATGAAATCCAAAATTTTGTGGAGAGGAAGTTAATTTTTTTTGGAAAATTGATTTTGAGGGAGAGGTGTTGACTTTTTTTCTCAAAATTATGAGTTTCTCAAATTACCTTATGCTACTCACCTTTTTTAATGGTGTTAAATACTCCCTCTAATTTTTTTATTTATCTTTTAATTTTTCTAAATTAACTTTTTTAATTGCCATCTTGGAATACCATTGTATTTTTCACAATTTTCTTTTTAGTTTATCCCTATATTAATTAGAATAGAGATTATGAGTTGATAAAATCATAAGTAGGTAATTAAAAAGAAAGTGAGTTTTAGTATAAGAATGTAAAGGATTAATTAGTCATTTTAACAATACAATAAATATTTTATTAATTTTGTAAAAATTCTAAAGTGACTCGTAAAAAAAGGAGGGAGTATTAAAAAACCGTAAAATCAAAGGTTATATTTTTAAAGTTAATCCTAATAAAATATTTCATTTTTTTCATAAAAATAAAAAAGACTATCTAATAAGAAAAGAATTTTACAAATAACGTTATTTACTTTGAAAATTTTGATTGAATATATCCCCTCAATCAAAATACAGTAGAATGTTATGTCGAAGGTGATAAAATTTACTCTGGACATTAAAAAACATTAGCCACATGGCTAGTTTTCACATTTGATAAATCATAATTGCAGAGTTGATAGGTGACCCTATCGACTTTTTCTTATGACATTTCTGATTCATTCCAATCAATTTTTACTTTAAACTCTATAATTTATAGTTGTTATCGTGTTTTTCTTCGATCCTTTCACTTTAAATTTCTACTTCAAAATAAAAATATTATTATTTTATTTAAATCTATCCAAACCAACCCAAAATAACAAACAACCAATCAAACTCTAATTTAAAAATATTTCTGTAAATAGTACCACTCTAAATTTCAAATCACACTATTTATACTTCAAAATGGGTCAGCGCAAATCCATTTCATTTAAAACTCCAAACCCCACTTTGGAAGTGGGGTTGGAGATGCTTTGCAGCTGGCTACTTAACCAGCTTTAAAATTGAAATTGAGTTGTCAAGTTGTCTCTAAACATGACTCCTTTCTTCGCTTCACTTTGCTCGGCTACTTTAGAACATCAGCTTCAAAATTTCATTCTCAGGTATTTGTTTTTTAATCTAGCTCTACTCGATCTTTCTGGGTCGAAATTGGATTATTTATTTGTTTGTCTACGTGATCAATGTCTCTCGGACTTGTGGTTTTTTCAGCTAGTTGGTTCTTTTCTTCTCTTGATCACTTTGCCTGCTTGAGAAAATCAGCTTCAAAATTCAGATTGAGTTGTCAAGTTGTATCAGGTTGGATATTTGATTGTTTCTTTTTTTCTCTGTCCTAAACTTGTCCTTTTTTCAGCAAATTGATTCCTTTCTTCTCTTCGCTTTGCATATCTCAGCTCTTCTCTCCTTCAAGCTTGTCAAACCCTGTCGACTTTTTCTGAACATCAGCTTCAAAATTAGAATCCTCAGTTATTCTAATCGATCATTTGTCTGCTTGTTTCATTTCTCTAAACTTGTCCTTTCAGCTAGTTGAATTCTTACATCTCTTCACTTTGCAGAACATACTCATCTCAGCTCTTCTCCCTTCAAGCTCGTCACACCCTATTGATTTTCTTCTACTTCAGAGCATCAGCTTCAAAACGAATTCTCAGGTTTTATCAGGTATTCTAGGTTGAAATTATATATGAAACTTCCTATCAGTGTTTTTGTTCGATTCATGTTTGTTGTGAATTTGAAGGTTACTTCGAGCATGTATTGAGTTGCAAATTTGATAAGGCTACTTTCATGCTCCACTGTTGCTACAGTGAATGCTTGCCTTTGGTCTAGTTAGTTAGTTCCCAGATATTTTTTATGTGCCGTAACACATGGAGGATGGTTCATTGGCAAAAGTATCTTTTTTTAAATAAAGGCAATTTATTAAAATCACATAAACATCACAAGTCTATAAATAAAGATTAACCTCAACTAAGATCTGGACTATACCTGCATTATTTCCACAAAGATTATAGAAATATCCCGAAGGGAAACAAAAGATAACACGATGAGGGTTGTAAAAGATAAAACAACAAAACATAATTACCTACCATATTCTTGCCAAACAACATGAAACACAAGCTCCTAAAGTTGTAGATTTGCAAAAACAACAAGCACCAAAGACTAGATCCAAAGGGATCGTTAACCAAAAGACCTGTCTATTTAAAAACATGTATGCCATAGGACAAATGGGTAAAAAAAAAACCATATCACGTGGTTTTGAACAAGAGGACTTTGATTCAAATTATTCAGAACCTGAGAGAGGTTGGGCAGATTCTGCGGAACAAGAAGAGGCAAAAATGAAAAATAAGGCCAAGTAGTTTACACCTGTTAGGCAAGGTTTTGTATTCTTTTCCTACGATAACAGATTTTGGCGTGAGATGGATGAGGGAGACATTATCCAACTCCCAAGGAAACAAAGGGTATATCGATCGCCGCCAAAGAGCAGGCTAAACGAGAGCGCAAACCTCCACATAAGTTTTCTCCTAGTTGATAGTCTTTTTTTTATTTTCTACCGTTATGGCTGTTTGATTTTTTTAATTTTTTTTGTATTTTTTCTATTCCTTAATAAAACGAGCTTAGGGGAGAGTTTTTAACGGCGGTGGGGTTGCCCGCTTGCCTTTTCCTCTCACTGGGTAAATTCAATTAAAAAAATATAGATTTACGTGGAAAACCCTTTTAAAAAAATCACGGGGCACGAAAAAATAACTCAACTAATGAATAATGGAAATACAACAACAAAGGCTGAGATATAAAATAATTTTAGGAGAAAATTTGAAATACCCAATTTTACTCACTATATAAAATCACTCAATTCCCCCTATGTAATGTTTTCTCAATCTCTTGTATGAAAGATACTCTAAAAAAAGGGAAGCTCTAGTTTTTCTCTTATGGCTTTGGATTACGGGATTATGCCTATTTATAGGCAAAAGCTACATCAAATTTTCAACTTGGCAATTATTGTGCCAATTGTAAACAAAATTTTCAAAATACTGCATCTAACAACCACCACCTCCTTGTTTGACATTTTATGAGACAAATAAGCTAGCCTAATTAATTGAGGCCACTCTATTAATTTGATGTTTGAACTCATCTATTCTCCCCCTCCAGACTCAAGGGGCATCAAGTAAGCTCCTAATTGGAGTTCACCTTATCAGCTTATTGGACAGTTCAAACTTCTCTCGATGAATTACTTTATTCAGCATATCTGAAGGGTTTTCTCCCATTGGAATTTTTTCGAGATGAAAATCTTCTTTTTCAAATAGTTCTCGAATCCAATGATATCAGATATCAGTGTGCTTTGTTTGAGAGTGATACATTATACATAGTATTCTTGCTCAAGTCAATGGTACTTTTTTTTGAAAAACCCTTAGAGGGACAGTGTATCCCTCCAACGGCTAAAAGTTTGGAGTGGGTGAAAATTTCAGGGGGGAGTACCCAACTAGGTTAGCTCCTCCGCTTGCCTACAAAACACCCACCCCTCTTTTATCAATAAATGGTTCTTGAATCAAGAACCAATATCGTTTACATCGTATGTTACAAAATGAGAAAGCTCGGATTCATAAATAAATCCAAGACTGAAAAGCAAATAGAATGCTTTCTAGAATTAAAAATGAACAGCCCAAATTAATGCTACCCACAAGTATATCCCCATTCTAGGTCATGCCTTCAAATATAGGTCTGTTTTGCCTCTTCTATAAATTCCAAGAAATAATAAACCACAGTGACGTACCAAGCTCACGATAGACGCCTTCCCTAAAGAATGAAGGCCATAATTGTAGGAAATCATGTCCCGATTGTGGCATAACCGCCGAAATTCCCAACCATTGGAAAGCATCCCTCCATACTCTAAAAAACGCCGACATGAAAAACGACAGTGGTTTAGGGATTCCGTGCAGTCGCAAAAAGGGCAGATTTCTGAGGTGACGGAGTTACAATTCTAATTCCATAAAAACTCACGTGTAGGTAGCTTTCATAAAATACGAGCCTGTCGAAGAATTTATTTTTGGTAATAAAACCGCATCCCAAATAAGATTGTAATCCTTTGAACGGTGAGTCCAACGTTCCTGTTGATAATGTCCATGAAAGAAAGTAGTTGAGAATCCCTTTTTTGCACCAATGTCCCATAAAAAATGGTCATCAATAGACCCAACAGTTGGCTGCCTCGAGGCTTCCAAGCCAATAGTAAGGTTTGGATAGCGTTGCCCAATCCTTGACTTCATATCCATACAACGATGCTGCCTCATAATGCACAAACTCCTTTTCCAAAATGGTCGAGTTTCAGGCTGGTTGGCAAAAAGAAAATGCCATCCCTTGGAGATAGTAGAAAATTTTCTATTACAGATAACAAATAAGTCCGGATAGATGGACTTAAGAGGTGAATTGGAGGTCCAGTTGTGATGCCAAAACAATCTCGATTGCCCATTTCCAATGCGAACTCGCACATGAGTATTAAAGAAATCCCAACTCCCATCAGTTTTGTAACAACATTTTAGAATCCCACGCCACATCGGAGAAAAAGCTTTAGAGTCTTGAATGACCAACTCATGCCACGAACTTACTCTGTATCTATGAACACAATAGATGTACCAAAGGGAGTTCAAATCAGCAACTCACATTTTCCAAATCCACTTAAAAAGCAAGCTTGTATTGGCAAGCCTAAGTCCCGGATTGATAGACCTCCCAAATGTCGCGGTAAAGAAATAGTGTCCCAACTTACTTTGTAGATGCCACTTGTGTTTGAGTCACCTTGCCATAAAAAGTTATGCATCAAATTATTTAAAACAACAATCATCGAGGAGGGAATTCTAAAAAGAGAGCATAAATAAATTGGGAGAGAAGATAGTATTGATTTAATGGGGATGGTTCTTCTAGCATAGGATAAGCAATTACCCTTCCAATTGGCTAATTGATTCTTGAATTTTGTGATCAAAGGGTCCCAAGCCGTGGTGGGGGGCTGGTTTATGCAAAAAGGCACTCACAAATATTTGATTGGAAACTTTTCCACCCTACAACCAAAACGGGTCACATATGAAGCCAGAGAACTCTCGGTAACGTGAATGCCCATTAATGCACTCTTATGAAAATTTATACATAGTCCTGAAATTAGCTTAAAACATCTCAAGATGCGAATAAATTTCAGGATAGTAGATTCCTCTGCCGGCAAAAAACAAATAGTATCATCTGCGAATTGCAATAAGTCAATGGTACTTTGACCATCGCAATATAATTTTTTTTACTATCGCAATATAATATGCAGTCAGTTTGTTTTTTACCAAACTCTTCAAAGGATCTCTTAAATCAAATCATCTCTTTTTTGCCTCAGCAGCTAAAATGTACTTCACTTTGGTTGTAGAAAATGCAACACATTTATGTAGTTTAGGTTGCCAAGAAATTGCTCTCGATGCAAATATAAACATCTATCCCAAAGTTGACTTTCTATGATCAAGATCTCTTGCTTATTGGCATAAACAAAACCCTCCAAGAATGATTTAGATCCTCCATAACATGAACACTTCTTTGAAATCCCCTTTAAATATATGAGAATCCACTTTGTTGCTTCCCAATATTGTCTTCCTAGGGTTATCTAAGAATCTACTTATAACTCCATTTCCAAGAAAGATGCGAGGACTCGATTTATCGTCAAGCTTTGATCAATTTCTCCTTAGGAACATGTGCAAATTCCTTACGGTCAAACACCTTCAGATGAAAACGTTGAACATATTTTCTAGTCCTTACTCTTTCTAGAATATCAAAATCTAGAGCAGAAGATGGTGACTTGTTAATGATATGGCAGGTTGTGCATACTGCTTCTCCCCAAAATGACTTCGGCAAGTTAGCCATTTTGATCATACATCTGACCTTCACTCTGATAGTGTGATTCATCCTTTCTGGTACACCATTGTGTTATGAGTACTAGGTACAGTCGTTTCATGTCAAATTTCATGCTTGGAATGGTAGTTCTTATCAAACTCGTGTAACGTGTATTCACCCCCACTAATGGTTCTAAGTCTTTTAGTTTTTTATTTGTCTTTCTTTCCACCATGACATGAAATTTCTGAAATGATTTGAATACTTGATCTTTTTTTATCAGAAAATACACCTACAACTTCAGTGATGCATCGTCAATGAAAGAAACAAAATACTTGTTACCTCCCAAGATCTTATTTTTCAAGGGGCCACAAACATCTGAATGCACCAAGTCAAGAACACTTGAATTTTTATTTGATGACTTGCTAAATGACACTCTATGTTGCTTGTCGAATAGGTAGTAATCAAATGGAAATAATGGTGTACCATTAGTAAAAGCTACGAGTGCCTTCTTTGCTAGAATCTGCAACCCTTTCTCCCTGATATGAGCCAATATTCTATGCCATTAGACTGGTGAAGATTCTTCTTTAACCATATGTAATCCATTTATACAAATGACTGTAATTGTTTTATATAATAGAACACTTTTTTCAATCACCAAGGAAGTATTCGATTATTGGGGAAAAATCACTATATTTTTATTCTCAAATCAAGATCAACTAGAACAAATATAAAGCATTGGGTCGAACTCTTCTTTGGTGTCAAGGTAATAGCTATGAATAGCCATCGACTTTATGGTAAGCTTCTATTTCCTACTCTCGAAGAAATTCTCGAAGCCTTCACGATCTAAGACACCATAAGATATCAAGTTAAGAATCAAATTAGGAGCGTGCCTAATCTCTTTGAGAATGAGTGTGTAGCCAGTGTTCGTTTTGATACAAATGTCACCAATTCCAATAATTTTATAAATGGCCATTATTCCTCATCTTCACCATCATAAAATTTCATGCTTTGAACGTGATGAAGAACTCCTTGTTTGGTGTAGCACGATAACTTTCTTCAATGTCGATCACTCGGTCCATCTCATCTTGACTTAAGACTTCCAAATATTGTTCTTTTTGATTGAAAGAAAGAATAACAGTCTCCTTAGTTGCTGAAGTGATATTCTTGTCTTCCTCTTGATTATTGACATCCTTTTGTTCTCTCTCCAGCTTTCGATAGCTACTTTCAAATGGCCTTCTAGTCCATAATGTTGACTCTATCCATGGACGTAGATTTACCTCTAAACTTTTCTCCTCCTTTTGATTTATCTAGATTGTTAGGACCTCGATTTTTGCTTTGACCTCTGTGTTTTCGACTACTTTTAGTAATCGTAACTTTTTGCATGGTCTCCTCATAGAGGAGAGTGCTAACAACGTGGTTTAATGACATTTTTGCATCTGGAGTTGAATTGGTCACAGATGCCACCAAGATATTCCAACTCCCTGGTAAGGAGCTAAGCAACAATAAGGATTGAACCTCATATTTAAGTGTTGTTTGCATAGAAGATAACTGATTAATAACACTTCAAAATTTAATTAGAAATTTGGCAACAAGAGTTCCCTCCTTATAGTTCATGTTAACAAGTTTCCTTATAAAGAATAACTTGTATCCAGTAGTTTTTCGGTCATAAAGATCTTGCAGCTTATCCATAGTTCATGGGGAGATGTTTCCTCCTAGACATGGTGCAACACAATGAAATCTAGCAATTGATGAATGGTACCTTTGGCCTTTCTATTTAACTTGTTCTACTCTGGATCTTTCATGTATTTCGGCTTTGCAGTGTCTCCTTCAATTGCTTCATGCATATCTTTGTAGTACAAGATATCCTCCATCATAGGCTTTTAAATTGACCCATTTGAATCATTCAATTTGATCATAGATGTTGAAGAACCTTTTATTCTAATTAATACAAGTGCCTTTATGGAACTAAAGCTCTGATACTACTTGTTAGGTCTCATAAATTCAGTGGCGAAATCAAGATCTAGAAATAGGGGAGGCGAACTTTCATTGAAATATTTCCCGGCGAACTTTTCCGTATAAAAACTAAAATGATAAATGTAGTTTAAATTGGCTCCTAGACAATTAAAAGTTATAACTAAACCAGATAAAATCGCAATTAAGACCCGTAATAAAATTTATATTCGGTGAAATTAATAATCAAAATAGAAAAGCATAGGAATAAAAATTGAAACAAGAATTAAACTTGCAATGATCTTATGGAAAATCCTAATAATTTTTTGAATAAAGCTTCTATTATATGCAAAAAAAAACAAACGAGTTGAGTGTCTTCAATTTAATTCCAATCATGTAAGGAGGCAACAATTTACATAATATTGCAGACCAAAATGTATTGTCCCAATAGGAATAATTTTGCAATGTAATGAAAGCTGAATAGAATTTCAAACTAATGATATTATTAGTTTATACTTATATGGGTTGAACTGGATTTACTTATAGCTATAATAATTTACTTTTTCCCTAGATCTTTCAAATTCAGTTCATCTATTCTATTACCTTTCATATATCTTGTGCTTGGAAAACGAAGCTGATTAACGAAGGAGAGGGCGGCTATGAGAGCATGCCGCAGTTCTATGGTAGCGATAATTGTATAGGTAAATATTAGGGCGTAAGTTCTCTGGCGAACAAGGGAGGCGGCAGCTGACCTCCGCCTCCACTGGTTCTGCCACTGCGTAAATTGAATCAGTAACAAGGTGATATGTATTAACTAACATAGAGTAGCATCAACAAGTATACAAATAAGTAAAACATTTAACAACCTGAAAACCCTTTAAAAGTGAAAAACCACGGGATACAGAAAAATAACTCAACTAATGAATAATGGGGATACAAGAATAATGGCTTGGAAAAACCCCAATTTTACCCACTACATAGAATCACTCAACTCCACGATTTTGGTTTGCCCGGAATATGCCTATTTATAGGCAAAAGCTACATCAAAATTTCAACCTGGCAATTAATATGCCAATTGAAAATCAATGTAAACAAAATCTCCAAAAGCCAGCATCTAACAACTACCACCTCCTTGTTTGGCATTTTATTAGACAAAAAAGCCAATCTAATTAATTGAGGCCACCTTATTAATTTGATGTCTGGACCAATCAATATTATGCAATCTTAACTATTCTATAGTTTCCTTAACAAATTAGGTTATGCGCATATGTATTTGTCAAATTAGACTATAAAGGTTTATAGTTGATACGTTCTGAAATTGTTTGAAATGACATTGAAAAAATTTAGAAAAATGTGAGCTTACCAACAACTTTTTCTTAGGAACTAAGTCGTCGTTAGTACTGGCAGTAAAGATCTCCTTTCATTTTAACCCTAAAATGTGAGGATAGATATAAAATGTAATCTTCTAATAAATTCGTGCATATTGTGTTCATATTATCGTATATTAACTGTTCTATTTCGTTTCTCTTGGTGTTTCAGACATTGCGCTTTAACAAAAATGGCCTCACTCGCTGCCGACGTTGGAGCTGGAGTTGGAGCTCAAGTTGCAAATTCTTTCCTAGAAAAAATAAAAAAACACATTGACTACCTTATCAAATACAAGGAAAATCTGGAGAACCTAGAAAAAGAATTAGGTCAGCTAGATGCGAAGAGGGGAGACGTGAGTCGATTCTTGAACGAAACTAAAAACCAGTTCAAAGATGTTGGCCGCACTACTGATCATTGGATAACTACAGCAGATGAGCTTTATAAAGGTGCTGGAAAAATATCCTCTGGAAACAATGTATCATGCCTCAATTTGTGTTCACGTTATTCGTTAAGTAAGAACGCGTGGGAGTATACTCAAAAGATTAAAGACAAGGTCAATGAGACACAGGCAAATGATTTTTATCAAACCTATAAACGTCAAGCAAGAGGACATGCGTTCAACATCGAGGATTTTATGGAATTTGAATCGAGACAAAGAGTTTTAGATTATGTCTTGGAGGCATTAAAGGATGACAAGGTGACCATGTGCTCTATGTGTGGCATGGGAGGGATGGGCAAAACCATGTTAGCGAAGAAGCTTGTTAAAAGAGTTGAAGAGGATCATTTGTTTGATAAGGTTGCATTCGTGACGGTATCCCAAAACCCGAAATTGGAAGCAATTCAGAAAAAAATTTTACAAGAGTTGGGGCTCGAAGGAACTGCAAAAAATACAGAGTTGTTTGCTTGGCTCTCGGGAAATAATACACTTTTGATATTGGATGATGTCTGGTCAGCATTGAGTAACGAAGATTTTGAAAAGGTTGGAGTTCCTTTGATGAATAAAAGCTGTAAAATTGTTCTCACTTCAAGAAATGAATCGGTGTGCACACAAATGGGGAGTAAAAAGAACTTTATTGTCGGTGTGTTAGAGCAGGAAGATGCTTGGTCTTTATTTACACAAATTGCAGGAAATAGTATTGAGAATTCAGGTTTAGAAGGCACGGCAAGGATGATTGCGAAAGAATGCGATGGCTTGCCTCTTGCCATTGTAACTATTGCTATGGCATTGAAAGGCAACCGCATTGGTGTATGGAGACATTCTCTTCAACAACTACAAAGTTCGAACCCCTCAGATGAAATGGATAAAGTGTATTCTCGGATCAGATTAAGTTATGATCTTCTGGACGATAAGGAAGCCCAGACATGTTTTCTTCTTTGTTGTCTGTTCCCTGAAGATTCTGATATTTCAGCTGGACTTTTGGTCTTCATCGCCAAGGGTCTAGACTTATTTGATAATGTGAGAACCATCAGTGAAGCAAAAGATAAAGCTGAGAAAAGCATCTCTAAACTTAAGAAGTCATTTTTGCTGCTTGATGGAGAACAAGATGGGTGTGTCAAAATGCACGATATTATGCGTCGTTTTGCTATCTCAATTTCTTCCTCTTCATATCTAGTAAGACACGGCAAAGAAACGACAAAGTGGCCAGAGGCACATGAGTATGAAACTTGTAGGGGAATCTCACTTATATTTGAGGAAATTAAGGAGCACCCTGTTCATTTACGATGTCCAGAGCTTGAACAACTGATCCTTTGTTTTGGAGATGGCTCAACTGAGCTCCCATTCGACTTTTTTGAAGGAATGACAAAGCTCAAAGTTCTTTTATTGGTAGTCCCATTGATATCGCTACCACTTAGTAAGCTAAAAGAACTTAGAACTTTGATTATCGGCGAGACTTCGAATCACGGGGACGAAAGAGCGCCACCTAAAATTGGAGATCTTCTGGGTCATGGCGATCTACAAAAGCTAGAAATTTTTGTAATATATTCTCTATTGAGGCCATGGAATGATTTTCCAGTGGAGATAGGACTGTTGTGCAATCTGAGGCTTCTTAGCGTCTCTGATGTGCCATTCGAATATATGCCGCCAGATGTATTGTCGAAGCTTGTGAATCTAGAAGAGTTGCTACTGTCATTTGAGTTCAGTAGTTGGGGATGCAAAGAACAAGACGGAGAAAGAGTCAATGCGAGCCTTGATGAGATTGAATCGCTTCCTCTAACCAGATTAGATGTCAGTATCAAAGAAGGTACAAGTTTCGGAGAAAAGTTAGTTAAGAAGCTAGAGAGATTTAAAATCATGATAGGGAGCTGTGCACATGTTGATGAATTCAATGACTTAGAACTGAATGCAGCATTGGGTGTTTCAGATGTAGATGCAAGCATAGTTACAATGTATCGCGTTATTCCTTTGCTAGAGAAATCAGAATTCTTGGGTTTAGACCATGTGAGAAAATTGAAGAATATTATGTTTCTGCCTCGGTTTATACAATTGAAGAAGATAGATATTCAAGATTGTGAAGATATGGATTGCCTTATTACTACAACTATGCAAGCACCTGGCTTCACCAATTTGACTCACATAATAATATACAACTGCAATAAGTTGAAATATGTGTTTCCGCTATCTATGGCTAGAGAACTGAGACAGCTGCAAAGTATAGATATAGGTTGGTGTGATGATTTGAAGGAAATTTTCTTTAAAGTCGATGATGACGATGGAAACCAGGTTAATTAACTAATTTAATGATTTATAATACAACAATAAAAAAATGTATTTTAAAAAGCAATTGTTTGTTGTTGACAGATTGTGCGAGAAAACATTCCCACAGATGAAGTTGCGATGGGGAGTGAAGTTATGTTTCCTCAGCTGAAAAAATTGGAACTTGCAAATAATCCAAAGCTTAGAGTTTTCTATGGTGGTCATGAACCAATGGAGTTGCCTTCCGTTGAAAAAATAGAAATTTGGAATTGTGATACCACAGCTATCTCTTATGGCTCTTTCCGTGCTCCAAAGCTTAAACAAGTGCTTTTAGATCGTACCAACTACTATAAGGATGGTGTGGAGGATCTTAATGCAGTATTCAAGCAATGGGTACTATCTTTTTCTCCCTACATTTTTATTTTATGACGAGATTTATCGTTCCATTCAACTCCTTCAAACTTTTCTAATCCACCAAAAATATTCATATACGTCGAATGACATACAAAAGGTTCCAAGAGATGATGATGATGACGATGACATTGTGAGTAAATTTATGTTTAACCTCAGCTAAAAAAAACTTTGAAGCTAAGTAGTGATTATTAGCTCAGGGTTATCTATGGTGGGAATCAGGCATTTGGACAATTCATTATGGACAATGCTGTATACTTTTAATTTACATTTATTTTGATATTTGTACTTACATATATACACTAATAAGATGATTTCGTTTTATTAGAAGTTGGCTCGTGAACTTCGCGAAGATGGCGTTGAAGATGGCTGAATTACCAATTAATTAGCCAAGGAAAAAAAAATGGTGAGATGCACACTCAATAGCAATAGCATTATTATCGTGCAGCAACATAGAAGTCGTTTTATATACATTATAATAGTGACATATAACAATGACTTTAGAGAAGAATTTGTTTCACGACAAAATCTAATGTTTTTTGTAATATGATTCATCTTAGTCTTATTTTGATTCTTTGTATTCATATGCAGGATATGGAAGTGGAACAAAAATTAGAGACAAGGTGTTTCGTATCAGAACGTATTTTTATTTTTATCCTAATATGTGTTAAATTGTTAACTGTATTGCGAAAAATTATATAATATGTTTGTAACGCTATGTTTAATGGTTCCGATACAATATGATCTTTGTATAATACAAGTCGTTTGCCGTTATATATAGTTAGACTCATTCATATGACATAAATTATTGATTTGATTGAGCTGTCCCCAATGAGCGTTGACCCGGGGGAGGGAACCAGCAGCAAATTCATAGTAGAGCTGCTGAGGAGTTCAAAAAATTGGGATAATGTTGTGGGTGAAATTGTGAAAATGGAGAGAAAAGTATTCCCCAAACACGAATCTTTAGCTTCTTTTTTTGATAAAGAACTGAACAAGAAAAATTCTGGGTTGCTTTACTTGGAGATTGACGGAGAAATCATTGGATATGTGATGTATGCATGGCCCTCTTCACTGCTCGCTTCAATCACCAAGCTTGCAGGTTCTTATCCTCTTGTTTTTAGCATGCCCACAACCTGTTTGATTGAGAGTTCTTACTTGAATATTTGGGTTTATCTGTATCTTACCCTTTAATTCTGAAACAGTGAAGGAGAAATACAGAAGGGAAGGACATGGAGAGGCACTAATGAGGGCAGCAATAGACAAGTGTAGAAGTAGAAAGGTGCATAGAATATCACTTCATGTTGATCCTTTAAGAACTGCTGCCATTGGCCTCTACAGCAAGCTTGGTTTTCAGGTTGATGTTTTGGTACAAAGCTACTATTCTTCTGATAGAAATGCCTATAGAATGTATTTGGATTTCAATTTAGATTAATGGGTATTTGCTTTCATAGACTGAATCATCCAATGGGATGACTGAAACTGAATTAGCTCAATTTGGATGGAGCTATATAATGTATTTCTCAATGTTTTTTCTTCATGTTGAATAGATGTTTTTGTCTTTGGATAGATTATACTCAAATTTTAGGGTGAGCTACCTCTCTGTAATTATAGAGGTAAGTTTGCGTACATCCGCCCATCTTATGCCGCTTGTGCGGGAGCCTTGTTATGTATTGGGGTATTGTTATTGTTGTTGTATGGATTATACTCAAATTTCAGCTTAGTTGAATACAATGTTTGGACAATTCTAGACATCAATTTTTATAGATACAACATTTGCTTCCTCCATATATAATTGGCAAAAGGGCCTTTTTGGGCGCTGCTGTATAGCTCATTTGCCGATTTGGTCTCTATACTATACATCTTTTCCCACAACCTGTTCCATTAAATGACTCGGAGAAGTTTTACTTGTATTTTTGGGTTTAGGTAATAAAATAGAATTCAAGGTTTATCTTCAAGTCTAACAAGACCCAGTTTTTCAGATTCCTTTCCTCAATTTCTCGTTCAGTTATAAAAGCTAACAGTTAAATGCTAACCTTCATTGCAGTATGGCTATAATATAAGTGAATAATTTAGTTTTCAATGAAGCTAGGCCAGCCAACCCTTATCTGAAATTCATGTCCTGATTTCCAAATTGATTAGAAAATGCTTAACACTTGTAAATTATTGCTAAAACTACATCGATGTTATACCATAGGATCTCAATTTACTGCTTTTAGACAGCGAAGTTCATTCCGTATTTTCCAACAATTTTCGGGACATTTTTGTATCTTACCCTTTAATGTTTAAACAGTGAAGGCGAAATATAGACAAGTGTGAGCTAGTGGATCTTTAGAGTGCTAAGTCCAATATATGAGTGAGCTAGTAAAATTCCATTTACATTATCTGTATGACACTCTTTAAATTTGTTATTTCTAGTGGAAAATCTATAAGAAAATTATAACGACCTGAAAATTTAAAATAAATTTGATGTTTTGGTACAAAGCTACTATTCTTCTGATAGAAATGCCTATAGAATGTATTTGGATTTCAATTTAGATTAATGGGTATTTGCTTTCATAGACTGAATCATCCAATGGGATGACTGAAACTGAATTAGCTCAATTTGGATGGAGCTATATAATGTATTTCTCAATGTTTTTTCTTCATGTTGAATTGATGCTTTTGTCTTTGGATAGATTATACTCAAATTTTAGGGTGAGCTACCTCTCTGTAATAGGTAAGTTTGCGTACATCCGCCCATCTTATCCCGCTTGTGCGGGAGCCTTGTTATGTATTGGGGTATTGTTATTGTTGTTGTATGGATTATACTCAAATTTCAGCTTAGTTGAATTCAATGTTTGGACAATTCTAGACATCAATTTTTATAGATACAACATTTGCTTCCTCCATATATAATTGGCAAAAGTGCCTTTTTGGACACTGTATAGCTCCTTTGCCGATTTGGTCTCTATGCTATACATCTTTTCCCATTTAGTCCATGAGCTGTGTAATTTTTACCTTATTGATCCATGTGCTATGCAACCATCGATCATTTGCCCACAACCTGTTCCATTAAATGACTCGGAGAAGTTTTACTTGTATTTTTGGGTTTAGGTAATAACATAGAATTCAAGGTTTATCTTCAAGTCTAACAAGACCCAGTTTTTCAGATTCCTTTCCTCAATTTCTCGTTCAGTTATAAAAGCTAACAGTTAAATGCTAACCTTCATTGCAGTATGGCTATAATATAAGTGAATAATTTAGTTTTCAATGAAGCTAGGCCAGCCAACCCCTGTCTGAAATTCATACCATGATTTCCAAATTGATTAGAAAATGCTTAACACTTGTAAATTATTGCTAAAACTACATCAATGTTATACCATAGGATCTCAATTTACTGCTTTTAGACAGCAGAGTTCATTCCGTATTTTCCAACGATTTTCGGGACATTTTTGTATCTTACCCTTTAATGTTTAAACAGTGAAGGAGAAATATAGACAAGTGTGAGCTAGTGGATCTTTAGAGTGCCAAGTCCAATATATGGGTGAGCTAGTCAAATCCCAATTACATTATCTGAATGACACTCTTTTTTCTTTAATAAAAGCTGAGTACCGCAAAAAAAAAAACGGACTCTATTTATTAAAAAGAAAAGAAAAACAACCGTAAAGAAGAAAAAAAGAAAACAAAAAAAAACATCCCTAGGATGTAAATAAAGCTAATTGCAATCTAGTGCAATAATAATGGATTATAAATCCCAATCACAACATATTATGATCCAAATGGTCTAACATCCCTAGCAACGACGGGAAGAGGTTCCCCGTGATGCACCATAGTCAGCCCCGGCGAGAAGGCAGAGATGATAAGTCTGAACGGCTGCGATGATGACAAAATCATCGTAAAATTCAATCCAAAGACATCTAACCGTCGACTCAGGTCAAACGAGATCCAAGCCGATTAACCAAAACACATTCCAATGAGAAGGCAGCCGTCCAAGCAAGGAATACTGCCCGAACAGGCACCACCTGAGCAACGATGAATTGCCAAAGAACAATTGTACTCTACGGCAATGGAGGAAGAGATGTGAGAACTATCCCCATGATGAAAACTGTCGGCCAAACCGCCAGTGAGAGAGGGCTACACGAAACAGCCGGAACCTCCAAAGAAGCAGCCGGGTCAAAACCGGTTAGAAGAAAACCAAAGGCGGCCAACGACCCCTAGTCGAGACTCCAGCCAAATAAACCCTCATCACCCCTGATGAAAGGCTGTTGTTGTGAATTAGGGCCACTATTCCTAACCACCAGTCGCCGTCCTGTCGAACGCGATACCGAGAACCCGATCAAGCGCCGGTGGAATAATCTGGACCACCAGACTTAGCCGCCTAATCGCCGAATAGCAGAGAAAAGATCCGGCCAATCGTTGATGGGAAGAATCAGGGCGGCTAAGGTTCAGGAAAGAACCTAGCCGCCTAATTGCCTAAGAGAGAAGAGCTCTCCATCCGTATGACACCCTTTAAATGTGTTATTTCTAGTGGAAAATCTATAAGAAAATTGTGTAAGATAATTGATTATTAGTATATATGTATGAATTAAAACATAATAAATTTATATTTCATGTCTTTAATTAGACAATAAGCTCACCCCTACGGGATAATTTGCTAATTATGAGAATTTTATGTTGGTTTTCTTTAGTTATTTCCATACTCCTTTTTATTTTTCTTTTTTATTTGTATGTCTTTTTATTCTTTTCAATAAAATTAGAGTTTCATTTAGAAAAGGTGCTTATTGAGATGCTTTCTCTTTTTGTTTTTTGTTCTTTTGCCTTAATCAATGACCATCTCTTTTTTAAAATTATTATTGCTGCATTATCAATAGCAATCTATGCCGTTTTGGCTTTTTCGTTTCCGTATCTGCATCCGTATCCGTGTTCGTTTCCTCACAGTTTCCAAACCTATATTTTTTAGATTTGGCGTTTTCCGGTTTCCGTTTTCGTATCGTGTTCGTTTCCGTGCTATATAATCGCAAAAGCTACAATTCATCTTTCCGTACTTCAATTATTATCACTGCTGCAATTCCACTTTGGCCCACTCCTTTAATTTTTTGGACGTTTCATGCTGTGTTATCTCTCTCTTTTTTTCTTTATTATGTTGGGCAGCTTAAACATACTTGAGAAGAAGAGCTACACAGGTGGGTGTCACTTGGATAACACCTAAATTGAATTCTCAGGTATTTTTAGTTGAAATTGGATTATTTTACTGTCTGTCTACTTGTTTGCTGTATCTGAATTGGATTATTCTTTTGTTGTTTGTTCTCATATTCATATAACTAGATGGATAATCGTGTTCTGTACTAAAACTCGTAACAAACAAGTATTCCAATTAAGATATTGATTCTAATTTGGCCATGAACTCCAATGGGACTCAATGGTTGAGTGTGGTTTGGATTTTAGAATGTACAATAAATTAAGTTAGAATATTTATCTCTTTGGTGTTTCAGGAAAAATGGAGCCACTCACTGATCTTGGAGTTTCAGTAGCTACTGAAGTTTCATCTTCTTTACTAGCCAAAATAAGAAAACATGTTGGCTACCTTATTAAATTCAAGGACAACCTCAAGAACTTAAAAGATGCAGTAGATCAGCTAGATGCAAAGAGGAGAGACGTAAGTCGATTCGTGAAAGAAGCTAATAGCCAGTTCAAAGATGTTGGCAGCATTTCTAATCTTTGGATAGCTACAGCAGATGAGCTTCATGAAAACGCGGGAAAAATATCCTCTGCAAACAATGTATCGTGCGTCAATTTGAGGTCGCGCTATTCGTTTAGTAAGAACGCGTGGGAGTTGACTCAAAAGATTAAAGACAAGGTCAATGAGACAAATGCAAATGGTTTTTATCGAACATATGATCGTGAAGTAACAGGGCACGCGTTCAACATTCAGGATTTTATGGCATTTGAATCGAGATCAAGAGTTCTGGATAAAGTCTTGGAGGCGTTAAAGGATGACAAGGTGACCATGTGCTCTATGTGTGGAATGGGAGGGATGGGCAAAACCATGTTAGCGAAGAAGCTTGTTAAAAGAGTTGAAGAGGATCATTTGTTTGATAAGGTTGCATTCGTGACGGTATCCCAAATCCCGAAATTGGAAGAAATTCAGAAAGAGATTGTAGGGCAATTGGGGCTCAAATTGGATGAAGAAACTGCAAGAAAGACAAAGTTGTTTGCTTGCCTCTCCGAAAGCAGTACACTTTTGATATTGGATGATGTCTGGTCGGAACTGAGTAATGAAGATTTTGAAATGGTCGGAATTCCTTTGGGGAATAAAAGGTGCAAAATTGTTTTCACTTCAAGAAATGAAGATGAGTGCACACAAATGGGGAGTCAAAAGAACTTTCGTGTCGGTGTATTAGAGCAAGAAGAAGCTTGGGATCTATTTAGACAAAATGCAGGGAATTGTATTGAAAATTCAGATTTAAAGGACAAGGCGAGGATGATTGCTGATGAATGCAATGGTTTGCCTATTGCCATTGTAACTATTGCTAAGGCATTGAAAGACAAGCCCATAGGTGTATGGAGAAATTCTCTCCGACAACTACAAATTTCGAAACTCCAAGGGATCACAGGAATGGATAAGGTGTATTCCCGGATCCGATTAAGTTACGATCTTCTGGAAGATAAGGAAGCCCAGACATGTTTTCTTCTTTGTTGCCTGTTCCCTGAAGATTCTGATATTTCAGTTGAAGATTTGGTATTCTGCGGGAAGGGTGTAGAGTTATTTAAAGATGCGAGTAGCATCAGTGAAGCAAGAGATATAGCTGAAACAAGCATCTATAAACTGAAGAAAACATTTTTGCTGCTCGATGGAGAACGAGAAGGGTGTGCCAAAATGCACGACATTATGCGGGATTTTGCTATCTCAGTTTGTTCTGGTTTGTATCTAGTAAGACACAGTAGAGAAATGACAAAGTGGCCAGAGGCACATGAGTATGAAAATTGCAGGGGAATCTCACTTATGTTTGAGGAAATTAAGGAGCACCCTGCTCATTTAAGAAGTCCAAATCTTGAACGAATAATGCTTCGTTTGGGAAATGGCTCAACTGAGCTCCCGTTCGGCTTTTTTGAAGAAATGAAAAAGCTCAAAGTTCTTTTTTTAACTGTCCCATCGATATTGCAACCACTTAGTACGCTAAAAGAACTTAGAACATTGGTTATCGTCGAGACATTGTATCTCATGTACGAAATAGCACCATCTGAAATTAGAGATCTTCTGGGTCATGGCGATCTAAAAAATCTAGAAATTTTAGCAATATCTTCAAGGAGGTCATTGAATGATTTTCCAACGGAGGTAGGACTGTTATGCAATCTGAAGTTTCTTGACTTCTATATGGTGCCATTTCGATTCATGCCGCCAGGTGTATTGTCGGAGCTGGTGAAACTAGAAGAGTTGCTACTGCCACCATGGTTTGATAGTTGGGGATGCAAAGAAAAAGACGGAGAAAGAGTCAATGCGAGCCTCGATGAGATTGAATCGCTACCTATAACCAGATTAATTATCGGTGTCAAAGAAGGTTCAAGTCTCGGAGAAAAGTTTGTTAAGAAGCTAGAAAGATTCGATATCTTCATAGGACCCTGTAAATATGTTTATGAATTCAATGAGGATAAACTGAATGCAGCAATGGATATTACTGATGGAGATGAAAGCATAATTACAATGAATTGGATTATTTCTTTGCTCAAGAAAACAGAATTGTTGGGTTTCCGAAGAGTGAGAAATTTACGGAATCTTATGTCCCTGCCTCGGTCACTACATTTGAAGAAGATAGTAATTCGAGACTGTCGAGAAATGGATTGCCTTATTACTACGACTATGCAAGAACCTTGCTTCACCAATTTGACTCACATAAAGATATTTTTTTGCCATAAGTTGAAATATGTATTCCCGCTATCCGTGGCTACACAATTGATGAAACTACAAAGTATATATGTACGTGCTTGCGATGATTTGGAGGAAATTTTCTCTCCAGTCTACGATCGAAACCAGGTTCATTTACTAATTTAATGATTTGTAATGAAACCGCAAAAAATGTATGTTAAAAAGTAATCGTTTACAATTGCTAACAGATTGGGGAAGAAAATGTTCCAGAAGACGATGTTTTGTTTCCTTGCCTAAGAGAACTGGAACTTGAAGATAATCCAAAGCTTAGATGTTTCTATGGTGGAAATGAAGCTATAGAGTTGCCTTGTGTCGAAAAAATAGAAATTGTGCGGTGCAACGCTTTCTCTTATGGCTCTCTCAGTGCTCCCAATCTTTCTCATAGATCGAATCGACTGCTATAAGGATGGTGTGGAGGATCTTAGAGATGATGATGACATTGTGAGTAAATTATGTTTCCACAGCTAAAATATGTATGTTTGTAAGGCTAAGTCGCCTATGGACTCGTATTGATTTTAATATGATATGATACTTATGGAATCCAAGTGGTTTGCCAATATATATTTAGACTCTATAATATGACACGAGTGAGTTGTCCCTTGGATTTGAAAGAGTTGTCGCCAATGAGCCAAGACCTGGGAGATGGAATCAGCAGCAAATTCATAGTAGAGCTGCTGAGGAGTTGTGAAAATAGAGAGAAAAGTATTCCCCAAACACGAATCTTTAGCTTCTTTTTTTGATAAAGAACTGAACAAGAAAAATTCAGGGTTGCTTTACTTGGAGATTGACGGAGAAATCATTGGCTATGTGATGTATACATGGCCCTCTTCACTGCTCGCTTTAATCACCAAGCTTGCAGGTTCATACCCTATTGTTTTTAGCATGCCCGCAACCTGTTCGATTAAATGACTCTGAGATTTTTTACTTGAATATTTGGGTTTATCTGTAACTTACCCTTTAATTTTGAAACAGTGAAGGAGAAATACAGAAGGCAAGGACATGGAGAGGCCCTAATGAGCGCAGCAATTAAAAAGTGTAGAAGTAGAAAGGTGCAGAGAATATCACTTCATGTTGATCCTTTAAGAACTACTGCCATTAGCCTCTACAACAAGCTTGGCTTTCAAGTTGATGTTATGGTACAAAGCTACTACTTTTCTAATAGAAATGCCTATAGAATGTATCTGGATTTCAATTTGGATTAATGGGTTTTTGCTTTCATAGACTGAATCATCCAATGGGATGGACTGAAACTGAAGTCTTACGTTCTTTTTTTTAAAACCCCCTGGCGAAACAGTGTATTCCACTAAGAAGAAAAAGGTTGGGGCAGGTGAAAATTTCGGGGCCGACGTACCAACTAGGTTGGCGCTCCCACTTGCCTACAAAACACATACCCTTCTTTTATTAAAAGAGAAAAGAAAAATACAAGGTTCGGATATAGTTAGGTGAACCGAAACAGGCTTCGGCCACTCAAGTTATGAAAATAAGCATTAAAACAAAAATCTGGGACAGTATCCCACCACAAGTAATTACTATACTGCCAGCCGTGATTGGCTAAGATATCCGCCACCTGGTTCACTTCTTTGAAAATGTGAGAGACTCTAACTTGCATATCCTTTATCTTGTGTAGACCCGAAGCCCACTCATGATAAATCTGCCATGGAACATTTTTACTCTGAGTAGTGATAATGTGAACCACATAGGTAGGGTCGCTTTCAAGCCACACTCTGTTCTAACCTCAATTTGAGGCGGCCATTAAAGCCACAATAGCTGTTTTCATTTCTGCCAAGAACGCATGTTTAGTCTGTAAACTAAAAGTGAACCCACCAATGAAAAGGCCCCGATTATCTCTGAAAATCCCTTTGCATCCAGCATTTGTCGTGTCCTTAATTACCGAAGCATCCGTGTTCACCTTAACCCAACCCGTAGTTAGCAGAATCCAGAAGACCGAAATCATTTGAGGTGCTTTTAATCGACAAGGAACAAGACCTAGTGTGTTTAGAATTTTAAGTTTGGCTGAAGAATTTCGAATGAAGCCCATGCCGAAGAAATCAGTCTCCCTGATAAGGTTCCACAAGCTCCGTAAACAGTAGTGAATATTAGGCCGTTTGTTCTCAAAGATGCATTCATTCCTCATGCTCCAAATGATCCAACACACATTAACCCAAGCACTCTGCCAAAGTAAATAAATTTGGGGAGTGAATTTTTGTTTGGCAGCCCATAAAAATCGGTCGTTCAAATTGCCCGTACAGGCGATCAATTCCCATCCATAATTGCTTGGAGAAAAGGCAATGAAGAAATAAGTGATCCAACGTTTCAGTAGAGTTGCTGCATAAGACACATTTAGATACAATCTGAAGGCCTCGTCTAGATAACGCATCATGAGTAGGCAGATAACCTCAGACCGCTCTTCAACATAAGAACGCATGAGAAGGAGGAACATAACGACTCCAAATGAATTTGTAAATAGGGGACTGAGGAATGTCTCCACACAACCATTGAAGTCTTACGTTCTTGATTAGCTCAATTTTGGAGCTATATAATGTACATTCTCAATGTTTTTTTCTTTTTTGCTGAATTAATGTTTTTCTTTGGATAGATTATACTCAAACCACAGCTTAGTTGAACTCGACAGTTGGACAATTTTAGACATCAATTTTTATAGATACCATGTTTGCTTCCTGCAAGATTAAGGGTCCTTTGTGTTAATATTTTAGTGTAATTGGATCAACTAGTTTGACCAATGCAATCGTGATATTTCACCGAACAAGTATGGAGAGTGCGGAGTGCACACTTGTTCGGGCACTATTTACGATTTGGAGGGTCCGAGGGCAGCACCCCTGGGTGCGGGGTCCAAAGGGCGGCAGCCCTGGCGGGGTCTAGGGGCAGCGCCCCTAGGCAGGGTGCGAGGGGCGGCAGTCCCTGGCAGGGTCCTGGGGCAGTGCCCCGGGCTGGGGTCGAGCTGCCAGGTCAGCTCAAAAGTTTTTTATCCCTGAACCCACGTGTCCTTTGGAAAAATTCATCAGAAAATGATTTTTTGTCCGAAACAGTGTGTCTGTTGGACACAACTGAATCTCAGAAGAAACATGTCCTTTGGACATAGCTGCTACCCCAAACTGCATGTCTGTTGACGTTTTGGCTATTTATTTCACCAAAACGATGTTGGCCAAGCACAGAAAAAAAATTCGGTTGAAATTTCACTGCAAACAAATTCTTGTTCTTGATTCTCTTTCTGATTTTATCCGATTGAAAATTTGGTAAACCGGCCAAATAAAATTTAATCTGACAGTGTTTTCGCGACTTCAGAAATATCCAAGTAATTCCCGATTTCCAACATTCCTTGGCCTATCATCTCCGAGGCTCAAGGTCAATACTGGGCCTAGTCTTTCACTGCTAGCCCATACTCCACCAGGACTTTAAACACGAACCCAGAATCACTGACTGTCAGGTCTTTCTCTGCTCTGATACCATTGATAATAGTATAATATTAGCAAAAAAAAATATGAAAGAAAACAGTGAAAGAAGAAAAGGGATTGAATTTCTGATTATACTAAGCAAATAAAATAGCTCATTTATAGAGTTGTACATCAGTAGAATTAGACCAACTAAAGATACGTTAAACAACCACTAACAGCTGTAACTTTTACCTCAAAATATGAAACAAGCAGACTCCAACTAAACCACTATTCTTTGACTCAATCAAACAGCAATTAGAATAAAGTAAATATCTAACAATCCCTCCCATGGAATCGCTGGCTGTACAAAGTTCTCCATGAGCATAACAAATGCACCCGAAAATTTTGAAATAATCAACACTCGGCTTTCGACCGCTCCATGCTTCCTCCGGTGTCATATTTTGAACCGCAAATGTAGGGCTCCGATTCAAAATATGAATACTCCAATTGACTGCTTCGGGCCAAAAGGTTCTTGGAAGACTACTTCTTGTCAACAAACTACGCACCATATTCAAAAAAGTGCGCTTTTTACGCTTGAAAACACCTTTTTGCTGGGGCGAGTATGCTGCTATTAGCTGCCTTTTGATGCCATTTCGTTCACAAAAATTTGCAAATTCTTGTGAGTTGTATTCCCCGCCCCGATTTGTGCAAAATACTTTGATTTGGTTTCCTGCTTCTTTCTCAACCATGATGTTGAATCTTTTAAAGGCTGGAAAAGCTTTAGATTTTGCCTGCAAGAAATACACCCATGTCTTCCGACTAAAATCAAAAGTGAATGTAATTATTTATCTTTTACCTCCATTTGAAGCTGGAGTTATGGGACCACAAAGATCAGAATGTATCAACTCCAATACATTTTTGGCTCTCAATGATTTTCCTTGGGGAAATGGATTTCGTTGTTGTTTGCTAACTGCACATTCCTCACATACTTCAGAAGGAGTTGGAATTTTAGGGAGACCATTGACCATACTCTTATGTTGTAAAGTGTTTAGTCCACCAAAGCTCAAGTGGCCATAGCAAAAATGCCATAACCATGTTGTATCTTTTACGTTGGCTTGCAAACATGAAGGACTCGAACTGTGAAGCTGAAGTGGAAACATAAGATTGGCTTTCATGATAAGTTGAGCAATCAAACCCAACTTTGAGTCTTCAATTCGACATATTCCATTTTTAATTGATATCTCATAACCCTTTTTCCTGCAGTTGACCCATACTAAGTGAATTGGTCTTTAAATCTGGAGCAAAAAACACATTAGAAATTGTACGATAAGAGCTATCTTTGGATTGCAAAGTGACATTTCCTTTCCCCATGACAGAAACAGTGGAGTCATCACCAAACTTGATGGTATTGTGGAAGTTTTCGTCCAACTCAGAAAAAGCCTTCTTGTCTCCGCACATGTGGTTGCTATAACCAGTGTCCAAATACCACAGGTTTCGTTGGCTTTCTTCATTTGCATAACACACCATCAAAAGTGAGATTTCTTCTTCCTTCTCTGCAAAGTTAGATACTTCTACACTTTGTTTATTTAAATTTGTTTGACATTCTGATTGGTAATGACCGTACCTATGGCATCGATAACATTCAACATATGATTTGTCTATTGACTTTTGTGTAACACCCCGAGTTTGACCGACTGCCCCCACAAACCAACACGGGTCTTTCCAGTGAGCTTTGTCCTCACTTGCTCACTTCCTGGAAATTACTTCCCAGGAGGTCACCCATCCCGAGATTGCTCCAAGTCAAGCACGTTCAACTCTGGAGTTCTCCCGAGTAGGCTCCCGAAAAGAAGGTGCACCTTGTTGGTATAGGTAGTACCAATCAAATCTCTTAAGTCTCTCTCAATTGTAACGTCCCATACCATCACAATCTTGAAATCCTTAACCGTTCTCAATTCTGCTGTCCCATACCAGCACAATCTCGAAACTCTCTCTTTCGGGTGTGGATTCGGTTCATTCCTGTCCCCATCGACATCCTTTATGGCCGCTCTTTGCTCAGGTCTTCTACCCCGGCGCCACCCCTCTTAGGACCGGGTCGTTACAGGCCCACCAGCTTCCGCCAGGTTTGTCCCCGAACCACACCGTACTGGGAGATACCATCAAATGTAATGCCCCCTATATAGGGAGCGCCACAGTAACTATAATCACCCAATGAACAACTCTACTCCACAATATAAAGTTCAATACTTATAGATTATAATATGTACAAATACCAATATAATGTTTTAAACTCCAAATTATTCTCCAAATATTTCTCAATGCTACTTTGTATTTCTCACACTATCTAGTACATGCCATTATTCTACAAACCATAATATTACATTAAAATACATATCCACCTTGAGTCTTTCCTTATTTGCTCTTTGAGCTGATCCTCCTGTACCATTTTGGTCCAAGCTATCTACAAGTTCTCCACCTACACGTAGAAAATCAACTACACGCTAAGCAATTTGCTTAGTGGTGTCCATAAAAAAAATATAACAACTTTGAACATTTTTAAAATAGAAACAAAGTATAATCAAATTTATATCCAATTTTTCCTATTGCCCAAAGTAAACAAGTCCTGAATAACGGTAAAATGGATACGGGAGCAGACAAGCCCGAAGCCAAAGCTTCAAAATCAATATATCGGTCAAGCCCGAAGCCGAAGCTTCAATATCAATATATATATATATATATATATATATATATATATATATATATATATATATATATATATATATATCATAATATCGGCCAAAGGCCGAAGCCAAAGCTTCAATTGTTTGCACAGTACTGTACCCCCCTTTATTGGCGCCAATCTACCCTGACCCATATTCTACTCGTTTAATAAGGGCAATAAATCAAAGTAACATCTTAAAAATTCCAGTATAAACCATCAATCACAATTCAACATAACTTCAGTAATTAAGAAATCCAAATCCCAAATTTTTAAGCATCAAACTTTAATTAAAACTCAATAAAATCAATATCATACTTTCCAGAATTTTTCCAGGTTTCGTAACCTGACTTCCCCTGCATTTTTCACTATCAAAACATCATCCAATAGAAGAACTTCCTTCTAAACATAATTACCCACATATCTCAGCTTTCCAAAACCACCAGAATCACAGAAATCCAATTCGTATAACCTAACTTATGATCAAAATACTAAACAGTGTACCAAGCTGAGATTTTCCAAAAACAGATTTCGTTACTCAACTTCAAACGAAAATGTCACATTGAAAACGAACGAAATTCAACAAGGTTTCTTCTGAACATATATTCTTCACTTTCTGCAGATATCAATAGAATCAAGAATCATTCAAATCGGATTTATATAGCAAGAGAAAACATTAAAACAAAACAGGGATACAAATCTGAAAATTTTCTGAAAAACCGATAAATCAAAATTCGGGACACAAACCTTTTTCTATGCTCTTTCTAGCTCTCTTCTACCCCTTTTGCCTTTGATTTACTTCCAATAGCTTCCTCTACAACAGCCAAATATAATTCTATCAAGATATTGCATAAATAAACTTCCTAATACCATAAACATGCTTTAATCTACCATGAATTCTACTAATTAAGCTTTAATTTCACCAAAAATCACTCACCTCAAACTCGGGTTACTATTCATCCGAATCTTAATTTCTGAAATCCTCCTCTTCTAGTCTTGATTGACTGAAATTGATGATGATAGAGGGCTTAAGGATCGATTTCTAACAAGAATTCGAAGTTGAATCGAAGAAATGGAAAGTTTTTTGATTATTGAGAATTTTGGTTAAAGGAAAGAAAGAAATGGAGAAAATGATGAAATGATGGAGAAGAAGAGAAGTGGCTGCAATGTATTGAGTTTTGGTTTTTTTTTCTAATATTGCCCTTGTACAAATAATTAAATGTCCAATTAAGGCTTCAATCGCTGCTTTCTGGGGTTCTGTAGCACCTACTGCTGGTTCTGCTACTCCAGATTCAACAATATTCCAATACTCCTTGGACCTCAAGAAGTTCTCCATGAGCATGCCCCAATGATCGCAGTGACCATCAAAGCGTGAATCGCTGGTTGTACAAAGTTGTCTGAGGAAGCCATTGATTTTTAGCTGCTGCTTTTTTTTTTAAAACCAAGCTCTGACACCACTGAGTAAATTGGTGTACAAACTCGTTGGGATGTCTGCCATATAGAGTGCTTTCCATTTCCACTTAATTAATATGATCACATTATAGAGTAATCTAGTCTCCACCATCAATACCTTTAATCAAAAGACAAATGTAATCAATACAAATAATGTTGAAATAATATCGTAGAAACTTATTAACATGTAAAAGGAACAGGAACACCGATAAGCTAAGTCATGTCTAAGACATTGTCCTTAAAGGATACTTATAGTTTCTTCCAGGATTAAACAGCTTCTTCAGCCGATTGGTTGAATCAGGAACGAAAACTCAGATATATATCCAGAATACAAGAGCATGAATAAAATGAGAATATAGATAAAACAATTGAATCAATCTATATCTTAACTCACAAAAGAGCCGTATATGTATAGGAAATTGGGGTGAGAAATCATTGAGGAAAAATGAACATAAATTGTGCAACTAAAATGAAATAATTACAGACAGTGACCGGTAATAAGTAACACACCCCCAATCATCTATTGTATTACTAGCATTGCCACAATGTGAAAGTAGTTGATAGGAAATTATAATGGTGACGGAAACTATACTTTCTTTTGCCAATTGATTGATGGTCGTTCAACATCAGAGTTTTCTTTGCCCAAGCGAACGTTACAGTCGAATGTAAAGTTACCTTTGAATTCAATGATTCATATTATTCTTTATCGGATAGAGGTGTTTCAGGTTCTTGGGCCAATTCAACGGAGAGAGAAGATGTCGAACGCAAGGCTATTGTTGTAGCACCAACTTTTGTTTGAAGAGAATCAATGCTTTCATCGTTTGAAGCGCAGGAAATTTGGCAAATACTCTCCCGAACCTTTTAGACGAGAATTTTGTTGGTTTTATGATTATACTTCTTATAAGCATTTAATCATTCTTTTATTTTCGTTTTTTTCTTTTTCTTTTATTTTATTTATTTTTTCTCTTATTTATTAAATTTGAGCCGGTTTTTCTCGCCTGCGCCAAAAAAGGAAAAACGAAATTCGTTCTTTCTAAAAAAAATACTCCCTCCATTTATTTTTAGTTGTTCGTTTAACTGAATCATTAAAACCAATAAATCATTTAGTAAATTATTAAAATGATTAATTTATCTTTAATTTTTATACAAAAATTCTCTTTCTTATTAATTAGTAACTTAAAATTTTTATTTATACATAATCTCTTTCTTTATTTATACAAAGATAATTTATAAAAATTAATAAAAAAATATATTAAAAATTAAAATTAATTGTAACTAAAAAAATTAATGAACGAGCTAAATGAACTATAAGAGGTAGAAGGGAAAGTAAATAAATGAGTCTAATAAAAAGACAAACATAAGCCAAGTGGGTTCACATGGAAGTTGTACGGTACTTGCATTAAATTGTCAATGAATTACATTTATTTTCCTTTAGGTGGCTACGTAATTTAGATCTGCTGTCCAACCCGGTCTGAACCCGGTTTGGTGGGGTAGGTCAAAATTATACTCTTAATAAACTGAATAAATACTCATCCGATTTTAAATAAATGATTTTTTAAATTTTTTAATTTGATTTTAAATAAGTGGTATTTTAGGATATTGATATAATTTTTATAAATTTATTTTTAATGTGTCCTTCTATTAATTAGAAAAGAGGTTAAGTATTTTTGAAATTATAAGTTGATAATTATAAGAAAGAGAATTTTATTGAGGATAAATAAGTCATTTTAATAGTATAATAAATTTTTTAATGATTTTAATAAAAAATTTAAAAGGTCATTTATTTGAAACTGGAGGGAGTATAAATTAATGATGTATGCATAAATATAAATTTGAAGTTTGTGAAAATATGAGTAAATAATTATAACCTCCCAATGATTGCCATAATACGCTACTTTCCCGTATTTTTTTCATATAATTTATGACTCATTGTAGTTTGTTTTCTTCCATTAAAAACATCCCTATATTATATTTTTTTACTTTTTCATCCAAATAATATTGATCTTGACATATTTACCCATATTTTAAATTCTTTATACATTTACCTCATTTGAAAAAGTACAAAATCATGTTTTGAGTAGACTAAACACGAGCAACTTGCTTTTACACCTTTATTTTTCTTTTCCTTATATTTGTATTATTAATTAACTTATAAATATTTTATTGTAAAATGTCATATTTTACAATATTTGTATGATAAATAAATAATAAACTTCATGTACTAAATTCGATACTTTCTCCATATATTTTTACTTGTCATCTACTAGTTTCACCCTTCTCAATAAATTAATTAATTAAAGGTATGAAAATACTAGCTTACCCTTATAATTTAATTAATGCTTTAATTTTTCTACCAATTGTAATTGATAGTATAGGGGTAGTGTTGTAGCGACCCGGTCCTAAGAGGGGTGGCGCCGGGGTAGAAGACCTGAGCAAAGAGCGGCCATGAAGGATGTCGATGGGGACAGGAATGAACTGAATCCACACCCGAAAGAGAGAGGGTTTCGAGGTTGTGTTGGTATGGGACAACACAATTGAGAACGGTTAAGGATTTCGAGATTGTGATGGTATGGGACATTACAATTGAGAGAGACTTAAGAGATTTGATTGGTACTACCTATACTAACAAGGTGCACCTTCTTTTCGGGAGCCTACTCGGGAGAACTCCAAAGTTGAACGTGCTTGACTTGGAGCAATCTCGGGATGGGTGACCTCCTGGGAAGTAATTTCCAGGAAGTGAGCGAGTGAGGACAAAGCTCACTGGAAAGACTCGTGTTAGTTTGTGGGGGCAGTCGGTCGAACCCGGGGTGCTACAAGTGTTGGGGAATAATTAAAAAATATTTAGAAAAGTGTAAATGACAAATATTTTGACAAACTAATTTTAAGCTAGAATGACTATTTTAAAAAGATGGAGAGAGTATTATTTGATGTGAATAAACTTAAGTTTATTTGATATACTTAATTTAAACTATTATTATTAATTTAGTGAAAATAAAATAAATTAGCTCGCTGACAAACAAGTAAACAAATTGGTCACAAATAAATAAATGAGATAATAAATGTTTGAAGCTCAAATTGAAGTTTTAAGATTAAACCAACCTTGAAACTCTGCTTTAGCTCATTAGATATTGAATGAACATATCAAAGTTCAACTTCACTTATTTTTAGTTAAGCTCGAGCTCGACTCAAACTGTAACGATCTGAAATTTTAAAATTTACTTATAATAGATTATTATGGTATTAAAATATCATGAAAATTATGTTTGCAATTGTTGTTATTATAATCTTCAAGTAAAATTTAGTAAATGGAAAATTAGGAAAAGAAAAAGAAAAGTGAATGAAGAAAATGGAAAATATTTTCTACAACTAAGCCAAAGAGTTTGATTGAAAATAAGTTAAATGAAAAATTACATGGAGTTAAGGCCAAATTTGTCAACCCAAATATTATTTCGATGAAAAAGTGAAAAAATATAACATAGGAAGGTTATAGTTGGATAGAAATAAAATACAAGGATGTATTAATAATAATAAAAAAATTCAGAAATGTAGTAATGTATTATGACAAATCTCAGAAATATTATAATTATTTAGTGTAAAAATATGTATTTTGTAATACACTATTCGAGTTTGTGAAGATATAAAATACTTCAGAGAGATACCTCATCAATATATGTTTCATATAACAATAATGTAATTGGTCGGAAAAGACAGTTGAAGTTGTCAGTTTTGTTTGATATAGAAAAATATCTCATCTAACTTATGTTTTCATATTATTAATATTTCAAAATGTTAATAATTACAAACAATCAATACTTTGAAAAGTAAATCTCTATTTTCACATTGATAAAACATTATTAAAGCTAGACAGGGAGATGCCATCACTCGAGTGCAAGACAAATATGGCCGGCGCTTGCCATTATTGAATATGGTGATGTTCATAAAAGTCATTGTATCTCTTTTTTCTTAATGAAATTACCCGGGGCAGCCAATATGGCCCATCCCCAGACGTTTTATTGATTCAAATATGTTATTTACAAGGTGCGATTAATAAAGTTGATTACATAATAGGAGTTGTTATGGAGATGTAAAAATATCTGAAATTATAAGGTCCATATTATGCTTCTTGCATACAAATAAAAACTAACAAAAATAAATGCTCGAAAGTAATAAATCCTTCGAGTAAGTAACATGAATTTATTTCGACGCCTCCATAACTTCCATGTAATCACGTGCCATAACGTCGTAGCGAAATCTCGGCTGGGACCTATGGTAAAATGGGATCGCCATAGATCAACAAACTCCCAACACATAGACAGCATGGCAATCGATATCCCAAATAACTTGAATAAGTGGTGCTATTCTCTCAAGTTCCTCAGACAAAAAAATAATGCGTGATTCATTGTTTTGGGCTCGCCACAGAAGGACAGCTATCGTTTTCCACTGCCCTGCATCCTCTACTGAATAAGAAAGATTTCGATGGTATGCTTCCATGAAACATAAGCCACGCAAAGAATCGAATTTTCGGTAATGAATTCGTGTCCCAAACCAACTTAAAATTCATTCTTGGCATGTTCCACCTAGTTAAGCGATAGTATTGTGGGAGAGAGTAGAGATTTCAGAGTGGGCTTCTAGGGTTCTCTCCTGAACCCTAGCCGCCGGGATATTCGACGGCTTGTTTTCATCAGCGTTCGGCCAGGTTTCCTCCAGCGTCTGATTGGTTTGATCTTACTGCTGCAAACCTCGTGATTGCGGCTAGGGTTTTGCTTTCTCTAGCATTTGGCGGCGGTTTGCCTGGGTTTTCACACTCCATAGGCGTGGTCGGTTCGTGCAGCGGACCTTTGACGGGAGATGGGAGGAGCGAAGGCGACTAGGTTCTTGCCTAAACCCTAGCCGCCCTGATTTTTTTGGCGACTTATTTTCACTGGAGGTTGGATGGGTTTCCATCGGCGTCTGATTGGTACAACAGCACTCTCGTTGCAACTTGGGTTCCGTTTTCTCTAGCGTTTTATCGGGTTTTAACTAAACGATGACTAGGTGGTGCCCTGATTCCACCGACATTTTGCTAGATTTTTCTCACTTCACCGGCGTTTGGTTGGTTCGAGCAGTGGATTGTTTGACCGGCGTGACTGGGGTCATTGTTCTTCTAACCAGTGGCTGTTTGGCCTACTATTTCCTTGGATTGTGTTTTATTTATCAGTTTGGATCTCGCATTGATCTGAATCGATGGTTGGATGTTTTGACGTTATGTCGGTCTTACACGACCTCACATCCGTTTGGACTAATCATCTCAGCCTTCTCGTCGGGATTGCCTACGGTGCATCACGGGGAACTTATTCCCACCACTCATTTTGCTAAGGATCTTTAGATAATTAGGATCACACTTTATTGTGATTGGGACTTTTAGTCCATTATTATTGTACTAGGTTACAGATCATTTTGTTACATAATCCCTGTGATGTTTTTTTCCTTTTCTTTTGTTTGTTGCTTTTTCTTTTATTTTTAATAAATGGAGTCGGTTTTATCCCGAGCTCAACCTTTAAGTAAAAAGTGATAGTATTGTCGCCAAAATGAACTGGCCGAATACTTAGTAGCCTCACACACCCATAGAAATTTTTCTGCAACCAGGGGCAAAATACATCTCCTTTGAACCGCATTACTCAAACTCACCACCTCACCATGAAAGTAGGACAGAAATGCTTCGATGGTCCATCTTCTTAATTGCCGACAATGCTCTTTGGCTGAAATTCGCAAGCTGCGTTTCCAAAAAGGCTAAATAAAAGGATCTACCCCAAACAAGAACTCACACCTCTACTGAGTCGTGCAAAATTTCCTATTACAAATTGGGTATAAGTTAGCAAATAAGGCGCCAAGCGGCTGGTCCGAAGCCCAATTGTCGGGCCAAAAGGACGTCAAAATTCCATTTCCTATAACCACACGGGTTTGGCTCTTGAACACCGTAAAAAAACTCAATTAAAACACAATATACCGCCACACATTTCTAAATAGGAGACAAAATTCAAGTATCTAAACTTTCAAACTCAGCCCATGACACAAAGCCATAGCAATGAACGCATATTTCGTACCAAAAGGAATTACTGCTTGTGCAATCTCCAAAGCCATTTTAAAAGCAAACTATAATTGGCTAATTTGAAGTCCCTTACATATAGCCCTCCTAATTCTTTAGGTAAAGCGATAATGTTCCAACCCACCTTACACAAGCTTCTCACACTAGAGTCTCCTTTCCATAAAAAGTTCCACATTAATTGGGTTAGCTTGTCTATAACCGTTACAGGCATCTTATACAATGACCTTAAATAAATCGGAAGTGAAGCCAACACCAACTTAATTAACACCACCCTCCCCCTATAGGACAATCAATTGCCTTTCCAACTTGCTAATCTGTTCTAAAAATTCATTACTAACAGGGTCCAAGATGAGATGGGAATCCATTTCTAAATAAGGGGGGGCGCCCAAATACATAATCAGGAATTTCTCCATTGCTACCTATAAAATTGGCACTCGATTGTAAAACGGTTTCATGAACATTGACCCCGAGTAATGAACTATTGCCGTAATTTATCCTTAATCCTGAGATCAACTCAAAACACTGAAGCACACAAATAAACATGGGTAGCACAAACTCATCCGTAGGTAAATAGCAAATCGTATCATTAGTGAACTGTAAAACCGACACATCCCTTACTAATTCGCTCAATCGTAAACCCCGGTAATAGCCTTTCCCTAATACTAGAATCCATTAGTTGTTTCAACCCCTCGATGGCTAATAAAAAAATAGAAGGTGACAGTGGATCCCTTTGTTTTACACCACTACGAATTCGAATTTGGTCACTTGGTACCCCATTGATTAGAATAGAGGTTAAAGATTGTTTCTACAGTTTCACAACCAAGAGACCCATTTATCATCAAAATTCATTCTCTTAAGAATGTTGTTAATATAGTTCCATGACATGCTATCATATGCCTTTTGGAAATCCAATTTCAACACAAAGCATGATTGTCTACATGAGTGAATTGAGTGTAACACCTCCAAGGCAATCAATGAGCACTCATGAATACTCCTTCCTTAAACAAAACTAAACTGATAATCCAAAATCAGAGCCTTTAAACACGGCTGAATGCAGTTAGCTATCACTTTCATAATCATTTTGTAAATTATGTGTATCAAGGTAATTGGTTTATAATTATTTATGGCACACGACCAGGGAATTGTCAGAATCAATATCGTATGAGATGTTTTGATCATGTCCGGTAGCCTATTTATAGCACAGTATCTATCAAATAATTGCAATAATTCAACCTTTAATTCATCCCAAAATCTTTTATAAACATAGAAATTAAAACCGCCTGATCCTGGAGCCTTGTTTTCACCATATGAGCAAAGAGCACCCTAAATTTCTCCTTTAGAAAATGCAGCAGTTAAGCGAGCATTTGATGTTGAGTCAACACAATGAAAGGACAAGTTCCTTAGTGAGAATAGTACCGCTTGCTGCTCAGCAAACAATTTCGAGTAAAACCCCCTAATTTTTATCATAATTGCTCAGGTTAGTAATTCAATTGCCATCCACTATCAACTGATTTCTATGATTAATTTGTGCTTTTGTTGAATCAATTCTATGGAAAAAATGTTGTGTTTTCATCACCCAATAATGACCAAGACACTCTTGACTATTGGTGTCGTATACTCTAAATTCCTTCGACAAACTAAAAGTTCCATTCGAGCATTATACAGTTTGGACCCCTCGTAGGCTTCTACAGGTTGTACCACTGAATTCAATGTAAGGATGATGACATGAGCCTCTAATTCCCTAATCCTCTCCTCAACCTTGCCAAAATTAGAGATGTGCCATGTCCGAATAGCTTCCCTCAATTTATATAACTTAAAATGGATGTCACGGTCTAGATATAACACTCAAATTCCCTCCCATTTTTGCTTTATAAACGGTAAGAATGCATCATTCTCCCATCATACATTAAGCGAATGAAACGGTTTCCTCTTTGCAAACCCAGAAACATGAGATAAGAATATTATTGGAAAGTGATCTGAAAGAGTTGAATCTATCTTCGATATTCTCATTAATAGGCAAAGATCTAACACCTCGCAAGACACCGTAACGCTATCAATTCTCAAATATGACTGAGAATTTGACCACGTATAGCCCCTTTCATGAAGGGGCAAATTATACAGCTCACAATCATCCACAAAACTCTGAAAATCTAACATTAAAGTCATTGGTCCCCCTCTATACCTTCCCGAAGTATGAAAAACCTCATTGGAATTTCCACATAAAATAACTAACCGTAGACTCCGGATAATGGGGCACAATTCATGCCATATTAATCGTCTACTTTCTTAGTTGTTGGGTGCATAAATACAAAATAAGTGAACTTGAGCCTTACTAGAATTCAAATGGATAACGACCCATCTTCCTGATTCCTGTAAAACTAATCCTTGAAAAATAATGAGTTCCAAGAAACAACAATTCCCCCCAATAAACCGATGGTCGGTATACGATGAAAGGAGTAGTCACTATATCCCCAAAATTTTCATACTACTTTATTTGATACCCCACTAGATTTCATTTTGAGAAGAATAAAAGCATGTAGACTCCATTTTTGAATTAATGATTTTACCACCAATTGTTTACCCCCATGATTGAGACCACCCTAACAATTCCAACTCAAAAAGTTTAATGACATAATAAATGGCAAAATACCTTGAGAGATCGTGGTTCAGTTCTGCCGTAATTCCAGCACCTGAAGAACTGCCTTAGCATGCTTATCTTTAAAAACACCCAATCTCTTCCCAACTTCCAGCATTGCCTTATTCTCATTCACCCCCGAAGATCTTGCTTGCAATCCTATTATAGCCCTATTCATGTTAGCAATGTTGTTGGTCCCTATGAGGGTCTAAATAAGGTCAGAGGGGGTGAATGACCCTTTTTCATGGAATTAATAGACTTTAACAAGTTCTGTGTAGCGTATATATGTTTCAGATGTAATAGGTCCGGATGATGGAGATATAAGATATGATGCAAATAAGTAAATAAAGGTTAGAGAATCAAACACAAGGATTTTATCCTAGTTTGGCCCCGCCTACTCCAGTCCTCGGAGTTTCCTTCCTCCGGGCTATTCTACTAGTGGATTCCTTTCCAACTGGCAGGAATCAAGCCTTACAATTTTTCTCTGGATGGTACCCCCTTCCCGATGTAGGATATACCACTAGAAGCACCAACTTCTAGCTGAGTCATTTTTTCTTTAGTAGGATAGACTACTTAGATTTCTACCCAAACCTAAGCTGATTCCTATAGGGAGATCCCACTCAAAGCACCAACTTCAAGCTATATCCCAATCTCACTGCTCACCCAAGTAGAAGATCTTTTACACTTTGGTTTTCTCAAAGGTTTTGGTTTTGGACTTCCTCAAATTTATAACTTCACTTGGGAATCCTTACAAAAGATTTTGAATGGTTTGGTTCTTAGAGGGATTAAATAACTGATTGATTTTAGCAAATTCTCTTGTGTATGCTTTCTCAAAATCAACCAGCACCTTCTCAACTTGTGAAGCTTCCCTTTTATAGGCTTCTATCATAAATGTAGCCATTGTGGGTTGTTGAGCTTGAAATAAATCTTTACATTGATAAGGTAATATGTGGCACTTCTGAAACCTTTAATCAATCTGTTAGACAGAGATTTTAACCCGTTTGAATCCTTAGGATTGAGGCTAAAAAGTTGTTTGTGATTGTTTTCCTTATTTTTTAGTGATTCACCAACTTTTATGCAGTAGTCCGGAATGTGTGTGTCACGCGCCCTTCTTATTGGTTTATATGAAAAATGTTGTTAACTTTTCTCTTTCCCGTGTAAGTCATTTGTCTTTTTCTAAAAAGTGTTAGCTGTCATTTTATCTTGCTTTTGGGAAAAAGATCTTTGACTTGTAGACCAAAAAGGTGGAGGAAAAAGTTATTTCAAAACTTTTCCCTTTGCCTTTATACATGTGCCTTTTGAATGACTTTTTCTCTTAGTATCTGGATGGTATTCTATCAGCCTTCCTCCGGATGTTGTTGAACAAGGAGTTAGCAGTTTATTTCCTTTTCAAACTCTAACCGGATGCTTTCTTTTCATGCATGGGTAATTGTCTTGAATAATTGCCTTGGACTTTGGATATTTTGGTTATATGTCCGGATATAATGATTTTGGACTTGAGTATATGTTACTTGTTCGGATATTATGACTTAGGTCTTTTTATACTTAGGTGCTTTGTTTTCTTCAAGCCTGATCCAGAATATTTGTTGTTCCGGATCATTATTTCCAACAAATGTTTGGTCTAGAAGATTTTAAGGTTAAAGTCCATCTAGATGATGTTGTCTGTCCATTGGAATTACCCGTTGGATTAAATATTTCAGTACTCAACTCATTGCCTAGAGCCAAACCCACCGCCTTAGTTATATTTAGATTTGCACTATTGGACATTTGAGAAGAAGCCAAACTGTGTGATTGATTTCAAGCTAGAGCTATAAATTCATGATCAGATAATGGAATTCTTTATTTAGCCTGAGTGATAGACTAGGAAAGGTCTCATTGCTTGACAGATATTTCAGCTACATCCTCATTTGAAGCAGAAACCTGAGATATTGAGGTTAAAATAGGAGCCAGTGAAGCTCTTATTTTTATAACTAGTCGTTTACCTGCCCAAGGGAGAGGGTGGCTGGGGACACTGTTCGTTAACCCGAATAGATGTGGGGATTGGAATGGATCACTATTTTGCTGCAGCCTATGAAACAACCTATACCTTATACTAATATTAAACAATACAAATATTTTATCTAATAAACCACTTCATATCTATAATATAACTATACTCTACTTATTTCTTAAAATTATATTCTTCTATGGATTGGTGCCTAGAAAATAAAATATCGTATTTCATATCACCAGATAATTATTAACTTAATTAATCAATTTCTTATAATTTAACATGTAAAATATTAAATAGTCTAATTTCATGAGATGTAATGGATGTTAACAAATGCAATTATAATGTATGTACTGGGATGTCACAGCCTAAGTACTGAACCATTAACTTCTCACTGTAAGAAAGAAATTTCAGCTAAATTTTCCTTAGCAAGGTTAGGAGAGCTGGGGACACTGTCAATAAACCCTTTTTAGGTTGGACCACTATGTTTGACAAAAAATTTAGCTCCATCCTTCCTCAAAATCACATGAGGAGTTGAGCGGAGGACATTGTTAGTCAACCCATCTACACTTATGGAATGCCTTTTGATAGAAATTTCATCCTCACTCACCCTGTGGGGAAGATAGCTGGGGACACTATCAGTTAACCCATTCGTTTGTAGAGCACGCTGTTTAATAAAAATTTCAACTGCATCCTTCCTCAATAAGACTAGTGAAGGAGAGTTGGGGACACTATTAGTCAACCCTACTGCATCGACTGGTGATGATATCCTTGAATGAACTGATGAGCCATTGAGCATTGAGTCAATATGATCCAAATCTGAGCACTTAGCACACGACACTGACTGCCTGAAGTTAATGCAAACCACATTTTCATCCTTACCATTTATTAATGTAACCTGTCAGCTGGTACTACATATGGGCGCGGTGATCAAGTACGAGATGAAATTGATGTGGTCAGGGCTAAAATAATTAAAATAATGAGCCACAAATGCACCAAAAATAGAAGCAAGTTTTTGGATTAGTTTATCAGTAATCAAAGCGGGAGGCAAACCCAAAAAATCCACATAAAAAAGGCATTTAGACGGGACAGAATTCAGCAAAAAATCGCTGCACTCACTGAATATATCCTGGAGATAAATCCAGTCTCCATCCAAAAAGGTGTTTTGGCATCTGTCGAATAAAATGCCATGACTACGAGATTACCACCAGCTGGGCTACGAAATTGAAGGAGAATAGTGTGCTCAAAATTATCTCTACTAGATTAAGAATAGTAGATACATTCCTAACTTGCATGAGGCATGCATACTGAGTCCAAATTGCTTGTGGAAATCCATCCTCTAGGTTGACATTCAATGAATTCAAAGGAGAAGCAACCACATCAGCATACGTCTTGTTCCCTCTCAGAGATTCCCGAAACAACGGCCTTGGCTTACCCTGAGGCTGAGGATGCTTTTGTAGATTTCATTGATCTGGCTTGGTTAGGGAAGGGTATTTGGCTTTGAAGGCACGCATCTTAATATTACCAATCATAACATCATTCAAATGATAAAGAACTTTATGTATCTGTAGTCAGCCATCGATTGTAATGAAACCAAAGTTTAAATTTTTCACATTCCTTCTTCTTGCCACAAACATAATTCTTGAAACTCAATATTTTGAGAACACTAATCTTAACGCACCTGCATCATGATAATCTAGGAAATTTTAAAATTAGATACGATTGCTAATATTCGTGATCCTAATTTCGCTGAAACTGCTGGAACCTTGATGCGTTATTAGGGTTCACCATTAAGAAAACCTTGATGCGATGATGATTGGACTAGAGTTTAAGAGAACAGCAATTGTTACACTGATGAAGAGGTGATAATGCTTGAGCGAGGGTATGAAAGTGGAGAACACACTAATCGGCGGTTCAACGGTGGCTAGCACGGCAACGGACAAGGGATTCCATTGACGGCTAGGGTTTAGGTTCGAGAGTTCTTCAGTTCAGTTTTCTAGCTGACTTTTGTCTAGATGGTAATTGAAGTAGGAAATTACAGTTTTATATCCAAGGAAAAGAAAACAGAAAATTTTCGTACCTCAAAATTATGATTCATATTCTAAAAAGCAAGGAACAATTTTGATAAATTAAATGATGAGTTGTTTTTATTTATTTTTGTCTTATAAATTCATTTCAATTTTGTACAGTTATAAATTTATACTAAAACAAGTTATTTTTAATTTATTTTAGTTTAGTTTCTAATGGACTTTCACGAATATCATCGAGCAGGCTAAATCGAGTATAGGGCAAACCTCATTGGACTTTTTTTACAAAAAGCATGAACCACGGCCTTGACCTACCAGATATTTTTGAACTTTGGATTTGAACCGTACTTATAAAGTCATTCCTTAGCATCGTCCCATAAGTATTTTATTTGTTTTGAATTGTTGGTGGAACAATTAGAAAAAAATGACAACAAACACATATGTTTTAATTATGGGAAAACTACACAAATGGTCTAAAGCCCTGTAGATAATTTCAGCAAGAACTTTGACCCATAACTTTTATAACCAAATCAGGGCTCCTCAACAACATTCATATGTTCCACTCAAAATCAACAACCTCTCTACGTTCTGTTCTCTCTTAATTGAAATGTTGTTTAGCTCTTCTCCACCATTTCTGTAACTATCAATCTCAGTTTCTACCTAATTGTTGTTTGTACAAATTTCATCACAATTTCAATTTATCGATAAAAGTTCATGATTATCTTATTGAGAACAACAGGAGTCGGAAATCATGCCAAAAAGGTATGCTTTCCCAATTTAAATTGTTCGATCACAAATCCAGTTTGGTTATTTTTTTCTTATTTAATTTGAACTGAGATGAGTACTTGTGCTGGTATCTTGATTAATAAGAAGTGCCATTTGAGTGATGGTCTTCATTCGTTCTCTTGGTTAGATTTGATTAATCTGCTATTTTGTTTAATCAATTGTTACATTAGGATGTTTCTAATGCTCAATGGAGAAATTTCCGAGGAAATTTGCCTATTCTTACTGTTGTATTGTTAGGCTCCCCTAACTTAGCTAATATTCTCTAGGCAATCAAACAGTAAATAACTTAGGAAAAATAGAGGAAAGTAGGAATTGCAGAATGATAAGGCTATGAACTAGGGTTAGGTAAATGGGGAAAAGGAAAAAGATGACAGGAGAATAAAAGGGAATAAATTCAGATATTTTCTCATTGATTTTTCATGATTGGTACAACCTAGGATTATATAAGCTAATTCTAACGGCTATTACAGCTCATGGCATATACTGCCAAAATAAGAGCACATGGCCAGTACCAATACAGATAAGGATAGAAATGTTGTGTAAGCCCTAGTTTCCAGAACATTCTTTTTACCCTAATTACTAAAACAACAGTAAAAGTAAATACTAGCTAAATTACTGACTGGTAATAAATGGAAATAACAGAAATAACTGAATAACTGTAACTTGAATTATATGATTGCTTAGCTGATATGTTGAACTGTCTTCTTTGCTCCTTTCTTCCTCTAATACTTGATAATGCCCTTTCCTTGCAAACATTCTTATCCCCAAGAATGAAAGAATTCTGGAAATTGTTTGCTGATATAGTCTTTGTCTTCCCATGTTGCATCAATTGTTGGTAGTCCTTTCCATTGAACTAGTAGTTGGTGAACTTGGTTGCCTTCAATTTCCTCATGTCTGCTGTTGATGATCTTTGTTGGCTCCATTGGTAGTAGTCCATCTTCTAGAGGTGAAAGTGTAGATAATGTAAGTGTGACTGCTTCAGGTTTCTTTTTTAGTAAATAAACATGAAACACAGGGTGTACTTTGGATTTGGCGGGTAATTGTAACTTATAGGCTACCTTCCCAATCCTTTGTAGAATTAGGAAAGGCCCATAATATTTAGCTAAAAGTTTATGGTTTTGTCTTGCGGCTACAGATTGCTGCCTATAGGGTTGTAACTTCAAAAAGACCCAATCTTCCTCCTAAAATTCCCTATGACTCCTCCCTTTGTCTGCTGCTTGCTTCATTCTATTTTGGGCCTTGGCTAAAGCTTCCTTAAGTACTGAATTCATTTCATCTCGCACCACTAGCATCTCCTCTAAAGCAGCAACTATAGTAACTTGATTAGGAAGTACTGACAGTCTAGATTTTACTCTATATAATGCCTGGAATAGGGTCATATTGATGGCACTATAATGTGAACTATTATACCAATATTCAACCAAATCTAGCCACTTAGCCCAATTTTTAGGTTGCTGGAAACACATGCTCCTTAAGTAGTTCTCTATGCACTGATTGAGCCTCTCAGTTTGCCCATCAGTTTACGGATGATAGGCACTGCTAAATAGCAGCTTTGTGCCTAACAGTTTCATAAGCTCCCCTAAGAAAACTCCTGTGAATATCTTGTCCCTGTCAAAAACAATTGTTCTTGGCATCCCATGAAGTTTAAAAATGTTGCTGAGAAAAGCCTTGGCTATGGTGGCTGTTGTACAAGGGTGTGCTAAGGGAATGAAATAGACATACTTTGTCAATCTATCAATCACCACTAGGATAGTGTCAAACCCCAAGGATTTAGGCAATCCTTCCACAAAATGTATTGCTATATCTTGCCAGGCTGATTTAGGAATAGGAAGAGGTTGTAGAAATCCAGGAATTGAGCAGTTCTCTGATTTGCATCTAATACAAGTCTCACATCCAGCCACCCACTCTGTTACCCATGCCTTCATTCTAGGCCAGAAGAAATTTTGCTTGACCCTAATGAGTGTTCCTCTAATTCTAGAATGTCCCCCAATAGGAGAGTCATGTAATGCTTGAACTATTTTCTTTCTTAGCTCATTACTGCTACCAATATATATCCTCTTCTTATAGTATAGTATCCCTTGAGTTAGTGTGTAGTGTTCTCTAGCCCTTGTGTTAGTAACTAATGTAGAAATCGTTGTCCTTACTTCTTCATCTCCCTCATAAGATTCTTGAACATCCATCATCCAATTTGGAACTACTATAGAGACTACCCAAATTTGACTTCCTTCATCATTTTGCCTTGAGAGAGCATCTGCTACTCTATTCTCAGTCCTTTTTTTTATACTGGATAGAGTATTATAGCCCTAAAAACTTAGTTATCCCCCTTTGTTGTACCATTGTGTGTAACCTCTACTCTAGTGGATGCTTTAAACTTTGGCGGTCTGTTCGAATAATGAAGGGTGCTGCCTCAAGATAGGACCTCCATATTGTCACCGCATGAATTAAAGCTAGCAATTCCCTTTTATAGGCAGATAGCCTTTGGTTTCTAGGACAAAGAGGCTTGGATAGATAACACAGTTGTCTGTTGTCCTGCATTAGTACAACTCCAATCCCTTTATGGCTAGCATCACATTCTACTATAAATGGCTTAGAGAAATCAGGCAAGGCAAGCACTAGGGTTTGACTCATCAACTGTTTAAGCTTATGAAAAGCCTGAACTCCTTCATTAGACCACTTAAATTGATCCTTTCTTAGCATCTCAGTCAAGGGCTTACAAACCTATCCTTATCCCTTGACAAACCTCATAGTATCTAGTTAGGCCTAAGAATCCCCTCAATCCCTTGAGTGTTTTTGGCAGGGGCCAATCCATCATTGCTGAAACCTTGGCAGGATCTATGGCAACCCCTGCTTTTGAGATTGTGTGGCCTAAATATGCCATCTGGTCTACTCCAAACTCACATTTTGTCTGCTTGGTATATAGTTTATGGTCCCCTAATATTTGAAAAACTGTTTCTAGGTGTTTTAGGTGTCCTGTAAGGCTAGGGCTATAGATTAGGATATCATCAAAGAACACTAGAATGAACTTCTGAAGGTATGGCTTGAAGATAGAATTCATTAAGGATTGAAAGGTTACTGGGGCATTGGTAAGGCCAAATGGCATAACTAGGAACTCATAGTGGCCAGAATGGGTTTTAAAAGCTGTTTTGGGTATATCTTCAACAAGCATTCTAATTTGGTGGTAGCCAGCCCTAAGATCTATCTAAGAAAAAATCATAGCTCTATTTAATTCATCAATTAACTCTTGTATTATAGGCATAGGGAACTTGTCTTTAATAGTCACCTTGTTTAGTTCCCTAAAATCAACACAGAATCTCCACGAGCCATCTTTTTTCTTAACTAACAAGACAAGTGAGGCAAAAAGGCTAGTACTAGGTCTTATTACTCCCTCTCCAAGCATTTCCTCCACTAACCTTTCTATTTCATTCTTCTGGTAGTGTGAGTATCTATAAGGCATAGTATTTATGGGTTCTGTATCTGGCTTTAGGGAAATGGCGTAGTCATGACTCCTTAAGGGTGGTAAAGAGTTTGGGGTTTGGAAAATGTGGCTGTATTTTTGTATTAGGTGTTGGATAGGCTGGTCGATGTTTTGGCTAGTTTTATTAGGTGTTTTTGGCTTTTGGTTGATTTTCTCAGGTTCAGCTATCTCACTACCCCCTTCCATCCTTTACTAATCATCTTATTAACAATTTTCATAGACATCATTTTAAGGGCCATAGCCTCCTTCATTCCCTTAAGTTCAATCTGCTTCCCTTCTTTCTGTACTAACAATCTATTTTCACCAAAATCAAAAGTGACTAAAGAGTGGGATCTCATCCAATCCACTCCCAAAATTAAGTCATAATCTCCTAACTCCAAGACTCTTAAGGTAAATTAGAATCTATTGCTATTCATAGACCAGTTACAGTCTGGACATTTAGAGGTTACTAGTAGTTGTCTACCATCAGCCACAGTTACAGGGGAGGGTTTCACAGGTGTCAAGGGTAATTTAGCTTCACCAGCTAGCTTAGAATTAATAAAGCTATGGGTTGAACCACTATCAATCAATATCATAATAGGTTTCTTATTAAGTATACCTCTGAGCTTCATGGTAGTGTCTGTGAGACCTCCATCCAAGGCATTAATGGACAGCTGCATTTGCTCCTCTTCATTTTCAACAATCTGCTGCTCCTCCACTATTTCCTCCCTTTCTTCCCCAATTTCAGGCGCTTCCTCCTCCATTTCTTCCTCCACTGCCATAAATAGCAATTTTTTACATTGATGTCTTGGCAGGTATTTGTCACCACATTTCCAGCATGTAACGACCCGGTCCTAAGAGGGGTGGCGCCGGGGTAGAAAACCTCAGCAAAGAGAGGCCATGAAGGATGTTGATAGGGGCAGGAATGAACTGTTGGGAACTGACAGTCAAATTGAACATGCATAAGAGGCATGACGGAAATTCAAAATTTTGTCCCTGTCCCAGGAACTCCTATTAGTTGCATATAAATTAAATAAAGCCTTAACTAAATAATTCTCTACCTAGGTTAGCATGCTAAAGGACTAGGCATACCATAATTCCAAATTATATCCTAGCATATTTATTTTATACTAAACATGTTATAACTCTAAGTTATAACCTAAGCATAAAATAACCTAAGCATGCAAAAATAACCTAAGCATAATTATTAAGTCTAAAAACACTTAAAGAAAAAGACTTAATAATTAAAAGAGAAATAAAAAGAACTTACCAGTTGAAGCGTGCTTTTGCAGGACCTTCTTGCACAATCCTCCAGTCGTAGGATAGCCTCTATCAGTATCCACACGAACCCCACCAACCAAAACCTCCCCAGGAGGAAGAACTAAGAAGCCTCGAGTAGTTGCTAGACCACTCTAGAAGCCTCACCCAAAATATAAACTAGCGGTGCCCGAATAAATTCAGGCTCCACAAAATTAACTTGCTCAAGTACCCGAGAGATTAATTATCTCGCTTAGGATTTATGCTTTGAGCTTGGTACGATTTGAAAGGAAAGGAAATAACCTATATATAGGCAAGGAGGAGCAAAAATGCTCCCCCTTTCATCGATGTGGGATGGGAGTATTACTCCCATCCCACTAATTAATCAATTAATTGATTAATTGAGCCGCCACTTATCATGGGCTGCCTTTGTGCAGCCCATGAATAAGGGCTGTGCATTTTTTTGACAACCGAACTTTATACAAAATATTTTATATTTTTCGGTTTCAATTTACCAATGCAAAATTCCTTATAAATCCTTTCAAATAAATTTTTATTTTTGACTCTAATAAATTAGTTACCAGTCAAAATAAATAATTTGGTCCAACCAAAATTGATCTAATCAATTATAATTTATTTATGACTCTAATCAATTAGTTATCGGTCAAAATAAATTCCTTAGTCTGTCCAAAATTGATCTAATCAATTTTAACCATTTAAACAATAATCCAATTATTATTCATGTTATATTTTGTAATAGAATAAATCTATTAGTTCTTTACTTAGTCCGATGAAGGTCCAATGTGTGTGACCTTATTGGATCCCGAAGTATTGAGCTGTTAAGGCTTAACCAACCCTTGTTCTAATGGAACCATTGGCTCGATGTTCTAGACCGTGAATAGAACTTGATTACCTTAAACGACTGTAGTACGCCTCTAGCAAGGGTCTACCATCCCCCATTACTCGGAACGTCATTTATGCTTATGACTTAATCCCGGTTAATGCAATAGTTATCCAGTGCGATAAATTCCTTCCATTCTTTAATATTAGTACCATCTGGTTTATTGGGTTCGGTTAAAGTGTTAACCCACTAATAGCAAGGTTGCTCCAAGCTATCCCAGTTATTTACTTGTTACCGAAGTATATTGCCTTTTACCATAGTGTGTTTAACTAGAAACCATTTCTATCAAACACATACTCTGATCAGAGGTTTATGGCAATCATCACTTCAACAAGTGGCCAGGTACAACTCCTTAATATATCCGGAGCGATGGATTCTTTCCGACTACTCAGTTTACCAACGTGTTGTTATCACTATACCCGTAATCACCCGTAGCACCCTAAATTAATGAGTGCATAGCAATGACCCAAAGTATAGCAATAGTACCACACAAGGCAACTAGCATCTTAAGTATGAGGACATTCGCAAAGCTTATTGCATGAAGATAAACACTAACACATTGATATTTATACCAAGTGTTTATCTTGCTGCGGTCTCCAATATATCTCCCAGATATATCCATGTGTCAAGCTTAAGGCACCACCTTCAGTATTTAGGAGATTAACTGCTTGGACCCTTTCCAAGAAAGTTGACCACATGCTAGTCTTTCCGTTTCATCAATATCCTTTCTTGATGACACTATGACTAGGGATAGTTTAGACATAATCATAATTGCACATGAAGTAGGTTCCACCAAATATAGTCCAACTATAATTTCTCTGAATTCATGCTATGATATGTCAAGGACTTTTGTATACATACATCAATGAATATATTTTAACCAGCTATAATATATATGTATAAAAATACATTGATATAAACAAAAGAACAAATGCCTTTATTGATTAAACAAATTATTCGTACTATTACATAATTAAGATATATCGCCCTAATTGCCTTAAGGGCATACATCATATCCAACAAACTCCCACTTGCACTAAGGCCAATTAGCCATATGTTTTAATCCATATGCTTTAACATGCTGGTCATGTTTGACTTGAGTCAATGGCTTTGTCAGACCATCCGCGAGGTTCTGATCAGTGGGTACATATTCTAATCTTATTATCTTAGCATCAACAATCTCCCTGATTATATGATACTTTCTGGATACATGTCTGTTTTTCTGATGAGACCGTGGTTCCTTTGCCTAAGCTATGGCACCATTGTTATCACAATATAAAGTAATTGGATCAATAGCCTCAGGCACCACACCGAGATCACCAATAAATCCCTTTAACCAGACAGCTTCTTTTGCTGCTTCGCATGCAGCAATGTATTCAGATTCCGTGGTTGAATCAGCAGTAGTTTCTTGCTTGGAACTCTTCCAGCATACTGCCCCTCCATTTAACACATACACAAAACCTGACTGAGACTTAAAGTCATCCTTGTCAGATTGAAAGCTTGCGTCAGTGTAACCTTTGATAGTGAGATCACCTTCTCCATAAATCAAGAACTCATCCTTAGTCCTTCTCAAGTACTTAAGGATTGCCTTGACGGCCATCCAGTGTTTTTCACCTGGATCTGACTGATATCTGCTCGTAAAGCTCAAAGCCTGAGAGACATCCGGCCTAGTACATATCATAGCATACATGATGGATCCTATCGCGGATGCATAGGGTATATCCTTCATGCGCATTCTCTCTTGAGCTGTCTTCGGACACTCAGCTTTAGATAGGTTAATCCCCTTTGTCATTGGGAGATAACCTTTCTTAGAATGCTCAAGGTTGAACCTATTTAACACCTTGTCTATATATGTACTTTGAGAAAGACCTAACAGCCTCTTGGATCTATCCCTGTAGATCTTTATACCTAGTATAAATGCTGCTTCACCAAGGTCTTTCATGGAGAACTTTCTTGACAACCATACTTTAACATTTTGAAGAAGAGAAATGTCATTTCCTATTAGCAGAATGTCATCAACATACAATACTAGAAAAACGACTGCACTCCCACTAACCTTCTTGTAAACACAAGGCTCATTTGCATTTGGGCAGAAATCCAGTTCCCGGATTGTCTGATCAAACCTTATATTCCAACTCCTTGATGCCTGCTTAAGTCCATAAATGGATCTTTGTAGCTTGCATACCTTCGATCCATTCTGAGATGTAAAACCCTCAGGTTGTGTCATATACACATCCCGGTCTAAATCCCCATTCAGGAATGCTGTTTTTACGTCCATCTGCCAGATCTCATAATCGTAATGAGCAGCAATGGCGAGGAGTATCCTTATGGATTTTAGCATGGCTACCGGTGAGAAGGTTTCATCATAGTCAATACCTTCCCGTTGACTATAACCTTTCGCAACCAACCTTGCTTTATAGGTAATTACATTACCATCCATGTCTGTCTTCTTCTTGAAGACCCATTTGCACCTAATTGGTCTAACCTCTTGCGGTGCATCAACCAAATTCCAAACTTGGTTCTCGTACATGGAATCCATTTCTGATTTCATGGCCTTTTGCCATTTATCAGAATCTGAGCTTTTTATTGCCTCATCATATGTCCTTGGTTCATCATCCTCCATAAGATATAGTTCCTTATCATTAGTGATAATAAACCCATATCTCTTGGGACCCTTATGAACACAACTTGATCTTCGCAATGATTGTGTTTCAACAGTTTGTTCTTGGATCACACTCTCTTGTGTATCTAGAACGGGGTCAATCAGTTGATCGTCTGTTTCTTCCTGTTGAACTTCCAGTTCAATATTGCTCCCACTGACCTTTTCAAGTAAGTGTTCCTTTTCCAAAAAGTGAGCATTCCGAGACACAAATACCTTTTATGCTTCGGGTTGGTAAAACAGATATCCAATTGTTTCCTTTGGATATCCAATGAACAGACATTTGTCAGCCTTGGCATTTAGCTTATCTGACGCTATCCTCTTCACCATAGCAGGACAACCCCATACTCTTAAGTGATTTAGAGATGGCTTTTTGTTACACCATCTTTCATAAGGTGTAAAATCAACTGATTTAGAGGGCACTCTGTTTAAGATATAAACCGCGCTCTCAAGTGCATATCCCCAAAAGGATTTACTAAGAACTGCATGGCTCATCATGGACCTGACCATATCTAATAAAGTCCGATTCCTCCTTTCTGACACTCCATTATGTTGGGGTGTATAAGGAGGGGTCCACTGGGGAACTATCCCATTTTCCTTTAGATAATCCTGAAACTCCTGACTTAAGTATTCTCCACCTCGATCCGATCGAAGTGTTTTAATACTTTTCTCAAGCTGTTTCTCTACTTCAGCTCTGAATAGTTTGAATTTTTCAAAACTTTCAGACTTGTGCTTCATCAAGTACAAATAACCGTATCGTGAGTAATCATCAATAAAGGTTATGAAGTAGGAGTATCCTCCTAGTGCCTGAACACTCATTGGACCACACACATCAGTGTGTATAAGTTCCAATGTACTCGTGGCTCGTTCACCCTTTCCTTTAAAGGGTAACTTTGTCATTTTTCCTTTTAAACAAGGTTCGCAATCACCATAAGACTCTAAGTCTATTGAGCCCAAGTCTCCACGTTTATGCAACTTGGTTAAGCGATCTTTGTTTATGTGGCCTAAACGGCAATGCCATAAGTAAAAGGAATTCTCATTATCTAATTTAACTTTCTTCACATTGTTTATATTGAAAACTTCTGTTTTAGTATCAAGAATATAAATGCCACCTTTCAACATTCCATAACCATAAAGAATATTATTCAAACGAATCTGACAATTATTATTCGAAAATAAAATTTCAAATCCCTCTGTTGCTAAACACGCAACAGATACAATATTCTTAGTAACACTTGGAATGTAATAACAATTATTCAAAACTAAAACAAGTCCACTTGGCAAAACAAGACTAAAGCTCCCTATGGCTAATGCAGCAACTCTGGCTCCATTTCCCACACGTAGGTCCATCTCCCCTTTTGCAAGTTTTCTACAGTTCCTTAGTCCCTGCACAGAAGTACAGATATGAGAACCACAACCAGTATCTAATACCCAAGTGGATTCTTGCAGAAAAGTAGCAAAGTTTTCAATTACAAATATACCTGAAGTAGATGCCTCTGTAGGCTTCTTCTTCAAATGCTCAGAAGCAGGAGCTTTGCAATCCCTCTTCCAATGTCCCGGTTTCCCACATTGGAAGCAGACATACTTAGATGCCTTCTTTTCATTCTTCTTCTTACTGATTCTTTTCTTGGCACCCAGTGCCTGCTTCTTTTTCTTAGAAGCCTTGCCTTTTTCAACCAACAGTAGAGGTTTCTGATCTTTCTTGATCTGAGGTTCTACTGTTTTCAGCATGTTAATTAATTCAGGGATAGTTGAATTAATCCTGTTCATGTAATAGTTAGTTATGAAATTTGAGTAACTATCTGTCAAGGACATCAACACAAGGTCAATGCTCAAGTCATGATTCATCTCGAATCCCAATCGATTCAGCTTCTCAAGGTATCCCAAGAGTTTCAGTACATGCTGAGAGGCAGAGGTGCCAGCCTGCATCTTGGTCCCGAAAAGGAGCTTAGAGGTCTCATACCTCTCTGTCCTCTCCCTCTCCGAAAAGAGTTCTTCAAGATGGAGAACCATATCCTCCAAGGGCATGTTCTCATGTTGTTTCTGAAGCTCAGAATTCATGGACCCCAACATAATACACATGGCAGTCTCACGATCTTTCCTGTGCTTTAACCAGGCATCATGTTCCACATGATCCTCAACATCAGGTTCTACAGGGAAAATTTCACTTAGGACATAGGCAATTCCCTCAGATCTGAGAACTATTCTCACTGCTCGGAACCAATCAGAAAAGTTCGAGCCATTCAATTTGGTGTCAAGTAACATACGGAGATTAAAATTGGAAGCCATTTTCAACCTAAGACATAAGAAAATAAAAGTGTTTAGATATTAGTTTAAGTACATGTATTTAATATGAGGACTTTTAATTAAATACATTTTCCTACTATTTTCTTCGAAATTTACAATAGCCCATTCTATTGAATTCGTGAATTTTAGCCCAGCTAAATTTCCTAGTAGGTAGCATCTATAACTAGTCTACTACAACCCCCAATTTTATGAGTCAAGTCATAATAGTCAGTCATAGTTGGAATCCAATTCCATTTGCATCGTATGCAATTGCTAATTCATTCAAGTTCCCTAATCCCAAGGGACGTGTGCTCTTATATTAGCATCTCCTTGAATATGTCTCAGATCTGGGCCTAGCCCCCAATTTTATGGTGGACTACCCCAGCTCTGTTAAGGCAGACCCTATCTCAAACTTTACAACCACTCAATGTGGACTAGAAGGAACGCTTTGCGTAGCACTTTGATAGCCCAAAAAGACCGTATTATAAATTTGAGTAAGGAAGACTATAACTTGCCTTAATATATTTACTTTGGGATTTTATTGGTGTTAAACGTCTCACCCAATCTAGGATTTTATCAGATGGACAAAATTATAATTACTTGTATTAATTCAGGGAATTTTAGAATTAATTTATAAGGTCTAACCTTATGTGGGTTCAGCTCTTTATTATAATTATTCCATCAACCTAGATTATATGCAAAATAATTAACGCTTTAATTTGTTATATTTATATTGCATTTCCTTTAAGCTTTTATTCAATAATTTTAATTTTTTACTTCGTTATAGAAACACATATAAGCACCATCTTATATACTAGAAATAAATTAGTTCATATTAATCCCCCGATTGGTCAATTCAAATTGCACCGATATAGGTTCCCAGGTAGGAGAGGTGCCCTATGAGGAGTAGACACCAAGTCCAATCCTTAGCCAGAACAAATACGGGCACAAACTTGAAGACCAATGGATTCTCTTGAACTAATAAATTTCGTTCTTCCAATTTATGTAAATTGGGAGCATCTATAACCCATGTAATTTAAATAAATTATTGACACTTGTATAATTTGAGTAAGTTGAGCAAGCTTATTCAAAATTATTCATAACTAATTTCTAACCTTGAAATGAAAGACAGAAGTTTATATATATTGTTCCAAACAATTAAATAAACAAATCATTTCATTTAGAAAATAATATTTAGTTTGCTTCTAACTTAATTATGCACTAAATAGGCAGGCTCTGATACCACTGTTGGGAACTGACAGACAAATTGAACATGCATAAGAGGCATGACGGAAATTCAAAATTTTGTCCCTGTCCCAGGAACTCCTATTAGTTGCATATAAATTAAATAAAGCCTTAACTAAATAATTCTCTACCTAGGTTAGCATGCTAAAGGACTAGGCATACCATAATTCCAAATTATATCCTAGCATATTTATTTTATACTAAGCATGTTATAACTCTAAGTTATAACCTAAGCATAAAATAACCTAAGCATGCAAAAATAACCTAAGCATAATTATTAAGTCTAAAAACACTTAAAGAAAAAGACTTAATAATTAAAAGAGAAATAAAAAGAACTTACCAGTTGAAGCGTGCTTTTGCAGGACCTTCTTGCACAATCCTCCAGTCGTAGGATAGCCTCTATCAGTATCCACACAAACCCCACCAACCAAAACCTGCCCAGGAGGAAGAACTAAGAAGCCTCGAGTAGTTGCTAGACCACTCTAGAAGCCTCACCCAAAATATAAACTAGCGGTGCCCGAATAAATTCAGGCTCCACAAAATTAACTTGCTCAAGTACCCGAGAGATTAATTATCTCGCTTAGGATTTATGCTTTGAGCTTGGTACGATTTGAAAGGAAAGGAAATAACCTATATATAGGCAAGGAGGAGCAAAAATGCTCCCCCTTTCATCGATGTGGGATGGGAGTATTACTCCCATCCCACTAATTAATCAATTAATTGATTAATTGAGCCGCCACTTATCATGGGCTGCCTTTGTGCAGCCCATGAATAAGGGCTGTGCATTTTTTTGACAACCGAACTTTATACAAAATATTTTATATTTTTCGGTTTCAATTTACCAATGCAAAATTCCTTATAAATCCTTTCAAATAAATTTTTATTTTTGACTCTAATAAATTAGTTACCAGTCAAAATAAATAATTTGGTCTAACCAAAATTGATCTAATCAATTATAATTTATTTATGACTCTAATCAATTAGTTATCGGTCAAAATAAATTCCTTAGTCTGTCCAAAATTGATCTAATCAATTTTAACCATTTAAACAATAATCCAATTATTATTCATGTTATATTTTGTAATAGAATAAATCTATTAGTTCTTTACTTAGTCCGATGAAGGTCCAATGTGTGTGACCTTATTGGATCCCGAAGTATTGAGCTGTTAAGGCTTAACCAACCCTTGTTCTAATGGAACCATTGGCTCGATGTTCTAGACCGTGAATAGAACTTGATTACCTTAAACGACTGTAGTACGCCTCTAGCAAGGGTCTACCATCCCCCATTACTCGGAACGTCATTTATGCTTATGACTTAATCCCGGTTAATGCAATAGTTATCCAGTGCGATAAATTCCTTCCATTCTTTAATATTAGTACCATCTGGTTTATTGGGTTCGGTTAAAGTGTTAACCCACTAATAGCAAGGTTGCTCCAAGCTATCCCAGTTATTTACTTGTTACCGAAGTATATTGCCTTTTACCATAGTGTGTTTAACTAGAAACCATTTCTATCAAACACATACTCTGATCAGAGGTTTATGGCAATCATCACTTCAACAAGTGGCCAGGTACAACTCCTTAATATATCCGGAGCGATGGATTCTTTCCGACTACTCAGTCTACCAACGTGTTGTTATCACTATACCCGTAATCACCCGTAGCACCCTAAATTAATGAGTGCATAGCAATGACCCAAAGTATAGCAATAGTACCACACAAGGCAACTAGCATCTTAAGTATGAGGACATTCGCAAAGCTTATTGCATGAAGATAAACACTAACACATTGATATTTATACCAAGTGTTTATCTTGCTGCGGTCTCCAATATATCTCCCAGATATATCCATGTGTCAAGCTTAAGGCACCACCTTCAGTATTTAGGAGATTAACTGCTTGGACCCTTTCCAAGAAAGTTGACCACATGCTAGTCTTTCCGTTTCATCAATATCCTTTCTTGATGACACTATGACTAGGGATAGTTTAGACATAATCATAATTGCACATGAAGTAGGTTCCACCAAATATAGTCCAACTATAATTTCTCTGAATTCATGCTATGATATGTCAAGGACTTTTGTATACATACATCAATGAATATATTTTAACCAGCTATAATATATATGTATAAAAATACATTGATATAAACAAAAGAACAAATGCCTTTATTGATTAAACAAATTATTCGTACTATTACATAATTAAGATATATCGCCCTAATTTCCTTAAGGGCATACATCATATCCAACATGAACCAAATCCACACCCAAAAGAGAGGGTTTTGAGATTGTATTGGTATGGGATGGTACACTTGAGGACGGTTAAGGATTTCGAGATTGTGATGGTATGGGACGTTACAATTGATAGAGACTTAAGAGATTTGATTGGTACTACCTATACCAACAAGGTGCACCTTCTTTTCAGGAGGCTACTCGGGAGAACTCCAAAGTTGAATGTGCTTGACTTGGAGCAATCTCGGGATGGGTGACCTCCTGAGAAGTAATTTCCAGGAAGTGAGGGAGTGAGGACAAAGCTCACTGAAAAGACTCGTGTTAGTTTGTGGGGGCAGTCGGTCGAACCTGGGGTGTTACAGTTTGGTATCAGAGCTAGCCCTCTCCTAGTACGGTGTGGTTCGAGGATAAACCAGGCGAAAGCTGGTGGGCCTGTAATGACCCGGTCCTAAGAGGGGTGGCGCCGGGGTGGAAGACCTGAACAAAGAGCGGCCATGAAGGATGTAACACCCTGGGTTCGACCGACTGCCTCCACAAACCAACACGAGTCTTTTTAGTGAGCTTTGTCCTCAATTGCTCACTTCCTGGAAATTACTTCCCATGAGGTCACCCATCCTGAGATTGCTCCAAGTCAAGCATGCTCAACTTTAGAGTTCTTCTGAATAAGCTCCCGAAAAGAAGGTGTACCTTATTGGTATAGGTAGTACCAATCAAATCTCTTAAGTCTCTCTCAATTGTAACGTCCCACACCATTACAATCTCGAAATCCTTAACTGTTCTCAATTCTGCTATCCCATACCAGCACAACCTCGAAACTCTCTCTTTCGGGTGTAGATTCGGTTCATTCCTGTCCCTATCGATATCCTTCATGGCCGCTCTTTGCTCAGGTCTTCTACCCCGGTGCCACCCCTCTTAGGACTGGGTCATTACAGGCCCACCAGCTTTGGCCTGGTTTATCCCCGAACCTACTATACTGGGAGAGAGCTGGCTTTGATACCAAACTATAACACCCTGGGTTCGACCGACTGCCCCCACAAACCAACACGAGTCTTTCCAGTGAGCTTTGTCCTCACTTGCTCACTTCCTGGAAATTACTTCCCAGGAGGTCACCCATCCTGAGATTGCTCCAAGTCAAGCACGCTGAACTTTAGAGTTCTCCTGGATAAGCTCCCGAAAAGAAGGTGCACCTTGTTGGTATAGGTAGTACTAATCAAATCTCTTAAGTCTCTCTCAATTGTAACGTCCTATACCATTAGAATCTCAAAATCCTTAACCGTTCTCAATTCTACTGTCCTATACCAGCACAATCTCGAAACTCTCTCTTTTGGGTGTGGATTCAGTTCATTCCTGTCCCCATCGACATCCTTCATGGCCGCTCTTTGCTCAGGTCTTCTACCCCGGCGCCACCCCTCTTAGGATCGAGTCGTTACAAAGGATGTTGATGGGGGTAGGAATGAACCGAATCCACACCCAAAAGAGAGGGTTTTGAGATTGTACTGGTATGGGACGGTACAATTAAGGACGGTTAAGGATTTCGAGATTATGATGGTATGGGACGTTACGATTGAGAGAGACTTAAGAGATTTGATTGGTACTAACTATACCAACAAGGTGCACCTTCTTTTCGGGAACCTACTCTGGAGAACTCTAAAGTTGAACGTACTTGACTTGGTGCAATCTTGGGATGGGTGACCTCCTAGGAAGTCATTTCCAGGAAGTGAGCGAGTGAGGATAAAACTCACTGGAAAGACTCGTGTTGGTTTGTGGGGGCAGTTGGTTGAACCCGGGGTGTTACACAGTAGGCTCCAGGGGTCCTTTTATAGGTGTTTTGGTTAGTGTTGGTTATGGGCCTGGTTTCGGGTGGTTTTGGGTAAGGAGGGGTAGTTTTTGGGGTGCTTGAGGTTTGGGTCCAAGGTTTAGGGAAGGGATTTGGCTTGAATGTAGTTTTAGGCTTGATTGCTTCTATCAAATTCTTGACCACTATTTCTTGGTACTTAGCCTGTTTGATAGTTATAAATAGATCTGCAGGCTCCTAAGCTCTAACTGCTGCTCTTAACTCAGGTTTGAGCCCTGCAACAAAGCACTTCACATAGTATTATGGGGTGAGCTCAGGGTGAATCCTTTCTAGTTTGATCTTTGCCTCTTCAAATTGTTCCTGATACTGTAAAACAGTAGTAGTTTGCCTTAGTTATGCTATTCTCTCCACTACTTCAGTAATTTCTGTGTTTTGAAACCTTTTTTCTACTTCCCTTTTGAAATCATTCCACTGTATGCCAAAGTTATATGGAATCCAGTTTCTAAACCAACTTTCTGCCCTTCCAAACATGTATAAACCAGCCAGCTCTACCTTCCTTTCTTCAGGTGCTTCAAAAATCTAAAAATACCTCGAGCATTTGCTGGTCCATAGTTCTACTTCTTCTCCATTAATGCTTGGAAGTTCACACTTGGGTAATAGCTTTTGCAAATAGGGTACTCTTTGATATTGACCCTCTACTGGTGTTCTTAGTATGTTGGGATCTAGTTCAGGGTTGTGATTAAGTAGGGGTCTAGGTGGGTAGGGATATGTTTGTGGTTAAGTCCTGTTCATTTGGAAAGTAGACTGTGGGGTATTTTGGTGAGAAGAGCAGGCTCTATTTTGAGGGTTGTTATTTACTGTTTTATTGCCTAGAGAATATTAGCTAAGTTAGAGGAACCTAACAACTGTTATGTGTTTGGGATTTTTGGTGTGTTAGCCAACTGCTTGAGGGTTGTCTTCGACTTAAAAGCTCAGGGAATGTCATTTGTTTGGTTTTTCATTTCTTTGGCCTACTTAGCTTATCTTCATGGAGCTTGGTTTGTTTTTTCTTTTCATCATATGGTTTTATTGTTATTTTTTCTACTGTGCTTGTTGCTGTTTTTCTGACTTCCTTCTTTGTTGGGTCTTGTAGCACCAATTGATGAAATATGATAAACGGCATTTGATTTTTAGCAAAAACATAAATTTGGATCTACAACGGTTTGTTGAGAAGGTTTAACAGAAGTGAAATTCCTATTGTCAAATAGATACTTATGTTTAGTTTAATTTTCACACCTTGTAAAATTGGGGTATAACGTGGTTTTTTTTAAAAACCCCTGGAGGAACATTGTGTCCCCCCGAAAGAAAAAAGTTTGGGGCGGGTGAAAATTTCAGGGCGGACGTCCCAACTAGGTTGATGTATCCGCTTACCTACAAAACACCCACCCTTCTTTTTATTAATATAAAGTGTTGATCTCAAGATGAGAACAACAACGAATTACAGCCCTAGGCTATGAAAAGAGTCGGATTACAAAAGAGATCCAAAAGAACAAAACTAAGCCTTCTACGTTTACAATTGAAAAGAAACCAACATAAGTTTAAACTATAAAGAAGAGGATATGGCCATGGGAGAACCCTTTCGAACACGTAGTGGTTTCTTCTTGTTTAATTTCTTTCATGAAATAGATGTTTATGTTTGGGTTCTTCACTCCTTGTATAATGCTCGTATAATGATAATATAAAGTGGGTTTTGTTTGGTTTCTTTCATAAAATAGATGCTTATGTTTAATTTAATTTTTCATACCTGGTAAAATGCTGGTATAAAGTGGTTTTTGTTTGATTTCTTTCATAAAATAGATGTTTATGTTTGAGTTCTTCACACCTTGTATGATGCTTGTATAATGATGATATAAAGTGGGTTTTGTTTGATTTCTTTCATAAAATAGATGCTTAAGTTTAGTTTAATTTTTCACACCTTGTAAAATGCTGGTAAAATGTTGGTTTTTCACACCTTGTATAGTGCTTATAAAATGCTGTAAAATGTTGGTTTATCACACCTTGTATAATGCTGGTAAAATGCTGGTATAATGCTTATATCATATGTTACATATCTTCAAAAATAAAAACTCGAAAAAAGTACATCATCGTGGATCAACTTTTGAAGATAAAAATGAGACGAACAAAAAATTCTCAAGCGACATATAAAAAAATCGACGGTTTAGGAGATAAATGCAAAACAAAGTAAAAAAAGAAAGAATTGCATGGTAGTAAGGAGGAACCTAAAAATTGAAAAGTGAAAGTTTAAAAGTTGACTAAAAAGTTATTTGTAAAAGTAGAAGGCAAAGAGGTAAATATTTTACACAACCCCTACATTTAATATAATATCCCTTTAATTATCTTTAGTAAGAACTCATTAATTTAATTAATATAAAACATACCTAATTAGATTCGGTACCAGCAATAGCAATTACATATACTTACATTTTTACTTTAATTTTTAATTTATTATATGGTTTTTTTAAAATTACCCGAGAGAGGGAAAAGATAGGTGGGAAAGGTTCACACCGCCATTAAAAATCCTCTCCAAGGATTTTTATGAATGAAATGAAAAGTACAAGAGTCATCGTACAGAAAAATCTAGAAACATGCCGAAACATAATAGAACAAAGACTAACTAACAAAACGATACTGCGGACGTGAAACATAATCATCCGTAATGAAGCAATTAACAAACTCCGGATGTGAATTCCACCAAGCGTTTCCTTCCTCCACCCTATACCTAGCCAAAGCATCAACTGCGCCATTTCCATTCCTATAGATATGCATGAAATGAATCATCATACGCATCTGAATACTCCTTGAATTCTCCCACTTTACCTGAACTGACCATGGTAGCTTGACCTTCCCCTTTAAAGTGTGAACCATGTACATTAAGTCTGTTTCCAACCAGAGACGCATCCATCCACGGTTGTACATTTTTTCAATCGCAAAAATAGCAGCCGTGAGTTCGGCTTTGAAAGCATAAGCCGATTGAATTCTCCCCACAAAAGCCCCATGAGAGAACCCCTTTGGATTCTAAAAAATCCCGCTGAATCCAGCTATGCAACGCGAACCAAGGGCTGAACCATCAATATTCACCTTCATGTAACCAATAGGCGAGGGATGCCAATTGACCTGAATAATATTCTATGGTTTAGATTGTAAAATTGAGCAACCAAGTTGCTTTAGAATCCAAAAATCAGATGCTCCTTTTATGTAACCCACACAGAAAAATTATACCTCCTTCATGGCCTTCTAAAAAGTTCTCAGACCATTTCCTATACTCGCTATTTCACCCTCAAACCTTGCCAAATTTCTAGTACTCCATATAACCCAAAAACCTGTTAAAACTGCAACACTCCAAATAGCATGTAGTTGAGGATCACACCATGTATCCATGGCATGCAACATTAGATCCCGAATGTTTCCATCTGAATAAATGGCATGCCCAAAAAAATCAGTAACGGCCTTGCACAAAGTTAATGCCAATTCGCACCGAAGGAGCAAGTGGTCTATAGTCTCCCCTTCTTTACCACACATCAAACAACACGATGCAATATAAATATCCTTCGTCTGTAGAATATCATCCATAGATAAATACCCCCAATCCAACTACCAATACAAAGTCGATCTCTATAGTGGAAGGAATGCTTTCCATATAAACGTAAATAATGGCTCTAAACTATTCGAGTTTTGCACAATGTTGTAGGTGCTTTAAACTAAATAAAGACCATTGAAGTCATCCTCTCAATACGCAAAATATCATCGAGCAAAACAGGAACATTCCATTCCCCATTTTCTAAAAATCCCCAACCGAACCACTATGATTTTTCGCTCCTCCGTAATGTTCAACCTAGATGCCAAGTTAGAACCGACCCAATTATCAAATAAAAAACTAGCCTTATGTCCATTCGAGATTAATCATTTAGTGTGATCTCGAATAAGAGTAAAAATTTATTTAATTCAGCTCCAGATGGCTGACGTAATTGGCAATCTCCTGAAATCCCCATTGCTAAGAAAAAAACCGCTTCTTAAGAGTAGACATGACAAATGTATTATCCTCAAGAAGCTCCCAACTCAATTTCCCGAGTAAAGCCTCATTCCATTTTTGCAAACTTTTAAACCCTAACTCCCAGATGGAATTGACTTGCAACAAACATGCCAGGGGACCATAACTGACTTTCTTTGACAAATCAAACCCTTCCAAATAAAATTCCTCATTGCCTTTTATAGTTCTTATAAAAGCCCAGCTGACCAATGATAAACAACAAAAGAGTGTATAAAAGAACTCTAGATGACCAAATTCACTAAGCAAATCTGACCAGCCATAAAGAGGGACGATCCAATCCAGCCTTTAAATTTTAAAAGGATCTTGTCTGCAGTTTTTCTCAAGTGCAATCGTTTGGGCATACCACTAAATAGAGGAACCCCGAGAGAGTAAAAATGGGCATCCAACCGCCGTAATCCGATCAGTCCAGCCAAATTTCTAGCCCGCGCAAAACTAACCCCTTCCCAAAATAAATTGAGGTTTTACTCTAATTAACTGCTTGTCTAGATAAAGATGCATAGTCAGTAAAGAAATCTTGTAAAGCCTTAAAATTTCTCTTAGTAGCTTTACTGAAAATCACAATATCATCTGCATATAGAATATGACTTGGGAAAAAAGTATCCGTAGCGTACCTCATTGGCGTAAAAGACCCGTCCGCCACCATCTTCCGAATCAATCTGCTTAAAATCTCCTTCGCAAGGCAGAAAAGTAACGGAGAAAGAGGATCCCCTTGGCAAACCCCTCGGGAGAAACTAAAATATCTTGAAAGACTACCATTCAAAGAAATAGAAATACGACAAGATGATAAAATCTCCAAAATCCATTCACGAAAATGCAACGAAAATCCAAAATGATCGAGCATGTCAAGAAGGAAACACCAATCTAAGGTATCAAAAGCCTTCTTTATGTCAATTTTAAGTGCCATACATCCACCAAACTCCCTTCCATAAAGAACATTTATTCCTTAAGAAGCTAGAGCGATGGTGTGAATGATACGCCTCCCCTTAATGAAACCGAATTGTTCATTAGGGACAATACGAGAAGAAATTGTTCCCAAATGATTTGCTAAAGTTTTCATAATAACCTTGAAAATAAAGTTTGAACAAGCTATTGGTCTAAAGTTTTCCACAACATCAGGTCCTTCAAATTTAGGAATCAACACCATAACACTAGAATTCAAAGCAGTATTTAACTTTCCATGCTCGCAAAAAAACCAGACGCATCGACAAACATCTTGTCCGATCATAGCCTGAAAAGATTTATAGAATTTACCAATAAAACCATGTGGCCCAGGTGCACTATCCCTCTTCATAGAAAAAACCACATCCCTAATCTCCTCAACTGTAGGCTTCAGAGTTAAAGAAATGTTCTCCTCCTTCGTAACCATATAGGGAATAACCTGTCGAGCACGCTCAATTCGTGGCCAATTTGTCCTGGGATTTTTGAATAAGTTTTGATAAAAACTCATGATATGACCTGAAATAGTAGGCTGATCTGTAGTTAGATTGCCATCAATGAGCAACGAGGTAGTACCTAGTAGTGTTCGACACAAACCTAAGTGCCGATGAAAAAATTTCATGTTTCTATCTTTAGCTGAAAGCTAAGAAACCCAGCCTTTCTCCCGAAGGTATATTTCCTCTTGATTAAGAGCAGTATCAAGATATGCATGAGTTTGAAGTTCTCAGCTAGCCAACTCATCTGTGCAACCCTAAATTTCATTGTCGGCTTGAACCTCAGATAACTTATTTTGGCAAATGCTAATACGTTGCTTCAAATCACAAAAAAAAATTTTGTTCCAGGAACGCAATTGACTCCGCAGCACTTTTAACTTGGTTGTTAAAGCATACATGGGATTTAAATTTAGAAAAGCTAACCAATTGTTGGCGACAAATTGGTATAGATCCGAGTGTGCCAACCACATACTTTGAAACCCTAAAGCGTGACATCTGAATAGTGCCCAGATTGCACTCAATCAATAATGGATTATGGTCCGAATGGTGTCGAGGTAATGTTGAACATTTAACCCTATCCCATGCTGCAACAACTTCAGGGTTAACCATTGTGCGATCTAATCGTCACTAAATATTGTCCGCCCCTACGACCATTGGACCAAGTATAAATCGAGCCCTGCATAGGAAGATCCGAAACCTCTGCATCGTCTGCAAAGGAAATAAACTGATGACAAGATTGCACGTTAATATTCCCTCCTATTTACTCATGCACACCCTGGACCACATTAAAGTCCCCAAGAACAATCCAAGGACCATTCACCTGTAAACTCAACAAGTCACACCAAAACCTCCTATGGCTAGCAGTAAAATTACTATCGTAAACAAAAGATAAAACGAAATGACAGCTCAAGTAGGACCCATTAATAGTAGCATGTTGATTCGAGCTAGTCACCGAAGATTGAACAAAATTACTATTAGAAAAAACCCAATTAGTAGGTAGGGACCTATTACTTGAATTGACAAAAGACAAATCCATCAAATTCCAACCTAAATTTAATGTTGAATAGGACTCTTTGCTATTATCTCTTGAATGGGTTTTATCTTCCTTTTAGTATTTATCTTCAAATGATAGTAAAATCCCTTCCTTTATAAAATTAGGAAAGAGATTAAACTTCTTCCTTAAATTGGGCTCTTCCTGAATAGAATTTTCCCTAATTAAGTGTCTCCCAGATCTGGAAATTTGCGTGCCTTGGTATTGATATCATCTTGGTCATTCTGAAATGCTCTGGGATCACCAAGATCAGCTATTGCTCCTGTTGTCTGCATCAGGACCTCGATGGAAGGCTCTTTAGTTCATCTTGATGATGAAATAGAGAATCATCTCTCCTCTTCTCTCCTCTTATTTGATGTCATCAGAGCAGGAGGAGCCACCGCTACTACATATGATGCTGATAACAATTTCCCTGAATGCTTACACACATTTCTCACCGCTACGACAGACCCGCCTGAAAAAATCTTTGTTTAAAGTTTATCATGTGACTCACTGCAGGTACTTCTTCGATTTGAGACTTTGATGGATATTCTTTTGGACGATTATTGTGTTGGCTTTCATGCACCGAGGCGATGAAGATCTAAATCGTGAACTCTGAGAGCATAAAATAAGTGCTTATTTTTGAATGGTTTGAAGCGATGTTATCAAAATCGGAAGGTTCAATCACAGTTTAACTGTGGTCCAACTACAGTTTTTCCAGTTGAATAGATCGATTTAGTCTGATTTTAATAATATTGGTTTGAAGTATGAAAAAATGATATAGCTTTAGAAAGATTTTTGAATTTATATTTAAAAATTGAAAGACATAAACAATAGTCCAAATTAAAAGAATTAGAGAAGGAAGGTATGAAATCCAAAATTTTGTGGAGAGGAAGTTAATGGTTATTGGGAAATTGATTTTGAGGGAGAGATGTTAGACTTTTTTTTTCAAAATTATGAGTTTCCGAAATTGTCCTATGCTACGTCACCTTCTTTAACGGTGTTAAATACTTCCTCTAACTATTTTATCTGTCTTTTAGTTTTTCTAAGTTGACTTTTTTAATTGCCACCTTGGAATACTATTGCATTTTTTTTGCCATTTTCTCTCTAATTTACCCCTATATTAATTAGGAGAGAGATTATGAGTTGATAAAATCATAAGTAGGTAATTAAGAAGGAAGTGAGTTTTAGTATAAGAATGTAAAAAATCAATTAATCATTTTAACAATACAATAAATATTTTATTGATTTTGTAAAAATCCTAAAGTGACTCGTAAAAAAATGGAGGGAGTATTAAAAAACCGTAAAACCAAAGGTTATATTTTTAAAGTTAATCCTAATAAAATATTTCATTTTTTTCATAAAAATAAAATAAACTATCTAAGAAAAGAATTCTACAAATAACGTTATTTACTTTGAAAATTTTGAATATATCCCCTCAATCAAAATACAGTAGAAAGTTATGTCGAAGGTGATAAAATTTACTCTGGACATTAAAACATGAGCCACATGGCTAGTTTTCACATTTGATAAATCATAATTGCAGAGTTGATTGGCCTGACCCCATGGACTTTTTCTCATGACATTTCTTATCCATTCCAACTAATTTTTATTTTAAACTCTACAATTTGTGTTGTGTTTTTTTCCGACTCTTTCACTTTAAATTTCTACTTCAAAATAAAAATATTATTATTTTATTTAAATCTATCCAACTCAACCTAAAACAATAAACAACCAATCAAATTCTAATTTAAAAATGTTCTAAGTTGTAAACAGTACCGCTTCAAATTTAAATGACACTGTTTATACTTCAAAATGGGATTAGGGCAGACCCATTTCATTTAAAACTCCAAACCCCACTTTTGAAGTGGGGTAGGAGATGCTTTGCAGCTGGCTACTTAACCAGCTTCATAATTGAAATTGAGTTGTCAAGCTGTCTCTAAACATGACTCCTTTCTTCGCTTCACTTTGCTCAGCTACTTTAGAACATCAGCTTCAAAATTTCATTCTCAGGTATTTGTTTTTTAATCTAGTTCTACTCGATCTTTCTGGGTCGAAATTGGATTGTTTATTTGTTTGTCCACGTGATCCTTGTCTCTCGGACTTGTGGTTTTTTCAGCTAGTTGGTTCTTTTGTTCTCTTGATCACTTTGTCTGCTTGAGAAAATCAGCTTCAAAATTCAGATTGAGTTGTCAAGTTGAATCAGCTTGGATATTTGATTGTTTCTTTTTTTTTTCTGTCCTAAACTTGATCTTTTTTCAGCAAATTGATTCCTTTCTCCTCTTCACTTCGCATATCTCAGCTCTTCTCTCCTTCAAGCTTGTCAAACCCCGTCGACTTTTTCTGAACATCAGCTTCAAAATTAGAATCCTCAGTTATTCTAATCGATCATTTGTCTGCTTGTTTCATTTCTCTAAACTTGTCCTTTCAGCTAGTTGAATTCTTACATCTCTTCACTTTGCAGAACATACTCATCTCAGCTCTTCTCCCTTTCAAGCTCGTCACGCCCTATTGATTTTCTTCTACTTCAGAGCATCAGCTTCAAAACGAATTCTCAGGTTTTATCAGGTATTCTAGGTTGAAATTATATATGAAACTTCCTATGGGTGTTTTTGTTAGATTCATGTTTGTTGTGAATTTGAAGGTTACTTAGAGCATGTATTGAGTTGCAAATTTGATAAGGCTACTTTCATGCTCCACTGGTTGCTTCAGTTGATGTTTCCTTTGGTCTAGTTAGTTAGTTCCAGATATTTTTTATGTGCCGTAACACATGGAGGATGGTTCATTGGCAAAAAGTATCTTTTTTTAAATAAAGGCAATTTATTAAAATCACATAAACATCACAAGTCTATAAATAAAGATTAACCTCAACTAAGATCTGGACTATACCTGCATTATTTCCACAAATATTATAGAAATATCACGAAGGAAACAAAAGATAACACGATGAGGGTTGTAAAAGATAAAACAACAAAACATAATTACCTACCATATTCTTGCCAAACAACATGAAACACAAGCTCCTAAAGTTGTAGATTTGCAAAAACAACAAGCACCAAAGACTAGATCCAAAGGGATCGTTAACCAAAAGCGAAGACCTGTCTATTTAAAAACATGTATGCCAAAGGACAAATGGGTAAAAAAAAACCATATCACATGGTTTTGAACAAGAGGACTTTGATTCAAATTATTCACAACCTCAGAGAGGTTGGGCAGATTCTACGGAACAATAAGAGGCAAAATGTTAGGCAAGGTTTTGTATTCTTTTCCTGCGATGACAGTTTTTGGCGTGAGATGGATGATGGAGACAATATCCAACTCCCAAGGAAACAAAGGGTATATCGATCGCCGCCAAAGAGCAGGCCAAACGAGAGCGCAAACCTCCACATAAGTTTATTTCTAGTTGATAGTTTTTTTTTTGTTTTCTGCCGTTATGGCTGTTTGATTTTTTTGTATTTTTTTGTATTTTTTCTTTTCTTTAATAAAACGAGCTTAGGAGAGGGTTTTTAAAGGCGGTGGGGTTGCCTGCTTGCCTTTTCCCTCTCACTAGGTAAATTCAATTAAAAAATATAGATTTACGTGGTAAACTCTTTTAAAAAAATCACGGGGCACGAAAAAATAACTCAACTAATGAATAATGGAAATACAACAACAAAGGCTGAGATATAAAATAATTTTAGGAGAATTTGAAACACCTAATTTTACTCACTATATAAAATCACTCAATTCCCCCTATGTAATGTTTTCTCAATCTCTTGTATGAAAGACACTCTAAAAAAGGGAAGCTCTATTTTTTCTCTTATGGCTTTGGATTACGGGATTATGCCTATTTATAGGCAAAAGCTACATCAAATTTTCAACTTGGCAATTATTGTGCCAATTGTTAGCAAAATTTCCAAAATACTGCATCTAACAACCACCACCTCCTTGTTTGACATTTTATGAGACAAACAAGCCAGCCTAATTAATTGAGGCCACTCTATTAATTTGATGTTTGAACTCATCTATTCTCCCCCTCCAGACTCAAGGGGCATCAAGTAAGCTCCTAATTGGAGTTCACCTGATTAGCTTATTGGACAGTTCAAACTTCTCTCGATGAATTACTTTATTCAGCATATCTGAAGGGTTTTCTCCCATTGGAATTTTTTCGAGATGAAAATCTTCTTTTTCAAATAGTTCTCGTATCCAATGATATCAGATATCAGTGTGCTTTGTTTGAGAGTGATACATTATACATAGTATTCTTGCTCAAGTCAATGGTACTTTTTTTTGAAAAACCCTTAGAGGGATAGTGTATCCCTCCAACGGCTAAAAGTTTGGAGTGGGCGAAAATTTCAGGGCGGAGTACCCAACTAGGTTAGCTCCTCCGCTTGCCTACAAAACACCCACCCCTCTTTTATCAATAAATGGTTCTTGAATCAAGAACCAATATCATTTACATCTTATGTTACAAAATGAGAAAGCTCGGATTCATAAATAAATCTAAGACTGAAAAGCAAATAGAATGCTTTCTAGAATTAAAAATGAACCATCCGATTGGGATCCTTTGATTGCCAAGTTCAAGTCTCGTTTGGCAAATTGGAAAGGAAATTATCTATCATATGCTGGGCGTACCATACTTATCAAAACGGTACTTTCTTCCCTTCCTATTTATTTAATGTCAATTTTCTACATGCCTTGCTCTGTATCTTCTACACTAAATCAATTAATGCGCAATTTTTTGTGGCGAGGCGATTCTTCGATCAATGGCATATGCAAAGTAAGCTGGGTTACAATCAATTTACCCTATCACCTTGGGGGATTGGCAATTCGGGATCTAAATCTTGTTAACTCCAGCCTACTCTTTAAATGGATTTGGAAACTGGGAGACCGCAATGATGACTCCTTGTGGTCAATGTACTGTGTTCGGCGTTATGGGGTTAGTTCGTGGCATGAAATGACTCTTCCCGACCCCAAGTTTGTCTCTCCGTTATGGTGTGGAATTCTAAAATGCTGCTTTAAAAATGAGAGAATTTGGTCCTTCTTCTCATCCCAGGTGCGTGTTCAAGTGGGAGATGGTCAAAACGGTTTGTTCTGGCACGATAATTAGACCTCAAACACTCCAATCAAATCACTCTTCCCCGACTTATTTGCTATTTGCAATAGGAAATTCTCAACCATTTTTGAAGGGTTTAGCTATATTTTTTTCCAATCGTTCCCAAACCCGCCCCTTTAAGAAAAGAAGCCTTCGCATTACGAACCAACAACGATGCAATGAACTGAAAACCTGGATATCGATTTCATGCCCAACGCTCATGGAATCGTGAACAGCCCCACTTTCTTCCCGAGAGGGGATTGCTTCCTATGGGACATTGGAGTCCAGAAAAAATATTCAGTAGCGTCCTTTTATCATGGATATTATTAACAACGGTTATGGCCGAACCCGTCGAGAGACTTTACACTCATTTGGTCCTCCCACATGCTCCCCAAGATAAAAATTTTCGGCTGGTTGGTCTTTCACAATAGGTTACCGACACGTGAGTTCCTTTTTCATCGGGGATATCGTATGCTAACTAGCGCATGTTGTCCGTTCTGTCCACTACCTGAATCTTTGGAAGCACCGCAATAAGAAGATTTTTAATACTGGCTATGAAAAATTTTATAGGTGGTGAATGGAAGGTCATGATGCATATTTTTAAGGATGTGCAGTTGTTGCCGGCTGATTTTATACTGACAGAATGCATCATGTACCTGGACTTTATGGGAATTCCCCCCACTCTGATTCGAGAGGAGCTGATCAGACACTTAGCGGGCTCCTTTGGCCGTGTTATTTCGGTAGACTTCAATTTTGATTACCCGGATCGTCTGGATGTGGTTTCTTGTCTGGTTTCGGTCCCCTTTCGGACAACCAATCACTCCTTCAAACTGTTGGTGAATACAAAAGAAGTGCTCATTCACACTAATCTGAGATAAGGTGTTGGCTGTGAGCATTACCAAGATGATGATTCCGAAATTTTCGAAGCCCCCTCCGATATCCCATTCGATGCTTCTTTTGATACTTCCAACGACTCGCGTAGTTCCGGCTGCCAGGAAGTGGAAATTGCATATTATATTAGCCCGGATCTCCGAATTATCCCCCTCCCAAATCAATCAAATGATAATTTGAGCATTGTCCCGGAATCAAACCCAGCTACACATGAAGCTCTAAGGGAGGCCGAACAACCTGTAAGGCTAGTCAACCCATAGACGGAAGCCAACCAGCCTGTTACTTCAGCTTTGTTAGGACCTGACATTTCTAATATGAATCGGGTGATCATTTTATCTCAGTCAAGGACATCTCCGACCCTCGAAAAAGAGCTGACTACGGAAATAGGGAAAAACTAGGAATATTCTAGGAGAAAAATAAGCAAGCTGTTCTGACAGGTATGGATAATTTAGTGAACTGATTAGTTCCCATTCATCAAGGTATTTATTTTCTTCTATTATGTAGATGGATTTTTTATGTTGGAATTGTAGAGGAGGTGTCAATAACGGGGCAAAGCAGCAATTTGTCTCTTCTTGCATTTGTAAACACAATCTCCAATTTTTTGTCATGTTAGAAACAAAGATAGAAAGTATCTCTGAGCAAGTGGTCAAACAGTTCTGGGGGCACAATGACTTTGCTTATCACCATATCCCCTCTAATGGTCTTTCGGGTGGCATCCTATTTTCTTGGAACTCCTCGTTGCTTTCGGTTTCGGTTATCCATTCTACTTCCCAATGGGTGTTAGTTAAAATTCCCCTTCAGCAGCAAGATTTGCACGTTCTTAGTCTCTATGCCCCAACAAATCATATGGATAGATATGATTTATGGCAGGAACTTATCCCGATTATTCGAGACTTTCAGATGATCTTGATTTGTGGTGATTTTAATGAGGTATTACATGTGTCGGAAAGGGCAAACGATCGCCCCTACCCATCCATGTCGGCTTTTCAAGACTTTGTATTGCAATCTGAACTCCATGATCTACCCCTACACGGCCGTGACTATACTTGGTCTAATAGAGTTTCATTCTCTCGTATTGATCGTGTTCTAGCCTCGAATGGGATACTGCAGTTATGGCCTAACTTATCCATATCAACGGTGGACACCACCCTATCTGATCATTTATCGATTTTATTACGCTCCTTCGTTGCTCACTCAGCCGGCCCAAGACCCTTTAGATCGTTAAACATGTGGTGGGATAAGGCAGATTTTTTGCCTTTCATTCGTAATAAATGGCACCTCATTTGTCAATCCTATGCTCACATAGACCTATCTTATAAATTGACAAAGTTGGGTCGTGCAATCAGCCCTTGGCACTCGGAAAATTTTGGAAACCTACAGAGAAAGATTGGTGATTTAGAGGAAATTATATTGGCCCTTACATCGAGTAGTGTTCCTCGACCGCTCACCTCAACTCAAAATTCAGAACTAAATCGTAATCGCTCCCTCCTTCAGGAAAAGAGGGCTTCTTTGGAAAAATTACGGCACCAACAATCAAGGGTGAATTGGACGCTATTGGGTGATAATAATACATCATTTTTCCACCGTACCGCTTCAGCCCGATCTTGCAACAACTGTATATCGCAACTGGACATCGAGGGAGTAATTGTTACGGACTTGAAGGTCATTTCAGATAATATTTGCAGCTATTATGCCCAATTATTCAAGGCTGCCCCTATAACGCCATTCTCTCTTAGAAAGTTACGTTTTAACACTATTACTTTGCAACAAAACGCAGCTCTTATCGCCCCTTTTTGGACTGAGGAAATTTGGAACAGTGTATGTGCGTGTGGGGAGAATAAAGCGCCGGGACCAGATGGCTTCAATTTTTTCTTCTACAAAAGGTTCTGGGACGACTTAAAACCCGAATTACTACAAGTTTTGGATCATTTTTATGTTACATCTCAGCTACCAGATTCGATCAAGACATCCTTCACGGTGCTAATACCTAAAATTCCAGGTTCTTTTTCTCTGAATAACTTTAGACCTATCTCGCTCATCCATGGTATCTATAAAATTATTGCAAAATTGCTATCGATTCGTCTTCAGGCTGTTCTACCGTCTCTTATCTCAAACAACCAGTTTGCTTTCATCAAGGGTAGAAGCATTCATGAGTGTTCTTTTGTGGCTTCCGAGGTAATTCATGACCTCCACATTAAAAGGAAACCATGTGTGGTGCTGAAACTAGACTTTCACAAAGCTTTTGATAGCATTTCTTGGACTTATATTGACTCGGTTCTCCAAAGGATGGGTTTTGATCAGAAATGGATTTCATGGTTGTCAAATAGCAGGAAAAAATCCACTACTTCTATTCTAATCAATGGCTCACCAAGCCCTCCTATTCACATCCGTAGGGGGGTCAAACAAGGAGACCCTTTATCGCCTTTTTTTTGTGTTAGCAATGGAGGGCCTAAAACAGCTTATAGATCGTAGCATTCAAGTAAGCGTGCTACCTGGATTTTGTTTGGAGGAATCCCTTCCAGATATCTCTTTGTTATAGTTCGCTGATGATACGATTTGCTTCCTTCCCGCAGAAGAATCCATAATTCCCAGTTTCATTCGGATCCTAAGGTGTTTCGAACTAATCTCAGGATTGCGTATCAACTACCACAAGAGTGCGATTATGGGAATCCACATCAATGAAGCCTCCTTGGCCTCCTATACAGCTTAATTGGGATGCCGAGTGGATAACTTTCTGATAAACTACTTAGGTACACCACTATGTATTAAACAGCCACATATCTCCGATTGGGATCCTTTGATCGCCAAGTTCAAATCTCGTTTGGCAAATTGGAAAGGAAATTGTCTATCATATGCTGGACGTACCATACTTATCAAAACGGTACTTTCTTCCCTTCCCATTTATTTAATGTCAATCTTCTACATGCCTTGCTCTGTATCTTCACTAAATCAATTAATGAGCAATTTTTTGTGGCGAGGCGATTCTTCGATCAATCGCATATGCAAAGTAAGCTGGGTTATGATCAATTTACCATATCACCTTGGGGGATTGGCAATTCGAGATCTAAATCTTGTTAACTCCAGCCTACTCTTTAAATGGATTTGGAAACTGGGAGACCGCAATGATGACTCCTTGTGGTCAATGTACTGTGTTCGGCGTTACGGGGTTAGTTCGTGGCATGAAATGACTCTTCTCGACCCCAAGCTTGTCTCTCCATTATGGCGTGGAATTATAAAATGCTGCTTTAAAAATGAGTGAATTTGGTCCTTCTCGTCACAGGTGTGTGTTCAAGTGGGAGATGGTCAAAACGGGTTGTTCTGGCACGATAATTGGACCTCAAACACTCCAATCAAATCACTCTTCCCCGACTTATTTGCTATTTGCAATAGGAAATTCTCAACCATTTTTTAAGGGTGTAGTCATATTTTTTCCAATCGTTCCCAAGCCCGCCCCTTTTAGAAAAGAAGCCTCCGCATTACGAACCAGCAACGATGCAATGAACTGAAAAGCTGGATATCAATCTCATGCCCAACGCTCTTCTAAGCCCAGGAAACCGTAAACAGCCCCACTTTCTTCCTGAGAGGAGATTGCTTCCTATGGGACATTGGAGTTCAGAAAAAATATTCAGCAGCGTCCTTTTATCATGGATATTATCAACAACGATTATGGCCGAATCCATTGAGAGGCTTTACACTCATTTGGTCCTCCCACATGCTCCCCAAGATAAAAAATTTTGGCTGGTTGGTCTTTCACAATAGGTTACCGACACGTGAGTTCCTTTACCAGAGGGGATATCGTATGTTAACTAGTGCCGGTTGTCCGTTCTGTCCACTACCTGAATCTTTGGAACACAGCCTCTTTTTATGTCACGCAAATTATCAGTTTTGGAGAGATGCATTCCGGTGGCTGGATATTCAGGTTGTGATGCCGAATGATGGTTACAACTTTCTTCTGTTATGGTGCACATTTAACAAACCTGGAATCCCCCGTGAATTTGGTAGGTCTCTCTGGTTCATTATATCATGGAATCTCTGGAAGCGCCGCAACAAGAAGATTTTTTGAGATGGAACTGACGATGGGGATATTTTAATTGCGAATATCAATTTTTGTTAGTTTCTTTTTCATTCCTATAAGCGCATTGTTAGCCTGTCGGTTTCTAATTTGTTTACAAACCCGAGGATTCTTATTATGTAACTTTGATGTACTTTTGGTTCTTGTTTCGAGAACCATTATTAATAAATGCGGGGTGGGTGTTTTGTAGGTAAGCAGAGGAACCAACCTAGTTGGGTACTCTGCCCCAAAATTTTCAGCCACTCCAATCTTTTAGCCGTTGGAGAGATACACTGTCTCTTCAAGGGTTTTTCAAAAAAAAATATGAGTGGAAGGTTATGCCTTTTGGGTTAAAAAATGCCCCTTCGGAATTTTAAAATATCATGAATGATATTTTTAATCCATATTCAGACTTTATAATAGTCTACATTGATGATATTTAGTATTTTCAAAAAATATTGAAATACATTTTAGACACCTTGAAATATTTAAGAAAGTTGTCATCCAATATGGTTTAGTAATATTTAAACCCAAAATGCAGTTATTTAAATCTAATATTAGATTTTTAGGTCATAATATCGATAAAGGAAAAATAATTCCTATAGACAGAAGCATTGAGTTTGCTTCTAAATTTTCAGATGAAATTAAAGACAAAACCCAACTTCAGAGATTTTTAGGTAGTCTAAATTATATTTCGCCCTACCTAAAAGACTTGTCTAAAGATACAGCCATCTTATATGATAGGCTTAAGAAAGAACCTAAACTTTGGACTAATAGTCACACAGAGGCAGTTAGGTTAATCAAAAAGAAAGTTAATAACTTACCCTATCTTATGCTAGCTAATCCCAAATGGGAAAAGATTATTGAGACAGACGCCTCAAATATAGGCTACAGTGGTATTTTAAAACAAATTTCACCAATTGACAAACAAGGATATCTTGTTAGATTTTATTCTGGTAAATGGAATGATAGCCAGAAAAATTATGCTACTATAGCGGAAGAAATTTTAGCCATATTAAAATTGTGTTAAAATTTCAAGATGATTTATATAATCAAAAGTTTTTAATAAAAACTGATTGTCAAAGCTCTTAGCTAAGGAGTACAAAACAAATTCGCTGTCCTTATCACTAGAATTCCGCATATAATAAACTTGCAGGGAAGTCGTGCCCAAATTAGAGGTGTAGCTACACATACACAGCTCTTTTCCCCTACAAGCTCGTCAAATTGGCTTCAAAATTGAATTCTCAGCACTTTACATATCTCAGCTGTTCTCTCCTTCAAGCTCGTCATAGCTGCTGGCAACTCCAGAAATCCAGCTTGAAAAATGGATTCTCAGGTTTGATCAGCCTTTCTAATCCCACAAATCCCCTTTCCAATATAATCCTTCGATCCACCATTCTACCCGCATCCCACCTGCCATTAGCCAAACACCAAAGTCTGTCTCATCTGGTTTTCATCGCTGCACTCAAGGTGTTTGTTAAAAGTCCTGACTTAGAAAAAGCCTTGATTTTCAATTCTGCATCACCCGGATTCTTTGTAAGATAGTTTTATCGGTTAATCTTTGGTTGAAAGTGCAGTTTAACTGATTTGGGTCAAAATGTTTTGAATTGGGATTTGATTTGGCGATCTGAGTAGAGTTGAGAGGGTCAAAGGATGAGGAAAGATAATAACTCAAAGTTTAAACAAAAATCAAAAACCATGGAGAGAAACCCTACCCTAACCCGCACCCATCCTGCCCCCCTACACGGCCGCCACCATCGCCCATCAACCAACCTTTTTCGATCGAACACCAGCCGCCGTCAGCCCCAACACCGAAACCCCTTCCATGAGCCAACCCGAAATCGCCAAACCACAAACCCTCGCCGTAATCCCTTTTATGTGCCCTTTACCACCACTTCGCAGATTAGGGATTCAAATCCTAATCATATTGCCAACACCAGAAATCCGACAGCGAACAAGATCTATTTTGAGAATTTTCCGAATGGCTACGATGCGCTAGCCCTGAAGAAGGTTTTTGGGAGATTTGGAGTTTCTGGCTGGGTGTTTGTCGCACAAAAGAGAAACGCCAGGAACTTGAATTTTGGGTTCATACGATTGATGTAACTGTTCCGTTTTATGAAGCTTTGAACAGGATGAATTCTGTTGAAATTGGGGCGGTTCGTTTGCGGGCGTATAAGGCAAGATACTCAAGGCCTTTGAACGTTCAGAAAATCCAGGAGCCGATCCGAAAGTCATCTAGGCATGTGAACCGAGTGTTTCATGAATCACCTCGAGATGGGAGATCATATGTTGATGTCGCGGCCCCTCATTGTAATTCTATAGAGGAGGCAAGTAAGGGGCAGCCTAAGATTGTGACGAGCCCAATGGATAAGAATGAGTCGCAGAAGAGTGAGGAGTGCATGGTGCAGTCTACCTCGTGGATAGATAAGGCCTGCCTGATTCGGCTTCACAATATATCTCATATTCGAAATATATATGATTTATTGTGTGAGCGTGGTTTTAATGTTGAATTTGCCGCTCCTGTTGGTGGGGAGTGCGTGATTGTCTCCTTTATCACAGGAGATGCGATGAGTAATTTTGTTAGTCATGAATGGAAGGTTCTCTGCCGCCTTATGTTTTCGGTTGAGCGTCTGGCGGGGAATTTTATTCCCTTCGAGTGTGTCATGTATCTTGATCTCATGGGTATTCCACCAACTATTATATGTGAATCATTAGTTCGCAGCCTTGCTGGGAGATTTGGTCGGCTGGTGGCTATGGAGTGCAACTTGGAATGGCCGGATCGATTGGATGTGATTTCTTGTTTAGTGTCAGTTCCTATAGGTACTATGAGCCACAATCTGAAGTCAGCAATGGGGGAGAGGGAGATTACGATTTACACTTCTATGCGTCAGGCAGTTAGCTGTCCGAGGTGTCAGGAGGATTACTCTAGCTCGGAGGACGAGTCGGATGAGGGTTCAATGGCTGACAGGATATCTGAAGAAGTGGCTATATCAGAGGAAGATTGTGACACGAGAATACTGTGGGATAACGGTATTTTGAAAAATTCTACCTTACGGGAGCCAGACGGTAATGAGAGTGTGAACTCGGCAGCTAGAGGAAACTCGGAGACTGGCTGAATGTCTGGATCATCGGGGCCAGACGTGGCAAATAGAAATAGGGTGATAATGAATGCCCAGCTTACAGAACCGCGCGAGAATGAGGCTAGAATGGTCATTAAAGTGGGTGAGATACTGGGGCTGTTTCAGGAGCAACATGTGGAGCAAATTGTGCAGGTAATGGAAGAGCCAAGAGTTTGAATAGCCCGTCTGAATCGAGGTTTGGTACATGTTTCTTTATGTCAGTAAACCTTCTTTCTTGGAACTGTCGTGGGGGGCTCACGAATGGAGCAAAGCAATCTTTTGTTCGTTTGTGTGTCCGCAAATGGTCCTTGCATGTTGTTGTGTTAGTGGAGACGAAGGTGTCGGATATATCAGAGATGATTGTGAGGAAATTATGGGGCCATAATGATTTTTCATATTATTGTGTTTCTGCTCAAGGTTTATCGGGAGGGATAATTGTGTCATGGAACTCTAAAGTAGTTAGGGGTACAGTTAAAGCGGTTGGTGTAAGATGGTGTATTCTGAGCTCGATCGTGAACTAGGTTGAGATCGATATTGTATGCTTATATGGGCCAGTCACAGCCGTTGAGAGGAATCAATTATGGGTTGAATTGTTGCCCCTTATTCGGGATGTTGGTAATGTATTGTTATGTGGTGACTTTAATGAAATTCTTCATTATTCGGAAAGAGCGGGTAGGAATGGGAGTGTTTCTAATTCTATGATAAGATTCCAAGAATTTGTGAATGCGAGTGCGTTGTATGATGTTCCTTTAGTTGGAAGGGACTATACGTGGAGTAACAGTCAGTCCTTTTCGAGGATCGATCGAGTGTTGGTGGCAGGTGGTCTATTAGATAGCTGGCCGAATTTACAACTCATGATGGTAGACTCAACCCTATCGGATCACTTACCCATTATTTTCCAGTCGCATACTTCGAGGAGACGGGGAAGGAGAGTAGATAGATCGCTAAACTGTTGGTGGGATGGTGATACTTTTTTGCCATTTATCACAAGTAAGTGGCATTCTATTTGTGGTACGGCTGGGTGTAAGAATAGAGATGTCGATTACAAGCTGCGAAAATTATGGGGATTTATCCGTCCTTGGCATTCGTCTAATTTTGGTCAATTGGATAGTAGATTGAAATCGTTGGAAGCCCGGGTTTTAGAGTTGACTGACTCTAGTATGGGTCGGCCTTTGGATGCTTCAACCGTGTCTGAATTACAAAACGTGAAAACTACATTGTTTCAGGTTAGACAAAACCAAGAAAAAATTCGGCACCAACAGTCAAGAGTGAAGTGGACTTTATTGGGTGATGACAATACTGCATTTTTTCACCGCATCGCTTCGGCTAGGTTCAGAGGTAATCGGATTTCACAGTTGGAAATTGGTGGGAGAGTCACTAACGATCCTATAGAGATCACAGCTACGATTGAAAACTACTATTTGAACCTGTTTTCGGAAACTACAGTTATTCCGTTTGAGTTGGAAAGACTAAAGTTCAGAACGGTCGATGCATCGGAGAATTGTCGCCTAGTTGAACCATTCTCAGAAGTCGAGATATGGGATGCAGTTTGTTCTTGTAATGAGGGGAAGGAGCCTGGACCTGATGGATTTAATTTTTTCTTTTACAAACGATTTTGGGGTGAACTGAAGCCTGAGCTAATGGACCTATTTGCGAAGTTTCATGCGATGGGACGGCTGCCGAATGCTATTAAATCGTCATATACAGTCCTAATTCCTAAGGTACCAGGTTCTTCTTCGTTGAATAATTTTAGACCGATTGCCTTGATCCATGGTATATATAAAATTGTGTCTAAGGTGCTGGCTAAAAGACTGCAACCATTGGTACCTAAATTGATATCAGAAAATCAATTTACTTTCATTAAAGGTCGTAATATTCATGAATGTTCGTTCATAGCCTCGGAGATTATCCATTCGGTTCATAGGAATCGTCAACCATGCTTGGCTATTTAGTTAGACTTCCATAAGGCTTATAATTGTGTTTCGTGGAACTATATGAATGCGGTTTTTAGACAAATGGGTTTTGATGAAAGATGGGTTCAATGGCTTGACAACTGTAGAAGAAATTCAGTCACTTCAATTCTGATCAATGGGACGCCGTCGGAACCAATTAAATTAGCTAGGGGGGTTAAACAAGGTGATCCTATTTCCCCGTTTCTTTTTGTTCTGGCGAGTGAGGGACTGAAACTAATGTTTGAGGAGAGTATTCGAATTGGCCTTTTATCGGGCTTTCGGATTGACGGATCAGAGAAGGACATGTCTATCCTGTAATTTGCTGATGATACGCTATGCTTTTTACCGGCCGATGAGTCTCTATTACCCATTTTTGTTAGAATTTTGTGATGTTTTGAGTTGATTTCAGGCCTGAAAGTCAATTTTAATAAGAGCTCTATTATGGGTATTCATATACAAGAGATGGTCGTTTCATCTTGTGCAGGAGTCCTGGGATGTCGAGTGGAGAACTTTCCGATTACCTATCTGGGAACCCCTCTCAGCGTTAGGCGTGTTCCCGTTTCTGCTTGGAACCCATTGATAAGCAAGTTTCAGAGTCGATTAGCGAGTTGGAAAGGACAATGTTTATCCTATGCGGGATGAATGGTGCTTGTGAAATCGGTATTATCATCTCTTCCAATCTTTTTGTTATCATTGAATAAAATGCCAGGAGCGGTAATTACGAAACTTGAGCAGCTGATGTGGAATTTTTTGTGGAGGGGTGATTCAACTACTATGGGCATTAGTAAGGTTAGTTGGGCGACGATTGTCCTACCCAAAAATCTTGGGGGCCTCTACATTAGGAACTTAAAGTTGGTTAATTGTAGTTTGTTGATGAAGTGGGTATGGAAGGTTAGGAGTGCTGATCATGGGTCATTACGGTACGAGATTTGCGTTAGACGATACGGGTTTGATTCATGGTGGTCCATTGGAAACTATGATTCATCTACATTGTCACATACTTGGAGAGGAATTATAGCATGTTGTATTAGAGGTGGGGAGTGGTGGGAATTTTTTAGGTCGAGCATTCGGGTTGCTATTGGAAGTGGGGAAAATTGCTCATTCTGGCATGACAACTGGACGGTGAATTTCGAGTTGGCGGTCTTGTTCCCTGACCTATACCGATTGTGTAATAGGAAATCATGTTCGGTGGCCGAGGGGTGTCATTATCTTTTCGGGTCATCAGCCTTTTTGCGGCCTTTTTGGAAACGGAACTTAAGGATTTCAGGACAGGAGAGGTGCGGAACTTCAAAATTGGATCGGTATAAGCTATCCGAGCTTGTTTCTAGAGGGTGACAACGAGTTGGGGCAGGGTCAACGGCAGCCTATCTTTTCAGGGACGGCTGATAGGTTTATGTGGGAGGTGGGGGAGAAGGAGTACACGACAAGCTCCTTTTGTATGGGCTACTATAGTTCACCAAAATGGCCAAAGCCGAGGCTCGAATTTTCTGTAATATGGGAGGTATGTGTGACCCCTAAAGTTTGCTTCTTTGGGTGGCTTGTTTTTCATGGAAGATTACCAACAAAAATGTTCCTTTTCCTCCGGGGCTGCCAATCTATAACGGACGGTCAATGCCCATTTTGTGATTTGGAGGAGACTATGGATCACGCCCTGCTCCATTGCAGTAACAGCTATAAGGTATGGACGCAGGTGATGAGATTGCTCGGTATCTCGATGCCTATATCGTGGAAGGCGGTGGATTTTCTAGCCATATGGCGCGGCTTCTTTGCTGATGGAAGAGGTAGAGAGTTCGGAACGGCGCTATGGTTCTTAATTGCTTGGGCACTATGGAAATGAAGGAATAAATTTGTTTTCGAAGGCAGGATGGGCTCAGAAGACATTATTGGATTATGCATTCATTTATGTTGGTTCATCTTTAAAACTAGGAGGCGGGATGTTAATTTTGTTACTTCTGATATATTTATTTTCCCGAACTTGCTACTCTCGTGTAATTGATTTACTCATGTTCTCGCCTTGAGACCGTGAGTTGATTTTTATTTAATAAAAGAGGGGTAGGTGTTTTGTAGGTAAGCGGGGAAACCAGCCTAGCTGGGGACTCCGCCCCGAAATTTTCACCTGCTCCAAACTTTTAGCCTTTGAAGGGACACAATGTTCCTTCGGGGTTTTTCAAAAAAATAAAAACTGATTGTCAAGAACTAAATCTATGTTTGACAAAGATTTTAAACATGATGTTAGTAAACAGATGTTTGCTAGGTGGCAATCTCAATTAGCCCCTTTTGATTTTACCATTGAATATAAAAAAGGGACAGATAATAGTTTGGCTGATTTTTTAACAAGAGAATATTTGTCAGAAACTAATAGTTTCAATTTACATATTGCAGGATGAGCACTAAAGGCAACAAGAATAGAGGAAATTCCTCTTATAGAGGACAATCCTCCCGGGGACGAGGTCAATATTCCTCTAATAGAGGAAATATATTGGCACAACATGGACATTCTAGGCTCATAGCCCAGAATCTTGCAACAATAGAAAGCATAGAAAAAGATTCTCTTTATAAGGAATTTCTTGCTTTCAAAGCATCACAAAAAAACCAGAGTAATACTCAGGTTGCTTCAAGTAGTCAGACAGGACAGACTACTAGTCCATCCTATGCTAAAATAGTTGAGGATGATGAGACAGATGACTTTTCCTATGTAAAACATAGTGAAAAAGAAGTAATACTTCTTCTCAAAGACAATGACATCAGGAGAAAAGATGATGTCTGGGGATTAATGCAAAAATATTTAGATTTGGATACAGGGGTCACTTTTACTGCTGGTTCATATAAAGGCAGGGCCCACTTTGAGCAAATTCTCAAAGTTACTGACTCATGGGAAATAACCCATTTTCTGATTGGAGCAAGATCCACAAAAATTTATAGTTTTAGTAAAGCCATCATTAAGCGAGTAATAACCGCAGATGAGTGGGGTCTCAGTACTTTTAGAGAAAGAGAATACCTACATGCTGACAATAAGACAGCTATCAAGTTCAATTATTGGGACTATGTGGAAGCATTCCACAAGGTTTTGTTATACCAGAACCCCACAAAGAAACATACTTGGTTTCTAAAATTTTGTCAGAATATTTATTCTAAAGATTTCCCAAATTGGTTATACCAGTGGTGGCAGTCTTTTGGCCCTGGAATTGATATACTGCCAGGAATTTTTAAAAAATTTTATTCTGAATGGGTTGAAATATCTCCCAAATTAATAGATGCCCAGCATAATAATAAATGGGTTGAAGGTATGCCTATCTCGAATTTTTTCATTGAGTTTGGCATCCCATACATATTTAAATGGGATATTGAATTTGGTCATACCAAGCAGAATATTCCCTGCATATATAGGAATTTCTCATCCAAATTCTGGAAAAAGATGATGAGAAACAATGAACAAGGGGTATTGGAAGCCCAAGAAACCATCGATCATATTAAGTCAAAACTTGATCTTTATAAGACAAGTGTATCTCAAATTGAGACTCCAAGTCCTTTTGAATCTATCTCCAGGAAAATGAAGATGAAAGGACAGATAACCAAAGAATAAATGGTTCCGGCTTATATGGAAGCCATGAAGTCTGACCTAAAAAAGAATTTTGGAATTGATATCCAACCAGACTTATCCCTAACTGCTTCTTCAATAGGAGAAGACATTGTCATGAAAGCAGCAATTGCTTGGTAATACCAAGCCAGATTCTTCCAAAAAATCTAAAGGCAAAGAGAAATAATGCCTCGGTAATAATTACCTTTTATAAAGGTAAATAATATTATATTTGTGGAGGAAATACGCTTAGTGTATTATTATCTAACAGAGAAATATCTCTGTTATTTTCTTCTTTTTTCTTGACTGACAGGGAATCTCCTTTTTATCGGCCTTATCCTCCTGTCCTCCGATCCTGTCCGTTGCTTTCTCCTTTCCCTTTTGGTGACAGCGCACCTCATTCGGTCTCCCACTCCTGTCGGCCAGAACGTCTCGTCTGCCAGCTGCCCTTTATCGTCTTCTGTCAGCTGTCGACCTGTCACTTCTTTTTATCTTTTAATTTTTTGTTTTGGATTGTTTTTTCAATTCCGTCGTCTATATAAACGGAATTCTTTTCTCTGTAATAAGCAGAACAAAAACTGCGATAATAAAACGATTAGTTTGTAATGATAGGTGTGCTTGTAAGTCTGTAAATATTAAGGAGGAGCCATCAGACTCACTCCATTGTGTGCTCAAAAGGTATAATTACTTATTGTAAATTTTATTTTATTAATAATATTTTATTTTCGGTCCTCTCATACGGAGGGCTAAAACCCTTGTGTTAAATAATGCCATGAATACCTCTAGATTATAGTATGTTTTATACTATCGTTATGTAGACTAGATATACATAATGGAATGCTTAGATTATTTCATGTCCTTAGGCTGCAGGAAGTTAATTGGAATTTAATCTAGCAACAACTTTATAAGATGATTTTATACTAGGCATTAGATATAATAACAAATTGGGTTAAAATTATTAGAGCAGTCCGAACTTTATTAGTAAGCTCTTGTCGCATCTAGCCGTTGAGCCGGGAAGGCGTTTTAGGCGTTTTATGTTGACTATGCTGAATATAATGTTTGTTCACAGCTTTAATACCTTTGTAAAATTTATTCCCAAATTTAGCTATTGTATTTATTCGCCTAGCATGATAATTATTTTGTTAAGCTGTTATTAGATTTTGTTCAACCTTATTTCTTTGACACTTTTAGTATCTTTGTCAGGAATTTCAATAATTGGTTCATCTGATTCATCATCAGAATTTGAATTATTTATTTCTAGAAAACTAACTTCTGGAGATTTTTAATCTCTTTTTTCATGTTATTAATTTCTGACTTTAAGTCATTAATAGTAGGTTCTTTTTTAGAATCCTTGAATCTATCAATTATATCTTTAAGATTTTAAGTGATATTTTTCTCTTCTAATTTCTTTTCTAAATTAGTAGCTTTAGTACTTGAAGTACTGACTTCGGAAATATTCTTAATCATGTCTAGGTGTTGCTCTAAATGTTTCCTTTTTTCAGAAGGATCTGAAATTTGCTCTATTAGAGTTAAAATCATGTCTTTACTTTTAGTTAAGACCATAAGTCCATTTAATGAACAAAGCGATTTGTAATAGTCATATTGGCCATCGCAACTTTTGGTTTCATTATCTGAGTTTGACTCAGATGTGTAATCATTGTCTTCGAGGATATAATCTTCCTTTTCTGAATCAGTTTCAATTAACAAAACCTTTAATAATGAATCTTTAAGATTGTTATCTAGAGATAAAGATTTAATCTGTTTAACTCTACATTTGTTAGAGTAATGTCCTACCTTTCCACATTTGTAACAAATGATACTTAGAAGAATTTCATTCTTTCGGGGCTTTTTAGAGGAAGAAGCATTTTTAAAATGCCTTTTCTTGTTAAATTTTGGTTATTAAGATCTAAAAGATTTTTGACTCTTTTGTTCACTAAAGGGTTTCTTACTTTTAGAGATTTTAGATCTTTTTCTGATAGGATTGAATCCTAATTGTTCACAAAAGGAACCTAAGATCCTTTTTCCCGAAAACCTTTCGCTTTGAGCTTGTTTGTGAATTTTTAATTCATTACAGAGAAGGAGACCTTCAGCAACTATTTCAGCTGAAATCTCACCATAGGTAAGAGAGGCATAAGGAATAGTACCGTTGTACTTTTTCTTTATTTTGTCTTACTCTATCAGCAAATAATCTAGGAAGACCGGAAATGAATTTTTCTTTCCAAAAATTCTGAGTACAATCTTCACGAGTGGAAACGGCACTTAAGAAAACATCTTTGTACCATTTAAACTCAGATAAATCTCTACAGCGCAAGTTCATTAATTGCTCTGTAGTTTGTTCAAAGAAAGGACTCGTTGATCCTAAAAAGTGTAGGATAAGAGTATAGATGTTGACAGCATCAGGGGCTTGTCTATTTCCTTCAGTTTTAACAGCATTAAGAATATTATTCTTAGACTCAGTAGACACGTAAAAGTCCCACCAACCTTTGAATTGGCCAGTGAATCTAGCAATAATAGCTTCGGCAATACTTCTATCATTATTGTTGTGTATTCTAGAGGCCGAGGCGTACATTAAAATATACTGGATAACATTTTTAATTTGATATTCAGATAACCCGTTAATATTCCATTCCTCTATGGCTCTTCCGTCAAAAAATACCATAGACGGTCTGAACTCTTTATACTGTAGGTTAACAGGTGAAGGCCTAAAATAATAAGGTTTATCTGAAGATCCTTTAGAATGGTAAATTTTATTTACCTGGTTGTTATTATTATCAAGTTTTAGATTTTGGAACAAAGTTTGAAGATTATTAATTTCAGAATCTTTGAAACTTTCAGTTTCAAAAGGACTATCAGAGGATATAGAGCTTTCAGCTTCTATTATTTTCTTAGTGAGAGGGGCTATTTCCTTAGGCTCACTTTGACTTCCCTTTTGCTTTTTGTCAACAGGGATTAGAGCTAATCGTCTAGTGATTTCATCAACTAATTCGTTTTGGGCTTTATCAAATTTAAAATCCATTTTTTCACTAGAGGTAGGTTTAATAACGACCTTTTCCCCCGCTTTTGAAGGAGGTACAGATGCTTTAAGCATGGTATTTTCAATTCTACATAATTGTTCACTCATGGTATGCAGACTTAGATTGGTGAAATTATGTTGTTTAACAAAAGTATCTGAACCATTGACAAAAGGGCTACATTCTATTTTAGCTTCAGGAGTTACTTGATAACTAACTGAGACTAAAGGAGGATGTAGACTAGTCAGGGTTCCAAGTTGTACTTCTTATCCCATTTAATTTTTTCTCTTTCAAAGAAAGTAACAGCATACCATTTTTCAAATGGAGTTATGTCTTTGGTTAAAACGCTTATAGAATAATAACCCATGTCAGACATGGAAGGGCTATTAGGGCTTTCATAAAGTGGTTTAACCACATTATTAGGCAACCTTTCAGTTGCTTTTACCTCTTCTCCTAATTTAATTGGGATAGAAGAGGTTGAAGATGTAACGAACCGAAATTTCCAAAATTTTGCTTATAATAAATTACTATAGTATTAGAAATATCATAGAAATTATTTTTATTGTTATTGTTGTTATTGGATATAAGGCATGAGGAAATAAGAGCTAATTATAGTAAGAAGGATGAAATGGACATTAAATTATTTGATCAGGGGCATTATTGGAAATTAAAAATAAATAAAAAAAAACAAATAAACACATACTTACAGCCTCCTCTCTTCCCTCATCCATTTCCCTTCATCTTCACCATTTTTCTCTCTTCCTAATCAAATTTTCTATAATCCTAAAACTTTCGATTTCTTCGATTTAACTTCAAATTATTGTTAGAAATCGATCCTTAAGCCCTCTATCATCATCAGTTTCAGTCAATCAAGACTAGAAGAGGAGGATTTCAGATATTAAGATTCGGATGAATAGTAACCCGAGTTTGAGGTGAGTGATTTTTGGTGAAATTAAAGCTTAATTAGTAGAATTCATGGTAGATTAAGAATATTTATGGTATTAGGAAGTTTATTTATGCAATATCTTGATAGAATTATATATGGTTGTTGTAGAGGAAGCTATTGCAAGTAAATCAAAGGCAAAAGGGGTAGAAGAGAGCTAGAAAGAGCATAGAAAAAGGTTTGTGTCCCGAATTTCGATTTTTCAATTTCTCGGTTTTTCGGGAAATTTTCCAGATTATATTCCTGTTTTGTTTTAATGTTTTCTCTCATTATATAAATCCGATTTGAACGATTCTTGATTCTATTGATATCTACATAAACTAAGGAACATATGTTCAGAAGAAATCTTGTAGAATTTCGTTCGTTTTCAATGTTAAATTTTCGTTTGAAGTTGAGCCATGAAATCTGTTTCGGAAAATCTCAGCTTGGTACACTGTTTAGTATTTTGATCATAACTTTGGTTACAAAATTTGGATTTCTGTGATTCTGGTGGATTTGGAAATCTGAGACATGTGTCTAATTATGTTTAGAAGAAAGTTCTTCGATTGGATGATGTTTTGATAGTGAAAAATGCAGGGGAAGTCAGGTTACGAAACCTGGAAAAATTCTGGAAAGCATGATATTGATTTTATTAAGTTTTAATTAAAGTTTGATGCTTAAAAATTTGGGATTTGGATTTCTTAATTACTGAAGTTATATTGAATTATGTTTGATGGTTTATACTGGAATTTTTAAGATGTTACTTTGATTTATTGCCCTTATTAAACGAGTAGAATACGGGTCAGGGTAGATTGGCGCCAATAACGGGGGTACAGTACTGTACAAACAATTAAAGCTTTGGCTTCGGGCTATATATATATATATATATATATATATATATATATATATATATATATATATATATATATATATATATATATATATATATATATGGTCTAACAAAAAGGAAATAAGAGAATTACTTATACTACCAGAACAATTAGAAATACAAACACAGAGAATTCTAGAAGAATTAAGAAAAGAGATAAAAGAAAAGATAGATCAGATTCAGAAACAAATTTTAGAATTTAAGAAGACTTATATTGGTGAATGAATAATAAACAAATAATACTATATAACAAGGCTAAGCAAGCTACTTTAGAATATAATCAAGAGAACCCAGACGGATTAATAAATAGTAGTCAATTTGCTACTAAACAAGACAGAATACAGACTAGTCAACTCAATAATCTTATAGCACTCGGAACTATAGGATTCTCAGAACTAGACGATCAGATACAATTACTAACTCATACTATTAAAGAACTACACTTAGAAGCTAAAGCTGAAAAGCAAATAATACAAAGAGCATTAGAATCAATTAATACTAAGGTAGATAGAACGATTCATAATCAAGAAATACAACCTAATAATTCTATACTATTAATAGAATTAAATAAAAAGATAGACGAAATACAAAAACTAATTTTAGATACTAATAACCTTTTTAGAGAAAATTTAGTAAAATTAGAAGAAATAAATACTAAGCTTGAATTGATACCTAAAGACTCACAGATATCTGATAACTTAGAACCACAGCTAAAGACTTTAGAAAATTTATTAGAAAATATATATAAAGACGCAAAAAATAAGAACGAATGTTTAGACAACCTATCAAACATAATAATAAATAATCAAAATAATATAATAAAAGGTTTGGGAGACCAAGGACTTAGAATAAACCCAATCATAACAGATAATTTTATAACTTACAATCCTCCAAATAATGAATAATAAATTCTTTGGAAGAAGCTATACATTAAGAGGCAGTAGTAGTAATGCTACTACTACAGAAATACAAAGTGAGAACAAAATAAAAAGAATTTTTGGAATAAAACCAAAAGAACATAGCGAAGAAATAAATTTAACTGAAGTAATAGATATTGAGAAAGACTTAGAAAATTATAAACAAAATGAAAAGAAATTATTAAACCCAAAAATACTTTATCAGAAGGGAAATTGGACAGAAAAATATAGACTTCTTAGAAAAACAGAAGAAAAATCCATAAAATGTGGGGATGAAGATATAGTTAGAATACCCCTTCTTGAAAAATCAATAGCTAAGCAAATAGCTAAGGATGGATATAAATATACTCACCTAGGCCTTATTATAATAGGAATAAAAGGCATGACTAGACGAGATCTAGGAGCACATACTGTAATAACAATATACGATGACTCTATACAAGAAGAAACTAAGAAACTTATAAGTATAATGGATATAGACATGAATGACAATAGAGGATTATTCTATTGTGTTCCAGAATTTTTCTTAGAATCTAAAGACTCACACCAAATAAAGATAGGAATCATGACTAAAGGTTATGGTTTAATAAATAGAAATAATCTTGTTATAACAGTTGGATTAATTGGTAAATCAATTAATTCAACTAATATAAAATACAAATGTAAAGTGGAAGATATAATACAAGCCCTAGTATCAAAGGGTGTTAGATTTATAAAGCCACCAAAGTTCTCAGCGGAAACTCATGCTGGAATAGAATGGAATATAACCAGACTATTTGAAGAAAGTCAAATAAAGCTAATACCAGACCAAAGTCAAATCTTTGAAGATAATAAAGGAAGAATTAGTATAAGATTTGATAATTATAAAAATTATACAGAAAATTTAGAAACTGATACTCAATCTAATAGCTCTTGGGCTATTAATGACCAGACTTTTAATAATCAAAATATAGACTTAGTAGATATAAAATTAGACCCTTTAGAAACAATATTCTTTGATTTATATAATGAGGAATATTTTAAAACTAGAGAAAATTATAATAATATTGTTATACAATTTATAAATCAAACTCTAGAAGAAAGAATAGAATGGATTAAGCAAGCATACGAAAATAGAAGGCCCCAAGAAATAATAAATATTTTTGAAAAAAGGATATACTTAGAAGAAACTATAAAAGTCTTAGAAGAAGAAGAGACTCGAAGTAATTATACTAGAAATTTAATAGACGTAGAAGAAATGGAAGAATTCTTTAATAACCTACCAAAAGAACTTATGGAAGGAATTTCAGGGACTAAAACAGAAACACCTTTAGAACCCCCAAGAAATAGACCTACTTTTATAAACTATAACAGAGGAAATATACCCCCAAGACAATACTCTGAATACCAATCTGATAGTAGAAAATATAAATCCAAAGGGAACAGATTTCCTATAGGAATATATAAAGAAGAAAGTCTATTGCAATTAGAAAAATACTCGCCTCAAGTATGGCCTGAAGTTATACAGCAATGGAAAAGCTTAACAGTTAAGAATTACTTAGAAAAGAATTTTAATCATACCCCAGAACAAATGTATAGTTTCCTTAAAACTACATTAGGAAATACTGTAAAAAGAGCATGGGATGATTTTTAAATCAATTTTCCACAGGAATATACTAGACTAATAAATGTAGGAAACAATCCATGGAATTTTTGTAATACTATAAGCAATCTATTGACTGCTACAGACCCTAATATAGGATCAATTATACAACAGAAAGAAGCAGTAAGAAATTTAGAACAATTAAAGCTTAATGACTGGAAATATATTGTACCATTTTTAAATGACTACATACATTTTACAGCCAAAAGCCAAAATACTTATAATAAAGAATTTGTGAAGAAATTACTCCTCAAACTACCTGGACCATTAGGACAAGAAATACAAGAGGAAGGAAATAAGTTCTTAGAAAAGGAAAGTAATTATACTTTAAACATAAATACTTTAGTATACCAGATAATGAAACACTTAGAAAAGAAATGTACAGAAATAAGTATACAGAGACAAATGAAAGATAATTACGGATTTTGTAATAATATTTATACACCACAACAATACGGACAGGAAGCTTGTACTTCTTGTAATAGAAAACCAAGAAGCAAAAATACTAAGTATGATAAAAAGAGAAAACCCTATAATAGAACAAGAAAACCATACTATATCAGAAAATCTAAGACTAATGCTAAAAAATCTTTTTTAAATCCTAAAAGACATGTTAGAAGATTTAATGATAAAAGACAATATAGAGATACAATTACATGCTATGCATGTGGAGAGATAGTTCATTTATCAACCAAATGTCCTAATAGACATAATATACACACTAGAGAATCAAGATTAGTAGAAAATATTAATTTAGATCTACTAGCAATAACCGAAGAAGTTAGTGATACTGAAACAATATACTCAATAGTAAGTGATATAGAAGAATATACTTCTGAAGAAGAAGATGATAATGAACCAACAGACTTATTAGAAGTAATGGAAAAATACAAAAATATAAACATAGAATTTATGGATAAAACAGAATGTTTAGAACATACTTGGAGCTATAGAAAAGGAAATGATGATAGAGAATGTTATAAATGTCATTTATATCCAATTATAGAATTAAGAGCTCAATGTAATAATTGTTATACGGAAATTTGTAAATTTTGTTGGGAAGAACATACTAATTCAGAATGGCCAACAACATTAATAACAGAAGCTAGAAGCTCTTATACTTTTACAGATAATTTAGAACAAAGAACTTAGAGAGAAAGATTTAGACTAATGGAAGATAGAATTGCTAACTTAGAAAACAGAGTTAGTCAATTAGAAGAAGAAGAACTAGACCAATATATACAAGAAAATGGTCAGCAGAATATTTTAGAACTACTAGAATTAGACATAACTGATGAAATCTTATTAGATTTATACGAAAAAAGATTTCACTACCACAGGATTAATAGACAGCCTTATGAAACACCATATACAAGCTATACTATTAGAATAACATGTATAATACAGGACTTCAAAATACAAGGATTAGCACTAATAGACTCTGGATGTTCAACATCTAAAATAGATAATAAATTAATTCCTTCAAAATATAAACATAATTTAGACAAATCAACTATTGGTAGATAAATGGATGGTAGTATAACTACATGTTCACAATATATACCAGAAATCTCAATAGAAATGATAGATATAAATAAAGATAAATTAATAACTACTATAGAGAATATTCCAATACGAAATTTATATCAATTGGGATATTTAGCCATTTTAGGCCTAGACTATCTTATACATGATAATAGAATGGCAGTCATAACAAAAGACTATATAAGTTTTAGCTTCAATAATTTTTCAATACCTGTTGTTCCTAAAACTTCTTTTGATAAGGGTGAAAGCGTAGAAGATAAAATACTACCACCTACAGAAACATATACTGATAAAGACTATGACTTAGAAAGACAAACAAACTTTTTAGACTTTTTTGAAATAGAATCAGATTATATATATTCAAACCAATTAAATAATATAATCTTAGACAATGAAATTTTACAATACCAATCTAGACTTGAGAAATTGGAAATAATAGGAGAAAATCCTCAAAAATACTGGAATAAAAATCCAACAGAATACAAATTAGAAATTATAAACCCTGATATAACTATACGAGCAAAAGCAATACCAGCTAATAACCAAGAAATAGAATGGTATAAAGAAGCTTTAGAAGAACTTATAAAAAATAAATTTATTAGACGATCAGAATCTAGACATAGATCACCTAGTTTCTTTTTTAATAATAATGCAGAAAAGAAACGAGGAAAACCTAGAATGGTTATAAATTATAAACAACTTAATGATAATACTGAGAATAATGGATATGATATCCCTAATAAAGAAATGCTTATAAATAAAATACAAGGATCAAAATTCATGAGTAAATTTGATCTAAAGTCAGGATACTATCAAATTAGAATGCATAAAGACTCAATAGAATGGACCGCATTTATTTGTCCAAACCCTATAGGACACCGGGAATGGACAGTGATGCCATTAGGTCTTAAGAATGCACCTGCAGTTTTTCAGAAAAGAATGGATAAAATCTTTGAGAAACTTAGACTTTACTGCAGTATACATAGATGATATACTAGTCTTTAGTAAAACCGCTAAAGATCATAATAGACATCTTAAAGAAGTTTTTAAGAAATTTGAAGAAAATGGACTGATAATATCTAAGAAAAAGATAGAATTAGGAAAGACAAAAATAACTTTTTAGGAGTTGTAATTGGAGAAGGACAAATAGAATTACAGCCTCATATAACTACTAAGATACTAGACTTTCCAGAAAATATAAAAGAAAAGAAGCAACTTCAGCAATTTTTAGGATTGTTGAATTACGCTAGACCTTTTATAAAAGACTTATCTAAATACTTAAAACCATTATATTTAAAAACTGGCAAAGAAATTTTTGAAAAACTAAATTATAAAGACCATGAAATAATTAGGAATCTGAAAGAAAGGGTAAAGAATTTACCAAATTAGAAATTCCATTAGACACTGATTATTTAATACTAGAAACAGATGGATCAGCATCAGGTTGGGGAGCTGTTTTGATAAGTAAACCCCATAAAACCTCTAATAAGACTGAAGAAAGAATTTGCAGATATACTAGTGGATCCTTTAAAGAAAAGGGAGAAATTAGTACTATAGTCTCAGAATTACTAGCTATATACTATGCTTTAGAATCATTTGAATTCTTTATAATTGGTAGAACTGAATTCATAATTAGAACATACTGCATTGCTATTGTTAAATACTACAATAACTTAAAGAAGGAAAAGAGAAGATCTTCTTATAAAAGATGGCATAAACTTACATCGCTCTTATTACAGAAAGAACATATACAGGGTGAACAAAATAAAATTACTGATATACTATCTAGACTCTTACAATTTGATAATTTGACAGGAAAATTATAACAACAGAAGAAGAAAAAAGACCAAGAACAATGAGAGCCTCAGACAGAGGGAGAGGAAGGATAACAAGATACCAAGGAAATACTTCTTCTAGACCTACAATAGACGATTTGATAAATACCCCAAATACTTCAGAAAACAGAATGCTACCAGAAGACATAACTATGATAAACAGAAACCAGCCGAAGCCAAAGGCTTTAGTTTTTTCAGAGAAATTAAATTTTTCAGACTTCGGGGAAACCTCGTGGGCATTCAATTACCCTAAGGGTACCCTACTCAATGATACAGAAAGACTCCTGTTAGACAACCTTTGGGTAGCTGTAAAGAGAAAAGATGATAAACACGCTATAGCAGCTATAAATGGTTTCAGCTTATACTTTACCCAGAGAAACAATAATAGCATTGCATACGTAGTATATACAGGCCCTCAACCGGGAATTTATAAAACTTGGGAACAAGTGATACAGAATACCAAGCATAAAGACCCCAAGTATAAGAAATACTTATCGATAAAAGAAGCACATACGGAAGCAAAGAAATACCTAACTTCCTTTTATACAAGTCCGGAAATAACGGAGCAAATAACAGAGGAATCAGACATACTAACAATGCAGGTCGAGATACCTAAAGACATACCGCAAGAAATGATAAGAATGAAGAAAATAATACATGATCTAGAAGGACAATTAATTGATAAGGAAGAAGAAGAAAATCTTCTAAAAAAGAAGATACAAGACTTAGAAATGCGCTTAGAACATACCAAGAATCAGACCTCATACTCAGGTGTTGTGAGCAACCAGGGTAAAACCAAAGAAGACTTAATACTAGAAAAACTAGATATGATATACGAGAATACGGAAATTAATAAAGAAGTATCATTAGAAATAAAGGATACTACTGAAGAAATACAGAAAGTACAGGATAATATGATAAAAGGATTAGAAGATATAGACACCCAACCATCTGAAGGATGGGCTGATTGGTTTAACAAAATATTTGATTTAGCAAGCCCATTACAACTAAAACTTTAGAGGGCTGTTATAAACTTTCATAACAACCAGAATATGGAAGTAGATTTTGGGCAAAGAAACGAGGCCACAGAGACTTAAGAGAAGGGGAGGCCCAAAAGGAAGCCCAAAAGGAAGGAAGCTCAGCATCCACTACTAAGAAAGGAAATATTCCTCTCTAGAGGATTCCAGACTACAATAGAAGGACAGCTGTAAAGACTGAAAGAAATGTGAAGACAGCTGTAAAGACTAGGAATAAGAGTAATAATAATGCAGTGGGAAAATGTCCCCACCATTATATACTATAAATATGTTGTTTGTAAGATAACAAGCAGGTTCAGGAAGAATGAACCTCAATACATAAGTTATACTAGAACTCAATCATTATAGAACTTAGTTATACCTTTTAAATTTTTGTAATTATTCTATCGTTTTGCTTGGTCTTATAATTTGACCAAAGCTTTTATATTTAAGTTTTGCTTTTTTATAACTCGACCATAATTTTGTAATAAAATTTTATATTTTCTGTTGGCTTCGTTCTTCAATTTTAATTTACTAAAGGATTGCTTTAAAACTTGATAAAATTTAAATACAGAATAGCAATAGGCCTTGGGAAATTTTCTGGGCAAAAGATGTAAGTCCCTTTTTCAAAAAGTACCAGTTGGATGAGCTAATTATAAAGAATTTTTTAAGTTTTAAAAGGAATCTAGAAGTAAGATAAACATTGAATTTTAAATGATAATTGGATTTAGTAAAGGAAATTTGGAGTTTGAGAAGTAAATTCCTTATTATCTCTTGCTAGATTATCTGGTAAATCCAGATTATGTGTTTTCAATGAAAAATTTCTTTTGAAATCCATGTAAACATTTAATTTTCAGAAAAGGTTTTATTCTAGCCGATAGAACAATAAAACTGAGTCGAATTCATACAATAATCTGAGATAAAATTAATACCAATGATATAATAATAAAAGGTAATACTTACGATAATAATAAAAATAAAGATGGCAATAATACACTAAATACGTAAGCAATGACATCAGCCAACATAATTATTAAAGGATGAGTCATACCTGCAATAATACTTATCCAGACGTAAGCAATGACGTCATAGAAAAGATCCGGTAGCTAACAAGTAACCGGTATACTCCTACTTTTTCAGCTATAAATAAGGATCAGCTCTCTGCATTATACTCACAACATTTTCAAAACTTACATTTCTAAAACGCAGAAGCAAATCAACATAGAGAAATATAAGCTAAAAAGGTATAATTTATATACTTTGTTCATATTTTATTCATATAAGTATCCTCTCCTTTCTGGACTGCACTATAAGTGATCTTTCTAGTTAAGTGACGAGAAATTATCGATAAATTATGAATAGAATTCTAGAACTTAAGGATAAATTAGAAAGAAAAGAATTTGAACTAAGACGAAGTAGAATTTATGAAAGGTTTTATACTGATAGAATAAATATACTTACTGAAGAATTAAGAACAGAAAATTCAATACTTTATAGATTTTGTTATATACTAGTAGCCTGGAATAGAAAGACCATAGAACGATATACAAGGGAATTAGCTCTTCATAACGAAAGAATTTCAATTTTAGAAAGAGAAATACAAGAACTAAACCTAGAATTAACCTCTTTAGTTCTATCTGAGAGTGAGGATACACCCTTTAGAATTTTTTAAAATGAACAAAATCCTAGAACTTAAAAACAAGTTAGAATTAATAACAGAAAAATTAATAAGAATATATTTTAATCTTAGCTTTTACCAGAATAGCTTAGAATTTTATAATACCGAAATTATAACTTATATAGGATGTTTTGATTTATATAATTGGCATAGAAAAAATATAAAAGAATGTATTAATCAAATAATTCATCTTAGAATCATTAAAGAAAAATTAGAATTCGAAATAAAAGTTTATAATCTTGAATTAACTTCAATTATTATTTCAGAATCTGATAATTTTAGTATACGTTTTTAATTGAAGCCATAATTCAGGACCCCCCCAGATCACCTAGTTTCTTTGTTAATAATATATATATATATATATATATATATATATATATATATATATATATATATATATATATATATATATATATATATATATATATTGTCCGCTCCCGTATCCATTTTACCGTTATTCAGGACTTGTTTACTTTGGGCAATATGTGGTTAAAGTATTTGGAAAAATTGGATATAAATTTGATTATACTTTGAAAGGATGACTATATAAGTTTTATGATTTGGTTCCATAAAGTTGGTTAATTTGTTTTTGACTTATAAATATACTTTGTTTCTATTTTAAAAATATTCAAAGTTGTTATTTTTTTTATGGACACCACTAAGCAAATTGCTTAGCGTGTAGTTTATTTTCTATGCGTAGGTGGAGAACTTGTAGATAGCTTAGACCAAAGTGGTACAGGTGGATCAGCTTAAAGAGCAATTAAGGGAAGATTCGAGGTGGATTTATATTTTAATGTAATATTATGGTTTGTAGAATAATGGCATGTACTAGAGAGTGAGAAATGTAAAGTGACATTGAGAAATATTTGGAGAATAATTAGCATTTGGAGAAAAATATTTGGAGTTTAAATCTATAAGTATTGAACTCTATATAGTGGAGTAGAGTTGTTTATTGGGTGTTTATTGTTACCGTGGCGCTCCCTAGAGGGGCGGCGTTACATTTGTTGGTATCAGAGCTGAGGTTTAGGCGATTCTAGGACTAGTATGTACATGCCATTTAGGATATAAATATGTTATGTTAGTTGTTTGATCCACTTTGGTCCAATTTTCAGGAATAAATTATGGCCAGTAGTAGTCACAACCAGATTGAGGAAGAGGATGCTGAGAGTACGGTCCGTATTAGACAAGGGGATGAACAAAGACATGAACCTCCACTAGTTCATGGCTTTCCTGAACAACCTACTCCAGCACAAGCTGCTTTACTTCAGCATATGACTACTGAAGTAATCACACAAGTACTACGAAACATACAAATCCCTCAAGTTCCTGTAGTACCTCATGTTGAAAGAAGAGAGGAGAGAACTCCTCTTGAAAGAATCAAGAAGCTTCCAGCTGATGATTTCAAAGGGGATACAGCGAATCCTGCAATTGCAGAAGATTGGCTTGATCATACTAAATGGTGTATGACAAGGCTTCATTTTACAGATGAAGAAAGACTAGACTGTGTTCAAGGTCTACTCAAAGAACAAGCTAGGAGGTGGTGGGATAATATTGTGAGAGAAAGGCGACCCGGAGAAATCACTTGGGGTCTTTTCTTGGAACAATTTGACAAGAAATACGTTAGCGAATGATTTAAGGATGAGCAGAGGAAATTATTCTTGTCTTTGAGACAGGGACGAATGACTGCATCAGAATATGAAGTTCAATTCCTCAAACTCGAGAGGTATGCTCGTGATATCGTTGACAATGAAGTAAGGCGATGTAAGAGATTCGAGGATGGGCTGAATGATGAAATTAGAGTACATTTACTTGCACAAAGGATTAGGGTGTTCAATGACTTGGTTGATGCTGCTACAGGCATCGAGAAGATTAATTCAGATAGACAACAAAGAATGGCTAAAAGGTCTGGATTTCAAAAGGGATCACAGGGTCTAGCTAGTACAGAATCTCCAAGTAAGAAACAGAAGGGAACATCAAAACAAACACAATCTCATTTTAGAGGGTTTTCACCGAGATAAACCATAAGTACGGGGTCAGCGGCTAGTGTACCTTCAGGTAGAGGCAGAGGAAATACTCCACAATGTTCTAATTGTGGAAGGATGCATACAGGGGAATGTTGGGGAAAAGGTAGAGTCTGCTTTAAATGTGGCTTGAGGGAACATTTGATTGCAAATTGTCTTAAAAGACAGATAAATACATCTGCACCTACAGTAGTTCCTACTCCTACAATGCAAGGTGGAAGAGGAAGGGGAAGAGGAAATGCTAGTGGTTCAAGTGGACATGATGTGGCTCAACAAGCACCGCAGAGTGGTAGACCGGGAGGAATGGCACGAAGTTATGCAATCCGAGGGCCTGAGACTAGAGAATCTACCGAAGTTATTATCGGTAAATTTTCATTCTTTAATCATGATGTTTATGCTTTGATAGATCCTGGTTCATCTCATTCATATATATGTACTGCATTAGCACAAGAGAGGATTGCATGTAGAAGAATTAGGAGAAAATATTGAAGTGACTAATCCTTTAGGACACAGTGTGATAGTAAACAAAGTGTACATGAATTGCCCTATTATGATTCAACATCAACTTTTCAATGCAAATTTAATTGAGTTACCTTTTCGAGATTACGATATTATCTTGGGAATGGATTGGTTATCGGAACATCGAGCTATGGTGGATTGCAAAAACAAAAGAATGTCACTTCAAGTTTCTGATGGAGAAGAAATAGTTATTGTGGGGGAAAGATCAGATTACCTCTGTAACGTAATTTCTTTTATGAAGACTAAAAGATTAGTTGGGAAGGGATGTCAGGCCTACCTAATCTTCACTCTAGAATTGAAGGAAGGTGAGTTAGAATTGCAGAATATTCCTACGGTATGTGATTTTCCTGATGTATTTCTAGAAGAACTACCGGGGTTGCCACCAAAAAGAGGTAGAATTTGCAATTGATGTATTGCCGGGTACCGCACCAGTATCCAAAGCACCATACAGAATGGCGCCTGCTGAACTGAAAGAGTTAAAGATTCAGTTGCAAGAATTGTTAGACAAAGGATTCATACGCCCGAGTATATCCCCGTGGGGTGTGCCAGTGTTGTTTGTTAAGAAGAAAGATGGGTCACTCCGATTATGTATTGATTACCGGGAGTTGAATAAATTGACAATGAAGAACAAGTATCCATTACCAAGGATTGAAGACTTATTTGATCAACTCGTGGGTGCCAAATACTTCTCCAAGATTGATTTAAGATCGGCCTACTATCAGATGAGAGTGAAAGATGATGATATTGCAAAGACGGCTTTCCGAAGCAGATATGGGCACTATGAATTTTTGGTGATGCCATTTGGTCTAACTAATGCACCAGCAGCATTTATGGACCTCATGAACCGTGTCTTTTACTTATATTTAGACAGGTTTGTAGTGGTTTTCATTGATGATATTTTGGTGTATTCGAAGTCACGGGAAGAGCGTGATCAACATTTGCGGATAGTCTTCCAAACTTTGAGGGAAAATAAATTGTATGCCAAACTTAGCAAATGTGAGTTTTGGCTTGAAGAAGTTTCTTTCTTAGGCCATATTATTTCTGCAGAAGGAATTAAAGTGGATCCTAAGAAGATAGAAGCAGTTGTCGAATGGAAACCACCAAAGAACCCTACGGAAGTCAGGAGTTTCCTTGGTTTAGCAGGGTATTATAGAAGATTTGTGAAAGGATTTTCAGTCATTGCTGCCCCACTGACGAAACTACTTCAAAAGAATGCAAAATTTGAGTGGAATCACAAGTGTCAAGAAAGTTTTGAGAAGTTGAAAGCGATGTTAACAGAAGCACCCATCCTTACCCAACCAGAACCTGGAAAAGATTTTGTAATCTATAGTGATGCTTCACATAGTGGTCTTGGGTGTGTTTTGATGCAAGAAGGAAAAGTGATTGCCTATGCTTCCAGGCAATTAAAGAATCATGAAAGGAATTATCCTACTCATGATTTGGAATTGGCTGCAATAGTCTTTGCCTTGAAAATTTGGTGACATTATCTTTATGGAGAAAAATGTTATATTTATACAGATCACAAAAGTTTGAAATATTTGCCAACACAGAAAGAGTTGAATTTAAGGCAAAGAAGGTGGATGGAATTCATTAAAGATTACGATTGTCTTATTGATTACCATCCGGGAAAGGCTAATGTAGTGGCAGATGCTCTCAGTAGAAAGACAATGATGGCACTAAGGGCTATGAATACGGGGTTAGCTCTTACCAGTAGTGGAGCCTTAATTGCAGAATTAAAGATTCAGCCTGTACTACTACAACAGGTTAAGCAAGCACAAAATGAAGATGATGACTTAAAGATTATTCGAGCACGGACACAAGTGGGTATCGTAGACGACTATATGGTTCGAGATGATGGGTGTCTATATTTTAAAGATAGACTATGTATGCCAAACAATGAAGAATTAAAGAAGAATATCTTACAAGAGGCATATAGTAGTCCTTATGCGATGCATCCAGGAGCAAACAAGATGTACCAAAATTTGAAGAGCCATTATTGGTGGAATGGAATGAAGAAAGACATTACTAATTATGTTGCTCAATGTCTAACTTGTCAACAGGTGAAAGCAGAACATCAAGTTCCTTCTGGATTATTGCAACCTATAACAATTCCAGAATGGAAATGGGAAAGAATCACAATGGACTTCGTGACATCTTTACCACGTACACAGAAGAAACATGATGTAGTGTGGGTTGTTGTAGATAGATTGACAAAGTCTGCCCACTTTCTTCCAGTTAGGATGGATTATTCACTTGATAGGTTGGCTCAGTTATATATAGATGAGATAGTAAGGCTATACGGAGTGCCTATTTCAATCATTTCTGACCGAGATCCAAGATTTACTTCGAGATTTTGGAAGAAGTTGCAAGAGGCCTTAGGTAGCAAACTTCATTTCAGTACTTCATTTCATCCACAAACAGATGGTCAATCTGAAAGAGTAATTCAGGTGTTGGAAGACTTGATGAGAAGTTGTATCATCGAATTTGAAGGAAGTTGGGATAAGTATTTGTCCCTCATGGAGTTTGCTTATAATAACAGCTATCAGTCAAGCATACAAATGGCACCATATGAAGCATTGTATGGAAGGAAATGTCGAACTCCATTCTATTGGACCGAACTTAGTGAAAACAAGATTGTGGGAGTGGATTTTATTCAGGAGACAAAAGAGAAGGTAAAACTTATTCAAGAAAGATTGAAGGCTGCATCGGATAGACAAAAATCTTATGCTGATCTAAAAAGAAAAGACATTACTTATGAAGTGGGAGATAAAGTGTTTCTCAAAGTATCTCCTTGGAAGAAAGTCCTGCGATTTGGCAAGAAAGGCAAGCTCAGTCCGAGATTCATTGGCCCATATGAAGTTATAGAGAAGGTTGGACCGGTAGCTTATCGGTTGGCACTACCCCCAACACTCGACAAAATTCATAATGTGTTCCATGTGTCAATGTTAAGGAGATACAGATCAGATCCATCACATATCTTATCTCCTGATGTCGTAGAAATCGAATCCGACCTAACGTATGAAGAGGAACCGGTGCAAATCTTGGCGAGAGAGGTTAAACAATTGAGAAACAAGTCTATACCTTTGGTAAAAGTACTTTGGAGGAATCATAAGGTTGAAGAAGCAACTTGGGAACCGGAGGATACAATGAAAACTCAATATCCGCAATTGTTTTCAGGAAATTTTCGGGACGAAAATTCATAAGAGGGGGAGAATTGTAACGAACCGAAATTTCCAAAATTTTGCTTATAATAAATTACTATGGTATTAGAAATATCATAGAAATTATTTTTATTGTTATTGGATATAAGGCATGAGGAAATAAGAGCTAATTATAGTAAGAAGGATGAAATGGACATTAAATTATTTGATCAGGGGCATTATTGGAAATTAAAAAAAAAAAAATAAACACATACTTACAGCCTCCTCTCTTCCCTCATCCATTTCCCTTCATCTTCTTCACCATTTTTCTCTCTTCCTAATCAAATTTTCTATAATCCTAAAACTTCCGATTTCTTCGATTTAACTTCGAATTATTGTTAGAAATCGATCCTTAAGCCCTCTATCATCATCAATTTCAGTCAATCAAGACTAGAAGAGGACGATTTCAGATATTAAGATTCGGATGAATAGTAACCCGAGTTTGAGGTGAGTGATTTTTGGTGAAATTAAAGCTTAATTAGTAGAATTCATGGTAGATTAAGCATATTTATGGTATTAGGAAGTTTATTTATGCAATATCTTGATAGAATTATATATGGTTGTTGTAGAGGAAGCTATTGCAAGTAAATCAAAGGCAAAAGGGGTAGAAGAGAGCTAGAAAGAGCATAGAAAAAGGTTTGTGTCCCGAATTTCGATTTTTCGATTTCTCGGTTTTTCGGGAAATTTTCCAGATTATATACCTGTTTTGTTTTAATGTTTTCTCTCATTATATAAATCCGATTTGAACGATTCTTGATTCTGTTGATATCTACATAAAGTAAGGAACATATGTTCAGAAGAAATCTTGTTGAATTTCGTTCGTTTTCAATGTGAAATTTTCGTTTGAAGTTGAGTCATGAAATCTGTTTTGGAAAATCTCAGCTTGGTATACTGTTTAGTATTTTGATCATAACTTTGGTTACAAAATTTGGATTTCTGTGATTCTGGTGGATTTGGAAAGCTGAGACATGTGTGTAATTATGTTTAGAAGAAAGTTCTTCGATTGGATGATGTTTTGATAGTGAAAAATGCAGGGGAAGTCAGGTTACGAAACCTGGAAAAATTCTGGAAAGCATGATATTGATTTTATTGAGTTTTAATTAAAGTTTGATGCTTAAAAATTTGGGATTTGGATTTCTTAATTACTGAAGTTATGTTGAATTATGTTTGATGGTTTATACTGGAATTTTTAAGATGTTACTTTGATTTATTGCCCTTATTAAACGAGTAGAATACGGGTCAGGGTAGATTGGCGCCAATAAAGGGGGTACAGTACTGTACAAACCATTGAAGCTTTGGCTTCGGGCTTTGGCCGATATTATGATATATATATGTATATATATATATATATATATTGATATTGAAGCTTCGGCTTCGGGCTTGACCGATATGTTGATTTTGAAGCTTCGGCTTCGGGCTTGACCGATATATATTGATTTTGAAGCTTCGGCTTCGGGCTTGACCGATATATTGATTTTGAAGCTTCGGCTTCGGGCTTGTCCGCTCCCGTATCCATTTTACCGTTATTTAGGACTTGTTTACTTTGGGCAATATGTGGTTAAAGTATTTGGAAAAATTGGATATAAATTTGATTATACTTTGAAAGGATGACTATATAAGTTTTATGATTTGGTTCCATAAAGTTGGTTAATTTGTTTTTGACTTATAAATATACTTTGTTTCTATTTTAAAAATATTCAAAGTTGTTATTTTTTTTATGGACACCACTAAGCAAATTGCTTAGCGTGTAGTTTATTTTCTACGCGTAGGTGGAGAACTTGTAGATAGCTTGGACCAAAGTGGTACAGGTGGATCAGCTTAAAGAGCAATTAAGGAAAGATTCGAGGTGGATTTATATTTTAATGTAATATTAGTGACGGTGTTATCGATATTACACCAGAGAGCATTCTATCAGATGATGCCACAGAAAGAAGAATGCATCAATCAGAACAAGATGGAGAAGAAGAGCCAGTTGTGAGGGATCAAGATACGATTGTAGATGAAGATACGAATAAAGAGGGTATTGAGCAGGGGGAGCCAGAGAACCCCATTCTACCAGAAGAAGAAACTCAATTAAGGAGGTCAGTCAGAGAACGCCAACCATCTACAAAATACTCCAGTTCTGATTATACTTTAATCACTGATGAGGAGGAGCCTGAAAGCTTCCAAGATGTGCAATCTTGTAAAGATAAAGATTGTTGGATGAAGGCCATGCAAGAGGAGATGAATTCTTTGAAGAAGAATGACACGTACGAGCTGGTGAAACTTACTAAAGGGAAGAGAACACTCAAGAACAAATGGGTGTACAAGCTGAAGAAAGATGATGGAGACCTAGTGAGATATAAAGCTCGATTGGTTAAAGGCTTTACTCAAAAGAAAGGTATCGACTTTGACGAGATTTTTTCACCAGTTGTGAAAATGAGTTCAATTCGAGTTACGTTAGGCCTTGTAGCCAGCTTGAACCTTGAGTTAGAACAGCTTGATGTAAAGACCGCGTTCTTGTATGGGGATTTAGAAGAAGAAATTTATATGGAACAACCAGAAGGTTTCAAGGTCAATGGAAAGGAAGACATGGTGTGTCGCGTGAAGAAAATTTTGTATGGCTTAAAACAAGCCCCGCGGCAATGGTATAAAAGGTTTGATTCCTTCATGGTGAATCAAGGATACAAGAGGACAGAAGCTGATCCATGTGTATATGTCCAGAAATTCCCTGATGGAAAATTTATCATTCTTCTCTTATATGTTGATGATATGCTAGTCGTTGGGCCAGATGCCAAAATGATTAGTAAGTTGAAGTGTGATTTGTCTAAGGCGTTTGACATGAAGGATTTGGGACTGGCAAGGCGAATTCTTGGATTGGAGATTACCCGAGATCGGAGGTCCTGCAGGCTATGGTTATCGCAAGAAAAATATATTGAACGAGTAATAGAAAGGTTCAATATGAAGAATGCTAAACCAGTTAGCACTCCACTTGCCGCTCATTTTAAGTTGAGTAAGAAATCCTACCCTTCAACAGAAAAAAATAGAGAAGATATGTCAAATGTTCCATATTCTTCAGCGGTCGGAAGTTTAATGTATGCAATGGTGTGTACGAGACCAGACATCGCTCATGCAGTTGGAGTTGTGAGTAGATTCCTGTTAAATCCCCATAAGACACATTGGGAAGCAGTTAAGTGGATCTTTAGATACCTGAGAGGAACTTCAAAGTTATGTTTAACCTTTGGAGGTGGAAAGCCAGCACTTGTTGGTTACACAGATGCGGATATGGCTGGTGACCTTGATGAAAGAAAATCTACATCAGGTTACTTATTTACATTCTCAGGGGGAGCTATTTCATGGCAGTCACGGTTACAAAAATATGTTTCATTATCAACAACCGAAGCAGAGTACGTTGCAGCAGCGGAAGCAGGAAAGGAAATACTTCGGTTAAAGCGATTCTTCACCAAATTGGGTGTGCAAGAAGAAGACTACATAGTTTATTGTGATAGTCAAAGTGCACTAGACTTGAGCAAAAATACTATGTATCATGCACGGACGAAACATATTGATGTAAGATTTCATTGGCTCAGATTTGCCATTGAAGAAAAAGAGTTCAAGTTGCAGAAGATTCATACAAATAAAAATGTTGCTAATAGGCTGACGAAGGTCGTACCAAAAGAAAAGTTCGACCAGTGCGTTGAAGCAACCGAGATGGAGAGTCCCACAATGTAGTCGGGAGGGGGAGATTTGTTGAGTGGTGTCCCTCTTACTGTGGGACCCACTGATTAATTAAAAAAATTAAAAAAAAAGGATGCAGGTCGGCAAGAAATATTTTCAAAAAGTGCACAGTAAAATTACTGTGCATAATTCGGCCATACGCGTCTTGAATCTCCTATAAATAGAGGAGGGTTTTGCTCATTTGAAGAGCAGACCAACACATAGAGTAATAGAGAAGAAACACAGATAAAAATGTAATCTGTGTAGAGAGTCTTAGGAAAAGGGTTCCTAATAGCTGGGTAAGAGAGAAAATAGTGAGGTTTTGGGAAACACTTGAGTGCCACTATTTTGTAATCTCTTGGTGTACCTACTATTATTTTATAGTGGAAGAATTATTCGGAGTTGGTCCCGTAGTTTTTCCCTAATTCATTTAGGGTTTTCACGTAAAAATCTGTGTGTCTTTTATTCTGCTGATATTCTTTTTTCTCGTAATCTATCATTGGGCCTAACAAATCCACCCATACATCTGATGGCTTGTCTTTTAATGTTTAAGCAATAGTTAAGATGGCAATACGAAAGCCATCGCACTGATCCACAATCTCCCTCACCATTTCATCTGAATCCGAATCAACAATTGATATTCCGGCTTTTTCTCTAAACAAATCCCAAGCTTCCTCATCTTCTAAAAAATTTACGTGGAAGATATGATGGCCTTCAATTTTTTTGCACAAATCCTAACTTCTTGAAGTGTAGACAATTCTGCAGATTTCGCTTGGTGAAGGAATTCCAATTGCTTTAAAATCTTCATCACTAAGCTCCCACCAGAAACCATCCAATATTAAAGTACAACAATCTGTCCATTCTTTGCCTATTTGTTGTATGATGCTTTCTTTTATTTTTTTCAAGTTAGGATTTCGGGACACTGTTTCCATTGCAAAGATGCTACATTTTAGATGTCTTTTAGCAAATGTAGTAAGCTTCTTTGCGAGTGAGGTAGCCCCATTGCCACAGATAGTGCAGGTTCTCTGCTCGTCCAATGCATCACAAATTCTAGAGGGTATAGATAGCCTCGATTCATATTTTGATGCGTGGATGTGTTCTTCAGCACTATAAAAAGGAGGGATACCGTCCATTCTATAAAGCAAAGCATCGTCAATAGGAAACATCGAAAAGCCATTATGAAAGTGCACTTCGTTTCCATCATCAATTACCAACATGTTCTTTTTGAAATTGCAAGATTTGAAACACCCGAAGTTAAAGGCTGTGTTAAAATAGTGCATATTTTGTACGAGTTTTTCAAATTGTTATAAATTTCAACTCATATATGACCTAGTTTGAAGATTGACATATAAGTATTTCTTATTGGTTTTCACTATTAGACATTAAAAAATCTGTAATGAAATAAATTTTGCTACCAAAGAGCTCATTGATCAACACAAATCCAAAATTCGTTGCCAAATAACACATTTGATAACAAAATTATCAGAATCATATTGTCACAACTTTGTAGCAGCAACTGTATTTCGGTGCAAAAAAGATCATTTAGCAACATTTTTTAAAAGTAAGAGCTTATAAAGCTTATTTAGCAGCAATATCCAAAAGTTGTTGTTGTTGGAAATCGAAAATATATTAACGACTAGATGTCGAAATACTGTTGACTAAAACATAAACTTGTAAACTCACAACTAATAAAGCTTTATTAGTAACACACATACACACTACATATTTTAGGCATACTTGCCTACACTCATATCTCTTTATCCCTTACATTTTTGCCCACTTGTATATGGATACAACAACTTTGCCTCTATTTATAGTGAATTGTGGATCTCCATATACTTCCACTTGTCATTATTAAATTCTAGCCAATTGTTATTCTATACAAGTTGTCACCTATTGTCATTATGAATATGCCACCTATTCTAAATGTTGCTGCCCATATGATTATGCAAACAAGTTGGATCCAATTATGAATTTTGCCACTTGCATTCTTTGCCACCCATGCTATCTCCAACTTGCATATTCTATATTTTATTTCTTTTCTTAAACATTAAGTTTATATTTTTAACACTCCGCCTTAAACTTAATTTTCCGTTACTTTATTGAACTTTGAAAATTACCAATCTACTGCAGAAAGGTTCACACTTGTGACCTTCAATATCTGCTTCTCTAGCAGACTTTCAGCGCTGCTTTACTCGCAGTCTTCTTCTAACACTGCTTTATTCGCAATGTTTTGACGGGCTTTCACAAGCTGCATCTTCTTGCAGTCTTCACTAACTACTCTTGGATCTTGCAGTCTTTGTACACCAAGATCCGACACTCTTCACTGAACTCTCAACAGAGTCCTTCGACCGGTAATTCAACAGGGAACTTCTTTCCCAATTCTTACTATAATCTCTAGTAGTAATTCACATAACACTGCATGCAGTGGTATTTCCTCTGTTTCACTGTCTCAACCTAAAGCTCAAAACACAGAAAATTTGTTTCAAAGCGTTCAGGGGATTTTGCAACGCTTTCTGGGGTCTTTTGCGACACTTTGTTTGTGTTGCTATAAACAGCAAGGGAATTTTCCTTGCAATTCTGGAAAAAGCTTGTTTCTGGGCGTATGGAGGCTACTGCAACACTTTTGGCGTTCTGCAACAGTTTCTGCAATTTCTGGCAACGGTTTAGAAGCATTTCGCAACACATTTCTAGGCAGATTCTGTAACTTCTTTAAACTCGATTTTTTTTCACTTGGGAATTTTTTTTTTTCGAAGAGAGTTGGATACGAAATGGCTCAAGAACGAACCTCCGCTCTGATACCATATTAGAAAATTCGATAAAATAACTTAACGACTATACGTCGATAAACTCTTGACTAAAACATAAACTCGTAAACTCACAACTAATAAAGCTTTATTAGTAACACATACACACTACATATTTTAGGCATACTTGTTGTAACGCCCCCCTATAGGGAGCGCCACGGTAACAATAAACACCCAATAAACAACTCTACTCCACTATATAGAGTTCAATACTTATAGATTTAATATGTACAAATATCAATATAAAGTTTTAAACTCCAAATTATTCTCCAAATATTTCTCAATGTCACTTTACATTTCTCACTCTCTAGTACATGTCATTATTCTACAAACCATAATATTACATTAAAATATAAATCCACCTCGAATCTTTCTTTAATTTCTCTTTAAGCTGATCCACCTGTACCACTTTGGTCCAAGCTATCTACAAGTTCTCCACCTACGCGTAGAAAATCAACTACACGCTAAGCAATTTGCTTAGTGGTGTCCATAAAAAAAATATAACAACTTTGAATATTTTTAAAATAGAAACATAGTATATTTATAAGCCAAAAACAAATTAACCAACTTTATGGAACCAAATCACAAAACTTATATAGTAATCCTTTCAAAGTACAATCAAATTTGTACCCAATTTTTCCAAACACTTTAACCACATATTGCTCAAAGTAAACAAGTCCTGAATAACGGTAAAATGGATACGGGAGCGGACAAGCCCGAAGCCAAAGCTTCAAAATTAATATATCGGTCAAGCCCGAAGCCGAAGCTTCAAAAATCAATATATCAGTCAAGCCCGAAGCCGAAGCTTCAAAAATCAATATATTGGTCAAGCCCGAAGCCGAAGCTTCAATATCAATATATATATATATATATCATAATATCGGTCAAAGCCCGAAGCCAAAGCTTCAATTGTTTGTACAGTACTGTACCCCCTTTATTGGCGCCAATCTACCCTGACCCGTATTCTACTCGTTTAATAAGGGCAATAAATCAAAGTAAAATCTTAAAAATTCCAGTATAAACCATCAATTATAATTCAACATAACTTCAGTAATTAAGAAATCCAAATCCCAAATTTTTAAGCATCAAACTTCAATTAAAACTCAATAAAATCAATATCATACTTTCCAGAATTTTTCCAGGTTTCAAAACCTGACTTCCCCTGCATTTTTCACTATCAAAACATCATCCAATCGAAGAACTTTCTTCTAAACATAATTAGCCACATGTCTCAGCTTTCGAAAACCACCAGACTCAAAGAAATCTAAATTTTATAACCAAAGTTATGATCAAAAAACTAAACAGTGTACCAAGCTGAGATTTTCCGAAAACAGATTTCGTGACTCAACTTCAAAAGAAAATTTCACATTGAAAACGAACGAAATTCAACAAGGTTTCTTCTGAACATATGTTCCTTACTTTCTGTAGATATCAATAGAATCAAGAATCATTCAAATCGGATTTATATAACAAGAGAAAACATTAAAACAAAACAGGTATATAATCTGGAAAATTTCCTGAAAAACCGAGAAATCGAAATTCGGGACACAAACCTTTTTCTATGCTCTTTCTAGCTCTCTTCTACCCCTTTTGCCTTTGATTTACTTGCAATAGCTTCCTCTACAACAGCCATATATAATTCTATCAAGATATTGCATAAATAAACTTCCTAATACCATAAATATGCTTAATCTACCATAAATTCTACTAATTAAGCTTTAATTTCACCAAAAATCACTCACCTCAAACACGGGTTATTATTCATCCGAATCTTAATATCTGAAATCCTCCTCTTTTAGTCTTGATTGACTGAAATTGATGATGATAGAGGGCTTAAGGATCGATTTCTAACAATAATTCGAAGTTAAATCGAAGAAATCGGAAGTTTTTGGATTATAGAAAATTTTTGGTAAAGGTAAGGAAGAAGGAAGGAAATGATGAAGATAAGGAAGAGAAGAAGATAAGCTGGTAAGTTATGTATATATTTTTTTCTTTTTTTTTCTTTTTTTTTCAATTTCAAATAATGCCCCTGATCAAATAATTTAATGTCCATTTCATCCCTCTTACTTAATTAGCTCTTATTTCCTCATGCCTTATATCCAATAACAATAATAACAATAAAAATAATTTTCATGATATATTAATACCATAGTAATTTATTATAAGCAAATTTTGGAAATTTCGGTTCGTTACACTTGTCTACACTCATATCTCTTAATCCCTTACATTTTTGCTCACTTGTATTTGGATACAACAACTTTACCTCAATTTATAGTGAATTATGGATCTCCATATACTTCCACTTGTTATTATTGAATTCTAGCCACTTATTATTCTATACAAGTTGCCACCTATTGTCTTGAATATGCCACTTATTGTCATTATGAATATGCCACATATTCTAAACGTTGCTGCCCATATGATTATGCAAACAAGTTGCATCCAATTATGAATTTTGCCACTTGCATACTTTATCACCCATGCTATCTCCAACTTGCATATTCTATATTTTGTTTCTTTTCTTAAACATTAAGTTTATATTTCTAAGAAAAAAAGCTAATAAATATTTTGTTCTTTTCTTTCTAAGGTCCTTACTTTTCCAATCTATGTTCGTTTTCTCTAATACACTTAAAGAATTTTAGGATTTGATTTATGCCCCTGTAAACTATATATGTCTCATCACCCCGAGTTCGCCCCTCAACTTCTTTATTTGTACCATGGCTGCCATACCCAATCTTTAAGTATTTTTCTCTTGCTGTACCTTCAACTCAATTTCGTTGAAAATTATACCGAAAATTTATTGAAAATCCAAATTTCGAGTCGTCCATACATACATACAACTGCTTGGAATTCCAAAATCTTCATCACTTGATTGAAAGTGAGAAACTAAGGAATCAGTTAATGCTGAAACACTTTGGATCTTTGGTTTGTGTCTTCTCCAAGACTCTGAAACTTTGGTTTCTCATTTGGATTTAATTGATCTCTTTCTCTGAAACTTTTACTTTTATTCAGATTTCGAGACTTTATCTGGTAATCAGCTTCATTTTCGTTTTCTGATAATAATTTTGTACACTGTTGGTTTTGCTAATTGTTTCAACCTTTCGGCAGGCGGAATCAAACTGAATGTGGAAATCAAAGCTGGAGTCTTTTGGATTAATCTCTATCGCACAGTTGCATGCCAATAGCTCCTTGCGGGGTTTGAGACTCGAAGCCGAAAACTCTTTGGTAGGAATAGTGAATTTAGCTAACCCTTAGATCAAGCTTGGTTTTTGAATCATCTAACTTGAGTTATTACTTTGAACAGCACATTGGTTGTTCTTACGGGAGCAGGCATGGTCTTTCAGGAAAGATAGATAATTAACGGTTAGAACCTATTGCTTTGGATTCTTTTTGCAGTATATAGTATATTACAGGGTTATTCTAGAATGAATTTGTCTTTTGTTTACCTATCACAATCACAATTGAGTAAATTTTACTTTGAAAAAAAGTGGAGTTACTGTAACATTCACTATATATATATATATATATATATATATATATATATATATATATATATATATATATATATATATATATATATATATAATGTCAATTGGTATACCACCTTACAAAAGTGATGGGAGGTTCTACATTCAATACCTAGCTTCTTCAAAAAAAAAAAAAAAAAAATATATATATATATATATATAACGTAAACGGGGACACCTAGGGGCCGTCCAATTTTAATTTTAAAAATGAGTTCGTGATCCAGTTGAATATGGATATCCTAATTAGGTTGTTATACCCCAGTAATAATGTCTACAACTCCAAACTCTATTTTAGTGTATAATTTGAAGTTCGTACAGGGTTCATTCTCCAACTCTCACTTCAAATTTCACTCTAAACTTTATAATCATAATTATAAAAAGTAACATAAATATATAAAAATAAATAAATTTACTATTTTCAAAAGAATATTAAAATTTACAAAAAAGTAATTAAAGTATAAAGAATTAAAAAGAATTGAATGGTTGTTTGTCTTTCTTTTATTTTTCTGTGTTTTTTCTTTTCTTTAATGATATAAGCCTAGGGGAGGGTTTTTAACGGCGGTGGGGTGTAAAACCTCCACTTGCCTTTTCCCTCTGGGTAATTTTAATTAAAACAATTTGGAAAAATAAAAAAAATTATTTTGAAGTGGTCATCAGTTCTACTTCAAATTTGAAGTGGCATTGTTCACACTTCCAAAATTGGAGCGTAGACTTTTTGTAATGAGGCTGGAGATGTTCTCAGGCACGAACTCTCACAATTTGAAAACTCATTTTCTAATTGAATATCTTTTTGTGCCTAACTAGTCTAACTTCAAAAACTCATTCTTAATTTCAAAACATGTAATAAGAAACAAGACACTCAACCAAAAACATAACCCAACCAGCAATATTAGAATGTATGAAACTACAAACCAAGCCAAACAACACAACAATTTTTATGTGGTAAACTCTTCGAAATGACGAAAATCACGAAACTTTTAACGGATTCAACCCTACTTCTCTTTCTGATTAATTGAGAAAAACCGACTCAATACAATCCTGAAACAATATCCAACCCACTGACAACAACCACAATATAAGAAAATACCAATCCAAGTGAGAAACACAAAAGGAAAAGAGCAACAAATTTCTCGCAATTCCGCCCCGGACGAAAATGCTCTCTAGAACTCCAATCGAAGATCCCAATGGTAAAAGCAAAGACACAGCGGTGAAATTTTTTTCACTCTTGCCCCTCTTCTTTCTCTTTTAATAATTTTGTGTTTCCCACTTTAAAACCTTCAATATGGAAACAAAACTACTTACACAGAGCCTTAAAGCCCACTCCAACTATGCTTTTTGTACAAGTTAAATATTACTTGTGAGCAATGTATGTTTCACGTCAATAAGTGTGAATTGATACCGACATTTGCTTCTTGCTTCTTATGCAAGATGTTGTTGCTAGTAAGCAAAGCAAAGATCATTTCACATCATGTAAACTTGACATCTCACAATAACTTATTTTACAAGTTTGGCTTTCATTCCAAAGAGCTTACAACATAGTTCAAGCTTTGTTTCAAGACACCACCTTCGTCAACATATCTACTCCATCCTTATTTGTGCAGACTTCATTCAATTTTAGTTCTTTCTCCTCAACAACATTTCGCAGCTACTGATATTGAATGTCAATGTGTTATGGTATTCTCGCTAAAATTCATAACGCTCTCATTGTTGCTGAATACTACATACTCATCTTGCTTCAAACCCTACTCTTAAAGAAACCTCTTTAGCCAAATTAGCTCTTTACATGCTTCCACAACTGCTAATGTTCTTCCTTAGTGATAGAGAGTGGTATGTTGGAGATGTGTGGAGAATCTCATATCAACTATAAATAAGAGTTCATAGTAATATATAAGTGGAGTAGATTGGGTCTTAACATAAGTTAATTGGTTTTGTGTTAGATGAGCCCAACCCCACTTGTGTTCACATTCTAGCTATTAAGCTCAACACTCTACAGGCCCACAAATTCTCTACATGATATCAAATTAAAGGAAGTTCAAACAGTTGAAAAGATCATGGGTTCATATTCAAAGCCTTGGTGGAGTTTGGGCTAGCAGAGAAGACTAGACCCGTTGATGACCTTGAGTCTCAGAGGAGATAGGCCAATGAATGTTTGGCAAGTGGCAACTAGTCCAGGCCCAGTTGCACTTAAGGAGGAGTGTTGGAGATGTGTGGTGAATCCTACATCGGAAATAAACAAGAGTTAAGACTAATATAAGTGGTGTAGATTGAGCCTTAACGCAAGCCAATTGGTTTTGTGTTAGATGGGCTCAACCCCACTTATGTGCTCACTCTAGCTATCAAGCCCACGTATTGTCTACATGGTACACGCTTATGTAGTTTAGATTGCCAGTAAATGGCCCCTTACAAATGTAAACACAAAACTCGAGCTATCTACTATCAAGGTCATTAACCATGTTTGCATTCGTATAACCTTCACACCGGTTCGTTACCTCCAAAACACAAGATCAATTTGTAAGTGCCCTGCAAGTACCTGGTGTCAGGTATAATATAAATAATACGATTAGGCCTTACCTAATAGCTTAAGTTTTTGGATGAGATGGTTCCATGACATCGTAGAGAATCTGTGGTTTTGGAGACTGTTGGGCTTGATAGGCTGAGTGAGTACGCAAATAGGATTGAGCCCATCTAACACAAAACCAATTGGCTAGTGTTAAGGCTCAATCTACACCACTTATATACCACTCCTTGTCAATGTTTGTTTCTCATGTTGGATATCTCCAACACACCCCCTCAACTGAAACTGGGCATGGACCAGATGCCACTTGCCAAACATTCCTTGGCCTATCTCTTTTGAGGCTCAAGGTCATCAACGGGTCTAGTCTTCTACCACGTAGAGAATCCGTAGATTTCGAGAGTGTTGAGCTTGATAGGCTGAGCGAGTACACAAATGGGATTAAGCTCATCTAACACAAAACCAATTGGCTCATGCTAAGGCCCAATCTACACTACTTATATACCACTTTTCGTCAATGTTTGTTTCCCATGTGGGATATCTCCAACTACCTGGAAATCCACTTCACTACCTCTTAGTAAATAATGTTCTTTCAAGTGTGATCTGATAGTGTTTTTTATGTAAAGGTTGAGTACGGTAAAAGATCCAATAGTGTTAAAAAGCATAAGAACATTCAACTTGAACAAACTAAAGAACGATCCCTACAAACGAAGAATGACATATCTTCTTCCAAAGATCACTATTGGATCACTATTTGAACAACTTGTATTGTTATCGATAACTTTTTTGTATGTCAATGTCGTTTGGTTTATGAGGCGTGTAGTGTTGGAATTAAGAAAGTAAAGTAGAGAAAATAAATATATGAAAATTGCTACTACATTCTTATTCAATAAATGAAATGAACAATAACCATTATATAGGCTTAGAAACACATAAGTAGTGGGATATGAAATCACCCACACTACATAGTAACTACCTAAAAGTGCTACTTTAATTTAGGAAAATTACTTGCCACTAACACATTAATCACAACATCCTAGCTTGACTCATTAATAAAACAAATTCTAATAATTACAAATATTAACTTAATTTTGAAGCATATTTCAGCACACTCCATTGCTTCAAAATCTAGTAAACATTATGAAGCACTTCTCTTCACTTTATGATGCCCATCTCATAACCAAAAAAAGAATATTTTATTGATGCACATTATCACCAACAATCTTTAGACCACTTCTCTCTATGGTACACATTATCACCCACATTGCTAAAATACACTTTCGTCCATGACCACTTGTGTCATTGGCTCTTTCTCATGACGCATTCCATTATTTTGGAACCTGCAACTCCTAGCCATATGCCCAAACTTTTACATTTGAAGCTTCGTGGCTTACCTTTGTGCCAACAATCATTTTCCTCATGACCATTTTTGTTACAATGATTGCATTTGACAAGTTTTCACTTTCCCTTTCGATATGAAGACTTGACTAATAGCGCACCTTCAACTCTTTCGCCATCTCCATCTCTCATACTCCTTCATTGATCCGCTGCATGAAGCGAGTTGATTAATTCTCTAAATGTTAACTGTGAAAGGTTTTTAGTTTCTTTAAGTGAGGAAATTTTTTGTTCATATCTATTCGGAAGAGTGACTAAAAGCTTGTCTACCACTCTTTCGCTAGTAAATTCTCCATCGAGTAGCTTGATTTGGTTGACTATGGACATCAACCGACTTCCATATTCTTTGACACCTTCGCTGCTTTTCATCCCCATTTTCTCAAATTCTCTCTTGAGATTCAAGATTTACATTAGCTTAGTTTGAGCATTGCCCTCAAACTCCTCCTCTAATTTTTCCCATGCTTCTTTAGGAGAGTCACAATCTATAATAGTTGTAAAAAATTCCTTCCGACACACTCGAATGTAGACACGAAAGTGCTCTAGGCTTTCTAGCCATTTGTTCATCATAGTGTTTCATTTGGGCAATGGTTGGGTTTTGTGGAAGTGTAGGATTTTCACCATTTTCGATAACATCCCATAAACTCATGGCTTGTAAATATGCTTTCAACTTGATTGCCCATGAATGATAATTTTCTCCTTTAAAAATGGGAATTGAGATTAAAAAATTGTTGGATGCCATGAAGAAAATTGAAAGAGTGGAAAGGCTCACACGATCACTAGCTCTTAATACCAAATGTTGGAATTACGAAAGTAAAGTAGAGAAAATAAATATATGAAAATTGCTACTACTTTCTTATTCAATAAATGAAATGAACAATAGTCATTATATAGCTTAGAAACACATAAGTAGTGGGATATGAAATCACCCACACTACATAGTAACTACCTAAAAGTGCTACTTTAATTTAGGAAAATTACTTGCCACTAACACATTAATCACAACAACCTAGTTTGACTCATTAATAAAACAAATTCTAATAGTTAAAAATATTAACTTAATTTTGAAGCATATTTCAACATGTAGAACATAGATCCTCTTCGTCAGTCATCTGTTGTATATATTTTGAATTATGTAACCTTTTTAATTGTTGCTTATCTAGCATTTACACATATGAGTACTTTTGCCAACCTTAACCTTTTATTAAATACTCAGTGTCTCAGATCTTGCACTTACGAGAAAATGGACCCACTCACTAATGTTGGAGTATCAGTTGCATCTGAAGTTGCAACTTCTTTGCTAGCCAAAGTAAAAAAACACATTGGCTATCTAATTAAATACAAAGACAATCTAAAGAACCTAAAAACATCAAGAGATTGGCTAGAAGCGAAAAGGGCTGACGCTAGTCGATTCTTGGATGATACTAATAGCAAGTTGAAAGATGTTAGCTCCACTGCTACACATTGGAAAACTAAAGCAGACGAGCTTCATAAAAACGGTCAAGACATATTCTCTGAAAATAACATATCATGCCTCAATCTGTGGTCGCGTTATTCATTAAGCAAGCATGCGTGGGAGGTGATTCAAGAGATTAAGGAACATGTCAAAAAGGCACCTGATTTTGGTACAACCTTTGATCGTCCAGAACCAAATATAGGAGCAATGTTCAACCTCAAAGGATTTATGGAATTTGAATCAAGACAAAGAGTTCTGAATGGAGTCTTAGAGGCCTTAAAGGATGAGGAGGTGAGCATGTGCAGCATGTGTGGCATGGGAGGGACGGGTAAAACTACCTTAGCAAAGAAACTTATTCAAAGAGTTGAAGCAGATCATTTATTTGATAAGGTTGCAATGATAACGGTATCCCAAGTTGTGAAATTAGAGGAAATTCAGAAAGAGATAATAGAACAGTTGGGGCTCAAAATGGATGAATGAACTACAAAAGCAAGAGCCAAAAATTTGAATGCTTGGCTTACCAACAGCAATACGCTTTTGATATTGGATGATGTCTGGTGGCAATTGAGTGATGAAGATTTTGAAAATGTTGGAATTCCTTTGGGGAACAAAAGGTGTAAAATTATTCTCACTTCAAGAAATGAAGAGGAGTGCAAAAAAATGAGGAGCCAAAGGAATTTTCCTATCGGTGTGTTAGAGCACGAAGAAGCTTGGGATTTATTTAGGCTAAATGCAGGAAAATGTGTTGAAGATTTGAATATAAAAGGCACGGCGAGGAAGATTGCAGATGAATGTGATGGCTTGCCTATTGCCATTGTAACAATTTCTACGTCATTGAAAGATAAGCCTGTAGTTGTATGGAATGATTCTCTTCGACATCTATGGAATTCTAACCTCGAAAAGATCTCAGGAATGGATAAAGTGTATTCTCGGATCAGATTAAGTTATGATCTTCTGAATGATAAGGAAGCCCAATCATGTTTTCTTCTTTGTTGCTTGTTCCCTGAAGATACTAATATTCCAGCTGATGCTCTGGTCTTCTTCGGAAAGGGTCTAGAGTTATTTGAAAATGTGGATAGCATCAGTGAAACAAGAGATAGAGTTGAAGCAATCATCTATAAACTAAAGAAATCATTTTTACTCCTTGATGGAGAAGGAGATGGGCATATCAAAATGCACGATATTATGCGTGATTTTGCTATCTCAATTTCCTCTTGTTTGTATCTAGTAAGACATGTTAAAGAAATGACAAAGTGGCCAGAGACACGTTTGTATGAAAATGCTAGTGCAATCTCACTTGTGTTTGATAAAATTAAGGAGCACCCTGTTGATTTAAGATGTCCAAAGCTTCAACTACTAATGATCGTTTGTTGGGAAGATGGCTCAGCTGAGCTCCCAAAAGGCATTTTTGAAGGAATGAAAGAGCTTAAAGTTCTACTTTTGGTATTCCCACGGATATTGCTACCACTTAGTAAGCTAAAAGAACTTAGAGCTTTGTGTATCAATGAGACATCGAATTACGGGGACGAAAGAGCGCCACCGAAAATTGGAGATCTTTTGGGTCATGGCGATCTAAAATATCTTGAATTTTTAACAATATCTCTATCGAGGTCATGTTATGATTTTCCAGTGGAGATAGGAATGTTGTGCAATCTGAGGTGTCTTGACATTTCTGGGATGCCATTCAAATATATGCCACCGGGTGTATTGTCGAAGCTTGTGAAACTAGAAGAGTTGCTACTGCCATTTAAGTTCAAGAGTTGGGGTTGCGAAGAAGAAGGCAGAGAAAGAGTCAACGCCAGCCTTGATGAGGTTGAATTCCTTCCGCTAACCAGATTAGATATCAGTGTCAAAGAAGGTTCAAGTTTCGGAGAAAAGTTTGTTGAGAAGCTGGAGAGATTCAAGCTCTTCATTGGGGGAAGTAATTTTGCTACTAATTACGCAGAACTGAATGCAGCATTGGATGTTTGTGACGTAGATGGAAGCATAGTTACAATGAATTGGATTATTTCTTTGCTCAGGAAATCAGAATTCTTGGGTTTAAGCAATGTGAGAAATTTGAAGAATATTATGTTTCTGCCTCGTTCACTACAATTGAAGAAGATAGATATTTCATATTGTGAAGAAATGGATTGCCTTATTACTACAACTATGCGATCACCTTGCTTTATCTATTTGAGTCACATAGAGATATTCTCATGCCATAGGTTGAAATATGTGTTTCCGCTATCTGTGGCAAGAAAATTGAGACAGCTACAAAGTATGAGGATACGTGGCTGTAGTGAATTGGAGGAAATTTTCTCCAAAGTCGACGATGACGGTGGAAACCAAGTTAATTCATTAATTTAATGATTTATATTACAGCAATAAGAAAGTATTCAAAACGTAATTGTTTGCAATTGTTGACAGATTGTGGAAGAAAATGTTCCTCGGCTAAAAGACTTGAATCTTGAAAATAATTCAAAGCTTAGAGTTATCTATGGTGGAAATGAAGCAACTGAATTGCCTTCTGTTGAAAAAATAACAATTTGGTGTTGCTATGATATGGATGCTCTCTCTTATGGCTCTCTCAGAGCTCCAAAGCTTAAACAAGTGGTTTTATATGGTACCAACTACTATAAGGATGGTGTGGAGGATCTTAATGCAGTATTCAAGGAATGGGTACTATCTTTTTCTTCCTACTTTTTTATTTTATGACAAGATTTATCGTTCCATTCCACTTTTAATGTGCATCGCGAGAAATCATAGAATGTTGTTCATAATAAATAAATCAATAAGTCAACCCCTTCAAACTTTTCTAATCCGCCAAAAATAATCATATTACGTCGAATCACATACAAAAGGTTCCAAGAGATGATGATGATGACGATGACATTGTGAGTAAATTTATGTTTAACCTCAGCTAAAAAAACTTTGAAGCCAAGTAGAGATTATTAGCTCAGGGTTATCTATGGTGGGAATTAGGCATTTGGACAATTCATTATGGACAATACTGTATACTTTCTGTTTACATTTATTTTGATATTTGTACTTGTATATATACACTAATAAGATGATTTCGTTTTATTAGAAGTTGGCTCGTGAACTTCGCGAAGATGGCGTTGAAGATGGCTGAGTTACCAATTAATTAGCCAACAAAAAAATAACTGGTGAGATACACACTCAATAGCGATAGCATTATTATCGTGCAGCAACGTAAAAGTCGCTTTATATACATTATAATAGTGACATAGAGCAATGACTTTAGAGAAGAATTTGTTTCATGGCAAAATCTAATGTTTTTTGTGATATGATTCATCTTAGTCTTATGTTGATTCTTTGTATTCATATGCAGGATATGGAAGTGGAACAAAAATTAGAGACAGGTTGTTTTGTATCAGAACGTATTTTTATTTTTATGCTAATATGTGTTAAATTGTTAACAGCTTTCATTGTGTATTGCGAGAAACTATATAATATGTTTGTAACGCTATGTTTATTGGTTCCGATACAATATGATCTTTGTATAATACAAGTCGTTTGCCGTTATATATAGTTAGACTCATTCATATGACATAAATTATTGATTTGATTGAGCTGTCCCCAATGAGCGATGACCGGGGGAGGGAACCAGCAGCAAATTCATAGTAGAGCTGCTGAGTAGTTCAAAAAATTGGGATAATGTTGTGGGTGAAATTGTGAAAATGGAGAGGAAAGTATTCCCCAAACACGAATCTTTAGCTTCTTTTTTCGATAAAGAACTGAACAAGAAAAATTCTGGGTTGCTTTACTTGGAGATTGACGGAGAAATCATTGGATATGTGATGTATGCATGGCCCTCTTCACTGCTCGCTTCAATCACCAAGCTTGCAGGTTCTTATCCTCTTGTTTTTAGCATGCCCACAACCTGTTTGATTAAATGACTCTGAGAGTTCTTACTTGAATATTTGGGTTTATCTGTATCTTACCCTTTAATTCTGAAACAGTGAAGGAGAAATACAGAAGGAAAGGACATGGAGAGGCACTAATTAGGGCAGCAATAGACAAGTGTAGAAGTAGAAAGGTGCAGAGAATATCACTTCATGTTGATCCTTTAAGAACTGCTGCCATTGGCCTCTACAACAAGCTTGGTTTTCAGGTTGATGTTTTGGTACAAAGCTACTATTCTTCTGATAGAAATGCCTATAGAATGTATTTGGATTTCAATTTAGATTAATGGGTATTTGCTTTCATAGACTGAATCATCCAATGGGATGACTGAAACTGAATTAGCTCAATTTGGGTGGAGCTATATAATGTATTTCTCAATGTTTTTTCTTCATGTTGAATTAATGTTTTTGTCTTTGGATAGATTATACTCAAATTTCAAGGTCGGCTAGAAACAACCTCTCTGTAATTACAGAGGTAAGGTTGCGTACACCCGTCCCCCCTACCCCGCTTGTGCAGGAGCCTTCTTATGCATTGGGGTAATGTTGTTGTTGTATAGATTATACTCAAATTTCAGCTTAGTTGAATACAATGTTTGGACAATTCTAGACATCAATTTTTATAGATACAACATTTGCTTCCTCCATATATAATTGGCAAAAGGGCCTTTTTGGACACTGTATAGCTCCTTTGCCGATTTGGTCTCTATACTATACTATACATCTTTTCCCATTTAGTCCATGAGTTGTGTAATTTTTACCTTATTGATCCATGTGCTATGCAACCATCACTCATTTGCCCACAACCTGTTCTATTAAATGACTTCGAGAAGTTTTACTTGAATTTTTGGGTTTAGGTGATAAATAGAATTCAAGGTTTATCTTCAAGTCTAACAAGACCCAGTTTTTCAGATTCCTTTCCTCAATTTCTCGTTCAGTTATAAAAGCTAACAGTTAAATGCTAACCTTCATTGCAGTATGGCTATAATATAAGTGAATAATTTAGTTTTCAATGAAGCTAGGCCAGCCAACCCTTATCTGAAATTCATATCATGATTTCCAAATTGATTAGAAAATGCTTAACACTTGTAAATTATTGCTAAAACTACATCAATGTTATACCATAGGATCTCAATTTACTGCTTTTAGACAGCAGAGTTCATTCCGTATTTTCCAACGATTTTCGGGACATTTGTGTATCTTACCCTTTAATGTTTAAACAGTGAAGGAGAAATATAGACAAGTGTGAGCTAGTGGATCTTTAGAGTGCTAAGTCCAATATATGGGTGAGCTAGTCAAATCCCAATTACATTAACTCAATGACACTCTTTTTTCTTTAATAAAAGCTGAGTACCGCAAAAAAAAAAAGGCTTCATTTATTAAAAAGAAAAGAAAAATAACCCTAAAGAAGAAAAAAAGAAAACAAAAAAAAACATCCCTAGGATGTAAACAAAGCTAATTGCAACCTAGTGCAATAATAATGGATTATAAATCCCAATCACAACATATTATGATCCAAATGGTCTAACATCCCTAGCAACGGCGGGAAGAGGTTCCCCGTGATGCACCATAGTCAGCCCCGACGAGAAGGCAGAGATGATAAGTCTGAACGGCTGCGATGATGACAAAATCATCGTAAAATTCAATCCAAAGACATCTAACCGTCGACTCAGGTCAAACGAGATCCAAGCCGATTAACCAAAACACATTCCAATGAGAAGGCAGTCGTCCAAGCAAGGAATACTGCCCGAACAGGCACCACCTGAGCAACGATGAATTGCCAAAGAACAATTGTACTCTACGGCAATGGAGGAAGAGATGTGAGAACGATCCCCATGATGAAAACTGTCGGCCAAACCGCCAGTGAGAGAGGGCTAGACGAAACAGCCGGAACCTCCAAAGAAACAGCCGGGACAAAACCGGTTAGAAGAAAACCAAAGGCGGCCAACGACCCCTAGTCGAGACTCCAGCCAAACAAACCCTCGTCACCCCTGATGAAAGGCTGTTGTTGTGAATTAGGGCCACTATTCCTAACCACCAGTCGCCGTCCTGTCGAACGCGATACCGAGAACCCGATCAAGCGCCGGTGGAATAATCTGGATGACCAGACTTAGCCGCCTAATCGCCGAATAGCAGAAAGAAGATCTGACCAATCGTTGGTGGGAAGAATCAGGGCAGCTAAGGTTCAGGAGAGAACTCTAGCCGCCTAATCGCCTAAGAGAGAAGAGCTCTCCATCCGTATGATACCCTTTAAATGTGTTATTTCTAGTGGAAAATCTATAAGAAAATTGTGTGTAAGATAATTGATTATTAGTGTATATGTATGAATTAAAACATAATAAATTTATATTTCATGTCTTTAATTAGACAATAAGCTCACCCCTACGGGATAATTTGCTAATTATGAGAATTTTATGTTGGTTTTCTTTAGTTATTTCCATACTCCTTTTTATTTTTCTTTTTTATTTGTATGTCTTTTTATTCTTTTCAATAAAATTAGAGTTTCATTTAGAAAAGGTGCTTATTGAGATGCTTTCTCTTTTTGTTTTTTGTTCTTTTGCCTTAATCAATGACCATCTCTTTTTTAAAATTATTGTTGCTGCATTATCAATAGCAATCTATGCCGTTTTGGCTTTTTCGTTTCCGTATCTGCATCCGTATCCGTGTTCGTTTCCTCACAGTTTCCAAACCTATATTTTTTAGATTTGGCGTTTTCCGGTTTCCGTTTTCGTATCCGTATTCGTTTCCGTGCTATATAATCGCAAAAGCTACAATTCATCTTTCCGTACTTCAATTATTATCACTGCAGCAATTCCACTTTGGCCCACTCCTTTAATTTTTTGGACGTTTCATGCTGTGTTATCTCTCTCTTTTTTTCTTCATTATGTTGGGCAGCTTAAACATACTTGAGAAGAAGAGCTACACAGGTGGGTGTCACTTGGATAACACCTAAAATTGAATTCTCAGGTATTTTTAGTTGAAATTGGATTATTTTACTGTCTGTCTACTTGTTTGCTGTATCTGAATTGGATTATTCTTTTGTTGTTTGTTCTCATATTCATATAACTAGATGGATAATCGTGTTCTGTACTAAAACTCGTAACAAACAAGTATTCCAATTAAGATATTGATTCTAATTTGGCCATGAACTCCAATGGGACTCAATGGTTGAGTGTGGTTTGGATTTTAGAATGTACAATAAATTAAGTTAGAATATTTATCTCTTGGTGTTTCAGGAAAAATGGAGCCACTCACTGATCTTGGATTTTCAGTAGCTACTGAAGTTTCATCTTCTTTACTAGCCAAAATAAGAAAACATGTTGGCTACCTTATTAAATTCAAGGACAACCTCAAGAACTTAAAAGATGCAGTAGATCAGCTAGATGCAAAGAGGAGAGACGTAAGTCGATTCGTGAAAGAAGCTAATAGCCAGTTCAAAGATGTTGGCAGCATTTCTAATCTTTGGATAGCTACAGAAGATGAGCTTCATGAAAACACGGGAAAAATATCCTCTGCAAACAATGTATCGTGCCTCAATTTGAGGTCGCGCTATTCGTTTAGTAAGAAGGCGTGGGAGTTGACTCAAAAGATTAAAGACAAGGTGAATGAGACAAATGCAAATGGTTTTTATCAAACATATGATCGTGAAGTAACAGGGCACGCGTTCAACATCCAGGATTTTATGGCATTTGAATCGAGATCAAGAGTTCTGGATAAAGTCTTGGAGGCGTTAAAGGATGACAAGGTGACCATGTGCTCTATATGTGGAATGGGAGGGATGGGCAAAACCATGTTAGCGAAGAAGCTTGTTAAAAGAGTTGAAGAGGATCATTTGTTTGATAAGGTTGCATACGTGACGGTATCCCAAATCCCGAAATTGGAAGAAATTCAGAAAGAGATTGTAGGGCAATTGGGGCTCAAATTGGATGAAGAAACTGCAAGAAAGACAAAGTTGTTTGCTTGCCTCTCCGAAAGCAATACACTTTCGATATTGGATGACGTCTGGTCGGAACTGAGTAATGAAGATTTTGAAATGGTCGGAATTCCTTTGGGGAATAAAAGGTGCAAAATTGTTTTCACTTCAAGAAATGAAGATGAGTGCACACAAATGGGGAGTCAAAAGAACTTTCGTGTCGGTGTATTAGAGCAAGAAGAAGCTTGGGATCTATTTAGACAAAATGCAGGGAATTGTACTGAAAATTCAGATTTAAAGGACAAGGCGAGGATGATTGCTGATGAATGCAATGGATTGCCTATTGCCATTGTAACTATTGCTAAGGCATTGAAAGACAAGCCCATAGGTGTATGGAGAAATTCTCTCCGACAACTACAAATTTCGAAACTCCAAGGGATCACAGGAATGGATAAGGTGTATTCCCGGATCCGATTAAGTTACGATCTTCTGGAAGATAAGGAAGCCCAGACATGTTTTCTTCTTTGTTGCCTGTTCCCTGAAGATTCTGATATTTCAGTTGAAGATTTGGTATTCTGAGGGAAGGGTGTAGAGTTATTTAAAGATGCGAGTAGCATCAGTGAAGCAAGAGATATAGCTGAAACAAGCATCTATAAACTGAAGAAAACATTTTTGCTGCTCGATGGAGAACGAGAAGGGTGTGCCAAAATGCACGACATTATGCGGGATTTTGCTATCTCAGTTTGTTCTGGTTTGTATCTAGTAAGACACAGTAGAGAAATGACAAAGTGGCCAGAGGCACATGAGTATGAAAATTGCAGGGGAATCTCACTTATGTTTGAGGAAATTAAGGAGCACCCTGCTCATTTAAGAAGTCCAAATCTTGAACGAATAATGCTTCGTTTGGGAAATGGCTCAACTGAGCTCCTGTTCGGCTTTTTTGAAGAAATGAAAAGGCTCAAAGTTCTTTTTTTAACTGTCCCATCGATATTGCAACCACTTAGTACGCTAAAAGAACTTAGAACATTGGTTATCGTCGAGACATTGTATCTCATGTACGAAATAGCACCATCTGAAATTAGAGATCTTCTGGGTCATGGCAATCTAAAAAATCTAGAAATTTTAGCAATATCTTCAAGGAGGTCATTGAATGATTTTCCAACGGAGGTAGGACTGTTATGCAATCTGAAGTTTCTTGACTTCTATATGGTGCCATTTCAATTCATGCCGCCAGGTGTATTGTCGGAGCTGGTGAAACTAGAAGAGTTGCTACTGCCACCATGGTTTGATAGTTGGGGATGCAAAGAAAAAGATGGAGAAAGAGTCAATGCGAGCCTCGATGAGATTGAATCGCTACCTATAACCAGATTAATTATCGGTGTCAAAGAAGGTTCAAGTTTCGGAGAAAAGTTTGTTAAGAAGCTAGAAAGATTCGATATCTTCATAGGACCCTGTAAATATGTTTATGAATTCAATGACGACAAACTGAATGCAGCAATGGATATTACTGATGGAGATGAAAGCATAATTACAATGAGTTGGATTATTTCTTTGCTCAAGAAAACAGAATTGTTGGGTTTCCGAAGAGTGAGAAATTTACGGAATCTTATGTCCCTGCCTCGGTCACTACATTTGAAGAAGATAGTAATTCGAGACTGTCGAGAAATGGATTGCCTTATTACTACGACTATGCAAGAACCTTGCTTCACCAATTTGACTCACATAAAGATATTTTTTTGCCATAAGTTGAAATATGTATTCCCGCTATCCGTGGCTACACAATTGATGAAACTACAAAGTATATATGTACGTGCTTGCGATGATTTGGAGGAAATTTTCTCTCCAGTCTACGATCGAAACCAGGTTCATTTACTAATTTAATGATTTATAATGAAACCGCAAAAAATGTATGTTAAAAAGTTATCGTTTACAATTGCTAACAGATTGGGGAAGAAAATGTTCCAGAAGACGATGTTTTGTTTCCTTGCCTAAGAGAACTGGAACTTGAAGATAATCCAAAGCTTAGATGTTTCTATGGTGGAAATGAAGCTATAGAGTTGCCTTGTGTCGAAAAAATAGAAATTGTGCGGTGCAACGCTTTCTCTTATGGCTCTCTCAGTGCTCCCAATCTTTCTCATAGATCGAATCGACTGCTATAAGGATGGTGTGGAGGATCTTAGAGATGATGATGACATTGTGAGTAAATTATGTTTCCACAGCTAAAATATGTATGTTTGTAAGGCTAAGTCGCCTATGGACTCGTATTGATTTTAATATGATATGATACTTATGGAATCCAAGTGGTTTGCCAATATATATTTAGACTCTATAATATGACACGAGTGAGTTGTCGCCCTTGGATTTGAAAGAGTTGTCGCCAATGAGCCAAGACCTGGGAGATGGAATCAGCAGCAAATTCATAGTAGAGCTGCTGAGGAGTTGTGAAAATAGAGAGAAAAGTATTCCCCAAACACGAATCTTTAGCTTCTTTTTTTGATAAAGAACTGAACAAGAAAAATTCAGGGTTGCTTTACTTGGAGATTGACGGAGAAATCATTGGCTATGTGATGTATACATGGCCCTCTTCACTGCTCGCTTTAATCACCAAGCTTGCAGGTTCATACCCTATTGTTTTTAGCATGCCCGCAACCTGTTCGATTAAATGACTCTGAGAATTTTTACTTGAATATTTGGGTTTATCTGTAACTTACCCTTTAATTTTGAAACAGTGAAGGAGAAATACAGAAGGCAAGGACATGGAGAGGCCCTAATGAGTGCAGCAATTAAAAAGTGTAGAAGTAGAAAGGTGCAGAGAATATCACTTCATGTTGATCCTTTAAGAACTACTGCCATTAGCCTCTACAACAAGCTTGGCTTTCAAGTTGATGTTATGGTACAAAGCTACTACTTTTCTAATAGAAATGCCTATAGAATGTATCTGGATTTCAATTTGGATTAATGGGTTTTTGCTTTCATAGACTGAATCATCCAATGGGATGGACTGAAACTGAAGTCTTACGTTCTTTTTTTTAAAACCCCCTGGGGAAACAGTGTATTCCACTAAGAAGAAAAAGGTTGGGGCAGGTGAAAATTTCAGGGCCGACGTACCAACTAGGTTGGCGCTCCCACTTGCCTACAAAACACATACCCTTCTTTTATTAAAAGAGAAAAGAAAAATACAAGGTTCGGATATAGTTAGGTGAACCGAAACAGGCTTCGGCCACTCAAGTTATGAAAATAAGCATTAAAACAAAAATCTGGGACAGTATCCCACCACAAGTAATTACTATACTGCCAGCCGGGATTGGCTAAGATATCCGCCACCTGGTTCACTTCTTTGAAAATGTGAGAGACTCTAACTTGCATATCCTTTATCTTGTGTAGACCCGAAGCCCACTCATGATATATCTGCCATGGAACATTTTTACTCTGAGTAGTGATAATGTGAACCACATAGGTAGGGTCGCTTTCAAGCCACACTCTGTTATAACCTCAATTTGAGGCGGCCATTAAATCCACAATAGCTGTTTTCATTTCTGCCAAGAATGCATGTTTAGTCTGTAAACTAAAAGTGAACCCACCAATGAAAAGGCCCCGATTATCTCTGAAAATCCCTTTGCATCCAGCATTTGTCGTGTCCTTAATTACCGAAGCATCCGTGTTCACCTTAACCCAACCCGTAGTTAGCAGAATCCAGAAGACCGAAATCATTTGAGGTGCTTTTAATCGACAAGGAACAAGACCTAGTGTGTTTAGAATTTTAAGTTCGGCTGAAGAATTTCGAATGAAGCCCATGCCGAAGAAATCAGTCTCCCTGAGAAGGTTCCAAAAGCTCCGTAAACAGTAGTGAATATTAGGCCGTTTGTTCTCAAAGATGCATTCATTCCTCATGCTCCAAATGATCCAACACACATTAACCCAAGCACTCTGCCAAAGGAAATAAATTTGGGGAGTGAATTTTTGTTTGGCAGCCCATAAAAATCGGTCGTTCAAATTGCCCGTACAGGCGATCAATTCCCATCCATAATTGCTTGGAGAAAAGGCAATGAAGAAATAAGTGATCCAACGTTTCAGTAGAGTTGCTGCATAAGACACATTTAAATACAATCTGAAGGCCTCGTCTAGATAACGCATCATGAGTAGGCAGATAACCTCAGACCGCTCTTCAACATAAGAACGCATGAGAAGGAGGAACATAACGACTCCAAATGAATTTGTAAATAGGGGACTGAGGAATGTCTCCACACAACCATTGAAGTCTTACGTTCTTGATTAGCTCAATTTTGGAGCTATATAATGTACATTCTCAATGTTTTTTTCTTTTTTGCTGAATTAATGTTTTTCTTTGGATAGATTATACTCAAACCACAGCTTAGTTGAACTCGACGGTTGGACAATTTTAGACATCAATTTTTATAGATACCATGTTTGCTTCCTGCAAGATTAAGGGTCCTTTGTGTTAATATTTTAGTGTAATTGGATCAACTAGTTTGACCATTGCAATCGTGATATTTCACCGAACAAGTATGGAGAGTGCGGAGTGCACACTTGTTCGGGCACTATTTACGATTTGGAGGGTCCGAGGGCAGCACCCCTGGGTGCGGGGTCCAAAGGGCGGCAGCCCTGGCGGGGTCTAGGGGCAGCGCCCCTAGGCAGGGTGCGAGGGGCGGCAGTCCCTGGCAGGGTCCTGGGGCAGTGCCCAGGGCTGGGGTCGAGCTGCCAGGTCAGCTCAAAAGTTTTTTATCCCTGAACCCACGTGTCCTTTGGAAAAATTCATCAGAAAATGATTTTTTGTCCGAAACAGTGTGTCTGTTGGACACAACTGAATCTCAGAAGAAACATGTCCTTTGGACATGGCTGCTACCCCAAACTGCATGTCTGTTGACGTTTTGGCTATTTATTTCACCAAAACGATGTTGGCCAAGCACAGAAAAAAAATTCGGTTGAAATTTCACTGCAAACAAATTCTTGTTCTTGATTCTCTTTCTGATTTTATCCGATTGAAAATTTGGTAAACCGGCCAAATAAAATTTAATCTGACAGTGTTTTCGCGACTTCAGAAATATCCAAGTAATTCCCGATTTCCAACATTCCTTGGCCTATCATCTCCGAGGCTCAAGGTCAATACTGGGCCTAGTCTTTCACTGCTAGCCCATACTCCACCAGGACTTTAAACACGAACCCAGGATCACTGACTGTCAGGTCTTTCTCTGCTCTGATACCATTGACAATAGTATAATATTAGCAAAAAAAATATGAAAGAAAACAGTGAAAGAAGAAAAGGGATTGAATTTCTGATTATACTAAGCAAATAAAATAGCTCATTTATAGAGCTGTACATTAGTAGAATTAGACCAACTAAAGATACGTTAAACAACCACTAACAGCTGTAACTTTTACCTCAAAATATGAAACAAGCAGACTCCAACTAAACCACTATTCTTTGACTCAATCAAACAGTAATTAGAATAAAGTAAATATCTAACAATCCCTCCCATGGAATCGCTGGCTGTACAAAGTTCTCCATGAGCATAACAAATGCACCCGAAAATTTTGAAATAATCAACACTCGGCTTTCGACCGCTCCATGCTTCCTCCGGTGTCATATTTTGAACCGCAAATGTAGGGCTCCGATTCAAAATATGAATACTCCAATTGACTGCTTCGGGCCAAAAGGTTCTTGGAAGACTACTTCTTGTCAACAGACTACGCACCATATTCAAAAAAGTGCGCTTTTTACGCTTGAAAACACCTTTTTGCTGGGGCGAGTATGCTGCTATTAGCTGCCTTTTGATGCCATTTCGTTCACAAAAATTTGCAAATTCTTGTGAGTTGTATTCCCCGCCCCGATTTGTGCAAAATACTTTGATTTGGTTTCCTGCTTCTTTCTCAACCATGATGTTGAATCTTTTAAAGGCTGGAAAAGCTTTAGATTTTGCCTGCAAGAAATACACCCATGTCTTCCGACTAAAATCGAAAGTGAATGTAATTATTTATCTTTTACCTCCATTTGAAGCTGGAGTTATGGGACCACAAAGATCAGAATGTATCAACTCCAATACATTTTTGGCTCTCCATGATTTTCCTTAGGGAAATGGATTTCGTTGTTGTTTGCTAACTGCACATTCCTCACATACTTCAGAAGGAGTTGGAATTTTAGGGAGACCATTGACCATACTCTTATGTTGTAAAGTGTTTAGTCCACCAAAGCTCAAGTGGCCATAGCAAAAATGCCATAACCATGTTGTATCTTTTACGTTGGCTTGCAAACATGAAGGACTCAAACTGTGAAGCTGAAGTGGAAACATAAGATTGGCTTTCATGCTAAGTTGAGCAATCAAACCCAACTTTGAGTCTTCAATTCGACATATTCCATTTTTAATTGATATCTCATAACCCTTTTCCTGCAGCTAACCAATACTAAGTGAATTGGTCTTTAAATCTAGAACAAAAAACACATTAGAAATTGTATGATAAGAGCTATCTTTGGATTGCAAAGTGACATTTCCTTTCCCCATGACAGAAACAGTGGAGTCATCACCAAACTTGACGGTATTGCGAAAGTTTTCGTCCAACTCAGAAAAAGCCTTCTTGTCTCCGTACATGTGGTTGCTACAACCAGTGTCCAAATACCACAGGTTTTGTAGGCTTTCTTCATTCCTCTGCCTCCACTCATACCTCGACCCCTTCCTCGACCTCCACTTAACTTTGAATTATTTTCTGTTGTTGCTTTTAGTGCTTGCCCCTCTTTATTCTATTGAACAATTTTCTGCTCATGAACTAACAAAGAGCTTTGTGACTCATCAATGGAAAGTTCATCAGTATCTTTAGATTCTTCTATGGAACAAACAACAAAATTGAAATTTGGAGTCATTGATCGTAGAATCTTCTCAAGAATGGTGACATCCTCCATTTTCTCTCCATGTATCCTCATCTTATTTGCAATTGCCATAGTTCTTGCAAAAAAGTTTGCTACTGACTCACCTGACTTCATACGCAAAGTCTCAAATTCTGTTCGTAGACTTTGAAGTTGTACCCTTTTTGCCTTCGCATTCCCCTGATACTTCTTCTTCATGGAGTCCCAGATTTGTTTGAAGGTTTCTTTGCAAAGAATTGTCTCTAAAATCGAAGGATCGATTGCTTGAAAAAGGCAATTTTTAGCCTTATGATCTTTCAATTTTAAGGCTTCAATCGCTGCTTTCTGTGGTTTTGTAGCACCTACTGCTGGTTCTGCTACTCCAGATTCAACAATATTCCAATACTCCTTGGACCTCAAGAAGTTCTCCATGAGCATGCCCCAATGATCGCAGTGACCATCAAAGCGTGAATCGCTGGTTGTACAAAGTTGTCTGAGGAAGCCATTGATTTTTAGCTGCTGCTTTTTTTTGAAAACCAAGCTCTGACACCACTGAGTAAATTGGTGTACAAACTCGTTGGGATGTCTGCCATATAGAGTGCTTTCCACTTCCACTTAGTTAATATGATCACATTATAGAGTAATCTAGTCTCCACCATCAATACCTTCAATCAAAAGACAAATGTAATCAATACAAATAATGTTGAAATAATATCGTAGAAACTTATTAACATGTAAAAGGAACAGGAACACCAATAAGCTGAGTCATGTCTAAGACATTGTCGTTAAAAGATACTTGTAGTTCCTTCCAGGATTAAACAGCTTCTTCAGCCAATTGGTTGAATCAGGAACGGAAACTCAGATATATATCCAGAATACAAGAGTATGAATAAAACGAAAATGTAGAGAAAACAATTGAATCAATCTATATCTTAACTCACACAAGAGCCGTATATGTATAGAAAATTGGGGTGAGAAATCATTAAGGAAAATTGTGCAACTAAAATGAAATAATTACATACAGTGACCGGTAATAAGTAACACACCCCCAATCATCTGTTGTATTACTAGCATTGGCACTATGTGAAAGTAGTTGATAGGAAATTATAACGGAAACTATACTTTCTTTTGCCAATTGATTGATGGTCGTACAACATCAGAGTTTTCTTCGCCCAAGCGAACGTTACAGTCGAATGTAAAGTTACCTTCGGATACCGATGACTTTGAATTCAATGATTCATATTATTCTTTACCAGATAGAGGTGTTCCAGGTTCTTAGGCCGATTCAGCGGAGAGAGAAGATGCCAAACGCAAGACTATTGTTGTAGCACCAACTTTTGTTTGAAGAGAATCAATGCTTTCATCGTTCGAAAGCTATTGGCACGTGATAGATGAAGCAGATATTATTCCAAGACAATCTTTGAATCTTGTACTCTCAGAGAAAAGAAAATTTTTTCTATGGCTATTAGACAGCTAGCTCAATGCTGGCGCAGGAAACTTGACAAATACTCACCCGAATCTTTTAGACGAGAGTTTTGTTGGTTTTACTATTATACTTCTTGCGAGCATTTAATCATTCTTCTATTTTCGTTTTTTTTCTTTTATTTTGTTTGTTTTTTCTCTTATTTATTAAATTTGAGCCGGTTTTTCCCGCCTCCGCCAAAAAAGGAAAAACGAAATTCGTTCTTTCTAAAAAAAATACTCCCTCCATTTATTTTTAGTTGTTCGTTTAACTGAATCATTAAAACTAATAAATCATTTAGTACATTATTAAAATGACTAATTTTTCTCTTTCATTTTTATACAAAAATTCTCTTTCTTCTTAATTAATAACTTAAAATTTTTATTTATACATAATCTCTTTCTTTATTTATACAAGAATAATTTATAAAAAGTAATAAAAAATATATTAAAAATTAAAATTAATTGTAACTAAAAAAATTAATGATCGAGCTAAATGAACTATAAGAGGTAGAAGGGAAAGTAAATAAATGAGTCTAATAAAAAGACAAACATAAGCCAAGTGGGTTCACATGGAAGTTGTACGGTACTTGCATTAAATTGTCAATGAATTACATTTATTTTCCTTTAGGTGGCTACGTAATTTAGATCTGCTGTCCAACCCGGTCTGAACCCTGTTTGGTGGGGTAGGTCAAAATTATACTCTTAATAAACTGAATAAATACTCATCCGATTTTAAATAAATGATTTTTTAAATTTTTTAATTTAATTTTAAATAAGTGATATTTTAGAATATTAATATAATTTTTATGAATTTATTTTTAATGTGTCCTTCTATTAATTAGAAAAGAGGTTAAGTATTTTTGAAATTATAAGTTGATAATTATAAGAAAGAGAATTTTATTGAGGATAAATAAGTCATTTTAATAGTATAATAAATTTTTTTATTGATTTTAATAAAAAATTTAAAAGGTTATTTATTTGGAACCGAAGTGACTATAAATTAATGATGTATGCATAAATATAAATTTGAAGTTTGTGAAAATATGAGTAAATAATTATAACCTCCCCGATGATTGCCATAATACGCTACTTTCCTGTGTTTTTTTCATATAATTTATGACTCCTTGTAGTTTGTTTTCTTCCATCAAAAATATCCCTATATTATATTTTCTTACTTTTCCATCCAAATAATATTGGTCTTGACATATTTACCCATATTTAAATTCTTTATACATTTACCTCATTTGAAAAAGTACAAAATCATGTTTTGAGTAGACTAAACACGAGCAACTTACTTCAGTTTACCTATTTAATGAATCCAAAGTTCGACACCTAACAACCACCATTTAACTTTTTTTTTCAATGTGTATATAATCTTTTAACTTGCTTTTACACCTTTATTTTTCTTTTCCTTATATTTGTATTATTAATTAACTTATAAATATTTTGTTGTAAAATGTCATATTTTACAATATTTGTATGATAAATAAATAATAAACTTTATGTACTAAATTTGATACTTTCTCCATATATTTTTACTTATCATCCACTAGTTTCACGCTTCTTAATAAATTAATTAATTAAAGGTATGAAAATACTAGCTTACCCTTATAATTTAATTAATGCTATAATTTTTCAACCAATTGTAATTGATAGTATAGGGGTAGAGTTGGGGAATAATTAAAAAAATATTTAGAAAAGTGTAAATCACAAGTATTTTGACAAACTAATTTTAGGCTAGAATGACTATTTTAAAAAGATGGAGGAAGTATTATTTGATGTGAATAAACTTAAGTTTATTTGATACACTTAATTTAAACTATTATTATTAATTTAGTGAAAACAAAATAAATTAGCTCGCTGACAAACAAGTAAACAAATTGGTCACAAATAAATAAATGAGATAATAAATGTTTGAAGCTCAAATTGAAGTTTTAAGATTAAACCAACCTTGAAACTCTGCTTTAGCTCATTAGAAATTGAATGAACATATCAAAGTTCAACTTCACTTATTTTTAGTTAAGCTCGAGCTCGACTCGAACTGTAACGACCTGAAATTTTAAAATTTACTTGTAATAAATTATTATGGTATTAAAATATCATGGAAATCATGTTTGTAATTATTGTTATTATAATCTTCAATTAAAATTTAGTAAATGGAAAATTAGGAAAAGAAAAAGAAAAGTGAATGAAGAAAATGGAAAATATTTTCTACTACTAACTCAAAGAGTTTAATTGAAAATAAATTAAATGAAAAATTAAATGAAGCTAAGACAAAATTTATCAACCCAAATATTATTTCAATGAAAAAGTGAGAAAATAAAATATAAGAAGATTATAATTGAATGAAAATAAAATACAAGAATGCATTTATAATATTAAAAAAAACTCAAAAAAATCGTAATGTGTTATGACAAACCTCAATACTTCAGAGAGATACCTCATCAATATACGTTTCATATGAAAAGACAATTGAAGTTGTCAGTTTTGTTTGATATAGAAAAATATCTCATCTAACTTGTGTTTTCATATTATTAATGTTTCAAAATGTTAATAATTACAAACAATCAATACTTTGAAAAGCAAATCTCTATTTTCACATTGATAAAACATTATTAAAGCTAGACAGGCAGATGCCATCACTCGAGTGCAAACAAATATGGCTGGCGCTTGCCATTATTGAATATGGTGATAGAAACAGTGGTTCATAAAAGTCATTGTATATCTTTTTTCTTAATGAAATTACCCCGGGGGCAACCAATATGCCCCGAGACGTTTTATTGATTCAAAAATATTAATTATTAGATGTGATTAATAAAGTCAATTACATAATAAAAGTTATTGTGGAAACGTAAAAACATCTGAAATTATAAGGTTCATACTACGCTTCTTGCACATAAATAAAAATCAATAAAAATAAATTCTCAAAAGTAATAAATCCTTCGAGTCAGTAACACTTTCAGAGATGAATTTATTTCGACGCCTCCATAACTTCCAGGTAATCACGTACCACAACGTCGAAATCTCGGCTGGGACCTACGGTAAAATGGGATCGCCATAGATCAACAAACTCCCAACACGTAGACGGCATAGCAATCGATATCCTAAATAACTTGAATAATTTGTTCTATTCTCTCAAGTTCCTTGGACAGAAAAATAATGTGTGATTCATCGTTTCGGTCGCGCCATAGAAGGGACAGCTATCGTTTTCCACTGCCCTGCATCCTCTACTGAATAAGAAAGATTTCGACGGTATGCTTCCATGAAACATAAGCCACGCAAAGAATCGAATTTTCAGTAATGAATTCGCATCCCAAACCAACTTAAAATTCATTCTTGGCATGTTCCACCTAGGTAAGCAATAGTATTGTGGGAGAGAGGAGAGATTTCAGAGTGGGCGGCTACGGTTCTCTCCTGAACCCTAGCCGCCCGGATTTTTGGCCGCTTGTTTTCATCGGCGTTCAGTCAGGTTTCTTCCAGCGTCTGATTGGTTTGATCCCACTACTGCAAACCTCGTGATTGCAGCTCGGGTTTTGGTTTCTCTAGCTTTTGGCCAGGTTTCAACAGGATGGCAGCTAGGCGGCACCCTGATTCCTCCAGTAGTTTGCCTTGGTTTTCACACTCCACCGGCGTGGTCGGTTCGTGCAGCGGACCTTTGACGGGAGATGGGAGGAGCGAAGGCTGCTAGGTTCTTGCTTGAACCCTAGTCGCCCTGATTTTTTCGGCGACTTGTTTTCACCGAAGTTTGGTCGGGTTTCCATCGGCGTCTGATCGATACAACATCCTTCTCGTTGCGGCTTGGGTTCCATTTTCACACTCCACAGGCGTTTGGTTGGTTCGAGCAGCGGAATGTTTAGCCGGCTTGACTTGGGGTCGATGTTCTTTTAACCAGTGGTCGTTTGGCCGGCTATTTCCTTGGATTGTGTTTTATTTATCGATTTAGATCTCGCTTTGATCTGAATTGACGATTGGATGTTTTGACGTTATGTCGGCCTTGCACGACCTCACATCCGTTTGGACTAATCATCTCAGCCTTCTCGCCGGGATTGACTACGGTGCATCCGGGGAACTTCTTCGCGCCGCTCATTTTGCTAAGGGTTAGAGTTAGATAATTAGGATCACTCTTTGTTGTGTTTGGGACTTTTAGTCCATTATTATTGCACTAGGTTGCAAATCATTTTGTTACATCCTTGTTATTTTCTTTTCTTTTCTTTTCTTTATTGCTTTTTCTTTTCTTTTTAATAAATGGAGTCGGTTTTATGCCAAGCTCAACCTTTAAGTAAAAAGCGATAGTATTGTCGACAGAATGAACTGGCCGAATACTTATTAGTAGCCTCACACATCCATAGAAATTTGTCCGCAACCAGGGGCAAAATACATCTCCTTTGAACCTCATCACTCAAACTCGCCACCTCACCATCAAAGTAGGACAAAAACACTTCGAGGATCCATCTTCTTAATTACCGACAACGCTCTTTGGCTAAAACTCGCAAGTTACGTTTCTAAAAAGGCTGAATAAAAGGATCTACCCCAAATAAGAACTCACACCCCTACTGAACCGTGCAAAATTTCATGTTACAAATATGGGTATAAGTCAGCAAATAAGGTGCCAAGCGGCTGGTGTGAAGCCCTATTGTCATGCCAAAAGGATGTCGAAATATTTCCTATAACACGCGGGTTTGGCTCTTTAACACTATAAAAAAAACTCAATTGAAATATAAGATGCCGCCAAACATTTCCAAATAGGAGACAAAATTTGAGTATCTAAACTTTCAAACTCAGCCCATGACACAAAACCATAGCAATGAACGCATATTTCGTACCAAAAGGAATTGTGGCTTACTCGCACAATCTCCAAAGCCATTTCAAAAGCAAACTACAATTGGTTAATTTGAAGTCCCTTACATATAGCCCTCCTAATTCTTTAGGCAAAGCGATAATGTTCTAACCCACCTTGCACAAGCTTCTCACATTAGAGTCTCCTTTTCACAAAAAGTTCCACATTAATTGGGTTAGCTTGTCTATAACCGTTATAGGCATCTTATATAATGACCTCAAATAAATCATAAATGAAGCCATCAATGACTTAATTAACACCACCCTCCCCCTATAGGACAAGCAATTGCCTTTCCAACTAGCTAATTTATTCTGAAACTTCATTACTAATGGGTCCAAGATGAGATGGGGATCCATTTCCAACTAAGGGGGGGCACCCAAATACATAATCAGGAATTTCTTCATTGCACCCTATAAAATTAGCACTGGATTGTAAAACGAGTTCATGAACATTGACCCCGAGTAATGAACTCTTACCGTAATTTATCCTTAATCCTGAGATCAACTCAAAACATTGAAGAACATGAAGAAACATAGGTAGCACAAACTCATCCACAGGTAAAAACCAAATCGTATCATCAGTGAACTATAAAACCGACATATCCTTTGCTGATTCTCGAATCGTAAACCCTGATAATAGCCCTTCCCTAATACTAGCATCCATTAGTTATTTCAACCCTTTAATGGCTAATAAAAAAATAGAAGGTGACAGCGGGTCCCCTTATTTTACACCACGACGAATTCGAATTTGGTCACTTGGTACCCTATTGATTAGAATAGAGGTTGAAGATTGTTTCTAAAGTTCCACAACCAAGAGACCCATTTAGCATCAAAATTCATTCTCTTGAGAACTTTGTTAATATAGTTCCATGACATGCTATCATATGCCTTTCAGAAATCCAATTTCAACACAAAGCATGATTGTCTATGTGAGTGAATTGAGTGTAACACCTCCGAGGCAATAAATGAGCACTCATGAATACTCCTTCCTTTAACGAAACCAAATGGATAATCCGAAATCAGAGCCTTTAAACACGGCTGAATGTAGTTAGCTATCACTTTGGCTATCAATTTGTAAATTACATATATCAAGGTAATTGGTCTATAATTATTTATGGCACAAGACCAGGGAATTTTTGAAATCAATATCGTGTGAGATGTTTTGATCGTATTCGGCAGCCTATTTGTAGCACAGAAGCTCTCAAATAATTGCAATACTTCAGCCTTTAATTCAATCTAAAATCTTTTATAAACGTAGAAATTAAAACCATCTGGTCTTGGAGCCTTGTTTTCACCATATGAGCAAAGAGCACCCCAAATTTCTCCTCCAGAAAATGCAGCAGTTAGGCGAGCATTTGATGTTTAGTCAACAAAATGAAAGGACAAGTTCCTCAGTGAGAATAGCATCGCTTGCTGCTCGACAAACAATTCCGAGTAAAACCCCCTAATTTTTGTCATAATTGCTCCCGGGTCAGTAATTAAATTGCCATCCACTTTCAGCTGATTTATATGATTAATAAGTGCTCTTGCCGAAGCAATTCTATGGAAAAAGGTTGTGTTTTCATCACCCAACAATGACCAGGACACTCTTAACTTTGGTGTCATAAACTCTAAATTCCTTCGACAAACTAAAAGTTCCATTCGAGCATTGTATAGTTTGGACCCCTCCGAGGCATCTACAGATTGTACCACTGAATTTGATGTAAGGCTGATGACACGAGCCTCTAATTCCCTAATCCTCTCCTTAACCTTGACAAAATTAGAGATGTGCCATATCCGAATAGCTTCCCTCAATTTACATAACTTAAAATGGATGTCACGATCTAGATATGACACTCAAATTCCATCCATTTCTGCTTTAAAAATAGTAAGAATGCATCATTATCCCATCATACATTAAGCGAATGAAAAGGTTTCCTCATCGCAAACCTAGAAACATGAGATAAGAATATTTTTAGGAAGTGATTTGAAAGAGTTGAATCTATCGTCGATATTCTCATTAAAGGGCAAAGATCTAACACCGCGCAAGACACAAGAACGCGATCAATTCTCTAATATGACTAAGAATTCGACCACGTATAGTCCCTTCCATGAAGGGGCAAATTATACAACTCATAATCATCCTTAAAACTTCAAAAATCTAACATTGAAGTCGCTGGTCCCACTCTATGCCTCTCCTAAGTATGAAAAACCTCATTGGAATTTCCACATAAAATAACTAACCATAGACTCAGGATAATGGGGCATAATTCCTGCCATATCAATCTTCTACTTTCTTGGTTGTTGGGTGCATAAATACAAACTAAGTGAACCTAAGCCTGACTGGAATTTAAACGGATAACGACCCATCTTTCTGATTCCTGCAAAACCAATCCTTGAAACAACAACGAGTTCAAAGAAACTCAATTCCCCCCGATAAACCGATAGCTGGTATACAATGAAAGGAGTAGTCATTATGCACCCAAAATTTTCATACTACTTGATCCGATACCCAACTAGATTTCGTTTCGAGAAGAACAAAAGCATGTAGACTTCATTTTCAAATTAATGATTTTACCAACAATTATTTACCCCCATGATTGAGACCACCCTAACAATTCCAACATAGAAAGTTTAATGATATAATAAATGACAAAATACCTTAAGAGATTGTGGCTCAGTTCTGTCGCGATTCCAGCGCCTGAAGAACTACATTAGCATGCTTATCTTTAAAAACAATCAATCTCTTCCCAACTTCCAGCGTTGCCTTGTTCTCGTTCACCCCTAAAGGTCTTGCTTGCAATCCTATTATAACCTTATTCATGTTGGCATTGTTGTTGGTCCTTGTGAGGGTCCAAATAAGGTCAGATAGGGGTGAATGATCCTTTTTTGTAGAATTAATAGACTTTAACAAGTCTTTATGTAGTGTGTTTGATTATGTTCTAGATGTAATGGATCCGGATGATGCAGATATAAAATATAATGCAAATAAGTAAATAAGGGTTAGAGAATCAAACACAAGGATTTTATCCTAGTTTGGCCCCGCCTACTCCAGTCCCTAGAGTTTCCTTCCTCTGAGCTATTCCACTAGTGGATTCCTTTCCAACTGGTAGGAAACAAGCCTTACAATTTGTCTCTGGATGGTACCCCTTTCCTGATGTAGGATATACCACTAGAAGCACCAACTTCTAGCTGAGTCCTTTTGTCTTTAGTAGGATATACTACTTAGATTTCTAGCTAAACCTAAGCTGATTCATATAGGGAGATCCCACTCAAAGCACCAACTTCAAGCTATATCCCAATCTCGCTACTCACCCTAGTAGGAGATCTTTTACACTTTGGTTTTCTCGAAGGTTTTAGTTTTGGACTTCCTCAAATTTATAACTTCACTTGGGAATCCTTAAAATAGATTTTGAATGGTTTGGTTCTTGGAGGGATTAAGTAACTGATTGATTTTAGCAAATTCTCTTATATATGCTTTCTCAAAATTAACCAGCACCTTCTCAACTTATGAAGCTTCCCTTTAATAGGCTTCTATCATAAATGTAGTGGTTGTGGGATGTTGACCTTAAAAGAAATCTTCACCATTGATAAGGTAATATGTGGCACTTCTGAAACCTTTGATCAATCTGTTAGATAGAGATTTTGACCCATTTGAATCGTTGGGATTAAGGCTAAAAAGTTATCAGTGATTGTTTTCCTTGTTTTTTAGTGATTCACCAACTTTTACGCTAGTAGTCCGGAATGTGTGTATCACGCGCCCTTCTTATTGGTCTATGTAAAAAATGTTGTTACCTTTTCTCTTTCCTGTGTCAGTCATTTGTCCCTTTTCTGAAAAGTGCTAGCTGTTGTTTTTGTCTTGCTTTTAGGAAAAGGATCTTTGACTTGTAGACCAAAAAGGTAGAGGAAAAAGTAATTTCGAAACTTTTCCCTTTGCCTTTGTACTTGTTCCTTCTGGATGACTTTTCCACTTGGTATCCGAATGCTATTCTATCTGTAACACCCCCTTTAAAGGGAGTAACACGGTAACTATAATCACCCAATAAATAACTTTAGTCCACTATATAGAGTTCAATAGTTATAGATTATATATGTACAAATACAAATATAGCGTTTCAAACTCCAAATTATTCTCCAAATATTTCTTAATGCTAATTATTCTCCAAATATTTCTCAATACCACTTTACATTTCTCACATTATCTAGTACATGCCATTATTCTACAAACCATAATATTACATAAAAATACAAATCCACCTTGAGTCTTTCCTTATTTGCTCTTCAAGCTGATCCACTTATACCACTTCGGTCCAAGCTATCTATAAGTTCTCCACCTACGTGTAGAATTAAACAACTTTGTAAAACCAAAACATAAAACTTATATTATAAACCTTTCAAGGTACAATAAAATTTACATCCAATTTTTCCAAACACAATTAACCATATATTGCCCAAAGTAAACAAGTCATGAATAACAGCAAAATGGATACGGGAGCGGACAAGCCCGAAGCCGAAGCTTCAATATCAATGTATCGGTCAAACCAGAAGCTGATGCTTCAAAATCAATATATCGGTCAAGCTCGAAGCCAAAGCTTCAAAATCAATATATCGGTCAAGCCAGAAGCCGAAGCTTCAATATCAATATATTTTATCAGAATACCGGCCGAAGCCCGGAGCCAAAGCTTCAATTGTTTGTACAGTACTATACCCTCTTTATTGGCGCCAATCTACCCTGACCCGTATTCATCTCGTTTAATAAGGGCAATAAATCAAAGTAAACATCTTAAAAATTTCAGTATAAACCATCAATCATAATTCAACATAACTTCAGTAATTCAGAAATTCAAATCCCAAATTTTAAAGCACAAAACTTCAATTAAAACACAATAAAATCAATATTCATACTTTCCAGAAATTTCCAGCTTTCGTGACCTGACTTCCCTTGCATTTTTCACTATCAAAAGATCATCCAATTGAAGAACTTTCTTCTAAAAATAATTTGCCACATGTCTCAGATTTTCAAAGCCACCAGAATCACAGAAATCCAAATTATATAACCAAAGTTATGATCAAAATACTAAACAATGTACAAAGCTGAGATTTTCCGAAAACAGATTTCATGACTCAACTTCAAATGAAAATTTCACATTGAAAACGAACGAAATTCAACAAGGTTTCTTCTGAACATATATTCCTTACTTTTTGTAAATATCAATAGAATCAAGAATCATTCAAATAGGATTTATATAACAAGAGAAAACATCAAAATAAAAACAGGGATACAAATCTGGAAATTTTTTGAAAAACCGAGAAATCAAAATTTGAGACACAAACCTTTTTCTAAGCTCTTTCTGGTTCTCTTCTACCTCTTTTACTTTTGATTTGCTTGCATTAGCTTCCTCTCCAACAGTCATATATAATTCTATCAAGATATTGTATAAATAAACTTTCTAATACCATAAATATGCTTTTATCTACCATGAATTCTACTAATTAAGCTTTAATTTCATCAAAAATCACTCACCTAAAATTCGAGTTACTATTCATTCGAACCTTAAAAATTGAAATCCTCTTCTTCTACCCTTGATGCACTGAAATTGATGATGATAGAGGGCTTTATGATCGATTTCTAACAAGAAATTGAAGTTAAATCGAAGAAATCAAAAGTTTTTAGGTTAGGAAAATTTTTGATAAGGAGAAGAAAATGAAGATGAAGGTGATCGGGATGAAGGGAATACGTATAAGATTATAGGATAATAGGATTTTTTTTCAATTTCCAATAATGTATAATTAAATGCCTAAATCATCCCTCTTACTTAATTAACTCGTATTTCCTCATGTCTTATATCCAATAATAATAATAACAATAATTACAAAAAAAATAATTTCTATGATATTTAATACCATAATAATTTATTAAAAGTAAATTTTGAAATTTCGGTTCGTTACACTATCAATCTTCCTCTAGATGCTGTTAAACAAAGAGTTAGCAGTTTGTTTCCTTTTTAAACTCTAACTGGATGCTTTACTTTCATGCTTGGGTAATTGTCTTGAATAATTGCCTTGGACTTTGGATGTTTTGGTTATATGTCCGGATACAATGATTTTGGACTTGAGTATCTATTACTTGTTCGGATATTATGACTTAGGTCTTTTCATACTTAGGTGTTTTATTTTCTTCAAACCTAATTCAGAATATTTGTTGCTCTAAATCATTGTTTCCAACAAATGTCTAGTTCAGAAGATTCTGAGGTTAAAGTATGTCTAGATGATGTTGTCTGTCTATTGGAATTACCCGTTGGATTAAATATTTTAGTACTCAATTCATTGCCTAGAGCTGTACCCGCCGCCTTATTTATATTCAGATTCGTACTATTAGACATATGAGAAGAAGTCAAATTGTGTGATTGATTTCGAGCCAAAGCTACAAATTCATGATCGGATGAGGGAATTCTTTTTTTGGCTCGAGTGATCGACTAGGAAAGGTCTCATTGCTTGATAGATATTTTAGCTACATCCTCCCTTGAAGCAGAAACCAGAGATACCAAAATAGGAGCCAGTGAAGCTCCTATTTTTGTAACCAAATGTTTACCTGCCAAGGGGGAGGGTGGTTGGGGACACTGTTAGTTAACCCGAAAAGATGTGGGGATTGGAATGGATCACTGTTTTACTGTAGCCTAAGTACTAAACCATTAACTTCATGCTGTAAGATAGAAATTTCAGCTAAATTTTCCTTAGCAAGGTTAGGTGATTGGGGACACTGTCAGTAAACCCTTTGTAGTTTGGAGCACGGTGTTTGACAAAAATTTCAGCTCCATCCTTCCTCAAAGTCACATAAGGAGTTGAGCTGGGGACATTATTAGTCAACCCATCTACTCATATAGAACGCCTTTTGATAAAATTTCAGCCTCATCCACCCTACGGGGAAGATAGCTAGGGACACTATCAGCTAACCCATTTGTTTATAGAGCACGCTATTTGACAGAAATTTCAGCTACATCTTTCCTTAATAAGATAAGTGAAAGAGAGCTAGGGACACTATTACTCAACCCTAATACATCGGCTGGTGATGATATCCTTGAATGAACCGGTGAGCCATTGAGTATCGAGTCAATAGGATCCAAATCCGAGCACTTAGCACACGACACTGACTGCCTGAAGTTAATGCAAAACACATATTCATCCTTACTATTTATCAATGTAAATTATCGGCTAATACTACATATGGGCGAGGCAATCAAGCACAAGATGACATCGATGCGGTCAAGGCTTAAATAATTAAAATAATGAGCCATAATTGTTCCAAAGAAAGAAGCAATTTTTCAGATTAGTTTATCAGTAATCAACGCGGGAGGTAAACCTAAAAAATCCACGTAAAAAGGCATTTAGACGGGAGAAAATTCAACAGAAAATCACTGCATTCACTAAATATGTCCTAGAGATAAATCCAGTCTCCATCCAAAAAAGGTGTTTTGGAATCTACCAAATAAAATGCCATGAATACGCGATTACCACCTGCTGGGGCTATGGAATCGAAGGAGAATAGTCTACTCAAAATTGTCTCTACTAGATCAGGAATAGCAGATACATTTCTAACTCGCATGAGGCATGCATACGGGGTCCAAATTGCTTATTGAAATCCATCCTCTAGGTTGACATTGAATGAATTCAAAGGAGAAGCAACCACATCAACATAAGTCCTATTCCCTCTCAGAGATTCCTGAAACACCGGTCTTGGCTTAGCCTGAGGCAAAGGATGCTTTTATAGATTTCATTGAACTGGCTTGGTTAGGGAAGGGTATTTGGCTTTGAACCCACGCATCCTGATATTACCAATCATAATATCATTCAAACGATAAAGAACTTCATGCATCTATAGTAAGCCATCGATTGTAATGAAACCAAAGTTTAAATTTTTTGCACTCCTTCTTCTTGCCACAAAACAATTCTTGAAACTCAATATTTTGAGAACACTAATCAATCTCAATGCACCTGCATCATGACAGTCCGAGAAATTTTGAAATTAGATAAGATTGCTAATATTGGCTTATCGGCATTCGCGATCCTGATTACGCTTAAACTGCTGAAACCTTGATGCGTGATTAGGGTTCACCATTAAGAAACCCTTATTGTGACGATGATTGGACTAGAGTCTAAGAGAACAGCAATTATTACACTGATGAAGAGGCGATGATGCTTGAGCAAGGGTATAAAAGCGGAGAACACACTAATCGGCAGTTAAACGGTGGCTAGCACGGCAATGGAAAAGGGATTCCATCAGCGGCTAGGGTTTAGGTTCTTGAGTTCTTCAGTTCAGTTTTTCGGATGACATTTTTGTAGATCGTAATTAAAGTAGGAAATTACTATTTTATATCCTACTAAAAACAAGGAAAAGGAAACAGAAAATTTTCATACCTCGAAATTATGTTTCATATTCAAAAAAACAATGTTTTAAAACTCCCCACCTAGCTCCGCCTCGACCCCGCCTAGGTGCTATTTTAGGGCTCACCGCCCGACTTTTAATACCTCGGGCGCTATCAGGCGCTGGACTGACATATTCTCGCGTAGGCACTGCCTAGTCTGATTTTTTCCGCCTGGGCACCTCCTAGTCTGATTTTTTTCCCAATTTTTAAGATACCTATACCCATAATAATTATAGTTCAATTTTTTCAATTCAAAGAAGGTAGCACAGTTGGTAAATTAATGTACAACAAAATATTCACACCATACAATTTTCATTTTAAATCTTAAACTAAGAAATAGTACGCTATAAACCACAAAAAATTAGTGAGGATATTTGTTTTTAAGGAATTGATTTTAATGTTGATGTGTTTTTAAGTAAAAATTAACTAAGACTTATGTTTTCATATGCTATCTGGGAATTTGCGTGCCTTGGTATTGATGTCATCTTGATCATTCTGGAATGCTTTAGGATCACTAGGGTCAGCTATTGCTCTCGCTGTCTACATCAGGACCTCGGTGGAAGGCTCTTTATGTAACACCCCGGGTTCGATCGACTGCCCCCACAAACCAACACAAGTATTTTCAGTGAGCTTTGTCCTCACTCGCTCACTTCCTGGAAATTACTTCCCAAGAGGTCACCCATCCTGAGATTGCTCCAAGTCAAGCACGCTCAGCTTTGGAGTTCTCCCGGATAAGCTCCCGAAAAGAAGGTGCTCCTTGTTGGTATAGGTAGTACCAATCAAATCTCTTAAGTCTCTCTCAATTGCAATGTCCCATACCATTACAATCTCGAAATCCTTAAACATTCTCAATTCTGTTGTCCCATACCAGCACAATCTCGAAACTCTCTCTTTCGGGTGTGGATTCAGTTCATTCCTATCCCCATCGACATCCTTCATGGCCACTCTTTGCTCAGGTCTTCTACCCCGGCGCCACCCCTCTTAGGACCGGTTAGTTACAGGCCCACCAGCTTCTGCCTGGTTCATCCCCGAACCACACCGTACAGGGAGAGAGTTGGCTCTAATACCAACAAATGTAACGCCCCCCTATAGGGAGCGCTACGGTAACAATAATCACCCAATAAACAACTCTACTCCACTATATAGAGTTCAATACTTATAGATTACAATATGTACAAATACCAATATAATGTTTTAAACTCCAAATTATTCTCCAAATATTTCTCAATGCCACTTTACATTTCTCTCTCTAGTACGTGCCATTATTCTACAAACCATAATATTACATTAAAATATAAATCCACCTCGAATCTTTCCTTATTTACTCTTTAAGCTGATCCACCTGTACCACTTTGGTCCAAGCTATCTACAAGTTCTCCACCTACGTGTAGAAAAAAAACTACACGCTAAGCAATTTGCTTAGTGGTGTCCATAAAAGAAATATAACAACTTTGAATATTTTTAACACTTCAAAATAGAAACCAAGATTTTTCATTAGTCAAAAACAAATTAACCAACTTTATGGAAACAACTCACAAAACTTATCTAATAATCCTTTCAAGTACAATCAAATTTATATCCAACTTTTCCAAGCACTTTAACCACATATTGCCCAAAGTAAACAAGTACTGAATAACGGTAAAATGGATACAGGAGCGGACAAGCCTGAAGCCAAAGCTTCAAAATCAATATATCGGTCAAGCCCGAAGCCGAGGCTTCAAAAATCACTATATCGGTCAAGCCCGAAGCCGAAGCTTCAAAAATCAATATATCGGTCAAGCCCGATGCTGAAGCTTCAATATCAATATATATATATATATATATATATATATATATATATATATATAATATCGGCCAAAGCCCGAAGCCAAAGCTTCAATTGTTTGTACAGTACTGTACCCCCCTTTATTGGCGCCAATCTACCCTAATCCGTGTTCTACTCGTTTAATAAGGTCAATAAATCAAAGTAACATCTTAAAAATTCCAGTATAAACCATCAATCATAATTCAACATAACTTCAGTAATTAAGAAATCCAAATCCCAAATTTTTAAGCATCAAACTTCAATTAGAACTCAATAAAATCAATATCATACTTTCTAGAATTTTTCCAGGTTTCATAACCTGACTTTCCCTGCATTTTTCACTATCAAAACATCATCCAATCGAAAATTTTTTTTCTAAAGATAACTACCCACATGTCTCCACTTTCCAAAACCACCAGAATCATTGAAATCCAAATTGTATAAATAAAGTTATGATCAAAATACTAAACAGTGTACCAAGCTGAGATTTTTCCGAAAACAGATTTCATGACTCAACTTCAAACTAAAATTTCACATTGAAAACGAACAAAATTCAATAAGGTTTCTTCTAAACATATATTTCTTACTTTCTGTAGATATCAATAGAATCAAGAATCATTCAAATCAGATTTATATAACGAGAGAAAACATTAAAACAAAACAGGTATACAATCTGGAAAAATTTTCCAAAAAAACAAGAAATCGAAATTCGAGACACAAACCTTTTTCTATGCTCTTTCTAGCTCTCTTCTACCCCTTTTGCCTTTAATTTACTTGCAATAGCTTCCTCTGCAACAGCCATATATAATTCTATCAAGATATTGCATAAATAAACTTCCTAATACCATAAATATGCTTAATCTACCATGAATTCTACTAAATAAGCTTTAATTTCACCCAAAATCACTCTCCCCAAACTCGGGTTACTATTCATCCAAATCTTAATATATGAAATCCTCCTCTTCTAGTCTTGATTGACTGAAATTGATGATGATAGAGGGCTTAAGGATTGATTTCTAACAAGAATTCGAAGTTGAATTGAAGAAATCGGAAGTTTTTGGATTATAGAAAATTTTTGGTAAAGGAAAGGAAGAAGGAAGGAAATGATGAAGGTAAGGAAGAGAAGAAGATAAGAAGCTGGTAAGTTATGTATGTATTTTCTTTTTTTATTCAATATTACCCTTGGACAAATAATTAAATGCCCATTTCATCCCTCTTACTTAACTTGCTCTTATTTCCTCATGCCTTATATCCAATAACAATAATAACAATAAAAATAACTTCTATGACATTTTAATACCATAGTAATTTATTATAAGCAAATTTTGAAAATTTCGGTTCCCTATAATGACCCGGTCCTAAGAGGGGTGGCACCGGGGTAGAAGACCTGAGCAAAGAGCGGCCATGAAGGATGTCGATGGGGACAGGAATGAACCGAATCCACACCCGAAAGAGAGAGTTTCGAGATTGTTCTGGTATGGGACAATAGAATTGAGAACAGTTAAGGATTTCAAGATTGTAATGGTATGGGACATTGCAATTGAGAGAGACTTAAGAGATTTGATTGGTACTACCTATACCAACAAGGTGCACCTTCTTTTCGGGAGCTTATCCGGGAGAACTCCAAAGCTGAGCGTGCTTGACTTGGAGCAATCTCAGGATGGGTGACCTCTTGGGAAGTAATTTCCAGGAAGTGAGCGAGTGAGGACAAAGCTCACTGAAAAGACTTGTGTTGGTTTGTGGGGGCAGTCGATCGAACTCGGGGTGTTATAGTTTGGTATCAGAGAGAGGTTTAGGCGATTCTAGGACTAGTATGCACATGCCATTTAGGATATGTTAGTTGTTTGATCTACTTTGGTCCAATTTTCAGGTATAAGAATGGCTAGTAGTAGTTATAACCAGAGTGAGGGAGAGGATGCTGAGAGTACGGTCCGTATTAGATAAGGGGATGAACAAAGACATGAACCACCACCAGTTCATGGCTTTCCTGAACAACCTACTCCAGCACAAGCTACTTTACTTCAGCATATACTGAAGTAATCACACAAGAACTACGAAACATACAAATACCTCAAGTTCCTGTAGTACCTCATGTTGAAAGAAGAGAGGAGAGAACTCCTCTTGAAAGAATCAAGAAGCTTCCGGCTGATGACTTCAAAGGGGATACAGTGAATCCTGCAATTGCAGAAGATTGGCTTGATCATACTAAATGGTGTATGACTAGGCTTCATTTTACAGATGAAGAGAGATTAGACTGTGTTCAAGGTCTACTCAAAGAACAAGCTAGGAGGTGGTGGGATAATATTGTGAGAGAAATGCGACCCGGAGAAATCACCTAGAGTCTTTTCTTGGAACAATTTGACAAGAAGTACGTTAGTGAAAGATTCAAAGATGAGCAGAGGAAATTGTTCTTGTCTTTGAGACAGGGACGAATGACTGTATCAGAATATGAAGTTCAATTCCTCAAACTCGAGAGGTATGCGTGTGATATCGTTGACAGTGAAGTGAGGCGATTTAAGAGATTCAAGGATGGGCTGAATGATGAAATTAGAGTGCATTTACTTGCACAAAGGATTAGGGTGTTCAATGACTTGGTTGCTGCTGCTACGGGCATTGAGAAGATTAATTCAGATAGACAACAAAGAATGGCTAAAAGGTCTGGATTTCAAAAGGGATCACAGGGTCCAGCTAGTTCAGAATCTCCAAGTAAGAGACAGAAGGGAACATCAGAACAAACACAATCTCATTTTAGAGGGTTTTCACCGAGACAAACCATAAGTACGGGGTCAGCGGCTAGTGTACCTTCAGGTAGAGGCAGAGGAAATATTCCACAATGTTCTAATTGTGGAAGGATGCATACAGGAGAATGTTGGGGAAAAGGTAGAGTCTGCTTTAAATGCGGCTCGAGGGAACATTTGATTGCAAATTGTCCTCAAAGGCAGATAAGTACATCTGTACCTGCAGTAGTTCCTACTCCTACAATGCAAGGTGGAAGAGGAAGGGGAAGAGAAAATCCTAGTGGTTCAAGTGGACATGATGTGACTCAATAAGCACCGCAGAGTGGTAGACCGGGAGGAATGGCGCGAAGTTATGCAATCCAAGGGCCTAAGACTAGAGAATCTACCGAAGTTATTGTCGGTAAATTTTCATTCTTTAATCATGATGTTTATGCTTTGATAGATCCTGGTTCATCTCATTCATATATACGTACTACATTAGCACAAGAGAAAGGGTTGCATGTAGAAGAATTAGGAGAAAATATTGAAGTGACTAATCCTTTATGACATAGTGTGATAGTAAGCAAAGTGTATATGAATTGCCCTATTACGATTCAACATCAACTTTTCCATGCAAATTTAATTGAGTTACCTTTCTGAGATTATGATGTTATCTTAGGAATGGATTGGTTATCGGAACATCGAGCTGTGGTGGATTGCAAAAACAAAAGAATGTCACTTCAAGTTTTTGATGGATAAGAAATAGTTATCGTGTGGGAAAGATCAGATTATCTTTGTAACATAATTTCTTTTATGAAGACTAAAAGATTAGTTAGGAAGGGATGTTAGGCCTACCTAATCTTCACTCTAGAATTGAAGAAAGGTGAGTTAGAATTATAGAATATTCCTATGGTATGTGATTTTCCCGATGTATTTCCAGAAGAACTACCGGGGTTGCCACCAAAAAGAGAGGTAGAATCTGCAATTGATGTATTGCCGGGTACCGCACCAGTATCCAAAGCACCATACAGAATGGCGCCTGCTGAGCTAAAAGAGTTGAAGATCCAGTTGCAAGAATTGTTAGCTAAAGGATTCATACGCCCGAGTATATCCCCGTGGGGTGCACCAGTGTTGATTGTTAAGAAGAAATATGGATTGCTCCGATTATGTATTGATTACCGGGAGTTGAATAAATTGACAGTGAAGAACAAGTATCCATTACCGAGGATTGAAGACTTATTTGATCAACTCAAGGGTGCCAAATACTTCTCCAAGATTGATTTAAGATTGGGCTACTATCAGATGAGAGTGAAACATGATGATATTGTAAAGACGGCTTTCCGAACCAGATATGGGCACTATGAATTTTTGGTGATGCCATTTGGTCTAACTAATGCACCAGCAGCATTTATGGACCTTATAAATCGTGTCTTTTACTTATATTTAGACAGGTTTGTAGTGGTTTTCATTGATGACATTTTGGTGTATTCTAAGTCACGGGAAGAGCATGATCACCATTTGCGGATAGTCATCCAAACTTTGAGGGAAAATAAATTGTATGCCAAACTTAGCAAATGTGAGTTTTGGCTAGAAGAAGTTTCTTTCTTAGGCCATGTTGTTTCTGCCGAAGGAATTAAAGTGGATCCTAAAAAGATAGAAGCAGTTGTTGAATGGAAACCACCAAAGAACCCTATGGAAGTCAGAAGTTTCCTTGGCTTAGCAGGGTATTATAGAAGATTTGTGAAGGGAATTTCAGTCATTGCTGCCCCGCTGACGAAACTACTTCAAAAGAATGCAAAATTTGAGTGGAATCAAAAGTGTCAAGAAAGTTTTGAGAAATTGAAGGCGATGTTAACAAAAGCACCCATCCTTACCCAACTAGAACCTGGAAAAGATTTTGCAATCTATAGTGATGCTTCACATAGTGGTCTTGGGTGTGTTTTGATGCAAGAAGGAAAAGTGATTGCATATGCTTCTAGGCAATTGAAGAATCATGAAAGGAATTGTCCTACTCATGATTTGGAAATGGCTGCAATAGTCTTTGCATTAAAAATTTGGCGACATTATCTTTATGGAGAAAAATGTTATATTTATATAAATCACAAAAGTTTGAAATATTTGCCAACACAGAAAGAGTTGAATTTAAGGCAAGGAAGGTGGATGGAATTCATTAAAGATTATGATCGTCTTATTGATTACCATCTAGGAAAGGCTAATGTAGTGGCAGATGCTCTCAGTAGAAAGACAATGATGGCACTAAGGGCTATGAATACGGGGTTAGCTCTTACCAGTAGTGGAGCCTTAATTGCAGAATTGAAGATTCAACCTATACTACTACAGTAGGTTAAGCAAGCACAAAATGAAGATGATGACTTAAAGATTATTCGAGCACGGACACAAGTGGGTATTGTTGACGACTATATGGTTCGAGAAGATGGGTGTCTATATTTTAAAGATAGACTATGTATGCCAAACAATGAAGAATTAAAGAAGAATATCTTAAAGAGGGGCATAGTAGTCCTTATGCGATGCATCCAGGAGCAAACAAGATGTACCAAAATTTGAAGAGCCATTATTAGTGGAATGGGATGAAGAAAGACATTACTAACTATGTTGCTCAATGTCTAACTCATCAACAGGTGAAAGCAGAACATCAAGTTCCTTCTGGATTGTTGCAACCTATAACAATTCCAGAATGGAAATGGGAAAGAATCACAATGGACTTCGTGACATCTTTACCACATACACAGAAGAAACATGATGCAGTGTGGGTTGTTGTAGATAGATTGACAAAGTCTGCCCACTTTCTTCCAGTTAGGATGGATTATTCACTTGATAGGTTAGCTCAGTTATATATAGATGAGATAGTAAGGCTACACAGAGTGCCTATTTTAATCATTTCTGACCGAGATCCAAGATTTACTTCGAGATTTTAGAAGAAGTTGCAAGAGGCCTTAGGTAGCAAACTTCATTTCAGTACTTCATTTTATCCTCAAACAGATGGTCAATCTGAAAGAGTAATTCAGGTGTTGGAAGACATGATGAGAAGTTGTATCATTGAATTTGAAGGAAGTTGGGATAAGTATTTGTCCCTCATGGAGTTTGCCTATCATAACAGCTATCAGTCAAGCATACAAATGGCTCCATATGAAGCATTATATGGAAGAAAATGTCGAACTCCATTATATTGGACCGAACTTAGTAAAAACAATATTGTGGGAGTGGATTTAATTCAGGAGACAAAAGAGAAGGTAAAACTTATTCAAGAAAGATTGAAGGCTGCATCGGATAGACAAAAATTTTATGCTGATCTAAAAAGAAAAGAAATTACTTATGAAGTGGGGAATAAAGTATTTCTCAAAGTATCTCCTTGGAAGAAAGTCCTGCGATTTGGCAAGAAAGGCAAGATCAGTCCGAGATTCATTGGCCCATATGAGGTTACAGAGAAGGTTGGACCGGTAGCTTATCGGTTGGCACTACCCCTAACACTCGACAAAATTCATAATGTGTTCCATGTGTCAATGTTAAGGAGATATAGATCAGATCCATCACATATCTTATCTCCTGATGTCATAGAAATCGAACCCGACCTAACGTATGAAGAGGAACCAATACAAATCTTAGCGAGAGAAGTTAAACAATTGAGAAACAAGTCTATTCCTTTGGTAAAAGTACTTTGGAGGAATCATAAGGTTGAAGAAGCAACTTGGGAACCGGAGGATACAATGAAAACTCAATATCCGCAACTGTTTTCAGGTAATTTTTTAGGACGAAAATTCATAAGAGGGGGAGAATTGTAATGAACCAAAATTTCCAAAATTTGCTTAATAAATTACTATGGTATTAAAATATCATAGAAGTTATTTTTATTGTTATTATTGTTATTGGATATAAGGCATGAGGAAATAAGAGCTAGTTAAGTAAGAGGGATGAAATGGGCCTTTAATTATTTGTCCAAGGGGAATATTGGAAAAAACAAAGAAAAGAAAATATATACATAACTTACCAGCTTCTTATCTTCTTCTCTTCCTTACCTTCATCATTTCCTTCCTTCTTCCTTTCCTTTACTAAAAATTTTCTATAATCCAAAAACTTCCGATTTCTTCGATTCAACTTCAAATTCTTGTTAGAAATCGATCCTTAAGCCCTCTATCATCATCAATTTCAGTCAATCAAGACTAGAAGAGGAGGATTTCAGATATCAAGATTCAGATGAATAGTAACCCGAGTTTGAGGTGAGTGATTTTTTGTGAAATTAAAGCTTAATTAGTAGAATTCATGGTAGATTAAGCATATTTATGGTATTAGAAAGTTTATTTATGCAATATCTTGATAGAATTATATATGGCTGTTGTAGAGGAAGCTATTGCAAGTAAATCAAAGGCAAAAGGGGTAGAAGAGAGCTAGAAAGAGCATAGAAAAAGGTTTGTGTCTCGAATTTCGATTTCTCGATTTTTCGGAAAATTTTTCCAGATTGTATACCTGTTTTGTTTTAATGTTTTCTCTCGTTATATAAATCCGATTTGAACGATTCTTGATTCTATTGATATCTACAGAAAGTAAGGAATATATGTTCAGAAGAAAGCTTGTTGAATTTCGTTCGTTTTCAATGTGAAATTTTAGTTTGAAGTTGAGTCATGAAATCTGTTTTCGGAAAAATCTCAGCTTGGTACACTGTTTAGTATTTTGATCATGACTTTGGTTATACAATTTGGATTTCTTTGATTCTGGTGGTTTTGGAAAGCTGAGACATGTGGCTAGTTATCTTTAGAAGAAAGTTTTTCGATTGGATGATGTTTTGATAGTGAAAAATGCAGGGAAAATCAGGTTATGAAACCTGGAAAAATTTTGGAAAGTATGATATTGATTTTATTGAGTTTTAATTGATGTTTGATGCTTAAAAATTTGGGATTTGAATTTCTTAATTACTGAAGCTATGTTGAATTATAATTGATGGTTTATACTGGAATTTTTAAGATGTTACTTTGATTTATTGCCCTTATTAAACGAGTAGAATACGGGTCAGGGTAGATTGGCGCCAATTAAGGGGGGTACAGTACTGTACAAACAATTGAAGCTTTGGCTTCGGGCTTTGGCCGATATATATATATATATATATATATATATATATATATATATATATATATATATATATATATATATATATATATATATATATATAAGCTTCGGCTTCGGGCTTGACCGATATATTGATTCTTGAAGCTTCGGCTTCGGGCTTGACCGATATATTGATTTTTGAAGCTTCGGCTTCGGGCTTGACCGATATATTGATTTTGAAGCTTTGGCTTCGGGCTTGTCTGCTCCCGTATCCATTTTACCGTTATTCAGGACTTGTTTACTTTGGGCGATATGTGGTTAAAGCGCTTGGAAAAGTTGGATATAAATTTGATTGTACTTGAAAGGATTATTATATAAGTTTTGTGAGTTGTTTTCATAGAGTTGGTTAATTTGTTTTTGACTAATGAAAAATCTTGGTTTCTATTTTGAAGTGTTAAAAATATTCAAAGTTGTTATATTTCTTTTATGGACACCACTAAGCAAATTGCTTAGCGTGTAGTTTTTTTTCTACACGTAGGTGGAGAACTTGTAGATAGCTTGGACCAAAGTGGTACAGGTGGATCAGCTTAAAGAGCAAATAAGGAAAGATTCGAGGTGGATTTATATTTTAATGTAATATTATGGTTTGTAGAATAATGGCACGTACTAGAGAGAGAAATGTAAAGTGGCATTGAAAAATATTTGGAGAATAATTTGGAGTTTAAAACATTATACTGGTATTTGTACATATTGTAATCTATAAATATTGAACTCTATATAGTGGAGTAGAGTTGTTTATTGGGTAATTATTTTTACCGTAGCGCTCCCTATAAGGGGCGTTACACTTTAGTTCATCTTGATGTTGAAACAGAGAATCATCTCTCCTCTTCTCTCCTCTTATTTGATGTCATCGGAGCAGGTGGAGCCACCACTACTACATATGGTGCGGATAACATTTTCCCTGAATGCTTACACACATTTCTCTCCTCTACGACAGACCCGCTGGAAAAATTCTTTGTTTAAAGTTTATCACATGACTCACTGCAGGTACTTCTTCGATTTGAGACTTTGATGGATATTCCGTTGGACAATTATTGTGTTGGCTTTCATGCACCGAGGCGATGAAGATCTAAATCGAGAACTTTGAGAGCATAAAATAAGGGGTTTGCTTATTTTTGAATGGTTTGAAGCAATGTTATCAAAATCGGAAACCTATAAAGGTAACGGTTCATAATTTTTATGGTTCAACCGAATTCAATTGTAGTTAAACCACAGTTCAACTGTAGTCCAACTGTAGTTTTTCCGGTTGAATAGACCGATTTGGTCCAATTTTAATAATATTGGTTTGAAGTATGAAAAAATGATATAGCTTTAGAAAGATTTTTGAATTTATATTAAAAAATTGAAAGATGATAAACAATAGTACAAATTAAAAGAATTAGAGAAGGAAGGTATGAAATCCAAAATTTTGTGGAGAGGAAGTTAATGGTTTTTGGGAAATTGATTTTGAGGGAGAAGTGTTAGATTTTTTTTTTGAAAATTATGAGTTTCTCAAATTGCCTTATGCTACGTTACCTTCTTTAACGGTGTTAAATATTCCCTCTAAATTTTTTATTTATCTTTTAATTTTTTTAAGTTGACTTTTTTAATTGTCAGCTTAGAATATCATTGCATTTTTTATAATTTTCTCTCTAGTTTGTCCCTATATTAATTAGGAGAGAGATTATGAGTTGATAAAATTATAAGTAGGTAATTAAGAAGGAAGTGAGTTTCAGTATAAGAATGTAAAAAATTAATTAATCATTTTAACAATATAATAAATATTTTATTGATTTTGTAAAAATCCTAAAGTGACTCGTAAAAAAATAGAGGGAGTATTAAAAAAGGTAAAACCAAAGGTTATATTTTTAAAGTTAATCCTAATAAAATATTTCATTTTTTTCATAAAAATAAAAAAAAAACTATCTAATAAGAAAAGAATTTTACAAATAACGTTATTTACTTTGAAAATTTTGAATATATCCCCTCAATCAAAATACAGTACAATGGTACGAGTGTGATAAATGTCATTCAATGTTATTGGAAGGTGATAAAATTTACTCTCGACATTAAAACATGAGCCACGTGGCTAGTTTTCACATTTGATAAATTATAATTGTTGAGACCCTATCGATTTTTCTTAGGACATCTTCCATCCATTTCAATCAATTTTTACTTCAAATTCTACAATTTGAAGTTGTTGTAGTGTTTATTCTCCGACCCTTTCATCGGGAAATTTGTGTGCCTTGATATTGATGTCATCTTGGTCATTCTGGAATGCCCTGGGATCACCGGGATCAGCTATCACTCCCGCTATCTGCATCAGGACCTCGGTGGAAGGCTCTTTCGGAAACCCTTAAGTGACAAAGATTCCTCTTTAAGATATGGAAATGGATCAATCAACATTGAATTTACGCCACTTTCTCAATTAGGTTCTGGTCAACTTTGGCGTCTTTGACTTCTGCTCCAGAATATTGACACATCATCAGGACCTCGTCAGTCATGGTGAACACAACATGATCTTGGTGACTGATAAAATTTTAGTGAGACTTCCTCTTTTAATTTCTTCTTTTGTTCTAGAAGGCTTCTAGGTCACCGGGACCAGTCTAGTCTCGGTGCATCCATCGGGAGTCTCCCTAATTGCTCGTTTTCTGCCCAGAAATGCATCTTTTCTCCAAATTGCGTTGAAAACCTGAAAAGATAGAAAAGGAAGTAATAGCGGCCAAAAAGACTAAAAGCATGGTCTCAATGATATAGAAATAAGCACAAATACATGCTAAAAATACAACTCATCATTCATGCCTCACTCCTTCGCCTTCGTCTGATTTATGTGTAGATGATCTAGCCATTTATATAAATAACAAATTGACTGAAATTTGAAATGTAATGCAGATTAATGTTCAATTGAGTATTTTTGTGTTTGAAATTTAATATTAAATGATTACTAACTACTAAAATCAAAACTCTCAAGAAGTATCGAATGTTCTTTGTTGTGAAGGATGGTACTTTGTAGTTCATCTTGATGTTGCAACAGAGAATCATCTCTCCTCTTATTTGATATCATCGGAGCAGGTGGAGCCGCCGCTACTACATATGACGCTGATAACATTTTCCCTGAATGCTTACACACATTTCTCACCACTATGACAGACCCGCCAGAAAAATTCTTTGTTTAAAGTTTATCACATGACTCACTGCAGGTACTTCTTCGATTTGTGACTTTGATGGATATTCCGTTGGAAGATTATGGTGTTGGCTTTCATGAACCGAGGCGATGAAGATCTAAATCGTGAACTCTGAGAGCATAAAATAAGGGGTTTGCTTATTTTTTAATGGTTTGAAGTAATGTTATCGAAATCGGAAACCGGTAAAGGAAACGGTTCACAATTTTTATGGTTCAACCGAATTCAATCGTGGTTCAATCACAGTTCAGTTGTGGTCCAACCGTAGTTTTTTCAGTTGAATAGACCGATTTGGCCTGATTTCAATAATATTAGTTTGAAGTATGAAAAAATGATATAGCTTTAGAAAGTTTTTTGAATTTATATTAAAAATTGAAAGATGATAAACACTAGTTCAAATTAAAAGAATTAAAGAAGGAAGAGATGAAATCCATAATTTTGGGGAGAGGAAGTTAATGGTCTTTGGGAAATTGATTTTGAGGGAGAGGTGTTAGACTTTTTTTTTTTCAAAATTATGAGTTTTCCAAATTGCCCTATGTTACGTCACCTTCTCTAACGGTGTTAAATACTCCCTCTAATTATTTTATTTGCCTTTTAGTTTTTCTAAGTTGATTTTTTTAATTCACCTTGGAATACCATTACACTTTTCACCAATTTTTTCTAGTTTACCCCTGTATTAATTAGGAGAGAGGTTATAAATTGATAAAATCATAAGTAGGTAATTACTAAGAAAGATAGTTTTAGTATAAGAATGTAAAGAATCAATTAGTCATTTTAACAATACAATAAATGTTTTATTGATTTGGTAAAAATCCTAAAGTTACAGATAAAAAAATGGAAGGAATATTTAAAAACCATAAAAATAAAGGTTATATTTTTAAAATTAATCCTAATAAAATATTTCATTTTTTTCATAAAAATAAAAAAAAAACTATCTAATAAGAAAAGAATTTTACAAATAACGTTATTTACTTTGAAAATTTTGAATATATCCCCTCAATCAAAATATAGTACAATGGTACGAGTGTGATAAATGTCATTCAATGTTACATGGAAGGTGATAAAATTTACTCTGGACATTAAAACATGAGCCACATGGCTAGTTTTCACATTTGATAAATTATAATTGCCGAGTTGATTGGTCAGACCCCATCGATTTTTTTTAGGGCATCTCCCATCCACTTCAATCAATTTTTACTTTAAACTCTATAATTTAAAGCTGTTGTAGTATTTATTCTCCGACCCTTTCACTTTAAATTTCTACTTCAAACAAAAATATTATTATTTTATTTAAATCTACCCAATCCAATCCAAAACAACAAACAACCCATCAAACTCAAAGTTGTGAACAGCCCCACTTCAAATTTCATATGACAATGTTCATACTTCAAAATGGGGTTAGGGCAGAACCATTTCATTTACAACTCCAAACCCCACTTTTCAAGTGGGGTTGGAGATGCTTTGCAGCTGGCTACTTAACCAGCTTCAAAATTGAAATTGAGTTGTCAAGTTGTCTCTAAACATGACTCCTTTCTTCGCTTCACTTTGCTCAGCTACTTTAGAACATCAGCTTCAAACTCAGGTATTTGTTTTTTAATCTAGCTCTACTCGATCTTTCTGGGTCGAAATTGGATTGTTTATTTGTTTGTCTACGTGATCCATGTCTCTCGGACTTGTGGTTTTTTCAGCTAGTTGGTTCTTTTCTTCTCTTGACCACTTTGTCTGCTTGAGAAAATCAGCTTCAAAATTCAGATTGAGTTGTCAAGTTGTATCAGGTTGGATATTTGATTGTTTCTTTTTTTTCTGTCCTAACTTGACCTTTTTTCAGCAAATTGATTCCTTTCTCCTCTTCACTTTGCATATCTCAGCTCCTCTCCTTCAAGCTTGTCAAACCCTGTCGACTTTTTCTGAACATCAGCTTCAAAATTAGAATTCTCAGGTATTCTAATCGATCATTTGTCTGCTTGTTTCATTTCTCTAAACTTGTCCTTTCAGCTAGTTGAATTCTTACATCTCTTCACTTTGCAGAACATACTCATCTCAGCTCTTCTCCCTTCAAGCTCGTCACACCCTATTGATTTTCTTCTACTTCAGAGCATCAGCTTCAAAACGAATTCTCAGGTTTTATCAGGTATTCTAGGTTGAAATTATATATGAAACTTCCTATCAGTGTTTTTGTTCGATTCATGTTTTTTGTGAATTTGAAGGTTACTTAGAGCATGTATTGAGTTGCAAATTTGATAAGGCTACTTTCATGCTCCACTGTTGCTACAGTGAAGGCTTGCCTTTGGTCTAGTTAGTTAGTTCCAGATATTTTTTATGTGCCGTAACACATGGAGGATGGTTCATTGGCAAAAAGTATCTTTTTTTAAATAAAGGCAATTTATTAAAATCACATAAACATCACAAGTCTATAAATAAAGATTAACCTCAATTAAGATCTGGACTATACCTGCATTATTTCCACAAAGATTTTAGAAATATCACGAAGGGAAACAAAAGATAACACGATGAGGGTTGTAAAAGATAAAACAACAAAACATAATTACCTACCATATTCTTGCCAAACAACATGAAACACAAGCTCCTAAAGTTGTAGATTTGCAAAAACAACAAGCACCAAAGACTAGATCCAAAGGGATCGTTAACCAAAAGACCTGTCTATTTAAAAACATGTATGCCATAGGACAAATGGGTAAAAAAAAAACCATATCACGTGGTTTTGAACAAGAGGACTTTGATTCAAATTATTCAGAACCTGAGAGAGGTTGGGCAGATTCTGCGGAACAAGAAGAGGCAAAAATGAAAAATAAGGCCAAGTAGTTTACACCTGTTAGGCAAGGTTTTGTATTCTTTTCCTACGATGACAGATTTTGGCGTGAGATGGATGAGGGAGACATTATCCAACTCCCAAGGAAACAAAGGGTCTATCGATCGCCGCCAAAGAGCAGGCCAAACGAGAGCGCAAACCTCCACATAAGTTTTCTCCTAGTTGATAGTCTTTTTTTATTTTCTACCGTTATGGCTGTTTGATTTTTTTAATTTTTTTTGTATTTTTTCTTTTCCTTAATAAAACGAGCTTAGGGGAGAGTTTTTAACGGCGGTGGGGTTGCCCGCTTGCCTTTTCCTCTCACTGGGTAAATTCAATTAAAAAAATATAGATTTATGTGGAAAACCCTTTTAAAAAAATCACGGGGCACGAAAAAATAACTCAACTAATGAATAATGGAAATACAACAACAAAGGCTAAGATATAAAATAATTTTAGGAGAAAATTTGAAATACCCAATTTTACTCACTATATAAAATCACTCAATTCCCCCTATGTAATGTTTTCTCAATCTCTTGTATGAAAGAAACTCTAAAAAAAGGGAAGCTCTAGTTTTTCTCTTATGGCTTTGGATTACGGGATTATGCCTATTTATAGGCAAAAGCTACATCAAATTTTCAACTTGGCAATTATTGTGCCAATTGTAAACAAAATTTCCAAAATACTGCATCTAACAACCACCACCTCCTTGTTTGACATTTTATGAGACAAACAAGCTAGCCTAATTAATTGAGGCCACTCTATTAATTTGATGTTTGAACTCATCTATTCTCCCCCTCCAGACTCAAGGGGCATCAAGTAAGCTCCTAATTGGAGTTCACCTTATCAGCTTATTGGACAGTTCAAACTTCTCTCGATGAATTACTTTATTCAGCATATCTGAAGGGTTTTCTCCCATTGGAATTTTTTCGAGATGAAAATCTTCTTTTTCAAATAGTTCTCGTATCCAATGATATCAGATATCAGTGTGCTTTGTTTGAGAGTGATACATTATACATAGTATTCTTGCTCAAGTCAATGGTACTTTTTTTTGAAAAACCCTTAGAGGGACAGTGTATCCCTCCAACGGCTAAAAGTTTGGAGTGGGTGAAAATTTCAGGGGGGAGTACCCAACTAGGTTAGCTCCTCCGCTTGCCTACAAAACACCCACCCCTCTTTTATCAATAAATGGTTCTTGAATCAAGAACCAATATCGTTTACATCGTATGTTACAAAATGAGAAAGCTCGGATTCATAAATAAATCCAAGACTGAAAAGCAAATAGAATGCTTTCTAGAATTAAAAATGAACCAGCCCAAATTAATGCTACCCACAAGTATATCCCCATTCTAGGTCATGCCTTCAAATATAGGTCTGTTTTGCCTCTTCTATAAATTCCAAGAAATAATAAACCACAGTGACGTACCAAGCTCACGATAGACGCCTTCCCTAAAGAATGAAGGCCATAATTGTAGGAAATCATGTCCCGATTGTGGCATAACCGCCGAAATTCCCAACCATTGGAAAGCATCCCTCCATACTCTAAAAAACGCCGACATGAAAAAAGACAGTGGTTTAGGGATTCCGTGCAGTCGCAAAAAGGGCAGATTTCTGAGGTGACTGAGTTACAATTCTAATTCCATAAAAACTCACGTGTAGGTAGCTTTCATAAAATACGAGCCTGTCGAAGAATTTATTTTTGGTAATAAAACCGCATCCCAAATAAGATTGTAATCCTTTGAACGGTGAGTCCAACGTTCCTGTTGATAATGTCCATGAAAGAAAGTAGTTGAGAATCCCTTTTTTGCACCAATGTCCCATAAAAAATGGTCATCAATAGACCCAACAGTTGGCTGCCTCGAGGCTTCCAAGCCAATAGTAAGGTTTGGATAGCGTTGCCTAATCCTTGACTTCATATCCATACAACGATGCTGCCTCATAATGCACAAACTCCTTTTCCAAAATGGTCGAGTTTCAGGCTGGTTGGCAAAAAGAAAATGCCATCCCTTGGAGATAGTAGAAAATTTTCTATTACAGATAACAAATAAGTCCGGATAGATGGACTTAAGAGGTGAATTGGAGGTCCAGTTGTGATGCCAAAACAATCCCGATTGCCCATTTCCAATGCAAACTCGCACATGAGTATTAAAGAAATCCCAACTCCCATCAGTTTTGTAACAACATTTTAGAATCCCACGCCACATCGGAGAAAAAGCTTTAGAGTCTTGAATGACCAACTCATGCCACGAACTTACTCTATATCTATGAACACAATAGATGTACCAAAGGGAGTTCAAATCAGCAACTCACATTTTCCAAATCCACTTAAAAAGCAAGCTTGTATTGGCAAGCCTAAGTCCCGGATTGATAGACCTCCCAAATGTCGCGGTAAAGAAATAGTGTCCCAACTTACTTTGTAGATGCCACTTGTGTTTGAGTCACCTTGCCATAAAAAGTTATGCATCAAATTATTTAAAACAACAATCATCGAGGAGGGAATTCTAAAAAGAGAGCATAAATAAATTGGGAGAGAAGATAGTACTGATTCAATGAGGATGGTTCTTCTAGCATAGGATAAGCAATTACCCTTCCAATTGGCTAATTGATTCTTGAATTTTGTGATCAAAGGGTCCCAAGCCGTGGTGGGGGGCTGGTTTATGCAAAAAGGCACTCACAAATATTTGATTGGAAACTTTTCCACCCTACAACCAAAACGGGTCACATATGAAGCCAGAGAACTCTCGGTAACGTGAATGCCCATTAATGCACTCTTATGAAAATTTATACATAGTCCTGAAATTAGCTTAAAACATCTCAAGATGCGAATAAATTTCAGGATAGTAGATTCCTCTGCCGGCAAAAAACAAATAGTATCATCTGCGAATTGCAATAAGTCAATGGTACTTTGACCATCGCAATATAATTTTTTTTACTATCGCAATATAATATACAGTCAGTTTGTTTTTTACCAAACTCTTCAAAGGATCTCTTAAATCAAATCATGTCTTTTTTGCCTCAGCAGCTAAAATGTACTTCACTTTGGTTGTAGAAAATGCAACACATTTATGTAGTTTAGGTTGCCAAGAAATTGCTCTCGATGCAAATATAAACATCTATCCCAAAGTTGACTTTCTATGATCAAGATCTCTTGCTTATTGGCATAAACAAAACCCTCCAAGAATGATTTAGATCCTCCATAACATGAACACTTCTTTGAAATCCCCTTTAAATATATGAGAATCCACTTTGTTGCTTCCCAATATTGTCTTCCTAGGGTTATCTAAGAATCTACTTATAACTCCATTTCCAAGAAAGATGCGAGGACTCGATTTATCGTCAAGCTTTGATCAATTTCTCCTTAGGAACATGTGCAAATTCCTTACGGTCAAACACCTTCAGATGAAAACGTTGAACATATTTTCTAGTCCTTACTCTTTCTAGAATATCAAAATCTAGAGTAGAAGATGGTGACTTGTTAATGATATGGCAGGTTGTGCATACTACTTCTCCCCAAAATGACTTCGGCAAGTTAGCCATTTTGATCATACATCTGACCTTCACTCTGATAGTGTGATTCATCCTTTCTGGTACACCATTGTGTTATGGGTACTAGGTACAGTCGTTTCATGTCAGATTTCATGCTTGGAATGGTAGTTCTTATCAAACTCGTGTAACGTGTATTCACCCCCACTAATGGTTCTAAGTCTTTTAGTTTTTTATTTGTCTTTCTTTCCACCATGACATGAAATTTCTGAAATGATTTGAATACTTGATCTTTTTTTATCAGAAAATACACCTACAACTTCAGTGATGCATCGTCAATGAAAGAAACAAAATACTTGTTACCTCCCAAGATCTTATTTTTCAAGGGGCCACAAACATCTGAATGCACCAAGTCAAGAACACTTGAATTTTTATTTGATGACTTGCTAAATGACACTCTATGTTGCTTGTCGAATAGGTAGTAATCAAATGGAAATAATGGTGTACCATTAGTAAAAGCTACGAGTGTCTTCTTTGCTAGAATCTGCAACCCTTTCTCCCTGATATGAGCCAATATTCTATGCCATTAGACTAGTGAAGATTCTTCTTTAACCATATGTAATCCATTTATACAAATGACTGTAATTGTTTTATATAATAGAACACATGGTTCTTTTTTCAATCACCAAGGAAGTATTCGATTATTGGGGAAAAATCACTATATTTTTATTCTCAAATCAAGATCAACTAGAACAAATATAAAGCATTGGGTCGAACTCTTCTTTGGTGTCAAGGTAATAGCTATGAATAGCCATCGACTTTATGGTAAGCTTCTATTTCCTACTCTCGAAGAAATTCTCGAAGCCTTCACGATCTAAGACACCATAAGATATCAAGTTAAGAATCAAATTAGGAGCGTGCCTAATCTCTTTGAGAATGAGTGTGTAGCCAGTGTTCGTTTTGATACAAATGTCACCAATTCCAATAATTTTATAAATGGCCATTATTCCTCATCTTCACCATCATAAAATTTCATGCTTTGAACGTGATGAAGAACTCCTTGTTTGGTGTGGCGCGATAAGTTTCTACAATTTCGATCACTCGGTCCATCTCATCTTGACTTAAGACTTCCAAATATTGTTCTTTTTGATTGAAAGAAAGAATAATAGTCTCCTTAGTTGCTGAAGTGATATTCTTGTCTTCCTCTTGATTATTGACATCCTTTTGTTCTCTCTCCAGCTTTCGATAGCTACTTTCAAATGGCCTTCTAGTCCATAATGTTGACTCTATCCATGGACGTAGATTTACCTCTAAACTTTTCTCCTCTTGATTTATCTAGATTGTTAGGACCTCGATTTTTGCTTTGACCTCTGTGTTTTCGACTACTTTTAGTAATCGTAACTTTTTGCATGGTCACCTCATAGAGGAGAGTGCTAACAACGTGGTTTAATGACATTTTTGCATCTGGAGTTGAATTGGTCACAGATGCCACCAAGATATTCCAACTCCCTGGTAAGGAGCTAAGCAACAATAAGGATTGAACCTCATATTTAAGTGTTGTTTGCATAGAAGATAACTGATTAATAACACTTCAAAATTTAATTAGAAATTTGGCAACAAGAGTTCCCTCCTTATATTTCATGTTAACAAGTTTCCTTATAAAGAATAACTTGTATCCAGTAGTTTTTCGGTCATAAAGATCTTGCAGCTTATCCATAGTTCATGGGGAGATGTTTCCTCCTAGACATGGTGGAACACAATGAAATCTAGCAATTGATGAATGGTACCTTTGGCCTTTCTATTTAACTTGTTCTACTCTGGATCTTTCATGTATTTCGGCTTTGCAGTGTCTCCTTCGATTGCTTCATGCATATCTTTGCAGTACAAAATATCCTCCATCATAGGCTTTTAAATTGACCCATTTGAATCATTCAATTTGATCATAGATGTTGAAGAACCTTTTATTCTAATTAATACAAGTGCCTTTATGGAACTAAAGCTCTGATACTACTTGTTAGGTCTCATAAATTCAGTGGCGAAATCAAGATCTAGAAATAGGGGAGGCGAACTTTCATTGAAATATTTCCCGGCGAACTTTTCCGTATAAAAACTAATTTTAGTGAAAATGATAAATGTAGTTTAAATTGGCTCCTAGACAATTAAAAGTTATAACTAAACCAGATAAAATCGCAATTAAGACCCGTAATAAAATTTATATTCGGTGAAATTAATAATCAAAATAGAAAAGCATAGGAATAAAAATTGAAACAAGAATTAAACTTGCAATGGTCTTATGGAAAATCCTAATAATTTTTTGAATAAAGCTTCTATTATATGCAAAAAAAAAACAAACGAGTTGAGTGTCTTCAATTTAATTCCAATCATGTAAGGAGGCAACAATTTACATAATATTGCAGACCAAAATGTATTGTCCCAATAGGAATAATTTTGCAATGTAATGAAAGCTGAATAGAATTTCAAACTAATGATATTATTAGTTTATACTTATATGGGTTGAACTGGATTTACTTATAGCTATAATAATTTACTTTTTCCCTAGATCTTTCAAATTCAGTTCATCTATTCTATTACCTTTCATATATCTTGTGCTTGGAAAACGAAGCTGATTAACGAAGGAGAGGGCGGCTATGAGAGCATGCCGCAGTTCTATGGTAGCGATAATTGTATAGGTAAATATTAGGGCGTAAGTTCTCTGGCGAACAAGGGAGGCGGCAGCTGACCTCCGCCTCCACTGGTTCCGCCACTGCGTAAATTGAATCAGTAACAAGGTGATATGTATTAACTAACATAGAGTAGCAACAACAAGTATACAAATAAGTAAAACATTTAACAACCTGAAAACCCTTTAAAAGTGAAAAACCACGGGATACAGAAAAATAACTCAACTAATGAATAATGGGGATACAAGAATAATGGCTTGGAAAAACCCCAATTTTACCCACTACATAGAATCACTCAACTCCCTTTCTGTCTTTATTTTTTCTCTACGATTTTGGTTTGCCCGGAATATGCCTATTTATAGGCAAAAGCTACATCAAAATTTCAACCCGGCAATTAATATGCCAATTGAAAATCAATGTAAACAAAATCTCCAAAAGCCAGAGCATCTAACAACTACCACCTCCTTGTTTGGCATTTTATTAGACAAAAAAGCCAATCTAATTAATTGAGGCCACCTTATTAATTTGATGTCTGGACCAATCAATATTATGCAATCTTAACTATTCTATAGTTTCCTTAACAAATTAGGTTATGCGCATATGTATTTGTCAAATTAGACTATAAAGGTTTATAGTTGATACATTCTGAAATTGTTTGAAATGACATTGAAGGAGAGAAAACAGGGCTATAAAGAAAAAATTTAGAAAAAAGTGAGCTTACAAACAATTTTTTCTTAGGAACTAAGTCGTCTTTAGTACTAGCAGTAAAGATTTCCTTTCATTTTAACCATAAAATATGAGGATAGATATAAAATGTCATCTTCTAATAAATCCGTGCATATTGTGTTCATATTATCCTATATTAACTGTTCTATTTCGTTTCTCTTGGTGTTTCAGACATTGCGCTTTAACAAAAATGGCCTCACTCGCTGCCGACGTTGGAGCTGGAGTTGGTGCTCAAGTTGCAAATTCTTTCCTAGAAAAAATAAAAAAACACATTGACTACCTTATCAAATACAAGGACAATATCGAGAACCTAACAAAAGAATTAGGTCAGCTAGAAGCGAAGAGGGAAGACGTGAGTCGATTCTTGAACGAAACTAGAAACCAGTTCAAAGATGTTGGCCGCACTACTGATCATTGGATAACCACAGCAGATGAGCTTTATGAAGGCGCTAAAAAAATATCCTCTGGAAACAATGTATCATGCCTCAATTTGTGTTCACGTTATTCGTTAAGTAAGAACGCGTGGGAGTATATTCAAAAGATTAAAGACAAGGTCAATGAGACACAGGCAAATGATTTTTATCAAACCTATAAACGTCAAGCAAGAGGACATGCGTTCAACATCGAGGATTTTATGGAATTTGAATCGAGACAAAGAGTTTTAGATTATGTCTTGAAGGCATTAAAGGATGACAAGGTGACCATGTGCTCTATGTGTGGCATGGGAGGGATGGGCAAAACCATGTTAGCGAAGAAGCTTGTTAAAAGAGTTGAAGAGGATCATTTGTTTGATAAGGTTGCATTCGTGACGGTATCCCAAAACCCGAAATTGGAAACAATTCAGAAAAAAATTTTACAAGAGTTGGTGCTCGAAGGAACTGCAAAAAATACAGATTTGTTTGCTTGGCTCTCACGAAATAATACACTTTTGATATTGGATGATGTCTGGTCAGCATTGAGTAATGAAGATTTTGAAAAGGTTGGAGTTCCTTTGATGAATAAAAGCTGCAAAATTGTTCTCACTTCAAGAAATGAATCGGTGTGCACACAAATGGGGAGTAAAAAGAACTTTATTGTCGGTGTGTTAGAGCAGCAAGATGCTTGGGATTTATTTACACAAATTGCAGGAAATAGTATTGAGAATTCAGGTTTAGAAGGCACGGCAAGGATGATTGCGAAAGAATGCGATGGCTTGCCTCTTGCCATTGTAACTATTGCTATGGCATTGAAAGGCAACAGCATTGGTGTATGGAGACATTCTCTTCAACAACTACAAAATTCGAACCCCTCAGATGAAATGGATAAAGTATATTCTCGGATCAGATTAAGTTATGATCTTCTGGACGATAAGGAAGCCCAGACATGTTTTCTTCTTTGTTGTCTGTTCCCTGAAGATTCTGATATTTCGGCTGAACTTTTGGTCTTCATCGCCAAGGGTCTAGACTTATTTGATAATGTGAGAACCATCAGTGAAGCAAAAGATAAAGCTGAAAAAAGCATCTCTAAACTTAAGAAGTCATTTTTGCTGCTTGATGGAGAACAAGATGGGAGTGTCAAAATGCACGATATTATGCGTCGTTTTGCTATCTCAATTTCTTCCTCTTCATATCTAGTAAGACACGGCAAAGAAACGACAAAGTGGCCAGAGGCACATGAGTATGAAACTTGTAGGGGAATCTCACTTATGTTTGAGGAAATTAAGGAGCACCCTGTTCATTTACGATGTCCAGAGCTTGAACAACTGATCCTTTGTTTTGGAGATGGCTCAACTGAGCTCCCATTTGACTTTTTTGAAGGAATGACAAAGCTCAAAGTTCTTCTATTGGCAGTCCCATTGATATCGCTACCACTTAGTAAGCTAAAAGAACTTAGAACTTTGATTATCGGCGAGACTTCGAATCACGGGGACGAAAGAGCGCCACCTAAAATTGGAGATCTTCTGGGTCATGGCGATCTACAAAAGCTAGAAATTTTTGTAATATCTTCTCTATTGAGGCCATGGAATGATTTTCCAGTGGAGATAGGACTGTTGTGCAATCTGAGGCTTCTTAACGTCTCTGATGTGCCATTCGAATATATGCCGCCAGATGTATTGTCGAAGCTTGTGAATCTAGAAGAGTTGCTACTGTCATTTGCGTTCAGTAGTTGGGGATGCAAAGAACAAGACGGAGAAAGAGTCAATGCGATCCTTGATGAGATTGAATCGCTTCCTCTAACCAGATTAGATGTCAGGATCAAAGAAGGTACAAGTTTCGGAGAAAAGTTAGTTAAGAAGCTAGAGAAATTTAAAATCATCATAGGGAGCTGTGCATATTTTGATGAATTCAATGACTTAGAACTGAATGCAGCATTGGGTGTTTCAGATGTAGATGCAAGCATAGTTACAATGTATCGTGTTATTCCTTTGCTAGAGAAATCAGAATTCTTGGGTTTAGACAATGTGAGAAAATTGAAGAATATTATGTTTCTGCCTCGGTTTATACAATTGAAGAAGATAGATATTCAAGATTGTGAAGATATGGATTGCCTTATTACTACAACTATGCAAGCACCTGGCTTCACCAATTTGACTCACATAATAATATACAAATGCAATAAGTTGAAATATGTGTTTCCGCTATCTATGGCTAGAGAACTGAGACAGCTGCAAAGTATAGATATAGGTTGGTGTGATGATTTGAAGGAAATTTTCTTTAAAGTCGATGATGACGATGGAAACCAGGTTAATTAACTAATTTAATGATTTATAATACAACAATAAAAAAATGTATTTTATAAAGCAATTGTTTGTTGTTGACAGATTGTGCGAGAAAACGTTCCCAGAGATGAAGTTGCGATGGGGAGTGGAGTTATGTTTCCTCAGCTGAAAAAATTGAAACTTTCAGATAATCCAAAGCTTAGGGTTTTCTATGGTGGTCATGAACCAATGGAGTTGCCTTCCGTTGAAAAAATAGAAATTTGGAATTGTGATACCACAGCTTTCTCTTATGGCTCTTTCCGTGCTCCAAAGCTTAAACAAGTGCTTTTAGATCGTACCAACTACTATAAGGATGGTGTGGAGGATCTTAATGCAGTATTCAAGCAATGGGTACTCTCTTTTTCTCCCTACATTTTTATTTTATGACGAGATTTATCGTTCCATTCAACTCCTTCAAACTTTTCTAATCCACCAAAAATATTCATATTACGTCGAATGACATACAAAAGGTTCCAAGAGATGATGATGATAACGATGACATTGTGAGTAAATTTATGTTTAACCTCAGCTAAAAAAAACTTTGAAGCAAAGTAGTGATTATTAGCTCAGGGTTATCTATGGTGGGAATCAGGCATTTGGACAATTCATTATGGACAATGCTGTATACTTTTAATTTACATTTATTTTGATATTTGTACTTACATATATACACTAATAAGATGATTTCGTTTTATTAGAAGTTGGCTCCTGAACTTCGCGAAGATGGCGTTGAAGATGGCTGAATTACCAATTAATTAGCCGATGAAAAAATAAATGGTGAGATACACACTCAATAGCGATAGCATTATTATCGCGAAGATGGAGTAGAAGTCGCTTTATATACATTATAATAGTGACATACAACAATGACTTTAGAGAAGAATTTGTTTCACGACAAAATCTAATGTTTTTTTGTAATATGATTCAACCTAGTCTTATGTTGATTCTTTGTATTCATATGCAGGATATGGAAGTGGAACAAAAATTAGAGACAAGGTGTTTCATATCAGAACGTATTTTTATTTTTTATGCTAATATGTGTTAAATTGTTAACAGCTTTCATTGTGTATTGCGAGAAACTATATAATATGTTTGTAACGCTATGTTTATTGGTTCCGATACAATATGATCTTTGTATAATACAAGTCGTTTGCCGTTATATATAGTTAGAGTCATTCATATGACATAAATTATTGATTTGATTGAGCTGTCCCCAATGAGCGATGACCCGGGGGAGGGAACCAGCAGCAAATTCATAGTAGAGCTGCTGAGGAGTTCAAAAAATTGGGATGATGTTGTGGGAGAAATTGTGAAAATGGAGAGAAAAGTATTCCCCAAACACGAATCTTTAGCTTCTTTTTTTGATAAAGAGCTCAACAAGAAAAATTCAGGGTTGCTTTACTTGGAGATTGACGGAGAAATCATTGGGTATGTGATGTATACATGGTCCTGTTCACTGCTCGCTTCAATCACCAAGCTTGCAGGTTCTTATCCTCTTGTTTTTAGCATGCCCACAACCTGTTTGATTAAATGACTCTGAGAGTTCTAACTTGAATATTTGGGTTTATCTGTATCTTACCCTTTAATTCTGAAACAGTGAAGGAGAACTTCAGAAGGAAAGGACATGGAGAGGCACTAATTAGGGCAGCAATAGACAAGTGTAGAAGTAGAAAGGTGCAGAGAATATCACTTCATGTTGATCCTTTAAGAACTGCTGCCATTGGCCTCTACAACAAGCTTGGTTTTCAGGTTGATGTTTTGGTACAAAGCTACTATTCTTCTGATAGAAATGCCTATAGAATGTATTTGGATTTCAATTTAGATTAATGGGTATTTGCTTTCATAGACTGAATCATCCAATGGGATGACTGAAACTGAATTAGCTCAATTTGGATGGAGCTATATAATGTATTTCTCAATGTTTTTTCTTCATGTTGAATTAATGTTTTTGTCTTTGGATAGATTATACTCAAATTTCAAGGTCGGCTAGAAACAACCTCTCTGTAATTACAGAGGTAAGGTTGCGTACACCCGTCCCCCCTACCCCGCTTGTGCAAGAGCCTTCTTATGCATTGGGGTAATGTTGTTGTTGTATAGATTATACTCAAATTTCAGCTTAGTTGAACTCAATGTTTGAACCATTCTAGTCATCAATTTTTATTAGATACCACATTTGCTTCCTCCATATATAATTGGCAAAAGGGCCTTTTTGGACACTGTATAGCTCCTTTGCCGATTTGGTCTCTATACTATACTATACATCTTTTCCCATTTAGTCCATGAGCTGTGTAATTTTTACCTTATTGATCCATGTGCTATGCAACCATCGATCATTTGCCCACAACCTGTTCCATTAAATGACTCGGAGAAGTTTTACTTGTATTTTTGGGTTTAGGTAATAAAATAGAATTCAAGGTTTATCTTCAAGTCTAACAAGACCCAGTTTTTCAGATTCCTTTCCTCAATTTCTCGTTCAGTTATAAAAGCTAACAGTTAAATGCTAACCTTCATTGCAGTATGGCTATAATATGAGTGAATAATTTAGTTTTCAATGAAGCTAGGCCAGCCAACCCTTATCTGAAATTCATATCATGATTTCCAAATTGATTAGAAAATGCTTAACACTTGTAAATTACTGCTAAAACTACATCAATGTTATACCATAGGATCTCAATTTACTGCTTTTAGACACTGAAGTTCATTCCGTATTTTCCAACGATTTTCGGGACATTTGTGTATCTTACCCTTTAATGTTTAAACAGTGAAGGAGAAATATAGACAAGTGTGAGCTAGTGCATCTTTAGAGTGCTAAGTCCAATATATGGGTGAGCTAGTCAAATCCCAATTACATTATCTGAATGACACTTTTTTCTTTAATAAAAGCTGAGTACCGCAAAAAAAACGGGCTTCATTTATTAAAAAGAAAAGAAAAACAACCCTAAAGAAGAAAAAAAGAAAACAAAAAAAAACATCCCTAGGATGTAAACAAAGCTAATTGCAACCTAGTGCAATAATAATGGATTATAAATCCCAATCACAACATATTATGATCCAAATGGTCTAACATCCCTAGCAACGGCGGGAAGAGGTTCCCCGTGATGCACCATAGTCAGCCCCGGCGAGAAGGCAGAGATGATAAGTCTGAACGGCTGCGATGATGACAAAATCATCGTAAAATTCAATCCAAAGACATCTAACCGTCGACTCAGGTCAAACGAGATCCAAGCCGATTAACCAAAACACATTCCAATGAGAAGGCAGCCGTCCAAGCAAGGAATACTGCCCGAACAGGCACCACCTGAGCAACGATGAATTGCCAAAGAACAATTGTACTCTACGGCAATGGAGGAAGGGATGTGAGAACGATCCCCATGATGAAAACTGTCGGTCAAACCGCCAGTGAGAGAGGGCTAGACGAAACAGCCGGAACCTCCAAAGAAATAGCCGGGACAAAACCGGTTAGAAGAAAACCAAAGGCAGCCAACGACCCCTAGTCGAGACTCCAGCCAAACAAACCCCCGTCACCCCTGATGAAAGGCTATTGTTGTGAATTAGGGCCACTATTCCTAACCACCAGTCGCCGTCCTGTCGAACGCGATAACGAGAACCCGATCAAGCGCCGGTGGAATAATCTGGACCACCAGACTTAGCCGCCTAATCGCCGAATAGCAGAGAAAAGATCCGGCCAATCGTTGATGGGAAGAATCAGGGCGGCTAAGGTTCAGGAAAAAACCCTAGCCGCCTAATTGCCTAAGAGAGAGGAGCTCTCCATCCGTATGACACTCTTTAAATGTGTTATTTCTAGTGGAAAATCTATAAAAAAATTGTGTGTCAGATAATTGATTATTAGTGTATATGTATGAATTAAAACATAATAAATTTATTTTTCATGTCTTTTATTAGACAATAAGCTCAGCGCTACTGGATAATTTACTAATTGTGAGAATTTTATGTTGGTTTTCTTTAGTTATTTCCGTACTCCTTTTTATTTTTCTTTTTCATTTGTATGCCTTTTTTTCTTTTTAATAAAATTACTTAACAATTGTGCTTTTTGGAATGGTTTCTCTTTTTTTGTTTTTTTCTTTTGCCTTAATCAATGACCATCTCTTTTTTAAAATTATTATTGCTGGCACTATAATAGCAAAGCACGGAAATTTTGATTATATGTCGTTTTGGCGCTTTCGTTTTCGTATCTGTGTTCGTGTCCTTGTTCATTTCCCTACAGTTTTCATATCTATATTTTTTAGAAATGGCGTTTTCCGATTTCCGTTTCCATATCCATGTTCTCCGTTTCCGTTTCCATACTAGATACCAATCACAAAAGCTACAAGTCATCTTTCCGTACTTCAATTATTATCACTGCTGCAATTCCACTTTGGCCCACTCCTTTAATTTTTTGGACGTTTCATACTGTGTTAAGTATTTTGTAAGAGATTAAGGATTATATCTAGAAATTGAGTTAGATTTTATGTTCAATTTTTTCATCTTAGATCCAACCTATCTTTTATATTATTTTTTAAGTCAATACATTTTTAAGATATTTTTCCGCACAACTATATAAGATATAAGACAGTTTTGTATTTTTATATTTGAATACATAATGTAAATAAATCCGTTTAATTTAGTCCTTATCGTTTAATATTACTTCCACTGTTGATGATTTTCGATATTTTTTTTGACAAATTAAGAATTTTGTAGAGGTTGATATTGAGCTCATGACCTCTCACATGCACTTTGAGAGGTTAGACATACTTGAGAAGAAGAGCTACATGTTGGGGAATTCCGGTAGAATGATGTCTGGATAATTCTGAAGTAGTGACGAACACTTTCAGATTAAATCTTATTTGGCGGTTCTACCAAATAGATCAATCGGATAAAATCTGAATTGACAAGAACTTAGAATGAATTTCTTGTTGTGAAAAAGTGAACCAGATTGCAACCAGATTGCTAAAAATGTTGCCAATGCCAGATATTTATAAGCCTGATATGAACAGTTGCAACTCTTCAGAACAGAAGTGTTGCGAAAAGACATGTCCATTCGAGCAGCTGCAACAGTTCATAATATAAGTGTTGCGAAAGGTAGCTCCCGGACCCTCGTAAGCTAAGTATCGTATTAGAACTCGAACAAGCGTGCACTCCGCACTCTCCTAACTTGTTCGATGAAATATTACGACTGCATTGGTCAACTAGTTGATCCAATTACACTAAAATACCAACAATCATCCCCCATTTTAGTGTAATCCATGATTAACTAAACAAAATCACAACAAATAACAAACTTATGCATAAATGAAATATCATGACGATTGAATTTCATCTTAGTATATTACACATTCCAAATATTCGAATACCAAAGGTGTCACTATGGATTGAACCTTGGCTATCCATCTTGAATAATCGAAGATAATATACATATAAGTCAACATTCTAACATGTTCTTACTTGATACTATCTTTTACTAGCCTTGTGTCCTTATCCTTCAAAAGCATATCAAAGCCAAGTCCAAGCTTCTTAAAGCGGCTAAACTTCATGCTTATCTAGGTAGCCTTTTTACTCTTGCATCTGCGTATGCAATTTTTCAAAAAGGCTATTAAGAAGTTAAACTTCAACCTCCTTTACTTGCAGGTCTGAACACACACCTTGGGATGTTTTAATCAGTGTGTTCCAATCTCTAGATGTTAAGCTTTCCTCATTGAATTCAGCACCTAACGTCAAATTAGGTGGGAATTGGGTATCTTAACATGAGAGATTTTAGATGGACTTTAATTTCATCCTCATAGCCGACTTTTGCACAAGATCTTTCCTTAACCCATTGGTTATATGATCGGCTAAATTATGCTCGGTTTTTACAAACTCAGATTCCATTGTCGAATCACTCACACAAGTTTGTTTCTTAGACACCTAAGAAGTAGCACCTCCCCCAAGAAGAAACACTCATCCACTTACCGAAGAACTATACTCCTCATAAGAAAAACAACTTGTATCTGACTAACCTTCCAAAACCGAAGGAAGCCATTAGAAACGCGCCATGTGGCATTATGTTGACCCGTCAACTTTGACTTTTGACTGGCACGTGTCAGTCAACCATTGACATGTCAACCCCAAAAGTTAAACCAATGCCACATTACATAACGATTAAATTTGGATAAGGACAAGTTTTTGGCAACGCTTAATTTCACTAAAGTGTTGCCAAAACTGCTTCACTTACATTCTTTCTTGCAACACATAAAAAAATTCTAGCAACACTCTAAAAATCGTTACCATATCAACCAGCAGCCTTGTTTCTTGCAACACTTGTAAAAGCGTCGCAATAGATCACAAAAGCGTTGCTAAAACTGCTACATGAAGCATCACCACAGATCATGAACCGTCACAAACGGTTGTCACAAAAACTAACCATCCTGACTTTTCATTTTGCGACGGACTTTCTGATGGAATCAGAATCCCTCACAAATAACCTAACCGTCGCATTCAGAAATCGTCAAAATAAACCATCCATTGACTCTTCATTTTGTGACGGAATATCTGACGGAATCAGAATCCCTCACAAACCGTCACAATGAACCCACGAACTGCCGCGAAAAATAATTGTCGCAAATGAACCATCGCAACTTTTCATTCTGCAACGAATTTTGCAACGGATTCAGAATCCCTTGCAAACTGCAGAAAACCGAATTCAGATTTTAAATTATTTCAAAATCGATTCCGGCCACCAACAAAACCCCTCCTAAGGTTTTTCGATGTCCCAAATCCAATGGCACTGTTCTTTTTATGAGAAAAAGAACGTTTATATCACCATAAACAACTAAAAATAGTCAAAGTGAAATTCAATCAAAACATGAAATTATGTATTCATTTAATGCATATCTTCTGTCATAATAATGATCTGAATCGATTCCACAAATGATTAATGGGATCCAATATATGTCATCCCAAAGAATTATTCTGAATTTGATCCACAAAAAATAATAGAAGACGAAACTGTACATAATTTATTTAGCAAATAAACAAGTTATCGAAAACAAGGCCATCAAGCTAACTTTTGCATAAAGTACAGAATTTCAGTAAACCTGTTCGCACTTTCCAATTATTGGGACATTGAATTCAAGAATTGATAATCACAAATCATTTTAAAAAAAACTTGTATGAATCGTGTACTGGTGATAGCAGGAAGAAGAGAAAAAAAAATGCCATCAAAATAATTTCAATTCATGGCCCAAAAAATATAACTCGATTCATGTACATGTTTATGAATTCTTCTTACTAACAAACAATTCATGATTCATCAAATCATCAAAAAATAAACTCGATCATACAGTTCATGATCAAGAATGAAATTGATTAAATGTGAATTAATAAACTTTCACCAAAAAAGAATATTGGATTGCGATGAAACTATTATATCGCAAATCAAACCACAAAATTCAAACTACAAGTCTCAATGAATCAAACATGAAAGGCTCAAATACCAACTGAAAGAAATTCCCGAACCTGCAACAAGCCAAGATCGATTCATGTTGATTTATTGAGAATGAAATCAAAAGGGAAGCATACCTTTTCGGTGCCCAAGATCGAAGAGCACTTCTATGACACCGTTTGTATGCAATCGTGAAAACTCAGGCTTCAAGCAAAAATAAGATTCAATCTTTGTTGGGGAATTCCGGTAGAATGAAGCCTGGATAATTTTAAAGTCGTGACGAACACTTTCAGATTGAATCTTATTTGGCGGTTCTAACAAATAGATCAATCGGATAAAATCTGAATTGACAAGAACTTAGAATGAATTTCTTGTTGTGAAAAAGTGAACCAGATTGCAACCAGATTGCTAAAAATGTTGCCAATGCCAGATATTTACAAGCCTGATATGAACTGTTGCAACTCTTCAGAACAGAAGTGTTGCGAAAAGACATGTCCATTCGAGGAGCTCCAATAGTTCATAATAGAAGTGTTGCGAAAGGTATATCCCGGACCCTCGTAAGCTAAGTATCGTATTAGAACTCGAACAAGCGTGCACTCCGCACTCTCCTAACTTGTTCGATGAAATATTACGACTGCATTGGTCAACTAGTTGATACAATTACACTAAAATACCAACACTACACAGGTGGGTGTCACTTGGATAACACCTAAGATTGAATTCTCAAGTATTTTTAGTTGAAATTGGATTATTTTATTGTCTGTCTACTTGTTTGCTGTATCTGAATTGGAATATTCTTTTGTTGTTTGTTCTCATATTCATATAACTAGATGGATAATCGTGTTCTGTACTAAAACTCGTAACAAACAAGTATTCCAATTAAGATATTGATTCTAATTTGGCCATGAACTCCAATGGGACTCAATGGTTGAGTGTGGTTTGGATTTTACACTAGTACAAAAATGGCCTTTAAGGACGCACTTTTCCTGTCGGTTGAGGCAAAAACTGTCTGAAATTTAAAAAACGCGGAGCAACCATTACGGACGGTTCTTATTTAAGAACCGTCCGTAATAGTGCCTTTGAGCAATACGGACGGTTCTTAACTCATAACCGTCCGTATTGCTCTAAAGTAAATTTATTATAATTTCTTATTTTTTAGAGCAATACGGACGGGTATGAGTTAATGACCGTCAGTGTTGCTCAATATTAAATTTATATAGTTTATACGGACGGGTATTAACTCATACCCGTCCGTATTACTCTAAAATTTAACCTAGATCTCAAACCTGCCCCTCATTCTCAATATTCTCACTCGTTTTCAAATTCGTAAAACCTATCGTCGGCCAAAACCTCTCCATTGTTTTATCTCCGCCACCGCTCCCCATCTCTCACCGCCTCTTTATTCTTCCTCATCGCTGCTGTCTCCCGCCATTGTTGTCTTTCTCTACTTCAGAAACCTCTCTGCCGCCGCTTTCGTCTCCGCAAGATCTCTCCACTGCCGATTCTGTCTCCGCCGCGTTTCCGTCTCCTCCGCTCGGCGATTGAGGTTGGTATTGGAAAACTCTATTAATAAGCTATAAGTATCATATAATTTGTTGAATGGAATTGGCTCATTAAGCTTATAAATAATTCTGAAAAGCTTGTATGTACAGTGAGTATTTGATGATCTTATCAATAATTAGGTTTGGTTGATTCATTCTGCATAGTTGATTTAGTTTGAGAATTGGTAATATTGCTCTCGAGTTTGATTATTTGTTCATTTGTATTCTAGATACTGAGTTGTTTACTTGTTTGTTTGAATGAATTGGCTTTAAACATTAAGGTCGGTTTTAGTTTTGTGTGTAACGCCCCCCTCCTCTAGGGAGCGCCACGGTAACAATAATCACCCAATAAATAACTCTACTCCACTATATAGAGTTCAATACTTATAGATTTCAATATGTATAAATACCAATATAATGTTTTAACTCTAAATTATTCTCCAAATATTTCTCAATGTCACTTTACATTTCTCACTCTCTAGTACATGTCATTATTCTACAAACCATAATATTACATTAAAATATAAATCCACCTCGAGTCTTTCCTTATTTTCTCTTTAAGCCGATCCACCTGTACCACTTTGGTCCAAGCTATCTACAAGTTCTCCACCTACGCGTAGAAAATCAACTACACGCTAAGCAATTTGCTTAGTGGTGTCCATAAAAAAATATATATAACAACTTTGAATATTTTTAATACTTTAAAATAGAAACCAAGATTTTTCATTAGTCAAAAACAAATTAACCAACTTTATGGAACCAAATCACAAAACTTATATAGTAATCCTTTCAAAGTACAATCAAATTTGTACCCAATTTCTCCAAACACTTTAACCACATATTGCCCAAAGTAAACAAGTCCTGAATAACGGTAAAATGGATACGGGAGCGGACAAGCCCGAAGCCAAAGCTTCAAAATCAATATATCGGTCAAGCCCGAAGCCGAAGCTTCAAAAATCAATATATCGGTCAAGCCCGAAGCCGAAGCTTCAAAAATCAATATATCGGTCAAGCCCGAAGCCGAAGCTTCAATATTAATATATATATATATATATATATATATATATATATATATATATATATATATATATATATATCATAATATCGGCCAAAGCCCGAAGCCAAAGCTTCAATTGTTTGTACAGTACTGTACCCCCCTTTATTGGCGCCAATCTACCCTGACCCGTATTCTACTCGTTTAATAAGGGCAATAAATCAAAATAACATCTTAAAAATTCCAGTATAAACCATAAATCATAATTCAACATAACTTCAGTAATTAAGAATCCAAATCCCAAATTTTTAAGCATCAAACTCCAATTAAAACTCATTAAAATCAATATCATACTTTCCAGAATTTTTCCAGGTTTCGTAACCTGACTTCCCCTGCATTTTTCACTATGAAAACATCACCCAATCGAAGAACTTTCTTCTAAACATAATTAGCCACATGTCTCAGCTTTCCAAAACCACCAGAATCACAGAAATCCAAATTTTATAACCAAAGTTATGATCAAAATACTAAACAGTGTACCAAGCTGAGATTTTCCGAAAACAGATTTCGTGACTCAACTTCAAACGAAAATTTCACATTGAAAACGAACGAAATTCAATAAGGTTTCTTCTGAACATATGTTCCTTACTTTTTGTAGATATCAATAGAATCAAGAATTGTTCAAATCAGATTTATATAACGAGAGAAAACATTAAAACAAAACAGGTATATAATCTGGAAAATTTCCCGAAAAACCGAGAAATCGAAATTCGGGACACAAACCTTTTTCTATGCTCTTTCTAGCTCTCTTCTACCCCTTTTGCCTTTGATTTACTTCCAATAGCTTCCTCTACAACAGCCATATAATTCTATCAAGATATTGCATAAATAAACTTCCTAATACCATAAATATGCTTAATCTACCATGAATTCTACTAATTAAGCTTTAATTTTACCAAAAATCACTCACCTCAAACTCGGGTTACTATTCATCCGAATCTTAATATCTGAAATCCTCCTCTTCTAGTCTTGATTGACTGAAATTGATGATGATAGAGGGCTTAAGGATCGATTTCTAACAAGAATTCGAAGTTGAATCGAAGAAATCAGAAGTTTTTGGATTATGAAAATTTTTGATTAAAGAGAGGAAGGATGGAGAAGAAAATGAAGAAATGAGATAAGGAAATGAAGATGCAGCAATGTATTTGTGTTTCTTCTTTTTTTTTTTCAATTTCCAATATTACCCTTGGACAAATAATTAAATGTCCAATTCATCCTTCTTACTATAATTAACTCTTATTTCCTCATGCCTTATATCCAATAACAACAATAACAATAAAAATAATTTCTATGATATTTTTAATACCATAGTAATTTATTATAAGCAAATTTTGGAAATTTCGGTTCGTTACAATTCTCCCCCTCTTATGAATTTTCGTCCCGAAAATTTCCTGAAAACAATTGCGGATATTGAGTTTTTATTGTATCCTCCGGTTCCCAAGTTGCTTCTTCAACCTTATGATTCCTCCAAAGTACTTTTACCAAAGGTATAGACTTGTTTCTCAATTGTTTAACCTCTCTCGCTAAGATTTGTACCGGTTCCTCTTCATACGTTAGGTCGGGTTCGATTTCTACGACATCAGAAGATAAGATATGTGATGGATCTGATCTGTATCTCCTTAACATTGACACATGGAACACATTATGAATTTTGTCGAGTGTTGGGGGTAGCGCCAACCGATAAGCTACCGGTCCAACCTTCTCTATAACCTCATATGGGCCAATGAATCTCGGACTGAGCTTGCCTTTCTTGCCAAATCGCAGGACTTTCTTCCAAGGAGATACTTTGAGAAACACTTTATCTCCCACTTCATAAGTAATATCTTTTCTTTTTAGATCAGCATAAGATTTTTGTCTATCCGATGCAGCCTTCAATCTTTCTTGAATAAGTTTTACCTTCTCTTTTGCCTCCTGAATCAAATCCACTCCCACAATCTTGTTTTCACTAAGTTCGGTCCAATATAATGGAGTTCGACATTTCCTTCCATACAATGCTTCATATGGTGCCATTTGTATGCTTGACTGATAGCTGTTATTATAGGCAAACTCCATGAGGGACAAATACTTATCCCAACTTCCTTCAAATTGAATGATACAACTTCTCATCATGTCTTCCAACACCTGAATTACTCTTTCAGATTGACCATCTGTTTGAGGGTGAAATGAAGTACTGAAATGAAGTTTGCTACCTAAGGCCTCTTGCAACTTCTTCCAAAATCTCGAAGTAAATCGTGGATCTCGGAAAGAAATGATTGAAATAGGCACTCCGTGTAGCCTTACTATCTCATCTACATATAACTGAGCCAACCTATCAAGTGAATAATCCATCCTAACTGGAAGAAAGTGGGCAGACTTTGTCAATCTATCCACAACAACCCACACTGTATCATGTTTCTTCTGTGTTAGTGGTAAAGATGTCACGAAGTCCATTGTGATTCTTTCCCATTTCCATTCTGGAATTTTTATTGGTTGTAATAATCCAGAAGGAACTTGATGTTCTGCTTTCACCTGTTGACAAGTTAGACATTGAGCAACATAGTTAGTAATGTCTTTCTTCATTCCATTCCACCAATAATGGCTCTTCAAATTTTGGTACATCTTGTTTGCTCCTGGATGCATTGCATAAGGACTACTATGCCCCTCTTGTAAGATATTCTTCTTTAATTCTTCATTGTTTGGCACACATAGTCTATCTTTAAAATAGAGACACCCATCTTCTCGAACCATATAGTCGTCTACAATACCCACTTGTGTCCGTGCTCGAATAATCTTTAAGTCATCATCTTCATTTTGTGCTTGCTTAACCTGTTGTAGTAGTACAGGTTGAATCTTCAATTCTGCAATTAAGGCTCCACTACTGGTAAGAGCTAACCCCGTATTTATAGCCCTTAGTGCCATCATTGTCTTTCTACTGAGAGCATCTGCCACTACATTAGCCTTTCCTGGATGGTAATCAATAAGACAATCGTAATCTTTAATGAATTCCATCCACCTTCTTTGCCTTAAATTCAACTCTTTCTGTGTTGGCAAATATTTCAAGCTTTTGTGATCTGTATAAATATAACATTTTTCTCCATAAAGATAGTGTCGCCAAATTTTTAAGGCAAAGACTATTGCAGCCATTTCCAAATCATGAGTAGGATAATTCCTTTCATGATTCTTCAATTGCCTGGAAGCATAGGCAATCACTTTTCCTTCTTGCATCAAAACACACCCAAGACCACTATGTGAAGCATCACTATAGATTACAAAATCTTTTCCAGGTTCTGGTTGGGTAAGGATGGGTGCTTCTGTTAACATCGCTTTCAACTTCTCAAAAATTTCTTGACACTTGTGATTCCACTCAAATTTTGCATTCTTTTGAAGTAGTTTCGTCAGTGGGGTAGCAATGACTGAAAATCCCTTCACAAATCTTCTATAATACCCTGCTAAGCCAAGGAAACTTCTGACTTCCGTAGGGTTCTTTGGTGGTTTCCATTCAACAACTGCTTCTATCTTCTTAGGATCCACTTTAATTCCTTCGGCGGAAACAACATGGCCTAAGAAAGAAACTTCTTCAAGCCAAAATTCACATTTGCTAAGTTTGGCATACAATTTATTTTCCCTCAAAGTTTGGAAGACTATTCGTAAATGTTGATCATGCTCTTCCCGTGACTTAGAATACACCAAAATGTCATTAATGAAAACCACTACAAACCTGTCTAAATATAAGTAAAAGACACGGTTCATGAGGTCCATAAATGCTGCTGGTGCATTAGTTAGACCAAATGGCATCACCAAAAATTCATAGTGCCCATATCTGGTTCGGAAAGCCGTCTTTGCAATATCATTATCTTTCACTCTCATCTGATAGTAGCCCGATCTCAAATCAATCTTGGAGAAGTATTTGGCACCCTTGAGTTGATCAAATAAGTCTTCAATCCTCGGTAATGGATACTTGTTTTTCACTGTCAATTTATTCAACTCGCGGTAATCAATACATAATCGAAGTGACCCATCTTTCTTCTTAACAAACAACACTGGTGCACCCCACGGGGATATACTCGGGCGTATGAATCCTTTCTCTAACAATTCTTGCAACTGGATCTTCAACTCTTTCAGTTCAGCAGGCGCCATTCTATATGGTGCTTTAGATACTAGTGCGGTACCTGGCAATACATCAATTGCAAATTCTACCTCTCTTTTTGGTGGCAACCCCGATAGTTCTTCTGGAAATACATCGGGAAAATCACATACGGTAGGAATATTCTGCAATTCTAAGTCACCTTTCTTCATTTCTAGAGCAAAGATTAGGTAGGCCTGACATCCCTTCCTAATTAATCTTTTAGTTTTCATAAAAGAAATTATGTTACAGAGATAATCTGATCTTTCCCCCACAATAACTATTTCTTCTCCATCAGAAACTTGAAGTGACATTCTTTTATTTTTGCAATCCACCACAGCTCGATGTTCCGATAACCAATCCATTCCCAAGATAACATCACAATCTCGGAAAGGTAACTCAATTAAATTTGCATGAAAAAGTTGATGTTGAATCGTAATAGGGCAATTCATATACACTTTGCTTACTATCACACTGTGTCCTAAAGGATTAGTCACTTCAATATTTTCTCCTAATTCTTCTACATGCAACCCTTTCTCTTGTGCTAATGCAGTACATATATATGAATGAGATGAACCAGGATCTATCAAAGCATAAACATCATGATTAAAGAATGAAAATTTACCGACAATAACTTCGGTAGATTCTCTAGTCTCAGGCCCTCAGATTGCATAACTTCGCGCCATTCCTCCCGGTCTACCACTCTGCAGTGCTTGTTGAGCCACATCATGTCCACTTGAACCACTAGCATTTCCTCTTCCCCTTCCTCTTCCACCTTGCATTGTAGGAGTAGGAACTACTGTAGGTGCAGATGTACTTATCTGTCTTTGAGGACAATTTGCAATCAAATGTTCCCTTGAACCACATTTAAAGCAGACTCTACCTTTTCCCCAACATTCCCCTGTATGCATCCTTCCACAATTAGAACATTGTGGAATATTTCCTCTGCCTCTACTTAAAGGTACACTTGCCGCTGACCCCGTACTTATGATTTGTCTCGGTGAAAACCCTCTGAAATGAGATTGTGTTTGTTCTGATGTTCCCTTCTGTTTCTTACTTGGAGATTCTAAACTAGCTGGACCTTGTGATCCCTTTTGAAATCCAGACCTTTTAGCCATTCTTTGTTGTCTATCTGAATTAATCTTCTCAATGCCCGTAGCAGCATCAACCAAGTCATTGAACACTCTAATTCTTTGTGCAAGTAAATGCACTCTAATTTCATCATTTAGCCCATCTTCGAATCTCTTGCATTGCCTCACTTCACTATTAATGATATCACGAGCATACGTCTCGAGTTTGAGGAATTGAACTTCATATCTGATACAGTCATTTGTCCCTATCTCAAAGATAAGAACAATTTCCTCTGCTCATCCTTAAATCGTTCGCTAACGTATTTCTTGTCAAATTGTTCCAAGAAAAGGCCCCAAGTGATTTCTCCGGGTCGCCTTTCTCTTACAATATTATCCCACCACCTCCTAGCTTGTTCTTTGAGTAGACCTTGCACACAGTCTAATCTTTCTTCATCTGTAAAATGAAGCCTAGTCATACACCATTTAGTATGATCAAGCCAATCTTCTGCAATTGCAGGATTCACTGTATCGCCTTTGAAATCATCAGCTGGAAGCTTCTTGATTCTTTCAAGAGGAGTTCTCTCCTCTCTTCTTTCTATGTGAGGTACTACAGGAACTTGAGGGATTTGTATGTTTCGTAGTACTTGTGTGATTACTTCAGTAGTCATATGCTGAAGTAAAGCAGCTTGTGCCGGAGTAGGTTGTTCAGGAAAGCCATGAACTGGTGGTGGTTCATGTCTTTGTTCATCCCCTTGTCTAATACGGACCGTACTCTCAGCATCCTCTTCCTCACTCTGGTTGTGACTACTACTAGCCATTCTTATTCCTGAAAATTGGACCAAAGTGGATCAATTAACTAACATAAAATATTTATATCCTAAATGGCATGTACATACTAGTCCTAGAATCGCCTAAACCTCAGCTCTGATACCAACAAATGTAACGCCCCCCTCCTCTAGGGAGCGCCACGGTAACAATAATCACCCAATAAATAACTCTACTCCACTATATAGAGTTCAATACTTATAGATTTCAATATGTACAAATACCAATATAATGTTTTAACTCCAAATTATTCTCCAAATATTTCTCAATGTCACTTTACATTTCTCACTCTCTAGTACATGTCATTATTCTACAAACCATAATATTACATTAAAATATAAATCCACCTCGAGTCTTTCCTTATTTGCTCTTTAAGCCGATCCACCTGTACCACTTTGGTCCAAGCTATCTACAAGTTCTCCACCTACGCGTAGAAAATCAACTACACGCTAAGTAATTTGCTTAGTGGTGTCCATAAAAAAATATATATAACAACTTTGAATATTTTTAATACTTTAAAATAGAAACCAAGATTTTTCATTAGTCAAAAACAAATTAACCAACTTTATGGAACTAAATCACAAAACTTATATAGTAATCCTTTCAAAGTACAATCAAATTTGTACCCAATTTCTCCAAACACTTTAACCACATATTGCCCAAAGTAAACAAGTCCTGAATAACGGTAAAATGGATACGGGAGCGGACAAGCCCGAAGCCAAAGCTTCAAAATCAATATATCGGTCAAGCCCGAAGCCGAAGCTTCAAAAATCAATATATCGGTCAAGCCCGAAGCCGAAGCTTCAATATTAATATATATATATATATATATATATATATATATATATATATCATAATATCGGCCAAATCCCGAAGCCAAAGCTTCAATTGTTTGTACAGTACTGTACCCCCCTTTATTGGCGCCAATCTACCCTGACCCGTATTCTACTCGTTTAATAAGGGCAATAAATTAAAATAACATCTTAAAAATTCCAGTATAAACCATAAATCATAATTCAACATAACTTCAGTAATTAAGAATCCAAATCCCAAATTTTTAAGCATCAAACTCCAATTAAGACTCATTAAAATCAATATCATACTTTCCAGAATTTTTCCAGGTTTCGTAACCTGACTTCCCCTGCATTTTTCACTATGAAAACATCACCCAATCGAAGAACTTTCTTCTAAACATAATTAGCCACATGTCTGAGCTTTCCAAAACCACCAGAATCACAGAAATCCAAATTTTATAACCAAAGTTATGATCAAAATACTAAACAGTGTACCAAGCTGAGATTTTCCGAAAACAGATTTCGTGACTCAACTTCAAACGAAAATTTCACATTGAAAACGAACGAAATTCAATAAGGTTTCTTCTGAACATATGTTCCTTACTTTCTGTAGATATCAATAGAATCAAGAATTGTTCAAATCGGATTTATATAACGAGCGAAAACATTAAAACAAAACAGGTATATAATCTGGAAAATTTCCCGAAAAACCGAGAAATCGAAATTCGGGACACAAACCTTTTTCTATGCTCTTTCTAGCTCTCTTCTACCCCTTTTGCCTTTGATTTACTTCCAATAGCTTCCTCTACAACAACCATATATAATTATATCAAGATATTGCATAAATAAACTTCCTAATACCATAAATATGCTTAATCTACCATGAATTCTACTAATTAAGCTTTAATTTTACCAAAAATCACTCACCTCAAACTCGGGTTACTATTCATCCGAATCTTAATATCTGAAATCCTCCTCTTCTAGTCTTGATTGACTGAAATTGATGATGATAGAGGGCTTAAGGATCGATTTCTAACAAGAATTCGAAGTTGAATCGAAGAAATCGGAAGTTTTTGGATTATGAAAATTTTTGATTAAAGAGAGGAAGGATGGAGAAGAATGTTCAAATTATTAAACTTAATATGATAAAAAAAAATAATGAAAAAAAGGGGTCAAAAATAGCAAGCCACCTAAATTGGACTTTGAAAAAAATTGGTATTTGTAGGATTTGTTAGTTGGATTTTGTAGAAAATTAAAGTAAGTTGTTAAACCTAAATTTGAATTTTATAATAGATTGAATTATTGAGAAAATGATAGCATCATTGCAGAATTCATCAAATGCCTATATAAGGCAATGTAATTTGCTATTTTAAAGAGAGTAAGAGAGTGAAAAAATAATAAGAGTTTATGAGTGTATTGTAATAAAATTAGTGTGAATTACTCATTTTTATGTTTTGAGCATTTTTTTGCTTGATTATTTTCCTCTTCAATCCAACAAAGTGGTACCAGAGCCATTTCGTATCCAATCCTCTTCCCAAAAATCTCCGAGTAAAAAAGTCGAGTTTAAAGAGTTTCAGAAGCAGCCCAGAAAGTGTTGCAATAGGCTGTCAGAAGTGTTGCAAAAAAATTGCAGAAAGTGTCGCAGTTAGCATAAAGTGTCGCCAATACTCAAAAAAGTTGCAATAGCCTCTGTTCTTCCTTTCTGGAAAATTTTCAAGTTCATCTAAAATTGCAAGGAAATATTTTCCCTTGCTGTTCTCCTTGTAAAATCTGTCTGAAGTACCAAAAGTGTCGCAATAGAGTCAAAAGCGTTGCAACAACCCCTGTACTCTTTGAAACAAATTTTCTTTTACAAAAATGAATCCCAACGGTGTTTCCTTCGTTTTTCCTCAACTTACAAAAACCAATTACAAAAATTGGTGTATCAAGATGAAAGCCATTCTAGGATCCCAAGATGTTTGGGATATTGTTGAAAAAGGCTATGAAGTCCCAGCTGCAGATGCACAACTGTTGCAAGCCGAAAAGGACAGTTTGCATAAGAGTCGTCGTAATGACCAAAAGGCTCTTAGTATCATCCATCAAGGGTTAGATGATGTTATGTTTGAGAAGGTGGCAGAAGCGACCACTTCCAAGCAAGCTTGGGATATACTACGAGTTTCCCTTCAAGGAGAGGAGAAAGTACAAAAAGTTCGGCTCCAAATGTTGATAGGAGAGTTCGAGATGATGAAGATGAAGGAGACAGAAGTGATTGTAGATTACTCCTCACGATTAAAATCTGTCGCTAACCAAATGCGGCAATATGGAGAAAAGCTTGAAGAATCCAGGGTTGTTGAAAAACTTCTAAGGTCATTACTACCAAAGTTTGACTACGTAGTAGTGGCAATTGAAGAATCTCGGGATATAAGTAAAATGACCGTCGATGAAGTAGTTGGCTCATTACAAGCACGTGAGGAGAGACTAAACAGACAAAGAGAAGAGTCTGTAGAACAAGTCTTGGCAGCAAAGGTTTCAGTCAAAGGTGAAAGTAGCCAGGATTCTAGCCATTACGGACGAGGACGTGGTAGAGGCCGTGGAGGAAATGGAAGAGGAAGAGGACGTGGTAGAAATCAACCATTCGGTAGAGGTGAAAATAATAATGGAGATAATCAATCCATACGAGGCAGAGGTCGTGGTTATGGACGTGGACGAGGAAGAGGAAACTGGAGGCATAATGATGGACGTGACAAGTCCAATGTTCAATGCTACAATTGCTCCAGATATGGCCACTATGCAGCAGAATGTCGGAGCCCACCAAAGCAAACAGAGGAAACGGCGAACAACATTCAAGAAGAGGACTAACCAACATGGTATTACTAACCCGTGAAGGTGAATACAGTCAAGAAAACAACATATGGTATCTTGATAATGGTGCAAGTAACCATATGTGTGGAGAGAAGAAAATGTTCGTAGAGCTGGATCAGTCATTCAGTGCTAATGTTGTTTTTGGGGATTCCTCAAGAGTTCCTATTCAAGGAAAAGGAACTATTCTTATTCGTTTAAAGAATGGAGAGCACCAATTCATCAGCAATGTTTATTACGTTCCAAACATGAAAAGCAACATTTTAAGTTTGGGACAACTGCTGGAGAAAAATTACCAAATTCACATGGTGAACCGAAAGTTGGTGCTGTTAAACGAAAAGAAGGAGCTGCTAGCTAGTGTACCAATGTCAAAAAATAGAATGTTCACTCTCAACATCAAGACGGATGTAGCAAGATGCTTAAAAGCTTGCGTGAAAGAATCTGATTGGCTTTGGCATTTGAGATTCGGTCATCTCAATTTTGGAGGGTTGAAATTGCTAAGCCAGAAGAAGATGGTGCATGGTCTTCCGCTGATTAATAAACCCTATCAGCTTTGTGAAGGATGTCTTGTTGGAAAACATTCTAGAACTAGTTTTCCAAAAGAGTCTATGTCAAGAGCAAAGGCTCCCCTTGAGCTTATTCATGCCGATGTCTGTGGACCAATGACACTAGTATCATTGGGAGGCAACAAATATTTCTTGCTATTCATTGATGATTATAGCAGAAAGACGTGGGTTTATTTTCTGAAAGAGAAATCAGAAGTTTTTGAAGCATTTAAAAAGTTTAAAGCTATGGTGGAAAAAGAAAGTGGCTATTACATCAAAGCTTTAAGATCCGACAGAGGGGGAGAATTCACGTCAAATGAATTCAAAAGATTCTGCGAGCATCAAGGAATCCGTCATTTCTTATCAGTCCCGAGATCGCCTCAACAAAATGGTGTCGTTGAACGAAAGAATAGAACCGTGATGGATATGGTAAGGAGCATGTTAAAGAGCAAGAATTTGCCCAAAGAGTTGTGGGCAGAAGCTGTTGATTGTGCTGTCTACATCTTGAACCGATCTCCAACAACAAGTGTGTCGGATATGACACCCCAAGAAGCATAGAGTGGGAGAAAGCCTAATATCTCTCATTTTCGTGTTTTTGGGAGTGTTGCACATGTTCATGTTGCGGATGAAGAAAGGAGAAAGCTGGACAACAAAAGCAAAAAATACTTGTTCGTGGGATATTCAGAATTTTCAAAAGGTTATAAGATGTTTGATCCTGACACAAGGAAGACGATTATCAGTAGGGATGTGACTATTGACGAGGAAGCAATTTGGGAATGGAATAATGACAAGCAGAAGAATTATAGTTTTTATCCTTTCACCATGGATGAAAACAATGATCGAGATGTGGAGGAGTCAGGCAAAGCATCGACGTCATATAGTCCCATTCCAATTGCATCTCCAGGACACGATGATGATGAAAGTCAAAGTCCAAGAGAAAGACCTAGAAAATTTCGTCTTATTGAAGATCTTTATGATGCAACTAGAGAGCTCAATGAAGAATTGACTCTTTATTGTCATCTTATTGATAGTGAACCTATTGATGCTGAAGAAGCCATGAAAGATGAGAAATGGAGAAAAGCCATGGAGGAGGAGATCAATTCAATTGAGAAAAACAAGACGTGGGAGTTGACCAAACTTCCAGCTGACAAAAAGCCCATTGGAGTCAAATGGGTGTTCAAGGCAAAGAAGGATGCAAATGGAGAAATCGTTCGACATAAAGCGAGGCTAGTCGCAAAGGGATATAGTCAAAAACCCGGTATTGACTATGATGAAGTATTTGCACCAGTAGCAAGAATGGAGACTATCAGACTAGTGATCTCAGTCGCTGCCCAAAATGGATGGAAGATCCACCAAATGGATGTAAATTCAGCATTTTTGAATGGATACTTGGAGGAAGAGATCTATGTCCAACAACCACCTGGTTACATTGTCAAAGGTCATGAACGAAAAGTATTGAAGCTAAAGAAGGCGTTGTACGGACTTAAGCAAGCACCGAGAGCTTGGAACAGTCGCATCGACAAATACTTTTACGAGAATGGATTTATGAAGTGCCCACACGAATATGCCTTGTACGTGAAAGTGAAAGGTGGAGACATATTACTTGTTTGCTTATATGTGGACGATCTCATATTTACCGGAAACAATCCTCAAATGTTTAATGATTTCAAGAAAACGATGACTCGTGAATTCGAAATGACTGATATTGGCCTGATGTCGTACTATCTTGGCATTGAAGTGAAGCAAAGTGATGATGGAATTTTTATTTGTCAAAGTGGCTTCGCCAAAGAGATCTTGAGGAAATTTAAGATGGAAAATTGCAACCCTGTCAGCACTCCGGCCGAATGCAGTTTGAAATTGACTAAGGACGAAAATGGAGTCAGGGTGAACCCGACAATTTTTCGAAGTTTGATCGGGAGTCTCAGATACCTGACGTGCACAAGGCCAGATATTCTGTATGCAGTTGGACTAGTGAGTAGATACATGGAAGAACCGAAGGAGTCTCATTGGAATGCAGCAAAAAGAATACTCCGCTATGTTAAAGGTACAACTAATTTTGGATTGCATTATTCAAAATCTGACGAATTTAAATTAGTTGGCTATAGCGACAGTGATTGGGCTGGCGATAAAAATGACCGAAAAAGTACAAGCGGGTTTGTATTTTTTCTCGGTAACACGGCATTTACTTGGAGTTCAAAGAAGCAACCTATAGTGACGTTGTCAACATGTGAAGCTGAATATGTTGCTGCAACATCAAGTGTGTGTCATGCAATATGGCTGAGAAGACTATTAACGGAACTTCAAATGACACAACATGATCCAACGAATATTTTTGTCGATAACAAATCGGCATTGGCATTGGCGAAAAATCCTGTCTTCCATGATAGAAGCAAACACATCGATACAAGGTATCATTTCATTCGAGAGTGCATTGAGCAGAAGGAAGTTACATTGAAGTATGTCAAAACACAAGATCAGATAGCGGACATCTTTACAAAGCCATTGAAGTATAACGTGTTCAATCAATTGCGAGCGTTATTGGGAATAACGGATAATTAAGTTTACGGGGGAATGTTCAAATTATTAAACTTAATATGATAAAAAAAATAATGAAAAAAAGGGGTCAAAAATAGCAAGCCACCTAAATTGGACTTTGAAAAAAATTGGTATTTGTAGGATTTGTTAGTTGGATTTTGTAGAAAATTAAAGTAAGTTGTTAAACCTAAATTTGAATTTTATAATAGATTGAATTATTGAGAAAATGATAGCATCATTGCAGAATTCATCAAATGCCTATATAAGGCAATGTAATTTGCTATTTTAAAGAGAGTAAGAGAGTGAAAAAATAATAAGAGTTTATGAGTGTATTGTAATAAAATTAGTGTGAATTACTCATTTTTATGTTTTGAGCATTTTTTTGCTTGATTATTTTCCTCTTCAATCCAACAAAGAAAATGAAGAAATGAGATAAGGAAATGAAGATGCAGCAATGTATTTGTGTTTCTTCTTTTTTTTTTTTTTTCAATTTCCAATATTACCCTAGGACAAATAATTAAATGTTCAATTCATCCTTCTTACTATAATTAGCTCTTATTTCCTCATGCCTTATATCCAATAACAACAATAACAATAAAAATAATTTCTATGATATTTTTAATACCATAGTAATTTATTATAAGCAAATTTTGGAAATTTTGGTTCGTTACATTGTGGGTTTTGTTTAACTGTAACTCCAAGATATTATTGAATTGATTTACGATTCTATGGTGGAAAGTATGTTGAGGGAACTTGTCAAGGCAGCAACTTCAGCCTAGAAAGTTAGAATTTTTAAATTTGTTTATTTTAATGGAAGATTTCTAGCTGATGATTCTGCTACTTTTCTATTGACTGTTGTTTATGAACATCCATTTGACGGGTTTCATGTTGTATGATTTCAGATTTTTTTTCCAAATATCTTGTTTTATTTGTAGAAAATTTGAGATTTTAGTTTGTTTGAATTGTGATACCCCTTTTGAAATCAATTCCTACCGCCTTAAGAGCAACCGCAAGACCTCGAACCCCAAGACCTGGCCTTCGTATGTAAGTAATTTTGTTAAATAGAATCTCTCTGCCTATTGATAGTACTTAGATTGGGTTGCTATGGCATGTTGTTATTAGTGGTTCTTTAGATTAGCTCTGTAGTTAAAAGAAGAATGATTAAATTGTTAGTTTTCTGATGTGCTTGTACTAGATTGCAGTTAAATACACAAATAGTTTGAATGAACAAATTGTTTTCTTTTCCGGCTTATAGAGAGCGTGAGATCAAATAGATATATTATCTGTTATGCTTTTTCTAATTGTGTTTAACACAGGTAAATGTCTTACATTAAGTTGTTTCATCCTAATTTTGATTTGGCATGAGAGGTTTATCGGAATCTGAAATAACTTTGCTGAAGGAGGTATATTTTGTGTAATGTATATTTAAGCCCATTCTTTTTGAATTTTACTTTATATGAAAATTAATTATAATTTATCATTTACAATAGATTTAATTAATTTAGATAAATTTTCTTGTTTGATGGAACTCTTTGGAGATTTATTTGCGTTGCTATTATACGTTCACACCATTTCCAATATTCATATAGCTGGCTCTACAATTATGACGTTTAATCTTCTTAATGGTGTTTGAAAATCAGAGTTAGCAGGGAAAAATTCTTCACGCAGGAAGCATTATTGATAGTGCTCTCGGTACATATGAGCACCCGGATGCATATGTTTTTTCCTTTCTTTGAAAGGCTTACAGTTAGAATTTATCTATATCATTTCTCTTTATATATGTAAATGTTCTGAATAAATTTGCAGAACTTGAAAAGCTTAAGAGACCTTTGTACGAAAAGCTTAAGAGAACTTAGTATTAGTTAATAACTAGCATAGGATAGCTCCCTTCAATCCAAATTATATGAATTATGAATATGCAAAAAAAAGAGGTAATTAATGTTATCAAATGTTGCGCATTACGGACGGTTCTTAGAAAGAACCGTCCGCACTGCTCCTATTAATATTGTCAAATGTTGAGCATTACGGACAGTTCTTTCTAAGAACCATCCGTAATGCTCCTTATTTCGGATGGTTCAAAACCGTCTGTAATAAGGCCTGGTCAATCGAGTCGCGGGCTTTGCGAACGGTTTAAAACCGTCCGAAAAAGCCCAAAATAACCGTCCTAAAAGCCCAATTTTGTACTAGTGTTAGAACGTACAATAAATTAAGTTTGAATATTTATCTCTTAGTGTTTCAGGAAAAATGGAGCCACTCACTAATCTTGGAGTTTCAGTAGCAACTGAAGTTTCATCCTCTTTTCCATCCAAAATAAGAAAACATGCTGGCTACCTAATTAAATTCAAGGACAATCTCAACAACCTAAGAGCAGCCGGAGATGAGCTAGATGCGATGATAACTGACTCAAGGCAGTTCTGTTGGATATGATGTATGCCCTTAAGGCAATTAGGGCGATATATCTTAATTATGTAATAGTACGAATAATTTGTTTAATCAATAAAGGCATTTGTTCTTTTGTTTATATCAATGTATTTTTATACATATATATTATAGCTGGTTAAAATATATTCATTGATGTATGTATACAAAAGTCCTTGACATATCATAGCATGAAGTCAGAGAAATTATAGTTGGACTATATTTGGTGGAACCTACTTCATGTGCAATTATGATTATGTCTAAACTATCCCTAGTCACAGTGTCATCAAGAAAGGATATTGATGAAACGGAAAGACTAGCATGTGGTCAACTTTCTTGGAAAGGGTCCAAGCAGTTAATCTCCTAAATACTGAAGGTGGTGCCTTAAGCTTGACACATGGATATATCTGGGAGATATATTGGAGACCGCAGCAAGATAAACACTTGGTATAAATATCAATGTGTTAGTGTTTATCTTCATGCAATAAGCTTTGCGAATGTCCTCATACTTAAGATGCTAGTTGCCTTGTGTGGTACTATTGCTATACTTTGGGTCATTGCTATGCACTCATTAATTTAGGATGCTACGGGTGATTACGGGTATAGTGATAACAACACGTTGGTAGACTGAGTAGTCGGAAAGAATCCATCGCTCCGGATATATTAAGGAGTTGTACCTGGCCACTTGTTGAAGTGATGATTGCCATAAACCTCTGATCAGAGTATGTGTTTGATAGAAATGGTTTCTAGTCAAACACACTATGGTAAAAGGCAATATACTTCGGTAACAAGTAAATAACTGGGATAGCTTGGAGCAACCTTGCTATTAGTGGGTTAACACTTTAACTGAACCCAATAAACCAGATGGTACTAATATTAAAGAATGGAAGGAATTTATCGCACTGGATAACTATTGCATTAACCGGGATTAAGTCATAAGCATAAATGACGTTCCAAGTAATGGGGGATGGTAGACCCTTGCTAGAGGCGTACTACAGTCGTTTAAGGTAATCGAGTTCTATTTACGGCCTAGAGCATCGAGCCAATGGTTCCATTAGAACAAGGGTTGGTTAAGCCTTAACAGCTCAATACTTCGGGATCCTATAAGGTCACACACATTGGACCTTCATCGGACCAAGTAAAGAACTAATAGATTTATTCTATTACAAGAATATAACATAAATAATAATTGGATTATTATTTGATTGGTTAAAATTGATTAAATCAATTTTTGATAGACCAAGGAATTTATTTTGACCGATAAACTAATTAATTAGAGTCATAAATAAATTATAATTGATTAGATCAATTTTGGTTGGACCAAGAAATTTATTTTGACTGATAACTAATTTATTAGAGTCAAAAATAAATATTTATTTGAAAGGATTTAAAGGGGATTTTGTATTGACGAGTTAAAACCGAAAAGTATAAAATATTTTGTACAATATTCGGTTGCGCGAAATACACCAAAAGGTGCACGAACATTGCTGGGCAGTGTTCGGTGGCCCATATTCATAGGCTGCACAAAGGCAGCCCATGAATGCCACATGCAGCACGTGCATGTGGCATGTGTGTGGGATGGGAGTTTTACTCCCATCCCACATCGTTAATTGGGGAGCAAATTTTTGCTCCCCAAGCCTATATATAGGCTATCCCTTCTCCTTTCAAAATGTACCAAGCTCAAAGCATAAATCCTAAGCGAGATAATTAATCTCTCGGGTACTTGAGCAAGTTATTTTTGTGGAGCCTGAATTTATTCGGGCACCGCTAGTTTATATTTTTGGGTGAGGCTTCTAGAGTGGTCTAGCAACTACTCGAGGCTTCTTAGTTCTTCCTCCTGGGGAGGTTTTGGTTGGTGGGGTTCGTGTGGATACTGATAGAGGCTATCCTACGACTGGAAGCTTGTGCAAGAAGGTCCTGTGAAAGCACGCTTCAACTAGTAAGTTTTTTTTCTTTCTCTTTTAATTATTAAGTCTTTTTCTTTAAGTGTTTTTAGACTTAATAATTATGCTTAGGTTATTTTTGCATGCTTAGTTTATTTTATGCTTAGGTTATAACTTAGAGTTATAACATGCTTAGTATAAAATAAATATGCTAGGATATAATTTGGAATTATGGTATGCCTAGTCCTTTAGCATGCTAACCTAGGTAGAGAATTATTTAGTTAAGGCTTTATTTAATTTATATGCAATTAATAGGAGTTCCTGGGACAGGGATAAAATTTTGAATTTCCGTCATGCCTCTTATGCATGTTCAATTTGACTGTCAGTTCCCAACAGTGGTATCAGAGCCTGCCTATTTAGTGCATAATTAAGTTAGAAGCAAACTAAATATTATTTTCTAAATGAAATGATTTGTTTATTTAATTGTTTGGAACAATATATATAAACTTCTGTCTTTCATTTCAAGGTTAGAAATTAGTTATGAATAATTTTGAATAAGCTTGCTCAACTTACTCAAATTATACAAGTGTCAATAATTTATTTAAATTACATGGGTTATAGATGCTCCCAATTTACATAAATTGGAAGAACGAAATTTATTAGTTCAAGAGAATCCATTGGTCTTCAAGTTTGTGCCCGTATTTGTTCTGGCTAAGGATTGGACTTGGTGTCTACTCCTCATAGGGCACCTCTCCTACCTGGGAACCTATATCGGTGCAATTTGAATTGACCAATCGGGGATTAATATGAACTAATTTATTTCTAGTATATAAGATGGTGCTTATATGTGTTTCTATAACGAAGTAAAAAATTAAAATTATTGAATAAAAGCTTAAAGAAAATGCAATATAAATATAACAAATTAAAGCGTTAATTATTTTGCATATAATCTAGGTTGATGGAATAATTATAATAAAGAGCTGAACCCACCTAAGGTTAGACCTTATAAATTAATTCTAAAATTCCCTGAATTAATACAAGTAATTATAATTTTGTCCATCTGATAAAATCCTAGATTGGGTGAGACGTTTAACACCAATAAAATCCCAAAGTAAATATATTAAGGCAAGTTATAGTCTTCCTTACTCAAATTTATAATACGGTCTTTTTGGGCTATCAAAGTGCTACGCAAAGCGTTCCTTCTAGTCCACATTGATTGGTTGTAAAGTTTGAGATAGGGTCTGCCTTAACAGAGCTGGGGTAGTCCACCATAAAATTGGGGGCTAGGCCCAGATCTGAGACATATTCAAGGAGATGCTAATATAAGAGCACACGTCCCTTGGGATTAGGGAACTTGAATGAATTAGCAATTGCATGCGATGCAAATGGAATTGGATTCCAACTATGACTGACTATTATGACTTGACTCATAAAATTGGGGGTTGTAGTAGACTAGTTATAGATGCTACCTACTAGGAAATTTAGCTGGGCTAAAATTCACGAATTCAATAGAATGGGCTATTGTAAATTTCGAAGAAAATAGTAGGAAAATGTATTTAATTAAAAGTCCTCATATTAAATACATGTACTTAAACTAATATCTAAACACTTTTCTTTTCTTATGTCTTAGGTTGAAAATGGCTTCCAATTTTAATCTCCGTATGTTACTTGACACCAAATTGAATGGCTCGAACTTTTCTGATTGGTTCCGAGCAGTGAGAATAGTTCTCAGATCTGAGGGAATTGCCTATGTCCTAAGTGAAATTTTCCCTGTAGAACCTGATGTTGAGGATCATGTGGAACATGATGCCTGGTTAAAGCACAGGAAAGATCGTGAGACTGCCATGTGTATTATGTTGGGGTCCATGAATTCTGAGCTTCAGAAACAACATGAGAACATGCCCTTGGAGGATATGGTTCTCCATCTTGAAGAACTCTTTTCGGAGAGGGAGAGGACAGAGAGGTATGAGACCTCTAAGCTCCTTTTCGGGACCAAGATGCAGGCTGGCACCTCTGCCTCTCAGCATGTACTGAAACTCTTGGGATACCTTGAGAAGCTGAATCGATTGGGATTCGAGATGAATCATGACTTGAGCATTGACCTTGTGTTGATGTCCTTGACAGATAGTTACTCAAATTTCGTAACTAACTATTACATGAACAGGATTAATTCAACTATCCCTGAATTAATTAACATGCTGAAAACAGTAGAACCTCAGATCAAGAAAGATCAGAAACCTCTACTGTTGGTTGAAAAAGGCAAGGCTTCTAAGAAAAAGAAGCAGGCACTGGGTGCCAAGAAAAGAATCAGTAAGAAGAAGAATGAAAAGAAGGCATCTAAGTATGTCTGCTTCCAATGTGGGAAACCGGGACATTGGAAGAGGGATTGCAAAGCTCCTGCTTCTGAGCATTTGAAGAAGAAGCCTACAGAGGCATCTACTTCAGGTATATTTGTAATTGAAAACTTTGCTACTTTTCCGCAAGAATCCACTTGGGTATTAGATACTGGTTGTGGTTCTCATATCTGTACTTCTGTGCAGGGACTAAGGAACTGTAGAAAACTTGCAAAAGGGGAGATGGACCTACGTGTGGGAAATGGAGCCAGAGTTGCTGCATTAGCCGTAGGGAGCTTTAGTCTTGTTTTGCCAAGTGGACTTGTTTTAGTTTTGAATAATTGTTATTACATTCCAAGTGTTACTAAGAATATTGTATCTGTTGCGTGTTTAGCAACAGAGGGATTTGAAATTTTATTTTCGAATAATAATTGTCAGATTCGTTTGAATAATATTCTTTATGGTTATGGAATGTTGAAAGGTGGCATTTATATTCTTGATACTAAAACAGAAGTTTTCAATATAAACAATGTGAAGAAAGTTAAATTAGATAATGAGAATTCCTTTTACTTATGGCATTGCCGTTTAGGCCACATAAACAAAGATCGCTTAACCAAGTTGCATAAGCGTGGAGACTTGGGCTCTATAGACTTAGAGTCTTATGGTGATTGCGAACCTTGTTTAAAAGGAAAAATGACAAAGTTACCCTTTAAAGGAAAGGGTGAACGAGCCACGAGTACATTGGAACTTATACACACTGATGTGTGTGGTCCAATGAGTGTTCAGGCACTAGGAGGATACTCCTACTTCATAACCTTTATTGATGATTACTCACGATACGGTTATTTGTACTTGATGAAGCACAAGTCTGAAAGTTTTGAAAAATTCAAACTATTCAGAGCTGAAGTAGAGAAACAGCTTGAGAAAAGTATTAAAACACTTCGATCGGATCGAGGTGGAGAATACTTAAGTCAGGAGTTTCAGGATTATCTAAAGGAAAATGGGATAGTTCCCCAGTGGACCCCTCCTTATACACCCCAACATAATGGAGTGTCAGAAAGGAGGAATCGGACTTTATTAGATATGGTCAGGTCCATGATGAGCCATGCAGTTCTTAGTAAATCCTTTTGGGGATATGCACTTGAGAGCGCGGTTTATATCTTAAACAGAGTGCCCTCTAAATCAGTTGATTTTACACCTTATGAAAGATGGTGTAACAAAAAGCCATCTCTAAATCACTTAAGAGTATGGGGTTGTCCTACTATGGTGAAGAGGATAGCGTCAGATAAGCTAAATGCCAAGGCTGACAAATGTATGTTCATTGGATATCCAAAGGAAACAATTGGATATCTGTTTTACCAACCCGAAGCACAAAAGGTATTTGTGTCTCGGAATGCTCACTTTTTGGAAAAGGAACACTTACTTGAAAAGGTCAGTGGGAGCAATATTGAACTGGAAGTTCAACAGGAAGAAATAGACGATCAACTGATTGACCCCGTTCTAGATACACAAGAGAGTGTGATCCAAGAACAAACTGTTGAAACACAATCATTGCGAAGATCAAGTCGTGTTCATAAGGGTCCCAAGAGATATGGGTTTATTATCACTAATGATAAGGAACTATATCTTATGGAGGATGATGAACCAAGGACATATGATGAGGCAATAAAAAGCTCAGATTCTGATAAATGGCAAAAGGCCATGAAATCAGAAATGGATTCCATGTACGAGAACCAAGTTTGGAATTTGGTTGATGCACCGCAAGAGGTTAGACCAATTGGGTGCAAATGGGTCTTCAAGAAGAAGATAGACATGGATGGTAATGTAATTACCTATAAAGCAAGGTTGGTTGCGAAAGGTTATAGTCAACGGGAAGGTATTGACTATGATGAAACCTTCTCACCGGTAGCCATGCTCAAATCCATAAGGATACTCCTCGCCATTGCTGCTCATTACGATTATGAGATCTGGCAGATGGACGTAAAAACAGCATTCCTGAATGGGGATTTAGACCGGGATGTGTATATGACACAACCTGAGGGTTTTACATCTCAGAATGGATCGAAGGTATGCAAGCTACAAAGATCCATTTATGGACTTAAGCAGGCATCAAGGAGTTGGAATATAAGGTTTGATCAGACAATTCGGGAACTGGATTTCTGCCCAAATGCAAATGAGCCTTGTGTTTACAAGAAGGTTAGTGGGAGTGCAGTCGTTTTTCTAGTATTGTATGTTGATGACATTCTGCTAATAGGAAATGACATTTCTCTTCTTCAAAATGTTAAAGTATGGTTGTCAAGAAAGTTCTCCATGAAAGACCTTGGTGAAGCAGCATTTATACTAGGTATAAAGATCTACAGGGATAGATCCAAGAGGCTGTTAGGTCTTTCTCAAAGTACATATATAGACAAGGTGTTAAATAGGTTCAACCTTGAGCATTCTAAGAAAGGTTATCTCCCAATGACAAAGGGGATTAACCTATCTAAAGCTGAGTGTCCGAAGACAGCTCAAGAGAGAATGCGCATGAAGGATATACCCTATGCATCCGCGATAGGATCCATCATGTATGCTATGATATGTACTAGGCAGGATGTCTCTCAGGCTTTGAGCTTTACGAGCAGATATCAGTCAGATCCAGGTGAAAAACACTGGATGGCCGTCAAGGCAATCCTTAAGTACTTGAGAAGGACTAAGGATGAGTTCTTGATTTATGGAGAAGGTGATCTCACTATCAAAGGTTACACTGACGCAAGCTTTCAATCTGACAAGGATGACTTTAAGTCTCAGTCAGGTTTTGTGTATGTGTTAAATGGAGGGGCAGTATGCTGGAAGAGTTCCAAGCAAGAAACTACTGCTGATTCAACCACGGAATCTGAATACATTGCTGCATGCGAAGCAGCAAAAGAAGCTGTCTGGTTAAAGGGATTTATTGGTGATCTCGGTGTGGTGCCTGAGGCTATTGATCCAATTACTTTATATTGTGATAACAATGGTGCCATAGCTCAGGCAAAGGAACCACGGTCTCATCAGAAAAACAGACATGTATCCAGAAAGTATCATATAATCAGGGAGATTGTTGATGCTAAGATAATAAGATTAGAATATGTACCCACTGATCAGAACCTCGCGGATGGTCTGACAAAGCCATTGACTCAAGTCAAACATGACCAGCATGTTAAAGCATATGGATTAAAACATATGGCTAATTGGCCTTAGTGCAAGTGGGAGTTTGTTGGATATGATGTATGCCCTTAAGGCAATTAGGGCGATATATCTTAATTATGTAATAGTACGAATAATTTGTTTAATCAATAAAGGCATTTGTTCTTTTGTTTATATCAATGTATTTTTATACATATATATTATAGCTGGTTAAAATATATTCATTGATGTATGTATACAAAAGTCCTTGACATATCATAGCATGAAGTCAGAGAAATTATAGTTGGACTATATTTGGTGGAACCTACTTCATGTGCAATTATGATTATGTCTAAACTATCCCTAGTCACAGTGTCATCAAGAAAGGATATTGATGAAACGGAAAGACTAGCATGTGGTCAACTTTCTTGGAAAGGGTCCAAGCAGTTAATCTCCTAAATACTGAAGGTGGTGCCTTAAGCTTGACACATGGATATATCTGGGAGATATATTGGAGACCGCAGCAAGATAAACACTTGGTATAAATATCAATGTGTTAGTGTTTATCTTCATGCAATAAGCTTTGCGAATGTCCTCATACTTAAGATGCTAGTTGCCTTGTGTGGTACTATTGCTATACTTTGGGTCATTGCTATGCACTCATTAATTTAGGATGCTACGGGTGATTACGGGTATAGTGATAACAACACGTTGGTAGACTGAGTAGTCGGAAAGAATCCATCGTTCCGGATATATTAAGGAGTTGTACCTGGCCACTTGTTGAAGTGATGATTGCCATAAACCTCTGATCAGAGTATGTGTTTGATAGAAATGGTTTCTAGTCAAACACACTATGGTAAAAGGCAATATACTTCGGTAACAAGTAAATAACTGGGATAGCTTGGAGCAACCTTGCTATTAGTGGGTTAACACTTTAACTGAACCCAATAAACCAGATGGTACTAATATTAAAGAATGGAAGGAATTTATCGCACTGGATAACTATTGCATTAACCGGGATTAAGTCATAAGCATAAATGACGTTCCAAGTAATGGGGGATGGTAGACCCTTGCTAGAGGCGTACTACAGTCGTTTAAGGTAATCGAGTTCTATTTACGGTCTAGAGCATCGAGCCAATGGTTCCATTAGAACAAGGGTTGGTTAAGCCTTAACAGCTCAATACTTCGGGATCCTATAAGGTCACACACATTGGACCTTCATCGGACCAAGTAAAGAACTAATAGATTTATTCTATTACAAGAATATAACATAAATAATAATTGGATTATTATTTGATTGGTTAAAATTGATTAAATCAATTTTTGATAGACCAAGGAATTTATTTTGACCGATAAACTAATTAATTAGAGTCATAAATAAATTATAATTGATTAGATCAATTTTGGTTGGACCAAGAAATTTATTTTGACTGATAACTAATTTATTAGAGTCAAAAATAAATATTTATTTGAAAGGATTTAAAGGGGATTTTGTATTGACGAGTTAAAACCGAAAAGTATAAAATATTTTGTACAATATTCGGTTGCGCGAAATACACCAAAAGGTGCACGAACATTGCTGGGCAGTGTTCGGTGGCCCATATTCATGGGCTGCACAAAGGCAGCCCATGAATGCCACATGCAGCACGTGCATGTGGCATGTGTGTGGGATGGGAGTTTTACTCCCATCCCACATCGTTAATTGGGGAGCAAATTTTTGCTCCCCAAGCCTATATATAGGCTATCCCTTCTCCTTTCAAAATGTACCAAGCTCAAAGCATAAATCCTAAGCGAGATAATTAATCTCTCGGGTACTTGAGCAAGTTATTTTTGTGGAGCCTGAATTTATTCGGGCACCGCTAGTTTATATTTTTGGGTGAGGCTTCTAGAGTGGTCTAGCAACTACTCGAGGCTTCTTAGTTCTTCCTCCTGGGGAGGTTTTGGTTGGTGGGGTTCGTGTGGATACTGATAGAGGCTATCCTACGACTGGAAGCTTGTGCAAGAAGGTCCTGTGAAAGCACGCTTCAACTAGTAAGTTTTTTTTCTTTCTCTTTTAATTATTAAGGCTTTTTCTTTAAGTGTTTTTAGACTTAATAATTATGCTTAGGTTATTTTTGCATGCTTAGTTTATTTTATGCTTAGGTTATAACTTAGAGTTATAACATGCTTAGTATAAAATAAATATGCTAGGATATAATTTGGAATTATGGTATGCCTAGTCCTTTAGCATGCTAACCTAGGTAGAGAATTATTTAGTTAAGGCTTTATTTAATTTATATGCAATTAATAGGAGTTCCTGGGACAGGGATAAAATTTTGAATTTCCGTCATGCCTCTTATGCATGTTCAATTTGACTGTCAGTTCCCAACAAGTTCTTGGTTGATGCCAATAACAAAATGAAAGAAGCTAGCGCCACACTACACTTTGGGGAGCTAAAGCAGATGAGCTTCATAAAAATGCTCAAGAGATATTGTCTGGGAGTAACATATCATGTCTCAATTTGTGGTCGTGTTATTCATTAAGTAAGCACGCGTGGGAATTGACTCAAGAGATTAAGGAACATGTCCAAAAGGCACCTGATTTTGGTACAACGTTCGATAATCCAGAACCAGAGTTAGGAGCTATGTTCAACCTCAAATGTTTTGTGGAATTTGAATTGAGAGTAAGAATTTTGAATGGAGTCTTAGATGCATTAAAGGATGAGGAGGTGAGCATGTGCAGTATGTATGGCATGGGAGGGACGGGTAAAACCACGTTAGCGAAGAAGCTTATTCAAAGAGTTGAAGGGGATCATTTATTTGATAAGGTTGCAATGGTAACGGTATCGCAAATCCCTAAATTGGAGGCAATTCAGAAAGAGATCATAGAACAATTGAGGCTCAAAATGGATAAAGGAACTATAATAAACAAGAGCGAAAAATTTGAATTCTTGGCTTGCCAATAGCAATACGCTTATGGTACTGGATGATGTTTGGTGGCAATTGAGTGATGAAGATTTTGAAAATGTTGGAATTCCTTTGGGGAATAAAAGGTGTAAAATTGTTGTCACTTCAAGAAACGAAGAGGAGTGCAGAAAAATGGGGAGCCGAAGGAACTTTCCTATCATTGTGTTAGAGCATGAAGAAGCTTGAGATTTATTCAAGCTAAATGCAGGAAAATGTGTTGAAGATTTGAATAAAAAAGACACGGCCAGGAATATTGCAGATGAATGCAATGGATTACCTATTGCCATTGTAACTATTGCTACCGCACTAAAAGACAACCCAACTGGTGTGTGGAATGATTCTCTTCGACAACTAAAAAATTCAAACCTCCAAAGGATCTCAGGAATGGATAAAGTGTATTCTCGGATCAGATTAAGTTATGATCTTCTGAAAGATAAGGAAGCACAATCATGTTTTCTTCTTTGTTGTTTGTTTCCTGAAGATTCTGATGTTTCGGCCGAAACTCCTGTCTTCTTCGGGAAGGGTCTAGAGTTATTTGAAAATGTGGAGAGCATTAGTGAGGCAAGAGATAGAGTTGAAGCAATCATCCATAAACTAAGGAAATCATATTTACTCCTTGATGGAGAACGAGAAGGGTGTGTTAAAATGCACGATATTATGCGTGATTTTGCTATCTCAATTTCCTCTTGTTCGTATCTAGTAAGACACGGTAAAGAAATGACAAAGTGGCCAGAGACATGTATGTATGAAAATTTCAGTGCAATCTCACTTGCATTTGAGAAAGTTAAGGAGCACCCTTTCGGTTTAAAATGTCCAAAGCTTCAACTACTAATCCTTAGTTTTGGAGATGACTCAACTGAGCTCCCATTTGGCTTTTTTGAGAGAATGAAAGAGCTTAAAGTTCTTATCTTGCGAGTCCCATCGGTATTGCTAACGCTTAGTAAGCTAAAAGAACTTAGAACTTTGATTATCGACGAGAAGTCATATGACGTGGAAGAAAGAGTGCCACCTAATATTGGAGATCTTCTCGGTCATGGTGATCTTAAAAATCTAGAAATTTTAGCAGTATCTACTTTATGGAGACCAGGGAATGATTTTCCCGTGGAGATAGGACTATTGTGCAATCTGAGGTTTCTTGAAGTCTCTGAGATACAATTCAAATATATGCCACCAGGTGTATTGTCGAAGCTTATGAAACAAGAAGAGTTGATACTGCCATTACGGTTCAGGAGTTGGGGTTGCAAAGAAGAAGATGGAGAAAGAGTCATTGCGAGCCTTGATGAGGTTGAATCGCTTCAGCTAACCAGATTAAATATCAGTGTCAGAGAAGGTTCAAGTTTCAAAGAAAAGTTTGTTGAGAAGCTAGAGAGATTCAAGCTCTTCGTTGGGAAAACTGATTTTGCTACTAATTACGAACATCTGAATGCAGCATTGGGTGTTTCTGATGCAGATGAAAGCATAGTTACAACGAATGCGATTATTTCTTTGCTCAAGAAATCAGAATTCTTGGGTTTGAAGAATGTGAGGAATTTGAAGAATCTTATGTTCATGCCTCGGTCACTACAATTAAAGAAGATAGATATTCAAAAATGTGTAGAAATGGACTGCCTTATTACTACAACTATGCAAGCACCTTGCTTCAACAATTTGACTGGCATTCAAATATTCTTCTGCGATAAGTTGAAATATGGGTTTCCACTATTCGTGGCTACACAACTGAGACAAGTACAAAGTATAGTGATACGTAATTGTAGTGAACTGGAGGAAATTTTCTCCAAAGTCCTTGATGAGGATGGAAACCAGGTTAATTAACTAATTTGAAGATCTATAATACAACAATAAAAAAAGAAGTATTTTGAAAACTAATTGTTTGCAATTGTTGACAGATTGTGGAAGAAAATGTTCACCAAGATGATGTTGCAAGAGGGAGGAAAGTTATGTTTCCTCAGCTAAAAGCATTGGATCTTGGATATAATCCAAAGCTTCGAGTTTTCTACGGTGGAAATGAAGCAATCGAATTGCCTTCCGTTGAAAAAATAACAATTTGGAATTGCTGTAACATGGAAGCTTTCTCTTGCGGCTATGTCAATACTCCGAAACTTAAGTATGTATGTGTAAATGCCTTCTACCCCAAGGATGGTTTGGAGGATCTTAATGCAATATTCAAGCCCGACCCATGAACATCGGGCTTGAGCGGGTCAGTTGGGTATGGCTCGTGAAACTGCACAAAGAGGATATGCTGAATTACGAAATAATTAGCCGCTGAAAATAAATGATGGGCTACACACTCAATAACATTAATATCGAACAACAACGTAGAAGAATTTGTTTCGAGACAATATGATAGTGATGTATAACAATGACTTTTGAGTACTCTCTAAACAAGTTTTTTTAGAGAAGAAATTGTTTCGAGACAATATCTATTGTTTTTTGTAATGTTTCCTCTTAGTCTTATAGGAGGCGTTTTTTTATTTTTATTTTTGGCATAACCACTCGTTAATTCTTTCTATTCAAATGCAGGGTATGGAAGAGGAAAACAAGTTAGAGACGGGTTGTTTCATTTCAAAACGTTTTATTTTTACGTTAATTTGTGCTAAATTGTTAGCTACTTCTATTATGTATAGCAAGAAACTATAGAATATGTTTGTAACGTTGCGTCGTATATGGACTACTATTGGTTTCAAGATAAAATATGTCTATATAATCCAAGTTGTTTGCCAATATATATATTTAGACTCCTTTATACAACATAAGTATTGATTTGAGTGAGAGTTGTCCCCAATGAGCCAAGACCCGGGCGGCGGAATCAGCAGCAAATTCATGGTAGAGCTGCTACGGAATTCAAAAAATTGGGATAATGTTGTGGGAGAAATTGTGAAAATGGAGAGAAAAGTATTCCCCAAACACGAATCTTTAGCTTCTTTACTTGGAGATTGACGGAGAAATCATTGGATATGTGATGTATACATGGCCCTCTTCATTGCTCGCTTCAATCACCAAGTTTGCAGGTTCATATCCTCTTGTTTTTAGCATGCCCGCAACCTCTTCGATTAAATGACTCTGAGAGTTCTTACTTGAATATTTGGGTTTATCTGTATCTTACCCTTAAATTCTGAAACAGTGAAGGAGAAATACAGAAGGCAAGGACATGGAGAGGCACTAATGAGGGCAGCAATGGACAAGTGTAGAAGTAGAAATGTGCAGAGAATATCGCTCCATTAGCCTTTACAGCAAGCTTGGTTTTCATGTTTTGGTACAAAGTTACTATTCTTTTCATAGAATTGCCAATGGAACGTATTTGAATTTCATTTTGGATTAATGGGAATTTCATGCTTTTGGCATTTAGCGTGTGTGTTTTGATAAGAATCGATTCTTTTCTGTTATTGCCATGAAAGGGTAAAAAAAGCTAATAAATATTCTGTACTTTCCTTTCTAAGGTCCTTACTTTTCCAATCTATATTCGTTTTCTCTAATACACTTAAAGAATTTTAAGGTTTGATTTTTGCCTTTGTAAACTATACATGTCTCATCACCCCGAGTTCGCCCCTCAACTTCTTTATTTGTACCATAGCTGCCATCCCCAATCTTTTAGTATTTTTCTCTTGCTGTACCTTCAAATCAATTTCGTTGAAAATTATACCGAAAATCCAAATTTCGAGTCGTCCATACATACATACAACTGCTTGGAATTCCAAAATCTTCATCACTTGATTGAAAGTGAGAAACTAAGGAATCAGTTAATGCTGAAACACTTTGGAACTTTGGTTTGTGTCTTCTCCAAGTCTAAAACTTTTACTTTTATTCAGATTTCGGGACTTTATCTGGTAATCAGCTTCATTTTCGTTTTCTGATAATAAATTTGAACACTGTTGGTTTTGCTAATTGTTTCAACCTTTCGGCAGGCGGAATCAAACTGAATGTGGAAATCAAAGCTGGAGTCTTTTGGATTAATCTCTATCGTGCAGTTGCATGCCAATAGCTCCTTGCGGGGTTTGAGACTCGAAGCCGAAAACTCTATGGTAGGAATAGTGAATTTAGCTAACCCTTAGATTAAGCTTGGTTTTTGAATCATCTAACTTGAGTTATTACTTTGAACAGCACATTGGTTGTTCTTACGGGAGCAGGCATGGTCTTTCAGGGAAGATAGATAACTAACGGTTAGAACCCATTGCTTTGGATTCCTTTTGCAGTATATAGTATATTACAGGGTTATTCTAGAATGACTTTGTTTTTTGTTTACCTATCATAATCACAATTGAGTAAATTTTACTTTGAAAAAAAGTAGAGTTACTATAACATTCACTATATATATATATAATGTCAATTGAGTGTAGTTCAATTGGTACACCACGCTACGAAAGTGATGGGAGGTCCTATGTTCAATACCTAGCCTCTTTAAAATTTCATTAATTTCAAAAAAAAAATACATAAACGGGGACGCCCGGGGGTCGTCCTCCAATTTTAATTTTAAAAATGAGTTCGTGATTCAGTTGAATATTAATATCCTAATTAGGTTGTTATACCCCAATAATAATGTCTACAACTCCAAACTCTATTTTAGTATATAATTTGAAGTTGATACACTGTTTATTCTCTAACTCTCACTTCAAATTTCACTCTAAACTTTAAAATCATAGTTATAAAAAGTAACATAAATATATATAAAAAAATAAAATAAATTTACTATTTTAAAAAGAGTATTAAAATTTATAAAAAAAGTAATTAAAGTATAAAGAATTAAAAAGAATTGAATGGTTGTTTGTCTTTCTTTTATTTTTCTGTATTTTTTCTTTTCTTTAATGATACAAGCCTAGGGGAGGGTTTTTAAATGCAGTGGGGTGTAAAACCTCCACTTGCCTTTTCCCTCTCACTGGGTAATTTTAATTAAAAAAATTTGGAAAAATAAAAAAATTATTTTGAAGTGGTCAAGAGTTCTACTTCAAATTTGAAGTGGCATTGTTCACACTTCCAAAATTGGAGCGTAGACTTTTTGTAATGAGGCTGGAGATGTTCTCAAGCACAAACTCTCACAATTTGAAAACTCATTTTATAATTGAATGTCTTTTTGTGCCTAACTAGTCTAACTTCAAAAACTCATTCTTAATTTCAAAACATGTAATAAGAAACAAGACACTCAACCGAAAACATAACCCAACAATTTTTATGTGGTAAACTCTTCGAAATGATGAAAATCACGAAACTTTTAACGGATTCAACCCTACTTCTCTTTCTGATTAATTGAGAAAAACCGACTCAATACAATCCTGAAACAATATCCAACCCACTGACAACAACCACAATATAAGAAAATACCAATCCAAGTGAGAAACACAAAAGGAAAAGAGAAACAAATTTCTCGCAATTCCGCCCCGGACGAAAATGCTCTCTAGAACTCCAATCGAAGATCCCAATGGTTAAAGCAAAGACACAGCGGTGAAATTTTTTTCACTCTTGCCCCTCTTCTTTCTCTTTTAATAATTTTGTGTTTCCCACTTTAAAACCTTCAATATGGAAACAAAACTACTTATACACAGCCTTAAAGCCCACTCCAACTATGCTTTTTGTACAATTTAAATATCACTTGTGACCGAAGTATGTTTCACGTCAATAAGTGTGAATTGATACAGACATTTGCTTCTTGCTTCTTATACAAGATGTTGTTGCGAGTATGCAAAGCAAAGACCATTTCGCATCATGTCAACATGACATGTCACAATAACTCATTTTACAAGTTTGGTTTTCATTCCAAAGAGCTTACAACATAGTTCAAGCTTTGTTTCAAGACACCACCTTCGTCAACATATCTACTCCATCCTTATTTGTGCGGACTTCATTCAATTTTAGTTCTTTCTCCTCAACAACATTTCGCAGCTACTGATATTGAGTGTCAATGTGCTATGGTATTCTTGCTAAAATTCTTAACGCTCTAATTGTCGCAGAATACTACATACTCATCTTGCTTCAAACCCTACTCTTAAAGAAACCTCTTTAGCCAAATTAGCTCTTTACATGCTTCCACAACTGCTAATGTTCTTCCTTAGTGATATAGAGTGGTATGTTAGAGATGTGTGGAGAATCTCACATCAACTATAAATAAGAGTTAATAGTAATATATAAGTGGAGTAGATTGGGCCTTAACATAAGCTAATTGGTTTTGTGTTAGATAAGTTCGACCCCACTTGTGTGCACATTCTAGCTATTAAGCTCAACACTCTGTAGGCCCACAAATTCTCTACATGATATCAAATTAAAGGAAGTTCAAATAGTCGAAAAGATCATGGGTTCATATTTAAAGCCTTGGTGGAGTTTGGGCTAGCAGAGAAGACTAGACCCGTTGATGACCTTGAGTCTCAAAGGAGATAGGCCAATGAATGTTTGGCAAGTGGCAACTAGTCCAGGCCTAGCTGCACTTGAGGGGGAGTGTTAGAGATGTGTGGAGAATCATACATCAGAAATAAACAAGAGTTAAGAGTAATATAAGTGGTGTAGATTGAGCCTTAACGCAAGCCAATCGATTTTGTGTTAGATGGGCTCAACCCCACTTATGTGCTCACTTTAGCTATCAAGCCCACGTATTGTCTACATGGTACACGCTTACGTAGTTTAGATTGCTAGTAAATGGCCCCTTGCAAGTGTAAACACAAAACTCGAGCTATCTACTATCAAGGTCATTAACCATGTTTGCATTCGTATAACCTTCACATCGATTCATTACCTCCAAAACACAAGATCAATTTGGAAGTGCCCTGCCAGTACCTGGTGCCAGGTATAATATAAATACTATGATTAGGTCTAACCTAATAGCTTAAACTTTTGGATGAGATGGTTCCATGACATCGTAGAGAATCCGTGGGCTTGGAGAATGCTGGGCTTGATACGCTGAGTGAGTGCGCAAATGGGATTGAGCCCATCTAACACAAAATCAATTGGCTTGTGTTAAGGCCCAATCTACACCACTTATATACCACTCTTTGTCAATGTTTGTTTCTCGTGTGGGATATCTCCAACACACCCCCTCCAGTGAAACTGGGCATGGACCAGATGCCACTTGCCAGACATTCCTTGGCCTATCTCTTTTGATGCTCAAGGTCATCAACGGGTCTAGTCTTCTACCACGTAGAGTATCCGTAGATTGGGAGAGTGTTGAGCTTGATAGGCTGAGTGAGTATGCAAATGGGATTAAGCTCATCTAACACAAAACCAATTGGCTCGTGCGAAGGCCCAATCTACACCACTTATATACCACTTTTCATCAATGTTTGTTTCCCATGTGAGATATCTCCAACTACCTAGAAATCCACTTCACTACCTCTTAGTAAATAATGTTCTTTCAAGTGTGATCTGATAGTGTTTTTATATGTAAAGGTTCAGTATGGTAAAAGATTCAATAGTGTTAAAAAGCATAAGAACATTCAATTTGAACAAACTAAAGAAAGATCCCTACAAACAAAGAATGACATATCTTCTTCCAAAGATCACTATTGGATCACTATTTGAACAACTTGTATTGTTATCGATAACTTTTTTGTATGTCAATGTCCTTTGGTTTATGAGGCGTGTAGTGTTGGAATTAAGAAAGTAAAGTAGAGAAAATATATATATGAAAATTGCTACTACTTTCTTATTCAATAAATAAAATGAACAATAGCCATTACATAGGCTTAGAAACACATAAGTAGTGGGATATGAAATCACCCACACTATATAGTAACTACCTAAAAGTGCTACTTTAAATTTGTGGAAAATCTATAAGAAAATTGTGTGTCAGGTAATTGATTATTAGTATATATGTATGAATTAAAACATAATAAATTTATTTTTCATGTCTTAGATTAGACAATAAGCTATGAAGCATGGACACCCCAAAACTTGGCGTGTCCGCATGTCGGACACGTATCGGACACCGACACTCTTCGGACACTCGTCGGACACGCGTCCGACACTCCAAATTTCAAATGGACACTCCACGTAGGATGGACACTTCTCGAACACATCCCGTACGCTCCACGTAGAAGTTACTGAATCTCATTTGTGGGAAATATGTGATAAAAATAGAAAAACTTGGTGGGGGTGGGTAATATGGCATTTAAATGCAACAATGTGGGCAAAAAAGTAAGGGGTCATACACTAGAGTTAAAGCACATTTGTTGCACATAACTGGTAAAGGTATTGACATGTGCGATAAAGTCACACGACATGGCATAGTAACTATTTTCGATTTGTTTTTTGGTTGTTTTCTAATTGATCAAATGACTATGGATGGTATGGATTTTATTATATATGAATATTTATATTTGACAATTTATTTTAGTTGCCGTGTCTCAGCCGTGTCCAAATGCGTATTTTTTTCAAATGGCCGTGTCTACGTGTCCGTATCCGTGTCGTGTCGAACACTCAAAACGTGTCCGTGCAACCTACACAATAAGCTCAGCGCTACTGGATAATTTGCTAATTGTGAGAATTTTATGTTGGTTTTCTTTAGTTATTTCCATATGCCTTTTTATTTTTCTTTTTTATTTGTATGTCTTTTTGTTCTTTTCAATAAAATTAGAGTTTCATTTAAAAAAAAGTGCTTTTTGAAATGCTTTCTCTTTTTGTTTTTTTTTCTTTTGCCTTAATCAATGACCATCTCTTTTTTAAAATTATTATTGCCGGCATTATCAGTAGCAATCTACAAAGTACGGAAACTCTGATTACATACTATTTTAGTGCTTCCGTTTCCATGTCCGTGTCCGTATTAGTGCTCGTTTCCCCATAGTTTCCAAACTAATATTTTTTAGAATTAACGTTTCCCGATTTTCATTTCTGTATCCGTTTTCGTTTCCATAATACATAGATACCAATTACAAAAGCCACAAGTCATCTTTCCGTACTTCAATTATTATCACTGCTGCAATTCCACTTTGGCCCACTCCTTTAATTTTTTGGACGTTTCATGCTGTGTTATCTCTCTCTCTTTTTTTCTTTATTATGTTGGGCAGCTTAAACATACTTGAGAAGAAGAGCTACACAGGTGGGTGTCACTTGGATAACACCTAAAATTGAATTCTCAGGTATTTTTAGTTGAAATTGGATTATTTTACTGTCTGTCTACTTGTTTGCTGTATCTGAATTGGATTATTCTTTTGTTGTTTGTTCTCATATTCATATAACTAGATGGCTAATCGTGTTCTGTACTAAAACTCCTAACAAACAAGTATTCCAATTAAGATATTGATTCTAATTTGGCCATGAACTCCAATGGGACTCAACGATTGAGTGTGGTTTGGATTTTAGAATGTACAATAAATTAAGTTAGAATATTTATCTCTTTGGTGTTTCAGGAAAAATGGAGCCACTCACTGATCTTGGAGTTTCAGTAGCTACTGAAGTTTCATCTTCTTTACTAGCCAAAATAAGAAAACATGTTGGCTACCTTATTAAATTCAAGGACAATCTCAAGAACTTAAAAGATGCAGTAGATCAGCTAGATGCAAAGAGGAGAGACGTAAGTCGATTCGTGAAAGAAGCTAATAGCCAGTTCAAAGATGTTGGCAGCATTTCTAATCTTTGGATAGCTAGAGCAGATGAGCTTCATGAAAACGCGGGAAAAATATCCTCTGCAAACAATGTATCGTGCCTCAATTTGAGGTCGCGCTATTCGTTTAGTAAGAAGGCGTGGGAGTTGACTCAAAAGATTGAAGACAAGGTCAATGAGACAAATGCAAATGGTTTTTATCAAACATATGATCGTGAAGTAACAGGGCACGCGTTCAACATCCAGGATTTTATGGCATTTGAATCGAGATCAAGAGTTCTGGATAAAGTCTTGGAGGCGTTAAAGGATGACAAGGTGACCATGTGCTCTATGTGTGGAATGGGAGGGATGGGCAAAACCATGTTAGCGAAGAAGCTTGTTAAAAGAGTTGAAGAGGATCATTTGTTTGATAAGGTTGCATACGTGACGGTATCCCAAATCCCGAAATTGGAAGAAATTCAGAAAGAGATTGTAGGGCAATTGGGGCTCAAATTGGATGAAGAAACTGCAAGAAAGACAAAGTTGTTTGCTTGCCTCTCCGAAAGCAATACACTTTTGATATTGGATGACGTCTGGTCGGAACTGAGTAATGAAGATTTTGAAATGGTCGGGATTCCTTTGGGGAATAAAAGGTGCAAAATTGTTTTCACTTCAAGAAATGAAGATGAGTGCACACAAATGGGGAGTCAAAAGAACTTTCGTGTCGGTGTATTAGAGCAAGAAGAAGCTTGGGATCTATTTAGACAAAATGCAGGGAATTGTATTGAAAATTCAGATTTAAAGGGCAAGGCGAGGATGATTGCTGATGAATGCAATGGTTTGCCTATTGCCATTGTAACTATTGCTAAGGCATTGAAAGACAAGCCCATAGGTGTATGGAGAAATTCTCTCCGACAACTACAAATTTCGAAACTCCAAGGGATCACAGGAATGGATAAGGTGTATTCCCGGATCCGATTAAGTTACGATCTTCTGGAAGATAAGGAAGCCCAGACATGTTTTCTTCTTTGTTGCCTGTTCCCTGAAGATTCTGATATATCAGTTGAAGATTTGGTATTCTGCGGGAAGGGTGTAGAGCTATTTAAAGATGCGAGTAGCATCAGTGAAGCAAGAGATATAGCTGAAACAAGCATCTATAAACTGAAGAAAACATTTTTGCTGCTCGATGGAGAACGAGAAGGGTGTGCCAAAATGCACGACATTATGCGGGATTTTGCTATCTCAGTTTGTTCTGGTTTGTATCTAGTAAGACACAGTAGAGAAATGACAAAGTGGCCAGAGGCACATGAGTATGAAAATTGCAGGGGAATCTCACTTATGTTTGAGGAAATTAAGGAGCACCCTGCTCATTTAAGAAGTCCAAATCTTGAACGAATAATGCTTCGTTTGGGAAATGGCTCAACTGAGCTCCCGTTCGGCTTTTTTGAAGAAATGAAAAAGCTCAAAGTTCTTTTCTTAACTGTCCCATCGATATTGCAACCGCTTAGTACGCTAAAAGAACTTAGAACATTGGTTATCGTCGAGACATTGTATCTCATGTACGAAATCGCACCATCTGAAATTAGAGATCTTCTGGGTCATGGCGATCTAAAAAATCTAGAAATTTTAGCAATATCTTCGAGGAGGTCATTGAATGATTTTCCAATGGAGGTAGGACTGTTATGCAATCTGAAGTTTCTTGACTTCTATATGGTGCCATTTCGATACATGCCGCCAGGTGTATTGTCGGAGCTGGTGAAACTAGAAGAGTTGCTACTGCCACCATGGTTTGATAGTTGGGGATGCAAAGAAAAAGATGGAGAAAGAGTCAATGCGAGCCTCGATGAGATTGAATCGCTACCTATAACCAGATTAATTATCGGTGTCAAAGAAGGTTCAAGTCTCGGAGAAAAGTTTGTTAAGAAGCTAGAAAGATTCGATATCTTCATAGGACCCTGTAAATATGTTTATGAATTCAATGAGGATAAACTGAATGCAGCAATGGATATTACTGACGGAGATGAAAGCATAATTACAATGAATTGGACTATTTCTTTGCTCAAGAAAACAGAATTGTTGGGTTTCCGAAGAGTGAGAAATTTACGGAATCTTATGTCCCTGCCTCGGTCACTACATTTGAAGAAGATAGTAATTCGAGACTGTCGAGAAATGGATTGCCTTATTACTACGACTATGCAAGAACCTTGCTTCACCAATTTGACTCACATAAAGATATTTTTTTGCCACAAGTTGAAATATGTATTCCCGCTATCCGTGGCTACACAATTGATGAAACTACAAAGTATATATATACGTGCTTGCGATGATTTGGAGGAAATTTTCTCTCCAGTCTACGATCGAAACCAGGTTCATTTACTAATTTAATGATTTATAATGAAACCGCAAAAAATGTATGTTAAAAAGTTATCGTTTACAATTGCTAACAGATTGGGGAAGAAAATGTTCCAGAAGACGATGTTTTGTTTCCTTGCCTAAGAGAACTGGAACTTGAAGATAATCCAAAGCTTAGATGTTTCTATGGTGGAAATGAAGCTATAGATTTGCCTTGTGTCGAAAAAATAGAAATTGTGCGGTGCAACGCTTTCTCTTATGGCTCTCTCAGTGCTCCCAATCTTTCTCATAGATCGAATCGACTGCTATAAGGATGGTGTGGAGGATCTTAGAGATGATGATGACATTGTGAGTAAATTATGTTTCCACAGCTAAAATATGTATGTTTGTAAGGCTAAGTCGCCTATGGACTCGTATTGATTTTAATATGATATGATACTTATGGAATCCAAGTGGTTTGCCAATATATATTTAGACTCTATAATATGACACGAGTGAGTTGTCGCCCTTGGATTTGAAAGAGTTGTCGCCAATGAGCCAAGACCTGGGAGATGGAATCAGCAGCAAATTCATAGTAGAGCTGCTGAGGAGTTGTGAAAATAGAGAGAAAAGTATTCCCCAAACACGAATCTTTAGCTTCTTTTTTTGATAAAGAACTGAACAAGAAAAATTCAGGGTTGCTTTACTTGGAGATTGACGGAGAAATCATTGGCTATGTGATGTATACATGGCCCTCTTCACTGCTCGCTTTAATCACCAAGCTTGCAGGTTCATACCCTATTGTTTTTAGCATGCCCGCAACCTGTTCGATTAAATGACTCTGAGATTTTTTACTTGAATATTTGGGTTTATCTGTAACTTACCCTTTAATTTTGAAACAGTGAAGGAGAAATACAGAAGGCAAGGACATGGAGAGGCCCTAATGAGTGCAGCAATTAAAAAGTGTAGAAGTAGAAAGGTGCAGAGAATATCACTTCATGTTGATCCTTTAAGAACTACTGCCATTAGCCTCTACAACAAGCTTGGCTTTCAAGTTGATGTTATGGTACAAAGCTACTACTTTTCTAATAGAAATGCCTATAGAATGTATCTGGATTTCAATTTGGATTAATGGGTTTTTGCTTTCATAGACTGAATCATCCAATGGGATGGACTGAAACTGAAGTCTTACGTTCTTTTTTTTAAAACCCCCTGGCGAAACAGTGTATTCCACTAAGAAGAAAAAGGTTGGGGCAGGTGAAAATTTCGGGACCGACGTACCAACTAGGTTGGCGCTCCCACTTGCCTACAAAACACATACCCTTCTTTTATTAAAAGAGAAAAGAAAAATACAAGGTTCGGATATAGTTAGGTGAACCGAAACAGGCTTCGGCCACTCAAGTTATGAAAATAAGCATTAAAACAAAAATCTGGGACAGTATCCCACCACAAGTAATTACTATACTGCCAGCCGTGATTGGCTAAGATATCCGCCACCTGGTTCACTTCTTTGAAAATGTGAGAGACTCTAACTTGCATATCCTTTATCTTGTGTAGACCCGAAGCCCACTCATGATAAATCTGCCATGGAACATTTTTACTCTGAGTAGTGATAATGTGAACCACATAGGTAGGGTCGCTTTCAAGCCACACTCTGTTCTAACCTCAATTTGAGGCGGCCATTAAAGCCACAATAGCTGTTTTCATTTCTGCCAAGAACGCATGTTTAGTCTGTAAACTAAAAGTGAACCCACCAATGAAAAGGCCCCGATTATCTCTGAAAATCCCTTTGCATCCAGCATTTGTCGTGTCCTTAATTACCGAAGCATCCGTGTTCACCTTAACCCAACCCGTAGTTAGCAGAATCCAGAAGACCGAAATCATTTGAGGTGCTTTTAATCGACAAGGAACAAGACCTAGTGTGTTTAGAATTTTAAGTTCGGCTGAAGAATTTCGAATGAAGCCCATGCCGAAGAAATCAGTCTCCCTGATAAGGTTCCACAAGCTCCGTAAACAGTAGTGAATATTAGGCCGTTTGTTCTCAAAGATGCATTCATTCCTCATGCTCCAAATGATCCAACACACATTAACCCAAGCACTCTGCCAAAGGAAATAAATTTGGGGAGTGAATTTTTGTTTGGCAGCCCATAAAAATCGGTCGTTCAAATTGCCCGTACAGGCGATCAATTCCCATCCATAATTGCTTGGAGAAAAGGCAATGAAGAAATAAGTGATCCAACATTTCAGTAGAGTTGCTGCATAAGACACATTTAGATACAATCTGAAGGCCTCGTCTAGATAACGCATCATGAGTAGGCAGATAACCTCAGACCGCTCTTCAACATAAGAACGCATGAGAAGGAGGAACATAACGACTCCAAATGAATTTGTAAATAGGGGACTGAGGAATGTCTCCACACAACCATTGAAGTCTTACGTTCTTGATTAGCTCAATTTTGGAGCTATATAATGTACATTCTCAATGTTTTTTTCTTTTTTGCTGAATTAATGTTTTTCTTTGGATAGATTATACTCAAACCACAGCTTAGTTGAACTCGACGGTTGGACAATTTTAGACATCAATTTTTATAGATACCATGTTTGCTTCCTGCAAGATTAAGGGTCCTTTGTGTTAATATTTTAGTGTAATTGGATCAACTAGTTTGACCAATGCAATCGTGATATTTCACCGAACAAGTATGGAGAGTGCGGAGTGCACACTTGTTCGGGTACTATTTACGATTTGGAGGGTCCGAGGGCAGCACCCCTGGGTACGGGGTCCAAAGGGCGGCAGCCCTGGCGGGGTCTAGGGGCAGCGCCCCTAGGCAGGGTGCGAGGGGCGGCAGTCCCTGGCAGGGTCCTGGGGCAGTGACCCGGGCTGGGGTCGAGCTGCCAGGTCAGCTCAAAAGTTTTTTATCCCTGAACCCACGTGTCCTTTGGAAAAATTCATCAGAAAATGATTTTTTGTCCGAAACAATGTGTCTGTTGGACACAACTGAATCTCAGAAGAAACATGTCCTTTGGACATAGCTGCTACCCCAAACTGCATGTCTGTTGACGTTTTGGCTATTTATTTCACCAAAACGTTGTTGGCCAAGCACAGAAAAAAAATTCGGTTGAAATTTCACTGCAAACAAATTCTTGTTCTTGATTCTCTTTCTGATTTTATCCGATTGAAAATTTGGTAAACCGGCCAAATAAAATTTAATCTGACAGTGTTTTCGCGACTTCAGAAATATCCAAGTAATTCCCGATTTCCAACATTCCTTGGCCTATCATCTCCGAGGCTCAAGGTCAATACTGGGCCTAGTCTTTCACTGCTAGCCCATACTCCACCAGGACTTTAAACACGAACCCAGAATCACTGACTGTCAGGTCTTTCTCTGCTCTGATACCATTGATAATAGTATAATATTAGCAAAAAAAATATGAAAGAAAACAGTGAAAGAAGAAAAGGGATTGAATTTCTGATTATACTAAGCAAATAAAATAGCTCATTTATAGAGTTGTACATCAGTAGAATTAGACCAACTAAAGATACGTTAAACAACCACTAACAACTGTAACTTTTACCTCAAAATATGAAACAAGTAGACTCCAACTAAACCACTATTCTTTGACTCAATCAAACAGCAATTAGAATAAAGTAAATATCTAACAATCCCTCCCATGGAATCGCTGGCTGTACAAAGTTCTCCATGAGCATAACAAATGCACCCGAAAATTTTGAAATAATCAACACTCGGCTTTCGACCGCTCCATGCTTCCTCCGGTGTCATATTTTGAACCGCAAATGTAGGGCTCCGATTCAAAATTTGAATACTCCAATTGACTGCTTCGGGCCAAAAGGTTCTTGGAAGACTACTTCTTGTCAACAGACTACGCACCATATTCAAAAAAGTGCGCTTTTTACGCTTGAAAACACCTTTTTGCTGGGGCGAGTATGCTGCTATTAGCTGCCTTTTGATGCCATTTCGTTCACAAAAATTTGCAAATTCTTGTGAGTTGTATTCCCCGCCCCGATTTGTGCAAAATACTTTGATTTGGTTTCCTGCTTCTTTCTCAACCATGATGTTGAATCTTTTAAAGGCTGGAAAAGCTTTAGATTTTGCCTGCAAGAAATACACCCATGTCTTCCGACTAAAATCGAAAGTGAATGTAATTATTTATCTTTTACCTCCATTTGAAGCTGGAGTTATGGGACCACAAAGATCAGAATGTATCAACTCCAATACATTTTTGGCTCTCCATGATTTTCCTTGGGGAAATGGATTTCGTTGTTGTTTGCTAACTGCACATTCCTCACATACTTCAGAAGGAGTTGGAATTTTAGGGAGACCATTGACCATACTCTTATGTTGTAAAGTGTTTAGTCCACCAAAGCTCAAGTGGCCATAGCAAAAATGCCATAACCATGTTGTATCTTTTACGTTGGCTTGCAAATATGAAGGACTCGAACTGTGAAGCTGAAGTGGAAACATAAGATTGGCTTTCATGATAAGTTGAGCAATCAAACCCAACTTTGAGTCTTCAATTCGACATATTCCATTTTTAATTGATATCTCATAACCCTTTTCCTGCAGTTAACCAATACTAAGTGAATTGGTCTTTAAATCTAGAACAAAAAACACATTAGAAATTGTATGATAAGAGCTATCTTTGGATTGCAAAGTGACATTTCCCTTCCCCATGACAGAAACAGTGGAGTCATCACCAAACTTGACGGTATTGCGAAAGTTTTCGTCCAAATCAGAAAAAGCCTTCTTGTCTCCGCACATGTGGTTGCTACAACCAGTGTCCAAATACCACAGGTTTTGTAGGCTTTCTTCATTTGCATAACACGCCATCAACAGCGAAATTTCTTCTTCCTTCTCTACAAAGTTAGATACTTCTACACTTTGTTTATTTAAATTTGTTTGACATTCTGATTGGTAATGACCATACCTATGGCATCGATAACATTCAACATGTGATTTGTCTGCTGACTTTTGTCTCTGAGTTGTTGGGTTATGTCCTTCACGTCCCCTTCCTCTCCCTTGAGATTGATTTTCTTGATGCTGATAGTATTGTTGATTGCCTCGACCATAGCTTCCTCTGCCTCTACTCATACCTCGACCCCTTCCTCGACCTCCACTTAACTTTGAATTATTTTCTGTTGTTGCTTTTAGTGCTTGCTCCTCTTTATTCTATTGAACAATTTTCTGCTCATGAACTAACAAAGAGCTTTGCGACTCATCAATGGAAAGTTCATCAGTATCTTTAGATTCTTCTATGGAACAAACAACAAAATTGAAATTTAGAGTCATTGATCGAAGAATCTTCTCAAGAATGGTGACATCCTCCATTTTCTCTCCATGTATCCTCATCTTATTTGCAATTGCCATAGTTCTTGCAAAAAAGTTTGCTACTGACTCACCTGACTTCATACGCAAAGTCTCAAATTCTGTTCGTAGACTTTGAAGTTGTACCCTTTTTGCCTTCGCATTCCCCTGATACTTCTTCTTCATGGAGTCCCAGATTTGTTTGGAGGTTTCTTTGCAAAGAATTGTCTCCAAAATCGAATGATCGATTGCTTGAAAAAGGCAATTTTTAGCCTTAAGTTCTTTCAATTTTAAGGCTTCAATCGCTGCTTTCTGTGGTTCTGTAGCACCTGCTGCTGGTTCTGCTACTCCAGATTCAACAATATTCCAATACTCCATGGACCTCAAGAAGTTCTCCATGAGCATGCCCCAATGATCGCAGTGACCATCAAAGCGTGAATCGCTGGTTGTACAAAGTTGTCTGAAGAAGCCATTGATTTTTAGCTGCTGCTTTTTTTTGAAAACCAAGCTCTGACACCACTGAATAAATTGGTGTACAAACTCGTTGGGATGTCTGCCATATAGAGTGTTTTCCACTTCCACTTAGTTAATATGATCACATTATAGAGTAATCTAGTCTCCACCATCAATACCTTCAATCAAAAGACAAATATAATCAATACAAATAATGTTGAAATAATATCGTAGAAACTTATCAACATGTAAAAGGAACAGGAACACCGATAAGCTGAGTCATGTCTAAGACATTGTCCTTAAAGGATATTTGTAGTTCCTTCCAGGATTAAACAGCTTCTTCAGCCGATTGGTTGAATCAGAACGTAAACTCAGATATATATCCAGAATACAAGAGCATGAATAAAACCAGAATGTAGAGAAACAATTGAATCAATCTATATCTTAACTCACAAAAGAGCCGTATATGTATAGGAAATTAGGTGAGAAATCATTAACGAAAAATGACCATAAATTGAGCAACTAAAATGAAATAATTACAGACAGTGACCGGTAATAAGTAACACACCCCCAATCATCTATTGTATTACTAGCATTGGCACTATGTGAAAGTAGTTGATAGGAAATTATAACGGAAACTATACTTTCTTTTGCCAATTGATTGGTGGTCGTACAACATCAGAGTTTTCTTCGCCCAAGCGAACGTTACAGTCGAATGTAAAGTTACCTTCAGATACCAATGACTTTGAATTCAATGATTCATATTATTTTTCACCGGACAGAGGTGTTTCAGGTTCTTGGGCCGATTCAGCGAAGAGAAAAGATGTCAAACGCAAGGCTATTGTTGAAGCACCAACTTTTGTTTGAAGAGAATCAATGCTTTTATGGTTTGAAAGCTATTGACACGAGATAGATGAAGGAGAAATTATTCCAAGACAATCTTTGAATCTTGTACTCTCATAAAAAAGAAAATTTTTTCTATGGCTATTAGATAGCTAGCTCAATACACGCGCAGGAAATTTGACAAATACTCACCCGAACCTTTTAGACGATAGTTTTGTTGGTTTTATGATTATACTTCTTATAAGCATTTCATCATTCTTTTATTTTCGTTTTTTTCTTTTTATTTTATTTTGTTTGTTTTTTCTCTTATTTATTAAATTTGAGCCGATTTTTTCCGCCTCTGCTAAAAAAGGAAAAACGAAATTCGTTCTTTCTAAAAAAAATACTCCCTCCATTTATTTTTAGTTGTTCGTTTAACTGAATCATTAAAACCAATAAATCATTTAGTACATTATTAAAATGACTAATTTATCTCTTTCATTTTTATACAAAAATTCTCTTTCTTCTTATTTAATAACTTAAAATTTTTATTTATACATAATCTCTTTCTTTATTTATACAAGGATAATTTATAAAAAATAATAAAAAATATATTAAAAATTAAAATTAATTGTAACTAAAAAAAATTAATGAAGGAGGTGGCTACGTAATTTAGATCTGCTGTCCAACCCGGTCTGAACCCGGTTTGGTGGGGTAGGTCAAAATTATACTCCTCTTAATAAACTGAATAAATACTCATCCGATTTTAAATAAATAATTTTTTAAATTTTTTAATTTAATTTTAAATAAGTGGTATTTTAGAATATTGATATAATTTTTATAAATTTGTCTTTAATGTGTCCTTTCATTAATTAGGACAGAAATTAAGTATTATTGAAATTATAAGTTGATAATTATAAGAAAGAGAATTTTATTGAGGATAAATAAGTCATTTTAATAGTATAATAAATTTTTTATTGATTTTAATGAAAAATCTAAAAGGTCATTTATTTGGAACTGGAGGGAGTATAAATTAATGATGTATGCATAAATATAAATTTGAAATTTGTGAAAATATGAGTAAATAATTATAACCTCCCAATGATTGCCATAATACGCTACTTTCCCGTGTTGTTTTCATATAATTTATGACTCATTTTAGTTTGTTTTCTTCCATTCAAAACATCCCTATATTATATTTTTTCACTTTTTCATCCTAATAATATTGGTCTTGACATATTTACCCATATTTTAAATTCTTTATACATTTACCTCATTTGAAAAAGTACAAAATCATGTTTTGAGTAGACTAAACACGAGCAACTTGCTTTTACACCTTTATTTTTCTTTTCCTTATATTTGTATTATTAATTAACTTATAAATATTTTATTGTAAAATGTCATATTTTACAATATTTGTATGATAAATAAATAATAAACTTCATGTACTAAATTCGATACTTTCTCCATATATTTTTACTTGTCATCTACTAGTTTCACCCTTCTCAATAAATTAATTAATTAAAGGTATGAAAATACTAGCTTACCCTTATAATTTAATTAATGCTTTAATTTTTCTACCAATTGTAATTGATAGTATAGGGGTAGTGTTGGGGAATAATTAAAAAATATTTAGAAAAGTGTAAATGATAAATATTTTGACAAACTAATTTTAAGCTAGAATGACTATTTTAAAAAGATGGAGAGAGTATTATTTGATGTGAATAAACTTAAGTTTATTTGATATACTTAATTTAAACTATTATTATTAATTTAGTGAAAACAAAATAAATTAGCTCGCTGACAAACAAGTAAACAAATTGGACACAAATAAATAAATGAGATAATAAATGTTTGAAGCTCAAATTGAAGTTTTAAGATTAAACCAACCTTGAAACTCTGCTTTAGCTCATTAGATATTGAATGAACATATCAAAGTTCAACTTCACTTATTTTTAGTTAAGCTCGAGCTCGACTCAAACTGTAACGATCTGAAATTTTAAAATTTACTTATAATAAATTATTATGGTATTAAAATATCATGAAAATTATGTTTGTAATTGTTGTTATTATAATCTTCAAGTAAAATTTAGTAAATGGAAAATTAGGAAAAGAAAAAGAAAAGTGAATGAAGAAAATGGAAAATATTTTCTACAACTAAGCCAAAGAGTTTGATTGAAAATAAGTTAAATGAAAAATTAAATGGAGTTAAGGCCAAATTTGTCAACCCAAATATTATTTCGATGAAAAAGTGAAAAAATATAACATAGGACGGTTATAGTTGGATGGAAATAAAATACAAGAATGTATTAATAATATTGAAAAAATTCAAAAAGGTAGTAATGTATTATGACAAATCTCAGAAATATTATAATTATTTAGTGTAAAAATATGTATTTTGTAATACACTATTCGAGTTTGTGAAGATATAAAATACTTCAGAGAGATACCTCATCAATATATGTTTCATATAACAATAATGTAATTGGTCGGAAAAGATAGTTGAAGTTGTCAGTTTTGTTTGATATAGAAAAATATCTCATCTAACTTGTGTTTTCATATTATTAATATTTCAAAATGTTAATAATTACAAACAATCAATACTTTGAAAAGTAAATCTCTATTTTCACATTGATAAAACATTATTAAAGCTAGACAGGCAGATGCCAACACTAGAGTGCAAGACAAATACAGGGTGTTCAATGACTTGGTTGCTGCTGCTACGGGCATTGAGAAGATTAATTTAGATAAACAACAAAGAATGGCTAAAAGGTCTGGATTTCAAAAGGGATCACAGGGTCCAGCTAGTTCAGAATCTCCAAGTAAGAGACAGAAGGGAACATCAGAACAAACACAATCTCATTTTAGAGGGTTTTCACTGAGACAAACCATAAGTACGGGGTCAGCGGCTAGTGTACCTTCAGGTAGAGGCAGACGAAATATTCCACAATGTTCTAATTGTGGAAGGATGCATACAGGAGAATGTTGGGGAAAAGGTAGAGTCTGCTTTAAATGCGGCTCGAGGGAACATTTGATTGCAAATTGTCCTCAAAGGCAGATAAGTACATCTGCACCTGCAGTAGTTCCTACTCCTCCAATGCAAAGTGGAAGAGGAAGGGAAAGAGAAAATCCTAGTGGTTCAAGTGGACATGATGTGACTCAACAAGCACCGCAGAGTAATAGACCGGGAGGAATGGCGCGAAGTTATGCAATCCAAGGGCCTAAGACTAGAGAATCTACCAAAGTTATTGTCGGTAAATTTTCATTCTTTAATCATGATGTTTATGCTTTGATAGATCCTGGTTCATCTCATTCATATATATGTACTACATTAGCACAAGTGTAACGAACCGAAATTTCCAAAATTTGCTTAAAATAAATTACTATGGTATTAAAAATATCATAGAAATTATTTTTATTGTTATTGTTGTTATTGGATATAAGGCATGAGGAAATAAGAGCTAATTATAGTAAGAAGGATGAATTGGACATTTAATTATTTGTCCACGGGTAATATTGGAAATTGAAAAAAAAAAACCAAATAAACACATACTTACAGCCTCCTCTCTTCCCTCATCCATTTCCCTTCACCTTCTTCACCATTTTTCTCTCTTCCTAATCAAATTTTCTATAATCCTAAAACTTCCGATTTCTTCGATTTAACTTCGAATTATTGTTAGAAATCGATCCTTAAGCCCTCTATCATCATCAATTTCAGTCAATCAAGACTAGAAGAGGAGGATTTCAGAGATTAAGATTCGGATGAATAGTAACCCGAGTTTGAGGTGAGTGATTTTTGGTGAAATTAAAGCTTAATTAGTAGAATTTATGGTAGATTAAGCATATTTATGGTATTAGAAAGTTTATTTATGCAATATCTTGATAGAATTATATATGGCTGTTGTAGAGGAAGCTATTGCAAGTAAATCAAAGGCAAAAGGGATAGAAGAGAGCTAGAAAGAACATAGAAAAAGGTTTGTGTCCCGAATTTCGATTTCTCGGTTTTTCGGGAAATTTTCCAGAATATATACCTGTTTTGTTTTAATGTTTTCTCTCGTTATATAAATCCGATTTGAACGATTCTTGATTTTATTGATATCTACAGAAAGTAAGGAACATATGTTCAGAAGAAACCTTATTGAATTTCGTTCGTTTTCAATGTGAAATTTTCGTTTGAAGTTGAGTCACGAAATCTGTTTTCGGAAAATCTCAGCTTGGTACACTGTTTAGTATTTTGATCATAACTTTGGTTATAAAATTTGGATTTCTGTGATTCTGGTGGTTTTAGAAAGCTGAGACATGTGGCTAATTATGTTTAGAAGAAAGTTCTTAGATTGGGTGATGTTTTCATAGTGAAAAATGCAGGGGAAGTCAGGTTACGAAACCTGGAAAAATTCTGGAAAGTATGATATTGATTTTAATGAGTTTTAATTGAAGTTTGATGCTTAAAAATTTGGGATTTGGATTCATAATTACTGAAGTTATGTTGAATTATGATTGATGGTTTATACTCAAATTTTTAAAATGTTATTTTGATTTATTGCCCTTATTAAACGAGTAGAATACGGGTCAGGGTAGATTGGCGCCAATAAAGGGGGGTACAGTACTGTACAAACAATTGAAGCTTTGGCTTCGGGCTTTGGCCGATATTATGATATATATATATATATATATATATATATATATATATATATATATATATATATATATATTGATATTGATATTGAAGCTTCGGCTTCGGGCTTGACCGATATATTGATTTTTGAAGCTTCGGCTTCGGGCTTGACCGATATATTGATTTTGAATCTTTGGCTTCGGGCTTGTCCGCTCCCGTATCCATTTTACCGTTATTCAGGACTTGTTTACTTTGGGCAATATGTGGTTAAAGTGTTTGGAAAAATTGGGTACAAATTTGGTTGTACTTTGAAAGGATTACTATATAAGTTTTGTGATTTGGTTCCATAAAGTTGGTTTATTTGTTTTTGACTTATAAATATACTTTGTTTCTATTTTAAAAATATTCAAAGTTGTTATATATATATTTTTTATGGACACCACTAAGCAAATTGCTTAGCGTGTAGTTGATTTTCTACGCGTAGGTGGAGAACTTGTAGATAGCTTGGACCAAAGTGGTACAGGTGGATCAGCTTAAAGAGCAATAAGAAAAACTCGAGGTGGATTTACATTTTTATGTAATATTATGGTTTGTAGAATAATGGCATGTACTAGAGAGTGAGAAATGTAAAGTGACATTGAGAAATATTTGGAGAATAGTTTGGAGTTAAAACATTATATTGGTATTTATACATATTGAAATCTATAAGTATTGAACTCTATATAGTGGAGTAGAGTTATTTATTGGGTGAGTATTGTTACCGTGGCGCTCCCTAGAGGGGGGGCGTTACATTTGTTGGTATCAGAGCTGAGGTTTAGGCGATTCTAGGACTAGTATGTACATGCCATTTAAGATATAAATATGTTATGTTAGTTGTTGATCCACTTTGGTCCAATTTTCAGGAATAAGAATGGCTAGTAGTAGTCACAACCAGAGTGAGGAAGAGGATGCTGAGAGTACGGTCCGTATCAGACAAGGGGATGAACAAAGACATGAACCACCACCAGTTCATGGCTTTCCTGAACAACCTACTCCAGCACAAGCTGCTTTACTTCAGCATATGACTACTGAAGTAATCACACAAGTACTACGAAACATACAAATCCCTCAAGTTCCTGTAGTACCTCATGTTGAAAGAAGAGAGGAGAGGACTCCTCTTGAAAGAATCAAGAAGCTTCCGGCTGCTGATTTTAAAGGGGACACAGTGAATCCTGCAATTGCAGAAGATTGGCTTGATCATACTAAATGGTGTATGACTAGGCTTCATTTTACAGATGAAGAGAGATTAGACTGTGTGCAAGGCCTACTAAAAGAATAAGCTAGGAGGTGGTGGGATAATATTGTGAGAGAAAGGCGACTCGGAGAAATCACCTGGGGCCTTTTCTTGGAACAATTTGACAAGAAATACGTTAGCGAACGATTCAAGGATGAGCAGAGGAAATTGTTTTTGTCTTTGAGACAGGGACGAATGACTGTATCAGAATATGAAGTTCAATTCCTCAAACTCGAGAGGTATGCTCGTGATATCATTGATAGTGAAGTGAGGCGATGCAAGAGATTCGAAGATGGGCTAAATGATGAAATTAGAGTGCATTTACTTGCACAAAGAATTAGAGTGTTCAATGACTTGGTTGATGCTGCTACGGGCATTGAGAAGATTAATTCAGATAGACAACAAAGAATGGCAAAAAGGTCTGGATTTCAAAAGGGATCACAGGGTCCAGCTAGTTCAGAATCTCCAAGTAAGAAACATAAGGGAACATCAGAACAAACACAATCTCATTTCAGAGGGTTTTCACCGAGACAAATCATAAGTACGGGGTCAGCGGCAAGTGTACCTTCAGGTAGAGGCAGAGGAAATATTCCACAATGTTCTAATTGTGGAAGGATGCATACAGGGGAATGTTGGGGAAAAGGTAGAGTCTGCTTTAAATGTGGCTCAAGGGAACATTTGATTGCAAATTGTCCTCAAAGACAGATAAGTACATCTGCACCTACAGTAGTTCCTACTCCTACAATGCAAGGTGGAAGAGGAAGGGGAAGAGGAAATGCTAGTGGTTCAAGTGGATATGATGTGGCTTAACAAGCACCGCAGAGTGGTAGACCGGGAGGAATGGCGCGAAGTTATGCAATCCGAGGGCCTGAGACTAGAGAATCTACCGAAGTTATTGTCGGTAAATTTTCATTCTTTAATCATGATGTTTATGCTTTGATAGATCCTGGTTCATCTCATTTATATATATGTACTGCATTAGCACAAGAGAAAGGGTTGCATGTAGAAGAATTAGGAGAAAATATTGAAGTGACTAATCCTTTAGGACACAGTGTGATAGTAAGCAAAGTATATATGAATTGCCCTATTATGATTCAACATCAACTTTTCCATGCAAATTTAATTGAGTTACCTTTCCGAGATTATGATCTTATCTTGGGAATGGATTGGTTATCGGAACATCGAGCTGTGGTGGATTGCAAAAATAAAAGAATGTCACTTCAAGTTTCTGATGGAGATGAAATAGTTATCGTGGGGGAAAGATCAGATTATCTTTGTAACATAATTTCCTTTATGAAGACTAAAAGATTAGTTAGGAAGGGATGTCAGGCCTACCTAATCTTCGCTCTAGAATTGAAGAAAGGTGAGTTAGAATTGCAGAATATTCCCACGGTATGTGATTTTTCAGATGTATTTCCAGAAGAACTACCGGGTTTGCCACCAAAAAGAGAGGTAGAATTCGCAATTGATGTATTTCCGGGTACCGCACCAGTATCCAAAGCACCATATAGAATGGCGCCTGCTGAACTGAAAGAGTTGAAGATCCAATTGCAAGAATTGTTAGATAAAGGATTCATACGCCCGAGTATATCCCCGTGGGGTGCACCAGTGTTATTTGTTAAGAAGAAAGATGGGTCACTCCGATTATGTATTGATTACCGCGAGTTGAATAAATTGACAGTGAAAAATAAGTATCCATTACCGAGGATTGAAGACTTATTTGATCAACTCAAGGGTGCCAAATACTTCTCCAAGATTGATTTGAGATCGGGCTACTATCAGATGAGAGTGAAAGATGATGATATTGCAAAGACGGCTTTCCGAACTAGATATGGGCACTATGAATTTTTGGTGATGCCATTTGGTCTAACTAATGCACCAGCAACATTTATGGACCTTATGAACCGTGTCTTTTATTTATATATAGACAGGTTTGTAGTGATCTTCATCGATGACATTTTGGTGTATTCTAAGTCACGGGAAGAGCATGATCAACATTTGCGGACAGTCTTCCACACTTTGAAGGAAAATAAATTGTATGCCAAACTTAGCAAATGTGAGTTTTGGCTTGAAGAAGTTTCTTTCTTAGGCCATGTTGTTTCTGCCGAAGGAATTAAAGTGGATCCTAAGAAGATAGAAGCAGTTGTTGAATGGAAACCACCAAAGAACCCCATGGAAGTCAGAAGTTTCCTTGGCTTAGCGGGGTATTATAGAAGATTTGTGAAAGGATTTTCAGTCATTGCTGCCCCACTGACGAAACTACTTCAAAAGAATGCAAAATTTGAGTGGAATCACAAGTGTCAAGAAAGTTTCGAGAAGTTGAAAGCGATGTTAACAAAAGCACCCATCCTTACCCAACCAGAACCTGGAAAAGATTTTGTAATCTATAGTGATGCTTCACATAGTGGTCTTGGGTGTGTTTTGATGCAAGAAGGAAAAGTGATTGCCTATGCTTCCAGGCAATTGAAGAATCATGAAAGGAATTATCCTACTCATGATTTGGAATTGGCTGCAATAGTCTTTGCCTTGAAAATTTGGCGACATTATCTTTATGGAGAAAAATGTTATATTTATACAGATCACAAAAGTTTGAAATATTTGCCAACACAGAAAGAGTTGAATTTAAGGCAAAGAAGGTGGATGGAATTCATTAAAGATTACGATTGTCTTATTGATTACCATCCAGGAAAGGCTAATATAGTGGCAGATGCTCTCAGTAGAAAGACAATGATGGCACTAAGGGCTATGAATACGGGGTTAGCTCTTACCAGTAGTGGAGCCTTAATTGCAGAATTGAAGATTCAACCTGTACTACTACAACAGGTTAAGCAAGCACAAAATGAAGATGATGTCTTAAAGATTATTCGAGCACGGACTCAAGTGGGTATCGTAGATGACTATATAGTTCGAGATGATCGGTGTCTATATTTTAAAGATAGACTATGTGTGCCAAACAATGAAGAATTAAAGAAGAATATCTTACAAGAGGGGCATAGTAGTCCTTATGCAATGCATCCAGGAGCAAACAAGATGTACCAAAATTTGAAGAGCCATTATTGGTGGAATGGAATGAAGAAAGACATTACTAACTATGTTGCTCAATGTCTAACTTGTCAACAGGTGAAAGCAGAACATCAAGTTCCTTCTGGATTATTGCAACCAATAAAAATTCCAAAATGGAAATGGGAAAGAATCACAATGGACTTCGTGACATCTTTACCACTTACACAGAAGAAACATGATGCAGTACGGGTTGTTGTGGATAGATTGACAAAGTCTGCCCACTTTCTTCCAGTTAGGATGGATTATTCACTTGATAGGTTGGCTCAGTTATATGTAGATGAGATAGTAAGGCTACACGGAGTGCCTATTTCAATCATTTCTGACCGAGATCCAAGATTTACTTCGAGATTTTGGAAGAAGTTGCAAGAGGCCTTAGGTAGCAAACTTCATTTCAGTACTTCATTTCACCCTCAAACAGATGGTCAATCTGAAAGAGTAATTCAGGTGTTGGAAGACATGATGAGAAGTTGTATCATTGAATTTGAAGGAAGTTGGGATAAGTATTTGTCCCTCATGGAGTTTGCCTATAATAACAGCTATCAGTCAAGCATACAAATGGCGCCATATGAAGCATTGTATGGAAGAAAATGTCGAACTCCATTATATTGGACCGAACTTAGTGAAAACAAAATTGTGGGAGTGGATTTGATTCAGGAGACAAAAGAGAAGGTAAAACTTATTCAAGAAAGATTGAAGGCTGCATCGGATAGACAAAAATCTTATGCTGATCTAAAAAGAAAAGATATTACTTATGAAGTGGGAGATAAAGTGTTTCTCAAAGTATCTCCTTGGAAGAAAGTCCTGCGATTTGGCAAGAAAGGCAAGCTCAGTCCGAGATTCATTGGCCCATATGAGGTTATAGAGAAGGTTGGACCGGTAGCTTATCGGTTGGCACTACCCCCAACACTCGACAAAATTCATAATGTGTTCCATGTGTCAATGTTAAGGAGATACAGATCAGATCCATCACATATCTTATCTCCTGATGTCGTAGAAATTGAACCCGACCTAACGTATGAAGAGGAACCGGTACAAATCTTAGCGAGAGAGGTTAAACAATTGAGAAACAAGTCTATACCTTTGGTAAAAGTACTTTGGAGGAATCATAAGGTTGAAGAAGCAACTTGGGAACCGGAGGATACAATAAAAACTCAATATCCGCAATTGTTTTCAGGAAATTTTCGGGACGAAAATCCATAAGAGGGGGAGAATTGTAACGAACCGAAATTTCCAAAATTTGCTTATAATAAATTACTATGGTATTAAAAATATCATAGAAATTATTTTTATTGTTATTGTTGTTATTGGATATAAGGCATGAGGAAATAAGAGCTAATTATAGTAAGAAGGATGAATTGGACATTTAATTATTTGTCCAAGGGTAATATTGGAAATTGAAAAAAAAAAAAAACCAAATAAACACATACTTACAGCCTCCTCTCTTCCCTCATCCATTTCCCTTCACCTTCTTCACCATTTTTCTCTCTTCCTAATCAAATTTTCTATAATCCTAAAACTTCCGATTTCTTCGATTTAACTTCGAATTATTGTTAGAAATCGATCCTTAAGCCCTCTATCATCATCAATTTTAGTGAATCAAGACTAGAAGAGGAGGATTTCAGATATTAAGATTCGGATGAATAGTAACCCGAGTTTGAGGTGAGTGATTTTTGGTGAAATTAAAGCTTAATTAGTAGAATTTATGGTAGATTAAGCATATTTATGGTATTAGAAAGTTTATTTATGCAATATCTTGATAGAATTATATATGGCTGTTGTAGAGGAAGCTATTGCAAGTAAATCAAAGGCAAAAGGGATAGAAGAGAGCTAGAAAGAACATAGAAAAAGGTTTGTGTCCCGAATTTCGATTTCTCGGTTTTTCTGGAAATTTTCCAGATTATATACCTGTTTTGTTTTAATGTTTTCTCTCGTTATATAAATCCGATTTGAACGATTCTTGATTTTATTGATATCTACAGAAAGTAAGGAACATATGTTCAGAAGAAACCTTATTGAATTTCGTTCGTTTTCAATGTGAAATTTTCGTTTGAAGTTGAGTCACGAAATCTGTTTTCGGAAAATCTCAGCTTGGTACACTGTTTAGTATTTTGATCATAACTTTGGTTATAAAATTTGGATTTCTATGATTCTGGTGGTTTTAGAAAGCTGAGACATGTGGCTAATTATGTTTAGAAGAAAGTTCTTCGATTGGGTGATGTTTTCATAGTGAAAAATGCAGGGGAAGTCAGGTTATGAAACCTGGAAAAATTCTGGAAAGTATGATATTGATTTTAATGAGTTTTAATTGAAGTTTGATGCTTAAAAATTTGGGATTTGGATTCATAATTACTGAAGTTATGTTGAATTATGATTGATGGTTTATACTGAAATTTTTAAGATGTTATTTTGATTTATTGCCCTTATTAAACGAGTAGAATACGGGTCAGGGTAGATTGGCGCCAATAAAGGGGGGTACAGTACTGTACAAACAATTGAAGCTTTGGCTTCGGGCTTTGGCCGATATTATGATACATATATATATATATTGATATTGAAGCTTCGGCTTCGGGCTTGACCGATATATTGATTTTTGAAGCTTCGGCTTCGGGCTTGACCGATATATTGATTTTTGAAGCTTCGGCTTCGGGCTTGACCGATATATTGATTTTGAAGCTTTGGCTTCGGGCTTGTCCGCTCCCGTATCCATTTTACCGTTATTCAGGACTTGTTTACTTTGGGCAATATGTGGTTAAAGTGTTTGGAAAAATTGGGTACAAATTTGGTTGTACTTTGAAAGGATTACTATATAAGTTTTGTGATTTTGTTCCATAAAGTTGGTTTATTTGTTTTTGACTTATAAATATACTTTGTTTCTATTTTAAAAATATTCAAAGTTGTTATATATATATTTTTTATGGACACCACTAAGCAAATTGCTTAGCGTGTAGTTGATTTTCTACGCGTAGGTGGAGAACTTGTAGATAGCTTGGACCAAAGTGGTACAGGTGGATCAGCTTAAAGAGCAATAAGAAAAACTCGAGGTGGATTTACATTTTTATGTAATATTATGGTTTGTAGAATAATGGCATGTACTAGAGAGTGAGAAATGTAAAGTGACATTGAGAAATATTTGGAGAATAATTTGGAGTTAAAACATTATATTGGTATTTGTACATATTGAAATCTATAAGTATTGAACTCTATATAGTGGAGTAGAGTTATTTATTGGGTGAGTATTGTTACCGTGGCGCTCCCTAGAGGGGGGGGGGCGTTACAACAAGAGAAAGGGTTGCATGTAGAAGAATTAGGAGAAAATATTGAAGTGACTAATCCTTTAGGACACAGTGTGATAGTAAGCAAAGTGTATATGAATTGCCCTATTACGATTCAACATCAACTTTTCCATGCAAATTTAATTGAGTTACCTTTCTGAGATTATAATGTTATCTTGGGAATGGATTGGTTATCGGAACATCGAGCTGTGGTGGATTGCAAAAACAAAAGAATGTCACTTCAAGTTTTTGATGGAGAAGAAATAGTTATCGTGTGGGAAAGATCATATTATCTTTGTAACATAATTTCTTTTATGAAGACTAAAAGATTAGTTAGGAAGGGATGTTAGGCCTACCTAATCTTCACTCTAGAATTGAAGAAAGGTGAGTTAGAATTGCAGAATATTCCTACGGTATGTGATTTTCCCGATGTATTTCCAGAAGAACTACCGGGGTTGCCACCAAAAAGAGAGGTAGAATTTGCAATTGATGTATTGCCGGGTACCGCACCAGTATCCAAAGCACCATACAGAATGGCGCCTGCTGAGCTAAAAGAGTTGAAGATCCAGTTGCAAGAATTGTTAGATAAAGGATTCATACGCCCGAGTATATCCCCGTGGGGTGCACCAGTGTTGTTTGTTAAGAAGAAAGATGGATCGCTCCGATTATGTATTGATTACCGGGAGTTGAATAAATTGACAGTGAAGAACAAGTATCCATTACCGAGGATTGAAGACTTATTTGATCAACTCAAGGGTGCCAAATGCTTCTCCAAGATTGATTTAAGATTGGGCTACTATTAGATGAGAGTGAAAGATGATGATATTGTAAAGACGGCTTTCCGAACCAGATATGGGCACTATGAATTTTTGGTGATGCCATTTGGTCTAACTAATGCACCAGCAGCATTTATGGACCTTATGAACCGTGTCTTTTACTTATATTTAGACAGGTTTGTAGTGGTTTTCATTGATGACATTTTGGTGTATTCTAAGTCATGGGAAGAGCATGATCACCATTTGCGGATAGTCTTCCAAACTTTGAGGGAAAATAAATTGTATGCCAAACTTAGCAAATGTGAGTTTTGGCTTGAAGAAGTTTCTTTCTTAGGCCATGTTGTTTCTGCCGAAGGAATTAAAGTGGATCCTAAAAAGATAGAAGCAGTTGTTGAATGGAAACCACCAAAGAACCCTATGGAAGTCAGAAGTTTCCTTGGCTTAGCAGGGTATTATAGAAGATTTGTGAAGGGAATTTCAGTCATTGCTGACCCGCTGACGAAACTACTTCAAAAGAATGCAAAATTTGAGTGGAATCAAAAGTGTCAAGAAAGTTTTGAGAAATTGAAGGCGATGTTAACAAAAGCACCCAACCTTACCCAACCAGAACCTGGAAAAGATTTTGTAATCTATAGTGATGCTTCACATAGTGGTCTTGGGTGTGTTTTGATGCAAGAAGGAAAAGTGATCGCATATGCTTCTAGGCAATTGAAGAATCATGAAAGGAATTATCCTACTCATGATTTGGAAATGGCTGCAATAGTCTTTGCATTAAAAATTTGGCGACATTATCTTTATGGAGAAAAATGTTATATTTATACAGATCACAAAAGTTTGAAATAATTGCCAACACAGAAAGAGTTGAATTTAAGGCAAAGGTGGATGGAATTCATTAAAGATTATGATTGTCTTATTGATTACCATCTAAGAAAGGCTAATGTAGTGGCAGATGCTCTCAGTAGAAAGACAATGATGGCACTAAGGGCTATGAATACGAGGTTAGCTCTTACCAGTAGTGGAGCCTTAATTGCAGAATTGAAGATTCAACCTGTACTACTACAATAGGTTAAGCAAGCACAAAATGAAGATGATGACTTAAAGATTATTCGAGCACGGACATAAGTGGGTATCGTAGACGACTATATGGTTCGAGAAGATGGGTGTCTATATTTTAAAGATAGACTATGTGTGCCAAACAATGAAGAATTAAAGAAGAATATCTTACAAGAGGGGCATAGTAGTCCTTATGCGATGCATCCAGGAGCAAACAAGATGTACCAAAATTTGAAGAGCCATTATTGGTGGAATGGGATGAAGAAAGACATTACTAACTATGTTGCTCAATGTCTAACTTGTCAACAGGTGAAAGCAGAACATCAAGTTCCTTCTGGATTGTTGCAACCGATAACAATTCCAGAATGGAAATGGGAAAGAATCACAATGGGCTTCGTGACATCTTTACCACGTACACAGAAGAAACATGATGCAGTGTGGGTTGTTGTAGATAGATTGACAAAGTCTGCCCACTTTCTTCCAGTTAGGATGGATTATCCACTTGATAGGTTGGCTCAGTTATATATAGATGAGATAGTAAGGCTACACGGAGTGCCTATTTCAATCATTTCTGACCGAGATCCAAGATTTACTTCGAGATTTTAGAAGAAGTTGCAAGAGGCCTTAGGAAGCAAACTTCATTTCAGTACTTCATTTCATCCTCAAACAGATGGTCAATCTGAAAGAGTAATTCAGGTGTTGGAAGACATGATGAGAAGTTGTATCATTGAATTTGAAGGAAGTTGGGATAAGTATTTGTCCCTCATGGAGTTTGCCTATCATAACAGCTATCAATCAAGCATACAAATGGCTCCATATGAAGCATTATATGGAAGAAAATGTTGAACTCCATTATATTGGACCGAACTTAGTAAAAACAATATTGTGGGAGTGGATTTAATTCAGGAGACAAAAGAGAAGGTAAAACTTATTCAAGAAAGATTGAAGGTTGCATCGGATAGACAAAAATCTTATGCTGATCTAAAAAGAAAAGAAATTACTTATGAAGTGGGGAATAAAGTATTTCTCAAAGTATCTCCTTGGAAGAAAGTCCTGCGATTTGGCAAGAAAGGTAAGCTCAGTCCGAGATTCATTGGCCCATATGAGGTTACAGAGAAGGTTGAACCGGTAGCTTATCGGTTGGCACTACCCCTAACACTCGACAAAATTCATAATGTGTTCTATGTGTCAATGTTAAGGAGATATAGATCAGATCCATCACATATCTTATCTCCTGATGTCGTAGAAATCGAACCCGACCTGACGTATGAAGAGGAACCGATACAAATCTTAGCGAGAGAAGTTAAACAATTGAGAAACAAGTCTATTCCTTTGGTAAAAGTACTTTGGAGGAATCATAAGGTTGAAGAAGCAACTTGGGAACAGGAGGATACAATGAAAACTCAATATCCGCAACTGTTTTCAGGTAATTTTTTAGGACGAAAATTCATAAGAGGGGGAGAATTGTAATAAACTGAAATTTCCAAAATTTGCTTAATAAATTACTATGGTATTAAAATATCATAGAAGTTATTTTTATTGTTATTATTGTTATTGGATATAAGGCATGAGGAAATAAGAGCTAGTTAAGTAAGAGGGATGAAATGGGCATTTAATTATTTGTCCAAGGGCAATATTGAAAAAAAAAAAAGAAAATATATACATAACTTACCAGCTTCTTATCTTCTTCTATTCCTTACCTTCATCATTTCCTTCCTTCTTCCTTTCCTTTACCAAAAATTTTCTATAATCCAAAAACTTCCGATTTCTTCGATTCAACTTCGAATTCTTGTTAGAAATCGATCCTTAAGCCCTCTATCATCATCAATTTCAGTCAATCAAGACTAGAAGAGGAGGATTTCAGATATTAAGATTCAGATGAATAGTAACCCGAGTTTGAGGTGAGTGATTTTTGGTGAAATTAAAGCTTAATTAGTAGAATTCATGGTAGATTAAGCATTTTATGGTATTAGGAAGTTTATTTATGCAATATCTTGATAGAATTATATATGGCTGTTGTAGAGGAAGCTATTGCAAGTAAATCAAAGGCAAAAGGGGTAGAAGAGAGCTAGAAAGAGCATAGGAAAAGGTTTGTGTCTCAAATTTCGATTTCTCGATTTTTCGGAAAATTTTTCCAGATTGTATACCTGTTTTGTTTTAATGTTTTCTCTCGTTATATAAATCCGATTTGAAAGATTCTTGATTCTATTGATATCTACAGAAAGTAAGGAATATATGTTCAGAAGAAGCTTTTTGAATTTCGTTCGTTTTCAATGTGAAATTTTAGTTTGAAGTTGAGTCATGAAATCTGTTTTCGGAAAAATCTCAGCTTGGTACACTGTTTAGTTTTTTGATCATAACTTTGGTTACACAATTTGGATTTCTTTGATTCTGGTGGTTTTGGAAAGCTGAGACATGTGGCTAGTTATATTTAGAAGAAAGTTTTTCGATTGGATGATGTTTTGATAGTGAAAAATGCAGGGAAAATCAGGTTATGAAACCTGGAAAAATTTTGGAAAGTATGATATTGATTTTATTGAGTTTTAATTGATGTTTGATGCTTAAAAATTTGGGATTTGGATTTCTTAATTACTGAAGCTATGTTGAATTATAATTGATGGTTTATACTGGAATTTTTAAGATGTTACTTTGATTTATTGCCCTTATTAAACGAGTAGAATACGGGTCAGGGTAGATTGGCGCCAATTAAGAGGGGTACAGTACTGTACAAACAATTGAAGCTTTGGCTTCGGGCTTTGGCCGATATTATGATATATATATATATATTGATATTGAAGCTTCGGCTTCGGGCTTGACCGATATATTGATTCTTGAAGCTTCGGCTTCGGGCTTGACCGATATATTGATTTTTGAAGCTTCGGCTTCTGGCTTGACCGATATATTAATTTTGAAGCTTTGGCTTCGGGCTTGTCCGCTCCCGTATCCATTTTACCGTTATTCAGGACTTGTTTACTTTGGGCAATATGTGGTTAAAGCGCTTGGAAAAGTTGGATATAAATTTGATTTTACTTGAAAGGATTATTAAATATGTTTTGTGAGTTGTTTCCATAAAGTTGGTTAATTTGTTTTTGACTAATGAAAAATCTTGGTTTCTATTTTGAAGTGTTAAAAATATTCAAAGTTGTTATATTTCTTTTATGGACACCACTAAGCAAATTGATTAGCGTGTAGTTTTTTTTCTACACGTAGGTGGAGAACTTGTAGCGCTTAGACCAAAGTCGTACAGGTGGATCAGCTTAAAGAGCAAATAAGGAAAGATTCGAGGTGGATTTATATTTTAATGTAATATTATGGTTTGTAGAATAATGGCACGTACTAGAGAGAGAAATGTAAAGTGGCATTGAGAAATATTTGGAGAATAATTTGGAGTTTAAAACATTATATTGGTATTTGTACATATTGTAATCTATAAATATTGAACTCTATATAGTGGAATAGAGTTGTTTATTGGGTAATTATTGTTACCGTAGCGCTCCCTATAAGGGGCGTTACACTTTAGTTCATCTTGATGTTGAAACAGAGAATCATCTCTCCTCTTCTCTCCTCTTATTTGATGTCATCGGAGCAGGTGGAGCCACCACTACTACATATGGTGCGGATAACATTTTCCCTGAATGCTTACACACATTTCTCTCCTCTACGACAGACCCGCTGGAAAAATTCTTTGTTTAAAGTTTATCACATGACTCAGTGCAGGTACTTCTTCGATTTGAGACTTTGATGGATATTCCGTTGGACAATTATTGTGTTGGCTTTCATGCACCGAGGCGATGAAGATCTAAATCGAGAACTTTGAGAGCATAAAATAAGGGGTTTGCTTATTTTTGAATGGTTTGAAGCAATGTTATCAAAATCGGAAACCTATAAAGGTAACGGTTCATAATTTTTATGGTTCAACCGAATTCAATTGTGGTTAAACCACAATTCAACTGTAGTCCAACTGTAGTTTTTCCGGTTGAATAGACCGATTTGGTCCAATTTTAATAATATTGGTTTGAAGTATGAAAAAATGATATAGCTTTAGAAAGATTTTTGAATTTATATTAAAAAATTGAAAGATGATAAACAATAGTACAAATTAAAAGAATTAGAGAAGGAAGGTATGAAATCCAAAATTTTGTGGAGAGGAAGTTAATGGTTTTTGGGAAATTGATTTTGAGGGAGAGGTGTTAGATTTTTTTTTTTTAAATTATGAGTTTCTCAAATTGCCTTATGCTACGTTATCTTCTTTAACGGTGTTAAATACTCCCTCTAATTTTTTTATTTATCTTTTAATTTTTTTAAGTTGACTTTTTTAATTGTCAGCTTAGAATATCATTGCATTTTTCATAATTTTTTCTCTAGTTTATCCCTATATTAATTAGGAGAGAGATTATGAGTTGATAAAATCATAAGTAGGTAATTAAGAAGGAAGTGAGTTTTAGTATAAGAATGTAAAAAATCAATTAGTCATTTTAACAATACAATAAATATTTTATTGATTTTGTAAAAATTCTAAAGTGACTCGTAAAAAAATAGAGGGAGTATTAAAAAACCGTAAAACCAAAGGTTATATTTTTAAAGTTAATCCTAATAAAATATTTCATTTTTTTCATAAAAATAAAAAAAAACTATCTAATAAGAAAAGAATTTTACAAATAACGTTATTTACTTTGAAAATTTTGAATATATCCCCTCAATCAAAATACAGTACAATGGTACGAGTGTGATAAATGTCATTCAATGTTATTGGAAGGTGATAAAATTTACTCTCGACGTTAAAACATGAGCCACGTGGCTAGTTTTCACATTTGATAAATTATAATTGCCGAGTTGATTGGTCAGACCCTATCGATTTTTCTTAGGATATCTTCCATCCACTTCAACCAATTTTTACTTTAAATTCTATAATTTGAAGTTGTTGTAGTGTTTATTTTCCGACCCTTTCACCGGGAAATTTGTGTGCCTTGATATTGATGTCATCTTGGTCATTCTGGAATGCCCTGGGATCACCGGGATCAGCTATCACTCCCGCTATCTGCATCAGGACCTCGGTGGAAGGCTCTTTCGGAAGCCCTTAAGTGACAAAGATTCCTCTTTAAGATATGGAAATGAATCAATCAACATTGAATTTACGCCACTTTCTCAATTAGGTTCTGGTCAACTTTGGCGTCTTTGACTTCTGCTCCAGAATGTTGACACATCATCAGGACCTCGTCAGTCATGGTGAACACAACATGATCTTGGTGACTGATAAATTTTTAGTGAGACTTCCTCTTTTAATTTCTTCTTTTGTTCTAGAAGGCTTCTAGGTCACCGGGACCAGTCTAGTCTCGGTGCATCCATCGGGAGTCTCCCTAATTGCTCGTTTTCTGCCCAGAAATGCATCTTTTCTCCAAATTGCGTTGAAAACCTGAAAAGATAGAAAAGGAAGTAATAGTGGCCAAAAAGACTAAAAGCATGGTCTCAATGATATAGAAATAAGCACAAATACATGCTAAAAATACAACTCATCATTCATGCCTCACTCCTTCGCCTTCGTCTGATTTATGTGTAGATGATCTAGCCATTTATATAAATAACAAATTGACTGAAATTTGAAATGTAATGCAGATTTATGTTCAATTGAGTATTTTTGTGTTTGAAATTTAATATTAAATGATTACTAACTACTAAAATCAAAACTCTCAAGAAGTATCGAATGTTCTTTGTTGTGAAGGATGGTACTTTGTAGTTCATCTTGATGTTGCAACAGAGAATCATCTCTCCTCTTATTTGATATCATCGGAGCAGGTGGAGCCGCCGCTACTACATATGACGCTGATAACATTTTCCCTGAATGCTTACACACATTTCTCACCACTATGACAGACCCGCCAGAAAAATTCTTTGTTTAAAGTTTATCACATGACTCACTGCAGGTACTTCTTCGATTTGTGACTTTGATGGATATTCCGTTGGAAGATTATGGTGTTGGCTTTCATGAACCGAGGCGATGAAGATCTAAATCGTGAACTCTGAGAGCATAAAATAAGGGGTTTGCTTATTTTTTAATGGTTTGAAGTAATGTTATCGAAATCGGAAACCGGTAAAGGAAACGGTTCACAATTTTTATGGTTCAACCGAATTCAATCGTGGTTCAATCACAGTTCAGTTGTGGTCCAACCGTAGTTTTTTCAGTTGAATAGACCGATTTGGCCTGATTTCAATAATATTAGTTTGAAGTATGAAAAAATGATATAGCTTTAGAAAGTTTTTTGAATTTATATTAAAAATTGAAAGACGATAAACACTAGTTCAAATTAAAAGAATTAAAGAAGGAAGAGATGAAATCCATAATTTTGGGGAGAGGAAGTTAATGGTCTTTGGGAAATTGATTTTGAGGGAGAGGTGTTAGACTTTTTTTTTTTCAAAATTATGAGTTTTCCAAATTGCCCTATGTTACGTCACCTTCTCTAACGGTGTTAAATACTCCCTCTAATTATTTTATTTGCCTTTTAGTTTTTCTAAGTTGATTTTTTTAATTCACCTTGGATTACCATTACACTTTTCACCAATTTTTTCTAGTTTACCCCTGTATTAATTAGGAGAGAGGTTATAAATTGATAAAATCATAAGTAGGTAATTACTAAGAAAGATAGTTTTAGTATAAGAATGTAAAGAATCAATTAGTCATTTTAACAATACAATAAATGTTTTATTGATTTGGTAAAAATCCTAAAGTTACAGATAAAAAAATGGAAGGAATATTTAAAAACCATAAAAATAAAGGTTATATTTTTAAAATTAATCCTAATAAAATATTTCATTTTTTTCATAAAAATAAAAAAAAAACTATCTAATAAGAAAAGAATTTTACAAATAACGTTATTTACTTTAAAAATTTTGAATATATCCCCTCAATCAAAATATAGTACAATGGTACGAGTGTGATAAATGTCATTCAATGTTACATGGAAGGTGATAAAATTTACTCTGGACATTAAAACATGAGCCACATGGCTAGTTTTCACATTTGATAAATTATAATTGCCGAGTTGATTGGTCAGACCCCATCGATTTTTCTTAGGGCATCTCCCATCCACTTCAATCAATTTTTACTTTAAACTCTATAATTTAAAGCTGTTGTAGTATTTATTCTCCGACCCTTTCACTTTAAATTTCTACTTCAAACAAAAATATTATTATTTTATTTAAATCTACCCAATCCAATCCAAAACAACAAACAACCCATCAAACTCAAAGTTGTGAACAGCCCCACTTCAAATTTCATATGACAATGTTCATACTTCAAAATGGGGTTAGGGCAGAACCATTTCATTTACAACTCCAAACCCCACTTTTCAAGTGGGGTTGGAGATGCTTTGCAGCTGGCTACTTAACCAGCTTCAAAATTGAAATTGAGTTGTCAAGTTGTCTCTAAACATGACTCCTTTCTTCGCTTCACTTTGCTCAGCTACTTTAGAACATCAGCTTCAAACTCAGGTATTTGTTTTTTAATCTAGCTCTACTCGATCTTTCTGGGTCGAAATTGGATTGTTTATTTGTTTGTCTACGTGATCCATGTCTCTCGGACTTGTGGTTTTTTCAGCTAGTTGGTTCTTTTCTTCTCTTGACCACTTTGTCTGCTTGAGAAAATCAGCTTCAAAATTCAGATTGAGTTGTCAAGTTGTATCAGGTTGGATATTTGATTGTTTCTTTTTTTTTCTGTCCTAACTTGACCTTTTTTCAGCAAATTGATTCCTTTCTCCTCTTCACTTTGCATATCTCAGCTCCTCTCCTTCAAGCTTGTCAAACCCTGTCGACTTTTTCTGAACATCAGCTTCAAAATTAGAATTCTCAGGTATTCTAATCGATCATTTGTCTGCTTGTTTCATTTCTCTAAACTTGTCCTTTCAGCTAGTTGAATTCTTACATCTCTTCACTTTGCAGAACATACTCATCTCAGCTCTTCTCCCTTCAAGCTCGTCACACCCTATTGATTTTCTTCTACTTCAGAGCATCAGCTTCAAAACGAATTCTCAGGTTTTATCAGGTATTCTAGGTTGAAATTATATATGAAACTTCCTATCAGTGTTTTTGTTCGATTCATGTTTGTTGTGAATTTGAAGGTTACTTCGAGCATGTATTGAGTTGCAAATTTGATAAGGCTACTTTCATGCTCCACTGTTGCTACAGTGAATGCTTGCCTTTGGTCTAGTTAGTTAGTTCCCAGATTTTTTATGTGCCGTAACACATGGAGGATGGTTCATTGGCAAAAAGTATCTTTTTTTAAATAAAGGCAATTTATTAAAATCACATAAACATCACAAGTCTATAAATAAAGATTAACCTCAACTAAGATCTGGACTATACCTGCATTATTTCCACAAAGATTATAGAAATATCCCGAAGGGAAACAAAAGATAACACGATGAGGGTTGTAAAAGATAAAACAACAAAACATAATTACCTACCATATTCTTGCCAAACAACATGAAACACAAGCTCCTAAAGTTGTAGATTTGCAAAAACAACAAGCACCAAAGACTAGATCCAAAGGGATCGTTAACCAAAAGACCTGTCTATTTAAAAACATGTATGCCATAGGACAAATGGGTAAAAAAAAAACCATATCACGTGGTTTTGAACAAGAGGACTTTGATTCAAATTATTCAGAACCTGAGAGAGGTTGGGCAGATTCTGCGGAACAAGAAGAGGCAAAAATGAAAAATAAGGCCAAGTAGTTTACACCTGTTAGGCAAGGTTTTGTATTCTTTTCCTTCGATGACAGATTTTGGCGTGAGATGGATGAGGGAGACATTATCCAACTCCCAAGGAAACAAAGGGTCTATCGATCGCCGCCAAAGAGCAGGCCAAACGAGAGCGCAAACCTCCACATAAGTTTTCTCCTAGTTGATAGTTTTTTTTTGTTTTCTGCCGTTATGGCTGTTTGATTTTTTTAATTTTTTTTGTATTTTTTCTTTTCCTTAATAAAACGAGCTTAGGGGATAGTTTTTAACGGCGGTGGGGTTGCCCGCTTGCCTTTTCCCTCTCACTGGGTAAATTCAATTAAAAAAATAGATTTACGTGGAAAACCCTTTTAAAAAAAATCACGGGGCACGAAAAAATAACTCAACTAATGAATAATGGAAATACAACAACAAAGGCTGAGATATAAAATAATTTTAGGAGAAAATTTGAAATACCCAATTTTACTCACTATATAAAATCACTCAATTCCCCCTATGTAATGTTTTCTCAATCTCTTGTATGAAAGAAACTCTAAAAAAAGGGAAGCTCTAGTTTTTCTCTTATGGCTTTGGATTACGGGATTATGCCTATTTATAGGCAAAAACTACATCAAATTTTCAACTTGGCAATTATTGTGCCAATTGTAAACAAAATTTCCAAAATACTGCATCTAACAACCACCACCTCCTTGTTTGACATTTTATGAGACAAACAAGCTAGCCTAATTAATTGAGGCCACTCTATTAATTTGATGTTTGAACTCATCTATTCTCCCCGTCCAGACTCAAGGGGCATCAAGTAAGCTCCTAATTGGAGTTCACCTTATCAGCTTATTGGACAGTTCAAACTTCTCTCGATGAATTACTTTATTCAGCATATCTGAAGGGTTTTCTCCCATTGGAATTTTTTCGAGATGAAAATCTTCTTTTTCAAATAGTTCTCGTATCCAATGATATCAGATATCAGTGTGCTTTGTTTGAGAGTGATACATTATACATAGTATTCTTGCTCAAGTCAATGGTACTTTTTTTTGAAAAACCCTTAGAGGGACAGTGTATCCCTCCAACGGCTAAAAGTTTGGAGTGGGTGAAAATTTCAGGGGGGAGTACCCAACTAGGTTAGCTCCTCTGCTTGCCTACAAAACACCCACCCCTCTTTTATCAATAAATGGTTCTTGAATCAAGAACCAATATCGTTTACATCGTATGTTACAAAATGAGAAAGCTCGGATTCATAAATAAATCCAAGACTGAAAAGCAAATAGAATGCTTTCTAAAATTAAAAATGAACCAGCCCAAATTAATGCTACCCACAAGTATATCCCCATTCTAGGTCATGCCTTCAAATATAGGTCTGTTTTGCCTCTTCTATAAATTCCGAGAAATAATAAACCACTGTGACGTACCAAGCTCACGATAGACGCCTTCCCTAAAGAATGAAGGCCATAATTGTAGGAAATCATGTCCCGATTGTGGCATAACTGGTGAAATTCCCAACCATTGGAAAGCATCCCTCCATACTCTAAAAAACGCCGACATGAAAAAAGACAGTAGTTTAGGGATTTCGTGCAGTCGCAAAAAGGGCAGATGTCTGAGGTGACTGAGTTACAATTCTAATTCCATAAAAACTCACGTGTAGGTAGCTTTCATAAAATACGAGCCTATCGAAGAATTTATTTTTGGTAATAAAACCGCATCCCAAATAAGATTGTAATCCTTTGAACGGTGAGTCCAACGTTCCTGTTGATAATGTCCATGAAAGAAAGAAGTAGTTGAGAATCCCTTTTTTGCACCAATGTCCCATAAAAACTGGTCATCAATAGACCCAACAGTTGGCTGCCTCGAGGCTTCCAAGCCAATAGTAAGGTTTGGATAGTGTTGCCCAATCCTTGACTTCATATCCATACAACGATGCTGCCTCATAATGCACAAACTCCTTTTCCAAAATGGTCGAGTTTTAGGCTGGTTGGCAAAAAGAAAACGCCATCCCTTGGAGATAGTAGAAAATTTTCTATTACAGATAACAAATAAGTCCGGATAGATAGACTTAAGAGGTGAATTGGAGGTCCAGTTGTGATGCCAAAACAATCCCGATTGCCCATTTCCGATGCGAACTCGCACATGAGTATTAAAGAAATCCCAACTCCCATCAGTTTTGTAACAACATTTTAGAATCCCACGCCACATCGGAGAAAAAGCTTTAGAGTCTTGAATGACCAACTCATGCCACGAACTTACTCTGTATCTATGAACACAATAGATGTACCAAAGGGAGTTCGAATCAGCAACTCACATTTTCCAAATCCACTTAAAAAGCAAGCTTGTATTGGCAAGCCTAAGTCCCGGATTGATAGACCTCCCAAATGTCGCGGTAAAGAAATAGTGTCCCAACTTACTTTGCAGATGCCACTTGTGTTTGAGTCACCTTGCCATAAAAAGTTATGCATCAAATTATTTAAAACAACAATCATCGAGGAGGGAATTCTAAAAAGAGAGCATAAATAAATTGGGAGAGAAGATAGTATCGATTTAATGAGGATGGTTCTTCTAGCATAGGATAAGCAATTACCCTTCCAATTGGCTAATTGATTCTTGAATTTTGTGATCAAAGGGTCCCAAGCCGTGGTGGGGGGCTGGTTTATGCAAAAAGGCACTCACAAATATTTGATTGGAAACTTTTCCACCCTACAACCAAAACGGGTCACATATGAAGCCAGAGAACTCTCGGTAACGTGAATGCCCATTAATGCACTCTTATGAAAATTTATACATAGTCCTGAAATTAGCTTAAAACATCTCAAGATGCGAATAAATTTCAGGATAGTAGATTCCTCTGCCGGCAAAAAACAAATAGTATCATCTGCGAACTGCAATAAGTCAATGGTACTTTGACCATCGCAATATAATTTTTTTTACTATCACAATATAATATGCAGTCAGTTTGTTTTTTACCAAACTCTTCAAAGGATCTCTTAAATCAAATCATCTCTTTTTTGCCTCAGCAGCTAAAATGTACTTCACTTTGGTTGTAGAAAATGCAACACATTTATGTAGTTTAGGTTGCCAAGAAATTGCTCTCGATGCAAATATAAACATCTATCCCAAAGTTGACTTTCTATGATCAAGATCTCTTGCTTATTGGCATAAACAAAACCCTCCAAGAATGATTTAGATCCTCCATAACATGAACACTTCTTTGAACTCCCCTTTAAATATATGAGAATCCACTTTGTTGCTTCCCAATATTGTCTTCCTAGGGTTATCTAAGAATCTACTTATAACTCCATTTCCAAGAAAGATGCGAGGACTCGATTTATCGTCAAGCTTTGATCAATTTCTCCTTAGGAAAATGTGCAAATTCCTTACAGTCAAACACCTTCAGATGAAAACATTGAACATATTTTCTAGTCCTTACTCTTTCTAGAATATCAAAATCTAGAGCAGAAGATGGTGACTTGTTAATGATATGGCAGGTTATGCATACTGCTTCTCCCCAAAATGACTTCAGCAAGTTAGCCATTTTGATCATACATCTGACCTTCACTATGATAGTGTGATTCATCCTTTCTGGTACACCATTGTGTTATGGGTACTAGGTACAGTCGTTTCATGTCAGATTTCATGCTTGGAATGGTAGTTCTTATCAAACTCGTGTAACGTGTATTCACCCCCACTAATGGTTCTAAGTCTTTTAGTTTTTTATTTGTCTTTCTTTCCACCATGACATGAAATTTCTGAAATGATTTGAATACTTGATCTTTTTTTATCAGACAATACCTACAACTTCAGTGATGCATCGTCAATGAAAGAAACAAAATACTTGTTACCTCCCAAGATCTTATTTTTCAAGGGGCCACAAACATCTGAATGCACCAAGTCAAGAACACTTGAATTTCTGTTTGATGACTTGCTAAATGACACTCTATGTTGCTTGTCGAATAGGTAGTAATCAAATGGAAATAATGGTGTACCATTAGTAAAAGCTACGAGTGCCTTCTTTGCTAGAATCTGCAACCCTTTCTCCCTGATATGAGCCAATATTCTATGCCATTAGACTGGTCAAGATTCTTCTTCAACCATATGTAATCCATTTATACAAATGACTGTAATTGTTTTATATAATAGAACACATGGTTCTTTTTTCAATCACCAAGGAAGTATTCGATTATTGGGGAAAAATCACTATATTTTTATTCTCAAATCAAGATCAACTAGAACAAATATAAAGCATTGGGTCGAACTCTTCTTTGGTGTCAAGGTAATAGCTATGAATAGCCATCGACTTTATGGTAAGCTTCTATTTCCTACTCCCAAAGAAATTCTCGAAGCCTTCACGATCTAAGACACCATAAGATATCAAGTTAAGAATCAAATTAGGAGCGTGCCTAATCTCTTTGAGAATGAGTGTGTAGCCAGTGTTCGTTTTGATACAAATGTCACCAATTCCAATAATTTTATAAATGGCCATTATTCCTTATCTTCACCATCATAAAATTTCATGCTTTGAACGTGATGAAGAACTCCTTATTCGGTGTGGCGCGATAAGTTGCTGCAATGTCGATCACTCGGTCCATCTCATCTTGACTTAAGACTTCCAAATATTGTTCTTTTTGATTGAAAGAAAGAATAACAGTCTCCTCAGTTGCTGAAGTGATATTCTTGTCTTCCTCTTGATTATTGACATCCTTTTGTTCTCTCTCCAGCTTTCGATAGCTACTTTCAAATGGCCTTCTAGTCCACAATGTTGACTCTATCTATGGACGTAGATTTACCTCTAAACTTTTCTCCTCCTTTTGATTTATCTAGATTGTTAGGACCTCGATTTTTGCTTTGACCTCTGTGTTTTCGACTACTTTTAGTAATCGTAACTTTTTGCATGGTCTCCTCATAGAGGAGAGTGCTAACAACGTGGTTTAATGACATTTTTGCATCTAGAGTTGAATTGGTCACAGATGCCACCAAGATATTCCAACTCCCTGGTAAGGAGCTAAGCAACAATAAGGATTGAACCTCATATTTAAGTGTTGTTTGCATAGAAGATAACTGATTAATAACACTTCAAAATTTAATTAGAAATTTGGCAACAAGAGTTCCCTCCTTATATTTCATGTTAACAAGTTTCCTTATAAAGAATAACTTGTATCCAGCAGTTTTTCGGTCATAAAGATCTTGCAGCTTATCCATAGTTCATGGGGAGATGTTTCCTCCTAGACATGTGTCTCCTTCGATTGCTTCATGCATATCTTTGCAGTACAAGATATCCTCCATCATAGGCTTTAAAATTGACCCATTTGAATCATTCAATTTGATTATAGATGTTGAAGAACCTTTTATTCTAATTAATACAAGTGCCTTTATGGAACTAAAGCTCTGATACTATTTGTTAGGTCTCATAAATTCAGTGGCGAAATCAAGATCTAGAAATAGGGGAGGCGAACTTTCATTGAAATATTTCCCGGCGAACTTTTCCGTATAAAAATTAATTTTAGTGAAAATGATAAATGTAGTTTAAATTGGCTCCTAGACAATACTCCCTCCATCTATAAAATATTGTCCATTTAACCGAATCATCAAAACCAATAAAAAATTTATTACACAATCAAAATGACTAATTTATCCTTTACTAAATTCTCTTTCTTCTTAATTACTCACTTATAATTTTAACAATACATAATCTCTCTCTTAGTTAATACAAGGGCAAATTAGAGAAAAAATTGTACAAAATACATTGATAATCTAAATTGACAACTAAAAAGAGAACTAATAAAATGGCTAAAGAGACATTAATTTCTAGATGGAGGGAGTAAAAGTTATAACTAAACCAGATAAAAACGCAATTAAGACCCGTAATAAAATTTATATTCGGTGAAATTAATAATCAAAATAGAAAAGCAGAGGAATAAAAATTGAAACAAGAATTAAACTTGCAATGATCTTATGGAAAATCCTAATAATTTTTTGAATAAAGCTTCTATTATATGCAAAAAAAACAAACGAGTTGAGTGACTTCAATTTAATTCTAATCATGTAAGGAGGCAACAATTTACATAATATTGCAGACCAAAATGTATTGTCCCAATAGGAATAATTTTGCAATGTAATGAAAGCTGAATAGAATTTCAAACTAACGATATTATTAGTTTATACTTATATGGGTTGAACTGGATTTACTCACAGCTATAATAATTTACTTTTTCCCTAGATCTTTCAAATTCAGATCATCTATTCTATTACCTTTCATATATCTGGTGCTTGGAAAATGAAGCTGATTAACGAAGGAGAGGGCGGCTATGAGAGCATGCCGCAGTTCTATGGTAGCGATAATTGAATAGGTAAATATTAGGGCGTAAGTTTTCTGGCGAACAAGGGAGGCGGCCTGTCAATCCCCGAAAGGTGAACGAGGTAAAGTCCGTGGCAAAGGAAAAATTCCCATGCGAAATAACCATGGACATAGCCTTACAAGACATAAATAGGTGCTTGGGAAGGGCTGGAACATGCAGAAGTGTTGCCAGAAGATTCTAGAAGGTAGCCAGAAAGTACCAGAATAGTTGCAGAAACTCCGGAAAGTGTTGCCACAGATCCAGAAGTGTCCAGAAGGGTTGCAACAAGTCTGGAATATGTTGCTAGAAAGTTCCAGCCGACCTAAGCTAGATATTTTGTATATTTTAATGTAGTCCTAGAAGGATGAATATTAGCCCTAGGATCAAAGAAGATTCTAGAGGATTGATCTAGGCCATTGGTTGAGGAGGTGGTTTAGGCTATAAATACTCCCCCTCCTCTCTCATTTTGTACATCCTGAGTTATAAACTCAAAAGCTCTCTTGTAACACTTTAAAGCTTTCTTTTGTGTAGTAATACACTCTATACTTCTTCAGCTTGTGTCTCTTGTGTTCCTTTCATATCGCTAGTGAAGTTGAGATCGGGTTTTGCTGACTTAGTTCTCTCGAGGGCGAGAATCGAGCTAAGGCCACACGTACCATTAGCGGTGAATCGGCTAAGTGCGTGACACGTGGTATTAGAGCGGGTTACGAATAAGGGGAATTCGTAGCTATGACGAACAACATTGAGTCTAGCAACATGACAGAATAGCAAGAGGAGTGTGGGCGTCCAGAAGCCTGCAACCAGCCGAAGAAGGCCCGGGGGAATCCAAGGAGACTCCGCGAGAGGAGGGTGGTGTCTCTATGAAAACTATGGAAGCTTTCAATGTTCATCTAACCAAGATGGAACTAACTATGGGGGATGTCCTTGACACTCTTGGCGCTCGGGATAGCGAGCTAGAGGAGAAGGACGAGCAGGTTAGCGCGTTGGAGGAACGGTTGCAAGGAGCGTACGACCTCATCGATGCTATGAATCGATCGATGGAGGAATATCGGTAGAAGGTGGATACTGAGATGCAGTCTCTAAGAAATAGGTTAGCTGTGACTGAAATAGCCATTGCCAATGGTGCTAGTACTAGTGTCTCGCATGTGAAAGTCCCGGAGCCACCAAATTTTGCGGTAAAACTGGATGCCAAGGAAATCGGCAACTTCCTTTGGCATGTGGAGAGATACTTGGAGGCCACTAACATTACTGTTGATGATGTCAAGATCAACACCTCGACTCTCTATCTTGAGGGTGATGCTGCCTTATGGCGGAGAAGACGCTACGCGGAGCGAGAGAGGGGGTTGGTCCAGATTGGCACTTGGGAAGCATTCAAGGCAGAGTTGAAGAGGCAATTCTACCCGGAGAATGCAAGAGATGTGGCAATGCGGAAGCTACGAGGACTGAAGCAAACAGGTGCGTTGAAAGATTACGTTCGGGATTTCTCGTTGCTAATGCTAGAAATTCCCAATATGCCCGATGGCAATCGTTTGTTGTACTTCTTTGATGGCTTACAATGCTGGGTCGAGCAAGAGCTCAAGAGAAGGGTTGTCCAAGACCTTGCCAGTGCAATAGCTACGGCAGAATCTCTCACCGAGTACAACACTAGCTTGACAGCAAAGAAAGATAAGCCAAAGAAGGGAGGTTTTGGCAAAGGTAGGGGAGACAAGTCACACAAGCCTGCGAGACCCTTCAGGGGGAAGGATAAACAAGGTGAGCCCTCGAGGTGGCACTCAAGGGGGAGATCAGATTGCTTTCTTTATGGAGAAGCTCACTGGGCCAGGGAGTGCCCAAATCGGAGTAAGCTGAATGCGATAATTTCAGCTCAAGAGAGGACTGCGCAATAAGGAGAACAAGTGCACTTAGGGACGGTGCGCGTGTTGAATACGGTAAAGGCCAAGATGGATGCGGGATCCAGCGGCAAGGGTGCCATAGCCACGGCAAAGTCTAAGCTTCAACTGGGTAAGAACTTGCTATATGTTGATGTCGAAGTTAACGGGGAAAGGCATCAAATGTTTGTTGGATTCGGGGGCGAATCAAAATCTTATAGCAAGCGATAAAGCTGCGACGTTGGGTTTACCGATAACCAAGGAAATTGGGTGGATCAAGACGGTTGATCAGCCTTACCAGCCCATGATGGGAATTATCCGCAATGCTCCCATCAAGATTGGCACATGGGTTGGAAAGTTGGATTTGAATGTTGTGCTGATAAAGGACCACAAGATGGTCTTGGGTCTCAATTTTATTGAGAGGGTTTTGCCTTTCACCCTCACTACGGACGGGTATGCTAACTTTCGATGTGGCAAGAGTGAGCATCGGGTTGCGGTAGATCGTGTAGCTGTTGGTACTAGTATGTTGTCCGCGATGCAAGTGGCAAAAGGAGTCAAGAGGGGTGAGGAGACGTTCCTGGTTGCCTACAAAGAAGAAGGTAACAACTATGAATCTCTTGAAATACCTTCTCAAGTCAGTAGTTTGCTCTAAGAATTTAAGAATGTCATGCCATCTAAGTTGCCAAAGAAACTTCCTCCGAGAAGGGAAGTGGATCATGCGATTGAGTTAGAGCCTAGAGCAAAACCTCCAGCCATGGTGCCGTATCGCATGGCTCCTCCTGAATTAGAAGAGCTATGCAAGTAATTGAAGGAGCTGCTGGAGGCGGGGTTCATTCGACCATCCAAAGCACCATACGGAGATCCTGTCTTGTTCCAAAAGAAGCATGATGGCAGTTTAGGTATGTGCATTGACTATAGGGCTCTTAACAAGGTGACTATCTAGAACAAGTATCTGATTCCACTAGTGGATGACTTGTTCGATCGTTTGGGCAAGGCTCGATGGTTTTCGAAGTTGGACTTGCGGTCGGGATATTGGCAGGTGCGGATAGCAGCGGGGGACGAGGAAAAGATAACGTATGTGACAAGGTATGGCTCATTTGAATTCCTAGTCATGCCGTTCGGACTTACAAATGCGCCAGCAACATTCTGCACTTTGATGAACAAAATATTCTACCCATTCCTGGATAAATTCGTGGTGGTGTATCTAGATGACATCGTTGTCTATAGTGAGACCCTTGAGGAGCACATTCGGCACCTGAGGCAAGTGTTCCAAGTATTGCGCCAGAATGAGCTCTATGTTAAACGGGAGAAGTGCTCTTTTGCGCAATGGGAGGTGATGTTCTTGGGACACAGGATTTGTGAGGGGAAAATCAGTATGGATGATGCTAAGGTGCGGGCTATTGTCGATTGGGAGCCGCCGACAAATGTCTCAGGTTTGCGATCTTTTCTTGGCTTGGTGAATTATTATCGAAGATTCATCCAAAGTTATTCTTGACGAGCAACACCGTTGACGAATCTCCTAAAGAAGAACAACCCGTGGAAATGGGATGATGCTTACCAAGAGGCTTTCGAAGATCTAAAGCAAGCTGTGATGAATGATCCGGTGTTGGTGCTGCCGAACTATGAAAAGCCCTTTGAAGTCCATACTGATGCGTCGGATTTCACGATAGGGGGTGTGCTTATGCAGGAGAATAACCCCATCGCTTATGAAAGCCGCAAGCTGAATGACATGGAGGCGGTATCCAGTGCATGACAAGGAGATGATGGCGATCATCCATTGCTTGCGGGTATGGAGGCACTACTTGCTTGGGAGTAGGTTTATGATTAAGACCGACAATGTGGCAACGAGTTACTTCCAGAATCAGAAGAAGTTAACTCCCAAGCAAGCTTGGTGGCAAGATTTTCTTGCCGAATTTGATTACGTGATGGAGTACAAGCCTGGCAAGGCTAATGTTGTGGCTGATGCGCTGAGTCGCAAAGTAGAATTGGCTTTGGTGAGCATGGTGGAAAGCAATCTGCTTGAGCGAGTGAAGGAAGGGATGGCGAAGGATGACTTTGCTAAAAATCTCATCGCTTTGACTAAGGAAGGAAAGACACAGCGGTTTTGGGAGCAGGATGGATGCCTATACACCATTGGTAACCGCTTATTCGTGCCTCGATGGGGGAACTTGAGGAAGGAGATAATTAAGGAATGCCATGATTCGATGTGGGCAGGACATCCGGGTATTCAGCGGACAATGGCATTGGTCGAGATATCATACTATTGGCCGAGGATGGAGGACGAGATCGAGGGATATGTAAAGACTTGCCTGGTATGCCAACAAGACAAGATTGAACAAAGGCAACCAGCGGGTTTGCTAGAACTCCTACCCACACCGGAGAGGCCATGGGAGTGTGTTACAATAGATTTTATCTCCGCCTTACCAACGTCCGAAAGGTGTGGTTCCATCATGGTAGTGGTCGACAAATTTTCTAAGTATGGAACCTTCATTGCTGCCCCGCGAGATTGCACGGCCGAGGAAGCTGCACGCTTGTTCTTCAAGCATGTGGTAAAGTATTGGGGCCTTTCGAAGAGCATCATAAGTGATCGAGATCCACGGTTCACTGGGAAGTTTTGGAGGGAAATGTTCAAAATCATGGGGTCTGAACTTCACTTCTCAACGTCCTTCCATCCCCAAACTGATGGCCAAATAGAGCGTGTCAACGCCTTGCTAGAGCTGTACCTTCGGCACTTCGTTAGTGTCAACCAGAACGATTGGGCAAAGTTGCTGGATGTTGCCCAATTTTCGTATAACTTACAGAGGAGCGAAGCCACCAATCAAAGTCCTTTCAAGATAGTGATGGGGCAACAGCCGCTAACCCCACACACCGTTGCGGTAGGCTACACGGGGACAAGTCCTGCTGCATACAAATGGGCTAAAGGATGGCACGAACAGCTTGATGTGGCTCGCGTATACTTGGACAAGGCGTCCAAAAGAATGAAGTAGTGGGCTGACAAAAAGCGAAGACCACTGGAGTTTCAAGTAGGCGATCTAGTAATGGTGAAGCTGCCCGCAGCGCAATTCAAGGCGTATCGCCAAGTGCATAAGGGTTTGGTGCGCAAGTATGAGGGACCCTTTCCAATTATCGCAAAAGTTGGCAAAGTGTCCTACCGAGTGGAGTTGCCGCCTAAGTTGAAGGTGCATAATGTCTTCCATGTAAGTTTTCTCAAGCCGTACCATGGAGATAGTGAAGAACCTGAGCGTGGTACGTCAAAAAGAGCACCACCTGTCATGTTAACCTCGTATGACCGGGAGGTTACAGAAATTATAGCAGATAGGCTCGTTCGACAACGAGGCATTCCTGCACATACTGAATTCCTAGTCAAGTGGAGAGGTTTACCGGATAGCGAGGCATGTTGGGAGAAGGAAGCAGACTTGTAGTAGTTCAAGGAGAAAGTCAAGGCCTACAAGAACGGGAAGCTTGACGAGGGCGTCAAGGACTCTGGTGGGGGAGAATGTCAGTCCCCGAAAGGTGAACGAGGCAAAGTCCGTGGCAAAGGAAAAATGCCCATGCGAAATAACCATGGACATAGCCTTACAAGACATAAATAGGTGCTTGGGAAGGGCTGGAACATGCAGAAGTGTTGCCAGAAGATTCTAGAAGGTAGCCAGAAAGTACCAGAATAGTTGCAAAAACTCCGGAAAGTGTTGCCACAGATCCAGAAGTGTCCAGAAGGGTTGCAACAAGTCTGGAATATGTTGCTAGAAAGTTCCAGCCGACCTAAGCTAGATATTTTGTATATTTAAATGTAGGAAAGTCCTAGAAGGATGAATATTAGCCCTAGGATCAAAGAATATTCTAGAGGATTGATCTAGGCCATTGGTTGAGGAGGTGGTTTAGGCTATAAATACTCCCCCTCTCTCATTTTGTACATCCTGAGTTCTAAACTCAAAAGCTCTCTTGTAACACTTTAAAGCTTTCTTTTGTGTAGTAATACACTCTATACTTCTTCAGCTTGTGTCTCTTGTGTTCCTTTCATATCGCTAGCGAAGTTGTGATCGGGTTTGGCTGACTTAGTTCTCTCGAGGGCGAGAATCGAGCTAAGGCCACACGTACCATTAGCGGTGAATCCACTAAGTGCGTGACAGGCCGCTGACCTCCACCTCCACTGGTTCCGCCACTGCGTAAATTGAATCAGTAACAAGGTGATATGTATTAAATAACATAGAGTAGCAACAACAAGTATACAAATAAGTAAAGCATTTAACAACCTGAAAATCCTTTAAAAGTGAAAAACCACGGGATACAGAAAAATAACGCAACTAATGAATAATGGAGATACAATGACAATGGCTCTCTCGTATAAAATAATTTTAGGAGAAGTTGGAAACACCCCCATTTTGGACACTACATAGAATCACTCAACTCCCTTTCTGTCTTTATTTTTTCTCTACGATTTTGGTTTGCCCGGAATATGCCTATTTATAGGCAAAAGCTACATCAAAATTTCAACCCGGCAATTAATATGCCAATTGAAAATCAATGTAAACAAAATCTCCAAAAGCCGACATCTAACAACCACCACCTCCTTGTTTGGCATTTTATCAGACAAAAAAGCCAATCTAATTAATTGAGGCCACCTTATTAATTTGATGTCTGGAGCAATCAATATTATGCAATCTTAACTATTCTATAGTTTCCTTCACAAATTAGGTTATGCGCATATGTATTTGTCAAATTAGACTATAAAGGTTTATAGTTGATACATTCTGAAATTGTTTGAAATGACATTGAAGGAGAGAAAACAGGGCTATAAAGAAAAAATTTAGAAAAAAGTGAGCTTACAAACAATTTTTTCTTAGGAACTAAGTCGTCTTTAGTACTAGCAGTAAAGATTTCCTTTCATTTTAACCATAAAATATGAGGATAGATATAAAATGTCATCTTCTAATAAATCCGTGCATATTGTGTTCATATTATCCTATATTAACTGTTCTATTTCGTTTCTCTTGGTGTTTCAGACATTGCGCTTTAACAAAAATGGCCTCACTCGCTGCCGACGTTGGAGCTGGAGTTGGTGCTCAAGTTGCAAATTCTTTCCTAGAAAAAATAAAAAAACACATTGACTACCTTATCAAATACAAGGACAATATCGAGAACCTAACAAAAGAATTAGGTCAGCTAGAAGCGAAGAGGGAAGACGTGAGTCGATTCTTGAACGAAACTAGAAACCAGTTCAAAGATGTTGGCCGCACTACTGATCATTGGAGAACCACAGCAGATGAGCTTTATGAAGGCGCTAAAAAAATATCCTCTGGAAACAATGTATCATGCCTCAATTTGTGTTCACGTTATTCGTTAAGTAAGAACGCGTGGGAGTATACTCAAAAGATTAAAGACAAGGTCAATGAGACACAGGCAAATGATTTTTATCAAACCTATAAACGTCAAGCAAGAGGACATGCGTTCAACATCGAGGATTTTATGGAATTTGAATCGAGACAAAGAGTTTTAGATTATGTCTTGAAGGCATTAAAGGATGACAAGGTGACCATGTGCTCTATGTGTGGCATGGGAGGGATGGGCAAAACCATGTTAGCGAAGAAGCTTGTTAAAAGAGTTGAAGAGGATCATTTGTTTGATAAGGTTGCATTCGTGACGGTATCCCAAAACCCGAAATTGGAAACAATTCAGAAAAAAATTTTACAAGAGTTGGTGCTCGAAGGAACTGCAAAAAATACAGATTTGTTTGCTTGGCTCTCACGAAATAATACACTTTTGATATTGGATGATGTCTGGTCAGCATTGAGTAATGAAGATTTTGAAAAGGTTGGAGTTCCTTTGATGAATAAAAGCTGCAAAATTGTTCTCACTTCAAGAAATGAATCGGTGTGCACACAAATGGGGAGTAAAAAGAACTTTATTGTCGGTGTGTTAGAGCAGCAAGATGCTTGGGATTTATTTACACAAATTGCAGCAAATAGTATTGAGAATTCAGGTTTAGAAGGCACGGCAAGGATGATTGCCAAAGAATGCGATGGCTTGCCTCTTGCCATTGTAACTATTGCTATGGCATTGAAAGGCAACAGCATTGGTGTATGGAGACATTCTCTTCAACAACTACAAAATTCGAACCCCTCAGATGAAATGGATAAAGTATATTCTCGGATCAGATTAAGTTATGATCTTCTGGACGATAAGGAAGCCCAGACATGTTTTCTTCTTTGTTGTCTGTTCCCTGAAGATTCTGATATTTCGGCTGAACTTTTGGTCTTCATCGCCAAGGGTCTAGACTTATTTGATAATGTGAGAACCATCAGTGAAGCAAAAGATAAAGCTGAAAAAAGCATCTCTAAACTTAAGAAGTCATTTTTGCTGCTTGATGGAGAACAAGATGGGAGTGTCAAAATGCACGATATTATGCGTCGTTTTGCTATCTCAATTTCTTCCTCTTCATATCTAGTAAGACACGGCAAAGAAACGACAAAGTGGCCAGAGGCACATGAGTATGAAACTTGTAGGGGAATCTCACTTATGTTTGAGGAAATTAAGGAGCACCCTGTTCATTTACGATGTCCAGAGCTTGAACAACTGATCCTTTGTTTTGGAGATGGCTCAACTGAGCTCCCATTTGACTTTTTTGAAGGAATGACAAAGCTCAAAGTTCTTTTATTGGCAGTCCCATTGATATCGCTACCACTTAGTAAGCTAAAAGAACTTAGAACTTTGATTATCGGCGAGACTTCGAATCACGGGGACGAAAGAGCGCCACCTAAAATTGGAGATCTTCTGGGTCATGGCGATCTACAAAAGCTAGAAATTTTTGTAATATCTTCTCTATTGAGGCCATGGAATGATTTTCCAGTGGAGATAGGACTGTTGTGCAATCTGAGGCTTCTTAACGTCTCTGATGTGCCATTCGAATATATGCCGCCAGATGTATTGTCGAAGCTTGTGAATCTAGAAGAGTTGCTACTGTCATTTGCGTTCAGTAGTTGGGGATGCAAAGAACAAGACGGAGAAAGAGTCAATGCGAGCCTTGATGAGATTGAATCGCTTCCTCTAACCAGATTAGATGTCAGGATCAAAGAAGGTACAAGTTTCGGAGAAAAGTTAGTTAAGAAGCTAGAGAAATTTAAAATCATCATAGGGAGCTGTGCATATTTTGATGAATTCAATGACTTAGAACTGAATGCAGCATTGGGTGTTTCAGATGTAGATGCAAGCATAGTTACAATGTATCGTGTTATTCCTTTGCTAGAGAAATCAGAATTCTTGGGTTTAGACAATGTGAGAAAATTGAAGAATATTATGTTTCTGCCTCGGTTTATACAATTGAAGAAGATAGATATTCAAGATTGTGAAGATATGGATTGCCTTATTACTACAACTATGCAAGCACCTGGCTTCACCAATTTGACTCACATAATAATATACAAATGCAATAAGTTGAAATATGTGTTTCCGCTATCTATGGCTAGAGAACTGAGACAGCTGCAAAGTATAGATATAGGTTGGTGTGATGATTTGAAGGAAATTTTCTTTAAAGTCGATGATGACGATGGAAACCAGGTTAATTAACTAATTTAATGATTTATAATACAACAATAAAAAAATGTATTTTAAAAAGCAATTGTTTGTTGTTGACAGATTGTGCGAGAAAACATTCCCACAGATGAAGTTGCGATGGGGAGTGAAGTTATGTTTCCTCAGCTGAAAAAATTGGAACTTGCAAATAATCCAAAGCTTAGAGTTTTCTATGGTGGTCATGAACCAATGGAGTTGCCTTCCGTTGAAAAAATAGAAATTTGGAATTGTGATACCACAGCTATCTCTTATGGCTCTTTCCGTGCTCCAAAGCTTAAACAAGTGCTTTTAGATCGTACCAACTACTATAAGGATGGTGTGGAGGATCTTAATGCAGTATTCAAGCAATGGGTACTCTCTTTTTCTCCCTACATTTTTATTTTATGACGAGATTTATCGTTCCATTCAACTCCTTCAAACTTTTCTAATCCACCAAAAATATTCATATTACGTCGAATGACATACAAAAGGTTCCAAGAGATGATGATGATAACGATGACATTGTGAGTAAATTTATGTTTAACCTCAGCTAAAAAAAACTTTGAAGCAAAGTAGTGATTATTAGCTCAGGGTTATCTATGGTGGGAATCAGGCATTTGGACAATTCATTATGGACAATGCTGTATACTTTTAATTTACATTTATTTTGATATTTGTACTTACATATATACACTAATAAGATGATTTCGTTTTATTAGAAGTTGGCTCCTGAACTTCGCGAAGATGGCGTTGAAGATGGCTGAATTACCAATTAATTAGCCGATGAAAAAATAAATGGTGAGATACACACTCAATAGCGATAGCATTATTATCGCGAAGATGGAGTAGAAGTCGCTTTATATACATTATAATAGTGACATACAACAATGACTTTAGAGAAGAATTTGTTTCACGACAAAATCTAATGTTTTTTTGTAATATGATTCAACCTAGTCTTATGTTGATTCTTTGTATTCATATGCAGGATATGGAAGTGGAACAAAAATTAGAGACAAGGTGTTTCATATCAGAACGTATTTTTATTTTTTATGCTAATATGTGTTAAATTGTTAACAGCTTTCATTGTGTATTGCGAGAAACTATATAATATGTTTGTAACGCTATGTTTATTGGTTCCGATACAATATGATCTTTGTATAATACAAGTCGTTTGCCGTTATATATAGTTAGAGTCATTCATATGACATAAATTATTGATTTGATTGAGCTGTCCCCAATGAGCGATGACCCGGGGGAGGGAACCAGCAGCAAATTCATAGTAGAGCTGCTGAGGAGTTCAAAAAATTGGGATGATGTTGTGGGAGAAATTGTGAAAATGGAGAGAAAAGTATTCCCCAAACACGAATCTTTAGCTTCTTTTTTTGATAAAGAGCTCAACAAGAAAAATTCAGGGTTGCTTTACTTGGAGATTGACGGAGAAATCATTGGGTATGTGATGTATACATGGTCCTGTTCACTGCTCGCTTCAATCACCAAGCTTGCAGGTTCTTATCCTCTTGTTTTTAGCATGCCCACAACCTGTTTGATTAAATGACTCTGAGAGTTCTAACTTGAATATTTGGGTTTATCTGTATCTTACCCTTTAATTCTGAAACAGTGAAGGAGAACTTCAGAAGGAAAGGACATGGAGAGGCACTAATTAGGGCAGCAATAGACAAGTGTAGAAGTAGAAAGGTGCAGAGAATATCACTTCATGTTGATCCTTTAAGAACTGCTGCCATTGGCCTCTACAACAAGCTTGGTTTTCAGGTTGATGTTTTGGTACAAAGCTACTATTCTTCTGATAGAAATGCCTATAGAATGTATTTGGATTTCAATTTAGATTAATGGGTATTTGCTTTCATAGACTGAATCATCCAATGGGATGACTGAAACTGAATTAGCTCAATTTGGATGGAGCTATATAATGTATTTCTCAATTTTTTTTCTTCATGTTGAATTAATGTTTTTGTCTTTGGATAGATTATACTCAAATTTCAAGGTCGGCTAGAAACAACCTCTCTGTAATTACAGAGGTAAGGTTGCGTACACCCGTCCCCCCTACCCCGCTTGTGCAAGAGCCTTCTTATGCATTGGGGTAATGTTGTTGTTGTATAGATTATACTCAAATTTCAGCTTAGTTGAACTCAATGTTTGAACCATTCTAGTCATCAATTTTTATTAGATACCACATTTGCTTCCTCCATATATAATTGGCAAAAGGGCCTTTTTGGACACTGTATAGCTCCTTTGCCGATTTGGTCTCTATACTATACTATACATCTTTTCCCATTTAGTCCATGAGCTGTGTAATTTTTACCTTATTGATCCATGTGCTATGCAACCATCGATCATTTGCCCACAACCTGTTCCATTAAATGACTCGGAGAAGTTTTACTTGTATTTTTGGGTTTAGGTAATAAAATAGAATTCAAGGTTTATCTTCAAGTCTAACAAGACCCAGTTTTTCAGATTCCTTTCCTCAATTTCTCGTTCAGTTATAAAAGCTAACAGTTAAATGCTAACCTTCATTGCAGTATGGCTATAATATAAGTGAATAATTTAGTTTTCAATGAAGCTAGGCCAGCCAACCCTTATCTGAAATTCATATCATGATTTCCAAATTGATTAGAAAATGCTTAACACTTGTAAATCACTGCTAAAACGACATCGATGTTATACCATAGGATCTCAATTTACTGCTTTTAGACACTGAAGTTCATTCCGTATTTTCCAACGATTTTCGGGACATTTGTGTATCTTACCCTTTAATGTTTAAACAGTGAAGGAGAAATATAGACAAGTGTGAGCTAGTGCATCTTTAGAGTGCTAAGTCCAATATATGGGTGAGCTAGTCAAATCCCAATTACATTATCTGAATGACACTTTTTTCTTTAATAAAAGCTGAGTACCGCAAAAAAAACGGGCTTCATTTATTAAAAAGAAAAGAAAAACAACCCTAAAGAAGAAAAAAAGAAAACAAAAAAAAAACATCCCTAGGATGTAAACAAAGCTAATTGCAACCTAGTGCAATAATAATGGATTATAAATCCCAATCACAACATATTATGATCCAAATGGTCTAACATCCCTAGCAACGGCGGGAAGAGGTTCCCCGTGATGCATCATAGTCAGCCCCGGCGAGAAGGCAGAGATGATAAGTCTGAACGGCTGCGATGATGACAAAATCATCGTAAAATTCAATCCAAAGACATCTAACCGTCGACTCAGGTCAAACGAGATCCAAGCCGATTAACCAAAACACATTCCAATGAGAAGGCATCCATCCAAGCAAGGAATACTGCCGGAACAGGCACACCTGAGCAACGATGAATTGCCAAAGAACAATTGTACTCTACGGCAATGGAGGAAGAGATGTGAGAACGATCCCCATGATGAAAACTGTCGGCCAAACCGCCAGTGAGAGAGGGCTAGACGAAACAGCCGGGACAAAACCGGTTAGAAGAAAACCGAAGGCGGCCAACGACCCCTAGTCGAGACTCCAGCCAAACAAACCCTCGTCACCCCTGATGAAAGGTTGTTGTTGTGAATTAGGGCCACTATTCCTAACCACCACTCGCCGTCCTGTCGAACGCGATACCGAGAACCCGATCAAGCGCCGGTGGAATAATCTGGATGACCAGACTTAGCCGCCTAATCGCCGAATAGCAGAAAGAAGATCTGACCAATCGTTGGTGGGAAGAATCAGGGCGGCTAAGGTTCAGGAAAGAACCCTAGCCGCCTAATTGCCTAAGAGAGAAGAGCTCTCCATCCGTATGACACCCTTTAAATGTGTTATTTCTAGTGGAAAATCTATAAGAAAATTGTGTAAGATAATTGATTATTAGTATATATGTATGAATTAAAACATAATAAATTTATATTTCATGTCTTTAATTAGACAATAAGCTCACCCCTACGGGATAATTTGCTAATTATGAGAATTTTATGTTGGTTTTCTTTAGTTATTTCCATACTCCTTTTTATTTTTCTTTTTTATTTGTATGTCTTTTTATTCTTTTCAATAAAATTAGAGTTTCATTTAGAAAAGGTGCTTATTGAGATGCTTTCTCTTTTTGTTTTTTGTTCTTTTGCCTTAATCAATGACCATCTCTTTTTTAAAATTATTATTGCTGCATTATCAATAGCAATCTATGCCGTTTTGGCTTTTTCGTTTCCGTATCTTCATCCGTATCCGTGTTCGTTTCCTCACAGTTTCCAAACCTATATTTTTTAGATTTGGCGTTTTCCGGTTTCCGTTTTTGTATCCGTATTCGTTTCCGTGCTATATAATCGCAAAAGCTACAATTCATCTTTCCGTACTTCAATTATTATCACTGCTGCAATTCCACTTTGGCCCACTCCTTTAATTTTTTGGACGTTTCATACTGTGTTATCTCTCTCTTTTTCTCTTCATTATGTTGGGCAGCTTAAACATACTTGAGAAGAAGAGCTACACAGGTGGGTGTCACTTGGATAACACCTAAAATTGAATTCTCAGGTATTTTTAGTTGAAATTGGATTATTTTATTGTCTGTCTACTTGTTTGCTGTATCTGAATTGGATTATTCTTTTGTTGTTTCTTCTCATATTCATATAACTAGATGGCTAATCGTGTTCTGTACTAAAACTCGTAACAAACAAGTATTCCAATTAAGATATTGATTCTAATTTGGCCATGAACTCCAATGGGACTCAATGGTTGAGTGTGGTTTGGATTTTAGAATGTACAATAAATTAAGTTAGAATATTTATCTCTTTGGTGTTTCAGGAAAAATGGAGCCACTCACTGATCTTGGAGTTTCAGTAGCTACTGAAGTTTCATCTTCTTTACTAGCCAAAATAAGAAAACATGTTGGCTACCTTATTAAATTCAAGGACAATCTCAAGAACTTAAAAGATGCAGTAGATCAGCTAGATGCAAAGAGGAGAGACGTAAGTCGATTCGTGAAAGAAGCTAATAGCCAGTTCAAAGATGTTGGCAGCATTTCTAATCTTTGGATAGCTACAGCAGATGAGCTTCATGAAAACGCGGGAAAAATATCCTATGCAAACAATGTATCGTGCCTCAATTTGAGGTCGCGCTATTCGTTTAGTAAGAACGCGTGGGAGTTGACTCAAAAGATTAAAGACAAGGTCAATGAGACAAATGCAAATGATTTTTATCGAACATATGATCGTGAAGTAAGAGGGCATGCGTTCAACATCCAAGATTTTATGGCATTTGAATCGAGATCAAGAGTTCTGGATAAAGTCTTGGAGGCGTTAAAGGATGACAAGGTGACCATGTGCTCTATGTGTGGAATGGGAGGGATGGGCAAAACCATGTTAGCGAAGAAGCTTGTTAAAAGAGTTGAAGAGGATCATTTGTTTGATAAGGTTGCATACGTGACGGTATCCCAAATCCCGAAATTGGAAGAAATTCAGAAAGAGATTGTAGGGCAATTGGGGCTCAAATTGGATGAAGAAACTGCAAGAAAGACAAAGTTGTTTGCTTGCCTCTCCGAAAGCAATACACTTTTGATATTGGATGACGTCTGGTCGGAACTGAGTAATGAAGATTTTGAAATGGTCGGAATTCCTTTGGGGAATAAAAGGTGCAAAATTGTTTTCACTTCAAGAAATGAAGATGAGTGCACACAAATGGGGAGTCAAAAGAACTTTCGTGTCGGTGTATTAGAGCAAGAAGAAGCTTGGGATCTATTTAGACAAAATGCAGGGAATTGTATTGAAAATTCAGATTTAAAGGACAAGGCGAGGATGATTGCTGATGAATGCAATGGTTTGCCTATTGCCATTGTAACTATTGCTAAGGCATTGAAAGACAAGCCCATAGGTGTATGGAGAAATTCTCTCCGACAACTACAAATTTCGAAACTCCAAGGGATCACAGGAATGGATAAGGTGTATTCCCGGATCCGATTAAGTTACGATCTTCTGGAAGATAAGGAAGCCCAGACATGTTTTCTTCTTTGTTGCCTGTTCCCTGAAGATTCTGATATTTCAGTTGAAGATTTGGTATTCTGCGGGAAGGGTGTAGAGTTATTTAAAGATGCGAGTAGCATCAGTGAAGCAAGAGATATAGCTGAAACAAGCATCTATAAACTGAAGAAAACATTTTTGCTGCTCGATGGAGAACGAGAAGGGTGTGCCAAAATGCACGACATTATGCGGGATTTTGCTATCTCAGTTTGTTCTGGTTTGTATCTAGTAAGACACAGTAGAGAAATGACAAAGTGGCCAGAGGCAAATGAGTATGAAAATTGCAGGGGAATCTCACTTATGTTTGAGGAAATTAAGGAGCACCCTGCTCATTTAAGAAGTCCAAATCTTGAACGAATAATGCTTCGTTTGGGAAATGGCTCAACTGAGCTCCCGTTCGGCTTTTTTGAAGAAATGAAAAAGCTCAAAGTTCTTTTCTTAACTGTCCCATCGATATTGCAACCGCTTAGTACGCTAAAAGAACTTAGAACATTGGTTATCGTCGAGACATTGTATCTCATGTACGAAATCGCACCATCTGAAATTAGAGATCTTCTGGGTCATGGCGATCTAAAAAATCTAGAAATTTTAGCAATATCTTCGAGGAGGTCATTGAATGATTTTCCAATGGAGGTAGGACTGTTATGCAATCTGAAGTTTCTTGACTTCTATATGGTGCCATTTCGATTCATGCCGCCAGGTGTATTGTCGGAGCTGGTGAAACTAGAAGAGTTGCTACTGCCACCATGGTTTGATAGTTGGGGATGCAAAGAAAAAGATGGAGAAAGAGTCAATGCGAGCCTCGATGAGATTGAATCGCTACCTATAACCAGATTAATTATCGGTGTCAAAGAAGGTTCAAGTTTCGGAGAAAAGTTTGTTAAGAAGCTAGAAAGATTCGATATCTTCATAGGACCCTGTAAATATGTTTATGAATTCAATGACGATAAACTGAATGCAGCAATGGATATTACTGATGGAGATGAAAGCATAATTACAATGAATTGGACTATTTCTTTGCTCAAGAAAACAGAATTGTTGGGTTTCCGAAGAGTGAGAAATTTACGGAATCTTATGTCCCTGCCTCGGTCACTACATTTGAAGAAGATAGTAATTCGAGACTGTCGAGAAATGGATTGCCTTATTACTACGACTATGCAAGAACCTTGCTTCACCAATTTGACTCACATAAAGATATTTTTTTGCCATAAGTTGAAATATGTATTCCCGCTATCCGTGGCTACACAATTGATGAAACTACAAAGTATATATGTACGTGCTTGCGATGATTTGGAGGAAATTTTCTCTCCAGTCTACGATCGAAACCAGGTTCATTTACTAATTTAATGATTTATAATGAAACCGCAAAAAATGTATGTTAAAAAGTTATCGTTTACAATTGCTAACAGATTGGGGAAGAAAATGTTCCAGAAGACGATGTTTTGTTTCCTTGCCTAAGAATATTGGAACTTGAAGATAATCCAAAGCTTAGATGTTTCTATGGTGGAAATGAAGCTATAGAGTTGCCTTGTGTTGAAAAAATAGAAATCGTGCAGTGCAAAGCTTTCTCTTATGGCTCTCTCAGTGCTCCCAATCTTTCTCTTAGATCGAATCGACTGCTATAAGGATGGTGTGGAGGATCTTAGAGATGATGATGACATTGTGAGTAAATTATGTTTCCACAGCTAAAACATTGAAGCTTAGTAGTAACAATAAGCTTAGGGTTATCTATGGTGGACATTAGGCAATTGAACAATTCATTATTGACTACTAGTATTAATAAGGTGCTACTAATTATCCTTTCCAAATTAAATCTATTGTTTTCTGGGATTAATTATATCCATCTATGGTACTGTTTACATAATTAGAAGTAGTTACTTAATTTTTATGTCACATTTTAACCGAAGTTGGTCAATATTATCATTTACTATAGAATAAATGAAAATGTATGAATCTCTCTATAATGTCATATGGACAATGCTGTATACTTTTTATTTACATTTATTTTGATATTTGTACTTATATATATACATTAATAAGATGATTTCGGTTTATTAGAAGTTGGCTCGTGAACTTCGCGAAGATGGCGTTGAAGATGGCTGAATTACCAATTAATTAGCCGATGAAAAAATAAATGGTGAGATACACACTCAATCGCATATTGATCGCACAGCAACCAAAAAAAAGTTGCTTTATGTACATTATAATAGTGACATATAATAATGACTTGTAACAACCTCTCTGTAATTACAGAGGTAAGTTGTTTTTAGCTTACTAATTCATATGTTATGCAACCATTACTCATTTGATTTTAGTGTTACGTAAAATTTTACCTTTTTGGACCTTATGTTTGTTGTAGAATATGATATAAGATTATAGTAATGCAATACTGCAAATGCAGTACCCTGGAACACATAAGTATATGGCATTTATGAGCACATTTATTATCGAAATATAATGGCCTATTTATATGCTTACAATGATAAGAACTAACAAGATATTTCAATTTTGAATTTAAGCATTTATCAACTTAAATCTAAACTAATCAACTTAAATATTATCTAATCATAAAATAAATAATATTATTTATGCATAATATCTTAACAAATGTTAACTATTTCAATGACACTTTTCAACACTCCTCCTTAACTTTGAAGCTGTAAAATTTATTCAGAATCATAGGCAAGTTTATTGGGATATGGATATGGGTCATTGGTATGTATCATGGACATGATTTTGATTATGAGTCATGGTTATTGGTCTAGGCATTGGTCATTGTTATATGGCCTGAGTTTTGAACGGAAAACTCATCCTAATATTGCACCAGCATACTCTTATTGCATTATCATGGCGCTTTTCTGTTAGTCTTATAATTTCTTTGGCTGAAGGATACAGGTCCTGTAAGAAGATAACTCTGATAACACTATTATAGAATATGATATAAGATTATAGTAAAGCGGTACTACAGATGCAGTACCCTGGAACACATAAGCATATGGCACTTATGAGCACATTTATTATCGAAATATAGCGGCCTATTTATATGCTTACAATGATAAGAACTAACAAGATATTTCAATTTTGAATTTAAGCATTTATCAACTTAAATCTAAACTAATCAACTTAACTAATCATAAAATAAATAATATTATTTATGCATAATATCTTAACAAATGTTGACTGTTTCAATTACACTTTTCAACACTCCTCCTTGACTTTGAAGCTGTAAAATTTATTCAGAATCATAGGCAAGTTTATTGGGATATGGATATGGGTCATTGGTATGTGTCATGGACATGATTTTGGTTATGAGTCATGGTTATTGGTCTAGGCATTGGTCATTGTTATATGGCCTGAGTTTTGAACGGAAAACTCATCCTAATATTGCACCAGCATACTCTTATTGCATTATCATGGCGCTTTTCTGTTAGTCTTGTAATTTCTTTGGCTGAAGGATACAGGTCCTGTAAGAAGATAACTCTGATAACACTATTATAGAATATGATATAAGATTATAGTAAAACGGTACTACAGATGCAGTACCCTGGAACACATAAGCATATGGCACTTATGAGCACATTTATTATCGAAATATAGCGGCCTATTTATATGCTTACAATGATAAGAACTAACAAGATATTTCAATTTTAAATTTAAGCATTTATGAACTTAAATCTAAACTAATCAACTTAAATATTATCTAATCACAAAATAAATAATATTATTTATGTATAATATCTTAACAAATGTTGACTGTTTCAAAGACACTTTTCAACACTCTTCCTTGACTTTGAAGCTTTAAAATTTATTCAGAATCAAAGCCATGTTTATTGGGATATGGATATGGGTCATTAGTATGTGTCATGGACATGATTTTCGTTATGAGTCATGGTTATTGGTCTGGGCATTGGTCATGGTTATATGGCCTGAGTTTTGAACGGAAAACTCATCCTAATACTGCATCAGCATACTCTTGTTGCATCATCATGGCGATTTTCTGTCAGTCTTGTAATTTCTTCTGCTGAAGCATACAGGTCCTGTAAGAAGATAACTCTGATAACACTGTTATAGAATACGATATAAGATTATAGTAAAACAATACTACAGATGCAGTACCCTGGAACACATAAGCATATGGCACTTATGAGCACATTTATTATCGAAATATAACGGCCTATTTATATGCTTACAATGATAAGAACTAACAAGATATTTCAATTTTGAATTTAAGCATTTATCAACTTAAATCTAAACTAGCAACTTTAATATTATCTAATCATAAAATAAATAATATTATTTACACACAATATCTTAACAAATATTGACTGTTTCAAAGACACTTTTTAACACTCCTCCTTGACTTTAAAGCTATAAAATTTATTCAGAATCATAGGCATGTTCATTGGGATATGGATATGGGTCATTGGTATGTGTCATGGACATGATTTTGGTTATAAGTCATGGTTATTGGCCTGGGCATTGGTCATGGTTATATGGCCTGAGTTTTGAACGGAAAACTCATTCTAATAGTGCATCAGCATACTCTTGTTGTATCATCATGGCGCTTTTCTGTTAGTCTTATAATTTCTTGGTTGAAGCATACAGGTCCTCTAAGAAGATAACTCTGATAACACTGTTGTAGAATATAATATAAGATTATAGTAAAGCAATATTGCAGATGCAGTACCCTAGAACACATAAGCATATGGCACTTATGAGCACATTTATTATCGAAATATAATGGCCTATTTATATGCTTACAATGATAATAACTAACAAGATATTTCAATTTTGAATTTAAACATTTATCAACTTAAATCTAAACTAATCAACTAAAATATTATCTAATCATAAAATAAATAATATTATTTATGCATAATATGTTAACAAATGTTGACTGTTTCAAAGACACTTTTCAACACTCCTCCTTGGCTTTGAAGCTGTGAAATTTATTCAGAATCATAGGCATGTTTATTGGGATGTGGAAATGGGTCATTGGTATGTGTCATGGACATGATTTTGGTTATGAGTCATGGTTATTAGTCTGGGCATTGGTCATGGTTATATGGCCTGAGTTTTGAACGGAAAACTCATCCTAATATTGCATCAGCATACTCTTATTGCATCATCATGGCGCTTTTCTATTAGTCTTCTAATTTCTTCAGCTGAAGCATACATGTCCTGTATGAAAATAACTCTGATAACACTGTTGTAGAATATGATATAAGATTATAGTAAAGCAATACTGAAGATGCATTACCCTGGAACACATAAGCATATGGCACTTACGAGCACATTTATTATCGAAATATATTGGCCTATTTATATGCTTACAATGATAAGAACTAACAAGATATTTCAATTTTGAATTTAAGCATTTATCAACTTAAATCTAAACGAATCAACTTAAATATTATCTAATCATAAAATAAATAGTATTATTTATGCATAATATCTTAACAAATATTGACTATTTTAAAGACACTTTTCAACACTCCTCTTTGACTTTGAAGCTGTAAAATTTATTTAGAATCATGGGCATGTTTATTGGGATATGGATATGGGTCATTGGTATGTGTCATGGACATGATTTTGCTTATGAGTCATGGTTATTGGCCTGGGCATTGTCATGGTTATATGGCCTGAGTTTTGAACGAAAAACTCATCCTAATATTGAATCAGCATACTCTTGTTGTATCATCATGGCGCTTTTCTGTTAGTCTTGTAATTTCTTCGGCTGAAGCATATAGGTCCTGTAAGAAGATAACTCTGATAACATTGTTGTAGAATATGATATAAGATTATAGTAAAACAATATTGCAGATGCAGTATCCTGGAACACATAAGCATATGACACTTATGAGCACATTTATTATCAAAATATAATAGCCTATTTATATGCTTAAAATGATAAGAACTAACAAGATATTTCAATTTTGAATTTAAGCATTTATCAACTTAAATCTAAACTAATCAACTTAAATATTATCTAATCATAAAATAAATAATATTATTTATGCATAATATCTTAGCAAATATTGATTGTTTCAAAGACGCTTTTCAACACTCCTCTTTGACTTTGAAGCTGTAAAATTTATTTAGAATCATGGGCATGTTTATTGGGATATGGATATGGGTCATTGGTATGTGTCATGGACATGATTTTGCTTATGAGTCATGGTTATTGGCCTGGGCATTGTCATGGTTATATGGCCTGAGTTTTGAACGAAAAACTCATCCTAATATTGAATCAGCATACTCTTGTTGTATCATCATGGCGCTTTTCTGTTAGTCTTGTAATTTCTTCGGCTGAAGCATATAGGTCCTGTAAGAAGATAACTCTGATAACATTGTTGTAGAATATGATATAAGATTATAGTAAAACAATATTGCAGATGCAGTATCCTGGAACACATAAGCATATGACACTTATGAGCACATTTATTATCGAAATATAATAGCCTATTTATATGCTTAAAATGATAAGAACTAACAAGATATTTCAATTTTGAATTTAAGCATTTATCAACTTAAATCTAAACTAATCAACTTAAATATTATCTAATCATAAAATAAATAATATTATTTATGCATAATATCTTAGCAAATATTGATTGTTTCAAAGACGCTTTTCAACACTCCTCTTTGACTTTGAAGCTGTAAAATTTATTTAGAATCATGGGCATGTTTATTGGGATATGGATATGGGTCATTGGTATGTGTCATGGACATGATTTTGCTTATGAGTCATGGTTATTGGCCTGGGCATTGTCATGGTTATATGGCCTGAGTTTTGAACGAAAAACTCATCCTAATATTGCATCAGCATACTCTTGTTGTATCATCATGGCGCTTTTCTGTTAGTCTTGTAATTTCTTCGGCTGAAGCATATAGGTCCTGTAAGAAGATAACTCTGATAACACTGTTGTAGAATATCATATAAGATTATAGTAAAGCAATATTGCAGTTGCAGTACCCTGGAACACATAAGCATATGACACTTATGAGTACATTTATTATCAAAATATGATGGCCCATTTATATGCTTGCAATGATAAGAATTAACAATATATTTCAATTTTGAATTTAAGCATTTATCAACTTAAATCTAAACGAATCAATTTAAATATTATCTAATCATAAAATAAATAATATTATTTATGCATAATATCTTAACAAATGTTGACTGCTTCAAAGACACTTTTCAACAATGTTGTAGAATCTATATTAACGTGTTTATGCATAATATGCAGTAAAGGAACAAAAAAAGTAATAAATTACATTGCACATGAACTAAATGGGTAATATGTATACCACATGATCTAATGGGCGAATGAAATATACTACAAGACCAAAAAGATTTCATTACTAAAAGAAAAATTTGTTGCTGCCCAGGATCGAACTGGGGACCTTTAGTGTGTAAGACTAACGTGATAACCACTACACCACAGCAACTCTGCTCTAGAGATCCCTAATTACGTTATAACACCATGTCAGCTCATGGAAGTCCAGCGAATCATAGAAAGGAACGATCTTTATCCTTGATCTGGAGTCCTGGACTCTCGATCTTTGAGCTATTTAATCGTCGCGGCTGAATCTGCTCAAAGCTTGATTTTTTTTCTCCGGCGGTGCTTCGGTCATCGGAATAAAACATGGGGAGGCTAATGAGGAGTTGCACGCAATCAATTTTGAAATTGGTGAATTCTGTGATTGGAATGGTTGGATTGGGGATGATTTTGTATTCGGTTTGGCTGATTAGGGTTTGGCAAAGAGAAATTGGGGATTTGCCCTTTGATGAAGAGGATCGTCTTGCTCCCTGGTATTTCCTCTCTTTAATTTACTATTGAATTTGCTTCTTATGGTTTTTTCTTGGGAATTTTTTGAGAATTAGGGGAAAGAAATTTACTTTATTGATTGCTTTATATTTCATATTCATTAAACCTAGTTTAGTTTTAGTGATTATGCCTTGTCATTGTGGGTAGGGAATGGTTTTGTTTTAAAATCATCGTGTTGGAATTTGAACTTGGTCGCCTTGCCTAACAAGGCTCCGTACAAGCGGGGTAAAGGGGTCGGGGGTACGCTGCCTTACCCCTGTAATTACCTAAAGTGGAGTTGCAATAGCTAACCGTGACTTCAGAGTAATGAGTCATTTTGTTTTAGTCCATTATAATCTAAATCCACATAATAGTGAATCTTTGACCCCATCGGAATAATGGACGAAGAACTTGGTCTTTTACAATTTATAATATTTTATCTTTAGTAAAAGGTTGAAGATTTAGTCCATATATGCATTGAATTTTGAAAGTTACTTTCTGGTTATTGGAGAGTTTAGTGGACCAATCACTTTCTGAAACCTTATGCTCACTTGTCTTGTGTATTTTTTTTGGTTCTTTTTCAAGTGCCTTTTCACATTTGTATTTGCCACAGAACAAGAAACTAAAGCATCACTTGGAAGTAACAAGAAGTCCACAATGTTTGTTATTAAGTTTTGAATCTTGATCAGTGTAAAGCTGTTGGTTTTTGTTAGAGTTCAGATGTTATATTTGATAATCAATGAAGCGAGAGATATTGTTGTTTGTAAGATGCTTGTTTATATGTGCTCAAATCGGAGATAGACAGAATGGGGTAGTTAAACCAGCTCAAGTCTAAATAAGTCGAAATGTATGAATTGATACCTGAAGTTCTTTTTATTTCAATGCTCGAAAGTTGAATTTGAGGTGAACTGCATAATTATTCTTTCTTGTTTCTTCTAGATTGCTTAAACACGGAATTAGTGATACTGTGAACTTCGTTATATGCAGGTTTATTTATACTTTTCTCGGTCTTGGCGTCACTTTGTGCACGATTACATGTGTAGGTCACGTTGCTGCAGAAACTGCAAACGGTTGTTGCCTTTTTCTGGTATCCTTTTCTCAGACTAGTTTAAATCGAATATAAAGGATGAAATGTTTCGTTTTCCCGTTGAATTCCTTGTTTGAATTTCACATTATTCTTTGACTCAAATGTTTCATTCCAGTAGAAGACTTGAAATAACTTAATCACATGCTAAGTAGTAAGTAGTACCTGTAAAAATTTTTATTGCAATTCGACTTTGATGGTATCGATTCTTATCATTTTTTTGCAATTTTCTTGTTTTACTGTATATGTAGAATTTCAAAACCATCAATGAATTGACCCATTTAAATAGTCAAATCAAGCTTTTTAAATCTAGCATTTCTATTTCAGCATCTTATGATATTAATTTGTGACAAAAGTACAAAACTTAGATCCACATTTCGTAGCTTGTGGTCTTAACATAGTTCCAGTATATGCTGTTTGTCTTCTTGCTCTTCATGATCGAGGCAGGGGTGACTGCAGATGTATTTCTAAACCGTGACTGGGAAAAGGTAAGCCGTATGTACCTCGTTCGTTTTTTCCCTTTGGTTCCTAGTAAACAAATTCCGAGATTACAACTTGCTCTTTATTGTTAATCTACATCTTACCAGGACTTTCCAGAGGATCCGTCGGGGAGTTTTAACGAGTTCAAAGATTTCATCAGGAAAAACTTTGAGATGTGCAAATGGATTGGCTTGGGAATTGTAGCCGTACAGGTCTCTCTTTCTCACTTTTGGCTACTTTTTCATATATTTTATCGCGTAAAAGACTGGAACTTTTGAATAGTTACAGTTTTATAAAGAAATATGTTTGTTATTTCAAAACTGATACCTCTTCTGGTGTAGTTGAGAGGGTGTTAGTGTATTTGGAGAAAGCGGACAGTAGAAATGGGTAATTTCGGCAGTAGATTTTGGCGTTTCAGGATCCTATCTTATTAAAAACGGGCCAATGAACATGACATTCAAAACACATCGTATAGGGCTTCGATTTTACGTTTTTCGATTTTGGGGACTAAATTGCAGTTTTCTAGAAGTTTGTGTGTTTGTTATTTACTTTTGCGCTTTTAACCTTAGCTGCCCAACACTATATTAATGGCATGTGAAACCCTCAATTGGCAGTTTTGCCGTATTTTCAATTTTCAAAAAATTTTCTCAATTTCTCTTGGAATTTGAGAATTCTGAAAGTTCTATGAAGAGTCGGTTGATTTTGCGATTTCTACTATGTTTCGACTATAATCATTTGTTTCTATTGTTTGTTAGCATTTCGCTGCATCATCTTCTGTATCTAATGTGTCGGAATTCGATGTTACACGGGGATGTGGATAGTTTACGGTTTTCCGAAGCTTATGTTACTTCTTGTTTTTACAAGGAATTAAAAAGAACTAATTTTGAATTTTAATTGCAGGGATTATCTTTCTTATTAGCTTTAATACTCAAAGGTCTCGGCCCACATCGGTATTATGACAGTGACGACGAATATACTTCAGAAAGGGTTCCGCTACTAAATAATACCGCCATTCCGCCTCCTTATGTTGTTGGTAATCCTATTGCCGGGTCCAAAACCGATACTTGGAGCATGAGGATTAACAAATAGGTCGGTAATTCTTTACGAAAAATGTTATACATTAAATCCTATGTTTTCGTATGTTCTTATAGTTTTATGCAATAAATTTCATGATTTCGGTTATCTGAATTGCCTATGATCTAGGTGATTGACTCTGGCTCGAGGCTAGGACTCGAAAGGATTCGAACTCGAACTTGAGACGGGGAAGAAGCTTATATTATCTTATTTATGTATTTAAGAGTGGAAATGAACATTAAAAGGCTGAATATAGAAAATGCATTAGTTGGTGTATATGAATGTCATTTCAGATTGTTAAATGTTCATTTCAGTGAATGGAAACTACTTTCTATATAAATTGTTGTTTATCTAGGGACTAATATATGCCTCATTTTCTTACTAATGTGGCTATGGATCAATTTGGAGGTCCAATTTGATGTAGATACATAATTTTAGACCTAATTGAATGAAAACGAGGCGGGGATTACCCAAACCCAATTGAGATCCGCCCCGATAAGGATGGGGAATTTCTCATTAAAAATCTTTGTGGAGTATGGATGGAGAATTTTTTGTAACTGAAACTTTAATGGATATGGGGATGGAGAATGTATTCTCCAGTCCGATAAATCTCGAATCCGACTCCGATTAGTCTCCATTGGAGAATAGTCGAAGGATACCATAAATCTCAAATTATTTTTTATATTTTATATTAATTATAGGTTAATATGGCTGAGCTTATAGACATGGGCTTAAGTGTTTCTAAAATTAATATGTTACTATTCTATTTTATGTTTTTACTTGAATATTTTTGACTCTAAACAACAAACACTTTTAGTTTTATCGTTTATTATTATTACATTTTTTTGTTGTATGGAAATTTAAAAAATAAAATGTATATTATTTATTTCAGTGGAGAATCGGAGAATCCTTGATAAAGAAATGTAGGAATTATTATCCCTAAATCTTTATTGGATATAGATATGGAGGGAATTTTTTTCCTGAAAGCTTAACGGATATAGATATGGATAATACATTATCCGATCAATAAGCCTCATTTTCAATCTTATTATAATATCAGGGGAAAACGTGAAAATAATTAAGTTGAGATATGGAGCTAATTGGGTACCTTATTTTGCCCTAGTTAGAGCATCTTTAGTAGATAGTTTATTTCAAAAAAAAGTCTTGGTACATAAGTAAAAATAGACAATGAACTAAAAAGTGGCTCTATACTAGCTCTTCTATTTTCTCTTTCCTATATGATGTGGCACAATAAATGCTAGACATTGTCTATTTAATCTTCTACATGTAGACAATCAAATAGAAGACCAACTCATTAAATTAATTAATATTTTAATGATTAATTTAAAATTCAAATGTTTGTTAGTTAAGAAAGAGAAAATTTAGTAAATAATTAATTCTTTTATATTGCAATCCATTATGAAATAGATAATCTATTATAGCTAGTCACTTGAAGCATGTTGTCTATTTTCAAAAATATTGACATGTCGTCAATTTACTCCCTCCATCTAGAAATTATTGTCTCGTTAGCCAATTTATTAGTTCTCTTTTTAGTTGTCAATTTAGATTATCAATGTATTTTGTACAATTTTTTCTATAATTTGCCCTTGTATTAACTATAGGAGAGATTATGTATTGTTAAAATTATAAATGAGTAATTAAGAAGAAAGAGAATTTAATAAAAGATAAATTAGTTATTTTGGTTGTGTAATAAATTTTTCATTGATTTTGATAATTCGGTTAAATGGACAATATTTTATAGATTGAGGGAGTAATTATCTATTCTACATGCCACGTAATCTTTAGCTCTTAGATATCAGATTTTCAAAAACATGAGTCATTATGTGATACCTATTTTAAATAATTTGATGTTATAATCAAAGAGGGTTTGTGGGTATGCTGAATATTCAACTATACCTAAATTAACTACCATGATATAGTATTTAATATCATAACAAAAGATTAAAAAGCATATCTTTAATTGACTTTAGCAAGAGTAGTACTTTTATGAACATGGCATTATTTTTTGTTTATGCTATTATGCCATAAATTGTGGACTTTAAGCCAATGCAATGATGGGGGATGGGAGATTGACAGCTTGTTTTGGTGGCATAGTCCCTTTTTTACACTGAACATTTATCATTAATTCATGATGTTAGTTTAGTTAGTAAAATTACAGTGCATCACAATATTTTTATCAGAGAAAAATATATTATTTGGCCTTTGAATTAGGCCACGAAAAGTTATATATCATCCTAAATTATTAAAAGTTTTAATTAGTCTCCTGAGCTTGATAAAAATGCATTAGTTTACCCCCTCATTAACACATGTGAGATTCTGAATGGAAAAAGAAAAATCGGAAAAATGACATATTTGAAAAGTCAATCCAATTAAAAGTTGGCACGTGGCAATAGTGGGGTAAACTGATGCACTTTTACCAAGTTCAAGGGCTAGTTGAAATATTTAAAAGTTTAACATGTCATCTAATTTTTCATACCAAATTTATGGGGTCTCGATGCATTTGAATTTTTTTATAACTTTGACGCTATAAAAATGACATGTTTTTGTGTGAAGAAATTTGATCTTCATGTTATGGTTTGTGAACAATAAAAATCTGAGCACTGAACTCATCCTATAAAAATTTATTTTCCCCCGAACTTTTAAAGTGACCTCGTAATTTTTTCAACTTTTAAAAAGTACACCACCTTACTCCTAAACACCACGTGTCAGTTTCTGATTGGTTTGACTTTTCTAAAATGCCATTTTTTAATATTCTCTATTCAATCAGAAATTAACGTTACCGCTTAAAAAGTAAAGTGATGCACTTTAAAAATTAAAGTAGCTATTTAATTAATTTAAAATTTCGGAAAGACAATATAATTTTTTAAACTAATTCAACCACATGAAAATGCATTATATCAATTGGATGAGAATGACAAGTTGCAACTAATTCTATGTGGTACATAATAAATTCTTGACATCCAATAATATCCCTAAGTATATAATTACAACTATTAAACAAATAATTACAACTACTTCTAAAACATACTCAAATTATCCCAACTAAACCACAAGGCGTGTTTATAAATCAAACATAACCGAAAATAATTAATTAAACCGATGTGTTTTAGTTTTTTGGTTCGATTTTTCAATTTAAACGGTTCAATTTCATTTCGATTCAATTTATATTTTTTAAGTCATTCAATTATCGGTTTATTCCATTTATTTTGGCTATTCAACCGAACTGGCCGATAAACACCTCTATCTACAACAATTAAACAAAACATATACAAAAACCTAAATATTACTCCCTCCGATTCTATATAAATGATCTTTTAGCCTTTTAATTTTGGTTTCAAACAAGTGACCTTTTAGATTATTAATGTAATATTTATTATTTTTTCTCTAAATTACCCTTACATTAATTAGACAAGAGATTAAGTATATTTAAAATTTTGAGTTAGTAATTATAAAGAAAGAAACTTTTATAAAGGATAAATTAATTTTTTTAATAACTTAATTAATATTTTATTAAATTTAATAAAAAATATAAAAAATCTTTTATCTAGGTTATTATAAAAATTATAATGACAATATTGACCCTTAACAGAAATGAAACAGAAGGCAAAGCAAGCATCGTCTCTTTTGTTGTGCCTCAGTCACTCTGTTCTGTATATATAAAAATACATAAACACTCTCACAGTCCTGACAATAACCTCCTTCACTGTCTGTTTCCTACGTTTTTAGAGTGTCGGCACAGCCTTTTTTCCCCTTCTATTCTTCCCCTTTTCTTCTTGTCCGCCGCTCGCCGTCGCAGCCGCCTCCTCTGGCGGCGGCTCTCTGCTTTTTCTATTTCCTTTTCTTTCCCAAATTTCAACAATGCTGCTCCTCCGCAGCTCAACTCAGGTCTCAAGCTTCTTCCTTTTAGTACTATTAAAGTGTTTGTCTGTTTCCGGTATAGTTCCCCACCGTGTAGTGGACCAGCATTGGCGTCCGGCCACCGCCACCTGGTACGGCAGTCCTGAAGGCGATGGTAGCGACGGTGAGTCATGCTTTTTGTACTTCAAGCTCCATTTTTTTCAGTATTACTCTTGAAAATGAGTCTACTTGTGTGTTACCGAGTTAATCTTTGTTCAATTTCGAGCTGTAATTTAGTTCATTGATGTTTCAATTTCCATTGTGATGTAGAAGAGAGGGCTTTGGTGTGTTCTAGACGGTTGATAAAAGTGGCTACTTTGAGTTACTATTCATTATCGATTTTTGGGTCGTATTTCGATGATTTCTGACACTTTTCCTATCAGAAACGGCCCAGGGATCAAGTCTAGACACTTCATGTCTAGCCCCGCCCTGTGGAGGCCTAATTTTGTTGTTTAAGCCTTCGATTTTGGCTTTTTCAGTTCTTAGGGACTTAATTGCAAATTTTTAAAAGTTTATGTGTTTGTTATTTTATTCCGGGATTTTTAGCCAGGAAAGCCTATTTAAAGGCGTGTAAGACTGAATTTCGGGAGGTTTTTTTTTGCACAACTGAATTTCAGACAAAATTTTCGTCAATTTTTTAGTAGTTGCGAGGGATTTTCGAATCGATTTTCTGTTTGAAGTTGCTATTTCAGCAGATTAGGACTATAAAATTTGCTTTTTACCGTTGCTGTTAAAAGGCCTTTACACATTCAGTTACTTTTTTTTTGTAAAGATGGACTCTTTTTTGATGGGGCCATTATTTTGATAGGGCCAAAGGTTCACCATTCTTTCGCTTTAGATTATAATGGACTAAAGCAAAATGACTCATTAAATTATCTGAGCTTCTTTTATTGTGAAGTCACGGACAGCTGTTGCAACTCCACTTTAGGGTCAATTGGAAACAACCTCTTTGTGATTACAGAGGTAAGGTTGCGTACACCCGACCCTCCCTTACCCCACTTGTGCGGGAGCCTTAAAGGCATTGGGGTAATGTTGTTGTTGTTGTTTGCATGGAATCTTTTTTCATTATGCTAAATGTGTTTGTGAAAATGCCTGAGAGAATTATGATGTGCAGGAGGGGCATGTGGGTATGGCTCATTGGTGGATGTGAAGCCATTCAGGGCAAGAGTAGGGGCAGTGAGTCCAATTCTGTTTAAGAATGGAGAAGGCTGTGGGGCTTGTTATAAAGTTAGGTGTTTGGACAAGAGTATTTGTTCAAGAAGAGCAGTTACTATAATTGTCACAGATGAATGCCCAGGTGGGTATTGTTCAGGTGGAAAAACCCACTTTGATCTCAGCGGTGCTGCCTTTGGCCGTATGGCTATTACCGGTGAGCATGGCGTTCTCCGGGACAAAGGCGAAATCCCTGTCACGTACCGCCGGTACATACTCTTTTCCCAATTTGTGAAAGAAATTTAGGCCCTGTTATGTTGGACTATAACCACTTCAGTTCAGTTCAGCAGTTCAACTTTCAGAAGTTGAAAAGAACATGGGCTTCGTGTGGTTTGTAAACCATGAGATATGCTAGAAATTGTCCACAAACTGAAAAATACTAGGCATAAAGATTTTTTTTACCACTGTTGTATAACTCATTCGCCCATCTGGTCCCTGTGCTATGCAATTTGCAATCTTTCTGAACCCTGTGCTATGTAACTGTTACCCATTAAGGCTGGGTTTTAGATTCTCTAAAGTTGGAAAATGTTAAAGTTGTACATTTCAGTCAGTCTCAACCATCCAGTGAGCGGTTCAGATTTAATTGCACTGCGGACCCCACAAACCACTAAAACTCAATCTGAACCGTTAAAACTCGATGGATGGATGAGATTGACTGAAATGTACAACTTTAGCACTGTACAACTTTAGAGAATCCAAATCCTTAAGTCTGTATACTATGCAATTTGTTACCTGCGTTGACCCGTATTGTAGATATTTTTTTTGTTGATGTAACTATGCATAATTTGCATTAAATCCCATAGTTATTTTTTTTCAATTTTAACCTTCAGGCTACAGATTTTCTAATTTTGGAAATCCAAGCTGTGTTTGTTCTTTTATTGTCATGCTTATAGAAAAAGATGGTGGTTGGCTTTTTCCTTTGCTTTTTAATGGAAAAGGGGAACAATTATACACAAAACAAGAAAACTAATTATGTTTTCCTCACAACTTTGATGAAATTAGACCATAATTTAGTTAATTAATCTATTAAGGTTATGATTATTTTGTAGGACACCCTGTAAATATCCAGGGAAGAACATTGCCTTCCATGTTAATGAAGGTTCAACTGAATATTGGCTGTCTCTTTTAGTGGAATTTGAGGATGGTGATGGTGATGTTGGCTCTATGCATATAAGAGAGGTAACTAACTTTACATTTTTTGGTATATAGCCTGTGAAAAACTAAGGCTCCGTTATTTTCAACTTTTGAAAGCTGAACTGTACTGAAGTTGGTTGAACTGAATTGGACTGAACTGAACTAAAGTGAGTTGAACTGAACTTATTTTAGTGTAAATTTATAACTACTCATAGCTGACTGAATTGAACTGAACTGCAATGGAATGAAGTGAACTGATCCTAGGTACAAACTCTTCAATAAGTGCTAAAATTTTGACAAGATAAAAAATCTTAGTGCAAGCTTAGGAAAAAGAATCTCTTTAGGGTCCACAATGAGATATACCACATTGTTATGGGGCCAATAAAGTATTTTAAAGATACTTATTGGCTTATTGCTCTTTGGGTTCCTTTTTGTGCATGTTCTAAAGCTTTTACTTTCCCTTTTATCTAAAAAAGAACTTCATGCCTAAACAATCTTATCTTCAGAAGGCTAAATAAAATGTATTTTGCTCCCTCAACTTGGCGATAAGCGTCGTGTGCCACCCTGAACTTTTAAAAGTTTCAGTTGTCTCTCTGAACTTGCAAAAAGTGCACCAATTTGCTCTCTTAATGCCACGTGTCAGCTTTTAGTTGGAGAGAAAAATTAGAAAAAATACGTCTTTGAAAAGTTAAAGCAATCCGAAACTGACATGCGGCATTAAGGGGGACAAACTAGGTAACTTATTTTGCGAACTTTAGGGGAAAAGTGTAACACTTGATAGTTGGGGGCGACACGCAGGGGCACCATATGTATTTGGCCTAACTAATACTATGTATCGCGATTCTAAGACCTAAGTCGAACTTGATCTGGACCATTATGATCATGTCATTGCCTAATATGCCCTTTTTCTTGTAAACATTCTATTGTGGTATCAGATCAGACTGGCTTCAAACTGTTACGATAATGCTAAGTCTATAGACTATAGTTGTACTGATACAATAATTCTAATATGAAACCAACCAACCAAGCCTTAAATCCCACGCTAGGTGGGGTCGGCTATATGGATCTTCCGACGCCATGAAGCTCTATCAAAAGCCAAATTTTCGTCCATACAGAGCAAACGCATATCCTTAGAAATAGTTTCCCTCCAAGTAATCTTAGGTCTACCCCTCCCTCTACCCTTACCGTCTCTCCATAACATGAAAATATAATAAAATTTCTCTTTTTTTTTGTTGCATTACTTTTATATCATTATGTCTGTGGGTTCCCAATATGGTCAAAAGCACATCTTTTGCCCCCTTAATCACAGTTCTTATCTTTTTAGCCATTTTCAATGTCAGTCCACACTTGAATAACTTAGTGTTTATTATCTATTTACTCCATTATGTTGTGAAATGAAAAGCTGCTAGATTTGGCTGTTGTATGAACATAAAAAAATGGAAAAAAATAATCATATGGGTTATGGGTTTTATTGATTTGATAGAAAATTATTGGAATTTGGCAGGCAGGAGGCAGTGAATGGCTAGAAATGAATCATCTATGGGGAGCAACTTGGGCTATTATTGGTGGACCTTTAAAAGGACCATTCTCAGTTAAACTAACCTCTCTTTCAACCTCCAGAATCCTTTCTGCTAGAGATGTTATTCCTAGAAATTGGAATCCGAAGGGAACGTACACTTCTCGCCTCAATTTTACCCCGAATTAGCTTCCCGATTTGTTCGAAAATGAACTTTAGGTACCGATTAGCCCCAAAGTTTTAGCCTTTTTTTAAGAAGAATAGAGGCAATTGGACTGCATTGTTTATGGCAGAATCCAATGCTCTTTTCTCTTTTTGTTTTCGTCTTTTTCGGTTTTTTCGCTATGTTTTTCAGGCTTGTTTTGTGTGTTTGTGGCAAGTGATTGTAGAGGTAGCCCTTTCCAAAGGAGAGAGTGCTTATAGTGTATTTGACAATATATGTAATTTTGTGGATTTCAATTAAGAAGAAAATGTATTTTTTTGTTTGACATATTGAGTCTTTGAAGCACGGAAACTCCGGTTACATGCCGTTTCGGCGTTTCCGTTTCCGGGTACGAGGGTTTAGCTGCTTTCATTTATGAAATTCTTCTTCTGTATCAACTCTGGATTACTAACTACTGGAAAGAGGGTCGGGAACGAGGCTAACTCCTTAAAAAGGTCCGTGTTCCGGTTTCCGTTTCCGTGTCCATGTCCGTTTCCGTGCTACATAGTATTGAGTTTTCCATTTATTTTAATTGCATGTATTAGACCATTAGTTGCTTATTTAGTTATTTAAGTATAATCAGCTTGATGTTGGATAAGAAAGGTCTTATACAATATTTAATTACTTGTAATTCACTGGATAAGAAAGGTCTTATACAATATTTAATTAGTTGTAATTCACTTATAAATATATAAATATTTCAAAAATAATAAAAATGACATTGAAAATGTGCCTTAACTATATCATTCTTTATTACTAAAGAGAAACAAACATAAGAATAAACTCATCTAGACAATGAATCAGCAGACAATCTGAACTTACAAAGATTTCAGGAAAAATTTGAAGCCTAAACAACCCGAAAGTCACGAAGAATGCTAGTAAGTTGCCTCGGGCCGGACCGAACCCATCATTGTCCAGCACACACAGATGCACTCACTTATTCTTAGCAAAACAATAGCTAAGCTAAGTAACCGAAGAATGATAAAAAAAAATTCAAAAATCAAAGACCGATTAGTCTCTCATCACTCGGCTTTGGCTGTTGCATCAGCAGTAGGTTGCGAGGAATCCGGTTCGTTTTTTGCAGTAGCATCTTTCGCAGGCGAAGTGGGTTTTTTGTTGGCATCCTCACTGTCGTTTTTTACTTCTGTTTCGTTTTTCTCGTCTTTTCCTTCCTTAGCGTCCTTCCCGTCTTTTCCATCCTTGGCATCTTTTCCTTTCTCTTTCCCGTCTTTGTCTTTGTTGTTTTCTTTTCCGTCTTTCCCAGCCTTACCGTCTTTGTCTTCCTTGGCAGGGGGCGGAGGCATCATATGAGCCGGAGGGTTCTGCTTAAGCTTCATGAAAATTTGCCTCATCCTTGTAAGATCGGCGAGTTTTCCGGGTTTGGGACCTTGAACTATAACAATGTTAGGTCTCTTCTCCTTTTTACCCCTCCTTTCGATGTTTGGCACTTCTCGAGGAATAAGTTCGGCAATGGCCTTCCAATAGTGTTTGTCGGCTTCCTTGTGGAATTTCTCCTGGTTAGCTAAGTACAGCTGCAGAAAAAAAAAGAATGTCGTTAAATTCGCGAAGAACAAAGAAAAAACTAAACTCGTGAAGTTGTACCTTCTCTCGTTCTCGGTTTTGGTTCTTGTTGGTTTCGCAATTGAGCTGGCGTTTCTCGTAAAATGATTTTTTGTATTCTTCAGCTTCGTTGATGATTTGATTGCGCATTTCCTTCTCTCGCTTCTCTTTTTCCTCGAGATGAATAGCGTTTTGGCTTCATAAACAAAAATGGATGCAAGATACTATAACAAACATATCAAAGATGCAATGAACTTGATAAAACAATACATTAGACGAGACCACTAAGTCGAATGTGCATCAAAGAAGTATGTTTTTTTTACTAGACCTGTTCAAGGGCTGGGCTTGGTTAGATCCAAACTAGTCTAGCTATCGATTTAGTTTCATGGATGACAAGCGTTTAGATAAGCAAACACACCGAATATCAACAGGAGAAGTGCAGGAAGAACAACAACACGAATCAAAATGTGCTAAAATGATCATCAATGCTTGTTCAGATTAGGAAAATCTTAAGACTAAAATTTAAGTCCTTGTTCGAATACATCACCATGTCTAATCAAAATTATCACTGAAAATAAGCTTACACAAGCTTCTCAAAATCGAACTTACAACATTCCTAGATATTGATTCAGTATTCACAACAAAAATTATATATTTGAGCTGCAATATTGATGGCATTCTTGATCAGATATCAACAACTATTATGTATTTCATTTGTCTTGTGGCTTAAAATTATTCAATTCTGAGACTTTATACTAAAAACATTCACTCAGGCATTATAACAAACACCTTGTTGGAATTGAAAACAGAGAAACTCACCGGCGCCATTCTCGGCGTTGGAACCCTTCCTCCTGCATCTGAACCGGATCAGGAAGAACAGGTCCATCGGAGACAAAAACCCCGCCGTCATCCTCGCCGTATCCCTTCGAATCACCGTAGTTCTCCGCCGGCTCGAAAGGCGAGGCGAATTCTTGATTCGACGCCGGCATCCCGAACCCGTACGATTCCGATGAATGCGGGCCGTTATTGTGAGTAAAGTCGTGATCTTGGGAGGCAATTGGATCGACGCCGAAGTCATCAGACATGGGCGGCGGAGCATTGCCGGAGAAATCGTCGTTGGGGGCAGAATAGCCGTTGTTGATCGAATCTTCTTCGCCGGAGACGAAGGAGTCGAAGGCGGACGCCATTGTTGAAGCTGATTGAGAGCTTCCCTTTCAATTAATGGTAGTTGGCAATGGCGGGTGTGGATTTGTTGAGGTGAATTCTGTTAGAATATCGTTTTGTTCGGATCACAAGTCGGTTTCTTTGAATTTGAAAATGGAACTCCAAAAATTCAGAATTTATACTGAATATCAGAAAGTAAAATTACATCCTCAGCCCCTTAACTTTTAGTTTTTTAGTTTTGAGCCCCTCCATGCAATTAAGTTAATTTTGAAAGAGTTATTTCCAAACCATACTATTTTTTTTTTATTTTATAGTTATTTGATCATCATAGATTTTATTGTAAATTTGGCTTTCACACCCTAGATTTGTCCCATTTCACCCGAATGGCTCTTTATAAAAAGAGAAAGACTTTTACTACGTAACTTAGATTGACCCCATTCTTTTTTAAAATTAGACTAGACATATAAGGGTACGATATATCAAAATTTCATAATCATCAAATCAATAGAAAAATCGCAGCATCAATTCGAATCTCACCATGTGATCTTACAATCCTGACTAACATGAATTCAGAAAATTACAGAATGAACCTAGCTATTTTAAAATTTCCAAATTTTACAGATAAAACCTTAACATACAGAGCTACAATCGATTATTATCTTTTACCTTTAACCTTATAATAATTCAAATATATGGACATCTAGTGTGTGAAAATTGAAAACACTAAGGACATAATAAGCATTTTTCCAACAAAAATCCCTTGGTGTCGTTTTCATTCGGTGGTTTTGTCGTTTGCTTAGTACAATCGCCAAGTTGACATGAATTTTCGCTACGTGTAGTTAACTAAGACCTACAACTCAGCCCATTTACGTCTGAACAAATGAAGCTCATTTTAGTATCCAAAAATGGAAAATCTCTTCAAAGTTTCAATCTTTTTTCTCCATTAAAGAACCCCAGATGATCTAATTAGAGAATCCAACAAAAACAAAATGGCTGATCGGTTCATTCCCAATACTATGCCTGATTTTGTAACGGAAGCAGCAAGCCAACAAGAAGACAATCAAATTCAAAATGACGGAGATTTCCTTTTGAAGCTGCTTTCAATGCCGTACTCTCTCCTCTCTCAGCAATTTCAGCGCTCGGCCTTGGATATCAAAGAAACTGTATATTTTTTATTCATGAATTCTTTCAGATTTTGCAGCTTTTTTTGGGTTTTTAGTGATGCACACAAGGTGTTTGTTGTTTTGTCTCAAATAGTTGTGGAGACATGGGGGATCAGTGGGCCGAAAGTGGACGACTTTACTCTTTATAGTGGCACTCTTGGCACTGCTTTTCTGCTCTTTAAAAGCTATCAAGTTACCAATAATAAAAATGATCTCTTTCTTTGTTTACAGATTGTTAAGGCCTGTGATTCTGCTTCTGCTTCTTCTAGGTACTTATTGTTGGTATTTTAGTATAATTGGATCAACTAGTTGACCAATGTGATTACAATATTTCATCGAATAAGGAGAGTGCGGAGTCCACGATACGTAGCTTATAAGGGTCCATGAGCTACTTTTAGCACTATTTTGAACCGTTGCTACTGCTCGAATGGACACGACTTTTAGCAACGTTTTTGTTTTGAACTTTTGGAACTGCTCGAACGGACACGACTTTTCGCAACGCTTCAAAAAAAAGAGCCTTGTAACTGCTCGTTTAAGGCTTATAAACCTAGCATTGGCAACGCTGGTTTACTTTTCTTCACAACGAAAATTCATTCTAAGTTCTTGATTTTTAATTCAATTGATCTATTTGGTAGAAAATAAGATTCGATCTGAAAGTGTAATTCACGACTTCAGAATTGTCCAGGCATCATTATTCTGCTAGATTTCATCAACAAAGATTGAGAGAAATTTTTACAGACATTCGACTTCATTCTACCGGAATTCCCCAACACTTATTAGTTCTTATATAATGCTTCATATGATCATTTAGTTGTTTGATTTAAACTTCAGAGACTTTTTGGCTTTGTGCTAGACCGTGCTATTTAATTTGTTAGGCCAAAATGTACGGACCACTCTCACATGTTAAGCTACAAACTCTTTTGTCTCTCAGTTGTCTGCCAATTTTGGTCCAAGTGGCTACCAATTGACAAGTTTAATGCCTGAGTTTGTCATGAGCATACAATATAGCACAGGTCCAAAAAGGCCAATCTGTTTGTTTGAGCTGAAACGTTTTATTGATTTGATATTATAGGGATATTACATTTATATGCGGAAGAAGCGGTGTCTGTGCTCTTGGGGCTGTTGCAGCAAAGCATAGCAATGATGAAGCATTGCTTGATTACTATCTCACCCAATTTAGACAGGTTATTCAACCCGAACTTGCCACATTGTTTTGAGGAAAAGATAAAGTTTGGCCCTGGTATTTGGCATTATTCAAATTAGGTCTCGTTCTTTTGGACTTGAAATCAATTGAGCATAGTTAAAGTACATTGAAATAAGTTTAGTTCAGTCGAGTTCAGTTTGATTCAGCTCACAGAAGTTCAAGACAACAACGCTTTACTGGGCCAAATTTTACTTTTTTCTGCCATTTACTTTGTCATCTATTTCTTCCCTTATTGGTTAGGATTCACATGTATAAGTGAAACAGGTTAACTTGTCAAGGAACCATCCAAATGAGCTATTATATGGAAGGAGCGGATACCTATGGGCTTGTTTGTTCTTAAATAAACATATTGGAGAGGAAGTGATCCCTCATACAACCATTGTGAGTTTCCAATATTAGATTTTCCAAGTTCTTGTATTCTTAACTACTCTTGAATAGTACTTTAGTTTTGTCGGTCAACTTATTGTAGCGTGCTATCACGAGTGAAATTATCAATCAAGGAAGGAATTTGAGCAAGAAAGGAGGATCCCCATTAATGTACCAGTGGTATGGAGAGAGGTATTGGGGTGCTGCTCATGGATTGGCTGGGATAATGCATGTTTTGATGGATTCGCAGTTGAAATTGGACGAGGTTGAAGATGTGAAGGGTACTCTTAGATACATGGTCAAGAATCGGTTTCCGAGTGGAAACTACCCTGCAAGTGAAGAGGGTCAAAAGTCGGATATTCTTGTGCATTGGTGCCATGGGGCTCCCGGGGTTGCCCTCACTCTTGTTAAGGCCGCTAAGGTAATATTTAGCAGTTATAGATTAAATACCAATTTGGTGTGCAATTTAGCCTTTAAAATGAAGTATATGGCCAGTTTGACCTTTGAAGTGAATTCACGGGCTAGTTTAACTGTAATATTGGGTGAAATTAGCAATATTAGGGGGTTGAAGGGTCCTTGTGGTATAGCTCATTTGCCCATTTGGTACCTATTCTGTACTTGTTATCCATTTGGTCCATGTGCACTATTAGTTACCTTTTTGGTCCCTGTGTTGTCCAACCATTACCCATTTGGTCTCCTGCTATGCAATTTGTTATCTTTTTAGACCTTAGATGTACTAATGGGACAAAAAAGTTAATTGTTTGCGTAAAACATGGACCAAATCGGTAACGTGTATATTACAGAGACCAAATGGGCAAAATGGACTATATCACAGGTCCAAACAAGTGGTTTTGCTCCCTGAATTTATAAATCTAGTTTTCGCATATTTTTCCCTTCCAAAACTGATTTTGCCAACTACAAATGTATAATTGTCAGGTTTTCGAAGACGACGAGTTTCTACAAGCAGCAATAGATGCAGCAGAGGTAGTATGGAACAGAGGGCTGCTGAAGCGAGTTGGAGTGTGCCACGGGATCAGTGGAAACGCTTATGTATTCCTCGCACTATACCAAATGACCGGCAAAGTCGAGTACTTATACAAGGCCAAAGCTTTCGGTAGCTTTCTACTTGATGGAGCTCATAGACTGATGTCAGCAGGAGAGATGCATAGAGGTGATAGCCCCTACTCCATTTTTGAAGGGATTGGAGGTATGGCTTATTTTTTTCTAGATATGATGGATCCTTCTAAAGCTAGATTCCCTGGTTATCAACTCTGAATCTCTTATTTATGTGGTTAGTTAGTTATTTAGTTAGCTTTTTTTTTATAAATTCGAGATTTGAAGTAGCCAAGGTTTGATCCCTGTCCTTAGTTTAATTCATGCATATAAGAGTATAAGATACAGTATTTTTCTTATCTTGCTTGATACATAATTTAAAATTCAAATACTTGTAAACCTCTTAAAAATTATATATGTTATTGCTGGTGGAGAAAATCTTTATTATAATATGGCCAAACGCATATACTGCCCCCCGAACTTGGCACTAAAAGTCACATGTCACCCCCAACTTTCAAGTGTCCCACTTTGCCCTCTAAAGTTGGCAAAACTGGTACAGTGTGCCCCTTCAATGCCTCATGTCAGTTTATATTTGACTTTTCAAATATGTCATTTTTCTAATTTCTCTCTCCAATCAGAAGTTTGCCACATGGCATTGAGGGGAAAACTGTATTAGTTTTGCCGACTTTAGGGGGTAAAGTGGAACACTTGAAAGTTGGGGGTGACATGTGACTTTTAGTGCCAAGTTCGGGAGGCAGCTTATGCATTTGGCCTTCTAATATTGATATATAAAAATATATAAGAATGCAGTTTGAATCCACTTATTCCACAATCTATGGACTTTATGTCACATTCTTTTTGTTTATTTTCACACTCTTGATCATCCGAGAAAACACATAATTGAAACTAAAAATAGATAGCATCACCTCCAAGTTTAAGCAGTTCCAAGTGGAGTCGGCTGTATGGATCTTTTGACACCATAAAACTCTAACCGAAGGTCGTTTTCAGGTGTCAAACAATCACATATCTTTTATGAACGGAATACAACAACGAAAACATCTTGAAAAACATAAGATGGAGAGTTTTTACTCATGTTTTACATTACAGTAAAACTTTATTTTTTCGAAATGAATTCGAACTGGGAATCATTTTGCTTCAGTTGGCTAGTTTATCGAGGAAGTTAACGATAAGCTCATTAACTTTCTCAGGAAGTTGTTCGGCAGAAAAATGAGTCCCTTCTTCTAGATAGACGATGTCCAAATCCGGCACAAAATCTCTCACCTGTCCGCTCCTTACGAAATCCTCCATGCCTGGCACTGTAAAAACATAGTCCTTCTCACCGATTACCAACAACGCCGGACAAGTGACCTTGGGATCACTTATACCGCAATCTACACCTAGTGTCCTGCATAAAACCCGCGTCGAATCATTCACGTAGGCGCCATTTTCGTTAGTCTAGCTAGACAATCAAATCTATACCTGTATGGGACCTGTAACGCGAAATCAAATCCCGATTTCTCGTACAGAGATGCATAAACTCCGAGATCTTCCTCGGAGAACCATGGCGGTAGAGGGGTAGAAGGATCAACCAGGTCCATAGTTTCTTGATCAGCTCTTGCTGCTAGTAGCTTACTCCCTGAGAAAAGGATGTAGATGTTTCTTATAACTGTCTTAACGTCAAACCGAGCGAAATCTGCCTCGGCTCTCCCTGGCTCCTGGATTGGTTAGAATCACGGGTTTAGATTAACGACTGCACTATTCATAGGCTTAATGTATCTGGAATTCCCCTGAAGTTGGCTCTACAACGCTAATGTCACCCTAAATTGTCAAAAGTTCCAAATAACCTCCAGAACTTGCAAAAAGTGCATCAGTTTGTCCCTCGTCCCTCAATGCCACTGTCGGTTTCTGGTTGTATGTAGAAAGATCATGAAAATGACATCTTTGGAACTTTTAATAGTTCCAACCACAAGCCGACACATGGCGTTAAGAGGACAAATTTTTTAAGTTCATGGGGGTACGTGGGTACGTGGAACTTTTAAATGTTCAGGATAGGATCACGTAATAAGGGCCGACATCAAAGGGTCCTCGAGGACGCATTAAGTTTTATTCATATCACAATTGATCTATATGAATGAAATGTGGAAGTGAGTCTTACCGTCCACCTCCTAACATAAACACCTTCCGGCATTAGATCATACTGAACGGCATTTGGTCCCGGTAGTATGAAAGGAGCACCCAATGTGACAATTCCGAGCAGCTTCTCGGAGTATAAGGCTGCTATCATGTTAACTACTATACCTCCAAAATCTTGCCCAACTAGAAAAACCTGTTAGCGCAAATAGCAGTGATTTCATCAAAATCTTGAAACCAAGCCTTCCGGGTTATCAACGAAAAAAGTCAACTCATCCATTAGCAGAAAAAAATAAGTTATCTTTTGGACGTGGCAAACTAAAAACAGAGTGTTTCTTACAATTTAATTGACAATCAGTTTCAAAGATCTGATCTTTACAAAAATTTCCGGAGACCCGAATCCGAATTTCGTAATTTTCAAGAGTGTTCATAGCCAAGTAGCTAACCTTAGTGATGCTAAGAGTGTCGAGAAGGGCAACAACATCGTCAACAAGGTCCATGAAAGTTGCTTTCTGTGGCTCTTCTGGTTGGTCTGAATCTCCATAGCCTCGAAAATCGATAGCTATAGCTCTAAACCCGGCTTTTGCGACAGCAATCATTTGGTGCCTCCATGTGTACCAGATTTCCGGGAATCCGTGCAAGAACAAAACCACCTTATCACCTGCAGAAAAAGACTCAATCTTTGATTCATTGGTATAAACATTAAGTTTTAAAGTAGATTAAGACTAATTAATCTAACCCGAGCCAATCTCGGCTACATGTAGTTTTAGTCCTCGAATTTGAACACGGCTGTGCTTGATCTGTTCCATAGTTGCAGAGCTATTGTCTGGAATTGAAGAACTAAGAAGAACTTGATAATAAAGAAAGTCAATGTAGTTTTTCCCACTTGACTTCAATTTTATATTTGAATTATTTTCGTGGTAAGAATGGATTTAATCAATTTTATATTTCAATGGTTAGTCTTCCTATGATTCTTGATCTCAACAGCATTAGAGAGAGAAAAATTTCCCAATCTCGGCAAATACGTCGAAATCTGCATTAAACTCGGAAAAAAATCTCTTCCCACAAACTCGGTTCGACTCAAAAATGATGGATTACACATATTGTCGCATACATCACGAAATATATATTCGTGTTTACAAAATATCGTCATTATTCGTCATCAGTTACAAAGCCTCGGTCCCTAAGTATGTAGGGAGACCTTTATTTTACCGAAACAGGACAATACGCCGAAGAACATCATCTTCAGTTACTATGTTTGTTGAGGAAGTTGATGACTAACTCATTCACCTTGTCGGGAATTTGTTCGTGAACAAAATGAGTCCCTTCTTCTAAGAACACGATCTCGAGTTCCGGCACAAAATTCTTCACCATTCCACTTCTTATGTATTCCTCCATCCCGGCAAACTTCAGCACATAATCCTTCTCGCCCATGATAAACAACGCTGGACACGTGACTTTCGGGTTTGTTATACCGCAATCCGTTTTCAATGACCTACATTTGAAAATCACCCATTTCATATCATCTACAAGGGGTTCTTTTACAGGGAGCCAGGTGTTATGAATACCTGATTGATAACATGTGTCCCATTTTACAGTTAGTGGGACACATGTCATCAATCGGTAGTTGGGTATTCAAAATACTCAGCTCCATATAAAATTAGCCCATCTACGAGAGACGTGTTATAACTCGAGAACACGTTTTTTTTTCTGTTTTTAGGCCCAAATGGCCTACTGATTCCCTGAACTTTTCAAATTTTCTCTTAACCTCGTGAACTGTGGCAAAAGTGCACATGCTTCCTCCAAATGCCACATGTCAATTTCTGGTAGGTTTTGACTTTTCAAAGATGTGATTTCTGATATTTTTTTCTCCCCAATCAGAAGCGTCACATGTGTGTTTAGGGGCAAACTGATGCACTTTTGCCGAGTTCAGGGGCTAAGAGAAACTAAAAAATTCAGGGCAGTAGGCCATTTGGGCCAAGTTCGGGGAGGGTAAAAATGTATTTAGCCTTATTTTTACCTATATGGGACTTGCAATGGGTAGCGGAATCCCGATTTTTCGTAAAGGGAAGCGTAGACTGCGAGATCTTCCTCGGAGAACCATAGGGGTAACGGAGTAGACGGGTCAACCAAGTCCATGATTTCTTGATCATCCCTTGCAGTTGGGGGCTCGGTCCCCGAGAACATAATGTAGATGTTTCTTATAACGGTCTTAACATCGAGCCGCCCAAAGTCTGCTTCGGCTCTTCCTGGCTCCTGAACGAATTTCCGTTTCGGTTTTACCAATTACAAAAGTAACGCATTTATGAACTGAAGATAGGTGAAAACCGGGATAACTTCAGTACCTGCCACCTTGTAATGTAGAACCCTTTTGGCATTAGATGAGTTTGGACTGAATTAGCTCCAGGTAGCATGAATGGAACACCCATTGTGACAAAGGCGGCTACTCGGTCCCGGTGTAATGCAGCTAATAGGCTCACTGGTATAGCTCCGAAATCTTTTCCGACTAAAAAAACCTGCCACGGTAAAGATCCGAAAAACAAGTTACTACCTAAACTAGAGGATTGTGTAATTTTGCTGTAGATTTAAGATCAAAGGTGGTTGCTTTAAAACAACATATCATTTTGAGGCCTTGATGTTTTCAAAATTTTGTTGATTTAACCCCTGATCATTTAATTCGAAAACATTCATCGAGCCCTTTTCCGATCACGAACATCAAACTCGTTATACATTATGTTTTTCGCCTTTCGGCGAAAACATTAGTCAACAAAACCCGAAAAAACAAAAACTTTAGGATGTTTACCATGCTAAATACAAGAAGGCTCTTTTTCGGAAAATATCATTTTGAGACCCTAATCTTTTCAAGTTTTGTTGATTGGACCTATTGATCTTTCAATGTAAAAACATCTAAGCATCAACCAATAACAGTTCCATACATTGAGTCCTTAATCAACAATAAACACCAAAACTAGTTAACTCGCCCTGATTCAGTTTCAAATTGATATGAAACTAGTAACATACAAATTAACCAATGTCCAAACCTAAAACTATTCATGTTCAATTATTAAAGACTCAATGTAAGCTGAAAGAATAGATTCATCATCAACAAAAACAAAAAAAGGATCAAACTTTAGTATACTTAATGAAACAAAAATTGAATTTAAAAAAAGGGTTTCGAGAAAATAGAAATTAACCTTACTAATACCAAGAGTATCAAGAAGAGCAACAACATCATCAACAAGGTCAACCATGTTCCCTTTCTCCGGCTCCGGCGGCTGATCGGAGTCACCATAGCCTCTGAAATCGATAGCAATAGCTCTATAACCAGCACGTGCCACACCAACCATTTGGTGCCTCCACGTGTACCAGATTTCAGGGAACCCATGTAAGAACAGAACTGCCTTATCACCTGCTAAAAAAAGACACCATTTTTAACCCAAAAAGCTTCATTCCAAAATTGGGGGAAATTGCAAAGAAGAAGAGATTACCAGTTCCAATTTCAGCTACATGGAGCTTTAGTCCATTGATTGGCAAATGGGTATGCTTGATTTGATCCATGGCTGCAAAGAGACAGAGAAAGGTGATAGCTTTGAGGTTGTAATAAGTAGTAGTACAAGAAATGAGCAAAGGTGGAGACTTGATGACAATATGACACTGTTTCTCGGACGGCTACAAGATATAGTCCAAATGGGTGTTGGATTTTTAGTGGAAAAGATGTCAATTTTGGTGTGGTTTATTTTAATTTATCCGGCTCAATAATTCATTAGGGCTTCATTGTCCGCCAGAAACTCCCAATCACTATCGTTTTCATATATTGTGTCGGTGTTGAAAATTGATATTGGACACATTTTTTTCAGTTTCTTAGCTTGAATTAGTTTCAATTTTTTTAGAAATGACATTTCTTGGCATTGGTGTTCGGTTATGTGTTGTGTCCGTTTTCGTGTCGGTGCTACCTAGGTAAGTAATGTGTATTGCCCATTCATAAAAGGTCACCAAAAATAAAATTCTACGTCGAGATCTGTTCGGTGAAAACTCGGCTCGATAGAGTTGTAATGGAGTTAGAGATTGGCTTGAAACATTAACGAGTCAAGTCAGAGTTCTTTCTTACGATTCGGTTTGTAAGACCGTGAGGAAGCTTGAATAATTTTCACATAAAACCATTAACTAAACATTTCCACCCCCCTCTACTATAGTTAAAAAAATTCAAATCAAGACATACAAAAATGTATAACTCATTTACACAAAAATAAAAACTTAAACACAATTTAAGTATTATTTATGTGTGAAACTTAAATTAACATAGAAATGGCTAATTTAATGTAAACAACAATCTAGACAAGACAACAAAAATTCTAGTAGAATCACATATCATGCTGATCAATTCAGAACATTGTAATTCCGACACGGCATAACTACTGACGTGACAGGATCAAAACGTCCAAGACTACCATATTACTTCACAACACAAGAAAACAAAGTTCGTCGGTGAAAATTTCTGGAATGTGCAGCTCTTCTACGGCTTGAAGAGATCGTCGGGATTTCGAGATCAATCATAGTGTTCGTCGTCATAAGGAACTTGATAGAAGGTATGGCTTAAATGGGTATAAGTGACTGTAAAAACAAGAAAGAAGAGGAAAAATAGAGGGGAAAGAAATAGAAGAAGAATGAAAGATATGAATCCAAACAAACAAAGAAATGAAAATGAGAATAAAAATGCAGAAATCATAAATAAAACATAATGCAAGTTATAGATGGAATATGAAACTTGCATTTTGAATATATTTTCTAATTTATTTCTTCAATACATCTATAGTGTTTAATGCTCATTTATATCTTCTAATTAATAATTCTGAGTCATTATTAAAAATCTACCTATCAGTTGAAGATGAAGATTGGAAGGGAGCTTAAAAAATTATTCGGAAACTCGGATTCGAAATTTTCTTCGTGATTAAGAAAATTATTAAAAGAAAACATTATTGAAAGGCCTCCTATTGGCTTTTAATTATTTTATTTAAAGGAAAAAAAAGGAGTTGAATAAACATATATACTATATATATATATTTGATTATGGAAAAATGATTTCTTTTTTATTATTAAAATCGCATTTTCCCATCATTATACGCAATGTTATCAAAATCGTATTGGATATTATATTGTTGAAGATTTTGGTATGCGGTATTATCGGTATAATTAGTGGTTTTATAATTTTTTTATTTTTTAAATGAATATATATTATTTAGAAATATTAATTCACATACGAGTAAAAAATAAATAATTTGGTATATTCTACGTATATTCCTACCTAAAGTCGATTAGAAAAGCTCCAGAATTATTCTAGATCATTTCAGTCGTAAAAGAGATTTCTAATGGTCGTTGCAATGCTTGTTTGGATCTTTTGCAACTCTTTCTAGGTATTTTGTAATACTCTGGATCTCTTGCGACAGTTCTAAATGTCGCCATAGCATTTTTTAAAAAATCATTTTTAGCTTCAACCTACCACAACCACGACCAATTTATGGTAAAATAGGTCAAACTGAATAGTACAATATGGTTTTCACTTTGTTGAGTAAATTATCAATAAAATATCACCTTATGAGCTTATCCTACAGAATTCCTTTTTAAAAAGGGAAAAAATCTGCATTATTATTACAACTAAATAAAGAATTATTTATATCTAGAAATGGACTAATTACCAACTTTCATAATCTATAGTACTATAATCTTCTTTCACATTTTAAACATTCTACTACACAAAATCTATAATTCAATTTTATTTCTATTCTAGTGTATAAAATTTATGATTTTAACATAAAATTTGCATAAATTGATGTACAAGAATAGATGTAGAGATCAAACTAATTGCAACAAAAAAATAATTAAACAAATTGTCATTCCAATTGTGCTTAGATAGAGCAATGGCTTTCGAAAATCCAGGAGACGAATATCGAGTTACTCTTTTTGCACAAGATGCTCGACGTCTCCTAACTCGACTTCGTTTCCTCGCCATTCGTGTTCTTGTTCAAACAACAGTTCGATCTGTTCTAAAGACTTCCCTTTTGTCTCGGGGACTAGTGTGTAAACAAACACAACCGAAAGCCCCGAAATTACCGAGAAAATGAAAAAAGTCCCCCCAACCGAAATTGCTCGGGCAACCGATAGGAAAGACATCGCAACTATACCGCTACATACCCTATTACCAACAACCCCAAAAGCCGAAGCTTGAGCACGTAATCTTAAAGGGAATATTTCGGTAGTCAAAACCCAACAAATCGGTCCAATCCCCACGGAAAAAAACGCCACATTTGCACAAACAAATAGAATCGACAACGCGATCCCAACGTCCCCAACCCGAACAAAAGTAAGGGTAACTCCTATCCCGAATAAACAAAGTGTCATCCCGATTGTGCTTATATAAAGCAACGGCTTTCGTCCAAGTCGGTCTACTAATACCATAGCGATCGATATGAAAGCAGTCTTCGAAACCCCAACAGCAACTGTGGCAGCAAGAAGGCTCGACTTATCATGAATTCCGGCCGCCTCAAATATTTTCGGGCTGTAATAAACCGTAGCATCGATTCCCGTTATCTGTTGAAAACACTGAATTCCGATCCCCACAATCATCATTTTTCGAAGCGCGGGATTTGGCGACAACATTTGTCGCCACGCGGGTTTTTGGTCGCCATTTCCTGCAGCCTTTTCGATTTCTTCGAGTCTCTCGTCCGCCTCTAGGGCACTTCCGTTCGTTTTCAAAAGCACGGATCTCGCCTCTTCGACCCGGTTTTTCATCACGAGCCATCTAGGCGACTCGGGGATAACAAAAAGCGCGTAAGCAATGAAAATCGAAGGTAAAATACCAACGGCAAGCATAACCCTCCAACCGGTGTGAATTGACAAACCCGAAAAGGCGTAATTCGAGACATAACCTAGTAAAATCCCGAAATTTATGAAAATTTCCGGGAACGAGGTGAGATTGCCTCGAGCAATCGTTGGGGATATCTCGGCGATATAGATAGGAGCAACCATGCCACCAAAACCGATCCCTATTCCGGCCAAGAATCGTCCTACCATTAGGGTTTGGAATGAAGAGGCGAGTGCCATGATTGCAGCGCCGATTTGGAAAACAATAGCGGCGAAACCCATTGTCCATTTTCGGCCGATAAGATCGGATGTTCTTCCTCCTGCTAAACTACCAAAGAGTGACACAATGCTTAAAGATCCAACTAGAACTTCTTGTTGTACTTCTGTTATTTTTAGGTCTTCTTGGATGAATAGGATTGCTCCACTCATTACACCTACATCTGTGGATTAAATTGTAATTCAAAAGTTTATTGAGACGATTAATCCTAGAATTTTGACATTATACAGAAGATTTTTATTCTTAATATTAATTAATTAGGAACATTTTGCTATTGATTACCAAAATTTTTCGGAATAGCAGCTTGGAAAAGCTTGAAAATAGAGATTTTCGGATTAACAGCCAGGGAAAGCAATCTCAAACTCGACCTTCGAAAACTCTAAAACTCATTTCTTAAAATTTAGATTTGTGTTACCTTTTCTTATGTGATTTTTACATATTTTTGAATTATACATCTGTCAAGATATAATTAAAATTTCTATAGTAAGTAAATATAACTCTAAAAAAAACAAAAATAAATTTCTATTAAACCATAAGTCATAAAACTTAAGCAATGGAAACAATGAAAAACTTGAAATTCTATTGAAATTGAGGACCTACAACTACAATTTGGTTGTGGCATTTCCGTTAATCTTAAGCATTTATTGACTTTGAATGGTTGAGATTTAACAGCAACATGGACCTCACAAACTACTAAAACTAAATCTCAACCGTTAAAACTGAATAGATGGTTGAAATTGACTGAAACGTACAACTTTACCATTCCTTATCTTTAGAGAATCATAATCCGTTGTGCTATATGCACTTAAGAGACCATAAAAGTAAATCAAACCATGTTTATAAAAAGTAAAAAAGACAAGAACTTTTACCATAGCCAAGAAGAACATGATTCATGGAGGCAAAAATAGCACAAGCAATCACATATCTTCTAGAACTTCTACTTCTCTCTACTTGATTCTGATTTTGTGAAGAATATTCATCAGAATCTTCAACCAAATCAGAATCCATCCTCTTGTACTTGTTTTTCCCTCCCAAAGACACATCTACTAGTTCCTCCCCACTTTCTCGGAGACCCACCAATCCCATGTTTCTGTATTGAATCAAAGCAACAATCCAAACCCAGATGTGCCCTTTTGGGGGTTTGACTGTGTTTTGAGGATAGAACCATGGAATTGAGTTTGTTTTTTAGATCTGAAACTAAAGAGGAGCAAGTGAGAGACAAGTGGGTCTTTTTTTAATGTTGTTCACTTGTTAAAGACATAAAGTAACATGTTTAAGTTTTGAAAACCGGATCGGATCGGACCGGCTGGTCGGACCGGATTTGACTATAATTAGTGTCTGGTCCGGTTCGGTTTGATTGAATTTTTGATATAGTCAATAATCGGTCAACAACCGGTTGAACTGGTTGATTCGATTGGAAACCGATCGGTTCAATCAAGAATCGGTTTTTGGTTCTCTTAAATCATGTTTTTTTAAAAATTGTTGGTGGTGGGAATTGAACACAAAACCTCCAACATATGTTTCAATACATGCTCTACCAACTAAGCTACCACACACACAAGTGGTAACATTTTCTCCTTATATACTTTTATATTATATATTATTAATTTTTAAATTATTTTAATAATATTTTATTATAAAAAAACCATAATAAATATTTTTTTATTTCATATACTACACGTTTTATTAAATTTAAAATATTTCTTTCAACAATAGCTTTGAATATTTTTATAATGAAATAACATGTAAATTTTTTAAATAACGTTACTCTAAGTTTTTTGACTAAATTTATATTAAATGGATATATAATTTTTTTATTTTACATATTGTGTATAAATTTTAATTCTTTTAATGCGTAATTTTTATATATCATAAGTCAAATTTATTAACTTTTTTTATCCAATCTATACAATATAGAATTCGGTTTGAATTCTTTCATTAGATTATATTAGTTATTATCTTGTGTTTTATTTTTATTTGAAATATAACTTTAAATTATAGAATATTTTATTTAATATTATTAATTTTTATATGAATATAACTTATATTACATGTTTAATATCAAATTATATAAAATATTTAGTATTTTTACATATTTTAAGAAAATTCGGTTTTCCATCACCTATTTAATCCAGTTGAACCTTAAATTCATGAACTACTGTCTTTATCAGTTTAATGGCCGGTCCGATTCTAAAAACCATGATTACTAATAATTAAAATTTGAGCTGGCGACAGTTACAATAAACTGACTTCCTTCAAATGAAGGGAAAAAAAATTAATAAGATTCTTTTGGAGATTTCAAGGTTTCAACATTATAGTGCCAGTTGCAAAAGTATAGGTGTCTTAAGAGTTGTTGTCTTTTACTCCCTCGATATAGAAATTATTGTCTTTTTACCTATTTATTAGTTCTCTTTTCAGTTATCAATTTAGATTATCAATGCATTTTGTATAATTTTTTCTCTAATTTGCCCTTGTATTAAATATGAGAGAGATTACGTATTGTTAAAATTATAAGTGAGTAATTAAGAAGAAAGATAATTTAATGAAGGATAAATTAGTCATTTTGGTTGTATAATAAATCTTTCGTTAATTTTAATAATTCGGTTAAATGGATAATATTTTATAAATGGAGGGCGTATTGTTTTTTATGTTTTTCTCCGCCTCTTGTAATAAATTTTTTCTATTTCCAAATACAGTAAATTTATGTTACTTGGATCTTGCTAGGGAATTCGATTAATAAATAAGGTGTTGGTATTTTAGTGTAATTGGATCAACTAGTTGATCAATGCAGTCGTAATATTTCATCAAACAAGTTAGGAGAGTGCGGAGTGCACGCTTGTTCGAGTTCTATTACGATACTTAGCTTACAAGGGTCTGGGAGCTACCTTTCGCAACACTTCTATTATGAACTGTAGCAGCTGCTCGAATGGACATGTATTTTCGCAACACTTATGTTCTGAAGAGTTGCAACTGTTCATATCAGGCTTATAAATATCTGGCATTGGCAACATTTTTAGGAATCTGGTTGCAACCTGGTTCACTTTTTCACAACAAGAAATTCATTCTAAGTTCTTATCAATTCTGATTTTATCCGATTGATCTATTTGGTGGAACCGCCAAATAAGATTCAATCTGAAAGTGTTCGTCACGACTTCAGAATTATCCAGGCTTCATTCTACCGGAATTCCCCAACATAAGGTCTATATCTCAATGTATCAATTAAGATTTTTTTTATATATATATTTCAATACATGTTTAAAAAAACAAACAACTTATAGTAGCTCTTTAGAAATTTCCAACCAAATTGTGTGTATTTTATGTTTTTGATTTGTAAAATCATTTGATCTGTTCAAGAATTTATTTGTAAGATGTTTTATAGTAACATTTTCAAGCAAAACAATGGTTAGTTAGTTGAATCTCATTGACAACACATACTTGATTGTGCATAAAGAACAAATTGTGAAAAACTGCAGTTCATATAGGAGAACAAAGTTTAGATTTTCATATGCAAAAACTATTTCGGTTTCGATATCGATAAATTCATCGTCTCATGAAATTCCAAATGATGTCGGCATTCACAAAACAAGGGAATAACTCGAGTCATTCCTAGTCTAGGCCGAATGTTCAACCATTTTTTCATAGTTTTCGGTTTATTCGGTGCTTTTCTAGGCCAACCCAACGAGCTTCTCGCTTATATCCCACAGTTTCCTAGCCTTCTCGGCATCACTAGCTTCCTCTGATAGCTGGTTTTCAAAAGAAGACGAATACTGATTCCAGCTCCAGTAAACCCCCGATTTTCCGAGAGTCGGCTCACTCACAACCTGTCTCACAAAAACCATTCTTTTACTATATCTACCGAAAACACGAAAAGAAACGACACGAGAATTGCGCACAAACCTGTGCGAGTCTCTTCCCAGCATCCCGCTCAGAGACATATCCTTTCGTGATGTATTTTTGGAACGGAGGGAATAGAGTTCTGAATAACGGTATATGGTTTCTGAACAATCCTGTTTCGGCAATACAGCCGGGATAGAGAGAAGCAAAGGCGCTTCCAGTTTCCTCGTGGTATCGCCTGTGGAGTTCTTGCATTGTTAGCATGTTGCATACTTTACTGTCTTTGTAGGCTTTAGCACCGTCGAATTCTCCCCCATCGATCATCGGCGAGCTGTTTAGCCCGTTTAGCCCGCCTGCTAGTCCCCTCAGATCTCCAAGGTTCGCCTTTGGGGGAACGTTTCCGGCTAATGTGTTCGTGTTTCCTGCAAAGATTTACATTCATATGCAAGTATACAACCAATTAGTACTATTTTTTAATGCTTCTACATCATTGGCTCCCTCGACTTGTCTCATTTCATCTAATGTCCCTCTGAACTTTGAAAATATCCTAGTAGGTCCCTCAACTTTCAAAAATGTCATGGGTCAGCTTCTGGCTAAATTGACTTTTCAAAAATGTCATTTTCTAGTTTTCTGTTCAGGGGCAAACTGATGCACTTTTTGAAAGTTAAAGGAACTACGGGGAGGGCAATGACAACTTTGAAAAGTCAAACCCATCATAAGCTAACACGTGGCGTTCAAAGATAAATGGTGCACTTTTTCATAGTTAAAGAAGATACAGGAACATTTTTCAAAGTTCGGGGAGACATCATGCTAACTGGGACAAGTTGAGGGAGCTAGTGATGTATTAGTCCTTTCTACCTGTAATGGAGCCAACAATGATGAGCCTCTTATTCGGATAATCCGATTTCTTCAAGTCATCAAGAAGCAACCGAGCTAGTAAAAAGTGACCGAGATGGTTAGTTGCAACGCTTAGTTCGAACCCTTCCGCCGAAAAAGTCGGCTCCTTGGCAGTAGGCAAGTAAACAGCAGCATTGCAAACAAGCACATCGAGAGGCAAACCAGATCGACGATAAGTATCCACGAATTGGCGAACACTGTCAAGGGAGGCAAGATCGAGATGCATCACAGTGTAGTCCTCCTTGGCAATGCCAGCCGATTTAGCCGCCTTTTCGGCCTTGAGAAAGTCTCTACATGCCATAACGATGTTCCATTTCCCGGTCTCGGCTAATGCCTTGGCTGTCGCTAGACCTAACCCAGACGAGGCTCCAGTGATTATCACATTGCCTTTTCTCAATGTTTTTTTCGCTCCAGGAGCTGCTTCGTTGGTTGCTGGACTTGTAGCGGCAGTTTGAGCTCTAATGGCAACCAACTATATGAACAAAAGGCTCGCGCCACAATAAAATCCATAAGTTCAAGAACACTAGAACACATAGCCAATCGATTCTAAAATTGTATAATCATTAGACATTAGGAATAGCTTTCATGCTTATGGACTGCAATTCAGTTCAGTTCAACTCTTTCCATACAAACGGATTAAAATGGCCTCCAATACATGAAGATAACATGAAACCCATAGCTCATCAATCCTAGAAATGTATAGTCATTCGACATTGTTTTTAAAAAAAACTTGCCTCATTCGGCTTATAATAATAATAAAGGAAAACCCAGACCCGGCCCTGACAATTTGGGGCCCTAGACAAATTAATATTAAAAGTAGTAACACGAGGCCGTCAACAAAAAAAAATAATGAAATAAAATATTTTTTTTTCTTAAAAAAAATAAGAATTGAATCCTTGTCTTCTCACAACTTTAAGAAGCAATTTACAAATTCCGCTAACATTAATTTGTATCTGTTTTTATCTTTTAAATAATAACTAAATCTTTAAGAAAAAAAAAAATTATCTTTGGGCCCTAGGCGGTGGCACCTGTTGCCCACCCCAGGGCCAGCCCCTAGGCAGTGGCAGCTGTTGCCCACCCCAGGGCCGGGCCTGGGAAAACCCCATCCCACCCCACCCCACTTGTATGTGGACTCGAACCTATTACCTCTAAAATCACAGCTTCAAGCACTAGACTAAGCCTTTGCCACAGTCATTAGACATTAGGAATAACTTAGGACGATACGATCAGACTGCAATTCAGTTCAATTCAGCTCTATTCAGTACATAAGTACGTAATAACATGGCCTCACTACATAAACATAACATGAAATGAAACTGATACATCATTATGAGAGATTGAAATGAGGAAATGATAGTAAACAAGCAGACCTTGGTTCTAACGAGGGAATAGTTAGAGTCAATTTTGAGTTGATTTGGAAGTGAAAAAGACTGTCCGAAAAAACATGTTTCCTTGAGAGAAACATTGTTGTATTTTCCCTGTAAATCATTAAAGAAAAAACAAGAAATCAGTACTGTAATTAATAAGTATAAGAACATGCATTGTATAAAGGGAGAAGCTTTACTAATTACAGACCTCTTTGTAGATGGAGATAGAAGAAGGAAGTAAAGAGGCTGCCATTGATGGGTTATTAACTTGTGATTATGAGCTCAATTTGTTGAAATTGTTCTGTAATTGAAGAAGATGAAAGTTGGGATTTTTATTTTGTTTAATGGGGGGAGAGATAAGAGGGGAGTTATGGGATTGCTGACAGGATATGCCACGTGGATTTGGTTGTCCAATTAGATCTCGAGGCTTAGATACTCTTTGATATACTTTTGTTTCTTTCAGTCTCACTGTTTTAAGGCCCATATGAGTTTATGATGTTTGGGCTTGTAGCCCAAAATAGCTAACGGGCTTGGCTTGGGGTTGAGTTTAATAATATCAATATGCATATTTGTTTTGTTTTGGGATATAGGGGCGAGTTTGAGGTTGTTGTCCATTTTTTTCGACTTGTTTTTTCAAGTATGTGAGAAAACAATTTTTAAGAAATCGGGGGAAAGGGGGGATTAGTTTCGAGGATGCGGAAAGGAACTCCAAACATGGCTTGGAAGACCTATTTACAGTGTTATCAACACCGAACTGGGCCTCATATTGGCGAAGTCACTGGTATGTGGTATTACCGATATGATTGGTGGTTTCATCGGTTGTTTATTTTTGAAAGAATATATATTATTTATGGTTTCTAATGGTTATTGCAACGCTTTTTGAATCTTTTGCAACGCTTCTATGTGTTGCCAGATGGATTTTGAAAAAGAATGTAAGGTAAACTTCAAAAAGTATGTTGTGGTTTCACGTATTTGCAAAATAGGGTCCGAGGAATTTTTTTTTGTAAAACAGGGTCTGTGGTTTCAAAAAATTTGCAAATAAAAGATTCTCAATATTAAATTATGTCACGAAAATAGGTAATCTTATTCTTTTTTATCTGAATTTTTGCAAGATAGTTATTAAAAATACAATACACATTGGTGAATTTTTTTAAAATTTTTTGAATAGTGTAAATATTTCTTTTTATTAAATTATGATAACAAACTTTAAATTATCATAAAAAAAATCTCCGAAAATTACTCAAATATGACGTATAATTTTTAAATAATAAGGTTAAATCATTAGAATGTTGAATTGTTAAAAATATTCGATGTAACACCATTATTTTGAATCCATAAGCCCCCTTTTGCAAATTTTTTGAAACCACAGATCCTGTTTTGAAAAAAAAATTCCTCAGACCCTATTTTACAAATGAGTGAAACCATAAGATACTTTTTTAAAGTTTACCCAAAAATATATATTATTTATGGTTTCTAGTGACTATTGCAACATTTTTTAGGTCTTTAGCGATGCTTTTACTTGCCACCATAAGAGTTTTAGGAAAATTGGGTTTGAACTGATTTACCATTTTTTCTAATTTTTACTAAAATCATTTTTTTACTATACCGTATCATAGTCATAGCCGATTTATGATAATACTAATCGAATCAATCGGTACAGTATAGTATTAATAACAATGCCTTTTTAGAATCCGACCTATTCATCTTATGTTCCTTTAATAGCTAACTGATTGTAATTGTATATTTAGTATCTAACGAGCTAAAATTTAATATATTTAAGTATCCTCGACAAGATTTTTTTTTGGGGAGTTTTCTATAAAAAGAAAAGATAATGATACTTTTTGTTACTCCCATGGTTGAAGTAGGAAGATCTTAAAAATGCAACAATATTGTATATAAGCCAATATTTTTAAAATTTTTATAAAAAATATCCTTGTTATTGAAAATGAATATCAAGGCCTAATTTATTAATACAACTTCTCAAGATCCGAGAGCCTTTAGTTCGGAGAAATAATGAGCACCGAAGTGAATGATATGTTATTGGGAATAGCTCATTAACCTATCATCTTAGAGTTTTGGGTTAAATATGGTATCAAGCTTATAAAATATATTATTCATTTATATGCTCATTATTCTCGTGAACCGAAAGCTATCGGATACTGAGAAAACTAAGGTATAGTCATGGAAGTGATTTTAACATTGTTTTCTCCGCAATAATTGCATAAGTTCATCCCCTAACATTTTGGAAAACTTCTGAAATTAATTCCAATAAATAAATAAATGATTTAGAATGTAAACATCAAAAGTCTTATTCATGTCATCATACCAAATCCAGATTTGTTCTTACTTCTTGATGAATAAATAAATTATTAATTAAGTAGCAAGTAATACTATTTATTTCTAAAGAAAATGATAGGAGCCACACCATGACAATGCAAAAATAAGTTAATTTAAACGTGGGTTTGGTTTATCCTTCTATTCATTTTTATTTTACTTAATAACATTTTATATTTTTTATATTAAACAATCATTTTTATGTTAAATATTTTAGTGTAATTGAATCAACTAGTTTGACCAATGTGATTGTGATATTTAACCGAACAAGTCTGGAGAGTGCGGAGTGCAAACTTGTTCGGGTTCTGTTTACGATTTGGGGGTCCGGGGATAGCGCCCTTGGATGCGGGGTCCAAGGGGCGGCAGCCCCTGGCAGGGTCTAGGGGCAGCGCCCCTCGGTAGGGTATGAGGGGTGGCAGCCCTTGGCAGGGTCCTGGGGCAGCACCCCGGGCTGGGGGCTCGAAAATTTTTTTATCACTGAACCCACGCAGCATTTAAAAAATTTCATCAGAAAATGAATTTTTGACCGAAACAGTGTATCTATTGGACACAACTGAATCCCAGAATAAACATGTCTTTTGGACATGGCTGCTACCCCAAACAGCATGTCTGTTGCCGTTTTGACTATTTATTTGACTAAAACGATATTGGCAAAACACAGAAAAATTCGGTTGAAATTTCACTGCAAATAAAATTTTTGTTCTTGATTCATTTTCTGATTTTATCCGATTGAAAGTTTGATAAACCGACTAAATAAATTTCAATCTGACAGCATTTTTGCGACTTAAAAAATATCCAAATAATCCCCGATTCCCAACATTTTATTATTAATACTTGCTAATATATTTGTTGTTTGTTGTTTTTGATAATGTTTAAAAGCATGTAAGACAACTGTTTGATAATAGTAACTAATTACTTTTAAATCGGTTGTTGATATTGAAAAGGGTAACTGTAGTTGTTGAAAAAATTTTCAAATAACTGCTTAGTGCTTAGTTAGGATAGTTACGCAGCTATCTTTAATTGTTTCAGAGATAAAAATATTATTAACAATAAGAAAATATCAACAACAACAATATATGATGTATCAAATATTAGTAACGAGAATTATCAAATAATGTTATTATATTGTTTGAACAGTTAGAAATGAATCTCACATCGCTCTTTGATTATCTAATGAGTTTGTATACAAACAGGATCATGAGGCCTTAACTTGATTAATACGTTTTAAAACCATGAGGTTGGCCATAAATGTCGCCAGAGTGGACAGTATCATTCAAGCTGTTTATAACACGTTATCAACACAATCGCGATAAAGAGATATATTAGAAATAAATCTCACATCACTTTCAAATAATCTACTCAATTTATATATAAATAGAACCCTAAATATCTTAACATGATCAAAACATTTTAAAGCCACATGATTAACATGATCAACACATTTTAAAGCTCGTAGTTTTATTCGTTGTGTTATTATTATTAATTATGAATCTGCCATCCCAAGATATTTTCACTAACTACTTTATTAATGTCATAATTAGGTATCCAAAAAATGTCATAATTAGTAAGTAAATTAAATCTTTTTCAATTTTCTGAAATTGACCACAGATTTCGTTGTCTAATCGTTATCGTGCCGTCGCAAATAAGAAAATATATTGATGATCTCATGGGACGGTTGCTGGCCCCCCTCCATGATTCATTTTCATCATTCTAATATTCATTAACCTATAGCTAATTTGGATTAAAATCTGTATTACCTAGTACCTAATATGGGTTTTTTTTCCTGTATTTCTATTTTTTTGACACGTGATAATATTTTTTAACTATTTACAGAGAAAACTAGGGAGAGAATGTCAGATATGGAAACACTAATTATATGACATCAACTTCTTTTTGAATGCAGTCGAAAAATCGGACTCGAATTTTATTAAAAGGAAAAGAAAATAAATAAAGGAAAACATAAAAGAAAAAAGGTAAATAAAAGCAAGTAATCAGGTGCATGCAGGAAGAAGTATAAGAAAAAGCAAGCATAGCTCGAGGGGGAGAGTTTGTCAGGTTTTCCGACGCGTGCGCTGAGTTGGTTGTAAACTAGCTACGGAAAAGTGATTCTTTTTAGTGAGAATAGAAGCATGACGTGAAGCAATGTCCCCCTCTTATGTCTCATGCCAAGACCTTTCATATCATGAAAATGACGAAGGTCTGACTGTTTGTATGGTAGCTGCCGAATTCTCATAAGAAATAGTAGTTTTAGTGGCGAGATCAACCAAAGTATTAATGTGGTCATCAAATCATCAGAATATGACGTATTAGCCCAAACATACACCTCTTTCCATATATTGGAACTGATGTCAGATCATTTGAAATCATGACCATTATATTTATAGATGTTTTATTCTATTTTATTCCCTTTATATTTTTTTATTTATCTTTCTATAAATTTTATATTTTTTAATAAATTTATTTATTAAAAATATAAAAATATTAATTTATTTTTATATCTTAAATTAATGTCTTAATTTTTCATCTCAAATGCAATTAATATTAAGGATATAATTATCTAAAAAAGTGTAAATAATAAGTATTTTGATAATCTAATTTTAGGCTAAAATAAATATTTTAAAAAAATAAATGAAGTACATTTTTTTTACATTTTTTATTTAAAAATTCAACTAAAAGTAAAAATAGCTCTCTTAGCAATGATTTATTTTGTTAACAATATTTGAACTTAAACTTTTGTCAATAAATATTTATCTACCCTCGTCGTCTTAGCTTTTCTCTCTAAATTCTCAATCCTTAAAAAAAATCTCTTCAAATTTGAAGAGGAAGAAGGAAGTTATTAAACTTCTTCTTTCGCATCTTTGTTATAGTTTTAATTCTTTTCTGTTATTTTTTTTAATAAATTGTATCATATATTTTTTTATCTTTCACTATATTATTATTTTCTTCAAACATGAATCTGTTACTACACATCTCCATCTTTATAGTTTTACAATTGAGTTAGACTCCATCAATCTTCAAACAAAGATAGTTGTGAATCTCTTGTTGAAAATTTATAGTTATTTAAAAATAAATTTATTTTTATATGAGAATTTTATAAATAATTCATATCAGTATTATAAGTTGAGAAATATATAATTATAGTTTCTTATAATTAATACATTTGAAATGGTCATATTAGTCAATTGATTTTGTCTTTTAATTGGTCTTTATTATTGAGTAATTAATATACGTTTTCTTTGGCTATAATCTTGGCCTTGATTTCCCATTATTAACTAACTACTATTATTTTCACAATAAAAAGGGTTGACTTTGTTATTTTGTGAAATCAATTTTCCTTACAATAGCCACTCTTATTTCAAACTTTAAAGTTGTTGATATGAGTTTTATAATCCCAACCAACCCAATCGATTAAAGCGGCGGTTTAATTTTAAAAAGAATTTTAAGTATCATTTAAGAACAGTATCGTTTAATATGACTCAATTGATTGGTGTTTTCGTTACTTTAATTTTATTTATAATTTCTATTATATTTCTGTGTGGTTCCTACTAATTATATTTGTTTTTTTTAAGATGAGGACCAGGAAACTCGATGAGGCGGATATTCCAACGAGATTGACACTCTCAATTCAATAGAGAAAACTGGACTTGAACATTTATTTCTTTATTTCTTATTTTTTGTAATTGTTATTCAACATCTTTCATATTTGGCACCCAGATCTATCTCTCTTAAGCACGATCGATCTGGATCTGCAAATTTGGTTGATGTTATGGCGTATGCAGGTATTTTCATGGTTGCGGACACTCAATGATTTTAGTTGGTGGTTAAGAAATTATAGATTGCAACATTTATTTCTTGTTACCAATTGGGTGTAACTCAATTGGTACACCACTCAATGTTAGTGGTGGGATGTCATAGGTTCAACATCTAGCCTCTTCAAAAAAATGGTTTTCTATTTTAAAAAAATATTTATTTCCTATTTTGGTTGTTTTATTTGTCCAAATTTTTTCTTATCTCCCATTATAGTAAGATTTTATTTTTCTTATTATAGTAAAATATTTTATTTAATTTATATTTTTTTACTCATTTATCGATCAAAATATATATCAAAATATATCGTGTTTATTAAAAAAATTTTGTCTATAAATGGGACTTGCTTACCAAGCTACCACTACAACCAACTGTTGTTTAAACTAGCATTCTTACTAACTAAACTAAAATCTAGTTGAAGTATAAAATATTTTCATATATTTTAATCAACTCCTAACTCATTTACATATGCTAGAGCCAAACAAAATATTTTCTTTTTATCCTCGTACAATATTTTTCTATAATAATTTGTCTTTTGCGAGCTTCTTTTTAGTTTCTCAATTTCAATAAATAGAAATTTCCTTTAAATTAAACAAATGGGGCATAGCTTATCTTTAGCAATTTTGAACTATATAATTATACTTGTGAGACTAAAAAGGCGTTAATTATTTTATTAAAAAGATGAGATTTGATAAAATAATACTTCAATGGGTGGGATAGTATATAAGATTCCAAGGTGAGGAATATTTTTTCTAATCAAGACATATAGAATATCTCCAATTTCTTTTGTTTTTAATAATTATTTTAAATTATTTTTTAATTTATTCATAGCTCAAGATTCCTTGGAGTAAATTTAGAATTATATATTCAATTATATGGTATCACATTGTGCATAATATGCTTATTGTCATTCTGCTTTGAATCCCACTAAACTCGTCATTAATTCTATGTAATTTCTATTGTTAAATAAAATTCAAACTTAATTATAATGAAATTCAAATTTGCCTGACCCCTCTCTCTATTCATCATTTGACATGTGTTATATTTATAAGAGGGATTTGGATTCTCTAAAGTTGTACATTTCAGCCAATCTTAGTCCTTCATTGAGTTCTAATGGTCCAGATTCAGTTTTAGTGGTTTGTGGGGTTTACAGTGCAATAAAATCTAGACCATTAAAACTCAATGGATGGCTGAGATTGGTTGAAGTGTACAACTTCAGAGAGTTTGAACTTTAAAAAATTTAAATTCAAATAAGAGAGATAAACTGAAAAAGAATAAAATAATAATAAAAATAAACACGTGTCAATATTTAAATGAAGGACATGAAATAAAACACTAATTTAGGGATATCAGATTTGAACGTATTGTTATCATAATAATGTAATTAGTATGTGTAATTTGTTTTTTTCTCAAATAGACCATGATATAAATGGGATTCAAATCTGTCATCCCCTTCTATGTCTCTTTATTCATTATTTGATATGTGTTATATTTATAGGAGAGATAAATTAAAAAAAATAAAATAATAATAAAAACAGACAAGTGTCAATATTTCAATGCAGGACTTAAAAAGGGACACCAATTTAAGAACAACAGATTTAAATACATATAAATGAGGCCAAATTATAGAGTAATTTTGGAATGTTTTAATATTCAACTTTAGATGATTTGATATATTAATTTTGGTTAAGTTTAACTAATTCATTTAAGTAATCATCAACTAATTATAGCCTCCATTGAAGGGAGAATAATAATATTTAGATTGTTATCAAAGACCTAAAATATTTAAATGAAAAATATGTAATCATGTTTGTACAAAGCATGATTCCATCACTTTCAATATTGCAATTAGCTCCAACAAAAAAACAACACAAATTATTATTCTAAAAGTTAGATAAAGATAGGGTTCCAATTACAATTGATCTTAACTGAAAATGTTCATACAGACAATTTGTTTGGTACAAGATATTTGACATGATCATAAATTTTATAATTGCCTGAGTTTACAATAATCGTTTTGAACTTCCCTCATAGTTTATTTGTACAGATAAATCGGTATTTTATGTGGCTACATATTCGTTATATTTAAGTATTGCGCGAAATTTAAGATTAGACACATATTCATTATGAAACTATTGTATTTAGACACATATTCATTATGAAACTATTGTATTGTTTGTTTTGCGACAAATGTCGTTAAATTAGTTTTTGACAATAGCTTTAAGATATTGTTATCCGGGGCGGAGCTGGGGTGGGCATGCAGAGGCAAATTCCCTTTCAGTCGTCTGAAATTTTCATATAGATGTAATGTTTTTCGACGATGCTGCCCCCCAAGACAATAGTGGCTGCCCCTGCAAGGGATAAATGAGAAGACGATAGATAAACATAGATTAAATATGAGATCAGATCAACCTAAAATGAAAAGATAGAGGAGAAATGAGCTTCGTTCGGCCATAGAAGCGAAAAGAAAAATCAGAGAAAGGATAAAAAATAAAACAATTAATGAAGAAGAAAGAATAAAATTATAAAGTACTCTTTATTTTTTATTTCTAGCATAGGAAAAACTAAATAGCATTTTCAATTTTCAATTTTCAACTCCTGAACTTACTTTTAATTTAATTATTGTTGTGCATTAGTTCTACAAAATAAAATTTATTGATATATTTTTTACTTTAATCAAAGTGCAAGTGTTACTAAAATATTAGTATTCCTAAATATAATATTATACTAGTTTTTTAATTATATCTCCCAAACATTAATTATAATATATTTTATCACGTCATAATTTTATTATTTTTTATAGTAGTAATAATTAAGTGTATTTTATGATTATTTTATTTTTTATAAAGTGTTTGTTATTTTACACTTTCTATTATATGATGAGTGGTGGTTATTTTGATCAAATAATAAAAAAGTTAAAATAATAGTTAAATAAAATAACCATATAATGTCCTATATACAACAACAATTATGAATAATTTGTATTAATTAGTGGTTGAGCCGTGAACCTGTGATCCTATAGATCGCAGGTTTGAGTTCACATTCAGACGGGGTGTGATAAGATTTTTCTTTATTATTACTGTATGCCTATATAAGGTAATTTTTTATACAAAGTTGTTTATACTAATTTAATTGTATTTTTTATCAGATTTAATTGTATTAATATTTAATAAATATAGCTCTGGTGGTTAGTTTGAATTTGTGTTTTGTGGCATCAATCTAGTTGAAATGACAACAAATAATCCCTATCTTTAAATAAAAAAAAGAGTATTTTTATCAGAATTTTCCTTAAGTAAAATTCTTGCCCTCACAATAAATAAATTTCGGCATCGCCACTGATTGTTACTGAATAAACTTTATATTAGTAAAATTTATTTTCGAATCATGAGTTCGATTTAGTTATTGTTTAGTATTGTGATTAATGTATGTTGTAGCTAATAATATTTTTGTTTTGGTAAATTTTCATGATCAAACACTTAAACAATTATTTAATACTTTATCGCACATCTAATATGTTTTATTATAATATTTGCAATATATAATTACGATATAAAAATTTGATTTCACAATCAATACTCGAGAATTACAACTCAAAAAGAATTGAAATACTGAGATTAAGAGGAATAAACATAGGGTTCCAGTGTATTTCCCTATCAGATTGATTTACGCCTATCATTATGACAATTTCGCATATTTAAGTCGGCTACACATTAAAATTTTTGTAAGAAAGCGTATATATAAAGAGAGAAAAATGTCTCGCATTACTTAAAAAGCAGGCAAATAGAACTATAAGTAGATGAAAAATGACCATAATAACAAACTCCATCATTCAAATTTACAAAACAAAATACAAATCTATAGTTCCATTCTCCAAGCAACAAAAACTATGCTTGTAATGGGTAAGTAGAGAGAGAAAGAAAGGGAGAGGCCAAACCACATGGAGATCACCAAACTGCCTCCAATATGTTGGTCTTTGCATATTGATATTTCCACTAGATTCTTCTACTTCTCCTACATCTCCAACAAACCAGGAACATCCAACAAAATGGGACAACAAAATGCATGAAGGCCTATCAAATATGAAGCCAATTTGATGTTCTAATGCAAGAAAAAGTGAAAAAGATTGAATCTTTTCAATGAAAAAGTTGAAGAGAGTGTAAAAGATTGAAACTTTGAAAATGGGTATCACGGGTTGTTTATAAAAAATTTTACAACCCGTAAAAATGGGAGAGATAATCAATCGTTATCTTTCCACAAGAATGGTTTCAAATTCTGAAAATACGAGGAGGGAGAAGAAGAAGAAGAAGTTATGTTGTTGTTGCTGCTGTTGTTGTTGTCTTGTTCCTGATTTCTTGGAAGATCGGAAGAAGAATAAGAATCATTAGGATTTCCGAAAGTGAAGTTTGATTGAAGTAAGAGATTGTTAGTTGTGTCTAAATCATCCCAAACTGGACTTCCCGGTCCCCACCCGGCTGGAATTGAGTTGAACCATGCTTCCGCCATTTCTCCCCAATTTAGTTCTTGACTAGTTCCTTGAATGCCTAGGTCGCCCGAGCACGAACCCTCTTCGGTTGTTGCCTGAATTTCGTGGCTCTCCGTTGCCCCGCTTGAACCAATTCCCGAATCTTCGTCGAGATTCTCAGGTTTAAGTGGTGGTAGTGGAGGTGGTGGCAATGTTTCCGAAGTCGAAACCTGTAATTGCAACTATTAATTTCTAACACGACAGCACGATTTGCCTTATAAAGATTGCTATGTCTTCGAATCAGGTTTTCTAACTATTTTTGCCATTTTATGGCTATACTTATGTCTACTAAAAAAATTAAATTGGCCTTATATGGGACCCTTTAGTAAATTTTAAACAAGGACTTTTAACTTAAAAAAAATGATCGGCATTTACTTTTTAATTGATTTAACTTTTTAAAAATATTATTTTTTGATTTTTTTTTAAAAAGAACCTTACACGTAATATTTAGAAAGTTATAAAGTTCACTTTAAATAAGTTTAAAAAATTATGTAGAGCTTTTGAAAATTCAGAAGTAAATGATTGTTTAGAACCTACTAGATATCCAGAAATATCAAGCCAATATAACATGGGTATGATAAAAAAACTAAAATTTGACACACGTACCTGCAATTCAGGGCCAGAAGTTTCGTCGGACGGGGGAGATTTGTTCTTATTGAGGAAAAGTTCGGGGAAATTAAGCCGAGCATTTTCTCCTCTCAACTTAAAAGCCTCGCGATCATAGGCCATAGCGGCATCCTCAGCCGTGTCAAACGTGCCAAGCCAAAGGCGAGTTCTGTTTCGAGGAAGACGAATTTCGGCTACCCATTTCCCCCAATGCCTCTGCCTCACTCCCCTGTAAAGCTTCGTAGTGTGAATCGCCTGGGGCCGGTACAATGGCCGGCCGTCCGGCCCTACCCTGTTCATCATCATCATCATTTTACCCCTCGGACTCAAATTCAACGCGCTGTTCCAATACTGGAACAACTGCTGCTGATGTTCGAGCTGCTGACGTGCCAATTCGTCATTCGGCAAAAGCAGAGGATACGGGTTCCCCTGTTGTTGCTGCTGAGTTTGGCCAAAGGAAATCATCTGCTGCTGACTTTGAGGAAATGGGCGGAAGTAAGGCGAAGATGGGTTCGTTCTGTATTGATGAGGGAATTGAATCGGTTGATTATACCCATCGAAAGCGAAAGGAAATGCGAGTTTTGGATTCGAAGAAGAAGGAGGATTTGAGATATTAGAAACAGAGGAATCAAAAACAGGGGAAGGAAAAACAGGGGAATTTTGAGTTGGAAAAATTTCAGGATTTCCAGGCACGGATACCTTATCTAAAACAGGTTTCCATTGCTGCCTCTCGTCGAAGCGAAAAGAAGCCTCTTGGAAATCTTGACTCGGGTTTTCGATAGCTCCCAGTTTCTTGGACTTCCCTGTGCTCTTCTTCGGTGTTGACATTGAAATTTGAATTCTATAGTCCCGCTCGCTCTCTCTTGATTTGATTTCTTGAGATGGGTATTTGAGATTCAAGTAAAGAAACGAACTTTAATCAAAATCGGGCAAAAAAGATTCTTGAAAATGTAAAAAAGATCTATGGAATATAGTGGGTAGTCCGATTCGGGTTTAAAAACCGAATCGGATACCAAATCTTGGAGAGAGAGAGAGAGAGCGAGCAGGCAAGGGAAGTTGTTTTGGATCCAAAATTGAAGATTTTGAAATTGCAGGGCAATTTTTGAGGGTGAAGAAGAGCAAAACAGGGGAGAGTTGGGGTTCTGTTTTTTTAAGGTTGTAAGAGGGGAAGTGGGTTTATATGTAGGAGCAAAAAAAATGTTATTAAAAATTAAAATAAAATTTATATGAGGAGAGAGAAAGAGGGAAATGGTAGAAGTATGATGTTTTGGTTGGTTGGTTGGCTTTGGGTTTGGTCCCACACGGCTTTGTCTTTGTATTTTCGTTGCTTCTAAGCCAATTTATTGATTCATTAGATATTTTTTGGGTTTACTATTTCAAGCTTGGGGTTTGAAATTTTGAATAGCTATAGAGGTTGAATGGACCTTTTAATATAAGGCTGGTCGACTTTAATTTAGTCTATTTTAGATAAGTTTAATTTAATTATGTGTACTTATAAATTTATATTGAAATAAGTTTAATTTAGTTTAGCTCAGTTTATTTTAGTTCAGTTCATAAAATTACAGTTAAAAAGAACATGACCTTAAATAAAATAACGTATGAGTTAATATATTGGAGCTTTCAATAAAGTAAGAATGTAATAAATAATTAAGTAATAAATTAAAATAATAATTAGTTATATTCAATTATTTTTTGGGAAAATAACTAAAAAACCAAATGATTTGAACCATAATTGAAATTTCAATTTATTTCTAATATATTATTATCTATCATCAAAGAAATTAGAACATATTTTAAGAAAAAAAAGTATACTAAAATTTATTTATATCTTTCATATTAAAAATAAAAAAACTAAAAATTTTGGAGCCCTTTCAATTTTATGCGCTAGGCGGACCGACACTAACTATGGGTTAGATTTTTTTATCCGTTTCAACTTTCTAATATTTTCCGACTTGTAATTTTTATCTTTATTTGAATGAAGATGCACACGTCTTGTAGAAACTATATTAACAATAATATTGTATGTGATTTGTGCTAAAGGAAGAACAAGGTAATAGATTATTTACATTTAAGGGTGCATAAATTTTTTACTATTCAATTTAATAAACTATTTTACACATTACGAATGATGTGTCATGTTATTACTGGACGGTGACCAAGCAAAATTCCATTTCTAGGAGTTTTTGTATATGGTAACGGTATTTAATACCCTTCCACGCAAAATTCCATTTCTAGGAGTTTTTGTATATGGTAACGATATTTAATACCCTTCTTCAATCCAACGGTTGAGTATTCATGAGAGATCATTTAATTAAGATAAAGAAATATAGATACACTCTAATAAATACTCAACTATTAAACTTGTGAAGGATATTAAATACACGGTTTTATATATAATTCCCCATTTCTAGAATGTAAAATAAATGAGCCACTCAATTTGTTGTATAGTATAGTATTTGGTTTGTACTTTACATTTCTAAAACAACAACAATGGGTTTGCCTTTAAACAAGAAAAAACGAACATTGATTGGCATCAACACAACAATATGAGTTTGACCTTATGCAATGACAAGTGTCGGGACGACGATACCATGCATTTCTTATCGAGCATTCACTCAATTAGACTGTCGAACAAACCCGCAACGAGTTGTCTTAATTCAACTATTTTTTCTACGTAACATGTAATTGACTCGACATACATGGTATTTACACGATTATACACTATTGATTAATTAACCACCGAAGACATTAGATAACTTTATCTATAGCATAAGAGAAATGACATGAGTATTTCGTAAACAATAGTTAAATAAGCTATGTTTGTAAAGATATTTCCAATTTTAGAATTCTATTGGTGATTTATTTGATTGATACTTAGTTCTCAATAAAATTTTAAATTTGAATAAGGTGACCGATATATTAGCTTTTCAACTATAGTTAAAAGGGAACGAGTATAAAGTGTATTTGATGTTGCTTTTCATAAGGTCAAAATTATTTTTACCTACTTTTAAAAACATATATTAAGCGTATGGAAATTATAAAACAATAATTTCCAATTGGCATATGAAAGAAATTACGGGAGTGTTAATGAAGTTGGAAAACTACTTATTACAGTTGGTGTAAAAAATGACTTTGCCTGTAATTAAAAAACCCATGAACACCCCCAAAGTACTAACGCAGAGGCATTTATGTAAAACATCCCTGCAGTAGAAACGCCCCCTATTGGTGTGGCATTTTCAGAATACTCCACCACCAGTGCATAGCCGTTTTCCTAGAAACACTTATGCACGACAGTGCAGAGGTGTTTCTAGGAAACGCCTCTGCAGTGGCACGTGCATTTCTGTAAAACACCCCCGCCGTAGAAACGCCCTCCATTGGTGTGGCATTTCCAGAATACGCCACCACAAGTGCATAGGTATTTTCCTAAAAACGCTTATGCACTGCAGTACAGAGGTGTTTCTATGAGACGCCTTTGCAGTGGCATGGGCATTTCTATGAAATACACGTGCCAAATTCTTTTGATTTTTAAGTAAGAGTAAAAATATCTCTATTTATTGACTGAAATAAGTAATTTTCAACTGTCTTTAACAACACCCAAGAAATTATGGATAGTAATAAACATGCAAGGAGGGTAGAAATTAACTTTCGGTGGAATGAAGAAGAGAAATAAGGATTTGGTTTGAATTCCAAAATTTTAACAAATTTTATTGGTTTTTTTCTATTAATTTCTAAAGTCAAAATTATTTTTACCTATTTTTAATTATAAATTCTGAAATACTTTTTTTTTAGCAAACGGAAATTATAAAACAATAATTTCAAATTGGCATATAAAAAAATTACTCGAGTGTTAAATAATATAGTTAAAAATTACTTATTACAGTCGGTATAAAAGACGATTTTACCCTTATAATTAAAAAATCCATAAACACCCCAAAATAATAAGGCAGAGCCATTTCTGTAAAACTCCCCCACCGTAGAAACGCCCCTCTATTGGTGGTGGCAAATCCAGAATAAGCCACCACCGACGCAAAGGTGTCTTTAGGAAACGCCTCTATAGTGGTGCGGGCATTTCTACGAAACACTCGTACCAAATTCTTTTGATTTTTAAGCAAGGGTAAAACTGTTTTTTTTTTACTGACTGAAATAAGTAATTTTTAACTGTCTTTAACAGCACCCAACAAACTATGAATAGTAATGGAAAATGCAAAGAGGGTAGGAATTAACTTTCGGTGGAACGAAGAAGAGAACTAAGGATTTGATTTGAATTCCAAAATTTTAACAAAATTTATTGGTTTTTTTGCTGTATTAATTTCTAAAGTCAATCCCACTATTCCCTTTTCTATTTCAAAAGTCGGTGAAAATCGGCGCCACGTGTCCCTGTCCCACCTTTCCTCAATCATTTCCCTAGAGTTCTTTTATACTGGGTATTTAATATCTTCGGTTATATAGCTCGCGTATATTCAGTTTATATATATATTTTTTTAAAATAAATATTTTATTATTTTTTTAAATATTTTTTCATTTATTATTTTTAAATATTTAAGTATTTTTAAATTATTTTTTTATTTATATTCTTATTTATTCTATTATTATTAATTATAATAAAGTGAAAATTAAATATTTATTAGAGTTAAAATAGTAATTTTATGCCTCTATTAATTAATTCCTTAAATAATATGAAATTTGTTAAAAAATAAATAAAAAAATTTACAAGAATATAATAATAAAAATTACATGTATATCAAGCATTCAATAAAATAAATATTAAATACTCGTTCTGTTATAAAATTTGGTCATTTCTCTAAGTTTCTCTTTCTATTTTTAAGGTCCTATTCTTTTTAACTTATAAGTAACTATATTAAACTAAATTGAACTGAATTGAACTAAATTTATTTCAGTTTAAATTTATATATATACAATACTGAACTGAATTGAACTGAACTAAATATAAATTAAAAAGAACAGATTCTGAGACTAATAATTTGTTGTTTTTCTAATAAGTCGTTAATTGTAACAACATTCACATATAACTTTATTTTGGAGTTTTTCATCAAAAATAAAAACTTTATTTTGGAGTTTCATAAAAAAAACTCTATTTTGGAGTATAATTTCATTAATAATTTTAATGTAGTTATGGATGGGCTTCAACATAAGATGTTATTATTTTGTTTTGGCTTAATTTATATTTAGCTTTTATAGAAATTTTTATTAATCTCATGAACTTGGCCAAAGCATTCACTGTGAATTTCTTACATGAGAGCCGATATTATAATACTTTTTCCGTTGAATGTCTGACACGTTCACTTTTTATTATTATAATACGCTAACTGAACACATGTCAAGTATCCAATGAAAGGGGTATTAAATACCTGGTCCCGTATAAAATTTTCCATTCACTGTAACTCCCCAATGCCACGTGTCACCTTGTGATTGGTTTGACTTTTAAAAAATGTCAAAGTTTTTATTTTCCTCTCTCTAATCAGAAAGTGACACGTGGCACTGAAGGGGCTGCAGTGAATACTTTTACCAAGTTTAGGGGTGGGTAAAAACATCTGTAAGTTGAAGGCACCAAATAATAAAAATTATCAAGTTGAGGGGGTTAAATATACATTAAGTTTATGTTTTTGTTACTTCCATATGATAACTGTCTTAGTAATAACACTTCAAAACTAGGTGAAAATTCTTTTATTTTTTTGATGAAAAATTCTTTTATTTTTTATGTTGTAGTAACGACCTAATTAATTTTAAGTGAACCAATGAATCAGTTTGGGATGAATTAAAAAAATTTGGTATAAAAATTTAAAAGAAAAAATTAAAAATCAATCAATTAGATTTATTTATTAGAAAACTAATATTCTCATATACAAACATTTTGAAATTATAGCCTACTTTTTAGAATTGTTTTTCCAAATAAAACAATATAATCTATATAATTGCAAAACAGAGAATAAAGAAGATTAACAATGGACTGGAAACTTCTTTGTAGTTCCATTATTTCTATATTTAGAAGCATTTCTCTCTCTACAACCTTCTTGATTTATTGCCAAAAAGGTCTCATAACATTTTATCTTTCAAAATACAGCTTTTAAGAAAAAAAATGTAAGAGGAAAATATCACATTATATAATAACAAGTGACAAATGACCCATCAATCAACGTTGATTCAAGTGATAAGCAGCTTCAGATTACTTAAGTAAGATTTTGAGTTTGAGTCTTAGTGAATGCAGAATATCATTGTTGGAAGACTCACACACTACAGCTAGGTGTGCGACCCAGGTCGGATCTGAATATTACCGAAGCAAAACACCAGTGAGTCATGTGAAAAAAAATGGCCGACCGATCTGTATAAATTAACTTTTTTTAAAGATAATTTTATCTTTTTTATAAGGGAAACGCAAAGTACGAACCACAGTAATTCAGTTATTTTTACTACCTATTCAAGAATACAATTTAATTGCTCTTTGAATTAAGTAAGGGTGGCCCTCAAATGAGCGACACGTGGCGGAAAACCTTTCAATCATTGTGGCTAGTTGTATATGAAATGACAAAATATCTCAAAACAAGGAAGAAGTAATAAAGATGATTGACTTGGTAAAATCAATATTCAAACGATATATCCATATTTAAAATTATAAATGTTCCAGTTTTAAATTTAAATTTTACACAAAAGGCTTGAAAATTATGTGATAAAATTTAGTTCAAACTAAAAAAACCAACCTATGAGGGTGCTAACAGAAAAGAGCAAATTTTAAGAAATATCTTATGGTTTCATTCATTTATAAAATGAGATTTGAAATTTTTTTTTATAAAATAGGGGTACGTGATTTCGAAAAAATTAGCAAAAAGAGAATTTTTAATATTAAATTATGTCACGATAATGGATAATTTTTTTCATTTTTATCTAAAATTTTTTGAATTGGTTAATAAAAATAAAATAAATACCAGTGATAATTTTTGAAAATTATTAATAGTTTAAATATTTTTCCTTAATTATATTATGATGATAAATTTTAAAAAATTTAAAAAATGGAAAGAAACCTTCAAAATTTACTTAAAATATTTTTAAATAAAAAAATTAAATTATGAAAAAATTATATTATGAAAAATATTTTTGCAAATAAAAAAATATTATTTATTATTTATATATCAATTTTTTAAAATTATAAATTTATTTTATCAAAAATATTTTTCAGACCCTGTTAAATGAGTAAAATTATAGAGTATTTTTTAACTGTAACCTTAATAAACAAGAGAGAAGGGGTACTTCTTTTGGAACCATCAACAAGAGTCATTTTCTTGCTTTTTTTTCTTTTTCAAAATACATGCATGAACATTAATTGTAAATATGTCATTTCATATATTTATTTTTTTATGATTTATGTGTTAAGCTTTGTAAAGGGACCATGCGTGAGAGTGTAAAAAAGAAAATAATTGCTCTTATCTTTGACATATATTTCCATGCCACCATCATGCTATATACTTAGGGCATGACAAAAAAAAGCCATGCACATGCTTTGGTATAAATCATTTCAAAGATTATTTTTAATTATTAGTTTGTTAAGTATTCTAAATTTGAATAAAAAGGTTGTCAAGGAACCTCTAATTTCATCTTTTAACATGTTTAGATAATGAACGATTTTTAATATAATTCAACGCATCAATTGATGTTCGATCTCTGGTAAGAGTTAATCTGTAAGATAGTAAATGGTTAGGAGACTCGTCGGATCGCGAACATAATCAGTGAAATAGTTAAGTTAACAAGGTCAATGCTTGTAAATGAAAATGAAAGTGAGAGCGCAGCTAGTGAGTTACCTGAATAATAATTTGTTGCTACGAGTATATATAAAAAGAGAGATTAAGTTGATGACTGGACATAACCAATGTTTTAAATAGCATTAGGTGTTAGTTGGGGGTCCGAAACTTTCAAGGTCTGGGCGGGGGTTGGGCAAGGCCTGCACAGATTTGTGTTTTTTAACTTATGATCTCTAGAGGTACCAGGTTCGAACCATATTCGAGGTGAGTGCAAATTTTTCTTTCTATTCATGTAAGCGCAATCGCGTAATTTTTTTTAAAAAAATGCGCGAAAATATAAATTCACTAAATAATATATTATAATATGCTAAAATATTAAAAACATAATTTAGAAAATGTTTTAAAAATCGCTAGGTGCTAGTCAGATCGACCTTAATTGTTTCTCGATTTGAGATTCAAAATGACAAGTCTATTGTGAGTACGCTTTAATACCTTAGTTTTACTAACTAAAATACTTTTTGTATATAAAAAAAGTAAACTATAATTATTATAAACATCGGTACCTTAAAAAGACTTGAGTTTAGATGGCGCCTAGGCGACAAAAATTGAAGTAGACGGTATTTAGACGACAATAAATCAACTAAGTGTTGGAAATCGGGGATTACTTGGATATTTCTGAAGTCGCGAAAACGCTGTCAGATTGAAATTTATTTGGCCGGTTTATCAAATTTTCAATCGGATAAAATCAGAAAAAGAATCAAGAACAAGAATTTTATTTGCAGTGAAATTTCAACCGAATTTTTCTGTATATTGCCAATATCGTTTTGGTGAAATAAATAGCCAAAACGTCAACAGACATGCTGTTTGAGGTAGCAGCCACGTCCAAAAGACATGTTTATTCCGAGATTCAGTTGTGTCCAACAGACACACTGTTTCGGACAAAAATTTATTTTCTTATGAATTTTTTCAAAGGATGCTTGGGTTCAGGGATAAAAGATTTTCAGCTCGACTCCAGCCGGGGGCGCTGTCCTAAGACCCTGCCAGGGGCGCTGCCCCTTGGACCACGCACCCGGGGCGCTGCCCCTGGACCCCCTAAATCGTAAACAGAACCCGAACAAGTGTGCACTCCACACTCTCCATACTTGTTCGGTGAAATATCACGATCACATTAGTCAAACTAATTGATTCAATTACACTAAAATATTAACACTAAGCCTATAATAACACCCTCCGAATAAAAGGTCGAACTACAAGTTCCAGAACAACGCCTCAATAGGTTGGGATTGTGGGATGTTTGGAGTATATGCATCTGTTATAATTAGACGAATAGCACTAATTAATCTCACAAACCACACCATTGATGACCTTTCGAATTGCCATTGGCTGCTCTAACATAGATTTCCTCGAATTGCATACATTGAAACAAGTTTATATTATTGGTAGGTTAGGACAATATAATAATAAACTGTATTAAATAAATAGTCAGAACCCTTCCATTATAAAATCAGAGTCAAAACCCACTTATATGGCTTAGTGGTTTAATTTATTGATAAGTGGTGCATGTAGTGGGACGAAGATGGACCTTGTTATTTATATTATAGGACTCTATATTATTGTTGGCTATTCAATTTAGTCAAAATAGATATTTTTTAGTTCTTAAATTTGCAATTGAATTTTTGCATTTTTTAGTCTTTAAAGTTTTAAACTTGTTCTCTGGGGTCCTCCATACAATATTTCATTCTTTTGAACTGAACTAATAATAGTATAACAAAATTATTTTCAGAAATAAGAGGAATTTTATGCTAGAATATTATAGAGATCGAACTCATAAAACCCTGTACTTCTTGATTTTTTTCGAAGAATTAATAATCTAGTTAGTTTATTTGATATCCTGCTACCATTGTATTATTGGGCTATTAAGACATTTTGTATGTTAAACTCTCATCAGTTCGATGAATGAGACGGCTAATTAGAGCTCTCTCGTAGATTTAGGGCTTATTACATGCATTTTTTTTGTAAGATGCGAATTTTTTTATAGCAGCTTCATAAAATCAAATAGTTTCCCGAATGGTGCACCCTAACTGGATTAGATGTTTCCATTACATATAAAATTATGCAAATTGTCATTTCTCATACTTATCGGAAAGTAAAATCAAATTGCAAATATTTTTTCGATTTTCAATAACCACTTGGTGTAATATCAATAAATATAAACTAAAGTATATAGAAGGAAGGAATAAAAAAGTTACATGAGAGAAAGTGTTGTGGAAGATAAGTTTATCATCCACAAGATTACTTTTAAAGTTTAGAGGATAATAATTTTTTTACAATAAATTAAGATAGATGAAGATACATTAAGCCATAAAAAAATTGATTAACCGAACATTTCCTATTAGTTCATAAAGTAAAGATAAAGGATTGACTATCCACTCAAATTCCAATTACATCAAATTGACTTCAAGAGGAAAATAAATTTAATGGAATTAGCTGGATCATAACTAGGCAACTATAAATTTATTATGTTCAATACACGATTTATGATTTAAACTAGTATTAATGCTTTGAGCTATATATATTTATGTATATAATTAAGTCAATACTCCCTTTATTGTGGGAATTTTAAGTGGAAAAAAATTATATTTAATGAATGAATAGGTTGTGTTGACATGCTATGACTCATTTATTTGCATTAAAATTATGTGCACATGAATATATAGAAGAAAAGAATTTATTTTATTTCATCGTTCACTCTTCAATGATTATTTTTCTCGTTTGCAAATCAAAATCCAACTTTGAAATTAATTGATGAAAAGATGACTCTGGCGATTTTGGTGAAACCCTAACCTACTTACTAGGTTCTCTGACCGCCGTCCATCATGACCGTCGGTGATTTTCCCTTTCATGATTGGTTGCTCTTTTCGGAAATCCATTCATCAGTTACACCCACAGTAAAAGACACCTTGATCAAGGGAAGCTTTTGTCCTCCCAAAGATTCGAACCCTAGGATTTCGAATGAAAAAAATTCCTATGCCACAGTTCTCAAAGATTTGGCTGCTGATTTATTGAGCCATGACAGTTTATCAACTTCAGATCAGAAAATCACAGCCATAATCTCCGACACAGGCAACGGTTACGAGGCAGTGAAAATACCGACGGAATTTTACAAGGACCGCATCTCTTCATGCCATCATTCTATCATCGGGAGATTGACTCTTACGAAGGGCGAGAAGCCATGGAAACATGTTGATATCAAACAAAAATTAAATTCCATATGGAATAGAAACATGGATTGGAAGCTGATATCTTTGGGAAATTGTTTTTATCACATCATTATACCATCGACAGAGGCTTTGAGAAAATTTGGGCCACCGACAGTCTGAATCTAAGACCAGGAATCATGCGATTCTCAGTTTAGAAAGCAGGTTTCGACCCTACTTCGCACAAGCAAACTAATGCTCAGGTTTGGATTCGTTTTCTCAATTTACCATGGGAATTTTGGGATCGCAAGCTTGTTTCCAATATTGCGCAAGGGATCGGAGTTCCTATTTGCTTTGATCGCAACACTATTAAAGGAGAATTTTGGCATTACGCTAGAATTCTGGTTGACATAGATCTCTCAAAACCTATTATGGATCAGGTTCGTGTTGATATTGCAGAAAATATTTTTTGGGTGAATATTGATTACGAGAACATTCCTACCTTATGCTCCTTTTGCAAGTCAATTGGACATTCCGCAGTTGATTGCAGGCACAACGTGGCGCAAAAGCCACAAGTTCAACAATTTACGAAGAAAAGGCCTGAGAAAAATCAGCCTGTTGTTCAGAGACAGGCTGAGAAGGAGCCACCAAACTTGGAGCCTTTGGAACCAACAGGCAATACTGATGAGATTGAGACATTGGTTACCGAGGCAATTGAGGCTGCGGCTAATGAGGTGTTTGATAAGGAGCCGGGAAATTTTGTCTCTGCTAATTCTTTGGAAAGAGTTAACTTAGAGCTCGGAGATAAGGAAACTGAAGTTCAAAAGCCGATTGATGGACATATTACAAAAGTTTCAGATGATTCCAATCATTCCAAGAATACCTCGGATGAGGTTGATCAAGATGGCTTTGAATCGGATTACTCACAATCGGAGAAAGGTGTCTCGGGCTCTTGGGAGGAATCTACGGAACGAGAGGGGGCAAAAATGAAAGCCAAGAAGTGCCTGTTAGGCAAAGTTTTTCGTTCGCTACCTGCGATGACAGTTATCGGTGTGAGATAGAGGAGGGGGCAATGTCCAACTGCCAAGGAAACCAAGGGTTTCGGTCGCCGTAAAAGAACGAGCTAAGCAAGAGCGGGAGCAAGCTAAACGGGAGCTCAAGGAGCTATCTAAACGGGGAGCGTAAACCTGCATCAAATTTTACTCCATAGTTGATAGATTATTGTTTGTCGTAATGGTCGATGTTTTTTAATTCTCTTTTCTTGTATTTTTTCTTTTTTCTTTTTACCTAAAACAAGTCTGGGGGAGGGTTTTTAACGGCGGTGGGGCATTGCGAAACCTCCTCTTGTCTTTTCCCTCTTTCTAGTTAACCTTTAAATAAAAAAAATATTTTATTTGTCTATAAAACTGGAAAATATTTTTTTACCACATATTTTAGTATACCATGCATACTTTAATTTTTTAATTTGATGGTGATGGCAACCACGTAGTGAAACCAGATGAGGCGACAGTGGTAGTAGCCGAGGAGATGAGAGTGGAGATGATGGCGGTTGAGGTAGAAGTGGGAGTGGGGCTGACGGGGTAAGGAAAAATATTTTCTCTTATTCCTTAGTGTATATATTCCTATTAGTTGAACAATATTTTACTTGTAAACTAATAGGGCTTTAATCACTCTCTCTATATATATTTTTGGGATTTATCAGTTGTGGAAAAAAAACTTAAGGATAATTTAAAAAAAGTATAATATTAACTTCTCCTGAATAAATTCCTATGTTTTATTCCGCATTAGTATAAAATGAAAATAACTACTACAGTGAAACATTATACTAAGTAACATAATACATACGTTTTAATAAAATCAGTTTCATCAACATGCCAAAGATTCGACTGCTATTATCATTTCACGTCAGTATAATAACGTATTACACAGTTATATCGATTTTAAATCAGAGAAATCTGGAATCATAATATAACACGACGCCCGTGGTATGTTGTACATAAAATGGTTTGGAGTAGACAACATGTTGGCTAAATAAACTTCAATGAGACTTCAATACAATTAGTACATGAATATTTGAGTGACAACAATAATTAAATTCTTGTCTTTAAATTATGAGACAAAGTAACATGTTTCTTATTGTCTTCAAACCATACACAATAAATATCATACACTTTATTATATCAATAAATACAAACACTAACAAACAAATATGAAGTAACTATACATTTATATACGAAAATATATCCGAGGCTATATAGATCACATGCTTTTTGGTGCCAAAAGAGCAGAAGAAACCTTATCCAAACTCGCCTCAGAAACAGAACCCGAAGTTCCCGAAATTTTGATTGAAGAAAGCGAAGTTGGATTTGGAGCCGATAACGTGTGAGAAACATTGCTTATACTACTACTGAAAAATGTACTAGTAGCTTCACTGGTCGACACGTCGCTTGCTGCCATAAGGGCAGGCGGCCTATCGATCTCAGCAACGCCTTCAAGCATTTGCACAACTTTTCCCATTTTCGGTCGATGCAACGGCTGCTCTTGTATGCACCAAAAGCTCACTTGGACGGCCCTCATAGCTTGGTCCATATCCACTTCTTGATCGGGTAGCTTTCGGTCAATGATCCTCGAGATGTTACCTTTGGTGAACTCCTCGTAGGCCCAAACCGAAAACTTTTTCATGTTTGTTTCGGGGGATACGTGGAAGTTTCGTGTTCCGCTCACTATCTCTAGAAGAACCATTCCGTAACTGTATATATCGGACTTGGCGGTAATCGGGAGATTAGCAATCCATTCGGGTGCTAAGTACCCTCTTGTCCCTCTAATGCTTGTCAATGTCTTGTAACGGTTTTCTTTCGAGTTTATGAGTTTAGCAAGACCGAAATCTGAGACTTTGGCATTGTAGTTCTCGTCTATGAGGATATTTTCGGGCTTTATATCGCAATGGACAATGCAATCTCGACATTCCTCGTGGAGATATGATATGGCCTTAGCAGTAGCTAGGGCAATGTTGAATCTCTGCTCCCAATTTAGGGTTTTCTCCAAGGCAAAAAGGAAATGATCTAAAGACCCGTTTTTCATGAACTCGTATACAAGTAGCCTATGGCGACCTTCGGAGCAATAACCGATTAGTCTCACTAAGTTCAAATGGTGAGTACTACTTATAGTTGCAACCTCCATCCTAAACTGTCGCTCACCCTGCTCGATTCCCTCGAGTTGCTTAACCGCTACTACTGTTCCGTTAGTGAGAATTCCTTTGTATACACTCCCGAATCCCCCTGTTCCAAGCTTCTCTTTGAACCCTTTTGTCACGGTTTGAAGCTCCTTGTACCAAAATTGTATTGGAGCACCCGAAGCATACTCGAGAAGAGCATATTCGGCCGATAGTCCGCCGAATCTCGACCCTTTTCGGCAACACCAATTCCATACCGCATACTCCAAACCGATCAAGACCACGATGACCGCTATGCCCACAAGGATTAATACCCAACCATCCACCTTCCAACCGTTGCCATCATCTGAAACATTCAAAGAAGCCAACGGGTTTGGAAGAACCGGAGGGCAAACCTTGATATGAGAGGTCGACGGCAGAGACGGGCCCTGATAACCCGTAATAAATCCGGGCCTTTTTAGGTAACAATGACCCGATCCATCCGACAATAGAGTAGAAGCTACACAACCACCCGTATTCCCCAAGCAATTCAATCTACAAGCCGAAACAGCAATATAGAAAACCTCAGACTCGGGACTGTTGAAATCGCTATATGGAGGATATGTCAACAACAAAGTATGCTCCAAATCCAACATGGTCACATTTCCCGGACAATCATCGAGCTCGATTTTCCTCTTACACCCTTTTCGACTATCATTCGGGTCAACGAACTCGAAATTTTGAGACGGGCAGCTACAAAACGGATCGGTATCATTGTAACTACAAATCCCTAACTCCCCACAGTAACCATAAACTCTACACTGGTCCTCAACAGCAGCCCATCTTTCTGTTTTAGTCCCACTACCTCTTGTAGAGCTATAAATCCTCAAATTCCCATCATTATCCAGCTTCAAAAACCTCATAAAATCGCCCGATTCGGCGTAATCATCGCTATAAACTACAATTGCTCCGTTAGCAGGCAGAGATTGATCAAAAACAGACAAAAGCCCAGTACTTGCGAACCCTAAACTAGGAGAAATCAAACTAGTGTTATCACTATTAAAAGATGAATTCAACCCTTTGCTCCAATAAGTAATACTATTATTCCATGTAAGGCTAATATTCCCAAATCTCGAAAGGGTAAAAGAGTAAATTCCAGATTGTAAAGCCATACCAGTAGTGAAATTCTGAAAAGGGACAATTGTGTCAACTGGGTTATCAAAGCTGGACCAAACAGTTGAGCTCCCATTTGTTAGGACCAAATTGCCACTCTCTCCAAGATCTGCGGAGCTAACCCCTTTGCCGTCTGTCTGACTGTCCCAAACAGTGTGTCCGGAGCCGTTGACTAATCGAAAAGAACCGGTGGGGAGGAACCGGAGAGAGGCGGCGGAGTCAACCGGCGTTGACCCGGCTGTCCAAATGGGTATTCCTCCATCGTAGTAGATTGCAGCTAGAAATTGAGGGGGAGAAATTTGTGGGTCAACAGGGATAAACCCAAATGAAAAAGTATTGTTATCTGACGGCCATGATTGATCTGTGTTAGAAGCAAAAAGAGTTGAACTTGGTGGTATTGTTTTGGCTGAAATTAAAAAGGGTAAAAGAGAAAACAGGAAAAGATTCAACTTTTTCATCAGGATTTGCAGGTGAGAAGGCACAAAAACTATGAATCAATCATGGGTATTTAATAAATCGTGTGGATTTCAATTGGGTATTTAATGAAATTATGAGAGGATAAAGAAATTGATTGAAAGGTTCAATCTTTGCCTATTTTTCTTCACAGAATTGCATAAATTGCACGGTAGAAATTGTTCTAGTGGTAAAAATAAGTTCGGTCCAAGTGATAAGTGACTTGGTATGGTTAAGCAAGGTTTCGAATTCGAGTCTCAATAAATGCAAAAAATCCTTATTAGGAAACTCACCTACTATATTCAGGTGAGCGACCCAAATCCAATCTAGACGTAATCAGACTAAAGCTCCGATGAATCATACGATAAAAAAAAGAAATGGTTGTTGTGGTGTGGGGTCAAGCTATCGACTTTCATTAATTTCTCTCATGCCCAGTTGGTTTTTGTTTACTAATCTGTTTTTTCTTTGTTATGTTTCTTTCGTTAGTTCAAATGTTATACTGACTTGGTCCAAAGAGAAATTTCTCCTTAAATTATTGATCTATTGGTAAAGGAGTTGACTTTTTTTCAATTCAGAAATTGACTTTCCAGAAGTTCCTCATATGTAAGAATCCCAAAAGGAGAATCCTGAAAGATCAGTTAAGGAATCAATCAACTTTAGAAAGTACAAATTTTTCTTAGGGCCTATTTGGGATTGCTGCAAAGTTGTTGTTACGAAAAGCTCCACTTAAAAACTTTAATTAGGCAACATATTTTGACATTGGACAAACCATTTTGACTCCTAACACTAATTAATTAAGAACTGTTTGCTGTTGATTTGTGGAACTTATCGGGACGGTAGCTTGCAAAAACTTAAGTTTGAGCTTTTCGGGAAAGCAGTCACAATCCTAAACTAGCCCTTAGTTGTGTTCACATTAATCCGAAATCGCGAAAATTAACATTAGACTGTTGTTTAAATCCTGAAAACATATGGTTGATTGATAATTTGATACCTAGTGCTGCTGATTGTATTGTACATTTGAAAAAAAAAGAGATACAAAAAACAAAAAAATTGAAAGAATAATCGCAACAATTTTAAGCAATAGAAACAATGATCCTAAATAGTACAGTACAGTTCAGTTCATACTTCAATTGTGCTTATTCTGCTTATGTTCTTCCTTGAGTGCTGTAAATTTAGCAGCGATCTCGTCATAATCAGGCAATTTAGGATGAACATGGATTGGGGACACAACGGGAAACGAAACAGATCGCTTAAAGTTGTCCTTATAGCTCTCTTTCGACCGTTGTTGAGGCATTGTCAGAGCTCTCATATAAGGAGGCCTTTCTTCTTTCCTTGTCAAAGGACTCGAAGTCTTAGAACTCGAGTCGTTTGGCCCAATACAGCTATGGCTTTTCGTTTTTCCTTCGGTTTTCTTGCTTTGCTTATACCAATAAGGATGATTTCGTTTTTTATCAGCGTTCTTGTGTGGCTTGTCATAATAGATCATACAATGTATATCCTTAACATTGAAATTCTCTCGAGATTTTGATCGCCTTTTCATCCTTTTACTAGCTCCCGTGTTTACGATTCTCTTTCTTGAGCTATCAGAATCACTCAATGAATCATTATTCATGTCGAAACTGTCTTTGTCTATGCTTTTTGTGTCATTTCTGAGCCTGACAGGCGATTTGAACTTGAAAACCCTTTGATCCGTAAAGTTTCCGTCTTTTTCATTACAGTGTTTAACTTCCTCTATATCATCGAGATAGACTATAATTTCGTCCTGAAAACGAGACAAGCTTTCCGAAGAAGATCCTTCTGTTTTTCTATCGAATCTCGAGATTCCAATTTCTTTAGTACAAACAGCTTCAAAACTGTTTATCGAAGACTCCAACTCTATCACCTCCAATGGACATTGCTCGATTATCGAAGGACTAACTGTAGTACTAATAGTGTCATCCTGATAAATATCAGATTCCTGATTAGGGTTTCCAGGTTCGCAAGATCCTGCCATCTGTCATCAGATATTAATAAAGACCGAAACTTTTTCGACTAAACTTGCTTAAAATCAAAGGAAAACACTAAAAACTAACCTGTTGATGGAATTCCGAAGCGAATTCAATGGCTAAGATCTCAGGCTGAAAGCAGTTATCTTTAGCCATCTCATCCAACAATTTCATTTTCATATCATCAGGAACTGATTCAATTGACAGTTTCTCCTTCACCTGTATTGATACTTCTAGCATTAGCGAAAACCGAAAAGAAACAAGAAAATAAGAAAACCTGAACCTGAAAAACAAGAACCTGGTGGTTGACAAGGTTTCCAGGCAGTAATTCCAAAGCAGTGGTTTCAAATCTCTGGCCATATCTGTCTCTAAAAAGCTTTCGAATTTTTCGAAGTTCAGGAAGATCACCACATCTTGCTGAGGCGAAAATGAGAGTTGAAACCGCTTCATTAATATCATTAGGGCAATCCCTGAAACAAGAAGTTCCACTCGAATTGAAAGAACAATTCAATTTCCATTGTAAAACATTCAAAATCCTGAAATACTCTTACTTGTTCCTCCGAATATACGAAAGGCGAGAGATAATGAAATCACAGAAAATTTCCAGTAATTCATACAGTTCCAGAACATTTTCATCATTGACAAGGTGTTCAGCCTGAAAAATTCAGAATTCGGCTACAAAATTAATCTAGGTAGCACCAAAAGGATATAGATACGACACAAAAATCGACACGGGGCACGGGAGACGCCATTTTTAATAAATTATAGGCTAGGAAACTGGCATTGGTTTCCGACACCGATACGAAACGTGAAAACCCATGCTACATAGAATTTAATAAAAACATAGCAGAATGGCTAAATTTGAAGTCTACAAGATTAAAAAATGAAATACCCTTTTAAAGGCAAGATCTTGGTAGCCAACTTTGATAAGATGAGCAACATCATCTCTTAACTGTCTAACAATGGATTGCCTTTTAGTCTTCAACAACTTGAGCCGCCATTGGACTCTTCTGACAAGCTTTTTGCTGAATCAAAAGCACAAAACTTTCATAAGAAAAAAGAAAAAACAAGAACAACCCATCATGAAAAAAGTTTCAAAACTAAAAACCCATAAATTATTTTCACCATTTAGAAGCTTTTCGCCAGCCAAAGAAGCAGTCAAACATGGCTGTCTTACAATGGAAGCTCAAGGAAGAAACAGTTAGTAAATTATAATGAAGAAGAAGAGGGAAAGTGGCGGTAATGAAGTTAGTAGAGCTAACTGAAGCACGTTGAAGGCAGTTGGGAGGTAAATGGTGGAATTGAAAGTAGTTGCTTTTAGGAGAAAGTGGGTTTGACTTTATGTGAATATTCACTTTACAATAGGAAATTCTTGTCTATTTATTTATTAATTTCTGTGTAAATGTTTCTTTTTAATTTTGAACTTATAATAGGACTCTATAAACCTAATTGTAATAGGAATCAGTGTCTTTGGGGCATCAGGAATTTATCCTATTAATTCAATTGAATCACAAAAGATCTTTTGAAGATAGTAAAAAAGAAGTATTTTGAATTCATGATATATCATCAAAGATTTATATTGAAATGGATGACAGTGTTAAATTTTGAAATGATAAAAAAAATATTCTGAGTTCATGACATTTGCTCGGTTGCTAATAATTATTTATTGTTGCTGATATTTTTATTTTTGAAACTGATAATATATAGGGCTAATGAAATTGATCCATCATTTTGCCAGATTGTAGATAAATTATGGATCGGGCTAATTTCACCTATGGCACATTAATTATACTTATTTTCTCATTTTTGTACATTAACTTTTATTTTTTCATTATCATATATAAACTCGTATATTACCTTTAATTATAATTATACCTCTTACATCAAGCCAATTTGTACATGTCATCCATTTGACTTACAAATTGTAGCTCAAAAGCATCACTTTATCGATTTTCACCGCATACATTATCCGGTCATACAAATTTATAAAAATTTTGAAACACTTGATTATGGGCCAATTTGGTAGTAAGTTGTTGTCAAAACAAGTTACTTTTACAAACTTTATTACATATTTTAGCTTTGAAGAACACATTTTAATCATTCATATTCATTAATTAGAAACTGTTTGTCGATTAACTTTGATCAAATATGTGTAACTTTCAATTTGCAAAGAAAGTACATGATTACATAAAAAGAGAACAAAAGGCAGAAGCCCATTTTAGAAGGGAGCTTATATAAAGATAGATACCTATGAAAGACAAAAGAATCCTTAAATCGCACACAACTGAACTGACTTGTCGGATAAAGGCTGAGACTTAGTTAGCATATGCAGTCAGTCAAATAAACAGGTAATCAATCCCATTTCCCTTTTCACTCTTTATAAAATTTTTCTAAAAGTCTTATTTGGGCAGCTCACCAAATAGCATGCTAAAGCTGGTGTGGGGTCTTTGCTTAAGCATGGAGGAAACTCTAATGATGACAACCGTAAATTTAGTTCAGTTCAAGATTTGATTCTTTAAAGTTAGGGAATGGTAAAGTTGTACATTTCTGTTAATCTTAATTCTCTATTGTGTTTTAGTGGATGAGATTTCATTTTAGTGGTTGATCGAGTATATAGTGCAATCAAATCTCAACCATTAAAATGCAGTAAATGATTGAAATTAACCGAAATATACACCTTTAAGAGTTTTAACTTTAGAAAATTCAAAGCCGTTAGTTCAATACTAATCATTACTTATCACTGCCACATGTATATAAATTTACAAGTGTCTTTTTTAGGTTGATTAGGTAGCTCACGTCATTAACTAATCATTATTTTATGTTAATCCTGTTCCATTCTTTGTTTTGTTAAGTGGGAAATGAATTGATTGGGTTAGCTTTTCCAATTGTGTGTTGCTTTGGGTTTGGAAAATTGATGCCCTACAGGTGTTTGTTAAAATGCCTGAGAATTGGGTTTCATTTTTTTTAGTAAAAGCTGGGGCCGGTAATCCGGGCCCGAATATTATAAAAAGAAACGAAAAAGCATAAAAATAAAGAGAAATTAAAAAGGAAAAGAAAACGATGAAGCTTACAGGAAGCTTAGGAAGCTTAAGACAAGAAATTGCTTACTAGAAGCAAAAACATAAAACAAGTCACACACATGGCTAAAGAAACCATAAACTAAAAGGCCAACACCCTATGAAGCACGGAAACTCCGGTTACATACCGTTTTGGGGTTTCCGTTTACCACCCTAGGAAAACAAAGGTTTAAATCATTGTTTTCATGGTTGAATAGAAAGCAAATTGATTGAGTGATTTGGTTATAAACGTTTCATGATCCAAGTTGGTGATGAAACATTTTGAAGTTTGTGAAATAGAAAATTGAATTGATTTATTTACTGGTATGCTTGGATTTTGAAATAGTTTCTAATTATTAGTTGGAATTTTCGGCAATGTTAATCGCACATGGTATAATTGATATTATCGGTATATTGGTGATTTTACCGATTTTTATTTTTAGAGAATATATATTATTTATGGTTTCTAGTGGCTATTGCAACGCTTTCTATGTCTCTTACAACACTTCTTCATGCATTTTGAAACAGTTTCTAATTATTAGTTGGAATTTCTAACAGAAACGAAGCATTGAAAGCTTGCAACTAGATATGATACTCCTAATCCTAATTAATGTGTACCCTAGAACCAATTAACTTATAAATTTATCTTCATTAGTTCAAACAAATTCCCAAGGAAATCAGTAGAGGGTATTTCTAGGCGTAATGCAAATCTAGGTAACTGAACTTGTTCCAAAAAACTTACTGCCCCTTGAACTTTTAAAGCGATCCCTCGGCTCCCTCAATTTTCAAAAAGTGCTCCACTCTGCTCCATGAATGTCACGTGTCCGATCCTGACTGGAGAGAAAAAATCAGAAAAACGGCATCTTTGAAAAGTCAAACCTATCATAAGCTGATCCGTGGCGTTTAGGGAGCAAAGTGGTACACTTTCTGAAAGTTCAGGGAGCTATAAGATTATTTTGGGACAAATTCAGGTAGTTGAAAATGTATTAAGCCATAATTCTATAACCCATAAAAAAATTAGAGATTAGTTATGCTTAAGATGTGTGCGCTCTTTGATTTGATTGTCACTGGCAAATTTTATACAGGACCGGGTATTTAATATCCTTCCCGTTGGATGATTGACACATATACAGTTTTTATTATTATAATATATAAATTGTATATGTGTCAAACATTCAACGGGGATATTAAATACCCGTTCCCCGTATAAAAGTACTCTGTTGCAATGATAGGTAAATAAGTTAGTTTCAATTAAAACCAACAATATTAATTATAATAGAACATCCTAAGGTCCCTCAGTTTCCTGGGATTTGCACATTATAACGTATAAATTTTTTTCTTCAATATACTGGCTAAATTTGTTAAATTGAAACTTCAGGGGCTTAATATAAACAATAGGGATGAAATATATATCAAAAGATAACCGAAATTCGAATTTCGGCAAAATCCTAAACTATACCAAGACTATACCTCCATAAATTCAATGATTCTTCTAATTCGATTCTCCCCCTACCAACAAAACCGAGTAAACGAAAATCGCATGATTTAAAGCTCAACCCCGTAACTGTATTTACTCGACAAGATCTTAGCTTGCTTTTTAGGCGACAAGCTATCGACAACCAGAGAACAATTTAAAAGAATCGTTACTTGTCTTAAAAAAAGGTCTTCAACGACCAAAGAAACCGGCGCTTTTATCTGTACAACCAAAGGGACCTTTCCAGTGTCTTTATTTTTCGTTAAAGCCTCTCGAAGATCACTACCAAACTCGTTCTTCCCTTTCAAAACGATATCTATATCGGTAACATTGTTTTGCGGTTGTTTAAATTCAGGAATTTTCCCGGAACATAGAGTCGAGTCTTTATAAGTTACAATAACCGAACTCCTCCTCCCATAATCGATGGCAATATGTAGATTAGGGTTATCCGACTTCACCGAAACAACAAACTCCGCATGGAGGCTAAAATCAGGCTCGACATTGAACGCTTTGACATCGAATCTATCGACATTGTAACGAGGTATTTCGGGTTGCATGACAGTGTAAAGAATCACAAGAGCGGCCGCAAGGAAAATGATGAGTAAAAGCCAAAAGCAAAAGCAACAACAAACGCATCGAAGGCATGAATTTTTTTCGCCCGATTTTTTGTGGTTGTGATATCGAGGAACGTTTCTCCTTTGAGGAGGGGGCTTCAGATTTGCCGAGTTGTTACTATTTAACACGACATATTTTGGTTGGTAAGGAGGTTGAGAATCCATTGATGATGGTTCGAGAGCCGAGTAGTTTTGTTCGGAGAAGAAGAACGAAATTTTCTTCTCTCCTTAGTCGAAAAATCGGGGCATGGAGGCTTAGAGGTATTTTTGTAGGGAAAATTTTTTTGCCTCCATGAATTGAGGAGATTGTTACTTGCTCTTATTGTTGATTTTACTATTTTTGACTCTAAGATCATTTGAGGTTTGCAAGTATTTCATGGTTTGTGCATTGTTTTTATCCTCTTAAATTTCCCTAAATTGTAGAAATTATGGAGATATTTCTAAGCCCTTGCTAGATTTTTTTTTTCCATCTGATTCACCGGAGCTTTGCTCCGACTGCATCTAAATCCGACCCGGGTTGCGCACCTGGCTGTGATGGGTAAGTCTCCCAATAAGGATTTTTTGCGTTCACTTGGACTCGAACTCGAGACCTTACTTAAGCGATACCAAATCACTTACCACTTAAATCAACCCTTATGGATAAGCCCTTGCTAGATATGTTGTTATTATTATTGAAAATTTTGAATTTACATATTTTAAATTGGAAATAGAAAAGTTTAATTTAAATTTTATAGGCCTAATACATGAACTTAGCCATAAATGCTCATTCGTTCCCTAAACTTTCAAAAGTTCCAATTATTCACCTTAATATGGAAAAAAATGTATTATTTGACTCTGTGAATGCCATATATTTCACATTTATCACGTTCTGGTTGGTTCGACTTTTTAAGAATGTCATTATTATGATTTTTTTCTCTTCGACAAGAAGCTAACACATGGAATTCAAGGGTTAGGAGGTGCACATTAAACAAGTTTAGGTAGTTATTCAGAACGGATTTGGATTCTCTAAAGTTAAGAAATGGTAAAGTTGTACGTTTCAATCAATCTCAGTCATTCATTCGGCTTTAATGGTTGAGATTTAGTTTTAGTGGTTTTGTGGGATCCACAATATAGTTAAATTCCAACCATTCAAACTCAATATATATACAACTTTAGATAATCCAAATCCATTCGGAACAATTGAAAGTTCATTGCGATTAGGGCCAAATTCAGATACGAGAATTATCCGAAAAATTCCTCATTTCATTTAGATCATAACATAATTGTATACTTCTTACAAAAAAAAATAACATAATTGTATACTAAGTCAAAGATTTTATAGAGGATCAATACTCATAGAATTTCATTAGAAGAGATATATACAAAAAAAATTTAAAATAAATTCTTCAACAAATTTAACCAAATTGATCAACTCTCATCAATTAGCAAACTCTACTAGGAGAAGAGGCACAAATTGCTGACTTAGAACCACAAGTCCTCGATCCACCAAAACGCAGAACCGAAACAAACGAAACGACAACGGTCCTCACCTTAACCGCCACTTTCCGAACCTTGCCCGGTTTCGAAGACCGTTTTAATCGGCTCTTCGAGGCCAATGTATAGGACTGCAAAAAAATCTGCCTATGCTTTGATCTTGCTATTCTATATCCCAATGAAGAAAAATTCGTAGTAGAATTCGCATTCCTAGACCTCGATATCGACGTCTTTCGGCCGATATTTTCTCGGGTTAGTACTTCATGGTACTGATTCAATGGTTCGTAACCATTTAACCGCCGACTAAGGGTGGTGGTCGCGTTTCGAACAAGGGTGTTCATGGCTTTGTATTGATTATGTGATCAATTAGGATTAGTTGCTCTTTTTATATATATAGGCAAAGAAAAATGGAGGATTGAAGTTGAATTTTTCATTGCTTAATAGTATGGTTTTGACCATTAATATTTTTTTCATTGCTTGGCGGGCGCAGTGCACATCTTAAATGTGTAAATAAATAAATAAAAATATCATTCCCAATTTGATGCTTATTTTCACGTATATGTATCTGAATTTGTTCCGAAAAATTTATCGTTTTTTTAAATTTTTAAAATAATTTTGTAGCTCCTTCAACTTTCAAGAAGTGAACTATTTTGCTCCCTAAATGACACGTGTTAACTTCTGATAGGTTTGACTTTTCGAAGATGTAATTTTTTCAATTTTTTTCTCTCCAATCGGAATCTGGCACGTGGCATTCATGGAGTAAAGTGGAGCACTTTCTGAAAGTTGAGGAAGCTATGAGATCACTTTAAAAGTTCAGAGGTAATAGGCTTTTTGCGATAAATTCAGGTGGCTAAATATGTATCAGGCTTTTTACATCTCTCATATAATTTTTTGACATGTAACAATTTTTTTATTTTAAATTTATCTCCCATGATAATACTCGAAAATAAAAAGAAATTACACGTGAAAAAAATGAATAAATACGTAAAATAGCTAATTCTTTTAATTGATACAAAATACCCGACTTCTATTATAAATTATCGGAAATAATTGTTTATTTCCACTAGGAGGAAGCTTCCAAAGGTTTTCGTTGAAATTTCTCAGAAATGTTGGAAATTAATTAATTAATTAAAAACATTTTTTTAGTGTTCACAAATGATACCCTTAAAATATTATAAATCCATGTTACATCATACATAGTATATGCTTCTCTAGAATATGGTCATTTTCATACTATTTTTTTACCAGACATATATTTGTAAATATTTATTACCAAAAAAAATATATATATTTGTATATATTTATTCCCACCATGATATTTTAGATTTATCAAGGCAGTAAAAAAAATTTCATTTTATATTCAATGTGAACTCACTTACATTTAAGTATAATTGGACGTAAAATTGCCAGACTAAAGAGGTCATTTTTATGAGGTCAGATCGAGCTCGACTCGACCCGCTCAGTTTTATTCGTAATCGAAGTACATTTTTCCCCACTTATAATTCTCCTTTGTAGTGTTTTTTTTTAGAAACGATTATATTCTCATTGAAAGAATTTCATTCGGAACTTAGTCGGAGTGTAACAATAGCTCCCTTTCCGAATATCCGGTCCTTGTTATCAAATGAGTTGCATCTTTACTATATTTTTACAATATTGAAGTGTTAATATTAAATGTCGGATGTCCAACAACATGCCCATACACATATTCGCGTGAGGATTTGGATTCTCTAAACTTTAAACTCTCTAAAGTTATGCATTTCAGTCAATCTTAATCATCCATTGAGTTTTAATGGTCCAGATTCAGTTTTAGTGGTTTGTGAGGCCTACAGTGCAATAAAATCTGGACCCTTAAAACTAAATGAATGGCTAAAATTAACTAAAATATACAACTTTAGAGAGTTTGAACTATAAAAAATTTAAATCCGAAATAATTATATATTTGTATAGGGCAAGAAAAATTAAAAGGCAACTTCAAGACGTCCTAGCTCAACCTCACACAACCATACGTAAATGCGATCGTTATTTTACACTGCAATTTTATAAATTAGACTGAATAAAAGTAGATTAAAATGAACTAAACTAAAATAAACTGAATTGAACTTATTTTAATATAAATATATAACTACATATAACTAAACTGAATTAAAGTGAATCGAATTGCACCGAACATTATTGTAGTCCAACAACCAATGGTCTAAATTATATGTAAAAAATCTACTGTATAAAAAGCTGCCGAAAACATTAATGAAATCACATTTAATCACAGCATATAATTTATTATATAGATTTGCTTCAATTTTTTCCCTCTTTCTTAACAAAATTTATTAAAATTTGAACATCTCTCCTTCTTCATTAATGATGAAATTCATAGAAAGTACTTTACAGTCAGAGATCACGTAAACAAGCACTATAAATTCACCATTTGATCCTTAATATTTCTTTTGTCTCATTAATTCATAAATAATAGTCCATTCGTCTAGAAATAGTGGTCTTTTTACACCTTTTATCATATCTCTTTTTAGTCGTCATTTCTTATTTCCCAGGTATTTTTTATCACACTCTTCCAATCATGCCCTTATTAATTGCAGCAGTTGGGAATAAGTTTTTTGTTGTAACCAATAATGAAAAGCTTTGAGAATGGAGTAGAACATTGATTCAAAGGCAAATAAGTAAATTACCTTAATTAGTTACTCCCTCCGACTGTCGTTTTTGATAAGTTTGTCAATACCAAAAAAATAATAATCAAGAGAATAAAAGCACCAACATACCCTTAATACTACTCCCTTCGATTCCGAAAATTAGTCGCTTTAGAGAAATCCATAAATTATAAGAAGTAATTAATGGAGGGTATAAAATTACTTGTTTACCCTTAAATTAGCATTAATCGAGTAATATATGTATCGGGATTGAGCTACAATTAATAAGGGTATAATAAGGATAATGGAGTAAAAGCTTACGTTGAAAATAGAGAATGACAAGTAAAAGGAGCAAAGGAAAAGTGTGTAGAGTGACTAGTTTTTGGAACCGGAGGGAGTAACAATTGTTTGAAAAGATGATTGGTCTTTGTTATCTTTTGTCATTTTCAATATTGTATTAAATAGGGGCAAAATAGGAAAGATGCTCAAACAATTGCATTGAAAATTGAAAATGACACTTATTAAAAAAAATTTATTTGGTTCAAAAGCGAGAGTTAAAAAAGCGGAGGGAGTAATTGTTATCTTAAAAATTGTGAATTAGCTAAAAAGATCATTATTTCTAGATGGAGGGAGTAGTAGAATAAATATTACTCCCTCCATCTAGTTTTTATTGTCTTTTTAGCTCATTTTTTAGTTTTTTTTAGTTGTCAATTTATATTATCAATATATTTTTTACCACTTTTTTTATAATTTGTCCTTGTATTAATGATGAGAAAGATTGTATATGAATGAAAATTATAAGTTGGTAATTAATAAGAAAGATAATATTTATATAAAAATGTCAGACATAAATTAATTATTTTAATAATATAATAAATATTTTATTGATATTGATGATTCGACTAAATGGAGAATAAAATAACATATGGAGGGAGTATTATTTGTATTAAGATGTCTTGAGTCTCTTGTGACTTCAAAACACATTTTTGCCTTGTGATTTGCTTCATTTATTATCTCCCTTTTATTGCTTATATATTTATCCTTACAACCCTTTTATTACATTCAATTCCATCTTTAGCTAAAATTGAAGTAGGAAATATAAATTTATTGAGCTATGAAGAGTTGCCTTAGTGTTATCTTACTACTTGTTTCTCTCGTTTTTCTTTCTCATTTCATATCTTCAAGGCATATCAACAAATTTCGAACTCGTAAGTCATTCTTTCTATCGAAAATCATGGTCAAAATATGTTTTAACATATTGGAAAAGTGCAAATATATTTTCTCGATGATATCTAAAATATATACAAATTTCTCTTTATTTTTGTCACAACTCGATTTTTTTCTCGATCGTATTATTTTCGTTTAAGTTGATGTACAAACTGTTTCTTTTTTGAAATAGGACACGGACACCGTCATTCTGAACTGCTTGAAACAAGAGAAGTAGTGGTGGAGAACCCGAGTTTGTACCGAAAAATAAGCTCAACATCAAAGGGAATTGATGCGATGCAAATAGCAGGATCGAGTTTGCCGGATTGTTCACATGCTTGCGGTTCATGTTCGCCGTGTAGGCTAGTTATGGTTAGCTTTGTATGTGCCACACTTGAAGAGGCTGAAACTTGTCCTATGGCTTATAAGTGTATGTGTAGAAATAAGTCTTATCCAGTTCCATGATTGTAGTTCTTAATTATGATTAGCATAGCTCTTAATGATGCTTTTCCTTTTTTATTAGTAGGTGATTTGTTGTATCTAACAAGGGAGGATTAGTACTAATTAATTAGGATTTTATAGATTGTTGTTAACTTGTAACGTGTAATAGACTCCTAGTCATTGTGATTGAAGATACTAATTCACCAAAAAAATAAGCTCCTAAACAAATGAAAGCTTACATTTTTAGAAAAAAACTTACCAATGGTCATCGGGCCAAATTAGTCCACCACAACTACGTGTTTTTTTCTATAGATAACCGGTAATTTAGAATACAATTTCAGAAGATGACATATGTCTCAATTTATCATTACACAAACAGATATTATCTATTAAGAACGGTGTACTCTAATATCTAGCTTCCTTTAAAATTTCCCCACAAATACACCGTCCACCTGTCTTGATCCGATTTATGTAGAATTGTTCGTCGTGCGGGGCGGGTTCGGGCTGCCACTAAAAATCTCAGTGAATGGCTACATTTGCCTTCCTCTTCCCTTTTCTTCTTCTTCCTCATCTTTGCTTGATTTTCATCATTTTCTTTTTTCATTTTTTGCCTTTTTTTTTCTCTTCACCCACTCCCTATTCTAGTCCGACCATCTCTTCTTGCCATAGGCCACACTAAATTCATCAAACATCGCTATCATCACCGTATGCCATACTCTCCAATGGCATAAAGGCTAGGAAGAACGGAAACTCTTAGATTCCCGTTTCAGTTTCCCTCTCGAAAACCTGAAATCACGTTGTCTTTTGTGTTTCCGGCGTGCGTTTCTGGAAATCGGAAACGTTTACTTTCCCGTTTCCGTGCTACATAGCATAAAGGTACCATCTTTACTTCCTTTTCTCTCTTGCTCTTTCTGTTTCTGTATACCCTTTTAGATTCTGAGATTTGGGTATTGTTTGTTTTCATGTTTAAGATCCAAAATGTACCTAAAGTTTCAATCTTTACTAAATTGATCGGGTGTTTATGTGTTTGACTAAATTGGCATAAAGTTATATTGGGATGTCTTTGAAGTTCCTGGATTTTGTCATCATTGAAGACAATGTCTCTTGCATTGAACAAATACCTTTCATTGTATAACTGTCTTGTTGTTCCTGATGATAGAATAATTTGATCACAAGTATGTCCTTTCGGAATTCGGGTGTAGGTTGATGGGGATGAAATTTATTGGAGATCTTGTTAATGAGCATTAGCATTCATACATAGCTTGAAATGGCATTGAGTTCCGGTTTTGATGCATAGTTGTGCATTGATTTGATCTGCTGTTTACCATTCAATGTATACTCTTTCTCCCTCTACTTATTTCGATATTTTCGTGCACTATATCCGGAAAGCGAAAACCGATATCCCGATTTTTTCATTTAAGTTGAACTCTTATGAAGAAAGTGAAGAACTTGCTATAGAATTCAAACGTGTTATTGATTTCATGTTACTAGCAAAGCATTGATTTTGATTGAAGGGTCTGTGCCACTTTAAGTGTACTTATAGACTTGCTAGAGTTAACTTGTGTAGACCAGTAAAGGTTGGTCCAAGTGGTAAGCGGCTTGGGATCGCTTAAGCAAGGTCTCGAGTTCGAGTTCTACTGAATGCAAAAAATCCTTATTGGGAGACTCACCCACCATAGCCAGATGCGCGATCCGGATCGAATCTGGATGTAGTCGGAGCAAAGTTCCGTTGAACCTGATGGGGGGCAAAAAAAAAAAAAAGAGTTAACTTGTGTAGATGATTGTGATTTTTGTCACACTAATTTATTGCTAATTTTAGAAGAGAAAAATGGCTAGTTACAAGAGAAATGACTCTTGTTTCCGAGGTTTTAAAAAGCGCTAGCGCTAGTCGGGAGGCCGGGGCTTCGAACGCCTAGGCGGGGTCTGGGCGGCGCCTAGGCAGATTTGTAAATTTTTTATTTTTTATAATTATTAATAGATAAAAATATAAATTCAACTAAAAAATAAATTATAATACAATAATATTTTACAAAAAAACATAGTTTAGCATATGAAAATATAAATCTTAGTTAATTTTTACATAAAAACACATCAACATTAAAATCAATTCCTTAAAAACAAATATCTTCACTAACTTTTTATGGTTTATAGCGTACTATTTCTTGGTTTCAGATTCAAAAAGAAAATTGTATGGTGAGAATATTTTGCTACCTTTTTTGAATTGAAAAAATTGAACTATAATTATTATAGGTATCAGTATCTTAAAAATTGGGGAAAAAATCGGACTAGACGTTGCCTAGGTGGCAATATGTCGGTCCAACACTTGATAGCACCCGAAATAAAAAGTCGGACTATAAACCTTAAAATAGTGCCTAAACAAGATCTAAACAGAGATAAGCGGGGCTTTTTAAAACACTGCTCTTTAGTTATTAACTTGCAGTACATTGACTACAATCACAAACCTACATTATCATGGCTGAGATTCATCTTTACATGTTAAATATTTTGGGCTATTTTATATGTTTGGGCTTTTTAGAGAATCTTTATTGGGCCAGAACTGCAAACAATGGGCCTAGCTTATGCCCACTTGAACTAAGATCCTTGGTTATGGACCTGGTCAAAACTTGCACTATTTAGATGTCAATCTTTACCATGAATTCATCAAATTCCATAGGTTAAGGGTTAAAAGTAGCATTATCATATGATCTCCTATCCACACATCATATCAATACATATCATTACATAATCTCTTTTATTACTCTAGTTCCATAAGTAATATTAACATAATGGTTTTGGTATAACATATAATTTTGGATATGAAGTTCTATTTGACTTTGTTTTTTTACAAAGATATCGTTACTTTGCTATTTACAACTGATACCGGTGGTAATTATCGGCCTCCAAGACCCACCGTGCATAGGCCCAAATACATCCAAAGACTCATTTCTCTCTCCCATTGTGCCACTTTATCTAGATGGTTATCAATTTCATCATGACTCACTCCTATAAAGGTGACGGGCACACAACATGAGATAACTAACTAATTATTTTCTCCTCTTCATTCTCGTTTTCTCACTAGAAGATCCTTGACTTTAGCATCAAAGAGGCTTCACGGGACCCCGGTCAAGTCCTTCGAACATTTCTTGTCTTGCAGGTGAATCCAATAAAGACCCCGCAACATCATTGGTGCGGTGAGTGTGGATCTGAACGATAAAATCTCATCTAAAAATTATAATCTAAACCCAAAACCTTTGCTCAAGCCTTTTTTATCCATTATTACACCAGACAGTCTTTCAAACACGAGAGGCAAGTTGAATCCTCTTCACAACCCATTCAATCGGCCGACGCTTCCAGAAATACGTTTAAGTCAGCAAGATCTCATCGAGCCTCGATCGACAAATAGAAGCATGTGCGAGACCCGATAGCACTTCGGAGCAACAAGTGTTGGCAAGTTTCACTAAGGAGCTACTCTATTAGATGGCCCATATGCAGGATAAACGAGAAAAGTCAGGAGACATGAGCAATATCCTATCTATCATCTTTTTATATCCATTGAATCAAATTACAAATCACTATCCAATGTTAAAAAGGCTAAAGTATAGTTACTTTGTTGAAAACACTGGTTTAAAAATCCCCGCCTAGCTCCGTCTAGGCTCCGTCTAGGCTATTTTTTGGCTTGCTGCTCGACTTTTCATTCATCGGGCGCTATCAGGCGTTGGACCGATATATTGTCACTTAGGCACCGCCTAGTTCGAATTTTTCCGCCTAGGCACCGCTTAATCCGATTTTTTACGCAATTTTTAAGATATCAATACTTATAATAATTATAGTTCAAAATATTCTTACTGTATAATTCTCGTTTTAAATCTCAAGCAGAGAAATACGCCATAAATTACAAAAAAGTTTGTGAGGGTGTGCATTTTTAAGGATTTATTTTAGTGTTGATGTGTTTTTTTATAACAATCGATTAAAACTTATGTTGTCATATGCTAAATTATTTTTTGTAATATATTGTTACAAAATAATGTTTTTAAAATTTATACTTTTATCTATTAATAAATATTAAAAAATAAAAAAATAACATATCCGCCTAGGCATTAAAATTTCTGACCGTTTGACTAGCGCTAGCACTTTTTAAAACATTGATTAATAGAAAAGTCACCAAATTTTTCCCATTTTTAGCTTTATAGTTCAAGCTTTTCTCCAAATGTGATAATTGGTAGTTGTCCCATGAAATATTTTTTATTTCTTTTATTTAAAATGACTTGCCATCATTATTTTAAAAATTCTCGTCACTGCATTATCAGGCGTTCGATTAATTTATTATCGTTTAAGTATTACCTAATTCATTTTTTCTGCTTAGATGATGCCTAATTAAATTTTTTATGATACCATTATTCATAGTAATCATAGTTTTCTAGCAAAAAGTACTCTCTCCGTGTAGAAGTGATGGTAGTTTTACACATTTTTTACATCTCTTTTTAGTTGTCATTTTCTATTTCCAATGTACTTTTTATCACATTCTTCCAATCCTACCCCTATTAATTGCATCAGTTGGGAATATTTTTTTATTATAACCATTAATGGAAAGCTTTGAGAATGGAGTAGAGCATTGATTAAAGGGCAAATAAATAAATTACATCAATTAGTTAACTGTTATCTTAAAAAGTGTGAAATAGTTAAAACAACCATCATTTCTAGACGGATGGAGTAGTTTAGTTGGTAAAACTAAAGTATATTAAAATGTTCTCACAATAAAATTATCATTTTAAATCTCAAAATGAAAAATAATATGCTCTATACCACTTAACGCTTCTTAAAACATTGGCTAACCGAGCTAGCTATCAAAGTCAGATGTGAAAGAGGTTGAGCATATGATTTGATATTTTCTTTTTAAGTTGAAATTTTCAAGCAAATGGATGAATGAATAAGACGTGTGATGGGTTTTTATGGGCATATGGACCAATCTCAAAGTGGGTATCATGTTGTACTAAATTTCATTATAAACTTTCATAACTAATTTTCACGAAAATATCAATTTATTTCTTAAATTTATTACAAAAAATTTATTTGTTCCCGCAACTTAAATAAATTTAACCACATAATTACTTTCGTTTTATACGATACATAATAATTTAAAAAAATTCAAATTCGTTACATGAATCAACTGTATAAATTTAATTTAATGCACTTTTTCAAGCTTACAGTGTCCTTGTGTATTTGTTTTTTTTTATTACCCTTATAATGATGAGGATTGAGAATATTCTTACATTGATATTAAATTAATGCAATGCGTTGGGGATGAAATTTATTGTCTCTAAATTAATGTCCTCTTTTATGTATCTCCATTTATTATTTGATATATGTTATATTTATAAGAGATATAAATTAACAAAAATAAAATAAAATAAAATCAGACACATATCAATATTTAAATGAGAGATATGAAAGAGAAGACCAAAATTTAAATTGTACTTTTGGGAACCACTAGCATTCATTTCCATGTGCTATTGCACGTGTTTGAGGACAATCAATGGTAGACATAATTAGCTTAGCATTATGATGATCATGATGATGTTTCTAAGTGATTATACCTATAACAACTTTTAAATTAGACCTAACATATATTTAGCTATCTGAATTTTTTCAAAAAAATTTATTACCCTTTGAATTTTTAAAGTGGTCCCGTAGCTCCCTTAACTTTCAAAAAGTCCTCCACTCTGCTCCCTGAATGCCACATGTCATATCCTGATTGGAGAGAAAAAAATCAGAAAAATGACATCTTCGAAAAGTCAAACCTATCAGAAGCTAGCACGTGGCGTTCAAGGAGCTAAGTTGAACACTTTTTGAAAGTTGAGGGAGCTACGAGATCACTTTAAAAGTTTAGGGGGACAATAAATTTTTTTTGAATAAGTTTAAGTAGCTGGAGATGCATTAAGCCTTTAAATTATGTTTCCATTTATGTCTTGTCTATCACTTGCTACTTTCTTTCCCTTTATGTGTTTATGAGTGTTGAGGTGTTAGATTCATTCCCTTAATGCATTGTATAGTTTTAAAGTTGGAAGTTGGAATCACCCTACAACTATTAGGGATGCCATAGTTGGAGTTGTTAATGTGTTAAAACAATTGTCTCCTAAAAGGAAATAAGATACTAACCTTAACGGTGTAGTCTAATGGTAGAAAGGAGTCCATCCTTAAGTATCTATCAGAGATCAAACTTTAGGATGTGTATGGAACAATCTTAAATTTTGGGGTTAGTTATTCTGCCCTTTGAGGCACCCGTAAATTGGCGATTAGAAATTAGGTTGTATATGGGCATAGCTTAAAAGTATCGCCTACAGTCGAAATCTATCTGGCCGTGGTGGATGGGTATCCCAATAAGAATTTTTTTGTATTTACTAAAACTCGAACTCGATACTTTATTTAAGCGATACTAAATTGCTTACTATTTGAACCAATGATATGTACAAATTAAACTAATCATTATTCAATTTGATATAAATGTCAAGCTCGATTAAATATTTAAATATGCATCACGTGTTTTTTTTGAATTTAGATTATAATGAAAGAATAATTTACAAGAATAATAAGAGCAGACAGTCTTCATCTTTATTTAAGATATTTATGATATTACGTTTTTTGTTTTCAACAAAATTAAAGGGGTCATAAAAGTTGTTGTGCATGGACCTGTTTGCGGGTCGGATTAGTCATAGAGCTCGACCCGAGCTCTCTCCTATTGATCAAACTTGGAGATCAATATTTTTATTAAATTCGGCCTAAGTCTGAGCTTAGTAATATCCAAAAATTTATTGGTCGGGGTTGATTTTTATTTAAATACTCAAGTTCGGCTTGGATATTAATGAATAATTATGTTCAACTTTTATATTTTATATTAATGAATGTTTAAATTTAATTACAACAAGTTCTATAATATATTAAAAACTGCAAGTAAATAATATAGTTTTACATAATTTTATCATTTTATTTTTTTAAATAAAAAAGGAATTAAAAAATTTATTTATGGGCCATGGGCCGGGTCTGGGATGACATCGTAAGCCCGACCCGAGCCTGAAGTTCTAAAGTGTGGACCGGGCTGGGTTTCGCTTGGGTTGATACTTGGGAAATTGTCAGTTTTGCCTCATTTGGGCAAAATAATTTCTTGCTAACTTTAGCTTAATTACCTAAATCTTATATTAAGTTTCTAATCAACCAAAATATATTTTCCATAACTTCTATACTCCATATTCACTTAATTACTAACTTTTATACGCTTTTCATTATAACAGAAAAATATCAGAAAAATGTCATATATGTATCTGATATAATTCTGATATATGACAAATTTTATAATAGATGTATAACAGATTTGTAGTAGATGTATAACAGATATAAAAGAATGTCAAAATCAGTGTTAAAACAAAAAATGTAGCAGAATTTCTCTTCGATTGCTCAAAATCAATTCGAAAAAGTTTTAGTGAGAAAAAATTGCAAATGGAAAGAAAAAATTGCAGATAGAACGGAGAATAACAATTATATTTGATAAATAACAGAAAAATATCAAAAACATCTGATATTTTTCTGATATGTGACAGATTTTGTAGTAGATGTATAACAAATTTGTAATAGATATATAATAGATGTATAACAGATACAAAAAAATATTCAAATCAGTGTTGAAATAAAAAAAATACAGCAGAATTGCTCTTCTATTGCTCAAAATCAATTCGAAATTGTTTTAGTGAGAAAAAATTGCAGACGGAAAGAAAAAACTGCAAAGGGAACGAAGAATAACGATTATATTTGATATATAACAGATATATATCGGAAAAATATCAGAAATATATTCTATATGTATCTTATATAATTCTAATATTTTTTTGAAGTTTTACTGATATATGACAGATTTTTATAGTAGATGTATAACAAATGTGTAGTAGATATATAATAGATGTATAACAGATACAAAAGAGCATCCAAATCAGTGTTGAAACAAAAAAATGTAGCAGAATTCCTCTTCTATTGCTCAAAATCAATTCGAAATTATTTTACTGAGAAAAAATTACGGAGGGAAAGAAAAAATTGCAGACGGAACGAAGAATAACGATTATATCTGATATATATCAGAAAAATATCAGAATTATATCAGATAAAATGTATTTGATATAATTCTGATATTTTTCTGATATATGATAGATTTGTTGTAAATGTTCATCCAAATCAGAGTTGAAACAAAAAAAGCGCTACAGAATTCCTCTTCAATTGCTTAGAATCAATTTGAACCTATTTTTGGAGAGAGAGAAATCGTAGATGCAAGAAAAACACAGATCGATATTGTTTGATTTGCGCAGAACACAGATTATAAAAGGAAATAGACAATGAATAAATGATTCAAGATGAGAAAACGCTAAATTGAATAACTGTGATATCTTTTAGGAAGAAAACGAGACAAAATTTTAATTTGGAAATCGAAAAGAACAATAGAATTGAGATTGAAGGACGCAGAAACACTATTAAACAGAAAACGGGAGAGATTTGAGAAAATTTAGCACGGTAATAAAGGCATATTGAATGAAGAGTTTTAGTTTATATAAAAAGTTTATTATAATTATTTATTTTTTCAAATATTCTGTTTTAATTATATGCATTTATTTATAGTATTTAGGTTATTAATTTTTCCAATTAAATGCATTTATGTTTTTTTCCCTTAATGCTTTTAATGAAAAGCCGGACTAGCAGTTCTAGAATTGTGCCTAATAAAAATAGGCCAATATATATCCATTATTTTCACAAAATCAGCCAATCACATCATGCCAGGAAAGCATAACTGAATAGACTATCCTAACAACAACAAATGAAGCCATTAATTAGGTTGATTAAATGCTTAAGCCACCTATTTCCAAAACCAGTACATAGACAGATGGTATTTAAAGAGTGTTGGACATTGCAATTAGCCTATTATCATTACTGTTAAAATTCTCTATTTTATATTTTAATTAATTTTAATTATTTATTAAGATTTAATGATTTAAATTTAATTTTAGTGAGGTGTGAAATTTACAGTGTAATAAAATTTGGATCATTAAAATTTAATAATTTAATATATTATTTAATAGTTTAAATTTTTAAAAAATCTCAATGCTATCATTAGTCAAAAACAGAATCATAGTTTTAATTTTTATAAAAATAAAACCCTCAGTATTATCCACTAAAATGTCAGTTATTCAAAGATAAACCAGTGAATCTTTTTAGGCTTTTAACCATAATTATGTCCCACCTTTTTATTGCCTTTTTTATCTTTATTAGGAATTTTAATTTTAATTTTTCTTTCACATTAACTTAGTATTGTTATTTAAACCGCTTTTAAAAATAAATTATTTTTATAAATTTTTAATTATATTATATATTTTAATTTTAAATAATATATTTTGATCTTTTATATTAATTAATTAAAATTATTTAATTTATTTTTTTAAAAATTAAATCTACAGCTTTAAAAAAATTTAAAAATTAAGCTTTTTGAAAAAGTTACTGAAAAAAGCTGGAAAAAACTTACTGACAAACTGGCCATTGAAAAGAAATAAGGGTTTAAAATCTCTAGTTGAATTGAAGTTTATTGCTTTCAATAAACCTAAATTTAAACTTCTAACCAATCTAACAAATTTTGGGTAAAAGACTTATCTAGTGGTTCAGCTTTAGAACTGTGATTCTAAAGATCGCAGGTTTGAGTCCACTCGGGTGGGATGGGATAAGGTTTTCCTTTCCTATTATTGTAAGTCCATATGAAGCAATTTTAAAAAAAAAACTAATCTAACAATTTTTGTGCTAATGCCATGTTATTATCAACTTTTCAAAGCTAAAATTAATTAAAATGAACTGAAATTGATTGAACTAAACTGCAATGAGCTGGACAAAACTAAACTGAATTTATTTTAATGTAAACTTAAAACTACACATAGCTGAAGTAGACTAATATAAATTAAAATGGTATGAACTGAACTAAATTAAATTATAATTCATCCCTTACAATTCACCAAATTGAAGCCAAAATTTGTCCAATTTTACTTTAAAAAAATTGTACCAAAGTCAAAATACATTTTCAAATATATGTGTAATTAAAGTAGTACTGAACTAAACTTATTTTAGTGTAAATTTATATGTATACAGTACTGAACTGAATATAAATTGACAAGAACTGTAAGATTTTTTTTTACTGTCATGGTCAAAGAGTTATTTTACATATTCTAAAAAAAAGTCTCAGAATATTTCCCTATCCCTCTCAAGATTCCTTCCACCACCCCACAGATTCCCTCATTACATGGATCAGACCTAATCATAACTTTGAATATAAGAAAACAACTAAAGCTTGAACATTTCTTCTTACTCTCAAGCATTAAAAACCAAATCTCCCGCGAAAAAAACGGAGCAATTTTAGCCATCGGTGAATCTCGAAAACCCAACCCGACCCATTTGTTAGCCGTTCTAGCCTAGCCTCGCCAATTAGCCATGCCTTATTCCCGTAAAGTAGTTAAAGTCATGGTGTTGGACCATGAGTTGCTTTAGCCACGAATCGGCCACACTGTAAAGCGACATTAGCCTCTCGTGGTCCCTACCGCCATTTCCCGAGGTCCACAAGCTCCCTTGCATCTTGTAAGTTGCCAAGCCAAATGCGGGAAGCGACATGCTTTCCCCTTCCTTTCTTTTTTTCCCCTCTTGACATTCGATATCGTCGTCTAGGTCCATGTCTATATATACGACAAAATCACGAAATCAATACATATGTTCAAGTAAGTAAATTTACGGATTTTAATGGTAATTTTAATTATTATTGTAATTAATAATTTAAATAATACTATACTATAATAAAATCAAGTATTAATGATTAATTACAATAATAATTAGATTTGCCATTATAAATTACAATAAGTTCTACCTTGAAATGATGATGAAAGGGTATGGTATGTGAGGAAGCATGTCGATAAGTCCTTGATGGTTCTTCCCATCGGGATGTGATAAATCGGGTACCTGAAAATAATCGAAAAAAAATTATATTTTTGTCGATTATTAAGAGCGCGTGAGATTGATAGAGAGTAGGAGACACGCACCATGCGACAGCCATCCAACTAGCCGGGGAAAGATCAACGCTTTTGAGTGACATCAAACCCGGGAATCTTCGAGCAAATCCGTTAATCTTAAAGCAAAAAAGAGTTGTCATTCGAATCGCATTTACTTTAATACGGGTAACGGTATATGAGGACTCCGTTATAAAAACGGCCACAATAAGTAAACTCTTTCTTTAAAGGCAACAAGAATATAAACCCTTCAAAAATATCACATTAAAGGCAAGAACTTATGCTCATATGGAATCGTAATCAACTCCAAAAAGCGAAAAGACGAATCTAATAAAATTTATCAAATATCGAGACTAGGTCAACATAAAGCATGAAGTTCCATGTTCAAAAGCCGAAAGTTGAAATTTCGATTCTTCTTTTTATTATATGCCTATAATGAAAAGGATTTTGAAAGATTCTTGTCAAATACATTAATCTTATAAGAGGTTATTATTCAAATCACAATTACTTTAGTATGGTTAACGGTATATGAGGAATCCGTTACAAAAACGAGCAAGATCAGCCATAATTTGGAAACTATTTCGTTAAAGGCAACACGAATATAACCCATCATGAATATCGGATTAAAGGCAAGAACTTTATGCTCATATGGCATCATAATCAACTCCAAAAGGCGATAATGCGAATCTAATGAGCACTAAATATGGAAATGAAGTATTATTCGAAAGTCGAAAGTTAAAATTCCGATTCATCTTTATCACATTCCTATAATGAAAACGATTTCGAAAGAATCTTAACAAATCCATTGATATCTTCTTCCATTACTATGCAAGTCTTTCGAAAACGAGGCGATTAAAATGCTAAGTGAAGGTAAAGAACACGAAAGAACAATCGAAAAAGTACCTTATCCATCAAAGGAACTCTACCATACGGAGTTGATCTCTCAAAATACTGAAAATACAAATAGCCCAACCGATCATTTAAACGCCATTGGTTGTTTTCGCCTTCCTCAGACGAGCATCCATCCCACCTACATAGCTTGTCACTCTCACTCTCATCGCTACAAGAATCACTGAACAAATCCCTCATTTCTATATCACCCGAATCGATCTCTACCCTAAAAAACAAAATCAATTTCCAAATGTTACTACACAAGCAAAAGCACAATTCGAGAAATTTAACGAACAAAATGAAGATCAAATCAATGGAATTTGCAATAAACAAGATACCTAAAGTTATTGGGAGAGGGATTGCTGGTGAAAATTTGGACTGCAGAGAGATAAGGGACATAATACTGAACTAAAGTTTCGCCATGGTCGAGTTTTATAGGAACACCAGCACCATAAGCACTCCATTCATCATAGCAACTCCATAGGTTTCCCAATGTGAAATATTCAACTGTCTCTCTCTCCCATGGATGCCATAACCGGTTTAGTTTCTTGATCTCCGACTGCAACCAACAACAAACAAAATAATCAATCTTCAGAGCACAACAAAAATCAGGAATTTAGGTTGAATTCTGAGAATCAACAAATAAACTGAATTGGGTTAGAATAAACTCTAATCAAAACCAAGGATTTAACTCAAATCCTGACAATCAAGAACAAGAACTGAAATGGGAAACAGCCAAAACCAAGACTTTTAGCTTAAATTCTGACAATCAACAGCAAAAAAACTGAAATGGGTAGAATCAAAACCAAGACTTTCAGCTTAAATTCTGACAAACAACAATGAAAACTGAAATGGGTAGAATCAAAACCAAGACTTTCAGCTTAAATTCTGTCAATCAACAACAAAGTTGAAATGGGGAAGAATCAAACCCAGGAACTTTAGCTCAAATTCTGAGAATTAACAATAAAAACTGAAATGGGGAAGAATCAAAACCCAAAATTAAGCTCAAATTCTGGCAATCGATAACAAGAAATCAAATGGGTATTCAAGACTTCATCTCAAATCATGACCATCAGCAAAAAAAATGAAATGGGGAAGAATCAAAATCAAGAACAAAAACAAAAATGGATCAAAATCAAACCTTGGGAAGGAATTGAGATGGGACATTTGGAGTTGTGCAATGGAGAAAGCTATCGAGGTTGGATTGCTTAGACCCTTTATCAACAACCATGGTCTTTTCTAAAATCTAGAGAGAGAATGAGAGGGAAAAGAGAGAGAAAGGAGAGAACTTGAAGAGCTTCTCCCCAAACCCAGAAAATAAAAACACAGAACAAAGAAAAAAGGATGAAAATGAGAGAAGAGAGACAAGGGAAAGATAGAGAGAGAAAGAAGGGAGAAATTGTCGGGATTATACAAAGAGTGACGAGGACGAACAGAAATTCAATTGCTCCAATCTTTCATTTATTTCAATTTTCACTATTCATATTTTTTTTATAAATGATATCGTTTAAGTAAGGTTTTGAGTTCGAGTTTTAATAAATGTAAAAAATTTTATTAGGAGACTCACCCGCTGCAGCTAAATGCATGATCCGGGTCGGATCTAGATGTAGTCGGAGCAAAACTTCGGTGAATCAGATGGATAAACAAAAAAAAAATTTTTTTTGGGTAATGCTACTTTTATACGCAATGATTTCACGTACTTTTACATAAATACATTTCAACTTTTAATTGTATCTTATCTAATGTCAGATAATTAATCTAGAATTTCTCAATATAAAACTACAAATTTAATTCATATTTAATTAACATATTAATTAATTGCAAAGACATAAGTTTTTTATTGAGAAATTCTAAGTTAATTATCCATCATTAGATAAGAATGCAATCAAGGATCGGGATAAATTTATGTATAAATGTATAAAATTATTGTGTGTAAAAATAACGTTATTATTTTTTTAAAATAATTGTTTTTCTCACTTTTCTTTGTTTGAGGAGAGAGAAAATTAAAGTGAAATAAGAAATAATAGTTTTTTAAATTAAAAAAAATTATATAAAATTAAAATATATTCTGGTAAATGTTAATGGAAAACTTGTTTAGGAGTTTTTATTTTAAGTTAATAAATTTGAAATTTTTTTAAAGTTTATGTGCATAAATAAGGTCATAATAATAATATTATGAGCCTATTTTTTTTATCATGTACTCTAGTCTGACACACTCTTAACTAATTGTGAGGATCGTATGTAATTATATATATATGTTGTGTAATTTATAACTTTTTGATATCTTTAATATAGATATTGTGTAATATAGTTTGTAGATATTCTAAAATATAGTCTAAAATAATATAAGAAGATCACATAATAGATAAAGGTAGCATAATACATTAACAAAAAATAACATATTTTATAATTAAGAATAAAGCGAATTTTTAGTATAAAATATAAAGGTGGTTAATAATTTAGTGTAATTGAATTAATTAGTTGATAATGTAATCGTAACATTTCATCGAATAAGTTGGGAGAGTGCGAAGTGCATGTTTGTTCGGGTTCTGTTATGATTTGGGGGTCTGGGGGCAGCGCCTCGGGTGCAGGTTCTAAGGGGCGACAACCCCTAGCAGGATCCCGAGGCAGCGCCCTGAGCTTTTTATTCCTGAATAAACGCATCATTTGAAAAATTCATTCAAAAACAAATTTTGGACCCGAAACAGTGTGTCTTTTCAGACACAGCTGAAGCCCGAAAAAGTATGTCTTTTAGACATAGCTGCTACCAGCAATAACATGTCTGTTAGACATGTCTATTGGCGTTTTTGGTTATATATATCACAAAAATGAAATTGGCAGACACACAGAATTTTCAGGTCATATTTTCTTCACAGCAAGTCTAATTCTGTTTCTTAATTCAATTTCTAATTTTATCCGATTGAAAGTTTGGTGAACCGACCAACTAAATTTCAATCTGAAAGCGTATTTGTAACGAACCAAAATTTTAAAATTTACTTATAATAAATTACTATAGTATTAAAATATCTTGAAAATTATTTTTGTAGTTATTATTATTGTTATTGGAGGTAAGACATGAGGAAATAAGAGTTAATTAAGTAAGAGTGATGAATTGGGCATTTAATTATTTGTTCAAGGGCATTATTGAAAAAAAATCAAAAAAATAAAAATCCAATACGTTCCAGCCTCTTCTTTTCTTCTCCATCATTTTGTTCATCTTCTTCTCCATTTCCTTTCATTTATCCAAAATTTTCCCTAATCTAAAAACTTTCGATTTCTTCTATTCAACTTCAAATTCTTGTTAGAAATCGATCCTTAAGCCCTTTATCATCATCAATTTCAGTCAATCAAGACTAGAAGAGTAGAATTTCACTTTTTAAGGTTCGGATGAATATTAACCCGAATTTGAGGCGAGTGATTTTTTATGAAATTAAAGCTTAATTAGTAGAATTTATGGTAGATTAAACATATTTATAGTATTAGGAAGTTTATTTATACAATATCTTGATAGAATTATATATGGCTTTTGTAGAGGAAGCTAGTGCAAGCAAATCAAAGGCAAAAGAGGTAGAAGAAAGCTAGAAAGAGCTTAAAAAAAGGTTTGTGTCTCAAATTTTGATTTATCAGTTTTTTGGAAAATTTTCCAGATTTGTATCCCTATTTTGTTTTAATGTTTTCTCTTGTTATATAAATCCGATTTGAATGATTCTTAATTCTATTGATATTTACAGAAAGTAAGGAATATATGTTCAGAAGAAACCTTCTTGAATTTCGTTCGTTTTCAATGTGAAATTTTCGTTTGAAGTTGAGTCATGAAATCTGTTTTCAGAAAATCTCAGCTTTGTATACTGTTTAGTATTTTAATCATAATTTTGGTTATACAATTTGGATTTCTGTGATTCTGGTGGCTTTGGAAAGCTGAGACATGTGACTAATTATGTTTAGAATAAACTTCTTCGATTGGATGATGTTTTGATAGTGAAAAATGCAAGGGAAGTCAGGTCACGGAATCTGGAAATTTCTGGAAAGTATGAATGTTGATTTTATTGTGTTTTAATTGACGTTTGATGCTTTAAAATTTAGTATTTGAATTTCTTAATTACTGAAGTTATGTTGAGTTATGATTGATGGTTTATACTGGAATTTTTAAGATGTTACTTTGATTTATTGCCCTTATCAAACGAGTAGAATACGGTCAGGATAGATTGGAGCCAATAAAGGGGGTACGTACTGTACAAATAATTGAAGATTTGGCTTTGGGCTTTGGCCAATATTCTGATAAATATATATTGATATTGAAGCTTCGGCTTCGGGCTTGACCGATATATTGATTTTGAAGCTTCGGCTTCGGGCTTGTCCGCTCCCGTATCCATTTTACCGTTATTCATGACGTGTTTACTTTGGGCGATATATGGTTGATGTGTTTGGAAAAATTGGATATAAATTTGATTGTACTTTGAAATGTTTATAATATAAGTTTTGTGATTTGATTTTATAAAGTTGTTTAATTTGTTTTTGACTTATGAACATACTTTGTTTCTATTTTAAAAATGTTCAAAGTTGTTGTATTTCTTTTATGGACACGACTAAGCAAATTGCTTAGCGTGTAGTTGTTTTTCTACACATTGGTGGAGAACTTGTAGCTAGCTTGGACCAAAGTGGTATAAGTGGATCAGCTTGAAGAGCAAATAAGGAAAGACTCGAGGTGGATTTGTAATTTAATGTAATATTATGGTTTGTAGAATAATGGCATGTACTAGATAGTGTGAGAAATGTAAAGTGACATTGAGAAATATTTGGAGAATAATTTGGAGTTGGAAACATTATATTTGTATTTGTACATATTAAATCTATAAGTATTGAACTTTATATAGTGGAGTAGAGTTTTTTTATTGGTGATTATAGTTACTGTGGCACTCCCTATAAAGGGGGTGTTACAGTATTCATGACTTTAGAAATGTTCAAGTAATCCCCGTATTCTAACAAAGGATAAATTAGTTATTTTACAGTGTAATAAATATTTTATTGATTTGAATGATTCAGCTAAATTGTCAAACTTTTTGAAAGTGGAGCGAGTAGTTTTAACTAGGAAATTGGGTTCTCTATTTTGTCTAGACTTGAATAAAACTGAAAATTTTATACTTTTTTCACCTAAATTCAACGTTAACTCTTCAATCAAAATAAAATCAAGATAAAGCAAGCCAAGTTTTTCAACAAAGTTAATTAATTTTTTGCTTACTAATTTTTCAACAAAAACCCATAATTTCTGTGCTAAAATATTTGTTAGTTATTGAAAGAAAAAAAAATTCTTTATTAGAGAAAATGATGAAAAGAAATAGGACTTCCCGGGAAAAGCTAATTCCGAGAAACAAACAAATAACCAAAAGAAATTGATTGGTGTGAGGATTAAGAAAGGAAATTTCAAAGTGTATATGGAAAATTATCCGAGTGAAATTAGAAATAAAGTAATCCATTTGATTTTGGATATGTTATTTTTAACTTCTGAAAGTTCAACTGAATTGAAGTTGACAATTGAGTTGAACCGAATTGAAGTGAGTTCAACTGAATTGAGCTGATCTTATTATTTCAGTGTAAATTTATAAGGGCAAACTAAAAAAATAAGTATATTGTAATTTCACTCATTTGTAAAATATGGTATGAAATTTTTTTTTGCTATATGAGATATGTGGTTTTAAAAAATTTGTAAAAGGGGTTTATGATTTCAGAATAGTGGTGTTGCATTGAATATTTTATACAATTCAACATTCTAAGAATTTAACCTTATTTTTCAGAAATTTTTTTATTTTTTATGATTCTTTAAAGTTTGTTATCATAATTTATTTAAAAAATATTTGTACTATTCAAAAAAATTTAAAATTTTCACTTATGTGTATTATATTTTTTATAATCATCTATTAAAAATTCAGATAAAAATGAATATGATTACCCATTTTCATAAAATAATTAAATATTGAGGATCCTTTATTTACAAATTTTTTAAATTACGGACCACATTTTAAAAAAAATTCCTCAAACCCTATTTTACAAATGAATAAAACCACAAAATACTTTTTAAAATCCACCTGATTTATAACTATATATTCTTAAACTGAACTTATACGACGAAACAAAGCATTAGTTTAGGCCCCACTTGGCTAAATTTGTCGTCAAAAGTTAAATCTATTTAGCATCAAAAAATTTTCTATAAAGCAATGGTTGTAGGGTAACGAAATGGGATTCATATGTCTCTCTCAATTTAGTGAGTATTTAACTTTTTTTCTTTTTTTATTTCTTGAAAATAAATAAATTAGAATTGATGACTAGATAAATTCACAAAATTGGATTTAAATACTCAAAAAATTATGTTAGATAATAATTGGCTTTAGTAAGTACTTGCCTTCAATTTTTCATGTAATTTAGAAAACCAAGTTTGTAAACTACCGTTTATATGACTATATGTATAGCAATGATTTAAAAATCCCTAGGCCCAAGTCGGGTGATCAGTACTTCTAGCGCGCTAGGTGGATATGTGTTTTTTTTATTTTTTAATATTTATCAATAGATAAAAATATAAATCTAGCTAAAAAATAAATTATAGTGTAATAATATGCTACAAAAAAATTTATACCATATAACAACACAAGTCTTCATCGATTCTTACATAAAAGCACATCAACACTAAAATCAAATCCTTAAAAACGCATATCCTCACAAATAATTTGTGATTTATACCGTATTATTTATCGGTTTGAGATTCAAAATTAGAATTATATGGTGAGAAATTATATGGTGAGAATACTTTGAACTATAATTATTATAAGTATTTGTATCTTAAAAATTACGGAATAAATTGGATTAGGTGGTGCATAGGCGGAAAAAGTTGGACTAGGCAGTGCCTAAGCAGTAATATATCGGTCCAGCACCTGATAGTATCCGAAAAATAAAACGCCGGGCGGCAAGCCTCAAAATAGCGCCTAGGATAGCTAGCGGAAATTTTGTAAACAGTGTATATGAAACTCCATCATTTGAATATATTATGTTCTAGACCCTTAGATTTAATCAATGTTGTAAAACCCGCTGGCGCTAGTTGAGCGGTCGAAGCTTCAAAATGTTTAGGTGGAGTCTGGGTGGGGCCTAAACGGAATCTAGGTGGAAGCTAGGTGGATTTGTATTTTTATTTTTAAAATATTTTTTAATATATAAAAATATAAATTCAATTAAAAAATAAATTATAATAATATAAAATATAAAAAAATATTTAAATCATATTTTACAAATTGTGTTCTGAAAAATCCCGCATGGGCGCCGCCTAGACAGCCTCCTAGACCGATTTTTAAAACAAAAGACCCGCCTAAGACCGCCTAGCCCCGCCTAAATCGGTCAACCGCCTAAAACCGCCCTATATTATAAAAAATTCCGATTAAACAACTACCTAACCCGATTTTTAAAATACTGAAATTTAATGAATTATTACAATTTTGTAATGTATAGTTCTTTTCATTGAAAAACGTACTAGTAAATAATGTGAGCAAAAGAACCAATGACGAGGTCCTAGTCAAAATAGGGTTTTTACCATAAATTGAAATTTTAGCTAGCTATTTTATAACTATTCAAATATATAGTTGTTTTTCTAGATCAATTTGAAGGTTTCCTCGTCCTATATGGACAATCCAAGTCACAATAATATAAATTAAAGAAAATCATAGTAATATAAAGATTGCCTAAACTCTAGGATGCCTGAAAATGAAATTGAATTTTGTAAAAATAAAATAGAAGAATAAGTGTGTTTTGGAACTTGTTTATTAATAATGTCTTTTCTAAATTTTCAACAATAAACAAAAGCTTCAAACTTTTGGTTTACTATTAAACAAATAAGTTTACACGTTTTAAAGAGAAAAAGATTGTTGATAATAAAAACAATTAACAATACTAAATGGAAGTCGGGATGAAAACTTTTAGATTGAAACTTATTTGGCGGATATATTAAATAATTCATTCGGATAAAATTTGAGAATCAAGAATGTAAAACGAATATTTGTTGTGAATAAAATGAACTGTATATGACGTCCTTAATCTTGTCAATGCCCAGTTTTACAGAAAACTGCAAATAACCATATAGAATAAATGTTTTTACAGTTATTTTCGTCTAATTGCAGCTAATCACTGTAGATAATTGCGTGTCATGATTGCGACTCGATTGTCTCGATATGTCTTCAAAATCCAAACTTTTTGTTTCTCAGAAGAAGACAGACACAGGCGCGAACACGACACGAGGATAAATCCAAAAAACGTGAATTTTTTGGGGTTAAAAATATACGAATAATTTTTGAAAAATTTGTCCAAAAACGAATTTTTACACTAGGGGCGCCCCTCGGACTCCAAGTATCGCGATAGAATCCGAACAAGCGTGCACTCTACACTCTTATAACTTATTCAATGAAATATTATTATCACATTGATCAGCTAGTTAATCCAATTACACTAAAATACTAACATAACAACAATATTAATCAATTAATTAAGTAAACTGGATTAAAATAAACTATAATTAATGACTACCTAAACCTCACTCTTTCTTATGCTAAAAACAGTGTTTGATTGATTCAATTTAACAAAATTTAGCCATGTTATTTTTAACTTATAAGTAGTTGTACTGAGCTGAATTAAACTTATTTTAGTATAAATTTATATGTATAAAAAACTGAATTGAATTGAGCTAAACTAAATTAAACTAAATTAAATTAAACTAAACTGAACCGAATATAAATTGAAAATAACGATTCTTAGCATTAGATTTTGGATATACAAACGGAATCGTGTTTGGCAAGAAAAATCTACACAACATGCATAAATCCATACCTAAACAATGTGGATAAGTGTAAATTTAATCCACAGCATAGGATAAAACTATTATTTTAATATTTTGTGAGAGAACAATTGTTAATTTTGGACTTTAGAAAAATCTAGATCTTCGCAATATTATACATTCTATTTTAAAATTAAATTAAGGCCATATTTTAAAAAAAATGTCTTATTTCAAAGAATATTAAATAAAAAAAAATTTTAATTCGCTCTGAATATATGACTCAAATTTAAAATTTTTTAAAGGCTACAACTTTAACATTAAATATTATTTAAATAATTTTTGAACTTTTAATAGTTCGAGTTTCAATAAAAATAATAAGCTACAGTATATAAAAAAAATTAAGTGAAATATATCCAATCAAAATGAAAAAATTGAATCACGTACATGTTCATTTGTTTGTTGACTTTGCTCAAAATTATTTATTATCCATACCAACTAGCTAGAGATGGTCCAATTTTATTTTAATTTTCTTTCCTCGTACTTCATCTAAAAATTATTTTTTTTAACCATTTTATTAATTCTCTTTTTAGTTATTAATTTAGATTATTAATATATTTTATACAATTTTTTCTCTAATTTACCCTCGTATTAGCTATGAGGGAGATTATATATTGTTAAAATTATAAATGAGTAATTAATAAGAAAGAGAATTTAGTAAAGGATAAATTAATTATTTTAATTATGTAATAAATTTTTTATTAATTTTAATAATTTGATTAAATGAATAATATTTTATAGATGAATAATTAACGATAATAAAAAATTTATATACTCAAAAATGTCAAAGATGATACATATAATTCCTACTTATCCTCATTACCTAATTAAATCATAATTTTTTTAATTTTTTTCTTTTTTCACATCTTTGTAACTCCCCTAATTGACAATAGTTAGAATACTTTAGTCTTTAATCAGTGCAATTTTATCCTTAACGGTGTATGAAAACGATTATCAGTGATATGTATCCAGCCAAATGTTCATACTCTTTCCAACAATAGTAAGATTATGTTCTTTTGAATTATAATTTAAACTACTTTAATTCAATTTAGTTCAATTCAGTTAACTATAATTTAGTTTAGTATAACTATACATAATTATAAATTTACATTAAAATTAATTTAATTCAATCCAATTCAATTTAATTTACCGACTTAACTTTGGTGTCAAAAGTTAAAAAGAATATCTCCTAATATTACATGGCTAAAGAAAATTAGAAATAGCTAATGAAATTTTGGTGGTGGCCACCATCTCATAATGCATCTAATGCACATCAAATTTTTTACTTATTTCTCACTATTTTAAAACCTTCCGTTTAGCTTTGTTTAAATTTTATTTAGGTATTATTTTAAAGTTTATTATTTAACTTTTTATTTTTTAAGTGCTATCAGGCGCTAGATCGATATATTGCCGCCTAAACACTGTCTAGTCCGATTTTTTCCCAAGTTTTTAAGATAATGATACCTATAATAATTTTTTTTCAATTTTTTCAATTCAAAAAAGGTAGCACGGCCGGTAAAACTAATGTACAACAATATATTATCAATATACAATTTTTATTTTAAAATTCAAACCGAGAAATAGTACGCTATAAACCATAAAAAATTAGTGTGGACATTTATTTTTAAGGAATTGGTTTTAATTTTGATGTGTTTTTACGTAATTAAGACTTATGTTTTTATATGCTAAACTATATTTTTTGTAAAATATTATTGTATTATGATTTATTTTTTAATTGAATTTATACTTTATCTATTAATAAATATAAAAATTAAAAAATTTATAAATTTACTTAAGCCCCGCTCAAGCCCTACCTAAACGTTCGAATCTCCGATCGCCCACGCTTTTTAAAACCTTGATTAGAAGGTCAAAACCATTCATTTATTTTGAATCCTGTGGATTACAATAATTAGTGATTTTAATATAAAGTAAGTAAATGATATATTAATTTAATCACCCATTAGCAAATAGTTAGTGGAAACTATATATATTATATCAATTAACAAATATATAGTTGGTGGAGATTTGGATGATTAAGAAAAGCAAATGATAATCTTCTCACTAATTATGATTAAGGTAAAGGTGAACTATATTATCCATGCACGTGTTGTGACTATAATCAACTATTGGATTATTTTAAATATGCTAACATTAAAGAAAAATATTTTATAAGTAAATATAATGTAAATAATGAAAAATGATTTACTCTTTTAAAAGACGGAAAACATTTTCTCCACATCTACCGCATTCACTTTCTCTATCTCATATCAATCATTAAGACTATTATCTCTTCCGTCCCTCCACCGCAACTACACCACCTCCTTTGCTACCACTACCGCTGCCTCTACCGATCCCACCATTCACCACCACCACCACCAATATCGTCTCCTCTTTCATCTCCACATATGTCATCATCACATAACCTTTATCTCACTTATCCACCACCATCTTCCACCGTTGTCATCATCACCATCCCTACCCTACTTCTACTTCAACGCTCTCGCTACTACTGCTTCCACCGAATTCACCAATGTTGCGGAAACTATTAGCAAACTAAAACTACTGCTAAAACAAAATAAAGAGGAAACTACCAACTTAATTTTATAACAAAATATTACAAAGAAAAGGAATAAGAAGAACAAATGCCTTAGAGATGAGAAAGGCTTTGTTGGTGTGATTTCAACTAAGGCCATAGGCCCTTTTTTATACTACAAAATCAGCCCCTATGCCTTACAATTGGCAATGTGGGACAATTTACATTTTTCTTTCTTATTCACTTTGCCAATGTGGGACTTGGTAATCCCACAAATCTCCACCTTGACAAGTTCCACATCTTTAATCTCTTATCTTGTGTAGTGTCTTCCAATGCAGTCTTCAAGTTAATCCAAACAATATTGAAATTTGATTGGATTTACTGCCTTTGTCAACATATCAGCTGGATTCTCTGTGGTCTGAATCTTCTGGATTACAACTCCACCTTCTTCGAGAACCTCTCGTATGAAGTGGTAACGAACGTCGATATGCTTCGTCCTTGCGTGGTAAACTTGATTCTTTGCTAACATGATAGCACTCTGACTATCGCAGTGCACCTTTATGTGCTTCTGTTGAATACCCAATTCACCGAGCAACCCTTGAAGCCAGATTGCCTCCTTTACAGCCTCTGTACATGCCATATATTCTGCCTCTGTCGTAGACAAGGCAACTGTCGACTGTAATGTAGACCTCCAACATACTGGTGCTTTTGCCAAGGTGAACACATAACCAGTAGTTGATCGACGTTTATCCAGATCACCAGCATAGTTGGAATCACAATATCCAACTACATGCTGACCGCCTTTATCCTGCTGATATACCAATCCAACATCCACGGTGTTCAGAATATACCGTAGAATCCATTTCACAGCTTGCCAATGTTCCTTTCCAGGATTATGCATATACCTGCTCACGACCCCAACTGCATGTGAAATGTCCGGCCTTGTACACACCATAGCATACATTAAGCTACCAATAGCACTTGCATATGGTACTTTTGACATATATGCTTTCTCTGCTGCAGCTTTTGGAGATAATGCTGCACTGAGCTTGAAATGAGAAGCAAGTGGTGTACTAACAGGTTTTGACTGCTTATTTATGCCAAAACGCTTCAATACCCTTCCCAGATATTCCTTTTGAGTCAAAAAAAGTCTTCCCATATTCCTATCTCTGCTTATCTCCATGCCAAGAATCTTCTTTGCTTCGCCAAGATCCTTCATTTCGAATTCCTCATTTAATTGAGATTTTAACTTCTCAATTTCCTCTTGGTTCTTGGAAGCTATCAGCATATCATCAACATAAAGAAGAAGATATATAAAAGATCCATCTTGCAGCTTGCGCAAATACACACAATGATCATATTTGCTTCTTGTGTACTTCTGCCTCAACATAAACTTGTCAAATCGCTTGTACCACTGCCTCAGAGATTGCTTTAATCCGTACAACGATTTTTCAAGTTTACAAACCCTGTTCTCTTTTCCAGCAACTTTGAATCCTTCAGGCTGAACCATATAGATTTCCTCCTCCAAGTCTCCATGTAAAAACGCTGTTTTTACATCCATTTGAAATAGCTCCAGATCTAACTGTGCTACCAAAGCCAATAAAATACGGATGGAAGAGTGTTTCACCACTGGAGAAAACACTTCATTGTAATCAACTCCCTCCGTCTGAGCGTACCCTTTAGCTACCAACCTTGCTTTGTAGCGAACATTAGACTCGTTAGGAAATCCATCTTTCTTTGCATAGACCCATTTGCACCCAATTGCCTTCTTTCCCTTTGGAAGATCAACTAACTTCCATGTTTGATTCTTCTGAAGGGACTGCATTTCTTCAATCATGGCATTCCTCCACTTATCTTCTTCTGAACTTTTGACTGCTTCTTTGTAAGTGGTAGGGATGTCATCATTTGCAATTGGAGATGCAAAAGCCACCATATCAACATAGCGAACAGGCTTTCTTACTGTTCTTTTTGGCTTTCTCAATGCAATTGGTTCAAGTTGCTGTGGAGGTTCATGGGCTTGAACCTCTTCCTCATCAGACTCCTCATCTACCATTGGAGTTTCTACATCATCATTTGCTGAACTAATTATCTGCCTTTCAAACTCCACCTGTTTCGGAGTACCATCTGTTTGTTCTGTTGTTACCTTTCTTAACATGGTAGATTCATCAAAGGTAACATCCCTGCTGATGATCGTCTTCTTGGTCTCTAGGCACCAAAGACGATACCCTTTTACTCCCGAAGCGATCCCCAAGAAAATTGCTTTCTTTGCACGAGGGTCCAACTTTGATTCCTTCACATGATAATAAGCAGTGGAACCAAACACACGTAAGGAATCATAGTCAGTAGCAGGTTTCCCAGACCATTTCTCGAGTGGTGTTTTACCATCAATAGCACTAGATGGTAGGCGATTGATGAGATGGCTCGCATATGTAACAGCTTCAGCCCAAAACTTCTTGCCCAACCCAGCATTGGACAACATACATCGAACTTTCTCCAGTAAGGTTCGGTTCATGCGTTCAGCCACTCCATTTTGTTGTGGTGTATGCCTAGCTGTGAAGTGCCTGACAATGCCGCTATCATCACAGGCTTTCTTAAATGGATCACTCGTGTACTCTCCACCATTATCTGTTCGGAGATGCTTGATCTTTCGACCCGTCTGAGTTTCCATCATATTTTTCCACTTAAGGAAAATTCCGAGCACTTCATCCTTAGTCTTCATAGTATACACCCAAATTCGCCGGGAAAAATCATCAACGAAGGTGGTATAGTAGTGCTTCCCTCCAAGTGATGCCATCTTGGAAGGCCCCCATACATCAGAGTGAACATAGTCCAGAATACCTTTAGTATCATGGATCGCAGTTCCAAATTTCACCCTTGTCTTTTTCCCTTTGACACAATGCTCACAAAAGTCCAATTTGCAAGCCTGGACATCTTTTAATAATCCTTGTTTTACTAGAAGATTCAAGGATTATTCACCAGCATGCCCCAATCGCATATGCCACAATCTGGATGCTTCCAATTCTTTCTCATCATTAGAAGCCACCGCTGCAGTTCCAATAACAGTAGTACCTTGATAGTGGTACAACCTGTTATTCTTTCGAACTCCCTTCAACACCACCAATGCACCAGAAATGATCTTCATTACTCCATTTTCTGCTTGAACTTTGAAACCCTTTTCTTATAGGGCTCCCACAGAAATGAGATTCTTTGATAAATCTGGCACGTAGCGAACTTCCTTCAATGTTCTGATTGATCCATCTTGGTTTTTCAACCGAATGGAACCAACCCCATGTGTGGTGATAGGGGAATTATTTGCTGTGTAGACAACACCATCTTCTAGTTCTTTAAAATCATAGAACCATTCTCGATTAGGACACATGTGATAACTGCATCCTGAATCAAGAAGCCAAACACTAGAAGAGTTGGTAGAAGCCGAAAGAGCAAGTGAACAATCTGAGTTATCGTCATACTCAGCTACTGCAACAGTCTTTCCCTTGTCAGATTGGCCTTTCTTTTTCAGCTTAGGACAATCTTTCTTCCAATGCCCCTTTTCACGACAAAAGGCGCATTCATCTTTCCCCAATTTGGATTTTGACTTTGATCGTTGCTTCATTCCTTTCGCCTGGTTCCCCTGGCGTCCTCTAACAATCAAAGCCTCGGTAGCTCCATTTGAGCTTTCCCTTTTCTCCTTCCTCCTTAATTCATAGCTGTACAAAGCTCCACAAACTTCATTGAGAGTTACAGCAGCCTTCCCATGGAGTAGAGTTGTTTCGAGGAACTCAAACTCCTCCGGAAGAGATCCCAACAACATTAAGGCAAGATCCTCATCTTCAAATGTCACATCTAGGTTCAACAAATCAGCAACTAGTTGATTGAAGCTGGTGATATGATCGTTGATTGTGGTACCAGGAATGTAAGTGAATCGGAACAGCTTTTTCTTCATGTGAAGCTTGTTCTGACTGCTCTTTTTCAAGAACTTCTCCTCCAGTGCCGTCATCAGTTTTCTAGCAGAGGTTTCTTTGTAAAATGCATACCTCTGTTCTCTAGATAAACATGACCGAATTGTACCACAAGCCAGTCGATTGATGGTCTTCCATTCTCCTTCTCCCATTTCATTTGGTTTCTCTCCTTCAACGGCAATATCTAGACCTTGTTGAAACAATGCGTCTAGAACCTCACTTTGCCACATGCCGAAATGCCCACTTCCATCGAAAATTTCCACCACCAATCTGGAATTTACTCCAGCGGCCCTCTGAAGAATACTTGAAGAAGCATTTGAAGTGGATATCTTTCCGAATGGATTTTCTTCTTCCATTTCAGCTCAAACCGTAAAATCACAAATAATAATATTACTCAAGTGCTAGAAAAATTCCCAGGTAATTGGTCGAGTCACAAACGGTCTCAGTTAAATACCAATTTCCTTAGGCTCTTATCGCTTGGTGACAGAATTTTTCCAGTTACTCGAGACAGTATACTATTATTATTCTAGATTTTACCGAAAGATTATTTTAACAATAATTTTAAATTTGCTAAATGCCAACTAGACAACAGGCCCGAAAATTAGAAAAAACTTTCTGATGTGCCGACTGTAGTACACCTACAGCGCACAGAGCATACTAATTTTTCCTAAAACCAGCGCTCTGATACCAATTGTTGCGGAAACTATTAGCAAACTAAAACTACTGCTAAAACAAAATAAAGAGGAAACTACCAACTTAATTTTATAACAAAATATTACAAAGAAAAGGAATAAGAAGAACAAATGCCTTAGAGATGAGAAAGGCTTTGTTGGTGTGATTTCAACTAAGGCCATAGGCCCTTTTTTATACTACAAAATCAGCCCCTATGCCTTACAATTGGCAATGTGGGACAATTTACATTTTTCTTTCTTATTCACTTTGCCAATGTGGGACTTGGTAATCCCACAACCAACACTACCATTGTCTTTATTTCCTTCTCCAACTCGGTTGCACCACCATCACTACTCCCATTTCTATCTTTACAACTAACAACATACATCATCTACTTCTATAGCCACAACAATCTCCACCCCTCGCCCATCCACCAACACCACAAGCATTGTCACGTATGTATATTCCGCTCTTATCACTAATGTAATCATGTACCATTTTCACTCTAGGAAACACAAAAATTTATTTTTATATAAATTATTGATTGATCTATATGACTTACTTTTTATATGATAATAATTGATGTAATATTTATGGTACAAATATACACGAATTTTTGGTTGGAAAACATTTTATAGCATTGCAACCAAACATCAGAAAATATTTTTATTGCTATCACCAAACAAATGAAAATAATTTATTTTCCTGTAAATTATTTTCCTCTGCAGAATATTTTCTCTTACACAATATTTTCCTGCAAACAAACGGGCCTTATATATATATATATATATATATATATATATATAGCTATGTGGTTATGTATAATTAGCACTTATTTGAAAATGGTATAAATTAATAAATGACGAATTTAGGCTTTTGATAATGCACTCCACACCTACCAATATCGAATCTAAGATTAATAAAATACATATTGATTTTCCATAATTCAACGTGACAGTTTAATCAAATTTTTTATATTTATTTCTCCCCAAATGAGAAATAAATAAAAACAATATTCATCGGTCTTATGCACCGACTTATAAGTCCAATGAGATGGACAAAGACTTGCAATCCCAAAGTATATAATTCAAGGATTTGAATTTTTTAAAATTCAAAACTCTCTAAATTTTTTATATTTTAATTAGTTTCAGTTACACGTTGAGTTTTAATGGTCTAGATTTTATTGTATTGTAGACCATATAAATCATTAAAGCTGAATCTGGACCATAAAAATTCAATAAATAGCTGAGATTGACTAAAATATATAACTTTAGAGAGTTTAAATTTTAGAGAATCCAAATCCTAATTTAAAGTGCCCTTAATGGTGTTTTTATTCACGAATTCTTGAAGTAATTAATCTAAAGTACCCATTTATCTTAATGGAGCATTTGCTGAGGCTGATTATATTTGTCCCCCAAATAACCAGAAGAAATACTTATAATTTTTTATCTCATTCTTAACGAGAAATTTGTAAAATTGGGTCTGAAGAATTTTTTTATAAAATGATTTCAAAATATTTGTAAAAAGGGTCCTATGGATTTAAAATAATGGTGTTACATTGAATATTTTTAATAATTTAACCTTATTATTTAAAAATTATACGTCATGATTTGAGTAATTTTTGGATTTTTTTATTTTTTATGATTTTTTAAAGGATGTTCTCAAAATTTAATTAAAAAAATATTTACACTATTCAAAAACATTCACCAATGTGTATTTTATTTTTAATGACAATCTTGCAAAAAAACTAGATAAAAACGAATAAGATGACACATTTTTGTGACATAATTTAAGATTGGGGATCCTTTATTTGTAAATTTTTCTAAACCACAGACCCTGTTTTGTAAAAAAAAATTCTCTGAACCCCATTTTATAAATGAATATAGTCACAAGGTACTTTTTTAAAATTTATCCTAAAAATAAAGTAATCATATAATACATCAAAAATCAAAATATTAAGTTTAGAAAATTACATTTCAACTTATCTAAAAAACCGAAAACAAAGTAATAATTATGTGTAGAATTAGGGTTTACCTGTGATGACACTAACAAGGGTGGATCAAAATGATAAGCGTCTTGATATCGTTTAAATAAGATTTTAAATTCGAATCTTAATAAATGTAAAAAAATTTTATTGAGAGACTCACCCATCATAACTAAATGTATAACCTAAATCGAATTTAAATATAATTAGAGTAAAATTTCAGTAAATCAGATGAATAATAAAAAGAGTTTACTGACAAGTCAAGAATTGGATAGATTGATATCTAATTTCAGTGAAAGTGCGATTTGAGTGAAAATGAAAGGAAATCTTTTTCTAGTTTTTGCAATTTCATGCCACAATTAACGGCTGGATATTATAAAATTTAGCACAACTTGGAATATGATTGCTACTGGCTAGGTGCAGGATTTATTTATTTATTGGATTTTCTGATTTAGTTTACTTATTACTTCTTCTATTTTTAAAAGTTTAACGTTTTAATTTTTTATTTTATTTCTTAAAAATTTAATATTTTAGATTTTTAATATATTTTTTAGCATATTTTTTTAATTTACCGTTATATTTTCTTATTTTTTAATAATTATTGCTTTTGAAAGAAAATTTTATTTTTAAATAAGTGTCACTTTACGGATTACAGTGTATTTATGTTCACCCTTTTTCCTTATTACCCTCATTTACTCCTCTTATTGTAAAAAATGAAAAACAAATGAAAAGTTAGCTTTAAGGGTATAATAGTATTTTTATTCTTCTAATTAATGAAACAATGTAGGTGAGAGAGTGCCAAAAGCGACTGTTATTAAAAAATGGATAAAGTATTAATTAAGAGAGAGATAATTGAATATGAGCAGTTCTTAAGAAGAAAAAGAATTTTAATATAAAATATAAAGGATAAATAAATTATTTTAATAATATAATAAATATTTTATTAATTTTGATGATTCAATTACAGTGTTAAATTTTTTAAAATAGAGTGGAGATATTGTTATTTGTTGTTGTTTCAAATAATTTTTTTTTGTATAAGGTAGATAGAAGTAATTGTTTAATTATATTGTTTTGGATATAGTTTACTTTTGTTTATACAAAAAAAAAGTCCTTCAGAAGTTGTCAAATACTCATTTAATGAGAAATTGGAGACTTTTCAACATCAGATTTTTTCTTTTTGGCATTGAATAGTAGTCTAAGTAGTTGGCTAAAGCCGACATATTGAAATTAAATCTGTTATTTTTAATTGTGTATTTTTTTATATATTTTTTTTCAAATTTTATTATGTGTTAGATATGTAAGAGAGAGAAATAAAAAGGAAAAGAAAATTTAAAAATAAAAAGTTAAGTAAGAAAAATCTAACACACGATAAAATCTGTACGCGGGACATAAAATGAGACACGTAATTAGGGACATCAGATTTTAATCTAAAGCCTACCAATGAAATGCTCTTTTTTATTGTTTGGAACTTTACTCTGACTACATCCACGATCGACTTTATAAATTTTAGAGCCCTAGATTAAAGTGCAGATTTTAATAATTTTATAATTTATTATGAAAAAAAATAATCAAAATCAAAATCCAAAATTATTATTCATTGTCTTTAATGTTTTAATTGACTTAATTTACTAAAATAAAGTAATTATACTTATTTTATAACGTGAAAGGATAGTTTTTTTGAAAAAAAATAGAAAGCATAATAATTAATTAATATAGATTAATATTTAATGGGACCCTTATTTGTTTTAGCCCTAGAAGGTGGCTTTAGAAGCTTCTACTGTAAAGTCACTTTTGACTACATCCATATCTGACCCGGATATGACTACATCCATATCTAACCCGGATCGTGTACCTGATTATGGTGGGTGAGTCTCGAATTCGAGACCTTACTTAAATAAAACCAAATCACTTACCACTTAAATCAACCCTTATTAATATCAAATGCTCTTAAATGTTTAAGAAACCAAAAAAAAATTTAGTCATGTAAAAAACTATAAGCAGCTGTAAATAACAACTAACCGATTAATCTCTTTTATTAAGGTAAATTCATCTTTTTATTTATTTAAATAAATTGTCTTTTTTACAACTAACAATGCAAGTATTCAATGTGTTTACACATATGAATTCATTTAATATAGTGTTAACTAAAAAAAACATCATATGGTTTCACTCGTTTTTAAAAGGGGGCCTGTGAATTTTTTTTTTCAAAAAGGGGTTTGAGATTTCACACCGTTAGTAATTAAGAAATTTTTTTATAACACCGTTAAAAATGCTGACACGGCAAGGAACATTTTGGTAAATTCATATTTTTTTCATGTTTTTCATCCCTGCGTCTGTAACAAGCCAAACTCAACAATTCTCATACCAATTTAATTTCAAACCTAATTTTTTCATCTCCTTCTCCATTCAAGACCTCCGGCAACACTCACCGCAATGGTTGGGCACTACATGAACAATGGATTCTTCATATCTAGTGTCCCCAAAAAAACACATAATTAATTAAAGAAATTCCCCGGAAAACAATTTGAAAACTTAAACATCATAAAAGAACTTTTCATACACTAGAACTTCATCAAAACAAAGAACAAAATTGAGGGCACTAACCAATTGCACACGATACAAAAAAAATAGATTCCAATCGAAAAAAGAAATAAAGGGTAAAAATTGAAGTAAACTGAGAACCCTAAAACAACCAACAGAAAGCAAGAAAGGGAGAGGATCAAAAAAAAAATCAAAGTATTTGAAAGGGTGAATTGAGAAAATGTGAATGATAATTTGATGGAGCGGTGGCCAATTAGAGAGGAGGAGGAGGAGGAAGGTGACTAGAGATGGAGGGATTAACATTCGAGAGAGTTGATACGCACGAGAAAGAGGAAGCTGAAGACGCCATTAGATGCAAAGGAGGTATATCCAAACTCGAGCTATCGGCCAATTTCTCCTCCACTAAATGAATCTGTAGAGGGTTTTGGGTCTAAAGAGCGTATGTACCATTTCAAACTGAAATTGTAAATCTTAAAATTTGGTTTCCATGGTTTAGTCTGGATCCCAGAGATGAAGGAGATGACAAAATTATGAATTTACCCAAATGCCCTTGTCATGTTAGCATTTTTAACGGTGTTACGAAAAAATTCCTTAATTGCTAACGGTTTGAAACCTCAGGCCCCTTTTTGAAAAAAAAATTCACAGGCCCCCTTTTGAAAATGAGTGAAACCATAGGGTGCCTTTTTGAAGTTAACCCTTTAATATAACATTTCAGTATACTATGGCGTAGCCAGGCTTTCATATCCTGTGGGTCACAATTGTGTATAAAAAATTAAATTTGACTTAGAATAAATTACCAACTTCACAATTAATATAAATGAGTCGTCTTCCTCCTTTAAATTATGATTCTTTAGCTGAAAATCGTAGCCGTCCCTATGACACTTTTAATGTAATTCAAACTAAAAACATAGGGATAGAGAGAATTCCAATACCTGTAAGTCACGTGATCCGCTTCCCCCGTCTGTCTGCGCCACTGAGTATACATAGGCTTTAAGATTCATGTTCTCATGGATCTTTTCAATTTTTCTATCAATTCTGATCAAACAAATCCATAGATCAATTTTGGCTTTAAATCCACTGTAGGAGCCCAATTTTCAAATGGGCCAATGTGGAATTACCCAAATTCACAACTATAGTCCAATTTTGGAAAATTTATGTGAAATATGCAAGTATGTAATATACGAGTTTCGAGTCCTAGTAAATGGAGAAAATCCTTATTAAAAGACTCACCCACCACAGCTAGGTATGTAATTTGGGTCAGATTTGAATATAGTCGGAGTAAAACTCGGATGAATCAGATGGGAAAAAAAAATGTAATATAAAAAAATGACATTGCTTTGTGGGCTCACTTAATGTTTCATTTGGACTATAAAAATGAAAATATAAGCATTGGCCCAAATGCCAATTCAAAATTGTTTTTTTAAATAGTTATTTTGAGAATTTACTTAACGCCCCTTTTTGCATGTTTTACATTAAACAACGTTGTTGTTGTTAAGTGTTTGATTATAACTATTAAATAAATTATTTATTATTTCAGATGTAAAAGTTTATTGGTAGCAACATACAATAAAAATTAACTCGTATGGATCTTAAGAGTTTGATCATGACTATTTTCTTTTATCAAATAATATAGTTTATTATATGAAATTAAAAGTAATTACAATCTTAGTTAAATTTAGATAAATATAAAGTAAAATCTTTTTATATGTTGAAGAATCAACTGCTCAATCTAACAATCATGCAGTGTGATTCGCAGACTGATAAATATAGACTAGTCTAAACATAAGAAAAATAGTTACTCCGAATTAAAACACCGGATAAAACGTAACTAAACAGCAAGACAAAAATGCCCTCAGACAAGACATAATCTAAAAATAAAAGATAAAACTTAACACATTGGAACCCTAAGTTTTTTTTTAATATTTAGAAGTATCTTTATTGAGATAGTCTTATTCAGGGTATAGTAATAATTAAAACTCCCCACCCCTTATAACAAGTGTATTTAGTGGAACTTAAACCTTGTTCTCCTCCAACTTACTTAACCTACTTATTCAGCTAAACTACACCTTGTTGGTTATGAATTACGACTATTATGCAACTGTTTTACAATTTTTAGAAATAAATTTACCAGCAATAACAAAAGTTTATCAATAACAATGAACAACAAGAATCTAAGTGTTATAATTGGTTTTTACTTGCTTGGAACACAAACAAAAAGGCCATCAAGTAAACAAATATACCCTCTTTATTTTAAATCATTGAATGAAAGATTGTAAGCCAAAAGGTAAATATTTTTGAGACATTAAGGGAAAAAGATAGAATATAACTTATTGAATCATCAAGTTGGGGGTAACTTTATAGGTAATGCCTTTCACTTTTATTATTTAAATTATTTTCTCAAATAGTAAAAAATTGGATTACTCACTTTGCTAATCATGCTATTTTGTACTCATTAATTAGTCAATTAATGCTAATCTTTACATTCTTTTTGAGTAGGAAAAGAAAAAAGAACAATTCAATCTTTAAGGTTTGCCTACAAACCTATCTTAATTAGGGCTGCAAATAAATTGAGCCAAATTTGAATACTGTCTGTTTAAGTTTTGTTCATTTAAATTTTAATGAACTTGAGTCCGAACTCGAGTTTAATCAAATCGAACCCGAACTGAGCATGAGTTTGGTCAAATCGAGCCCGAGCCTATCTCGAGTTTTGTTTAAATTGAAAGCTTGAACCTGTAAAAGAGATAGAATCTTTAAGATGAAGAATATGAGACGAAGGATCTAAGCACCACAAAGTATTTTCACTGTATGAAGAAAATAAAGAGGATGAATGTTGTGCTGGTAGCTGCGTTTTTCAGAGGATAATGGGATTAGAGTTTTACTGAACATATGAAAATTGGTGAATATATGTAGTAGGGATTGAATTGGATCGAGATTGCCCTTTTTAGACTTTATATCCATCTTTTTTTTCTTTTACTCATTTTTATTTATGTTTTATATATAACTTATACATATTTTTCTTTACTCTTTATCTTATATTTTATATTTTTTTCAATACATTTTTATGCCCGTTTTTAGACACACTATATATTTTACACTTTTTATAATCCATCTATTTCATAAATAGAATGTTTAATATTTTTAATTATATTTGCGAGCCTTCTAATCAGCCCGTTGGGGAACTAGTTCGCGAGCCTCTTATTGAATATGTTCACGAGCTTTCAAGCCGAGTATCCCTTTATTCAAGCTTGGTTCGTTTACGATAACGAGCCTGAAATTTTGTTCATGAATAAGCTTATTTATTAATAAACCGAGCTCAAATGAGCTTTAATCGAGCTGAGAGCCGATTAGTTACCTAATCATAACGCTCAAAATCATCATTTAAACTATCATTATCAAATACTTCATCCAATTGTAATTAAAAAATTAAATAATTTTTCATCTTATTATTTATAAAATCACTCATTAAGAGATCATGTGTTATTGGTAACTTTGGTTGGATTCAACTATGAGAGAATGTTCAAATGTAATTTTATTAAGATTATTGAGTGTCCGACGTATAAATATATTTTAAGCAGTGTTATTAAAATTGTATCATATCAATTGATTCGATCAGTTTTATTATAAATCGGTCATGATTACGGTACAGTTTGACTTAAAATGGTTTTTTAAAAAGAATATGGTGACACTTAAAAAGTCTTGCAATAGTTATAGCAAGTGTTGCAAAAGACTCATAACGCAATGCAAAAGACCAAGAAGCGTGGCAACACAGGGATCGTTACAAAAAAACCAAAAGATCGTTGCAATAGCCACTGAAAGTTGTAAATAATATATATTATTTTAAAATTAAAAAACTGCTAAACCACTAAAACCCACTTCGAGATTGCTTTCCCAAACTGTTTATTTTGAAAGCTCCATTTTTAAGCCTTTTCTATAAGCATCAGATTTAATTTCTAAAAAATAAATCAAACAGTTCTTAATAAATTACTATAAACTACCAAAATACGTTCTTCAAAGCTAAAATATATACTTATATTCAAAATTTATAAACACAACTTATTTTAATAACAGATTAACAAATAATATTAAACTAACCCTAATTATATTAATTATATTAATATCATTAATTTCATCAGTATACAATAGTATTATTTTATAAGAATAAATGAAGATAATTATTAAAAGAAAAAGGTAATTAAGACAGCAAAGCAAAAAGCTAATATGGATGGGCTGTGTCCCACTTGGCAACTCCTTTTTCATGCTGTAGCATTTATTTTCTCTATTCCTTTTTTGTTTTCACATTTTAATTTCTCATATTTATTATTTTGTTATATTTTACATTTTTTAAAATAAAATATTGAACCTTGAGCACTCTCACAAGTGTATGTGTATAACACTCTCATTTTATAAACTATTCTTAACGAAAGAAAATGAATAAAAATGGATTGAATTATGTATTTTTTTTGTTTAAAGATCGAAGAATAAAGTATGAATGTTAGGTCGAGATTGATTCATATTATATTGGGATTCAATTGATTTTCGTAACTTTTGCAATTCCGAAGATCAATAACGAATGATTTGAGGTAATTTCCGTCATGGAAAAAAATAAGGGAAAGAGAAATATCTGAGAGAGAAATCGAAATTTCAGCAATAGTTTGTTCGTTTCTACGAACGTCTATTTATAGAAGTAAAAAAGGAAAAATATCCGTTTAGTACCTATAGAGAAAAAAGATAAATGTATAAGTCATAATATTTGCAATCAGACCCCCCAAACTTACTTATTCTCCAATTTAGTCCAATTATCCAAATTGGATCGGATCCTCTGACCCAATTAATCCACGCACGGACGAATCGGTTATTTCCAACACTTGTAAATAAATTGACTATAATTAGTTGAAATTGCTATAAAAATCAATTTATAATTTATAAATTGCTTATAAATTAAATATAATCCACTTTAAACGTACATAAAAATTGCTTATAAAGTTATTTAACTTATTTATAAGCAATGAAAATCACCCGTTAATATTAATTAAACTTTGATGCTTCTATTACGTAGTATTTACATCAAGTAAACAATATTAAGAGCTCTATTATAAAAGTACATGAAGAGTTTAAACCTAATTATACATGAACCAACATATTACATTTCATAATCTATGCTTAAATGGAAATTAAGTTTTTGTAATAATTTGAAATTATATTAAGTTGTACTCTTGAATGTAATTACTTTAAAAAATAAGTAAATTATAAGTATGGGAATTGCTTAATTCTAATAATTTTTTTGTTTCATATAAATTAATGGTGAAAGTTACTTAAAATTGTCTAGTAGTTATTCAATTCTCAATGGATTTTGCAACTTAAATGGGAAATGAAAAAAGTCCAATTCAAAAGTCAACTCTTCAAAATAAGGGTAAATTTACAAAATATGCCATGTGATTTCAGCGTTTTGTAAAAAGATGTCTGTAGAATTTTTTTTTAAAAGGGTGTCTGTAGTTTTAAAAATTTTCAAAAGGGTGCATGTAGTGTTACACCATTTATTTCAATAAATTCAATATTTTTATATTTTGACTATATTATTTAAAAAATATATATCAAGATTTGAGTAAGATTCGGAAATTTTTCATTTTGTTTTCATTTTTTAAAGTTATAATCAACTTTTAAATGAAAAAAATATTAATACTTCTCAAAAAATTCTAAAATTTATCATATATGTGTATTATATTTTCATTAACTAAGCTGCAAAATTTCACTTCAAAATGGATAAGATTACCCTTCAAAATGTGGTTTTAAAATTTTGGAAGTCCTTTTTTGCAAACTTTTAAAACCACATGCACTATTTTAAAAAAAATTCCACAAGCACCTTTTTACAAAATAACCAAACCACATGGTATGTTTTTTAAGTTTACCCCAAGAAAATAACATAAATTTTTTTGGTAAATACAAATAACATAAAAATAGTACATATTTTTCACAATTTCTTTAGAACAACATCCGGAATTTCATTCATTCTCATTAATTTTCGATATAACATGTTGGATTACACTCAATCATTATTGCATGGAACCGTTACCAATAAGGTATAGCTCAGTTGGTAGTGTATATTGAGTAAGTTAGAGGAGAATAAGGTTTGAATCTCATTAAATACGCTTATTGGGAAGGGCAAGGAGCCTTAACTGTAACTAAGCCTCAAATAAAATTATTTCAGTAAAAATACCTGTAAATATTATAAATTTTTATGAACTTAAGCAAGATGACAATCGATAAAATTAGAAGTGTACAGTTTCAAACTATCTCATAACGATTATTATTTTTTCTATCACTTCTTTTACTTGTAGGTTATAGCTACTAGCATTGACATTTTATGTAGATGACAATTTCATAATGAGCTAGAAGAACATTATATTTCATGTTTCAAAAAATTTTATTGGAAGACTCGTTCGCCACATTCAGGTGCGTAATTTAGATTAAATTTGAATATAGTCAAAATAAAATTTTGGTGAATCAGATGAGCAGTAAAAAAGAGCAATATATAATTAATCAAGAACTGTTTCCTTTCACATTTTAAACTGTTAGATGGTTGTTATCCCATTAGTTATGTTTCAATATCAATCTGTTTAGAATGTCTGATGTTCAGAAAAGTTTCACTGACAAACTTTTATAGGAATAATATAGTTTGACATCGGATAAAAGATTTTGACTCTTAATATTAATTAATTAGGAACTGTTTTTTATTAATTTTCGTAACTTTTCAAGATAATAACTTAGAAAATTTAAAAATGGAGCATTTTAAAAAAGCAGTCTGAAAAAGTAGTCCAAAATTGACCTATAAAGAGTATTATAATCTCATAACAGGGTGGAATTTCTCAATAAACAAACCAACTTATGTTTAAAGATGTTTTTAGATTCCAAATCATAGCTTATGGTCATTTTTTACATTGCATTGCAGTCGTTACCAATTTATGATTGAGGTGCTGGTTTAGTGGTTAACATTAGAGGTCTCACATTCAAATCACATTTGGAGTGGGTCAGAGATTTTTCTTTTTATTTAATGTAAGCCCAAATGAGGCAAATTTAAAAAAAGTCGATACCAACTTGAATATTTTTTTTATTGCCCATCTGATTTACCGGAGCTTTGCTCTGACTACGTCCAGATCCGACCCGGATCGCGCACCTAGCTGTGGTGAGTGAGTCTTTCAATAAGGATTTCTGAATTCATTATGACTCAAATTTGAAACCTTACTTAAGCGATACCAAATCACTTACCACTTGGACTAACCTTATTGTTGTATTTGTTACTTGCATTGACTCATTTTATTAAATATAGAGTCTTATTTGATTAACGAAATGAAATATATTCATCTTACTATAGCTATATTTCCAACCGATGTCCTAATAAGTTCCGTTGATAAACTTTCCATAGAATAATAAATTTTAGTTTTGAATAACATATTTTGACCCTTCATACCAATTAATTAAGAACTCATTGTCTGCTTTAGTTTCTCAAAATTAAAATTGTTGTTTCTATGAAAAGCTTGAAATAGAGTTTTTTAGAAAAATAGTCTGAGAAAGCAATCATAAACCGACCTTAAATGGGACAAGACATAGAAATAGATGTTTTAATGTAAGCCCAAGCACAACTAAAGTTAAAGTCAAACTTAAGAGTAAAATTGTCTCAATCCAAATCATTCATTTTAAAACGAAAGGTATGGATTAAAAAAGCTCAATTTCTCTCCTATAATTAAAAGAAAGATTCCATTATGAATAAATCTTACATCGTCGGATGATCTATCGAGTTTGTGTATGAACAGGACCCTAAAGGCCTTAACTTGAGCGACACGTTATAAAAGCCGTGAGGTTGGTAGTAAATACCGTCAAAGTGGATAAGTAAACTTCAGAGTAAAGCTGTCTCAATCCAAACCTTCCATTTTAAAATGGAAGGTATGGATTAAAAAAACTCTATTTCTCTCCTATAATTAAAAGAAAGATTCCATTATGAATGAATCTTACATCGTTGTCGGATGATTTACCGAACTTATATATAAACAGGACCCTAAAGGCCTTAGCTTGAACGACACGGTATAAAAGCCGTGAAGTTGGTAGTAAACGGCGTCAAAGTAGACAATATCGTTCAAACTATTTATAACACGTTATCAGCTCGATCGCAATGAGGAGGTCTGTTAGGAATGAATCTCGCATCCTTCTCAAATAATCTAATGAATTTCTATATAAACAAAATCCTAAAAACCTTAACTCGAATAACACCCCCTAAAATTAGTCCTAAACGACAACAAAACGGATAATATCGTTACTGTAAATGAATATACCTATACAAAATATGGTGTGAACGCGCCAAACATAAAGCGAGTGAGCCATGATTTGGGTTGCCCGGAGTAAGTAGTAACAGCCGGCAACTGGCCTCACTCTCTCTTTCTCTCCTCTCTGTCTGCTTTGCTTTTGTAATCAATGCAAACACGCCATTTCCATCTCCTCTTTCTACCTTTGCTTTCCATTATTAATTCCCCCCTTTTCCTTCTTTTCTTCCTCTTCTCTATTCTCTACTAACCCCTGATCTTTAAAGCTTCAGGCTTTGTTACTCACTCATTACAGGTGCCCTTTACTTTCAGTTTTGTCCCTTCTTTACCTTTTGATTTATGATATTTTACCTTAATTTTGCTGAGACCATGTCTTAAGATCTGCCCATCTTTGAATAGAGCTCATTTTTGCTTTAAAGTTTGAATTTTACTTTCTGGGTTCTTCATATTAGTTGATTACTTTGCAGCTAGGCCTTTTTTTTTATTCTGTTTTGACAAACTCTTGCTTTACCCCCTTTTTCTGTTTCTTCTTTAGCTGTTCTTCACTTTCAGAATTTTGGAATATTTATCTTTTTCCCTGTTTCCCTTAATTTAATGCAATTATGGGGATGATTTAGATGTATAATTGGTCTGCTCTCTTTGTTTTAGTATAGGATTTGCTGATTCTCTTTGTGGGTTTCAATTTAAAGGTAAGAACAAAGAACCAAATATGCAAATTGAATATCCCTTTGGCTGTTTTTGTTGTTTGTTCCTTATCTATTCCTTTGTTCTAGGGAATAAAAAGAGATAACTTTGATTGTAGATCTGTTTGGACATTGTTAAGCTTTTTTTTCAAGGGATTTTATGAGCTGTAGAGAGGCATTGACCAAATCTTGTTTTTGATTCTTTGTTTAAAAAACAGGACAGGTTTCTTGTTTCTTGGTTTGTTGTTGATCTATAACTTTCCCTGTTTTTAGTGGTTTCAAAGGTTTAATTTGTAGTCTTTGGATTAAATTACTAGAATATATTGCTTCAAGTGATGTGTCAATGTGAGGTCCTCATTCAGGACAAAAGATTAGGACAGCCATTTTAAGTATATTCTATTCCTAGGTCACATGGAACAAGATTATTAAATTAGTTTAATTTGATGTGTTGGAGTTCACTATGTTTGCAGTTGCAGCCATTGTGTTTTGATTGGATTTTTGTATTAAACAATTGAATTTTACTAATCCATAGTTGTTTATGTTCAGCTAGTTTGGTTGTCGATTACCTCATTGTCATTGACTTAGATTAAAAGAATTCATTCTTCCCTATTGAGGTGTACAGTCGCTTAAAGTTTTCGACTTTGAGATCTATCCTGCAAAAAGATCGAAACTTTTTCGAATTTGATGCCTTGTTCGATCCAAGATTGAGTAAAAATGGGGGGTTGTGTCTCGACAAGTAGTCGAAGCACTTGTAGCAGCAAAAGCAATGGAGATACGGTTCCTCCTCGTTGCTTAGAGATCGGTTTTTGCGGGCAAAAGAGAACGAAAAGAACGTTTTTCGATCAAGTAGTGTCGCTGCAACATTTACACTCGATACCTAACAGGATTTTTACCAATGGAAAGAGCCAAACTTCTTGTATATTTACGCAGCAGGGACGAAAGGGTATTAACCAAGACGCTATGATCGTATGGGAAGTAAGTTAAGCTCGAATTCTTTCTATTGGAAACATTACTTGATGTTTTAGCGGAGAGATTATACAGTGGACCGGGTCCTTAGGACCCTTCTCCCCCATAAATGAATAAAATAATAGAAAATAATAACATAAAGTAGTTTCTGGGACACATGTCATTCATGGGGCGGAAGGGTCCAAAAGGACCCGATCCATTGTATAGTTTCCCGTTTTAGCAGTTAGTTGATAATCAAAATTTCGAATTTTGGTAGGATTTTTTGCCAGAAGATGCGACTTTTTGCGGTGTTTTCGATGGCCATGGTCCACATGGGCATCTTGTTGCCCGAAAAGTTAGGGATGCATTGCCGATTAAGTTACTTTCGTTCTTACAAGCCAATCAGTCGAGCCAAAACAGTTCGGCTGGTCAAACATGTTTCAAAAATAATGCGAAAAAAGTGGAAATTGGAGAGCCTGATAGAGACGGATCACCCGAGGATAAACTGCATTCTTGTTGGAGAGAAGCATTTCTTAATTCCTACAAATCCATGGACAAAGAGCTTAAATCCCATCCAAATTTGGATTGCTTTTGTAGCGGTAGTACTGCTGTGACTATTGTAAAACAGGTAAAAAACCAAAGCATTGTTTGTACTCTTTGAATTCGATTTGTTTATCTTTGGTCTCAATATGTTTGTTCGTATGTGCTTTTGAAGGGCTCGAATCTTTTCATGGGATATATCGGGGATTCTCGAGCGATTATGGGATCTAAAGACAGTAATGAATCTATGGTAGCTATCCAGTTGACTGTTGATCTGAAACCCGATTTACCAAGTAAGTCATTGCGAGTTGTTTCAGTTGATTTTCTAACCGGATATATAGTTAACAATAGTACATATTGTTACAGGGGAAGCAGAAAGGATTAAAAGATGTAAAGGCAGGGTCTTTGCTTTACAAGATGAGCCAGAAGTGCCGAGAGTTTGGTTGCCATTCGATGATGCCCCGGGCCTAGCAATGGCAAGGGCATTCGGGGACTTCTGTTTAAAGGAATACGGGGTTATCTCTATACCCGAATTTTCTCACCGGTTACTTACAGATCGAGATCAGTTCATTGTTCTTGCATCCGACGGGGTATGGAAACTTTTCGGTATCAATGCGTTTAACTATGTTTTTTGGCCAAATGCATCTACAACCCTCTAAATTTGGCAAAATTAGCTGGATGTGATCCTGAATTTTTAAAAGTTCCGATTAACCCCTTGAACTTGGCAAAAGTATACCACTTTTCCCTTTCAATGCCAGGAGTCGGCTTCTGCTTGATTTGACTTAAAACTTTTCAAAGATGTCATTTTCCTGATTTTTCTATCTCCAATCAGAAGCTGACATGTGGCAATGAGTGGAGGCAAACCGGTGCACTTTTGCCGAGTTTACGGAGGTAACCGGAGCAAATGAAAGTTGAGGGTGGCATCTAAAGGCTTCGTTATAGGCTAAATGCAGGTTGCCACCTCAAACATGCAAAAAGTGCATCAATTTGCCCCTCAATGTCACATGTCAGCTATTGGTCGAAGAGACAAAAATCATGAAAATGACGTATTTGAAAAGTCTAACAAGCCAGAAACTGACATGTGGCCTTTACAGACAAACTGGTGCATTTTATTTGAGTTCAAGGGGGTAATTGGAATTTTTGAAAATTCTAGATAGCATCAGGCGTTTAGGGCCGACTTCAGGGGTCCCAATACATTAAGCCATTTGTTATACTACTAAGTTGGATTTGCTTTAGGTCTGGGATGTATTGAGCAACGAAGAGGTCGTCGAGATTGTTTCATCAGCTCCAACACGAGCCTCTGCCGCGAGAATCCTTGTGGACTCAGCTGCTCGAGAATGGAAGCTTAAGTACCCGACATCGAAAATGGATGACTGTGCGGTAGTCTGTCTATTTTTGGACGGGAAAATGGATTCGGAATCGGACTACGAGGAACACTGCTATTCATCAGCAACCCTTCAGAGCAATCACTCGGGTAATGCGATCGAATCGGACGATGGCCAGAAGTCTGAGCCGTGTTTACAGAGGAATTTTACGGTAAGATCCTCAGAAGAAAGCGAAGCTTATGGAAAACTAGTAGATGAAGGTGATGGAAATGGAGAAGCTGTAGGCGGGGAAGATCAGAGTTGGTCGGGTTTAGAAGGTGTTACACGAGTCAACTCGCTCGTTCAACTTCCGAGATTTTCGGATGAAAGGGTAAATTCGTAATTTGTTGTATGTATTTGTGGAGGTTCAATGTGATTGGGTTATTGTTCTGTAAGTTTGCTGCTGTGCTTCAGCAGAAATGTACCAAACTAGCTTTTTTTTATTAAGGAGTTTAAGTTAATGAGTACAGTTGTGTTAATATGGCTTAGGCCCTGTTCTTTTGAACTGCAATTTTCTGAACTGAAGTGAGCTGAGCTGAACTAAACTTCTTTCAGTGTAAATTTATAACTACGCATAGCTGAATTGGACTGAACTGAACTACACTGAGTTGCAGAACAGGGCCTTAATATGCTGTCACAGACTCACAGTTGTGATTCCATTTCTGTAAATCTTGAATCCATATTTAGATTAGTAGAACTCAATTTCAGCATAATAAGAGTAAAATTGTAGTTTTTAAGCTTAGGCCTTGTTATTTTCAACTTTCGAAAAGCTGAATCGAACTGAAGTTGGCTGAATTGAACTTATTTTAGGTAAATTTATAACTATGCATAGCTAAACTGAATTGAATTGTTCTCGAAGATAACAGAGCCTTAGTCTTTGGCCTATGGACAATTAATGCCATGAACCAATTGTTTCAACACAAATAAGAGAATATACTTAATTAGGAGATATGATCGAGAATCAATGATATTATTATAGGAATTAAATTGATTACATTTATTTATTATATATTGTAATTTCTATTTATACTCTTCCTTTCTAATAATAAAATACAAGAACCATATTAGTAATATAGTCCTACAGCATTTTACAAGCATCAATTTTCTAATAGGCAAGCTTTAATCTCACGTTAGATGGAATCGACTAAACAAGAGTAGTTTGATGCAGCAGGGATAAGAAGTTCTCACTGTAATTTAGCCTCGAACAAAATTATCTCAGTGAAGACACTCGTTTATATAAAAAAAAGAAAGTAGTCCAATGCAAAAGCATCTTGCACTCACACAGATCTGAGAAATGATCGTATTCTAAGAAGTGAATTATAGACGACCTACTCGGCTCAATATGCCAGTTGCTATTCCTAGGCTCACACCAGTGATATACTGGTGACATGGAAACAAATCTACCGTCACACAAAACCAACCCACATTGAACCAACAAATTAATCTTGGAATAATATTTATTGCTCACTGTAGTTGGTGGTTGATAACGGATTTGGATTCTCTAAAGTTCAATTCTGGTAAAGTTGTACATTTCGATCAATTTCAGCAATTCACTGAGTTTTAATAGTTCAGATTCAGTTACAGTAAAATCAAATCTGAACCATTAAAACTCAATGGATACCTGAGATTGACCAAAATGTACAACTTTATCAAAAACGAAGTTTAGAGAATCGACATCCGATTCATAACCAGCAACAAAAGGCGCACACACCAACCAAAACACAGTGAAGTTATTGGCCGTAAGAGCTGGTGAGTGGTGCCATACGATTTTTAAGCTCTTAAAAGCAACCTAAATGTTCAAGCTAGTTGAATTGACTATAAGATCTTTTTTCTAAAGCTTGCATTGGTGTATAAAAGAATTTAAAGACCCGTAACGGAAATTCCAAAATGTTTCGCCATTAAAGAGTCACTTGAAGCACGAAGTATCCTGCACTAATGCAGAGTCCAACCCATATTCCGAGGGGTAAATTGTAGGCAGCCTATCTTGACGTACATGTCAGTGGCTGATTCTACGGCTCAAACCAGTGACGTATCAGTCATATTGAGATATCTCTATTGTTGCTCCACAATATAAATAAACAAAATATTGCAACACCTCTCCTAGAACACATGGGTAACAATTCCTGACACTAAGACTGGTCTTGACATTTTAAGAGCCTTAGGCGAAATTGAAACATGAGCCTTATTTTATTAGTTGTTTACATAAATTGAAATATAACGAGATATATATTAAATAAAAAATATTATTTTTATTATAAATTAATAATTTAACTCATTTGCATTGAAAAATTTTAGAAAAAGTTTTTTTAAGTTTATGTATACATATATGCATAATAAAAATCACGGGCCTTTTAGTCGTTGGTGTAGGCTGTCACACCCCTAGCCTATGTCCAGGGTCGGCTATGTCTAACACGACCGAGACATTTATGGTCCATAAAGTGATAAATTCAGTTAAAATCTTTCTTCCACCAAAGCTAGTAAGCATTTATATCTAAACATTGGAACCATAGCACTAAGTCACCGTCACAATGTCACCGATGTAGCTGCCATTTCAACTATATAACACACAAAGCCTATTCGCTTGTCACCATCTAAAACCCCTTCTCTTAATCACACAAAAAATGACTCCTACAACCAACTTCTTTACCGTTTGCCTCATACTGCTCGCAGTGTCAGGACAAGCACTCTCAGGACGAAATGTTCCGGACAAAAACGTGAAACAGCCCGAGTTTTTGTCTAAATCTGACCGCAGTTTCCTAATTCCAGGCGTTGGACGGGTGCTCTTGCCGCCTCACTTCTCTAAGATTCCTCCTAAGAAACTACCACACCTAAGCTTTCCTTCTTATAGTCCACCTGCCGGGACTGGAAGGTATATTCCAGGTGCAGATGACACACTTGTTCCGAACCCTGGGTTCGAGACCCCCAATCCAGGCCGAGTCCATTCTGGCCCCGCAGCCGCTCGTCCTTGAGCTTGCACTCTTATGCTTCATCAAAATAGCAACTATTATCGTAGCTACATGATCTTAGTTAACTCGATGTTTGTGTTTGTGTTTGTGTTTTTGTAGTTTGTTGTTGTTGGGAAGTCTAGTGTAGCGTGAAAGGCTTCCCTTACTGAATAAGTATTGTTCGAGTTGTACCAACTTGTTCCAAACCCTTTTAATTCATTTTCTGTTCAGTAATGTCTACAGTTCTAAGGTTTTCCTTATCCTACACTTTGGAACGTACGGATCTATTTAGAAAATCTAACACTGTCTATAAAACAAGTAGAAATATGCGAGAAACGATGATAATAACAAGGGCGTATAAGAACAAGTTCAGGGGATCCCACCTAGATAATAACATACCTCAATTATGACAAAACCATGACTTATGTGATCGCTTCTAAGCAGCTATTTTCCTAATAAAATTGTGTTCTCATATAGTACACATCACAAAGGACGGAAAGGAAGGGTGACTCGGACCACCGAACTACGCAATGCTATGTCATGGAGTCCATTTTTCTCCAATATAGTAACATAATAATCACTTTCAATCTTCTAAATTTTCAACAAATCATGCATATTCGCCAATTCTAAATGCGATTTGTTGCCACTATCAACAATATGTGAAGAAAATTGAGCTCTTCGGTATGCAATCTATTGCAATAACTGAAATAAATAACAGTAAAAAGTACACAGAGAATGAGAAGCAGATTGATTTCGATACATGAAGCATAAAACACAACTTGTTCACAAATTCACAAAATACATGGGAAAAGTTAATTCAAATAATAGAATGATTACAAAATTGTTTTGATGTTAACATTACAATTGTTCTCACCATTGAAAAAGATGCATCTATCTAGAATAGTTATCTGAATACAGCTAATCGAAAGCTTACAAATGTTCTTGCGTAGCAGCTTTTTCAAGGCGTAAACAAAAATCTGGACGTCTCACGAAAAAAACCCTGCAGAGTTATAGATCATTCGAGTTAAGTAAGGCTAACTTGGCACTAAATAAGCTGAAAATTTACAGAGTATAAAGAGCCAAAAACTGCCAACCAAAACTTAAAATCCTTAAAAACTAGATAAATGAATCTGAAATTCTTCTGTTTATGTAACCATCATCAATAACAAGAATAAAGAATTGCATCAGAAAAATTCATTTTTCCATAAATTTCATTTACAAAATCAACAAACTTGACAATCTAATCCTAATTGTTTGCTACACATGAACAATAACAGTCTGCAATTATAGCTGCCAAAGAAAGTACCACCCAAATGAACAACATAGAACCAAAAACAGATTGATTTGTACCTGTGTTTATTGTAAATAGAATAAAAATCATACTCTATACACCATTTCCATTAAACAACCACATCAATACGCCTAAAAAATACCCATAATCTGCAATCCAATGAAACAGCAAGAAATAACCAATTCAAGAATATCCCTTCCCATTAATATTCCTACAAATTTTATCCAGATAATAATGCATTTGATAAAGGACCACAAATTCGAACAACTTCCGAGGGGAAATAGAGAAAAATTAGGTTTTTGAATCGATCCAATTTCTCACAATGAATACTAAAATTGGACATAAAACCAGATAGTTACCTGATTAACAGTGTTTAGAGGCCAAATATCTTCAAGAGAATGAAGCAGAGGAATACAATGAAGGTGACAAGGAACAAGTAATCGACAAAAACGAAGAATTTAGTTGATCCGTGGTGTCTTTTCTTCTTGGAATCCTTATAATTGTGCTTTGATTCATCATCGAGTGCTTCTAGCTTCGCCATTGCAGCTTTGACGAAGAATTGCAGGATTATGAGATGCAAAATTGGGGATCTGAGCGTTTCTATAGTTCCCGCGTTTTCTTTGTGAAGATGAAGTTGCAGCCTTTTGGGCCTTCCAAACTAATAATTGAATGAAGCCCATTAACATGAAGCCCGGGTACCCTCCCGGCTCGAGCCCGCTGAAATGGGTCGGGCTTGGATTCTCATTGTTCTCTAAAGTCCGGTCCGAGTCCAAGCCCGTTAAAGCTTGATATTTTATGAGTCGGACTTGATTTTTATGTAATTACCCTAGCCTAGCCCCGTGAATATTTATTATATTTATTAAATATTTATATAGTATATTTGATAATAGTTCTGGATTTTTATATAGTATATTTGATGTAAATGGAGCAAACTAAGTTGGGAGGGTCGCCCCTTTATATGGGCCTCTGTAGTACCCGATCTGGATTAGTCAACTAGTGGGCCGGATACTAGATAGTGAAAACAAAAAAAAATAGAATGAATAATCCTCATTCCCCACCCGGCCCCGAATGTGGTTAAAAATAGAATTTTTTAGAGCAATTTCTGAAACTATTTATAGATTTAAAGCAATTTCTGGAATTACTACATGTGCTTTGGAGAGAATTTTTTAGAGCAATTTGTGGAAAGAATTTAGGACAGTGTGTCTGACTTTATGAAAGTGAGAACACTAATTAGATGTCTTACAAAACCCCGGTGTTCATAATTGCGTTGGCTATATCAATGCTTCAATAAAACATAGTAATGTCGAATCGCCTCTACAACAAAGAGAGATAATCAATGGTTGAAATGAAAAGAATCGAGTTCCAGGCCAACGTTTACAACTCGAAAACTCCGCATCTTATCATATATTCCCGGAAGCCGGATTCGAGTATAAACAGAAGGCAACTGTCCTCCCACGGCTAAATCGTGCTCGGGATCGTTCGTTCATTCCGTTCGCTGAAATCAAGCAATCAACCATATTGATGAATGCAAGTAAATTAAGTCATAAGTACCCTAAAATGCAGCCAGTAACATCTTAGAAGTAGATCTGAAAGCAAAAAAATGAAAGATCATAAAGACAAAAACAAAAAGAAAGCAGACAAGTGACTCCATAGAACATAAGCAGTAATTAGGAAATATGGAGGATTTATAAGCTTACTTGTTTGGTATGTTCTTTACCATCAATGTGGTTCGAGTGTCTTCACCATGCATTCTGCGATCAATATCGAGCTCATATTGATTCTTATCTGAATAGTTGGAATTTGATTCAATTCGATGGTGCGAGAGATTTCTAACGCGTTCATTTCGAGTGTCTTCACCATGCATTATGCGATCAATATCGGGCTCATATTGTTTCTTATCTGAATAGTTGGAATTTGATTCAATTCGATGGTGCGAGAGATTTCTAACGCGTTCATTTCGAGTGTCTTCACCATGCATTATGCGATCAATATCGAGCTCATGTCGTTTCTTATCCGAATAGTTAGAATTTGATTCAATTCGATGGTGCGAGAGATTTCTAACGCGTTCATTTCGAGTGTCTTCACCATGCATTATGCGATCAATATCGGGCTCATCTTGTTTCTTATCCGAATTGTTGGAATCTGATTCAATCCGACGGTGCGAGAGATGTCTAACGCGTTCATTTAGAGTGTCTTCACCATGCATTATGCGATCAATATCTAGCTCATGTTGTTTCTTATCCGAATAGTTGGAATTTGATTCGATTCGACGGTGCGAGAGATTTCTAACGCGTTCATTTCGAGTGTCTTCAACATGCATTATGCGATCAATATTGAGCTCATGTTGTTTCTTATCTGAATAGTTGGAATTTGATTCAATTCGACGGTGCAAGAGATTTCTAATGCGTCCGTTTGGAGAATCAAAAGAGGCTGGCATTGAGATTAGCGGGTTCCTCCCTAAAATGTCACCCTGAACTTTCAAGAGTTTTAACTAGCCCCTGTAACTTGGGATAAGGTGCACCGCTTTGCCCCCTCAATGCCACGCGCCAGCTTATGGTTGATTTGACTTTTCAAAATGTCAATTTTCTGTTTTTTCTTTCTTCGGTCATAAGCCGACACACTGGCAAATGGTGCACTTTTCCCAAGTTTTAAGGGGCTAGTTGGAAACCAATGAACTAAATCAAACGACATGAAAAACAACACCAAACATACAACAACAGCAACAACAACAACAACAATAATAATAATAATAATAATAATAATAATAATAATATTGCTGTTGTTATTATTATTGTTGTTGTTTTAAGTTACTTACTTTTCGTTATTCACCGTCCACAATCTCTCAAGTTGATCTCATTACCTTCAACATAAAAAAAACCAAAAATTATTATCATATGAAAATAGTATTTTATTAAAATGTGAAATATATTAAATAACTAACAAACTCGAAAAGCAATTTAACGAAAGAAAAACCTGTATGAATCCATGGCAACGAACAACACGAGCCGCTAAAGTACACCTTTCTTTCATTTTTATACTTTGTCATAAGATACCCATTATGTATAGCTTCTATAACACTCCTATATATATAGGAGTAAAGAACTAATTTGTAAATAAGCTTTTATTCTATTTAGGACATTCTGTTATTAGTATTTTTTATGAATTATCAAACCATATTAAGGAGATAACATAAATTATATAAACTCCTAAATTGAAAAGAATAACAATAAAACTTAATTCATTTTTCTTTGTTTTTATATAGACTGACATTGTTCCAAATTTGTGTTGATTTAATTTGCACTATTTACAAAAAATAATCTGATTTATACTATTACCAAAAAATTGTCCAAATACTTAATATTATTATAAAGATTTCAATTAAAATTCATTCAATAAAGTATTGGTAACTTAATGACATAAATAAAAATAAATGATTTCATGCAAATATTTTCATTGATACACGGAATTTTTGAAGCTGAATTCATATAATAATTCAACAATGATATATAATAATTAAATTATTAAGAGAAATACCAATAAATTATAATTGGTATCAATTTCCTAATGATCATATACCAAAACCATTTGAATAGAAATTAATTAGTTTTTCTATACCCTAATTAGTATCAATTTGGATACTATCCTATTTTCCTAAATTAATGTTATAATGTACGAAATTTATTGGTTATTAATTTATTAAAAAAATATTCCCAATTAAGTATATTCAGTAAATGAAAAAAATAATTGAGAAAAGATATAAATTAATGCTTAAAAAAAAATATCCAGCAGCAAAACAATGACAAGTAAAAATTATATTCTCTCATGATTTTTGTAGTTATTATTGAACCAAAAAGGCTATCATACTGATTAATATTGCACTCGTAATCTTTAAAGGTCTCAGGTTCAAACCACATCCGGGCTGAGTGTGTACTTTTCATTCTATTTATGGCATAAGTGCACAAATTTTATTTAGTAATTAGTGTATACATTGCAATTTATTAGTGTATAGGAGGAATTTGTATCACATTTCAATTACAATCAAATCATATTTTCCTATTTATGGTTCAATTATCCTGAGATTTGTTTACAACCTTTTTGGGATAAAACTAATGCTTAATGATCAAGTTAATGGATGTGTGTTCATATTGGTAATGTAATAATGAAGTCTTTGTAGTTGGTGATTTCAAGTTCGCCCGACCCTGACAATTTGGGACTATAGATAAATTAATATTAAAAGTAATAATGTAGGGCCTTCAACAAAAAAATAATGAAATAAAATAGATTTTTTTTGTAAAAACTAGGAATTAGGCCATGTTCTTTTCAATTTCTTTTCTGTTCAGTTCAGTTTCAGTGTTCAGTGTTCAGTATTCAGTATTCAACATTCAACATTCAGTATTCAGTATTCAATATTAAGTTTCAATTTATGTATTATATCAATATTATTAATGTATATTATTATTCATAAATATTAAAAGCAATGAATATTAATGATAATATCATTTCAATATCAATTTTAGTTCATTTCTATTTATACATTATATAAATATTATTGATTAATATCAGTAATCACAAATAACAATAAAGAAAAATAAATCAATAATAATATTTTTAACATTATCAATTATTATTTCTACGATAAATAATTTTGTAGGAAAAATAAATAAATAAAAGTAATAATATTTTATAAATATTGATAACAATTAAAATAATAAGGTAATATTCATAACAATAATTACAATAAAATATAATAACAATAATAATAATTTATAATGGTATATTTAATTGTTATTATATGTAACAATTAATAAATTTTATTAGAATGTATAGTATTATTTAAAGTGTTATTAATTATTATGTATTTTAATATTTTTAAAATATTATTTATATTATTAATTATAATTCAGTTTCAGTATTGTTCAGTTTCAGCATTTTCAGTTTCAGTTCAGTTTCAGCCGGACTGAATCATCAAAAACTGTTATCTTTCCATAAGTAGGAGTTGTTACAGTTGTATATGCAGACAAAGGGCCAGTCCGGTCCTACAGTGGAAAGCTGCTTTCCCATAGAACCTCGTAATAGATATGGGCGTAAACGAGCCGTGTTGAGCCGAGTTATGGCATGTTCTTCTTCAGCTCATTTTAATTATTAATCGAATACCAGCCGAGCAGAGCTAGAATCGAGCTCAAAATCCTATTTGTGCTTGGCTCGTTTGTTCACGAGTTGTTCACAAACAACTCAGTAATTTTGTTCATGGACAGTTTGTTAATTTATTCACGAAAGAGCTCATTTGTATTTGTTCACGAAAGAAATTAATAACAAAATATAAAAAAATGCTGTTAATGTGTCGTAAATGAGATTATGGACTATATGCTTATTTCACAAATACAAATTATTTTACAAACTATTTTAAAAAGATGTTTTGTTATAGTTTTATAAATATTTTATTATGTGAAAATTATTGTCGAGTTAGTTCACGAGCTTTTATCCAACATGTTCAGTGAACGTTATCATGTGCCTTCAATCGGGTTTATTCGCAGGTTTTCGAGTCGAACTACGATTTGTTCATGTTTAGCTCATATATTATTCGAGCCCAAAATCATGTTCGCAAACTGTTCATTTACAAATCATGTCGAGTCAAGCTCTTATCGAGTCGAACACCGAGTTGTTCATTTACGGCCCGTCTCAAAAACAGAAATAATTCAAACCGAATGTATTAATTTTGCAACTATAAGGATTTTATAATCTCTCAGTTCATGTGTTCAGTTTTAAGCATTGAATTAATAGCAGTAAATCAAGTCAAAATAGTAGCTGAAATTCCATCTATTTAAGACCTATTGCAACTCTTTTCCTTGCTCATCACTTCATAGTCTAATTTTACAATGGCTTCTATTGCCAGCTTATTTCTCATGGCTATCTTTCTACTGCTTACAGTACCTCAGCAAGCACTCTCAATGACATCTGACCGTGTTTTCCGAGGCCAACTCGATCGACACCTATTGAACGCACCGCCCTTTCCACCTAAAACACCACCTCCTCCTCCTTTGACCTTTCAACTGCCACCATTTCGGCCTGAAAACCCACCACCGCCTCCTTTGAAGAGTCAACTACCGCCACTTCCGCCTAAAAAACCACCGCAGCATGCTTTGAAAAGTCAACTGCCACCACTTCCGCTTAGAAAACCACCGCAACCATCGCTGAAAAGTCAACTACCGCCACTTCTGCCTAGAAAACCACCGCAACCTTCTTCAAAAAGTCAACTGCCACCACTTCCGCCTAAAAAACCACCGCAGCCTTCTTTGAAAAGTCAACTGCCGCCACTTCCGCCTAAAAAACCACTGCAACCCTCTTTCAATAGTCAACTGCCTCCAGTGCCATATATCACTCCATTTCCACCGCCGCCGCCTCCTATTTACAGTACACAGCCAGTGCCAATACCTAAAAAACCACCAACCCCTAGCATTGCTCACACTCCAAATCACGAGGTTCCTCCTAGCCCTAAAGCATCCCTACACCGTGTCATTGATGAACGGTCGTTATACTCGCAACCCCTTTCACCAAAAAAATCAACACCTCGTGGCACTAATGGACAGGCGCCTAAAAATCTGCCACATGGCGTTTCTTCTCGCACTTCATACAACACTGAGCCTCCAAAAACATCACCACACCACAAAATTCTTTCTTACACTCCAACTACCGGCAATGGCAGGCTTATTTCAGGTGGAAATAACGGAAATGAACCGGATCCAGGGTTTAAGGCCCCGATTCCAGCAAAAGTTAGCTCTTTTTCAGCAGTATCTAGGCCATGAAAATGCTAATATAGCAGCAAATTTCATTACTAGGTACTTCGAGAGGGTACTAGAAGTTCTTTTTACAGTATGTTGTCTATCAGAATAAGTATTTCGTATGTTATATGAGTTAATATCGGGTAATCGACTAGTATTGGAATGAAATCTTGAATATTCTATCTTTTTTCCAATCTTTAAAATCAATAAGGTGCCTAAAATTGACTGATAATTAATATTTTCTAAGTTAATCCTGAAAAAACAAAGTAAAATTTTTCATTCAAATCATACTTTACAAATATCATATATTACATTGTTTCTTGGAATCACATTCAAATGAACGAGGCGAATTAAAAAAAAACCTGCATTGTACATACCTCGTTCTGTATGACCAGATCAGACCCTGTCCTTAATCTGTTTATTGTATTGTTATGCCTATCACCAATAATGTGGTAGAAGACGAACAGATTTGCGATCAATATATTTACAAGAATTGCGAAACGGTTTCTATTTACTTATGATTTTCCAATTTGTTTAATCCTGCAAGAATGGCATCTATTGGTCAATAATTTGTCTCACAAACAGAAGTTCAGAGATATACATACTTGTATTCTCGGGGTAATCGAGCTTTTTCACCTAAATGAATTTCATAAGTACAGCTCTGACATACCTTGGTAGAATTGCTTGAAGAGCTCGAGTTTTCTTCCAATGCTGCTTCAGAAATTCGTGTTTCCGATTTCTCATTTGAGTAGCTGTAGAAGCAAACAGCCCGGAAAATACGCTAAATCATTAAGCAAAACTACTAAAGCGAGACATGACAACAAAATACAGAAAAAGATTATAATTGTGAACCACTGAACCACAAATAACAAATAAAACTCTGCTAAAACTAAATAGAATAGAATTCATTTCATTTTGTATAGAAAAGTTGAAACTTTTGTACGTAAAATGAATCGAAATCAATTGAATTCCTTTAGATTTTGGGTTTCCTAACACACCCACAAAGAGATAACCATAAGTCTAATTGCAGGACCGTGGAAACAACAAATCGGGTACTTATTTGTGTGCAAAGTTCAAAACTTTAGGTACTTACGTAGAAAGTATGGTAACCCAAATGAGCTCGATACAGTCGACCCAAAGAAGTCTTTGCTCGACAGGGATAATACCGTACGTAATCAAGTGAGCAAATGGCCAAAGCTTCCATCCTGCCTGCCAAGCAAATCTTGCAATTAGATAAAAAAAAATATTTGTGAAAAAGTCATATAGTGCATTAAAAAATAAGTGAAAAAGTTTCTTACAGTCAACATAGGAAAAAATGTAGCCCGAAGTTCACCGAAAATACTGGCAGGGGACTCAAATCGCAGTAAACCGAGCACTGTGAAATAGATGCTGTTCCAAACTGCGGACCACACCGTTTGGTCAAATGCAACTTTAGCTGGGACTACCCACCATCCTTCAAAAGGAAATAGAGCCTACAATCAAACCAAACAATCTCAGTAATTCCTATAAAAGGCCGGAGGGGTGACCAGTATGGGCGACCGCCCAGGGCCCATAGCAGAAGGGGGCCCAAAAGAAAGTTTTAGCTTCTTAATTTGTAGTGTGTGAATTACGAAACATAAACAACCTCAGTCATTCCTATACATGGCCGTTCCTGAGGGGTGGCCAGTATGGGTGACCGCCCAAGGGGCGCATAGCAAAAAGGGAGCCAAAATAAAAAATTTTAACCTCAGTCATTCCTATACAAGGCCGTTCCTGAAGGGTGGCGAGTGTGAGTGAATGCCTAGGGCTCATAGTAGAATGGGAACAAAATTAAATTTTTTAGCTTCTTAATTTGTACCGTGTGAAATATAAACATTAATTGAGTTTTTATAAAACCGTACTTCTCTTACAAAGTTGGTTAAATTTCGTATCCTCAATTCGTAACCTCATCAAAACGTTAATCTTTTATTATAATTTTCAAAATTGAAGCCCTTTTTACAACTTTTTTTATATTTCTTTGCCCAGTCCAAAATGCTAGGAACGAGCGTACTGTAAAAAGGGCCTCAATTTCTTATCTCGCCCATAGGCCCCCAACAAGTTAGAAACAAGCCTGTTCCTATACACAACAAAAATAGAAGGCAGAAAACTATGCGAGAACATATAGGACACTGAAAACTTTAAGGATCATCATCATTCCTACATCCTAGACCAGTTACGAGATTTCGAGGTTATTTCGAGCCATAGACAACAAAATAGACACAATTTGAACCACAATTACCTCACAGAACTGGTAGTAGTAATGAGAAAGTGATCCATGGAGAAGAAAGCCAACAATGCCTGATCTAAACATTCTTGTACGGTCAAACTCGAAAAGGGGTTTCCCTTCATAACACTGCAAATTAAGAAAAAAAATCAACAGATAATGAAACACAAGGCGATTAGCTATACTAAGCCACTAGTTTAAGATTCAAACTTATGAACAAGAACAGCTAGCTCACTTGTGCAATCCAGTCCCCTATAGAATACACAATCCCACTAATAGCCATTTTAGCTAAAACCGGGTTTGTTCTGAGAGCATCTTCATATGCAATCCAATTGTGTTCAGGAGCATACCTTAGCACCTCGTAAAGGGTCCATCCCTGTCCATTGCATAACTCTATCAGAATAATGAAAAGTAAAAGACATTAAAAACCTGCTAATCCTGATAAAAGGGAAATCACCTAATAAATCAAGATCCCCGAACTTGGCTCTAAATGCCCATTAGCCCCCCGGAACTTTAAAAATTTCCAATTATTCCCTTGAACTTTCGTAAACTACATCAATTTGCCTTGTACGCCACATGTCTGCTCGTTGGTTTGAATTTTCAAAGATGTCATCTTTCTGACTTTTGGCATTCATGGGTTAGGAGGTCACTATAAACAAGTTCACAGAGTGATTTAGAACTTTCGAAAGTTCAGGGGCAAATGGACTTTCAGGCCAAGTTCAAGGAGTCCGATGTATTAGGCTATTGCAATCTATCAGAATTTTGGGAACTAAAAACATTAAAAACCTAATCAAATCATGACTCTTGAGCAATCAATACCACATACAAGATTGAATTCAAAATGCTAACAATTTGAACATGATAAACAAAAGCAAAAGGAAATCATAAACAACACTTACATGCCAATAATCATAATCAATAGTAAGCAATTTACTGACAGCAAAAGTCCCAAAACCCAAAACAATGCTAGCATTAACACCTCTACTAACTAGCTTATCACCATCATTTTCTCCTTTCTTTTCAATTGAAGAAGATGAAAAAGCCTGAGAATCCTCAGACCCATTAAGCAATTTGAATTTCTCTTTATCCCCTGAAGAGCTATCTTTGGCCGGAACCGCTTCCCGGTCCTCCGTCACAGACCCAATGATCCAATTTTTTCCGTTTCTCAATGAAAGGTGCGATCTTTTTGAGGATTTGGGGGTTTTGAAGGGTTTATGAAATTGGGTAATTGATGTGCTGGGAGCAGAAAAATTGAAAGAGGCAATGGTGTTTAGCGTCGCCATGGATGAATTTCAATTATTGAAAGAGGAAAGTTTCGATTTTTCTATTGAAAATTAGGTGGTACTGCAGTGCACGGAAGGTTTCTTTAATTTTTTCTCTCAAATTGAATTAAGAATGTTTCAAACGTGCAAGCCTTTTGAATTTAATATGATTATTTCAGCTTGTTTATGATCGTCTTATACCTTGTCTACACCCATCTCATACTGCCTTGCTCATAGTTGATCATCTTCAACAGCAGTGTCAATTGTGTTAGGGGTCAACTCGTGATTTCTTCTAAAACCCGAGTTAACAGAAGCAATGAGTTGTCGTGAAGCATTGAGCTGGTTAAAGAACAAAGGCTATGCGAGGGTCCGCGTTGAAATGGATGCTCTTTCGATCGTCAATTCTTTGACTAATAAAAAAACTCGTATGTTCTCTTGTAGGTATTGTTTTGAATGATTGTCATAAGATTGCTAATAATTTTGTGTCGCCTAGGTACAAATATATTAAAAGATCCGGGGAACCACGAGTTAGCAGAAGCAATGAGTTGCCGTGAAGATTTGAGCTGGTTAAAGAATAAAGGCTATACGAGGGTCCTCGTTGAAATGGGTGCTCTTTCCACCGTTGATTCTTGGACTAATAAAAAACCATATCTTCTCTTGTGGGTATTGTTTTGATCGATTGTCATAAGATTGCTGATGATTTTGTGTTGCTTAGGTACAAGTATATTAAAAGATCTGGGAATCAACTCGCTTATAGACTTGCTAGAACGGCTGATTCTTCGATATTTAGAGGTGAGTGAAATCATATCCCCTCGTTCATACGATGTATTGCATTTTTTATTAATGGAAGTTAGTAAGTGATTAGTAACTTAATTCTCCCAACTGGGTTTACTTCAAACAATCATTAACCAGACTCATCAGACCTGTTCGTCGGACGGGCTGAGAAGGGCTCGTGCAGGGCTTTGTCATGCTTTTGACTAAAAGTATCAATCCAAGCCTGATTCGGTTAATACTTTAGAACTTCGAACTCAGGCTGGACTTACGAGGTCATTCCAATTCTGATCCTATAAATAATTTTTTATAATTTTTCTGTGAATTTAAAAAAAATAAAATGAAAAAATTATGTATAACTATATTATTTACTTGAAATCCTTAATGTATCATAAACATTTTATAACTAAATTTAAAAATGCATTAGTATAAAATATAAAAGGTGAAATATATAATATATAATATACAAAATTATTATTCGTCGGACCGGCCTCGATTCAAGCTTATGTATTTATAGAAACCCAAGCCCGATCCATAAAACTTCGAGTTTTAGCTGGCTCGGACTGGAGCCAAATCTAATTAAAAAATAGGTGTAGAAGCCCGACTCAAACCGCTCCCGATCCCAATAAATAACTCGGCAGGCGAACATATGTACTCCTCATCAAGTAACATTATAATCAATTCCATTTAATTACATAACAAAAGAATATTTGTTGGATTTCAATGCAAATTTCCAAAAATTCATTTTCTTTTATTACCTGTAATACAATATCATAGTATTTGTGTGTTGAGCGGATGCTTCGAGTTGTTGCATGCCATAAATAAACTCAAACATTTAAGAAATTTATTGGACAAGCATATTTACATCTTTTACAATCGACACAATCCTCGTAAATGGTGCAATTTTCAACAGATTATCATTGAACTGAATGCTCTTTTAATTGTTAATTATTCAAAAAAAATGTTTGTCTTAGTTAGTATTAAATTTAGAGTATCGTCTGATTTTTCTTTTAGCGTAAATGTATATGCGAATGATATAGCTTATAACTTTATTTAAAATTTGGTTCATTGACATCGGAAACTCAAGTCGGTACTCCAAAATAAGCTTTAACATTTTTTTATAATAAATCATTAATAATTGATCATGAATTTAAAGATAAAAAGTGAAAAATTAGGGTTATGAAATGTCTCTTTCAATTATATATCCAGACAAATTTTGATGGCACATGTGTGGTCTATGATTATGAATGATAATATAAGTAACATCAATTTGAAGCACTATAGTCCATTAATTAATTTGATGGAGATTGTTCAAAGTAATATGTATGTTGTTATAGATATTAAACTTTTCTTTTGATCATATTGTAATTTGTTTGTTTAATTGGTGCAAATATATGTACAAATAATAATTTAAAATTTTATAAAAAAATAATAATAATTTAAAATTAAATATTAACTAGGGTTATCTTAGTTTTTTCTAAGAAAATCTAGCCACCCTCTTTTTCTTTGGGTCTATTCTCCGTTCCTTTTAAGCTTTCGTTGAGGTTGAGGAGGAAGAAGAAAGCTTCCCCTCTTTAAGATTTATGTTGTTTTTTTTGTTTCAAATAATTTGCTGCTATTTTTTTAGTTTCTACAATGAGATCGGCTTCTTTAATCATGGATATGATGCTACAAATCTCAATCTTGATTTTTGGGTTGGACTTCATCCGTCTTTAGACAAGATACTTACATGATCTTTCACAGTAGACACCCAGATTTCTCCTTTAAGCAAGATTGTTCTAGATTTGCAACAATGATTGATGTTATTGCATACGCAGAAGCGCTTATGGTTGTTGATCGAAATCGTTAGTTGAGATTAGGAAATATAGGTTGCAACGTTTATTTTTTTTATTTTATTTTGTTTTATTTTGGTTTTTTAGTTAGTATTGCCTTGTGGCTTATTTGTCTTGCATTAAAGCAAGTTTAGCATGTTTGTGTTGGTTGTTTTCGTCCGGTATTTTAACTCCGGTAGTATCTTTAAATTAGTTGAATTATCTATGTTAATCGGTCTGCGAATTATGCTGCATTTGTTAGTTAGAGCAGCTTATTCTTCGACATGTAGGAGATTTATCCACCTTAGATTAGAGCTGTTATTGATTCTGATTTGATATAATAGAATATATTCTTCGGTCAGAAAAAATTAAATATTAACTTAAATTAGTATAGTTTATAAATACATATAATAAAATATTTAGACAAAATTATATTTTAAATAAACAAGAAAATAATTTGAAAAGAAAAATAATATTAAAGTAATATTTAGACTCCATTCGTTTAGTCTATATTCTTCTCAACTTATTAATAGATATACTGACTGAATTAAACTAAATTATTTTTTTATAATAAATTTATAATTATCATACTAAGAAAAATTGACAATTCATATTTTTAATAAAAAATATTATATCTTAGATTTGTGGAGGTTAAGCATTATACTTCTTGACTCTTCAATAATCAATTGCATTATAGTTGTACATGAAATATATTTATAATATGAGTAACTTTCTACATTTAAATCAAATATTATTTAAACTGTTTATACTTTAAACATTCTATAATTAAAAATAAAGATAAAATTTTTTTATAACTTTTTGTTTATAAATTATTAAATTTAAGGCTCTGTTCTTTTCAACTTCTGAAAATTGAACTTAATTGAAGTGAGCTGAATTGAATTGAACTGAACTACATTAAATTATAGTCAAAAAGAATATGGCCCGAGTCATATAAAACAATTAGCCACCTAAAAATTTAATTATAAACAAACCCCTCAAATAAAATTTTATAGTAGGCAATACCTTAAAAAGAAAATAGTGACAGTATATAATAGTAATAATACATTTCTTTTACTAAAAGAAGAGGGTGATTGAGTTTTTTTGGATTTCCTTTTATAGAAAAAAAAACTGGTAGGTATTAACTAATAATAATGGGTCAATTTCAATTATTTAATTTAAAATGATATTTTTATATGTCTATTCAGTATATACTAAAAAATAGTGAAAATAGAGATGGATTGGCCCTAGATTTCTATTTCCTGGTAAAATCTTTAATTGGGAAAGCTCTGATCTTCAGATGTGTATGGAGTAACCTTAAATTTTATGGTCAGTTATCCTGTCCTTTGAGGTACTTATAAATTAGTAATCGGAGATTAATCTGGATATGGACATGGCTTAAAGGTGTCGCCCACATTTAAAACAAAAGAATATATAAACATTTATGAAACTGTTTTTTTTTAGTTTTAAGATTAATCTCAGGTTTACAGACATCGCAACAAATGTTGATCAATCCAGTTTTGACATATCTGCTTAACGAAACATATTAACATAATCTCAAATCGTCTGTCATGCCCAAACTATTAGCAAACTAAAACTACTGCTAAAATAAAATAAAGAGGAAATACTAAAATTACACTACTTAATTAATTTTATAATAAAATATTATAAAGAAAAGGAATAAGAAGAACAAATGCCTTAGAAATGAGAAAGGCTTTGTTGGTGTGGTTGTGCAGGCGCGTCCCGCAAAGTGGTTGCGGCGGTACAAGATGGTCAGCAGTTAAGTGAGTTTCGCTGGAGGGGGGTCACAAGTTGCGTGATCTTTGGTTTGGGGGAGATTGTTGGGAGCAAACCAACATTCCACACGGAAAGATTTGGAGAAACTTAAGTAATTTATAAGTGTCCATCAAACACCATTAGTACGAAGCCTTTTGGAAAGGAGCCCAAAAATGAAAACCGTGAGGGTTTGGCCCAAAGCGGACAATATCATACTAATATGGAGTTCGGGTATAGCAGAACGGGCCCAACATGGGCTTGTATGGAATTGCTGCTGTCATAAAAAATTCTACTTACAAACTTTTAATAGAATAACATATTTTGACATTGGAAAACATATTTGAACTCTTGTTCTAATTAATTAGAAACTGTTTACTATTAATTTGCAGAACCTTTTAAAACAATACCTAAAAAAAGGTTAAAAATGAAGTTTTTCAGAAAATCAGTCTGTAAACGCACCCCCAAAGTGGCCTATATGTAGAGTAGGTAAAGCTGTCAAGGCCCTTGGCTGGGTGGCACATTCTTCTCCGTATATTCATATTTTAAATTGATCAAAAATATCTCACTATATTTAAATGAAAAAAAAACACATCAAATTTTGATCACACACTAGGCATTTCATGTGGTGGAAAAACTATCAAACCTTAAGATATTTTTTTAAATGGATTCAAACCCACGTTCTGAAAAGTTTTTTTTGTTCAATTTAGTACTGCTACTTATAAATTAAAAGTAACAGAGTCTTAGTTATTGTCCCAGCCCACTTATGTCCTTTTTCAAAAAAAACGTTTGTCTGAAATTTTTTTCAATAGATACCGATATAGTTTAACGGCGGTTTAACTGAGTTCTTTTTTAAAATATGCGACAAACTGACGACAAGTTTTATCTTATAACGTACAGCTACACAAACTCCAATAGAGAGATTGTACGTAAATGATATGATTAACTCATATAGAGTCAGTTTGACATTACTATTTGAGCTGCTTTCAAAATAAATTATTGTCACAAATTTTTAATAGTATTACATGTTTTAGCTTTGAATAATACATTTTGATCTTACTGTCTGATTTTTTTTCAAAATCAAATCTGCAACGTTAAAAAAAACTTTAAAATGAAACTTTTCAAAAAAGCTGCTGAAAAAAGGTGCAAAAATAACTTTCAAACCGTAAAAATTTCAAATTTGAGTAAATCATAATTATGATAGTGAAATTATGTGATGGACATTTTTTGACCGTTAGCTAACAAACACAACACCACCACAAATTCTGTTTATATATATATATATATATATATATATATATATATGAAGAAATTGTAGTACACAAAACATATTGCCATTTATGATCTATGCCATTATCAATGGAAGAAACAACTACTAATAGTACTATCAATAATAGCATGAGCAACGGCAGCCACAGTTGCTATCATGACATTATCGCTTGGTTCGACCGGGTCTCCGAGATGGCCGGAGACGTTCAACGGCAAACTCTCCGGCGAATTCTCGAACCGAACTCCAATGTTGAGTATCTAAAGAAATGGTTAGGAGATATCGATATTCAAGAAGTGCGAGATTGTGAATTGGAATCTCTTTATACTTCTTTGGTCCCTATTGTTTCTCATAAAGATTTGGACCCTTTTATTCAAAGAATTGCTGATGGAGAAACCTCCCCTTTGCTCACTCAAGAACCTATAACAACTCTTAGCTTGAGGTATGTAATTAAGATTATCTTAATCCCATGTTCAATGAAGTTTATATGTAAGATGTTTTTTTTGGAATATATTTCTAAGTTCGCCTAATACATCAAGAACCCATTGAACTTGTCCTTAAACACTCATTTACCCCGGAACTTTCAAAAGTTTCAAATGACCCCTTGGACTTGCAAAGAGTGAACCAATTTGCCCCCTCAATGCCACGTGTTGGCTTCTGATTGAAGAGGGAAAAATGACATCTTTGAAAAGTCAAACCAACCAAAATCTAACATGTGGCATTTAGGGGCAAATGAGTTCACTTTTTGCAAGTTCGGAAGGTTATTTGGAGCGGTTTTTGATAATTTCATGGGGTTATTTAAAACTTCTGAAAGTTCAGGGATAAATAGGATTTTAGGGATAAGTTCACTGGAGTCTTGATGTATTCGGCCTTGTAAGTTCAAGTTTTGAGATGGTAATAAAAATGGTTTGTTTTATGTATTAAATTAAAATGTAGCTCTGGAACCACAGAAGGTAGACAAAAGTATGTTCCTTTTACTAGCCATAGCTCACAAACTACTCTTCAGATTTTTAGCTTGGCTGCAGCCTATAGATCCAGGTACGTGCTCGGGCCGAGTTTGGAATTTATGTACTTTTATTTTTCGTTTTTCTTCTAAAAAATTTTTTAAAATGAAAAACGGGCGGGAAATTATTTAAGAATCTGGAGAACTCATTCAACTCAACGAGATGGTAGTTGATTATTATTTTTTTTAATGCTCATATGAGCAAGTTTAACTATACATGTATTGTATACAATTTTATTTTGATATTTACTAAATTTGGAATAATAAATATTTTATTTAGAAATAATACTTGGAGAATTTACTAGAAAGAAAAAACTCATTGTATTATTAATTGGCTTGATGCATCAACGGTATTCTCAACTTATTTCAAAAAACATGTTGCCTCCCTGAACTTTAGAAGTGTTCTCGCAACTACCTCGACTTTTAAAAAGTGTACCACTTTGCTCCCCGAATGCTACATGTCAGCTTTTGGTTGGTTTGAGTTTTCAAAAGTATCATTTTTCAAGATTTTCTCTCTCCAATCAAAAGCTGACACGTGGTATTTATGGAGGAAAATGGTGCACGATTTGAAAGATGAGGTAGCTGGGGGGACACTTTTAATGTTCAGAGAAGCAGCAGGTTTTTTATGCCAAATTAGAGATGCTGCTGATGCATTAAACCTTATTAATTTGATACATAACACTGAATCTGCTGATGAATATACCATCGGTTTTTTAAAAATTAATATTTTGGTGGTAAATAAATTATTTTGGCCATAAATCCAATTTATTATAAACATTTAATTACAAATTATACATTGTTTTATAAAGCATGTGCTTCACTAAATTACTAATAAAAATGGCCTAACCCATGTGGAGTCCTTTGGCCACCCTTAATTTTCAAGTGCGATACTTTGTCCCCTTAAAGTTGGCAAAACTGATACAATTTACCCCATTAATGCCACATGTCAGATTATGGTTGGTTTGACCTTTCAAAGATGCCATTTTTTGATTTTTTTCTCCAATCAGAAGCTGACACGTGGCATTGAGGGAGCAAACTATTCAGTTTTGCCAACTTTAGAGGGTAAAGTGTCACACTTAAAAGTTGGGGGTAGCCAAGGACGGTTTGAGCCAACTTTAGAGCATCTTCAGTAGATAGTCTATTTCAAAAAAAGTCTTGACACATAAGTAAGAATAGACAATGAACTAAAAATGGCTCTACACTAGCTCTTCTATTTTCTCTTTCCTATATGATGTGGCACATTAAATGCTAGACATTGTCTATTTGATTTTCTACATGTAGACAATCAAATAGAAGGCCAACTCATCAAATTAATTAATATTTTAATGATTAATTTAAAATTCAAATGTTAGTTAGTTATGAAAGAGAAAATTTAGTAAATAATTAATTCTTTTATATTGCAATCCACTATGAAAGACAATCTGTTATAGCTAGTCATTTAAAGTATGTTGTCTATTTTCAAAATTATTGACATGTCATCAATATAATTATCTATTCTACATGCCACAAAATCCTAGAATCCACTGTCTACTGAAGATGCTTTTAAGGCTGCATTTATGTTTGGCCATAAAAATCAACCAATAGTTTTAATTTTTGCTACACATGTCAAGTTCACTTTTGCTACATTTCCATTTTCTTGGGTCAATATAGGATTTATCCAATAAAGGAAGGAGGAAAAGTGCTGGAATTTATATACAGCAGCAAACAATTCAAAACTAAAGGAGGATTAACAGTAGGAACTGCAACAACACACTTTTATGCAAGTGAAGAATACAAAATCAAACAACAAAACACCAAATCATTCACTTCTAGTCCACAAGAAGTAATTTCTTGCGGCGATTACAGGCAATCCACGTACTGTCATCTTCTTCTCGGCCTGTTTTTTCGCGATCAAATCGAGTTCATAACCTCGACTTTCGCTTACAGCATTGTCCAAGCTCTGAGATCATTCGAAGAACAATACTGGCAAGACATTTGCAACGACATTAAACAAGGGAATCTAACGAGTTCATCAGTTATCACTAACCCTAATTTGAGAAAATCAGTTTTGGAGATAATTAAAGAGAACCCAAATCCCGATTTGGGGTCGAGAATCGAAGAGTGTTGCCGGAGGCTTGAGAAGGTTGACTGGTTCGGGTTAATTCCCGAGCTGTGGCCTAATGCTAAGTATGTTTGTTCGATAATGACAGGATCAATGCAGCCTTATTTGAAAAAATTAAGGCATTATACAGGTGGGAAAGTGGCTTTAGTAAGTGGTGATTATGGATCAACTGAGAGTTGGATCGGTGTTAATATCGACCCTATTTCGCCCCCCGAAAATGTTACTTTCGCCGTTGTGCCTACTTTTTCGTACTTTGAGTTCATCCCTCTACATCGACAGAATCAGCAAGATTATGTCTTTGATTCCTCCATTGATGATTTCATTGAAGATCAACCTGTTCCTCTCTCCAAAGTCAAGGCTGGACATCAATATGAGATCGTTCTCACGACTTTTACTGGTGCGTTGTTATGTTGTAGAAAATCCGTCAGAAATTGTAATACCCGTCAGCAATTCCAGCGCAGTTTCTGACGGTACTTCACGTTTCTTACGGAAATTTCCGTCGGAAAATGCGTTTTTCTTTTATGACGCCTAATGCATTAATTTTTTCCAGGGTTATATAGGTGCAGACTGGGAGACGTAGTGGAAGTTTCCGGATTCCATAAAGGGACACCGAAACTGAACTATATATGCCGAAGAAAGCTACTACTAACGGTAAACATCGACAAGAACACGGAAAAGGATCTTCAAATTGCAGTTGAGAACGGGGTTCAAGTTCTAACAAGCAAGGCAAAAGCAGAACTTGTGGATTTCACAAGCCGTGCCGAAGTCGAAAAGCAGCCAGGCCACTATGTGATTTACTGGGAAATTAGAGGAGAAATCGAAAAAGAAGAAGATATACTTGGTGAATGTTGCAATAGAATGGATGGATCATTTGTGGATTATGGGTATGTAGTATCAAGAAAAGCAAATTCAATTGGTCCACTAGAGCTATGCATAGTGGAAAGAGGGACTTTTAAGAAAATTTTGGATTATTTTGTAGCAAATGGGGCTACTTTGGGGCAGTTTAAGACTCCTAGATGTACTTCAAATCCATACCTTTTGAGCATTCTTAATGGTTGTACGGTTAAAAGGTTCTATAGCACTGCCTATGGCTAGCTTTCAAAGAATAATAATATTAAGAATAGTAACAAATCTTTTGGATTAAACATGCATTTTTATCATGTATTTCATGTTGTTAATTTAATGGGTTAGTGCATACTTGGAGCATCTTTATAGCCTTATGCTAGCTTGTCTATTTCGATAATAGTCTTTGACATATAGGTACAAATAGACAATTAACTATAAGAGCATTTTTAGTAGATAGTGGATTCTAAGATTATATGGCTTGTGAAGTAGAAGCTCTGATTGATGATATGTCAATAATTTTAAAAATAGACAGTGTCTATAAAAAAGAGTCACACTAGATTGTCTATTTCCTCTGAAATTGTGTACTTATAAAAAAAATAATCAATTACAAGCTTGTTTCAATGTTAAAGATTAAAATATTAATTAATTTGATGAGTTGGTAGTCCATTTGATTGTCCTCATGTAGAAGATCAAATAGACAATGTCCAATATTTATTGTGCTACATCATATAGGAAAGAGAAAATAGACAAGCTGGTGTAGAACAATTTTCTAATCCATTGTCTGTTTTTGCCTATGTGGCAAGACTATGGTTGGAATGAACTATCTACTGAAGATGCTCTAAAATGGCTCTACATTAGCTCTTTTATTTTCTCTTTCTTATATGATGTAGCATAATAAATGTTGAACATTGTCTATTTTGATCTTCTACATGTAGACAATCAAATGGACTACCAACTCATCAACTTTATTAATATTTTAATGCTTAATTTAAAATTCAAATGTTAGTTAGTTGTGAAAGATGTAATTTTGTAAATAATTAATTCTTTTTCTAATGCAATCCACTATAAAATAGACAATCTATTATAGCTAGTTTCTTGAAATACATTATCTATTTTCAAAATCATTAACATGTCATCAATGTGGGTGTCTATTCCACTGCAGCCATTTAGTGCCACGTGTCACCTTGTGATTGTTTTGACTTATAAAATATCTCAACTTTTATTATCTCTCTCTCCAATCAAAAGGTGACACGTGGCACCCAGGGAGCTACAATGAACACTTTTGCCAAGTTTGGAGAATTGGTAGATACTTTTAAAAGTTGGAGGCGCCACCTCATAAAAAGTGCCAAGTTTTGGGGGCTAAGCATGCATTAGGCCTAATTTAATTGGGAAGCTGATATTCATGTTTCTCATGTCAGAGATCATGTTGTCTGTTAAAAGGAAAAATGTATCACCACTTCTCTCAACTTGCTTCATTTAGTCTATTATCCTTTGAACGTTAGTAAACTCCTCAACTTGACAAAAATGCACCGATTTTTCCGGTAAACATCACGTCTCAGCTTTTGATTGGATATAGAAAAATGATATTTTAGAAAAGTCAAACTAACCATAATCTGACATGTGTCAAAGATAAATTAGTGCATTTTTTAAAAGTTAATGTAGGCACTAGACATAATGAGATAATAAGTTGTCAAGATATGGCCATCTATTATCTTATTGTTTTTGGTAACAAATATTATATCGGATAATTATCATTGTAATTTTGACCGGGTATCGTTAAGGTTAAAAGTCTTCTAAATAGTGTTTTTTTCAAGTTCAAGTAGCCATTTTTTTACCACTATGACCAGTACTTTTACGCAAAGTAGGTTCGTTAATCACGAGAGTATATAATAGCTTAAACCTACATGTGTATCAATTTACATTTTACATCCTTACATTAATATAAATTACAATATAGTTATTTTTACCAAAAAGCAAAAAAAAAGTCACTAGGAATTTTCGTTATCTTTTTCAATGTTGTGTCATTGGAAGTTAGAGATTTTCTTAGAATACCATTTGATTATGTAATCTTTTTCTTGATTATGTAATCTCTAAATACATCCAAATATTTTCTTAGAAAATAAAATTAGTGTTTCTTAACCAATCCCAAAGGGTAACCTTACAAATTTAAAGTGTTTGTATTGTTGTGGAAATGCTAGAGAACATAATCTATATAGGTTTCAATCAAAAGATGTTTAGAGATTGAGAACATGACACCAAAATTTACTTTGTTTACAAGTACTTTTCATGAAAAGAACCTTTCCTGATGAAAGAATCACATGATTATAAATAAGTTATAGTTGTTTTACGTGTTGGCTGTCGACCTACCACGCAACCTTCCTCGTTTCCAATAGAAAAAATAAATCAAGATTTTATGTTTTCTTCAAATAATGTCGAGCAACATTCATAAATAAGGGTAAACTTCGAAAACATGCTCTGTGGTTTGATTATTTTGCGAAAAGGTGTTTGTCGAATTTTTTTTTCAGAAGGGTGTCTGTGGTTTCAAAAGTTTTCAAAAGGGTGCATGTGATTTGAAAATTATAGTGTTACACCAGTTATTTCAATTAATTCAACATTTTTATAGTTTAACTATATTATTTTAGAATTATATATCAAGATTTGAGTAAGATTCGGTAAATTTTCATTTTATTTTGATTTTTTTAAAGTTATAATCAAATATTTATTAAAAAATATTAATACTTCTCAAAAAAATTTAAAATTTATGACAAAGGTATATTATATTTTCATTAAATAAGCTGCAAAATTTCACTTTAAAATGGACAAAGTCACCCTTCAAAATGTGGTTTTAAAATTTCGAAAATCCTCTTTTTGCAAATTTTTAAAACTACGGGCACCCTTTTGAAAAATAAAATTTCAGAAGCAATTTTTTGCAAAACGACCAAACCAAAGGGTATATTTTTTTAAGTTTACCCTATAAATAATTGCCCTCACCAATTATTGGACTCTATGAGTAAAGCGCGTGCGTAAACTCAGGCCAGTTTAGCATTGGTTTTTAAGCTGATATCAAAATAAGTTGCTCTCACAAACTTTAAATAAAACTACATATTTTAGCTTTAAAAAATATTAAATTACTAAATGAAATGAAAATATCGAATCAAATCAAATACTCAAATTTTTCAAAATAAATTAAAATGGACCCTCGAGCACATGTTTTTGTTCACAACATTACAAAATTTAATTAAATGCTTATTTACACGATGAAGGTTCAGAGGTGACGAACTATGTATGCTACATCTCCATCCAATTTAGGTCATTTACTTTTGGACTATAATTTTATAAATTGAACTGAAGTTGACTGAACTGTACTAAACTAAAATGAATTATAGTTCAAGAGAGCATGGCCTTACTTTTCTTTTTCTTTTTCTTTTTTAATGAATAAATATCTGCCAAATTTTTGGACCACTTTGCAATTGGGTAGTTTGGTATCGCTAGGTTTCGAGTTCAAGTTCGAGTCCTACTGAGAGACTCACCCACCACAGCTAAATGTGCGACCCAAGTTAGATCTAAATATAGTCAAAGTAAAGCTCCGGTAAAACAGATGGAAAAAAAAGATATTCCACTCAAGTGCCTATTTATCACACCAAGTTTAGCCAGACAAAACAAAATGAGCTCTTTCATGAAAATTAGTTTATAACAATAAATAAAACATACTCCCTCCATCTTTTATTACTTGTCTTCTAACACATTTCACACTTTTTAAAGAATTAATTAACTAAGGCAGAAAAATACTATTTTACCCTCTAATTAATGTTTAGTTTTCCACTCCATTGCAATTAATGATAATGAGACAAATGAGGGTATAATTGAAAAAATAATCCAAAAAGTACCTAAATATTTAAAAATGACAAATAAAAAAATATTTTAAAAAATGGCTAGAATACCTATTTTAAAAAGATGGGGGAGTATAACTGAATAACAAACCAAAATAATAATTAACAGTACCCCATTATTTGTTTGTAAAGAAAATGTAACTAAAAAACTAAATGAACAGTAAAAGTAATAAAGAATTCAAAATATTTTATTGTGTTATAGACCATTAAAAAAAATAAATTAGTAATTTCCATTCAGAACTTTGTAATGAAAATTATTTTTATTTTTCCCATATTAAAATCTAGAAGACCAATAAAAATTGAATCTTATATGGCCTATAGGGTATAGCTGTGGGCTCTACGCCATTGTTTTATTTGGGAACAACATATATAGTATGGGCAATAAGGTGTAGTTCAGTTTATTAAGTAGGTTGAGTAAGTTGGAAGAAAATAAAATTTAAATTCCACTAAATACACTTGTTGGGTGGGGTGAGGAGTCTTAACTATTACTAAGCCCCGAACTAGAATATCTCAACAAAGATACTTATAAATATTAAAAAAAAAGTGATGGGCCAATGCATCATTAGCTACCCAAACTTATTCTCAAAAATTCGTTGCCTCCCTAACTTTTAAAGTGATTCTGTAGCTCCCTTAACTTTCAAAAAGTGCACCACTTTGCTCCCTAAATACCACGTGTCAGTTTGAATTGTCAAAGATGTCATTTTTAAGATTTTCACTCTCCAATAAAAAGCTAGCACGTAGCATCCAGGGAGCGAAGTGATGCAAGTTCTGAAAGTTGAGGAAGCTACGTGCTCACTTTGAAAGTTTAGAGAAGCAACGGATTTGTAAAGATAAATTCAAGTAGCTAATAATGCATTAAGCCTTTCAATATTAAATGTATACTATATTAATTGTCAACAGTGACCAAATGATTGGTGAAAGTAAGGCCCTATTATTTTAAGACTATAATTCAATACAGTTCAGGTTAGCTCAATACAGTGCAGTTCAATACAGTTTTGTGTAGTCAATAGCTATGCGTAATTATAAATGTACACGGAAATAAATTTAATTCAGTTCAATTCACTTTAATTCAATTAACTTTTATTCAGTTCAATTTAACTTTAGAAGTTAGAAATAACGGAAAGTACATCAATAATGTGATTGTACTTGAAAGTAATTGAACATATGATAAAGCAAAAGGGAACATAGAAAAACACATTTTGTCCATTTCTTCTAATAAGCTCCAAGGAACTTTTTGATTTGAATTGAAAAGACAAAAAAAATAAATTAATCATTTAGCTTCATTTTTTTTAGCGTTACTATTGCTTTAACGGCTTTGTCTATAACATTATTTTTCGGATTTGGATCCCCTACCGTTGAAATTCCTTATAACATTATTTTTCTCATAAATGTCAATAAAATAGTTGATTTTGATTATGTGGAACATAATTTTCAACGATGTCGGAAAAAGAAATATCGTAGCAAGCGACACTAAAAGGAATCAAGGGAAGTTTCCTATAAGAGTTCGCATAGCAATAATAAGTCGAATCTTTGTTCTCGAAATCGTCTTACATTGTCGGTCCTGACATTTCAAGGGCCCTAGGCGAAATCAGAATCACAAGGCCATTTTATCATGTAAAATTAAAATATATTATAATAAATACTAAATAAAATCTATTTTAATGCTTTATTTTAACTTAATAATTTAATCATGTAAATTTTCTTATTGTTAATGTATACATATGTGTGAAATAAAAAAAATTATAGACCTTTTTAGATCGTGGGCCCGAGGCCATCGCACCACTGGCCTATGCCCAGAACCGGCGCAGGTCGGCGTACTATAACTTTTGAATGCTGCATTATTTCGTATGTCGACGGTAACTACAATCCCACCTATTTTAGAGTTTTCTGCAAGGATAGTTCTCGGTGGATAAAGATCCTCTGAAGTTGGGATTTGAACTGCAGAGTACATTTCACTTGTTTTCATCCATTGATTGAAAATTGGATGGACTAGATGTTGTATCATTTTTTTAATGCTATTTCACTCTCTCCCTAACTTCACCATGCAGTAACTGTAGAGAATCTTTTCCCGTTCTCGGTTGGACCAATTTGTAACGTAAATAGCTAGCAGCCGCCTTCATATTCTACAAACCTAAGAGTACTAGAACAGCATTTTTATCTCAACTATCATTGAACAATGCGTCGACGAAAAGTCACATTGAATGTCTTATTACCTCTGTTTCGATACGATTTTGTATAACATGACAAATAGTTTAAAAGTTCAGAGGAATTACCTGAAAAAATAACAGTTAACAGCTGAGAGAGTCCCAAACGAAACCCGGCTGCTGTAAAATCCAGTATTGAACAAAATGGAAATGATTGGCAGCAATTGAAGTTCTGAAGAGCAAGCGAGAACTGAAACAACGATTACGACATCGAAAATTCCAAAATTTGTGAGTAGAGATCATGAATTATGTAGTACACCATGAAATTTAATATAAAATTCGGAATTTCGGAAAATGATACATTTTTTTTGTTGCCCATCTGGTTCACAAGAACTTTGCTCCGGCTAAGTCCAGATTCGACCCGAGTCGCGCACCTGGGATAAGGATTTTTTGCATTCACAAGGACTCAAACTCGAGACCTTGCTTAAGTGATACCAAGTCGCTTACCACTTGGACAAACCCTGGTAATTTCGGAAAATGATATAGTACACCAAATCTTGACCATTACTAATATTTGTACTTTTTACCCTAATTTCCAAAAGTACCAACAATAAAAATTTTACATCACTGCAAGACATGCTCCTAAATTCCTGATACACCTACAAGCACTGTTATCAAAATCATACCATACCGGCCAACCAGCCGGTTCGACAAGTTTTACCACGAACTGGCCATGGTACGGTACAGTTTCACTTAAAAACGGTTATCGACACTCATAAGCACTACAATAGACCCAAAAAGCGTTGCAAAAGACCTCCATAGCGTTGCAAGAGATCAGTATGACGTCTGGTAAGAGTAAATAACATCTGGTGAAAAACTACATGGATGCATACTGCAGTAAAATGAGATAATAAACTGACTAAAACTGCAAGTTCATCATCAGCACTGCCTAAATAAGCATGAAACATGGTAATTATATGTAATTTAGTGTTTCATATGTAGCCACTCATCTTCTTGTTTCTCTATTTTTTTTCTTTTTCCTCTATTTATTTCTAAAAATAAGCTTCCTAATGACACGCTCGTTAGTGAACCATATAGAAACTAGGGGTTACGATCCATAACAAATGAAAGCAGCACTGCAACTACAATAACAAGCTTAAAGATCAAGCAGGACCTTGATTTACTATGAACAGGTCAGCTTTTACTGCAAGGTGAAGAAGTAAACACTGATGAAATGCTCAAGACTAATTAGATGTGCTTCTAAAAGTGACTATCCCAGGAAAACTGGTGCAATTTTGCCAAATTAAGGGAGTTACGGAGACCGTTTCAAAGCTCAGGGGGCCATTAGGTGGAATGGGACAATTTGGAGGAGCCATTGCTTGCTACATTGGGCCAAAAAGAAAAACATAAGAATTGATACAGAGATAAAGCACACATAGGTGAGAAGCTTACTTGAGATTGACAATGAAGCACCACAATTCCACTATGGCATGGCACTCACAGGAAAGGACTAATTTCACTGAGCAATAGTAAAACTAAATCCCAGCTCTACTACTCGAACCCCACCTACGCCTCCTAGCCCTTCTCTTTCTAGGGTCATCTTTCGCCTTGACTTTTTCTTTCAAATCCCTCTCTCCACGCCGTTTATACATTTTAAAACTCGTCTGCCTCTCCGCCGCCATTTTTCTCACTTTCTCTGTAATCTCCGCAGCAAACTGCCTATTATACAGTTTCCTTAATCCCCTCATTAGCTTAGCAAAAGTTTCCGGCTTTGGCATTACATCTGCTTCCATCATGTCCAAACAAAACGAGCAAGCTTCTTTCACATGCCCATTTGAAAACAAAGCATGAATCCATATAGTCCACGCATCGGTATTAAGCTCGCATCCTTTGTTTACAATACAACTCCAAACATCTTTCGCTATTTCGAGCTTTTCATCTCTAAGCAAAGAATTCAACAAGTCTTTTAAAATACCATATTGGGGCGTCGATAAAAGACCTTTTTCGACCATTTCTTTGAAATACTCGCTAGCCTCGATTAAACATCGTTGACCGATTAATCCATGCATCAATATAACATAACTGTCAAGCCCTGGACTAAAACCGCTTGCTTCGATTTCGTTCCAAACACGAATGCCTTCTTTTATCTCTCCTAATTTGCAGGCAAGCCTTATAACTACATTATAGATATTGGGATCAGGAACACAACCGAAAGTTTTCATCTTTTCCATTAATTCAATGCACTCCTCCAACTTTTCCTTCTTTTCAAGGGCCAACATTATGTGCAAATACGTTAACTCGTTAGGCAAAAGCCCTTTTCGTATCATATCATCGAGAATCTGATACCCTCGATTAATCTTACCCCATTTGCAAAACCCGCTTATTAAGGCAGTATAAGTCATCACATCTAGCTTACAACCGGTTCTCTCCATTTCGACGAAAACCCTCATTGCCTCATCCATCTTGTCTTTCGAGCAAAGTGCTTGAATCACTATTGTATACGAATTTACATTCGGCTCGCAATTTTTTCGCCTCATCTCATTTAATAAATCAAAAGCATCAGCCATTTTTCCTGCTGCGGTATACCCGGTTAAAAGATTGTTGTAGACTACAACATCTGGCTCGAATCCCGCCTCACGCATTTGGACCAACACGTGTTTAGCCTCCATTAACTTTCCTTCCCTGCACCAACCGTACAATAAAGACGTAAAGTGCTTCAAATTTGGGGAAAACCGCTCTCTCATATCCTCGAAAAGAGATGCAGCCTGTTTGACACTACCGTTTTTACATAATGCGTCTAATAAACAACCGAATACGTACTCATCGGGCTCACATCCATATTTAGGCATCTCGTCTATGACTTGGATTGCCTTTTCAACTAACCTAGCAGAAGCAAACCGTCGCATTATAACAATAAATAGTTCACTGGTTATCAACACGCTGTTATCTTTCCTCATTTCCTCTAATAAAGCCCAAACAGCACCGAATTGTCTCATTTTACTGAAAATCTTAACCATAGCTTTGTAGTTCTCGTAACTATGTTTATAACCTGGCTGTTTTGATGCCCATGTAAAGAACTTATACCCTAAATTACCGGCATCACCACAGCGATTTAGAACACGTTCGGTCAAGCCAGCACGCATGACAACCCCAGATTCCTGCAATGCAAGTTCCAATTTTGGGACTCTAGAGTGAAAATTTCTGAGGATTCTGTACACCTTTTCAACATCTCGGGAAAATTCATCAGTGTTATTGCCGCTGTCTCCATCTTTGAAGTCGTATTGTTGAGTTCTGAGACAAACAACACCGAACCCTTTGCTAGGATTATTTGATACATTGCTTGTACCGTTGGGTTCATGGCCTTTATGGTATTGTTGTCTGTGAATGAAAATATAGAGAGAAATTTTCGAGGGATGAGAGAGATGGGAGCTGTGTGTGTTAAGAAGAGGAAGTGCTTTCGGGGAAATTTTCTGCATTCTGCTCTCTGGTACTGTTATGTTCCGTTCTGTTCAAAAAAGCCGAATCTAAGTCATTGTTGCATAATAGTTTCTCATCAAATATAAGAGTATTCATATGGTGTATCTAGTTTTACATTATCAAGAGTACATAACTGAGTGGTGATGAATAAATTAAGGCCATGTTCTCTTAGACTACAATTCAATTGAGTTCAGTTCAATTCTGACCAGCTCAATTCATTTCAGACCTCTTCAGTTCAGTACAATTCAGTTCAGCTATGCGCAGTTATAAATTTACACTAAAATAAGTTCAGCCCGTTTCAGTTCAGTTCAGCTCTCAAAAGTTGAAAACCTAATATTTCTAGTCATTTTATTGTCATCTAATTAACGTTGTTGTAACTATCTATTTATAACAGAAGTAGTAGCAAGCAGAGAAAGACTAGCAACTGCAGCCAACAAGTAAGCATACAACAACAACAACATTACCCCAATGCCTAACAAGGCTCCCGCACAAGCAGGGTAAGGGTGGGTCGGGTGTACCCAACCTTACCCCTGTAATTACAGAGAGGTTGTTTCCAATCCAACAAGTAAGCATAATCTATGAAAATGGAATAACTAGCAAAAGCAACCGGCAATAACTCGCATGCTAGTGCATTGCATAGGTAAACTAAGAAATTGCAATTATTTCAAGCAGAAAATAACTCATAAATCACTGGTAGTCTCGTTGTATCAAATTGAACTCCAAGCAATCTAAGGAAGAGTATAATCGGATAAATAAACCCAATTACTAATCTAGCAAATCCAACATGAAATTAACCCCAATTAGATAGGGAACACATCAATGGCACTCCCTATCATTTCCAAAAATATCGATTTCCGTCGATTAAGCACAACATTTCAGCAAATTTATCAACTTTGAAACCCTAAAATTCGAGTGTTGGGTTCAAAATTGATGAGATTCTTCAATCACTGAGGGGGATCAAATGCATTATACTTACTTTCTGTTGAGATTGAGAGTAGTCAAATCGATTGTGAAGGATCCTGAACCAATTTTCACCAAATAAGAGGGAAATCAGTTTTTGAGGAGAAGTGAGAGGAGCCGTCGCTGCAGTTTCCGCCGGCGCTGGAATTTCGTTTGGTTCCCTCCGTCTTGTACCCGTCCCGCCTTCCAAGTTCTGTAACTAATGGTCTGGGTTGGACCCAAACTATAACATAAGACCGGGCCGGCTTAGGCTCGTTCTTTTCGACTTATATTTTCAACTTATAAGTAGCAATATTGAATTGAATTGAACTAAATTCAACTTATTTCAGTATAAATTTATGTGTATACAGTACTAAACTGAATATAAGTTGAAAAGAATAGGGTCTTAGTCCTACTACTTTCGCCCCGTAAATACATGCACACATTATTTTACAAGTATACAGTATTTTAAACAGCGCTAGAGACTAGTCGCGCGGCTAGGGCTTCCAGGGGCCTAGACAGGATCTGAGAGGGGATATGTATTATTTTTTAATATATAAAAATATAAATTTAGCTAAAATAAATTATAATAAAATAAAATATAAAAAACATAATTTAGACCACGTTTTAAAAATAAAAACGTGATTTTTATTGTGAGAACACTTTGATGTACTTTTGTTTTACTAACTAAACTATTTTTTTTGGATTAAAACATTGAAACTATAATTATTATAGATTTCGGTATCTTATAAAATAGAGTTTAGGTGTCGCTTATGCAGAAAAAATCGGATTAGGCGATGCCCAGACAGCAATAAATCGTTTAGGGGTGTGATAGCGCCATGGGAACGAAAAATCGAATAGCAAACTTTAAAATAGGGATTAAGCGGAACCATGCGATGATTTTTATAAGAGAGCAAGTATGTGCTTATTTTATATTGGTATAGTGTAACAATAAGAAAATATATAAGTTCAAGGTTTATATATGATATTTAAATTTATTTTGAGGTATAACTTATTTCTTATTATAATTTTTTTATTGGTAAATGAATGCTTCTAATCACATATTAAAGATTGTGATTATGATTAAAATTGAAGAAGTTGGGCAATACAAGAAGGTGGTGATGTCAATCAAACATCCGTTACTTCGTCTAAGTAAACACTGCGAGCGATATTATGCACAATAACATTAGCGTTTCTATGAATTAAACTAAACAAACACGAGTCAAAAGTCTTAGCCAACTCCTTGCATTCATCAATGGTCGAATTCAGATAAGATAAGCCGGTCTCATGATCTCTCGATGCTTCAAAGAGCACCAAGCTATCAAATTCAATAATCACCCACAGATGACCAATATGTTTTAACCAAGACAGCGCTTCCCAAACTGAAAGGTCTTTGACTTCAATGACAGAGATAAAAGGAGCAAGTAAACCCGCCTTAGCACAAACGGAATTTCCACTCGCACTTCTTACCAGCAGTCCAAAGCTAACTGATTCACCATTCATTTGCCTATTTGGTTTGGACATTGGACACTACTGGGTATTTGTTCATTGATCAGTAGTGTTAACTTATAGTGATCTAGTGTTAACTTATAGTGATCTATTGTTGAGTAAAATTGTTTAATTTACACAAAATACATGAATGTCCTTACATATATTGCACAATGATCAAATGGTATTGGTTGAAACTTAATTGATGCATATACATTTCTTGTTACAACTCCATTCAAAGCAACCATATGCTACTATATGTCTCGATCACTGTTTTAAAAATCACTACCTAACTCCGGTTAGGCGCTATTTTGAGGGTCGCCGCTCGATTTTTTATTTTTCGGACGCTATTAAATGTTGGACTGATATATTGTTACCTAGACACCACCTAATCCAACTTTTTCCGCCAAGGCACCGGCTAATCCAATTTTGGGGCAATTTTTAAGAAACCAATACTTAAAATAATTATAGTTCAAAATATTTTCACCATATAATTTTTATTTTAAATCTCAAACCAAAAAATAATACGCTTTAAACCTCAAAAAAACTTTGTGAAGATATGCATTTTTAAAGAATTGATTTTAGTGTTGGACTGATATATTGCCGCCTAGGCACCGCCTAATCCTATTTTACCGCAATTTTTAAGATACCAATACTTGAAATAATTATAATTCAAAATATTCTCACCATGTAATTTTTATTTTAAATCTCAAACCGATAAATAGTACGTTATAAACCTCAAAAAGTTACGAAGATATGCATTTTTAAGAAATTGATTTTAGTGTTAATATACTTTTATGTAATAATTAAAAAAGAATGATATTGTCATATGCAAAATTATATATTTATAATTTTATTATTAAATTATAATTTATTTTTTAGTTAAATTAATAAATATTAAAAATTAAAAAAATCACATATTCACCAAGACCCAAAAACCCAACTAACACGTTTTAAAACATACACACATTAGCAACTACTGTCAGATATTTGAATAAATTGATTGAAAATGGAAGAGAAACCAATTTGATTCACATCATTCATCTGGTATCCGTCAACGCATGAAAAAGCTTTTCCTAATTTATACAGAACTCAAAAAAAGCTATTCCTTTATAAAACAAATAATAACCTTTCCATGAGATTTACATAAATTAGGAAAAGTTTAATTCTACACGTATATATTTTCATTCATTTCTATTTCTATTACACGGAATAAAAATTCCGCAAACTAAACATCACCTAAATGAGATGATTTCCACCACTAATCCGTCTTCAAACAAAAACTCGCTTTCGCTTAGTTTAGAATTAACAATTGTAAATGTAAATCTTCAAATCCATTATCTAATCCAAAATTCAACAACACCCAAGTTCAAAATCATACCAAACTACAGACAAAAACTTGTACTTTCCAACTAAAAGGGCTACCAAGAAAATAAAACATGTCTTAATTCAATGAAAACTGCTGCAAATTCTCTTAATCGAAGAGACTGAATCCCATGTCCTGCAAAGAAATTTAGAATCCAAGGCAAATTAGAAGATATTTAACACTTGACAATTAACATTAGCAAGATAACGATCAATTAACAATTAAAGTGGGGCAGTTTTGCACTTACATCGTCCGACTCTTCTTTTTCTTCTACCTTCTTCTCCTCCTTGGCCTCAGCAGCAGGGGCAGCACCACCACCGGCAGCAGGGGCAGCTGCAGCAGCAACTGCAACACCACCACCACCTGATGGTACTGAAGCCAATTTCTCCCGACCAGCAGCAACCAACTCGGTGATATCCTTCCCTTTAACTTGGCTTAACAATAACTCAACCTTGTCTTCGTCAGCATCAACTCCAACTGAAATTCCAAATCAAACATTTACATTAATTTTCTTGTAACAGAAACAACACCGTGTCTTGAACAATAACCACAGCAAGCAACTCAATGTCAACACTATAACTCATCAGCCAGAAATGTAAAACATTGCATAGAGCGAAAGAAGGAAAGGAAAATAGGCCAAATGCATCAAGACCCCCCTAAACTTGGCACGAAAAGCCAGATGCCACCCTGAACTTTCAAAGTTCCAACTAGCCCCTTGAACTTGGCAAAAGTGCACCAGTGTGCACCCTCATTGTCACATGAGGGCTTCTGGTTAATTTGACTTTTCAAAGATGTCATTTTTCTGATTTTGTTCTCCGATCAGAAGCTGACACATGGCAATGAGGGGGCAACCTGGTTCACTTTTGACAAGTTTAAGGGGATGGCTGAAACTTTTGAAAGTTCCTTTTCGTGTCAAGTTTAAGGGGATGGTTGAAACTTCTGAAAGTTCCTTTTCGTGCCAAGTTCAAGGGGATGGTTGAAACTTCTGAAAGTTCCTTTTCGTGCCAAGTTTAAGGGGATGGTTGAAACTTCTGAATGTTCCTTTTCGTGCCAAGTTCGAGGGGCAAATGATGTATTTGGCCAAAAAAAATACATAGGGAGCAAGGTTGCAGGAAGAGCTAAACAATTAATCAGGGAAATTACTGATAATCCCTGGTCAATACATAGCAGAGATCAAATGAGCTATGAATGGTATAGATTATTGGCGTGGAATCCCCACATATGACAAGAGGTCCAGTGCAAGACACTATTTGACAATAACTCAAACTTATATTCCAATGAACTAATAACACAAACAATCCATCCAACAATGACTTAACACTCGATTAAAAGTTCAAATGGCCTGACACATAGTAAAACAGATGGATTCATTACTCATCCCCATATTAAATCCACAGACAAAAACTATAAATCGACTAAACCAGCATACGACTTCGTTACTTAATCTTCTCGGCAGTGATTATAACATAAGCTAGATTTGATTAAACAAACTAAGGAATCAAGCATTTATTTCCAAAAACTATGAGCTACAGCAACAATATATTTACATTCGATTCGAAAATTACCAGATCCGAGGATATCCTTCAAGTCCTCAGCTGAAGGACAGGTGTTTCCTCCCAGAACAGCGAGCAAGTAAGCGGCGACAACCTTCATTGCTGTAGCAAAACAAAAAACAACACAATCAATAACATAATCTACACAACATCTACACAAACAAGAGAGAAATCAAAGAAGAAACATAGATCGAGAGAGGAATTACTTCAAGACTTGAGATCAGCGCAGCGAATTAAGAAATTGGGAGCAAGAGGAACCCCTCTGGCCTGGAATGCTAGGTATATATATCAGCTAGGGTTTTGGAGTGGGGGTTCTGTTAACTCTCGATTACATCCTCACCGTCCATTTTCTGCCGCTTGTTTTATTTTAATGGGCCGAGGAACGGGCCCATACGTTGGGTGTTAATGTAATGGATATTGTGGTTATTTAAGTATAGTAAACCCAATATTGTGGTTAGTACCGTTGGATGATTCACACGTGGATAATTTTATATGTGTTAATTTTTTAATAATGCTGTTCACGTGGACTCGAGATGATAATAGGATAATTGCGTAATAAAGTGATTTGCAAGATAAGAAATGGGTCAGATAAGTTTTATCAGGTAATTTATAAGATAAGAAATGGGTTAGACAACCTTTGTCAGGTTATTGGGGGAAGACTCTCTGATGCTTAAATCAGTAATATGGTGAAGGAAATGGGTAAAGAATGAAGGAAATGGGAAGACTCCAATTATGTTACTCTTTTTGCTTTGGATGAAAGTGTTTTTGAATTTCTATTTTTAAAAATGTCTTGACAAGTCAAGAAAAGAGTATGTCAAGTACAAGACATAGATAAGAAGGAAAGCTTTCTGGTCTATAGGGTGTTTATCCGAACTTATAATTATTAAACTTTAGCTTAAAATAAGTAGACGGTAAAAGTAGCTCCTCCTTATTTTTATAATTTTAATTTATAAGTTAAAATTAAGACAAGAGAAACACTTCACATGGCTTCTTGTAAAAACTCCATGTAAGAAACTTTTAAGCTAGCAGAAATACCCTTGTATGTTAGTTTGGTGTCTCGTTCTATGTTAACTAGTCCATATACCTATCCATATATTTAAAAAAACAAATTGATTCACAACTATTGTAGTATAAATTGTTCATTAGATTCATTTTATCTAAATTTTGATCCCATGAAGACATTAGTTATGTTGTTAATAGTATTACATTGTACTCCTACACCATCTACATACTCTTCCATAACATGTCATTTCTCAATCATTCACATCTACAGTTTGGCGTTGCTTTGCCATACTGCTTTTCTGAAAAGCTCCATTTTTAAGCTTTTTCAAGCTGCTATCACGCAAAGTTCTGAAAACCAATAGCAGACAGTTCCTACTTAATTAGTATTAAGAGTCGAAATCTTTTGTCCAATGCCAAAATACGTTTTATTAAAAATTTGTAAGTAAAGCTTTTCGTTATCAAACTGATGGCTTTTGGAGTTTTTCCTTTGTATTCCATTTGTAGCTTGATTTAGGAATATTATGTAATTTGTATCATTCATAATATCGTATTTAGTGGAATATGTACCTTTAGATCGAGTTTCGATTTTAGATACGTAAATATAATTCAAGTCTTGTTCATATTCATATCTTACCTTCACACTAGATTTGTATCCATAAGAACATATCTTGCAAGAAAAACTCCGGTCGGGTTCTTCAAAAGAGCCAAACCGCGCCAAATTTCTGATAGTAGTGGTAGAAAAATGAAATAGATGCAGCACAGAAAAGTAAGCTTTTATTTACTGGCTTGAGAAACTTTTATTTTCAAGTTCAGTATCTTAAATATACAAAGCAAAGGGCTATAGCGGCTACTCTACAACTACAACTCACCGCATAGACGAGATCCCATGTTTCTTAATAGGTATGCACAAAACAAGAAGAAGAAAATCGAGTAGAGGAATAATTTACATGATTCGGAGAAAGCAGCCAGCCGAATTAGGTGTCGGGCTGCTCGGATTTTACGTGCACGCCTGATGAGGAAGCACAACTCCCGTTCTGAACGTATAGGCTGTTGGCCACCATTGAATCGCTAACCAAACCAACATCAACATCATCAAAGTTAAGGGCGCCTCTAATGCTTCGGCTACTAAAGAAAAACAAAAGGAAAGAAGGGAGTGATTTTGCGATTTGAATTGGGAGAATTTAGAGGTACCCTTTGGGTAAAATCGAAAGGAATGATTACCTATTCAACCGGTTGTTAATGGCGGTTAGGTCTTTTGACGGGCTCTGATATGCGTGAGTGCTTTCTCCCACACAGGCATAGTAACTTTTCGAGCTGTTTGATATTAAAGCATCCATCTAAAAGCAGCCAAGCGAATAAAGTCATATAGACGACATTGAGTACCCATATATGCTATATTTACATCAAGGTCATGCGCTATGGCAGCGCAAATAAGGGGCTTAAATTTACTTGTAGTACATCAACTATGCTTGTTTTGTCAATTTGGTACATCATACATGGACTACATTTTTCTCATTATCATACACCAATGAGTACATGAACTCCTACTATGGTACGAATGACGCTATTCTAGGTTAGTATGCCATGTCACCAAATTACTCATTTTAACATGGCCTTGTACATCACCAGCCCCCTGAAGTTGTCCCTAATTGTCCCTCGCCCCCCTGAACTTGTCTAAATTGCACCTCATGACCCTTTGCTGATATGGCAGATGAGTAGAAAATTATAAACTCACTTGCCAAGTCAAGGGTCATGATGTGCAATTTAAACAAGTTCAAGGGGGCGAGAGGAACTTTTGAAAGTTCAGGGCGAGCGAGGGGCGATTAGGGACAAGTTCGGGGGGGTTCTTGATGCATTAGGCCTTTTAACATTAAACGTTGAGTAACTTGAGTCAATTCTTGTACAAAAGATTTCTAACCAAGAGTGGAAAGACAAGCTAGACAATAACCTTAGAAACCACAACTTAATATGACATAAGACAACTACTATCACCTATCCAAATCTTCATACAATCTTACTCAAACCCTTTTATTGGAAAGCTCGAATATTAAGATGGACCAAGTTAAGACAAAGAAAAACGTCTCTAAAGAGAAACAGTCGAGAAATAGAGCAATTACCTTGGAAGTGCGCAATGGAGAGACATAAACATTGTGAGACGCAGAGACTTTCTTTGGGGACATATCAGGAAGACTTGGAAAAGGAGATACCTTAGGTGATGCAGGGCACTGACCTAAATTACACAAACAAAAAACACGTCAAACAATAACTTCAAACAGCAGCAGGAGATCCCAATTATAGAATAAACATGCCAAAAAGGTACCATCTTTATTATTGTTGACTTCAGGAGCTTGAGGGGATTTGGCAACTGTTCCAGCAGAAGCAACCTCTACAAGCAACGGTTTTGCAGATGGAATAAATACTTCATTGTAAAAAGTAATAATGTCGACGTGATCCTGGCCTGTCTTCTGTTATCACAAAGTCAAACAATTAGGCTCCACAAAATGTGACAGCCAGATAGACCTGTTCAATGGGCGGGCTGGCCTGGTCGGGCCGACCAAAAAAATTGCTATATCCAGGCCCAACCCAGCCCGCATCAACATTATACATGGGCCGGGCCAGGGTTTTATACGATAAGTCCAATCCAACATATCTTCGGGCCCGGATTTTATCATAAAATATTTGCCCAAGCCCGACCCACGAAGGGCGGGCCTGGGCGGGTTAGGTGGGCCGAGGGTCGGTTGAACAGGTCTACAACCAAGGGCTTAATGATTAGGTAACCTACCCCGCTTTGGCGTGCTGATGACCAATCAACAAACACACTACGGAATACTTGTGGTTTACAGTGTGATTGCTTTCGGTAGTTGCCAATGATTTCCCTGAAGGTTAGGTTCAGTTTAGATATCTGCAGGCCAAATAACCAGAGTCAGAACAATGAAGTGTGATATTAAAATACAAAAGCACCAATAAATTCTCACTAGTTAAAGGAAGCAACCTTTGCAACTCCATAGAGACAACAAAGGATTATCTGGTCAATATGGCGGTTAAAGAACAAAGGCGTCCGTTGACTAAGTATTTGTTGAAAAAGGCGATAGACATTCTCTCTTATATGATGCTGAGACTGTTGTAACCTTTCAACCATGCCATTGATTCTGACAGCAGCTAACTTATTAATCTAGAAAGGAGAAAATGAATACATTAGAAAATTAAGGAACATTACAACATGATTTTATATAAGTAGAAAATCAGCTAAATGAAAGCTCAATTAACTATAGGCCCAACTATAAAAGCTCAAAGAAATATGCACAAATATTATAGTTTATGGAATTAGTGATGTAATAACCATTGACATAAGCAGATTTTAATTACCTTGCTAAAGAATATGCTAATTGCTGTTTCTGCACATGTTTCCCCTCCTCCCCCAGGGATTGGACGAGTTGGGCTGTGATACATATCCACAAAAGATAAACTATTAGATAACAAATAAAAACCGTAAAATGGAACCAAAATCAGATATTCTGCTTAATATCCCCCAAGTATACCAGAATTACCTGGCAAATGCAGACTGCAGAGGAGGTGGCAGTAGCTTTGATTTAAGATGACTCAAGGCAAGAAGGCGATCTTTCACTGGTGATGTGAAGGAATTACGCTCCACTAAAACACTCCTGTAATCTGGGCATGGCCGCTTTGGAGACCTAATATCTGCATTCTTACCTGGAAAACGATTCCAGACACAATAACATGAATATTTCAGACAACCAACCACACCAACTTAAGGTCAAGTGTTTCTGTTTGAAATAAAAGGTTTACCTAAAGATAAATCATGCTTCTGGACAGATGACAATGGCGGTAAGCTTGCAGAAGAAAAATTCATACGCATGGCAATTGCATCCAACGATGGCATTGGTTCAGCCAACAGCCCAAGCTGATTTATTTCGGAAGAGAGCGATGGTCTTGCAACGGTCAACGAATTATACACGGATGAACCCTTTTCCCATACCATGCTTTCTAAAAGACGTTCTTCCAGAGAATTTAAATGCCGCCTTAATTCCCTTGGGAGAGATTCTTCATGTCTAATGAAACTCTCAATCACCTTACTCAAATCAAAAGCTGTAATTCCTGTTCGGTCCAAAACTGCAGGAAACAGCATGGTGACAGTCTTGTGGGTCGCAAGAACAAGTTCAGCTGAACACGATAGCATACATCTGTGGAACCTTTCATTAGTTAATAAAGAGGTCAAATTAGTAGCATGCAGTACTTGTGACTCTGCTGTGCACATAGCTTCCAAAACTCTATAATATAGCTTTAATGCCTCCAATCTTCGATGTTCTGCCCATATATTTTCCATCAGATTTGTATTATGCAGACTTCCCGTCGCACAATGCTCTCCCAAAGCACTACTTGGAAATATAGCCTCCATTATTATCTGTGCTCTTTGTATGACATCATTAGTTACATCTCTATCACATGATGTGAGGAACCGTTCGAGTTGTGCAGAAGGTTTTGATGGCAGTGGAGAAATTACAGTTCGGAGCCACTTGGCAGTTGTCATTGCTGTGGTTACAGGGGTAGCGGCGCTTTTCAAATACAGTCCACCAAGGATGCCGTTCGCACGGGATGCAGGGGAAAGGAAAGGAGATAGTGGACTTGAAATTGTCTTTGCAGGAGAGAAAGGACTTGAAGTAGTTTTCGTAGGAGTGGATATCCGATCAAATTTTCTCTAGATAAAGGAATAAATACATTCAGAGTTCCAATAAAAAAAAGGGCAAACTTAAAAAAAGCACCACGTGGTTTCACTCATTTGCAAAATGGGGTTTGAGAAATATTTTTTTTGCAAATTAGGGTATGTGGTTTCGAAAAATTGTCAAAAAGAGGATTCTCAATATTAAATTATGTCGCGATAATGGGTAAGCTTGTTTGTTTTTATCCGAAACTTTGTGGATTGGTTAACAAAAATGCAATACACAACAGTGATAATTTATGAAAATTTTTTAATATTGCAAATAATTTTTTTAGTAAAATATGATGATAAACTTTAAAAAATCATAAAAAATGGAAAAAAATCTCCAAAACTTACTCAAAATGTGACGTATAATTTTTAAATAATAAGGTTAAATTATGATAATGTTGAAATGATTAAAATATTTTCTGTGACATGAACAAAAAAATAGATTTTATCATCTTTTCCCCAATTTTTTTAAACCACAAACCTGCAAAACAAAATTTCTCAAACCCCGTTTTGCAATTGAGTGAAAACGCAGGGTACTTTTTTGAAGTTCGCCCTGAAAAAAGTGATACCTTTGACAGCATATCATTTCTCAATTCCATAAAACATGTTGTCGGAATGAAGTTTACCTTGGTTCCAGTTTCAGTTAAGGCACCTACAGATAAGCTTCCTGAACTAAGTAAACTATCTTCATCATTGATAAATATCCTCTCATCCAGTTCACACTTACAACTAATTGCATCCTCATAATCTTTCTGTAAAATATCTAGACTGAATTTCAATGATGCCTCCTCCATTAAAGATTCGTAATAAATCAAACCATCTGAATCAAAGAGAATCAAAGAAACAGAAAATGAGAACATGTTGTGCACAAAAGATCCATCAATGCACAAAGATCCATCAATGCACATATAGCAAAGGGTTTTAGACACACCTGTATCTATATGCTCCAGATTTTCATTTTTACATTCAGAAGCCACTCGAGGTTCTTTCTTTAAGATATCTACTATCAAGTTATTGGTCTTCTCCATCATTTTTCTCAGCTCATCTTCTGAAGTTTCATATTGGGTGCAAAGTGATGCCAGTAAGTCAACACCCTTATCACCCTTTCTGACTGAACCATAAAAAGATGAATTGAGCAGTTTAGGATCCCAAAGATTGAACACTTGTTAAGTAATTTCAACCAAAATTGCCAAAAAGTATGATCATTACCAAATCGCTGATCATTCAAGTTGAAATTTCTGAAGCGTGATGGAACATGAATAATCAAAATAGCCTGTACAGTTCAAGTGAATGTCAAGAACAAGTCCTCTCTTCTCAATAAAATGCTTAAAAAGGCACATTTGACTAGACAATTAATTCTTGGTCATAAAACTTGTGAAGTGTATAAGATATAAAATGAAATGACTCCATGAAAGAACACCATTAGAGATTCAATAATTGATTTGGCTCACCAGCACAGACACCAATCCATGTATACAAGGCACCAAATCTTTAAATCTGCCAATTACATGTACACGAAGTGCCAAAAACAGGAGCCATCCAAAACGATAATAGTCTGATATGTATGTTGTGTTACCAGAAACTGCGGACTGCTCATCACTATTTGGATCAATTGTCAAGAAAAGCTCCTGATATGCACGTTTATAGTGCCTTGTAACATACAGTAACGAAAGAAAGTTAATTATATAAGATTAATAAAATATAAAGAACAAATTCAGAAAAGCAAATGTAGAGGTCTAAACTAAACAATACACACTGTCGAAATAAGAAAATGGTGAAAAAGATGTTAACCTCTCAAAAGTCAAATAGAAAAAAAACACATTAATGAAGTTACTAAAAATTACAATGATGCACAATGGAAGAACCAAGAAGCCTACATAGTCAAGCATAAAAAAAACCCATTATCAGTGTTATTTGGCTACCTCAACACAACTTTTTTACCTATCATTTCAATATATCTTCATCATGAAAAAAAATCCAAAAATATTAAAAACTGTGGAAATACTGATCAGAAAAGAAGTTAAAAACTGTGTACCTGCTTAAAATGCTGAGGTGCTCAAAATTGGCTTGCAACTCATTTGCCTGTTAGAGAAAATCTATAAATAAACTCATGAAGAAAATCCTACACAACTATGCATAGGAAAAAGGCTTGAACAAAACTACATAAAACCCAATCACAATTTTTTCTTCATTAACATACCTCAAGTCGGCTATCCCAATCTGCACCATACATATCACTTAGAATTGGACCAGTTTTGACAACATACTGAGGCAGCTCTTTAAAAAAGTCCACAATGCTGAACAATATGAAAGATAATTGATGAAAAGTTCAGTGATTTGGCAATAGCTACTCCCTACATGCAGAGATAAGTGGGGAAAACATACTTTAGTTTGGCAACTCTTAGTATTTGGCAAAAGGTAAGCCCATGATCATCTGAACTTTGCCGCACATTGTCTCCATTCTTTTGGCTGAGCTTCTGAATGGAGAACATAACAAATGCAAACCAAAACCTTTCCGCTTCTTCAAGCTAGTACATAAAATAATAACTCAAGGTGATTTTCCCCCATGTATAAATACCAAAAAAAACAATTATTTAAAAAAACAAAAGTAGATTTACCGTTCCATTCCCAATAGCTGATGTGTTAGCCAAAAGAAGGTGTTTTGTTGCTTTAAAAAGCTCCACAGCTTCTTTACATGTGTCCTCATCCACATGTAATCCATCCTGCCACAAAGTTTTAAAGAAAATAAGCAAAACTCAAGCGAGACAGTAAGTTCTTCAAAGAATCAACAGCAAACAAATACAAACATTTAAAATATGTACATATAGAGGGGGGAGCCAAAGTTCATGCCTTGCAAAATTCTGCAAATCGAACTTCGATACCTCCATCACCTCTATTATCAGAGTGTGAATTGCTGCTTGGTCCATTCAAAAGCTTTCTCTTTTCCATATTTTCTAATATGGCTGATCTAATTCAAAACCCAACCTGACATAATTAATTAATTCAAGTTTCAGTAAGGAGCAGACACAATGAATCCCAAAATTTAGCAGATTCACTATCAATTTCAGTAAAAAAAATTTGAAATCATTTACACAACACCCATCTTTGACAGACACTGGAGGAAGTGGGTGGACGGGTACAACCGGAAACCCACTCTTAGATGAGTAATTTAAGGTGGCCCTTTGCACCCCAAGATTTGGGGTTACTAGCAAGTGGCAACACAGTACATTGTCATCGGAATGAGCATGTAAAAAGAACAGGTAACAGTCACATTGAATTACTGAAAACTCTATAAAAAAGGAACAGAATTTCATAACATATTGACTTCAAATCACACAAAGAAGACGAAAATTAGTGGACGGATTAGTCAGGCAGCTGTGGCTGTTCCATAAAACTGTTGAAAAGATTAACACCCATTAAAAAGATCAGCTGCGAACATTCAAATCAGAATTGCAGGAGACAACAAGAAACAGTAGAGCCCAACATAAATTAGACCCGATATTGCTAAAAAATACCTTGACCGGAAGCGCAACAGGCAATCTGATCGGAAATTGGGGGTTGATCGGAGAATTAGGAGTGAGGAGACGGAGAGAAGGTAGTTAGAGTTGTACCCTTTACCCAGTTAGGGTTCTGCAGAAACAAGGGAAAGGGAAGGGGGAGATTGAGAGATCAGAAAACGCGCGATTTGGTTCTTTGATTAATTTTCCCCCCATTTTGATTTTTCTAGTTTCACTCATTGAGAGGATCAAACCAGATCTTAACCCCATGGAACCATGAAGAAGCCCAATTTCATATTTTTGCAACAATTGGCCCAATGCCTTATTTTCAATTTCCAAAAATTCGATTGAATTGAATTAAATTGAATTAAAATTAGTTAAATTAAATAAAAGTAAATTAAATTAAATTAAACTTATTTTAGTATAAATTTATAATTATATATAATTAAATTAAATTAAATTAAATTACACTAAACTGTATTGAATTACATTGAACTGTAATCCAAAGGAATAGAGCCTAAATATCAATCTACTAGAAGCCCGTCATTGTACTACGTTTTAGTTTTAAGCTTACAATCATTTAAAGGGGCTATTTAAAAAAAACCCTCTTCATAAAATAATTTAAACTAAAAGATAATTTTTTTTTTTCATTTTCTTACTTTCTTTTACATTTATCTTTCAAATCATTTATTTTTTTAATATATCGCTTTAGAGTTTTTTATTTGTCTCATTTTTATCTTCGAAATGACATCCACTGTGACTTTTTCAAACTTTTTCAAATAATAGACATGTGGTAGATGTCTGTTAGACGTGTTATAAAAGTCTGATAGGCATATGGTAGAAGTCTGGTACGATTCGCGATTCTTTGCTTTAATTTAATTGTGCCTCTAGCCCATTATAAAAGAACTGATAAGAACTTTTATTTTTTTTATCACCAATAGCATCGTTCGGGGTTAATCAAAGAGGTGTATTCTTCTCAGATTGTAGCACATTTGTTTACATTTTCATGTTATTTTTGTTTTGTCTATATTTTTCTATATTTGAAATAGGAATCCCGAATCGATACTGAGCTCATGAGTTTCTTCCAAATGCCAACGATTAAAAATTACCTAACATTAGAGAATCATGCCAAACAAGAAGCTCATGTCACGTGTCTACCTATGCACAAAACTAACATAAACGATTCCATAAAAACATTGTTGAAACTAAGATCTACTACTTGTCTATTGGATATCTATCATGCGACTATCGGATATCTACCATGCGATTATTGGGTAAAAATTTCAAAAAACACAGTGGATGTCATTTTAAAGATAAAAATAAGACGAACAAAAAATTCTAAAGCGGCATGTCGAAAAAATAAATGGTTTGAGAGATAAATGAAAAATAAGAAAAAAAAATTAAAAAAAAAGGAGAAACAAGTTGACGACATAGTTGTAAATAGAATTGGCGGAATGTATATTTATAAATAGTCTGACTTGATTGTGAATTTGTAAATAGTTTACAAAGTATGATTATTCTTGATAGTTTCTTTCATTTAAATTTAGGCCTACCTTTATGATTCAGTTCAGACAAGTTTAATTGGACTATGTATAGTTGTAAATTTATACTGAAATAAGTTCAGTTTAGCTCACTTCAGTTTAGTTTAACCAACTTTAGTTCAGTTTAGTTCAGCTTTCAGAAGTTGAAAAGAAGAGGGCCTTAGTCAATAGTATACATCATTATCCCTTCCAACTTGGTACGAAAACTGAAACTTTCAAAAGTTTCAACTAGCCCTTTAAATTTGACAAAAGTTAGAAACTGACACATAGCATTGAGAGAAAAAATTGTGTACTTTTACCAAATTTAATAAACTAATTAAAACTTTTAAAATTTAAGACGACATTTAATTTTTTATACTAAATTTAAAGCGTCTCGATACATTTGGTCTTTAACTTTCATTTCCTAAAAATAATAGTAAAACACGTCCATACCATACATAATTAACTATTAACTATTTAGAAAAATATGTTTTTGGAATTTGATCCTTCAAAATGTATTGAATTATAAATTTTAATACTACTGTATAAATTTCACACAATTAATTCAATACCGATAAAAAAAATAATCTTATTTCATAAAACAACAAAGTCCAAAGAATGATCATGATTGTAATATTTATTGTAAAAGAGCTTTATATTTTTATTTTTTCACAAATCAATTGTGACTTTACCTTCTTTAACTATTGAATCAAACTTTATACCACCCAATAAACAAGTAGTGAAAAAAATTAAAACTTTGAAAAACTAAAACAACTATATAAAATTAATTTTCAAAAAAAAAACTATATAAGATTGAAATGCAAAATATTATGGTAAAGACTTGATGAACAAGTTTATTAATCCTAGTTGCTAAACTTTCTTATCAAAAGTTCCTATCTAAATTTATTGTGGATTACACCAATTGGATTTTATTGCAAATTAACTCTCCGTTCTTTTCAACTCATATTCAGTCCAGTTTAATTTAGTTGAGTTAAATTTAGTATTATATGCATATAAATTTATACTAAAATAAATTTAATTTAATTTAATAAAATTATTTATAAGTTGAAAAGAAGATGCGTGAAATGAAATCTTAGTGGATAACAAAGGTTGTCCAATCATACACTTATGAGTTATGACTTGTCTATGAAGTTTGGATATATACATATGACTTAACATTTCACACACGTTTCGACTCTTCCCATGTTTATATACTTTGGATAGTGATCAATTCCGTCATGTTTTCTTTTAATATATACGTCAAAATACATTTATGAGAACTTAAATTGTTGGAGTATATAACAATACTTCATGTATAAACAAACGTTACATAACTATTAGATTTGATCAAGTGGTCACGGTTTCTCTTAAAATAAAGAGGGAAGCTGAGATCGTGGGTTCGAGTCATAAATTCTTTAAAAATTAAATGTTTTCACTTTTAAAAAAAAAACAAACATTATATGATAGTAAATGGTGAATAATAATTAGACACTCCAGACATTTCCAAGGTTCAAAATAGCTAAAACTTTAATGTTGCTAGTAAGTTAATGTCCATAAAAATGAAAGTAGAGTATATATTGAGAACAACAATAAATTTATTAATGAGCCTTTCAACTATGGGTCTCGTATATTCGTACTAATAAATTTAAATCTGTCATCCTTAATCGAAATTTTTATTGGGTGGATTGGGTTCTTTTACGATCAAATAAATTAAGGGCTGATATTTAATGGAGACTTAATTAAACATTTTCTCTTCACAATTAAATATCTTTCTATTAATTCTCAGTCTTGATTGTAAAATGACCTAAAAGGATCCGGTGCACCCTATAATTTCCCTCCAGTTGTGTGCCCCCTTCCATGTCACCCATTCAGATTTTGTCATGTGTTAGTTTTTCTTACTTTATCTTTTTCTTTCAGATTTTCTTTCCATTTTTTTTGTTTCTCTCTCCTAAATATCTAATACATGGCGAAATCTGAATAAAGGATATGAAAGATGATACACAAATGAGGACAACAGATTTGAATCCCCAATGGCAATTCCCCAAAGCCATCACTGGCAGCAATCTCACTAACCGTTAATAAAGGAAATGTTGAACAATGAGGGAATATCGATATCGGTGATAACGTGATGGATATTACAACACTCGAACAACTCAATGTTTCTCGACAACTTATTTGCTATCAGTATTGGGTTGCCTCTATAATAATAGATTACAAAATTTAAATCCTACTAAATATACTTGATAGTAAAAGTGATGAGCCTTAATTATTATTAGCCTCGTATAAAATTATCTCAACTAAATCTTTTTATATGTGTATTATCAATAACATTATCTATACGCAAATTTTACAGATATTACATGCAAAAAGTACATTTGACAATTTGGTTATATATAGTTAAAATAATTTTTAGGAAATACAATTATTTAATTGGAAGGTAGGTGAGTGTAGTGCATTTACAAAATAAATAAAAATCTATTTATTTATTATAAATAATTTAAACAATATTATCCGCTTTAATATTATTTACAGTCAATCTTACGACTTTAAAATACGTTATTCGAGTTAAGGCTTTCACGGGATTCATTCACAACATTATTCAAATATTTTTTATATTTTTTTTTTCTTGATGATGAGTGCAACTATATGATTGGATGAAGAGATAAAGACTTTTTTTCCCTTAATATAAAATAAAAAATTATAGATTTTTGGATTCTTTGTTATTACTTATTAGTACGTTGAATATAGTCTCGAGAAAAATCTGAAAAAGAAAAATTCTTTTTTTGAAAGTGCCTTTTGTGACTTTGGAATTTTTGTCTTTTATTTTGTCTTCCACACAGTTTCTTCCCGTGTTATAAAATCCTACTGTATCGGTTGGTTTGATTATTTTTATCGTAAATCGAATATAATTGTGGTATGATTTAATTTAAAAATTATTTAAAAAAAAAGTTATGATGACACTTAAAAGCGTTGTAAAAGATCTAGAAAGCATTGCAAAATATCGATATAGCGTTGCAATAGACTTAGAAACCGTTATAAAAGATCGGAATGATATCCAATAAAATCACTAATTATGCCGATGTACCAATAATACTACATACGAAAATCTTCGTCAGTATAACGTCCGATACAGTTTTAATAACATTAATTTATTCAATTTATTTTTATATACAGGACCGAAATTCTTGACACAAAAATAAATAATTTAAATCTGTATCAAAGAGATAAAAAAATGATGTAAATTTATACCATTCATCTATGTATTGAGTATTAATTTTTTTAGTTGCCCGATTGATTCATCGGAGTATTATTTTTTTATGTTTTATAGAATAATAATAGAAATTATTGCAATATTTTTCTTATTGTTTTCAAAACTCGAGATAATAAATGTAAACAATTGGAACCGACCTGTAAAATTGAGAGTATTTTACCCAAGCATCGATTCATTGGACGTGGAAAAGTATGATAGTTGATTTAAATGATAAGTGATTCGGTATTATTTAATAAAGGTTTTAGATTTGAATTTTGTGAATATAGGAAATTTCCATCACTCACCATAATCATGTGCACGATCGATTTAAATTTAGGTGCAATCAGAGAAACTCTGATGAATCATATACGTCATAAAAAATCATTAGACGAGGAAAAAAATATTAATTTGTACAAAATCATACTAACAAATTTATACATTATCTGTGCCACCTTAGGATTTATCAATGCATATGTATATTATGTGTGTATAATATCATTTCTCGTGCGGTGAAGTGTTAATTTAATAGTTAAAATTAAATTTATGGCCTCTAAAAGTCCCAAATTGGGACAACATCAAAGGTAAGTGGAGATTTTGCTTTAATATGAACGCAATTGCGCAATTTTATTTAAAAAATAACATTTCTCGTGTAAATAACTTAATCCTATATATATATATATATATATATATATATATATATATATATATATATTCATTAGGTTCTGATCTAGTGACCACCACCTCTTAAAGAACTCAAGTTGTATGTGGTTGTGGGTTCAAATCTCACAATCAACAAAATTAAAAAAAATGTTTTATATTACTATATATATGTGTGTGTCAGTAGGAGCAAAGATTTGATCTAGTGGTTGAACCTTAAAGCTGTGATCATGAAAGTCATATGTTCAAGTCCACATATAGACAGGGTAAGACGAGGTTTTCCATTGTTATTATACAAGTCCAAAGAGGAAATTTTTTAAATATATGTAAATTAAAATGTTATAATGTTTTAATTTTATATAATGAGTTTTATATTATTTCCAATTTAATTTCATCTAAACTTACGTTTCGTTTTCTTCAACTTCTAAATGTTGAACTAAATTAAATTAAATTGATATAAATTTATTTCAGTGTAAATTTATAATTACGCATAATTAAATTTAATAAAATTATATTAAATTACAGTCTAAAAAAATAGAAACTTAATTTCATTTCGTGTAACATTATTACATATAAAATACTTTCGACTTAGTTTAGTTTTAGTTCTATTAAGTCCATTAAAAACATGAAAGCCTAATTTGTATGCAATCATTGAATTTTTATGCAATAATTCACCCTCTTTAGTAACCCCACATATCATCTTTAACTTGCCTTTTTTCCTAAATGCAATGCAAAAAGTAAAATACATGCATAAAACACGGTGTTTCAAAAAGTGTTAGGTCGTAGTTCGAGTTTAAAAAAGTTTAGGTAGATTTGACGGTGGTTTAGGTAGATTTATATTTTTTAATTTTTTATTATTTTATACATAAAAATATAATTTTAACAAAAAAGTAAATTATAAAATATTAAAAAAATATAATTTATAGCATGTTTTAAAATTAGGAGTGAGAATTTTATTACGAGAACACTTTTATGTACTTTCATTTTACCAACTAAGCTATTTTTAATAGGTTAAAAATAAAATATAATTATTATAGATATTGATATCTTAAAAATTTGAATTCAGAAGTCATCTAGGCGGAAAAAATCCGACTAAATGGTGGCTAGATGATAATAAATTAATCAGAGGTCTGATAATGCCATAGGACCGAAGAGCCAGGCTATAAATTCTGAAATAGGACTTAAACAGAGTGTAAATGAAACTAAGACTAGGTTGAAATTTTTAAAATAAATGTAAAAACATATCATTTCTTAAACACAATGAATATTCCATCAATTGATTTTTGATGTTTTCTTAGTTTTGGGACCATTAATTTTTTTATTATTGTCACTTTCAAATATATAATTTTCTCAATTAGTGGGAGACTTGTGTAAGACTAAAGTACACTTGACTATATTTAATATTCAAAATATGGTTAGAAAAATGATAGGCATAATAATAAAAAAATGGAGCTTTTCTTAGAAAAATATTTTACTTGAAAACGAGATAAGTATTAGCTAACAAACATGTTATCACCATTATAAAATGACTTAGCTATTACAATATAATTAAGGAGGGAGCCAACACCAACAATAACAACAGTAGGTCGGGTAAGAGAAGTTGGGTGTACGTAATTTTATCCTTATAATTTAGAGAGGTTTTTCTAATTGACTCCGAAGTAGAGTTGCAATAACTATCCGTGACTTCACAATAAAAGAAGCTCAAACAATTTAAAAAATTAATTTATTTTAATCCATTATAATTTAAAGCTAAAGAATGATAATTTTTTGGCCCATTAAAATAATGGAAGAGGAGGGAGCCAACACCTACATACTAAAATCATATAAATTATGATTTCATTAAATTTAAACTATATTTATTTTTCTTGATTACACTATTAAACGTTAATTGAAATACACTAAAAAAATACACTAAATAATGATAAATAATCAAAAATTGGAAATTGAATATACCCTTTAGTATTCACAATGTAGAAATCAAAAGTTAATTGAAATATACTAAAAAAAAGGACTTGGATTCTCGAAAGTTTAAATTCTCTAAAGTTATATATTTTAGTCAATCTTAATCATTCATTGAATTTTAATGGTCCAAATTCCATTGCGCTATGAATCCCGCAAACTACAGTGCAATGAAATCTATATCATTAACAGTATAATGAATCCCGCAAACTACAGTGCAAAAAAAACATAACTGAACTCAAGATTCAGATACTTGCTGTCAAAGATAAGATGGTTATAGAAAATGGATTAGGATTCTCTTAAATTTCAAATTCTTTAAAGCTGTATATTTCAGTCAATCTCAACTATTTATTGAGTTTTTATGATCCAGATTAAGTTTTAGTGGTTTATGAAATCACAGTATAATAAAATCTGATTATAATTCAATAAATGACTGAAATTAACTGAAATATATAACTTTAAAGAATTTAAACTTAAAATCCAAATCGAAATAATCTAACACTTACCAATCTCCTACCCGTAAATAGCCTAACTAATTTTTTATAGGTAGACACTACTATTTTCAGTCCAACAAATGAATATTACCTAATTAATTTCTACAATATATTTTTTTATTATAATTTAATTTAATTCAATTTATATTATATATAATTATAAATTTATATTAAATTAATTATTAAATTTAATTTTATGACCACAACTTTTTCTTAAAAATAAAGAAAGATGTTAAGGCTCCTAGATTCAAACTTTAAATTTCTTAAAATTAAGTATCTCTATTTATTAAAAAAAATTATATTAAAATTTTTTTTAATTATTTTAATTTAATTAAATTTATTATAATTTAATTTAATTTAATCAACCTCAATTTAATTTAGGTGTTAAAGGTGAAGAAGAAGAAATAAAAAACTTAATTTGTAGCTATAAGCTCTGATTTCCCACCAAATATAGAAATGAGGCCGACACGCGCCACCTTCGCGCGTGAATACTTCACTGGGAAAGCCCATAATTTAGCTTCTAGCGATATTCTAATGTGAAAAAATGTCACTTCAAATTAAAAAAAAACTGTAAAAAGATAATCTATAGAGAGAGAGAGAGCTGCCATTGATTCTCTCTCCGTCTCTTCTTCTTTTGCTTTCTGTACCTTTTGCTTCCGCATTTTCCAGCTATCTTTTTTCCTCTTGTTCTGCTCTGCTTTATCACAGGTTAGCTCTTTTTCTCTAATTTGTGCTTCAATTTTTTTTATAATTTTTAAGAATTTTGATCCAATGGAAGTATAGAAAAATTCATGGAATCTTAGCTACTAAGCTTTGTTCACTTTTCAAAAGCTCTTTCAGTGCCTTTCTCATTGTTACTACTGACCTGTCAAATTTGATTCCATTTCTGCTCTCCATTGGCTCAGTTCTTCCTCCGGCTTTGAGTGTGTTTTTTCTCTGTGAGTATTTTTTCAAAATTTTGAGGTTTAGGCTGTTTTTGAACTGATTTTGAGCTGTTTGATAAGATCATTGACTTGAGGTCATGTTGATTTTTTTTGTGAATTAATTTTTGAATGATTCGAATTTTCAGACTGGAGAGCTAGTAAATGGTTAATGCTGAGGAGTTGACAATCGGAATGAAGAGATCTGGTGGAGATTATTTGAGTTCGGCGGTCCATGTGAAGGTCATTGTCGGTTTTGTTTTGATCTACTCCGCGATTGTTTCGCAAGGCGTAACTAATCCCAACGATGGTAACTGGACTAGAAACTAGCTTGTTGCTTCATTTTCTTATTCGTCTTCTTCTCCTTAATTTTTTGGGTAATGTGGTATGCGCTGGGGAACTATTTTGTGAGTTGTTTCAGATTTTTGTTTCCATTAAAAATACCTGTTAGCAACGAAATTTGGATTATTCTACAGTTTTCTAGCTGAATATTATGTTTTTGTGCTTCAATTGAAATAATCCTCTATTAACTGCTGTTAGTTATGCCTTGTTATCTTGGACTACAATTCAATTCAGTCCAGTTTTGTTCAGACGACTTCAGTCCAGTTTAATTCAGCTATGCGTAGTTGTAAATTTACACTAAAATAAGTTCAGCCAACTTCAGTTTAGTTCAACTCTCAGAAGTTGAAAAGAATAGGGCCTTAATAATTAGTGGTCAGGGTTGATTTTGTTATTGTTACATGGAGCTTTGAATCTCATCTACTGCATTGTTTTGGTTGAATTAGTTGTTGGAATTAATAGCTTATACACATCACTGGGATCTCCTGTGCTGCCTGGGTGGGTTGCGTCTGCGGGAGACCCTTGTGGCGATGGGTGGCAAGGTGTTGGATGTCAGGGTCCAGATGTTATATCTATGTAAGTCAATTTGATTGTTGTTATACATTCGTGAATTTTTGGTATTTTTTTTTGTTTCTTCGAATTGACATTGAATTTCCCCTATGTTTTGTTAATTGCTGCCTTTTATAGAGTTCTTATTGGTGCTAATTTGGGAGGTGAACTTGGTGATAACTTGGCCTCATTCAAATCTATCAGAACCATGTAAGTTCAAGGCATTAAGAATTTGACATGTTATATATACTCTTTTATTTTTTTCGAGGGTCTGGTTAAAAAGTTTCAATGTTGTAAATTAGTTTTTGTGTAATGTTTCAGAGATTTAAGCAACAATCACATAGGGGGCAGCATCCCAACCAATCTGCCTGTGACACTGCAAAACTTGTATGTCGTCCGTTGATAAGATATTTATCCCGTGAAATTTGATTTTAGATACCTGTTCTCTACTTTGCCCTTATATGCTAAAATTCTAATAATATATTACCTTTGACAGTTTCCTTGCAGCAAATAATTTCACTGGAAGCATTCCAGTTACACTCGCCTCTCTACCGTCATTGACAGCCTTGTAAGATTTCTTTCCTCCTGATGTTCTATTTATACCGAGTGGTTATTCGACTCAATTTTATATTTTCGGTGCTTGTAATTGTACTTCATGTATGCAGGTCTCTCAACCGTAACTTTTTAAGTGGAGAGATACCAAATACTTTCCAGCTTACAGGATTGATCAATTTGTATGTTCTTATTTTCAATTTAGCTATTCCTCTCTAGGTTGCCTCTTGAAGGTGATAGGGCTAATGGAACAGCTTTTTTTTTTTGCAGAGACTTGTCCAGCAATAATTTCAGTGGCCAGCTGCCTCCTACTCTTGCAAATTTGATTCAACTTACCACATTGTATGCATTTTTCATAATCTATCTCTCAGTTACTCTATTTTCTCCCTAGAATCTTGGCTGATAGCTTAGTTGGTAGACATTTGCAGGATAATCGTATCTCCGGGACCCTTGATGTTCTTCAAGATCTTCCTTTAAAAGATTTGTAATATTTTCAATTTCCTTTATTTTAAATTTAAAAAGTTGATTTTACCAAGTCTATATAGTTCACTAGAGTGACCCATTGTTTATCTTTTGCTTTCATTGAACAGGAATATAGAGAACAACCAGTTCTCTGGACCTATACCTGACAAGATGCTAGCCATTCCAAGTTTCAGGTGTGACATACAAAATAAAATTTGCCATTGCTGCTGTAAATATGTGCAAGTAACTGCACTTATATGGGTTAAAATAGAGCACACATCTTACCTTAACAGAATTTAGATGTTGCTGTGTTGTAGTTCAGTTGCTTCTTGATAAATATATGAAAACCTTCTGAAGTCTGTGAATGAGTTAATGATACCGAGAAAGAATATGTTCTACACTTGCAGAGCAAGTTGGGCATTACCAACTTTCATGCTCCAACTTAAGGGAAACATAGTAGAAAATTATGGAATATGTTGTGCATATCTTGTAACAATAATGCATATTGGATGTTCCCTCCAGTCTATGCTTTCTTTAGCAGCTAGCCAATACAGGCTTCTTTAATATAGCTGCACTTATTTTTTGAATGATTGTCTGGTATTGAAGAGGTTGGGCTTATAATACACGACCCCCCTCCATTTTGTTGTGCTGTAGCAACTGGAGTAATTCAATTAGAACTAATGTATATATGACGTGACTCCTGTTTTATTGATCTGATATATATGTGTACTAAACCTGCTATAGTTACTAATAATTAATGGCAAAGAGTGAAGCTTATGAAGGTGAAAGTGCCAATTTAGAACTATTACCTAGTTGCCTTCGCATTTACGGTGTCAATGTATGGTACCAAGAACCAACAAATCAAGATGTTATGAATAATATGTTTTTTAATATGCATAGTGCTTGCTTTCTGATGCATCAGTCCAATACACTATCTGCCAATTAATTTCTAAAGAATGTACTTCCTCTGGGTGTAAGTAACAAGTATTGTGTGAATTGACTAATGCATTTTCTTCTGCTTTTACTATACTATTGTTGGCTTGTGAGCTCTTGAAAGTTTTCAGTGTTTTTCGAAGTGAAGGAATCAGATGTCTGTTTAGTATAAGAAACATTCGTATTTGATTGTCGCTCGAGCGTTTTCTAATATTTATACTCCCCTTGCAGAAAAGATGGGAATCTCTTCAATGTTTCAACTGCTCCAGTACCTGCACCATCATTGCCCTTGACACCACCAGCACCTCCAAGAGCTTTTGGACCACCATCTACACCACCTCCACCTTCATCTGGGAAATCACCTGGCAAACAGAGCGAAGGGCCAACTTCTTCAGAGGAATCAAGTGCTGGAGGGAAAAAATTTCTCACTACTAAGAGAGTTGTTTGGATATCAATAGCGGGTGTTCTGTTAATTGTAATTTTGGTAATTGGACTGTTGCTTTGCATGCCAAGATGTAATAGACGGAGGGAGGAGGATGGTAGAAGTTTCAAGCGGCATCAAGTTGGTGCATATAAAGGCAACAGAGAGAATCCAAGAGACCACGTGCCCATGGCATTACCAACGACGACAAATGAAGCTCAAAAAGGTAAAAAACTTGCAAATTAATTAACATGCTTCTAATTTCTTAACGAGCATCCATTATTTCAATGGGGCCAAAGATTCACCACTCTTTGGCTTTAGATTATAATGGACTAAAGCAAATGACTCATTAAATTGTCTAAGCTTCTCTTATTGTGAAGTCAAGGATAGCTGTGGCAACTCCACTTTGGGGTCAATTGAAAACCTCTCTGTAATCACAGGCGTAAGGCTGTGTACGCCCGACCCCCGACCCCCCTTACCCCGCTTGTGCGGGAGCCTTGTTAGGCATTGGGGTAATGTTGTTGTTGTCGTTTCTTAACGTGCAGTTTCTCATTTTTTATTACATGGTGGCAGTTTCAAAGGAAGGTATTATGCAGCCAAAGGAGGATCATCCAAAGCCACCAGTTGTGCCTGAAAGAGTTATACCTAGAATACCTAAGCGGGATGATTACGGAATTGATATGAGGAGATTAGATTCTTTTGACATGACCGCCCCACCTCCACCACCGCCACCACCAACTCCTCCCCCACCACCCGCTCCTCTATCTACAGTGGACAGGGTCACTGTGGCACCAATAGTGCCAGCAGAAACAAGTGTCCTGAGGCCTCCGGCTAAAGCTCAGAACCAGATTGTTTCTGCTAGGTCTTTTACCATTGCATCCCTTCAGCAATATACAAACAGCTTTTCTCAAGATAATCTTATAGGAGGAGGCACACTTGGAAATGTTTATAGAGCAGTGCTGCCAAATGGGAAGGTATTTGTTGATTATGACTCTTGTGATGCAATGCATGAGTGTTATTTATGATTACCGTAATGCATGATCCATGTTATAGGTAGTCTCTTAGATATTATTATTATTCGATCTTTCCTAGAGACAAACTGCTTTGTATCAGTTCTCTTACATTATTTTTTTCCTTTAGAAGTTACCTCCCAATAAACCTATCTTGAAGATGTATTCTCCATCTCTCCTTCTTCCTTGTTTGATGACATCTAAGTATATAAGCAGCCTTTGTTAGAATGGCATTTTTTTCTATACATTTTATTAAGTTGGGATTTTTACAGCTTCTTGCTGTCAAAAAACTGGACAAGAGGGTTTCAAGCCAACAGAAGGATGAGGAGTTCCTTGAACTGGTTAACAACATAGATGGGATCCGACACGCTAATATTGTTGAACTTGTGGGATATTGTGCTGAGCATGGTCAAAGGCTTCTAATCTATGAGTATTGCAAGAATGGGACACTGCAGGATCTACTACATTCATCAGATGACGAATTGAAGCAAAATCTTTCCTGGAACACCCGTATAAGAATGGCACTTGGAGCTGCCAGGGCCTTAGAGTAAGTTTAGCAACCTTTATAAGATGGAATAATCTGAACTTGTTAAACTTTCTAAGTATGATTGACTAGTGAGGTAGATTCCTGATCTTTAAATATATCGCTAAGAATTTTTTTTGTTGATTTCCACAGTCACAATTTCTAGTGGCAAGTAAATGACATTTATTACTCCCTCCATCTAGTTTTAGACTTTTAGTTAGTGCATTTAGCCATTTTGTTAGTTCTCTTTTTAGTTATCAATTTAGAATATCAACGCATTTTCCCTACTTTTTTTCTCTAATTTGCCCTTGTATTAGTTAGGAGAGAGATTATATACTGATGCAATTTTAAGTTGGTAATTAATAAAAAAGAGATAGTAGTGTAAAAATATAAACGATAAATTAGTCATTTTAATAGTGAAATAAGTATTTTATTGGTTTTGGGGATTCGGTTAAATGGACAACTAAAACTAGATAGAGGGATTATCTTTTATACAACTCCATTATTAATATTTGCTTATTTTGGAAGGATATATTCCCCAGATTGTTAATATTGACTTACAAAATTACATATAATCTTCTTTAGGCTGTGGTTATATGATTCTATTGATGAGACTAATTGTTATTCCATGAAGGTATTTGCATGAGGTCTGTCGTCCGCCCATTGTACACAGAAATTTCAAGTCTGCCAATATTCTCCTTGATGATGATCTTGATGTGCGTGTGTCAGATTGTGGTTTGGCTTCCCTGATTTCATCTGGGTCTGTTAGTCAGGTATGTTGTAGAACCTTATGCCTTAAGATTTGTCATGGCTCTTAGGCCCTGTTCTTTTTAACTGATAAGTAGATGTACTGAACTGAACTGATTGGTACTGAACTGAACTGACTGGTACTGAACTGAACTAAATGGTACTGAAACCGAAAATACTAAAACTAAATTATAATTAATAATATAAATAATATTTTTAAAATATTAAATACATAATAATTAATAACACTTTAAATAATACTAAATATTCTAATAAAATTTATTAATTGTTACATATAATAATAATAATAATTAAATATACCATTATAAATCATTATTATTATTATGTATTATATTTTATTGCAATTATTGTTATGAATATTACTTTATTATTTTAGTTGTTATCAATATTTATAAAATATTATTACTTTTATTTATTTATTTTTCCTATAAAATTATTTATCGTAGAAATAATAATTAATAATTTTGAAAATATTATTATTGGTTTCTTTTTCCTTGTTGTTATTGTGATTATTGATATTAATTAATAGTATTTATATAATGTATAAATAGAAATGAACTGGAATTGAAATTGAAATGAAATTATCAGTAATATTTATTGCTTTTTAATATTTGTGAATAATAATATACATTAATAATATTGATATAATGCATAAACCGAAACTTAATACTGAATTCTGAATACTGAATGCTGAATACTGGATACTAAAAACTGAACACTGAAAACTGAATATTGAATGGTACTTGTTAGAGAGTAGCAGCTATAAGCACAGTGATAGATATGGGATACTTATGGGCAGTAGCAGCTATAAACACGGTAATAGAGTATGGGTTCATGTGTGTGATAGGTATGGGTCAAGTGTCTGTGTATTTGTATATATATGTGTGTACTGATAGAGTTAATGCACGAAGCAAGTTACAAGATACTGAACTGAATGGTACTGAACTGATTGGTACTGAACTGAACAGAAAATAAGTTGAAAAGAACAAGGCCTTAGTGTTGGGTTGATAATAAGATTTTTAAAAAAGATAATAAGATTTTTACCCTGTGTTTGGAATCACTTTTTAAGTTTGTCAAATTTATACATATTTCACACTTTTTAGCTGTACTTTATAATTGTTTGCTTATTTACAGTTGTCAGGGCATCTACTAACAGCTTATGGATATGGAGCTCCTGAGTTCGAGACAGGAATTTATACCGACCAAAGTGATGTTTTCAGCTTTGGGGTAGTTATGTTAGAACTCTTGACAGGCAGAAAATCTCACGACAGGTAAAAGGAGCTTCCGTTCGGGTGTTGATCTAAAAAAATGCTGTATTTATTCATTATCATTTGCAATTTTTTTTCTAGGACTCGCAATCGTGGTGAGCAATTCCTGGTGAGATGGGCTATTCCCCAGCTTCATGACATTGATGCATTATCCAAGATGGTTGATCCTTCTCTTCATGGACAGTACCCTGCCAAATCGTTATCTCACTTTGCTGACATCATTTCTCGATGTGTTCAGGTCAGGTTCATCTGTTCTTTTTCTGAGGGTCAGCGTTAAATCATTTTGAAAAGGCGAAAATTTTTTGTGGGTAACCAACTTCGGAAGAACCACCTTTTTGGACCTTGTGGTGTAATCTATGTCACATGGACTCGTCTACAAGTATTGGACACGAGTACAGATCCGCGTGTCTAGTACGGTAAGTTCAAAAATTTAGGACACGGACACTGTCCTAAATATGGACATGGGTGCAGGGACACGGCAATATATATATATATATATATATATATATATATATATATATTGTTAAAGCGTATATATATATATTGCAAAACCCAATCCAACTGTATTATATCGTATTATAGCGCAAAATAGAGAACTGAATATTGTTAGAGAAGGAGATGAAAAGACGAAAGAGCAAAATAGAGTTACAGAAGATAGCAGATATTGATGAGTTATGATTTGATTGAGAAACTAAATACTATTTAGTAAATAGTGATTAATTAGTGGTAATTCATAGACATAAGACGTTTCAAAAAAGTCTTTTTCATTAAAATCTAATTCAAAAAAAGAGAATTAATTAATAAAATAGGAAAATTGGAAAAATCACTCACTTAATCAGTTGGGAATATGCCTTTATTATAAGAAATTAGATAAATACTTAATTAATTAAGAATCAATCAATCAAGATAATTTAATATTTTGATTATATCTTATTAATTAGATAAATACCTAATTAGGAAGATTATCTAAAAGATTGATTCCTATTTGAAAGCTCTAAATTTGATTTCATTATTAATTAAATTCTATTGAAAATTTTAATTTAAAAATAAATCTTGCACTTGATATTGATGTGTCCGAGAGCCATCTGCCAGATCGGACACGGATCATGTGTCCAGGTCCGTGTGTCCATGTACCGGACACGGGTGCGGCTACTCTTTTGGAGAGTCCATGTGACATAGGGTGTAATCCATTTACCCATTTGGTTTCTCTGATGTACATGTTACCTATTTGGTCCCTATATTATGCAGCCTATTACCTTTTTGGTCCATTTAGTGCATATTATGTATAGTTACGGCAACGGAGATTCTACAATGCATGGTCTAAAAAGGTTACAAATTGCATAGAAGTGACTTAATGGATAATGGTTGCATAACACATGATTCAAACAGGTAAAAAATTGCGTATCACAGGGACCAAATTGTAACACGAATAGCAGAGAGACCAAATGGGTAAATGAGTTATACTACAAGGACCAAAAAGACCTTATTGCCAACTAAGGCCCTGTTCTTTTGGACTACAATTCAATGGAGTTCAGTTCAGACCACTTCAGTTCAATTCGTTCAATTCAAACCACTTCAATTCAGTTCAGTTTAGCTATACGTAATTATAAATTTACACTAGAATAACTTCAATTCAGTTCAAACTTTTAAAAACTGAAAAGAACAGGCCCTAACTTCACTTCATAAACACCTAGAGGCTATATATCCTTGCCTAACTTGGTAACCTATATTGCAGACTCAACCCGAATTTAGGCCACCGATGTCCGAGGTTGTCCAGGATCTTACAGACATGATACGGAGAGAGCGGCCCAGCTCTCGCCCCAGCAACGAGTCTATCGGAGACTAATAAATCCGAAAATGATCTTTCTTACTAAAGCTAAAGAACTGTAAAGATGTCGACATCGATTTGCTTGAATTTCCAAGGAAGAGGATACATGCCTCTACTGTAAGCAACAATGCCCTTAAACTTCAGATTCTCACTTCCAAGCGCTTCGAGGATCCCGGTCAAAACTCGGCCACGAAGACGATTTCGAATGGAAATTGAGGTTAGGGACGTGCCCAGATCGGACTCGTCTTCTCAAATTATTTGTGTTTATACTGCTCATTGAATTATACAATCAATGATGTCTTTATAACTGCAGGAAAATACTAATTAACCCCATTGTTTTGTAATTTTCATTTGCTGATAGTTCTTGTTAACTAAGTTTCTGAGAATTAGATATATGTTCTTCACAATATTCAGGGTTTGCAGTTTATATCATTCATTTTGTCAATACTTATTCCGTATAAAATTTACTTGTCAATGCTTATACCGAGAGAAAAAACGTTAGAAAATATAAAACAAAAGTTAAAAATAATAATACGGGCAAGAAGTGAATCACTAGATTGTTAAGAATAATTCATAAATTATTTTAGTTTATTTCAACCCACCCAATGTTTTTATTTCTATATTTCATCAACCATTGAATATTTATGTTTTAATTTTTAAATTTCCTTTTTATGGTCACTAGGATGAATAATGGAATCCTTTATTCATGTAATACTATTTTAGCAAAAATTATACTATACATGGCAAGCACTGCAATGTATCGTAATTTTATCTTAAAAGCATTTAACAGGTAATTTATTCTCATACTCCATAGTTAAATATTATTTTTTTACCTAAAATAAATTTAATACCATAATGTTATCTATTCAAATTATATATTCTCTCATTTCCTAATTCAATATATTGCATTTATTTCGTCTAATATTAAGGAAAAATGAAATTTAATTTATTCTTTATTATCCTTGTTACAAGGAATCTTCGGAGAACTGAAATTATTTTTTTAGGAAAATAAAAAGACACAATTACTAATTATAATTTTTTTAGATATGTATGATTTTTATTTGAAGTTAGGGATGCAAACGAGCCAAACCGGGATCGAACCTATATAAAAATAAAAATGAATATTATATGCCTAGACAAACAAGTTTATATGTTTCTATCACCGTAGGGCAACAAATTTGTGTTAATGTTTTTACTCATGAGGACATCTATATTGAACTTTACAAAACAAATTTCTATGTAATAACATGTGACGAACTCAATCTTAAACTTCACCGGTATATATACTTTATTCAATTTGTGAACTTTTTTTTATTATGCAGCATAATTAAAGATACTATATGTTTGTGAATATATTATAATATCTATAATATTATACAAAACTATGTTTGAATGTACAGATATTGGTATTTAAAATCATAACAATAAACTAAAAAAGTAAAATATATGTGTCATATATTAGAGTAAAGGGTTTAAGGTTGAGCGTTTGTGTTCATATTAGGGTCAAATTTTGTAAAAAAAATTCTAAAAATATTAAATTTATGGAAAAAAAGAAAAATATATTGCATTGTTAAAGATTTAGGATTTTTATTGACTATAAAAATTTAGGATTTGAGTTTAAAAATAATTAATATTATAAAGGTCTATGGTCTATGTATTAAATTAAAATAAATAAATATTGTATAACATGAAATAGTATAAATTCGAAAAGAAAAAATTAAATAGGTAAAATTAAATTTGGAAAAAAATAACTAAAAAATAAATTAGGAAGAAACTATGGAGAAGAAATGCATTTAAGGTAAGACTATAAAAATTACTTAAGCAAAGATAAAAAAAATATTTTATTTCCTTTACTTTTATTAATATTAAATATTTTATAGAATTATAATACATAATGGTGTTGCCATGTATAATTATGTATATTTTGAAATTAAAATCCTTTATTTTTTCATAAAAAAATCAAACATGAGTTTGTACGAGAGTATTTTTAATTCAATAATAATAACTATAAAAAGCTTGAGAGAATATAATTGCTGATGGATATTTTTATTTATTTAAGAAATAATTTATAACTTTACTCGTATTATGTTTTTTCATTCACTGAATTACTTAATTGGAAATTTTCATTTCATAAATAAGTAACCAATCAATTTCAAATACTCCAGCATAATATTAATTTAAGAAAATAGGATATTATCCAAATTCATACTAATTATAAAATAAATTAAATCTCTTTTCATATGGTTTGATATATGATCATTGCGAAATTAGGTATCAATTATACAGAAAAATATTTTATTGATATTTTTCTTAATAGTTTGATAATTATATATTCATTGTTCAATTATTATATAGATTTGAGATTTGAAATCTTGTTTAAAAATTATGTGTATCAATGTAAGTATTTGCATGAACTTATTCATATTAATTTTTTTGTGTAATTTAGTTACTAATACTTTATTGAACTGATTTTAATTGAAATATTAATAATAATAAAAAATATTTGGACGAATTTATGGTAATAGTAAAAATCAGATTATTTTGGTAACTAATGAAAATCAAATCAAAATTATATTTGTTTTATATTTATATATTATATTTAATAGGTTTTTATAGATTTTCATATTTTAACCTATTAAATTTTTTAACTACATATAAAAATTTTTTATTAAAAAATGTAATTATATACAAAATATAGACATTTTTTATAAAAATAATAAATTTTTTAATTTAATTTATATAATATTAAAAAAAAATTAGATATAGACCATAGGACGGACTTAGAAATGCTTAATAAGACCGACCGAGCCGAAAGTTCTAAATCAAGGGTTGGGTTAATGTTATTAGTTATAACTTATAACCCAGCTCGCCCGACGAATAGGTGTAAGCTCAATAAGTTAAATTAAAACATAAAGGCTTAATCAACAAAACGTTGACAATATCAGGGACCTTCCATGAAATTATACAATCGCCATTTACACTGCACTATATAAACCCCAAACTTTCGTTCCCTCCCTTTCTTTCTCCCTCTCAGTAGCGAAATTTTCTGTTAAATTTTCCTGCGAAACAAACAGCCTTTTTCTAACCGTCTTCAACGATTCAATTTCCTCATTTCAACGCGTTATCTCTTTCTCCGATCTGCTCTTCCGGTCAATCCATTTCCGATCTCTCTGTTTTACTTATTCTCCATTTTCCGTTTTGTTTGCGCTCGGAATTTAGATTTTTCTGATTTCTTCGAATGAGGCGTAACGATTCGAATCCTTTCGATGATGACGTCAATCCTTTTGCGGTATGTTTTTTGCACATTTTTATTCGGCAATGTGTTTCGTCAACTTTGTGCTTTTCTAATGATGTGGATGTATTCGTTTTGATGTTAATTTTGTTTCGTATATTTAGATCCGTTTATTGATGATTGATTTTCAGGTTGTTTTGAGATATTGTATGTGTGTTATTCTCTATTGATTTCAAATTCCTGATTGTGTATTAGACAATGCTGCTCCTCATTTTGAATCTTACGCTCATACACAGATTCAATCATAGATTTTCTTTTAGTTCTGGAAATTTTGGCATTATTTCGTGTATAAAGTTACTTTTTCGATTCATAGTTAGCTGCATATGGCCATCCCTGATTACTTTATGTGGATTGCGTGTGATCCGTCTGCATCTCCTTGTTATTAGTTTCAAGTTGTAAGTCATAATATTATTGTTTTATTTGTACATTGTGAGTTCTCAATTTTTTATTTCATGGTCTCAGGATGGAGCAAAAGGGAAAGCATCAGGAAAATATAGCGGTGGTGCCTTTTATATGACAGTAAGCTTGCTATTTGATATCCTTTTCGCCTTTGATGTTTAGGCTGCAATTTTGTTTTATATCAGCCAATCTATTAATAAGATTTGACTTTTGTTTCTTATTATAAGAAGCTTGTTGGTTTATTTTTTGGTACACTGAGGAGGTTTTAGCATTTTGTTGATGTCATTAACCTTTTTTTGCTCATCCTTGTTATAATCTTGCCAACATTGCAGAATAATGGAAATGCTCCTGCTGCGAAATCGATGCTTACACCCCTTCCTCCTGAACCGTATGATCGGGGTGCAACAATTGATATTCCCCTTGAAAATGGAATGGTATTTGATGGGCTTTGCCATGTTTATTCATGCAATATATGTATGCATATCCTTTCTGAGTTAAATATTTTCTGTCTTGCTTTTTGTTCAACTTCAGGATCTGAAAGCAAAGGAGAAGGAACTCCAGGCCAGAGAGGCTGAGTTGAAGAAGAGGGAGGAGGTGATTGATTCTATTAATTTTCCTCCCAAAATGGCTGCATTATATGAATATCTGATGTGTCCTGAACTATTTATTTCGGTTTTTTGGATGTCATTATTGATGAACCAACTTTTTACATTTCTGGTGTTTTTCAGGCTCTAAAACGGAAAGAAGATGCAATAAAACGAGGTACATAAATGATTAATTTTATGAGGAAAAAAAAATTATTGAATTACATTTTATATTGACTCTGGAATTTTCTTTTGGCAGCTGGGATTGTAATAGAAGAGAAGAATTGGCCACCATTTTTACCTATAATACATCATGATATTGCAGCTGAAATACCAGTCCATTTACAAAAGATGCAGTATTTTGCATTCACAACATTGTTGGGCAAGTCAATCGCATTTCTTGCATTTATGGTTTAACGATTGATTCTGTCTGTGTCATACTTATGAATCATTCTTGTAGCTTTACTTGGTATTACAAATATTCAACTTTCCATAATTATAATGTGACACAATGCATGCAGCATCGCACAATAAGGAAGCTTAATCGAGAAAATAGCCCAGATGCTTAGTAATTTAGCTTTTCATAAATGCAGGTATAGTTGGATGTCTTTCATGGAATATTGTGGCGACAACTGTTGCCTGGATCAATGGAGAAGGTTAGCATGAACTATCTTAACATGTTTTAATGCATCATTGTGTTGCTCTCTGGCCTGAATTGCTTTCCTTTTTAGTTCCAGCACTCTTCACTCTTTCTGGTCTAACTTGTTTTCTTTCCAGGTCCAACAATTTGGTTTCTTGCTATCATCTACTTCATTTCAGGGGTCCCCGGAGCCTATGTTTCATGGTACCGTCCTCTATATCGTGCTATGAGGTATTACCATGGCAATTGCTTTCAGTTATTTCGATTGCTATAATAAACGATACCTGATGAGGTGCATTTATTTCTCTAATGACTGGACACTGGAGATAGCATAATAAGAACTCTAGTAAGGCGTTATCTACAACGCATATAGTTTTTTTTCCCAGGACATGCTTGGTGTTATTTGTATGCCTGAAATTTCCAATTCCTTTCGTATATCATCTGTTGACAAATAAAAGAATGCAGAATTTCATGTTTTTGCTGATATAGTCTCAGTGAGCTGTTGTTGATGAAATAATATTTCTGATTCTTTTAGTATTAAATGTCTTCTTGTGTTTATTCATTTTTATAAACAACATTGAAATATACTAATATTTTTAACAAAATGGTATTCCAACAACGTTTGTAGGACTGATAGCGCTTTAAAATTTGGGTGGTTTTTCATCACTTACAGTGTAAGCTTATCCATTTTCTTATCATAAATCTTCCACTTCAACTATTTTCCACAAATTTTCCATTTGATCCATCTGCTCCTTTTGCAGGTCCATATCGGGTTCTGTGTCTTTGCAACTGTTGCTCCTCCTATTATCTTCAAGGGGAAGTCTCTTGCGTGAGTTTTCTTTTTATCTTTCCCATATTCAAAAGCAGTTCAATGAGGGTGTCTTTTATGTAGATGATTCGGCATTCGGCAATTTACCATTTTTCTGATGTTGTTTGATACTTTGTGGACAGTGGTATTCTGCCTGCTATAGATCTTGCCACTAGCAATACTTTCGTTGCAGTAAGTTCTTAGCTCTTAAAATCTTGCATTGTTATTATCATGAAAATGGACCATGTGATATGTTTTTACTTTTACATTACTGGTCTGGTACTAAGCGGGATAAAAACTGTAACAAATATTGGAGTTATGAGTACTGTAAATATAGCATGTAACAGAACAACGGTAAAAATACCTTTTTAGACCATGTGGTATCCTCAGTTCTGCCATTCGTCCCTTTGGTCTCTATGCTATACATGTTATCTATTTTGTCCATGTGCTATTCGTTATGTTACCTTTTTCTGTCTCTTTAGAACAGATTACGTAAAATATCCCTAACAAATTCTCTACCGAACAGAGCACAAAAAGATAACTTGCATAGCACAAAAATCAAATGAGTAACGATTAACAAGGACTAAATGGGTAAAACGATTGAATATCACAGGGACCAAAAAGGTAATATATTACATGGCATAGGGACAAAATAGGTAACATGTATACCACACAGAGACTAAAACTAAATGTGCAAAACGTTTATAGCAAAAGGACTAAGTTCTTTTTCCCAATAGAACAATATTTGGTGAACTGAGCTAAACTTGATAGTTGAAACTGAAAATTGTTTGCTGAGTGATTGTGTCAACGTGGTGCAATGCTAGTATTTTAACACGGTAATTTTACGAGCAGGTCTTCTATTTCATTGGATTCGGATGTTTTGCTGTGGAATCTGTACTCAGTATCTGGGTTATACAGGTTTGTGATCCTCATATAACTTCCATTATGCTTTGTAATCGGCCTAATGCATACACCCCCCTAAAGTTGGCTCGAACCGCCCTTGGCCACCCCAAACTTTCAAGTGTGACACTTACCCCCTGAAGTTGGGAAAACTGATACAATTTTCCCCCCTCAATGCCAAGTGTCAACTTCTGATCGGAAAGAAAAAAATCAGAAAAAATTCATCCTCGAAAAGTCAAACCAACCAAAAACGTACACGTGGCATTGAGGGGGCAAATTGTATCAGTTTTGCCAACTTTAACGGGTAAAGTGTCACGGTTAAAAGTTTTGGCTGGCGAAGGGCGGTTAGTTAGAGCCAACTTCAGGGGGGACCCGTATGTACTCAGCCTTGTAATTCTGAAGTCACCCTTGGATTTGGTTCAAGTGACTCGTTTTCGCTGATCCATTATGCAGGAAGTTTACATGTATTTCCGAGGCAGTGGGAAAGCTGCAGAGATGAGACGGGAAGCCATGATGGCTGCACTATGACAGCATTTCCACTGAACATAGGTTCGTTTTTCGAATGCAACAATACACTCGGCTCGCATTTTCGTTCCAAGCACACACATCTTCTTGGCTTGGTTTAGGAGGTAGGACAAATATATACCTGTTAATCTGTGTTTGAGGTAGTAAAAGTTGAGAACTGGTTCATTCTAGGATTTTGTACATGTTTCCAGGCATATGATTTTTCTCAGCAGTGAAATAAATATATTTTAAGTACCTCTCCTGATATTAAGTATTATGCACAATTTCTACTCTGTGTATAACTAATTGAAACTATGATACTTTGAGGTTACTAATTAAAACTATGATACTTTGTGTAACTAATTGTAAAAGATTCTTTACAGTAAATGCACAGAAAGTATATTTATTCATTGAAATGTTCAATAAATCTCTGTCACACATTTTGAATTGAATATTCACGATGAGCTCAACTTTTCTCCGGAGTTTACAGAACTACAGAGAATCTTTCCCATAATATAAGCTTGAAAAGATTAATGTTTCATCATCACCCATAGTCAAGATAAACATTTGATGCTAAGTGCTTTGGCATTTGCACTTGTAGTTTTTATTTACTTATTGGAAAATAAACTTGTTTGGAATTCATGTTTAATATTTAAGTAAAAATTCTTTAAGATGTCTGGAAAATCCCACATCGGAAATAAGTAAGCGTAAAAAATGGAATATAAGTAGCGTAAATCGAACCTTTAACACAACTCATCTTCAACACAAATAATTATTTGAAATTCATGCTTAATTAAGCAAAAACCTACTTATTTATTGGTTTTATATACCAGCCCAATGAAAACAATTCTACAATTAAATTTTACTAATATTAATTACAAAAAGAAATGTAACAAATTTAATTTAATTTTCTTTTTTTAATCAAAGTTTAATTTTATTTTCAACATTTGGAATAAGTTAAAATCTTTTAAAATAAAAATAAATTTAAGATTTTTTTGTTTTATCATTATGGGTAAAGCTAATGTAAATTCCATATGAAAATACGCATGCGGCTGCGAATTAGGGAGTCGCAGGTACAAAATAAGCCTCCTTCAAATTTGCAGAGCAACAACGTAATTAAAACCTCAGATTCTGACCAAAAACATGCTTCACAGTTGCAATTACAGTTACAGTTGTTGCCATAGTCACAGCTCAAGAGAATCAAGGAATGAAAATATTCACCTTCATATCTCTACTCCAAGTAAGCTACTTTCCCTTCAATCTCCTTCTGAATCTAGGTATTTTCCAGGGGTTAATCAGTTTCCTCACTGCAGTTTCACCGATAGAAAGCCATTATATGAATACCCAAATAGGATTTTTCTAGGGTTTAAGCTTCAATGCCACTTAAAAACTGTATCTTTACCAGCTAAAGGTTCCGCCTTTAATGGTAAAAAGAAGAAGTACGGCGGCGTTTTGCCTTCAATTTTACGGTCTTTGGATTCTGATAATGATTTTGAAGAAACCCTTAATTCAATTTGTCAGAATTTGAATCCAAAAGAACAGACTGTAGTTCTTAAAGCTCAGAGGAATTGGGGGAAAGTGGTTAGGGTTTTTGAGTTTTTCAAATCTAGGGAAGATTATGTGCCTAATGTAATTCACTACAATATTGTGCTTAGAGCATTGGGTAGAGCTCAAAAATGGGATGAATTAAGGCGTTGTTGGATCGAAATGGCGAAAAACGGCGTTATGCCCACGAATAACACTTACAGTATGCTTGTTGATGTGTATGGAAAGGCTGGCCTTATTAACGAATCGCTTTTATGGATTAAGCATATGAGAATCAGAGGGCTTTATCCAGATGAAGTTACAATGAACACGGTTGTTAAGGTTTTGAAAGATGCAGGGGAATTCGATAGGGCACATCGGTTTTACAAAAACTGGTGCACTGGCCAAATTCAAATCGATGATCTCGAATTGGATAGTTTTAGTTCGAGTGATTTGAAAAACAGTAGCATTAAGCAGTTTTTGTCAACCGAGCTTTTCAAGGTAGGCGGGAGAACTAATGTCGAAGTCTTAGAGCCGTTGGATGAAATACGAAAGCCACATCTAACGGCTACTTATAACACATTGATCGATTTGTATGGGAAAGCTGGACGTCTCGATGATGCAGCGAATGTCTTTGCCGATATGATGAAAAGCGGAGTGGCTATGGATACCATAACGTTTAATACTATGATTTTCACTTGTGGAAAACACGGCCTTTTGTTAGAAGCCGAAGCTCTACTTAGTAAAATGGAAGAGAGAGGAATATTCCCCGATACTCGAACTTATAACATATTTTTGTCCTTATATGCTGATGCGGGAAACATCGACGCAGCTATTGAATGTTATAGGAAGATTAAAGAAGTGGGTCTTTGCCCCGATATTGTATCGCACCGAGCTATGCTTCACGAATTATGTGAGAGAAATATGGTGGAAAATGTTGAGGCGGTAATTGAAGAAATGGGGAAGTTTTCACAACGTGTTGACGAGCACTCGTTGCCCGGTATTGTCAAAATGTATGTCACAAATGGGATGCTAGATAAGGCGAAGAAGTTTCTGGAAAGGTACGAGCTTGATGGAGGATTCTCATCGAAAACACGAGCGGCAATTATGGACGTTTATGCCGAAAAGGCCCTTTGGGATGAAGCCGAGGCTGTTTTTCAGAAGAGGGATATTTTAGAGTATAATGTCATGATTAAAGCTTACGGAAAGGGGAAACTTTACGAAAAAGCATTTTATCTCTTTAAGAGTATGAGGAACCAAGGGATTTGGCCTGATGAATGTACTTATAATTCTATAATCCAAATGTTTTCGGGAGCCGATTTAGTCGATCAAGCGAGAGAGCTATTAACTGAAATGCAAGGAGCTGGGTTTCGCCCACAATGCCTAACATTTTCTTCTCTTATTGCAAGCTATGCTCGTCTAGGCCAACTATCGAATGCAGTTGACATTTACAAAGAAATGGTAAAAGTTGGGGTAAAACCGAACGAAATTGTCTTCGGGGCATTAATCAATGGATTCGCGGATACTGGAGAAGTCGAAAACGCCCTTGAATATTTCCGTACAATGGAAGAATCTGGGATTCCAGCCAATCAGATAGTCTTGACTTCGCTTATTAAGGTCTATAGCAAGCTGGGATGTTACGAAAGTGCGAAAATGTTGTATCAGAAAATGAGCGATTTAAAGGGCGGTCCAGATATTATTGCATCGAATAGCATGATCAGTCTTTATGGAGATCTCGGGATGGTAAATGAAGCCGAACTGGTGTTCAATAATTTGAAAAAAAGGGGTTCAGCAGACGAAATTTCGTATGCTGCCATGATGTATTTGTATAAAAACATGGGCATGCTCGATGAAGCCATTGATATTGCTGAGGAAATGAAAGATTTCGGTTTATTGAGGGACGCAATGTCTTATAACAAAGTAATGGCTTGTTATGCCACTAATGGGCAGCTACTCGAGTGCGCTTCATTGCTAAACGAGATGATTAACCGAAAATTGTTGCCTGATATTGGGACTTTTAAAGTTCTTTTTACGGTTTTAAAGAAAGGCGATTTTCCAACCGAAGCCATAATGCAACTCGAGTTGGCCTATCAGGAAGGAAAACCATATTCTCGGCAAGCTGTAATTACCGCCGTTTTTTCGGTTGTCGGTTTTCACGATTTAGCGCTAAAATCGTGCGAGATTTTTATAAAAGCTAATGTCTCTATCGATTCCTTTGCCTATAATGTTGCGATATATGCTTATGAGTCAATGGGGGAGATCGATAGGGCATTGAATGTGTTTATGAAAATGCAGGACGAGGGTTTTGAACCCGATATTGTTACTTTTATAAACTTGGTTTGTTGTTACGGCAAAGCCGGTATGATCGAAGGCGTGAAGAGGATATATAGCCAAGTGAAATTCGGGGAAATCGAGCGAAGTGATTCTTTGTTAAAGGCTATTGTGGATGCCTACAAAAATGCTAATAGGCATGACCTTGCTGATTCGGTGAATCAAGAAATGCGATTCGGGTTTGATTCTCTGCAACTTTCTGATTATGATTCAGGGGAATATTCCGACTTTGAAGGCGAGGATGGGAATATTCCGAGTTAGATCGAAAGCAAGAATCTTTAATAGAAGGCAATGAATGTAGTTGTGTAATATGTACAGGAAAAATCTTGTGTTCAAGCATTGGGAATTCTTTCTATAATGTTATAATTATTTATTGCTGTGTTGTAGAATAGGAGTAAAGTTCAGTATTTAATGTATATAAGGTGAAACTATGACCAACATTAATCCAAAGATTGCAGCTTTTTGGATGAAGGATTCAAAATTAGCAGGCCAAGATTTGCAATTTGCTCAGGTACTTGTCGATTAGTCTCTTGTTCGATTCGGGTTTGTTTGTTTGATGAGAAAGATTGGATTTTTATGTAGTTTTGTTTCATTAGATGAGTCTAGCCTTGCAGTTAGGGGTGTTCAGAAACCCATGGTTTGTGGGTAGGTTTTTCTTTGTCAGTTAGTATATGGTTTGTGGCTGTAATATTCCATTTCATTGGGGATCCAATCACTTCTGCAATAAGATGCATAGAGACTCTAGTTTTTACGGTTCGATTAACCACAATAATCGTGCTGGCATCAATAGTTCTTGCCATTGGTGAAGCTGCAGTTCCAAACTCCATTACTAGCCAACCATATATCCTCACAATCTCTGGCCTGATCGGCTATGCAGCAGTCCGAAACTACGATTTTCAGTTTCAGTTTTTAAAACATTAAAACTAACTTCTTCCTTTAAGGAATTGATAAATTTCTCTTTGTTGAGAATATTTGTTTTAAGAATACTTAAGCTTTTAGCTTTGGGTTGAGATAAGAATTTAAAAGTTATTTCTCTTCCCGAAATATCTGTACTAATGCCCTTTTCAGAGATTTCCTTAATAGGAAATAGACTATGAAGGAAAGGATTTCCTAGAATAAAAGTCTATATCTATAGATAATAATTTATTGTCTTTTAACTTATTGTCTGCTAATCTTATAGATAAGCATAAAGAGTTATACTCTTTTATTCATATTGGTACGATACAAGTTGCAGTAAAACTAGCAACCAGAATAGGTTTGCCTATAACGGCACTAATTTGTCTAAGAGAAAAAAGAAACAATAAATTCTCGGATTCTCTGTTAGGAGCAGTTGAATCCTCCTTAACAGATGGACCGGTCTATTTTAGCTGTTATCCTAATTTAACAATTCCACTAGACTGTCCACATGTTTTAGACATAGCTTATTTAGATATCAAAACAGAAGGTTTTGATATGAAACCAGGATCAAAGAATTTGATCTTAATCCATAGAATCCATTACAAAGTAATGAATAGTACTGTCCCAGATATAAGGGATGATGCTAGTAGGTTGCTGAAAGCACCTAAAGGGGTTACTACCCTATTTTTAACCGACTTAACTAGAGGAAATTTAGTAGTCTCTAAGCCTATACCATGGGAACAATTAAATTTTCCTGAATCATGGAAAATAGATGATGCAATTCCTTTAAAAAAGGAAGAAAATTCTGATTTAGATTATATCCTTGAAGAATCAAGTAGTAGTGTGATCTTAAAGTTCACAAAAGACTCTTCTTCAAGAAGATCTTTTACTAGGATTAACAGTGCTCCTAGCATAATGTCTTCAAGGCATTCAACTTCTTCAATTCCTGTGACTATGCCCATAAGAACTGAAGAAGAAATTAAGGCTACTGAAAGAATGCCTTCTAATGTGGTAAAACCAGTTTATGAAAAACATGATAGTCCAACTATGTCCGACATGGGTTATCACTCCATTTATACTTTGACAAAAGAATTAAATCCTTTTGATAAATGGTTTTTAGTAACTTTCTCTGAAAAGGAAAGAAAAGGTTGGACAAAGAAATATAATTGGTATAAATCCAATAGTGAAGAAGATCTTAAAGACTTTCCTGACTACATAAGGTCTATTTGCAGGATTAAAGGAATAAAATTCCCTAAGTTAGATAATCCGCAATATTTAGAAACTTTAGAATCTTCATATAAGACTTTTATTACTCCAAAGGGGGAAACTCTTAAAAGTGTTCATCTACCCTTAACTTCAGTCTCATATGAGATAGAGCCTAAGGTTAAGATTGAAATTAGTCCTTTTATTGCAGGTTCTGACGCTGTGGTAAAACAATCTAATTTCACTAATCTTAGTCTCCATACAATAGGAGAACAACTTACCCGTATTGAAAATACGATTCCCAAACCTGCTCTAAAAGAGGGGGGAGAAGACAAGGTAATTATAAAACCTACCTCTAGTCAGAAGTTAAACTTCCAATTTGATAATACACAAAAAAAATTGATAGAGGAAATTACAAAGAAACTTGCTGAAATTCCTGTTGATAGAAAACAAAAGCAAATTTCTCCTCTAACAAAGAAAATCGATGAAATCGATGAAACAGATAATAGTTCTGAACTAGGTATTGAAAACTTTGAAATGAGTTACTCTGAAATTGAAAATTTACAATCTTTATTTCAAAATATGAAATTAGATAACACTGGTAAGACCAGTAATCAGATAAATAAAATTTATCAGTCTAAAGAAGGTTCTGAAAAACCATATTATCCTAGACCATCCCTAGTATGAGGAGTTTAGACCCTCTATGCTATCTTTTGATGGTAGATCTATAGAAGAGTGGAATGTTGATGGCATGTCTGAATACCAAATTAAAAATGTTATTCAATACATGCTCATGCACGCCTCTGCTTCTAGAATTCATGGCAATAGCGATAAAGTTATAGCTGAAGCTATTATCGCTGGATTTACTGGCCAACTAAAAGGTTGGTGGGATTTCTGTTTAAATACAGAAGCTAAGAATAATATTCTTAATGCCGTTAAAGTTGAGGGAAATCAGCTGGTTCCTGACTCCGTCAATGTGTTAATATACACCTTGATCCTACATTTTCTAGGATCAACTTCTTTATTCTCTGAAAAAACTACAGAGCAGCTCATGAATTTGCGATGTCGGGATCTCTCTGAGTTTAAATGGTACAAAGATGTGTTCTTTAGTGCTGTTTACACTAGAGATGATTGTAATCAGGATTTTTGGAAAGAAAAATTCATTTCCGGACTTCCTAGGTTATTTGCTGATAGGGTTAAAGAAAGAATTAGGAATAAATTTAGTGGTACCATCCCATATAACAACTTAACTTATGGAGAGATTTCCGCTGAAATTATCTCAGAAGGAATGTCGTTATGCAATAAATTAAAAATTCATAAACAAATGAAATCAGAAAAAATGTTAGGAAAAAGAATTCTTGGCACTTTCTGTGAACAATTAGGTTATAATCCTATTAAGAGATCTAAAAGATCTATTCAAAAGAAACGGAAAGAATTTAAGTATAATCTTAAAGCTAATAAAAAATCATACAGAATTCCTAAAAAGAAGACTTTTAAAAGAAAACCCTTAAAGGATAAATCTTCAAAACTGAAAGAAAAATTGATTGTTTGTTACAAATGTGGCAAGATAGGACACTATTCTAATAAATGTCGAGTAAAACAACAAATTAGGTCTTTATCAATAGATCAGGGTCTAAAAGATTCTCTTGAAAAAATCATGCTTATAGAATCTGACTCAGAAAAGGAAGACTTCGTGATTGATAATATAGATGACAATACTTCTGAATCAGATTCAGATAGTTACCCAGAATGTGATGGTCATTGTGACTGTTACAAATCACTATGTTCATTAAATGGACTAATGGTTCTTACTAAAAGTGAGGACTCTTTATTAACCCTAATCGGACAAATCCAAGATCCTTCTGAAAGAAGAATACATTTAGAGTAGTATTTAGAATTGATTAAAAATCAACGATCAAACGAAGCCAGTACTTCTAAATCTACCAAAGTAGAGAAAAAATTAGAAGAGAAAATCGCTGCTTATGATTTAAAAGAGATATTAGGCAGGTTCAATACTCTTAAAGGAAAAGAACCTACAGTTAATGATTTAAAATCAGAAATTAATATCCTAAAAAAGGAAATAAAAGACCTAAAAGATAGAGTTCTAATTCTAGAATCTACAAACAAAGAAAGTGATAGTTCTGATGAAGAGGAAATTTTAGAAGAATTATTACAACAACTAGAAGATTCTAAAGCTGTCAAGGAGTTTAAAATTCCTACTCAAGAAACTAAAAGTTTCAAATATATTGATTTAATTAATAGAGTTGTCACTTATAAGTGGCATACAAAAATTACTTTAGTTATCAACAAGGAATTTGTTGTCACAACCATTGCTCTTATAGACTCTGGTGTAGATTTAAATTGCATTAATGAAGGACTTATTCCCTCAAAATATTTCACTAAAACTTTAGAAGAATTGCATACTGCTAATGGTGAAAAGCTGGCAGTCAACTTCAAGTTGAATAATGCAGCAATCTGCAATAAAGGATTATGTTTAGAAATCCCATTTATAATGGTAAAAAATTTAAATCAGACTGTTATTCTAGGAAATCCTTTCCTTCATAGTCTATTTCCTATGAAGGAAATCTCTGAAAAGGGCATTAGTACAGATATTTCGGGAAGAGAAATAACTTTTAAATTCTTATCTCAACCCAAAGCTAAAAGCTTAAATATTCTTAAAACAAATATTCTCAACAAAGAGAAATTTATCAATTCCTTAAAGGAAGAAGTTAGTTTTAATGTTTTAAAAACTAAAATTGAAAATCCCGATTTGCAAAAGCAAATCACAGAATTATAACAATTATTGGTAAAAGAAATATGTTCTGATATTCCAACAGCATTTTGGGATAAAAAGAAACATATCGTCTCTTTACCATACGAACTAGATTTTAATGAAAGGTTTGTCCCAACCAAAGCTAGGCCTATTGCTATATCTGCAAGACATTTAGAAATATGTAAAACAAAAATCAATGATCTCTTAAACAAAGGTTTAATTAGAAAAAGCTCTAGTCCTTGGAGCTGTCCAGCCTTTTATGTTGAAAACGCTGCTGAACTCGAAAGAGGAGTTCCTAGGCTAGTCATAAATTACAAACCTCTTAATAAAGTTCTTAGATGGATAAGATATCCACTTCCTAATAAAAGGGATCTTTTAAACAGACTTTTTGAAGCTAAAATCTTCTCTAAGTTTGACATGAAATCTGAATTTTGGCAAATTCAAATTGACGAAAAGGATAAGTATAAAACTACTTTTACTGTTCCTTTTGGTCATTATGAATGGAATGTCATGCCTTTCGGGCTTAAAAATGCCCCTTCTGAATATCAGAAAATCATGAATGACATTTTTAATGCTTATTCATCGTTTTCTATTGTATATATTGATGATGTTCTCATATTCTCAAAAAATATTGAGCAACATTTTAAACATTTGAAAATCTTTCTAAACGTTGTTAAAAACAATGGTATGGTAGTTTCTGCTAGAAAGATAAAACTCTTTCAAACAATTATTAGATTTCTAGGGCATACTATTGAAAATGGTACTTGTATCCCAATTAGTAGAGCAATAGAATTTGCTAACAAATTTCCCGATGAAATCAAAGATAAAAAACAATTACAAAGATTTTTAGGCAGCTTAAATTATATAGCAGACTTTTATAAAGATTTGGCATTTGATGCAAAACCTTTATTTGAAAGGTTAAGAAAAAATATTCCTGAATGGACTGAAAGCCATACTCTAGCGTTAAAGCGAATAAAATCTCGCGTCAAGGTTATACCTTGTCTAGCTATTCCCCATCCTGATGCATTTAAAATTGTCGAAACAGATGCTTCAGACTTAGGATATGGTGGAATTCTTAAGCAAAGGATCAATAAAATTGAATCCTTAATACGATTCACAAGTGGGGTATGGGTAGGAGCAAGAAAAAATTACTCCACAATCAAGAAAGAAATGTTTTCTATTGTTTTATGTACACAAAAATTCGAATCTGATTTAATAAATCAAAGATTCCTGTTAAGGATAGATTGCAAAAGTGCAAAAGAAATTCTAATTAAAGATGTTAAAAACATTGCTTCTAAATAAATATTTGCTAGATGGCAGGCCATACTGTCCGTATTTGATTTTGATATAGAATTTATTAGTGGAGATAAAAACTCCCTTCCAGATTTTCTAACCAGAGAATTTATTGCAGGAAATGAATTCAAAGGCTAACAAAATGAACCTTAAACGGTTTGAGGGCAGTAGCAGCCAAGGATCTCAAAGACAGGTCTCTCAAAGATCTCAAAGATCTTTGCCTCAAAGGACTAATAGGAATAAGCAAACAATAGACAATCTAATGGCTGAAAGCAGAAATGATAAATTTGATGAAGATGCTTATCAACTAGCATTGGACCCTGATACTTTGAAGGAAGAAATCTTTCCCTTTATCCCGATTACCACTCAAAGAATATGTCCTATTGAAAATAGGCATGCTAATTTAAATATTCATGAATTAGCATTATTTTATACAAGGAATCACACTACGGTTCCTTATCTCCCTAGGGGTTATGGATTTTATCTCACTATCCTAGAAGAAACAGGTTCAATAAAATTTGAACCAATGTCCAGGAGTAACTCCTAATGGGCAATTGCAAAATTCATAATACTAAAAGTATTGTCCCCAGAAGAATGGGATAGGGATTTATTTACCCTTAAAAGGAGTAAAGAAATAGCTTATAGCTATTTTGATTATATCAATGCCTGGCAACAAGCTTTGCTTTATAATAACAGCTTCGACAGATTCAGCTGGTTCCTACAATTTCAATTGGTAAAATCAATTAGATCTTTTCCAAATTGGTTCCATAATTGGTTCCAAAATTGGGGTCTTTTCCCAATTTGTCTACCCATAAGGGTTAGGGAAATCTTTAATCAATTTTCTGATCATAATAATAACTGTGAAACAGTAAGGCTACAATTTGCCGTCCTTTATAGAGTTCCATGGATCTTAAAATGGGACTATATCATTTCTTATAGAAATGAGTCAGAATATTTCCAAGCACCACCCAATGAAATTACTGTCCCCTGGCTCACCAGAAGAATTTCTATGAAATGGTGGGACAAATTTGAATTTTTTGAAAAACCTTCAGTCTACTCAACTGAAAATCTAATAAAATTTGAAAACTCTATAGATTGGAGTAAAATGGAGCCTTCTGCCCCGTTACTTTTTAAAGACCTCCTTTCTCAAATGACTGAAGAGGAGCTAAAAGCTCAAATGGTCGAATTTCTTAAGACCAAGGCTAAAGCGCCCCCTTCCCAAACAAAATCCAAAGGGATCATTATTCTGGACAGTCCTAAAAGGAAGAGTAATGAAGCATCTCCAATGGAGACTTCTCCAATTAAAAGGGAGAAATCAGAAGCCTCGGCATCATCTGCTAAGGGCAAAGAAAAGGCTGAAGACAAGAGTAGAACAATTGTCTCCAACCCTTTTGATATGTTGTATCAAGATTCCCAGAACCCAGATGATGGAATCTTGGATGTTGATGACCTGCCTATTGGTGACATTGAAGACTTGCTCAAGGCTTACAATTCTAATAGAAGATACTGCAAGAATGCATGGTTATACCACGATCCACCGGTTCAACCGTACGAATCAACCGATTCTACCACTAGAAGAAACCAGTCAAACCGGTCTAATTTTCTATAAAAGGCAGAATGCTGCCCTATTATTCGAAAACATTTTCTAAATTCTAGAGAGAGAAGCTAGAGAGAGAAGCTCTCAACTCCGGCCGCCGTAGTTACTATTCGGGCATATTTTCCGGCACCTGTAAACGTCTAAAAGACGTAAGTTTTCTTTTTATTTTTTTTTATGTATTTCATTTTATATCAATAATTTTCTGTATTAATATATTTGTTTGTAAATCTTATTATGTTTAATTAATTATACTGTTTATATTATCTGCTGCCTTTTAAATTATTTTATTTATTCTCGATCCGACGAAATTGGTATCGCGATTAGTTAAAAAGAGAGATGACGTTACTTCGGCTCTACCTGTTGCTGCTGTACTGGCTGCCATTGGGGAACCCTGGGTTAGAGTTCTGGTTATTTTGTCTTATTCATCTCTCGCTATAATACACCATTCGAGGAAGCTAACAGAATGCAAGGAAGTAGTCGAATCTGTAGCAACAGCAGCAGGTGGGAGGGTACCAGTGCCATTGTTATGTGCAGCTTTAACGAATGGAATTCGTCTGGCCGCTAATCGGGCTGGATATAGGCACTTGACATGGATGATAGCTTAGGATTATTGCATTGGGTTTGTTGTCATTTTTGGTGTTGTCATTTTTTACCAGGGTTTCTTGCTGTTACATGCTACACTTGTTTGTCGAATTTACGTGGAGAGATTGTACATTACAAAAATACAGAACATTTTTGAGGTCCTAGCAAGCTCTGATTCAGTCTTCTCTGTTCATTACAAGCTTTGTTCTTCTCTATTACCTTTAAAAGTCTGTAAAACTGGACAGACTGCTATTTTCAGGTTTGATGGAATCTTAAAATTTACGGAAAGGCGCGAAAAATCATATGGACGGGCGGTATCTAGTAAATAGGGGGGCAATGCCAAATTGGATTCTTAATTAAATCATCAACAACTTGTAATACACTGTCAATCAATTAACAGAATAACAGGTGTCTTGACATTATATATTCCTTCATTATTTTTTTGATCTTGACTTTAGTTAGTCATTGCACTGCAGGCCATCAGCTTGACATTTCAACTACTAGAACCATTATAATATCTGAAAGAAGCAAAAACTAATCAATCTGTTCCACTTCCATGGCTTCAATCCCGAATTCCGCCTCTACACGGTGGACTTACGATGTGTTCTTGAGTTTCGGAGGAAAAGACATAAGAAAAGGCTTCACTGGCCATCTCTATCATGCTTTATGTCGGGGAGGAATCAACACTTTTGTCGACGAGGAAAAGCTGGATCAACTCGGCGAAGAACTTGGAGAAGTAACCTCGAAAGGAATCAAACAATCAAGATTATCACTTGTACTTCTGTCCAAGGACTACGCATTTTCCACTTGGTGCTTGGAAGAGCTGGTCCAAATCCTGAAATGTAAGAAGGAAGATGATGTTTGGCCAATCTTTTATGACGTTAATCCATCGGATGTCGAAGAGATCAAGGGAAGCTACGATTTGGCATTTGTTCAGCATAAAGAACGCTTCAGTGAAATGATTATCAATGAGTGGAAAGATGCTTTGCAACAAGTTTCTTACTTAAAGGGTCTTGATCTATCTAAACATCTAGATGGGTGAGTTTTCATATCGAGGTTATTTTCACATTAATGATAGTACTGTCTAATTTTGTTTCGACTTTGCAGACACGAGGCGAGAAATATCGATCATATTGTTGAAGAGATAACAAGAAGATTAAGCCCAAAAACACTTCATGTTGCAATACATCCAGTTGGATTACCGTCTCTAGCGAAAGAAGTAATTTCTTTAATAGCTATTCACTCTGAGGACTTTCGTATAGTTGGGATATATGGGATGGGAGGTATTGGTAAGTCAGCTATTGCAAAGGAGGTTTACAATTCAATCCACCAGATGTTCACAACCAGCTGCTTCCTCGAAAATGTTAGAGAAGTCACGAGTTCAAAAGGTATAGCTCATTTGCAAAGAAAACTTTTGACCGAGATATCAGGAAAGAAACATGAAAAGATCGAACATCCTGAAATAGGCTTGAATTTGATCATACAAAAGCTTCGCCGCAGCAAGATTCTTGTTGTACTCGATGATGTTGATGAACTCGATCACATTTCGAAGATTCTTGGAAACTTCGGTTGGTTTTTTCCAGGAAGCAGAGTGATCATAACTACGAGATTCGAGGACTTTTTAAGTTCATCTCAGTTATATTTCCAATACGAGGTTGGCAAAATGAACGTCGATGATTCTCTTCGTCTCCTTAGTTTACATGCCTTTGGACAGAATCATCCTGCCAAAGATTATGTTGATTGTGCAAGAAAGATGGTTCGTTATTGCGCGGGAATCCCTTTAGCTCTCGAAGTTTTGGGTTCTTCTTTGAGTGGCCAAAGTGTTTCTGTGTGGAATAGTAGGCTGGAGAAACTCAAAGTGATAGCCAATGATGATATTCACAACAAGCTCAAAATAAGTTATGATTCTCTTGACGAAACCGAACAGATTATTTTTCTGGATATCGCATGTTTCTTCATAGGGTATCATAAAGATTACGTCTTGAAAATACTAGATGGATGCGGCTTCTTCCCAATTCAGGGCATTAGTACCCTTATCCGAAGATGCCTGGTAAAGTTCGGGTCTAACAATAAGTTGGAGATGCATGATTTGCTTCGAGACATGGGCAGAGAAATTGTTCGTCAACAGAACGCCATAGATCTCGGGGAGCGAACTAGATTATGGCAGAATGAAGATGTAATTGATCTTCTAAAGGACAAAATGGTAACTATATTTTCCTCGATCAATATTAATGCATAAATTTAATAAGCACTTGCTAAAAAGCGTGTACCGATATTGTTTAACAGGGCACAAAAACAGTAGAAGGCCTTGTTTTGAACAAGCCGGGATTAAAGTACACATGGAGTACCAAGACATTCAAGAAAATGAAAATGTTAAGACTTCTCCAACTCAATTATGTTGACCTGACTGGAAGTTATGAGCATATTTCGAGAAAATTAAGGTGGTTGTGCTGGCGCAAATTTCCTTCAGAATCTGTACCGTTCGATCTCAGTCTCGAAAATCTGATCGTTCTTGATATGCGGTATAGCAGCCTGAAACAGTTCATGGAATCAGGAAAGGTACACATATATATGTTTAAGATATAGTTTCTTTTGTTTTTCCTATGAGAAACCGAAATTTCAAACTTTTGTTTCTTGCAGTGCATAAAGAAGCTGAAATTCCTTAACTTAAGCCACTCTCACGAGCTCATTGAGATCGTAGACTTCGAAAATTGTAGCAATCTTGAGACTCTCATACTGAAAGACTGCATTAGATTGGAAAATATTGGAGACACAATTGGACTTCTTTCTAATCTTATTTTCCTGAATTTTCAAGGCTGCAAGAGCCTTAAAAATCTTCCTGAAAGCATAAGTGGTCTACAAGGGCTTGAAAAGCTTAATATGTCAGGCTGCTCTAACCTCGAACGGGTTCCTAACACCATTGGACATCTCGTTCGTCTTACGTTTCTGACTTTGGAAAATTGCGAGAATCTTCGAAATCTTCCAGGGAGCATTGGTGGGCTAAAATCACTTCAGGAGCTAACCTTGTCTGGCTGCTCTAACCTCCAGGTATTGCCTGAATCCTTACAGTTTCTGTCGAGCCTCGTTTCATTAAATTTACGGAACTGTGAGAACCTCAAGAGTCTTCCAGAAAGCATCGGCTATATAAAGTCACTTGAAAAGCTTGACATGCCAGGATGCTCGAAACTCGAGACATTACCCGAGTCTACTGGACATTTCAACTCCCTTCTGTTGTGGAACTTACAAGACTGTAAAAATCTAACGAATTTTCCTCGCAACATTTTCGGTCTAACATTTCTCCAGACTCTGACATTGTCAGGCTGCTCGAAACTCGATGAATTACCTGAGGATCTAGGGAATTTGAAATCACTGGTTGTCCTTAATCTTGATGAAACTGGAATTGTTTCGTTGCCTGAAAGCATTACAAACATGAAAAAGCTTGAATCTTTGACATTACGCGAATGCCCTCTAATCTTTTCGCCTGGAAACAATTCACAAGCTATCAGGACTCTGCCAATTTCCTTAAAAGAGTTGGATCTCAGGTATTGTAACCTATCCGATTCGGTAATTCCTGACGACCTTGGAGGACTATGTTTGCTGAAAGAACTGAAATTGTGTGGAAACAAATTCACAAGCTTGCCAAGTAGTATATGTAGCCTTCCGAATCTCAACAAGCTTTTGCTGAATGCTTGTAAAGAGATCAAATCTATACCACAGGTTCAGTCAAGTGTAAGCAACCTGGAAGCTGAAAATTGTTCATTGTTAGAAAGTATTGATCTAACAAACTTTCTAGAAGGTTCGGTTCTGAAACTCTTAGGCTGTGTGAATTTACAAGAACTGAAAGGCTATTTCAACTTGGAATCATTACCGATTGAGATTGTCGAAAAACTCTACGGAAACTCAATTCGAAATTCGATTCAGAACTTCTCTGTTCGCAAGATAATCTGCCACGCATTAGGCAACAAGACTTCACCTTTGCAGGTAATGTCATTCATTCCCCTACTCTCATGGCAATCCGAGAGTGTACAATGTCAGCGCTTATGCTGACGTAGCATTCTCTGATTGGCTAAAAGTAGTCTTATCCGGGATTGGCCAAATGCGTACCAGTCCCCTAAAGTTGTCTTATTTCGACTCCTGCCCCCTAAACTTTAAAAGGTCCGTGTAGCTCCCTTAACCTTTAAAAATTGCAACAGTTTGCCCTTTGAACACCAGGTGTCAACTTTTAAATAAGATTGAAAAATCAGAAGGACATCTTTGAAAAGTCAAACCAACCAGGAGTTGACACGTGGCGTTGAGGGAGCAAAATGGTACACTTTCCAAAAGTTAAGAGAGCTACGGGCACCTTTTCAAAGTTCAGGGACAATAGGCGAAATGAGAAACCTTGAGAGAGTTAGCAATGCATTTGGCCTCCAGGATCACAGTAATAACTCTTCATTCATTCGTCTCTCGTTTTCAATGAATTCTTTTCTAATATTTTCGACTATCTAAATAGGCTTTAGCTGAAAGGGGTATCTATAGCATTTTCTTACCAGGAAACGAAGTTCCTACATGGTTCAGCCATAGAAACGAAGGCAACTCGGTATCATTACGAGTACCTAAAACTGATCCAAATTCAACAATCATAGGAGTAGTGACATATGCAACTTACTCATGGAAACAAACATCAAACTCCTGCTACTCTTCACCTTTCCTGTCAATCATCAACAAAACAAAAATGTTCGATTGGATTTACCATCCAAATGTGACATTTTTCGCGAGCAATGCAGAGGAAGACATGAGTTGGATGAGTTACTGGATATTCAATAACCACAAAAAGAACATAAATGATTTATGGGATACAGGATGGTTGTTTAAGGAAGAAACTGAACAAGGAGATGAAATTGAATTTACAATTGATTTGGGATTTGGAATTGGCGTGAAAAACTGCGGGATTCACCTGCTCTGCCGCCCCGAGGAGCTTGCTGTCATAAATTCTGCAGCAGCTAGACACCATAGAAGGTTCACCTCTACTTTTCCCCAAATGTTAACCATGGAGAGTGATGGACAAATCTCATTCAAACATCAAGCTCCACCCCGTAATGAAGAATTCATGGTGTAAGAATACATATCTTTTTATATATATTAATTTGGATTTTAAAGAGACACCCAGTTTAATATATATCTTTGCTCGTTGTGGGGGCAAACCCAAATCTTTGGACTTTCTTCTTTATATTGACAAAGACGAAGGCACATAATTTTGTATGTATATGGTGAGCAGGTGGGACAAGGAGAGGAATAAAAGAATCGACGAATCAATCTCTATGCATATGATTAAACGATGACTGAAACAAGTCCACCAAAATTCAAAACAGGGGGATTGATTATTTGATTGAATTTCGAAGACTTCATCAATCTGTGAATTCATCATGAATTCAAGTCGCTTTTTCGATCTACAAAAACATTTGGATGGGTATGTTTCCTTCCGTACTTCCTATTTCAGCTTAATTTCTTATCTTTGTAGGGAATTTGAAATATTTGTGGAATTCAAATTCATTGTAATTTGTTAATTGCAGGCGTGAACATATTGTGGGAGAGATTTCAAAACGACTTGATCAAGTAATGCTCAGTGTTGCAGTCCACCAGTTGGTTTACATTCTCGAGCTAAACAAGTGATTTCATTGATGGATATCGAATTAGGAGATACCCGGATAGTTGGGATATGTGGCATGGGAGGTATTGGCAAGTCAACTATAGCAAAGGAGGTGTTTAATTCTCTATTGAATTACTTTGATAGCAGTTGTTTTCTTGATAATGTTAGAGAAGTTTCTCAGACGACGTTAATAGAGGATTAGATCTTGAATTCTGTTAATTCCATGGCTGAGCCTTTGTGGTTACTGGATTTGTAAAACTTGGTGCTGGACTAGGTTGACTTATTACCTGGTTGGTTATGTCTGTTATTAACAGTTTGAGTACCCTGGTGTAACTATAATATCTTATGGTGTTTAATGTAATTTAAAATTTGCAGCCACGAGGGAAAGGAGATTTTGCATCTGGATTAATCGAAGATCGCTTACACGCCTATGATGGCCTTGGTGAAAGATCCGCTTTCTGCCATCTTCTTTTGACAGAATTGAGCTTAAAATAATACAATCTCACTGACTACATTTAGTAGCAGACTCGGCAAACTCAATACCAGACTTGAGAAAACACTCATCAGCTGTGCCTGATGAATTATTGACGTGCTTGGGGTCCAAATATATAGGCCGATAAAGACGTTTAATTAGAGTTTCAAAATACCTAACTATGTTATCCAATACATAGCAAAGGAGTTGTTTAATTCTCTATTGAGTAGTTTTGATGGCTGTTGTTTTCTTGATAATGTTAGAGAGGTTTCTCAGACCAAAGGTATAGCCTACTTACAAAGGCAACCTCTGTCCGATATCTTAGAAAAGAAGCATGAAAAGATAGATAACGTTGACAGAGGATTAGATCTGATCATTCAATCTTCGAGTAAGAAGAAGGTTCTTTTAGTTCTAGATGATGTAGACAAACTTGATCATATCGATAAGATTATTGGAAAATGTGATCGGTTATATCCCGGGAGCAGGGTGATAATAACAACTAGGATGAAAAATTTCCTAGAGTCATCCGAGTCTTTTTTGCAGTACGAGGTTACTGGATTAGTAGGCAGTGATTCTCTTAAGCTCCTATGTCTTCATGCATTTGGCAAAACTCATCCCCGAAAGATTACATTGATTGTGCAGAAAATATAGCCCATTATCCTGGTGGAATTCCTCTAGCTCTTGAAGTTCTCTTCTTTGTGTGGTCAAAGTGTTGATGTGTGGAATAACAGGTTGGAAAAATTGAAAGCGATTGCGAACGATGATATTCACAGCGAGCTAAAGATAAGCTATGGTTGCCTCGGTGAAAATGAACAATTTATATTTCTAGACATTGCATGCTTCTTCATTGGGTCTGACATGAATTATGTAATGAGCATTCTAGATGGCCGTGATTTTTGCGCGATTGATGGCATGAAGACTCATGTGAAAGGATGTCTTGTAAAAATCGGCCTTGACAACAAGCTGTTTATGCACGATTTGCTGAAAGACATGGGCGGAGAAACTGTTCGCCAAGAGAATGCCGCAGATCCTGGTGAGCGTAGTAGATTATGGCATCATGAAGACGTTGTTGATGTTTTATCGGATAAAACGGTAAGTGTGTGGTAGAGTTCAATTATGAGCACACAATATATGTTTTCAGCAGCATATGTTTGCATTAGTGTGTCTATTCTAATTCCTGCATCTCCCCGTCTCAGGGTACAACACGAGTTCAAGGGCTTGTTCTGAAAATGCCGGAATTTAAACCCTCATGGAGTACCAAAGCATTCAAGAAGATGAAAATGCTGAGACTGCTCCAACTCAACCGTGTCAGTCTTAAAGGGAGCTTCGAATATGTTTCGAGCAAGTTGAGGCGGTTGTGTTGGCGAGAATGTCCTTTGGCATGCATACCACCAGACTTTGGTCTGAAATATCTCGGTGCTCTTGATTTGCGATATCGCGAATTAAAACGATTTTCAGAAGACGGAAAGGTCCATTGAAATCCCTTTCTATTTCCATGAAATATCTCGATTACTTGAAGACGCTAGTACCATATATTGTTCCAACACCTCTTGTCTTTCGCTCAATTTCATTGCTTCGTGAAGAATACGAATAGTACGAATGGTGTTCTAAGAAATTCAATGAAAAAGGAAAATTACTTTATCATGAATATTAAAGTCCAACTCATGGCGCAATGCCTTACAAGTCGGCTCGAACACGAAAAGGTTTCTGCTATACCCCCCTTTGACAATGGAAAAGAGTGCCTTTAAATTTGTACTGGTGCTACATGTCCCTTGTTCTGTCCGGGTCTATTATAAAAACATCAATGCTGCTATGGCATCTTAATATCAAGGCATGATCTTTATCGATGTACGCTATAATTCAACATGTAAATAAAAATGTTATGTTCTTTTACTCCAACAAAATCTGAGAAGACGAGGCTCGTCCTTTTCGATATATGTTCCCAAAGACACCGAAACACGTCAACATACATGAACAGGTAAGTTTAAGTGTAAATGAGAGTGATTATAGAATGCATATATTCAAATGTACCTTTGTCTCTCGCTTCCCTACCCTCTTTGGCTACCCTAACTTTCTCGTCCAGTTCGCGGAGTATTTGCCCCGAGTAGAGCTTTGTATCCCTTACTGGACACACTTTGTGGGCTACCACCTCAAGCATGATGGAGTCAATGATTTTAGTCCCTTGCTCAGTCGGCTCGCCCTCCAAGAGCTTCTTCAGGTTGTAGTGGCTGAAATACTTGCGTATTTTCCTCAACTTTCCAGCCTCTTCCCGCGGAAAGTATCCTGAAAGTGGCCAGTTGTTTCAGTCCCTCTTGAGAGCCACACATGCACCGCACCGTGCCATTCTTATTCGAAAATTGAAAGACGAAACATATCTGATCAAGAAGAAATAAAGAAATCAATCGAATATTGAAATCAAATGATCGAAAAATCACTTCAGTGCTTAATATTTGTTATCAGAATGAAATCGATCGAACATTGAAATCAAATCATCAAAAAATCACATCAGTGCTTAATATATGTTATCAGAATAAATTTGCAGCAAATTAAACTCCTCAAATCCATAAAATTAATCTCGAGAGAAAAAGAGAAGAACGAACCGAGCTTGAAATATTTCGATTGAAAGAAACCTGGATTCAATGATTACAAACTGAAAGACAGAACATCTTCAACTAGGGAGAAGAGGCAACAATGAACATTCTTATCGACGAGAACACGAAAAGCTGGAACTTTCGACAACCTGAACTTCTATTTAATGCGGAGGAGGTCAACTTGATCTCGGCAATTCAGATTCCATGGTTTTGTACTGATGATTCGGTGTTTTTGAGGTTCGAGCAATCGGGTTGCTTCTCGATAAAATCATGTTATTACAAGCTGGTCAGACAAAGCGCGGCAAATGAGCTACCGTCGAATTTCACGCACACGGCTTCGAAAAAAAAACCGGGACCTCCGATTACCAGCCCGTGTACTCATCTTTCCTTGGAAAGTAGCAACAACGGCATTACCAACGTTTGTTAGACTTCAAGATAAACATATATCAATCAAACATATTTGTTCTATATGCGGTGATGAGGCTGAAACGACATATCATGCCCTCGTTACTTGCTCGTTTGCTCTCACAGTATGGTCGGGAATTTTCAGCAATGGGTGGCCATCTTTGATAGCTTCCATCACTGATTGGTGGATTTGGGTTTGTCAGCATGATATGAAAATTATTGAAGAAACATACTGCGTTTTATGGGCTATATGGTCCCGAAGGAATAATTGGACCTAGAATCAACGTTTTCGAAGTGCTTCCCAGGTTATTAGGCACGGTTTGGGGTTCCTCAAGGAATGGCAGACATCAAACATGAATGATGCACAAAACATCCACGCTAAAATAGTAAGCAAGTGACGTAAACCCTTCAGCATTGGATTAAATGTAATACAAATGCTAGTGTGTTTGAGAACGGTAAAAGACTTGGCCATGGCTGTGTAATTCGAGACCATATGGCAGATTTGTGGTAGACCGGTCCTCTCTCATGCAAGGTGAAGGAGATGCTCTTCTAGCAGAGGCTATGAGTTGCAGGGAGGCACTCAGCGCCAAGGCTTGGATGATATCATGCTCGAGCTAAATGCTCTCATCGTTGTTAATGCTCTGAACACAACTCTCCACTTCATTCGTCTGCATGTTCCATTATTTTCTATTGCAAAAGACTCGTATATTTATCAATTAACCTTTTGAGCACCACATTTTGCCATGCTTATTTGAAAGTCTATGAAAAAACTCTCCTCTTCGTTCGTCTATAGGTTCCATTATTTTCCTCTTTCCACACATCCGAATATCTGATGGCAAATCGTCGCCCTATTTCCCTGATAATAGAGTACGGTCAATTAACTATCCAGTCAACGCCCTCTATATTGTAAGTGTAACATGGTGAGAAAGAAGAGATGAATGGAGAATGAACCGTCTCAGTTGGGAAAATGTTTTCTCGATTTATTGGTTGAATTTTTTTCCTTTTCTCTATTCTATTTTCATTTGCCTAGCACAATATTTTACTTTAACTTATTTCTGAAAAGAAAACAAACACCAAAATGTTTAAAAATATATTTTTCTGATAAATATTTTTTGGTAAATAAACGGGATCTATTTATTGTTTATTATGTAATGACTTTTTTTTTGCCGTATTTAATCATTATCATTATTGAATTAAATTTCACCACTAATTCAACGATATTAAAGGAAAAAATAACTTTTACTTTTCAAAAAATAAAATCAATCTTTAATTAATAATATATTCCTAAAAAACAAAATTTCACCGAATAAAAAAAATGCAGAATTGAGGGATTGAAGTGAATTTTGGTAGACTCGAAAACGGCGTCGTTAAATTATGAGAGAAACGACACCGTTTGGGGTGTTCATCAACGGAATCTGTTTGCATAAAATCTACAAGCATCTTAGCTAAACCCTAGAGTCCCGATCTTGTCGCTAGGGTTTAAGGAACACATACATTCCCACCTGCTGTGAACACCTTTAAATACAATCTTTTTCTTCTTTTTAGCAATGAATTTTAATCCCTCCTTCTTCAATCCTAACTTCACCCTTCAAAGTTTCAATCTTTCACTGATTGGAGATGGTGGGTTATATAGCTCAACCAACCATTGTTGAAGAAGAAGAGCAGGATCAAGATTCCAAATCCACGAACCCCATTTACCCACTTGACCCCTTAGATCCCAGTTCCCCTGAGTTTGCCTTTGTCAATTCTCTTCTTGATTTGGATTTCATCAACGATTTCTTAGAGGATACCTCAGAGCTCGTGAGAGTTAGCTCAGATAAGATGGCGGATGCATCTGATTCAATTGTAAAGGCGGAACCTTTGGAGCTTGAAAAAGAGGGGAATGTTGGGAATAGCTCAGCTGATTGTGTGAATCCAGTCACAGTCAAGAGTGAAATTGAGGATGATGGAATGTTGATGAAAATGGTGAATGATTTAGGGGACTGCCTGGTTGCTTCGTTTTCTGAAACGGCTGGTAAAGGGGCTGATAATAGTGGTGATGGTAGTAGTGATTCAGAATCTGGGGAGGAAAGCAGTTCATCGTCTTCGAGTAGTAGCTGTGATTCGGATAGTAGTGATGATTCAGAGGAGGTAAAAGAGGAGCAAGTGAAGGGTAAATTGAAAGTGGAAGTAGAGGAGGGTGAAATTGAAGAAGGTGAGATTAGAGATGGAAATATAGAAGAGATGGGTAGTGATAGTGATGTTGAATTTGGTGGTATTGATGAGGAAGAGGAGGGTGTTGGTGTTGTGCAAGGGCCCATCAAGTCAAAGAATGAACTTCAGGTTAGTGATTGTAGGTCTGGTATTCTTTTGATCTTGTTTAGGATAGTTGAATTAGTAGGTTGTACTTGTCTGCTACTATATCCAATATGTCTGAATCTGATGGCATACTCGATGTTACATTTAATTAGGAATGTTTTTGAAGTTGCTTTTGCTTCACTAATCAAGTTGAGCCTTAATGCTTTTGTTTACATTATCTTTTCAAATTCTCATATTTCTTCAGAGTTAAATGCATGAATGAGATTGACATTGTTGTTTAATTCTCTGTATCGAACTGGTATTATCATTGGTTCAAATTGAGGTTTTAGCTTCGTAGTTAGACAATTGATTTGAAGATATTATTAAATGGCACGATATGAAGAGAGTAGATTTCGAGTTTTGTATGAGCTCCATCAAAGTACATGTTTGGTTATTCTGATGAATCCAAAAGCAGCTAAAGAGTAATTGGACTTTATTTATCGGCAGAAAAATATAACGGTACAAGATTGCAGTAGCTACGATTGTAACTTAATGTTGCGTTGACAACCTTTGCCAAGAGTACCTACTGCACACTAGTAAATTATGGTAGCAGCAGGGAGTTTCTATTTTCATTAAATGACTCTTTGTTAAGACTCAAGAGTGATGTGTTCGATAAATAAGAAATCGTAATCACAATTAATCAGCTCTGTAAATAACAAGCCTTCTTTTATCATGACATATTGTTGATTTGATGGATTATTTGCATGTAGGTACTTCCACCAGTTCCTCCAGTAGATGCTAAATTGCAACCACATCATCAAATGCTGCCAGTTGGTGTTGTCTTATCGGTAAGTCGTTAGAATGCTATGTATGTTTTGCATAGAATCAGTATCCTTAATTAGTTATCTTGTTTTGCCATATTCAGACTCTCGGTGCGCAAGTCATTGTGGAAGGCACAGAGAAGCACACTCCTCTTAACGAGGGCTCCATCCTTTGGATAACCGAAAAAAGATCTCCACTGGGGCTTGTCGACGAGATATTCGGGCCGGTCCAAAACCCATACTATGTGGTTCGATATAATTCCGAAACTGAGGTCCCTGCCGAGATTCATCAAGGCACTACGGTATCTTTTGTTCCAGAGTTCGCTCAACACGTGCTAAACGACAATCTTTATAAGAAAGGGTACGATGCGTCTGGCGAGAACGACGAAGAATTGACTGATGAAGCAGAGTTTTCAGACGATGAGAAAGAAGCTGAGTACCGGAAAATTCGGAGAATGTCAAAAAGGGGAATGAATCATCAAACTAATGACTCGAAAAGGAAAAACAGAAACAAAAACAAAAACAAAAACCGAAATGGAGATGGAGATGGAAAAGGAAACTGGAACAGCAATAATATGCCTACAAATGGCGGTCAGCAACCGTCAAATCACAACCAGCATAATGGATCTGCTGGTGCTACTGGATCAGCTAATAATGGAACGGAATTAACTAACGGAGTTGGCTTGTTTCCGCCTTTTCCTCAAATGGTTCAGCCAAGTGGTAATTTCCAACCTCCTAATGCAGGCTGGTTTAACGCTATGGCCCCCCAGCAGGCAAATGGTGCATTTGTTCCGGGTGGATTTCCGGCAAATAACATGCCATGGCCTGTGCAGAATCAGCCATTTCATAACCCATTCAATCTTGGTCAAGGGCCACTTCCTAATGGCGGACAGATGAATCCTTTTGTTGCCATGGCTGGATCCCTATTAGGAGGAATGGGTTTCCAAATGCAGCCTAATTTCCCAATTATGAATATAGGAGGACAAGGAATGATGCCTAACCAACTGCAAGTCCAACCGGACTGTAATTTCCAACCTCAAGTCCAACCGAACTGTAATTTCCAACCTCAAGTCCAACCAGACTGTAATTTCCAACCACAAGTCCAGCCCAACTGTAATTTCCAATCACAAGCCCAACCGAACTGTAATTTGCAGCCGCCTGGAGACAGTCAAGCACCTCGTCCCCAGCAGTTTAACTTTGGAGCCTCATCGAGCCGTGGGAGGAAGCCATTTCGACGAGGGGGTGGTCGTTTTTCTGGGGGTAGAGGTGGAAGAGGTCTTTAGCCATCAAAACAATGCTTATTATCTCCACAGTATCATTATGAATCACTAGGTATAGGTGTCAGACATTTTCCATGTTTGCCTACTGCAATGCTGTCTGCTGATCTCTTTCCTCGAGTATGAATCTTTTTGCTAAGATGATAACATTATTGTATGTTGGATTGCTGTTTTACGTTCTGCGATTACTATATATATGAACTTAGGTTCCAGTAGAACAAGAGTAATAATTACTTGTGCAAATCTCAGCTTGCTAATCTGATTTGGATCGCTTTACCCAGTCAACAACTATGCCGGCAAAAAGATTTTTTCAGTCCCTGTGCTACAAACATTTTGCCCATTTGATCCATGTTTCTCTATACTATGCAATATATTACATTTTTTGTCTCCTTGCTATATTTTGCCCATTTGTGTGCTGCAATTGTTACCCATTTGGCCTTTGTGCTATACAATTCTTGGCCTGCTCGACCTTGTCTTATTTTTTTAGCAGTACTGTATAGTCTCATCCTCGTGCTAGCTCCCTAAAAGCTTGCGGGAGAGAGATTCTATTATGCCTTGTCCCCTACCCATAGTCCCCTGCGAATGCGGATAGAGGAAGTTCTTCACTCAAGATCCGGTTTGTTATCTTTTGGACCCCGTACGGTAGAAACTTTATTTGTGATATCTCACGTAATCCGTACTAAAGGGACAAAAAAGGTAACAAATTAAGTAGCACAGTGACCAACCGGGTATTATGGCCTTTTTGCTTTCGTATGCCTTATTAACTAAAAGAAGTTCAGCACAAATGAAATGAGAAATAATACTAAGAGAGAGGGCAAATATATACATGCAAAAATTAGGCAGTAAATTTACTGAGATCCGAGTTCGATAACAGTCAATGGGGAGAGAATGCAGAACCCAGAGAACGAAATTTTAAAGTTTTGACATTAGAAAATGATACTAGAAGCTTTCTTCAATGTAGTGAAGGGAAGCAAATTAATGACGGCCATAAAGGGCATCCAAAAGGGGATAATGTCATATGCTCAAGCTTTGGCATTCCTTGTGAAGTCGAGGCAAGTCTGGCAATTGCAATCAGCGAAACGACAGATTTGACAGCCGAAGCAAACACAAGAGGTACAACCTTGGCATGTTGGTGATCTGGCGCATCCTCTATATACCCTTCGACTCGCTCGTTCTTCATCATCATCACATGTTATTCTGAAAAACGTAAACCGATCAGTGCAAATAATTGAACTTACAGCTTAAAACGGCTAACTGCTAATAGAGTTATTGTTGGGATATATCAAACAACTGCAAGTTATTTTCAAGTCCTCAATTCGAACTCGATTTACAATTCTACAGCAATTCTTCCTAATAAGTGACTGCAAAACAATTAGCAAACACAAGCCGAGTGCATTGCAACAAAATAAAACCATTGAACATCAAGACGCATGAATATTATTCAACTTAACTTATACTAACAAAGAGGTTCGAACAGTTTTCACCACAAAACCTCCTATTACTACATGCCATTTGCTGTAATGAAAATTCGAGAAAAACATTTTGACCAAGGATACTGTCACAGAAATGAGATTAATCACATTCTAACTACTTGATCAGCTAACATACAAATATAGCGTATTTCAGATATTTAGCGAGTAATTATGGGATAACGAAAGTTCACGAGCAAAAGATGGTCTAAATTTTATTTATCTTCCATCTAAATGTGAATTCAATAAACATAATCATATTATTAAACAAAAGTAGAGAACATACTTGTCAAAGGGCAGATCAGCACACTTCCAGTTCGAATCAGCTAAAACATCATGGTAAATCCGGCACTCTTCTTTGGTTCGTAATCGAAACCTCCTCTCCTTCTTACACTTACTGCAGCAAACAAACTCATCATGATGACATACACGGTTCTTGACATTCGCATTTTTTAATGCTTTGTTATAGAACTTTAGCAATACGGTTTTCGACAAAGGAACTTTCTCCCCATTAACTATAACCCAGACATTGTTCTTCCATTTTCTTGCTGTCTCTCTCCCTGAATGCTTCTCAAATGCTGCTGGAGTCAGCTTCTCTGGTCAACAATAAATTATAATCCAAATCAGTAACTCAGAATGCAATCACAAAATCAAACCCAACAACTTCATAATCAGCTATATATCTACGAACAGGATATGGTTTATTTAGGTGCTTAAAGAATGCTGCAAGCTAATGGTCAAATAACCAACCCATTTTACAGACAGCAGTTACAAAAGAGGAAAAGAATGGCTAATCGGCAGAAAACAGTTGCATAAGCTGAAGCTAAAAGACTTCAGGCATATATTTCCGTCACTTGAAAAAAGGAAGATGAAACTAATGATAATATTACCGTTTGTCTTTGATAAAACACCATGAATTTACTATTTGAAAAAAGAGAAGGAACTTTCAGATATATAGACCACACAGACATAATTTGATATTACAACCTCTGAAGTAACAACTCTTGTGCATGTTGTTCATCACTTACATCACTGAAACAGTAAAAAAGTTGGACTCTATACAATCATGTACATAAAAAATGATACATAGGAAGATAAGATAACACAATGCCTATTTGAATTAGAGTAGTAGAGTGATAGTAGGTAGAGTTCTAAATAGGAAGAACAGAAGTGTAGTATCAAAAGCCAATGAACTGAAACCACAAAAGAAATCAACAGTGCAGTAATCAATTTAATGGGTCCATTAATGAACACACAACACCAGTGCAGATATCAACGTCAAAGATGAAAACAAAAACATTTAAAATTCATAAAAATCAATACCCAAATGTGAAGGAAAAGAAAAGAAACGAGAGAGACCTTCATTGCAACCAGGGGTGCATTCACAGGTGATTTCAAGTTCACCATTGGTAAAAACCCTAAGCCTGCCAACAGCATCACCATATCTATGGCTGGTACACCCACACGTCACCTCTATGTAATTCCCATTCCTCTTCACACCACTCATCTCTCTCAACTCCTCATCGCTAAACAACACCTCTTTCTCCAACCCATTTGCCATTTCGCTCCAAAAATCCGATCTTTGACCCGAATGAACAAAAAGGATCGGATTTTTCTATCTGGGTATTGCAAACGAGAGAAACCCAGAAAACCTCAAAGGAAAAAACTTCAATAAACCCACTTCTCCTAGAGATCCGAAGGAGAGAACGTTGGGAAGTGGCAATAGAGATAGGTAGAAGAGGGCCTTGTTTTATAGAGGGAAAAAGAGGGTTGGTGCTTTGAGATGCGAGCGAGAGCAATAGAGAAGCTAGAGAGAGAAAGTGAGCTGGCTGAGAAGCAAAAGAGGCAGTTACAAAAATAAAGCCTTTCCTAGTTGTCTAGTTGCATGATATGAATATGAAATGACACACTAGATAGAAAATGTGAAATTATAAAATACTATTAAAGAGAGAGAATTGAGAGAGAGAAAGTTTTGTGCTTTGATTGGGTTGGTGTAATAAATAACTCAGTTGATAATATAGAGTGAGCAAGTTAGCGAAAAATGAGTTTTAAATCCTGTTAAATACATTTATTGAAAGGAGTAGGGAGCTTTAACTGTGATAAAGCCCCGATTAGGAAGTGTTGAATCTCCTTATGTTTCTGTTTTTCTAGTTTCTATTGCAATATTTTGAAGTCTGTTGTCTGTGTCAAAATCTGTCATATCAAATCAGTAGAAAACAAGAAACTGAAGAAGGTAATTAACAATGGAGGGAGCGAAGGGAGTGGGTGAGAAATGAGAATAGGCAACCATATGATAGGACCAATTGAAATACTCTTCGATATTTTTTTATTATTTATTTAACCGAATTACTAATATTAATAAAATATTTATTATTTTATTAAAATATTAATTTATTTTATATATTTTTATATAAATATTATTTTTTTAATTATTAATTTATTATGTTCATTTATACACACTTTCTTATCATTAATGTAAGAATAAATTAATAAAAAAATAATAAAAAGTATATTAATAATATAAATTAATAACTAAAAAATTAAAAAAATAAATTTCTTATATTTATGTGTAACACTGTATAATATTATACTTTTCTGTAAGCCACAATGTTAGATACTAAAGTTGCTAAAAAGTCAAATGAAGACAGAATATTTAATATCTTTTTCTAAACTTTTTATTATTATAATATATAAATTGTATATATATTAAATATTTAATGAAAGAAATATTAAATATCCGATTTTTATATAAAAGAATTCTTTACTTTACTTATTTAAGTATAGATAAAATTATTTTTTTATATATATTTTAAAGATAAAATAAATGGTAAAATTCAACAATATGATATGTGATTAGACCATTTTGATCATAATTTTTTTTCAAATCAAGTACCTAAGGTTCAAAACGTTATAAAAAAATATTTTTCACGTCCGAGTTTTTTACAGCACCCTGAAATGAACTTGTTTATTGATAACGTTTTGAACTTCGATCCTCATTTTAACATAATTTTCATTTTAAAAATGAGCGTAACTCCACGGCCTATTTTAGAATTTTACCTTAAAATAAATAATAATAATTAGATTCAACAAATTGTAAGAAGGTTGAATAAAGTCTAACAAGGTGTAATAAGTTCAATAATGTCTATTAAATTCATATAAATTAATATAAGTTGATATCATGAGTTAAATTCTGAAATAACCAACCTTTATTTAGTTTATAATTTGATAATAGTAAGTATTTCTTTTTATGGGTTATTTTCACTGAAATAATATATGCTTTTTTATACATAATGGAATATTTAGAAAAAAATACACTGAAAAACACTTTGAGTAGTGCAATATAGCTTGAAAAGTTACCGTAAACACTTATTTTGCTCATTGATATGTGAAAAATACCATGACAGCAATGTTTTAAAAAGTGCTGAGAGCTAGTATGATGGCTGGAGCTTAGGTGGGGATTAGGTAAGATTTAGACGGATTTATATTTTTTATTTTTTAAATATTTTTTAATATATAAAAATATAAATTTAACTAAAAAATAAATTATAATAATTTAAAATATAAAAAAATAATTTAAAGCATGTTTTAATAATAGTGTTTTTAAAAAATCCCATATAGGCACTGCCTAGACAGTCCGTCTAGGACGATTTTTTAAACAAAAAATCCGGATAGACCCGACTAGGACCGCCTAGCCCCCCTCGGGATCCCCTAGCCCCGTCTAAATCGGTCAACTGCTTAAGACCACTCGATTGCCTAAAATTACAGCGGTGTTATAAAAAATCTCGCCTAGTAAATGGAAATGGAACGTTTTGTGCATTGTATTTGATGCTTAAAATCGTATCCAATGAATCAATTAAACTTTTCAAATAAACCAAAAAACAATTAGCTTAACATTTTTGTTATCGATATCTCATTATTAAAATATATTCACGTAAAAAATTCAAAAATAGAGCTTTTTCAGATAATAATCTGAAAAAGTAATTTCAAACTTGTTGTACGGGTATTAAATTATAGCTTTTGAAGGTAAGTTTGGCAATAAAGACGTAAATTTTACATTTCATCCATCTTTTTAAAACAGGTATTTTAGTTTAAAATTGTGTTACTAAAATACTTATCATTTACATTTTTCTATGTACTTTTTTTATTATTCTTCCAACTATGACCTTAGTAATAATTGCACTTGGCTTCAAAAATTAAGGCATTAATTTGAGATATAAGGACAAATTAGTATTTTCATATCCTTAATAAATGAGTTTATTAAAAAACGTAAAAATAAGTAAAAAAATATGGAGGAATTATTTTAATTAGGCTCTAATGGTAGGTAACGTATAGTAGTACTTCACAAGAACCCAATGCACTAACAAGAAATTCAATACTAGTTTGTTAGAATTAGGCTTGAGGGAGACATTCTCCCCCACCAAAGATCTAACACGCATTTATGTTAGGGAAAAAAGGACTTTGTTCGTCCAAAAATTGCATCACTATCGTATCTCTGTCACTGTAACCTTTCACTACTCCAAATTAGATGAGTTGATAAACCGAATTAGGTCAGGGTGAAGACTTCATTCAAGGAAAGAAAGTGAACAATAAACTTCTCTAAAGTTCATTTATGAAGGGATCCCGTCGGAGATGGGATTGGAGGGCGACACCTAGTTTGGATATACACAAAAATACTAGTAAATTAATATGTGGGAAAATAGACAAAATTGGAATGCAATTGCAAATAAAAATACTATATAATAAAACCAAATTAAATAAAAATTGAACCTCCAACCAACTTTAAATATAAACAATAAATTGCAATTTTTTGCATGCTATCTATGATATTTATTAGGTAGGTGAAATGCGCAATATGTCCATAATCAATAAGTAACAGTATTACTCCCTCCGGTTTCGAAAATTTGTCGTTTTAGAGAAATTCATAAATTTAAGAAGTAATTAATGGAGGGTATAAAATTACTTATTTACTCTTAAATTAACATTAATTGAGTAGTATGTGTATTAGGATTGAGCTACAATTAATAAGAGTATGATAGGAAAAAAAAGTAAAAGTTTATATTAAAAATAGAGAATGACAATTAAAAAGAGCGAATAAAATGTGTGTAGAAAGACTGATTTTTAAACGGGAGGGAGTACTAAGTTTTTACATCTATAATATTGACAACAAATTTAAAGCATGATATATCAAAGAAATTAACCCCCACCTGTACGTATTTACGTATTACCAGTTATAAGCCCAAATAAAAAAAAAATTACATAATAAATTAACAATCAATATATAAAATAGCTATAACTTATTTATAATTATGTCATTTTCTCGTTATATATTAAATACAATGAATTTTGAAACATTAATTAAACCGAGTTTCATTTTGATATTTTTTAGATGACTATCAATTTTTTAATATAGTTTTAAGGCTGATCAATTACTTTGATTTATTGGTTTTATGTAAAATTCGTTTCTCAAACATCATACATAACGATAATTGGCAGAAAATCTTTATTAGGTGACTCACCCGCTATAGTTAGATGTGTGATTAAGATTAGATTTGAACGTAATTAAAGTAAAGCTTCAGTGAATTAAATGGGCAGAAAAAAGAGAGTAGAAACACGTTTTGAGTCATGTTATCTTGGACTGTAATTCAGTTTAGTTCAATCCACTTATGCGTAGTTATAAATTTATACTTTAGCTCGACTCAACTCACTTCTATTCAGTTCAGTTCAGTTCAATCAATTTCAGTTCAGCTTTTAAAAGTTGAAAAGGACAGTACCTAAGGCCATGTTCTTTTGGACTACAGTTCAGTGCAGGGCAGTTCAGCTATGTGTAATTACAAATTTACACTCAAATAAGTTCAGTTTAGTTCAGTTCAGCCCACTTCAGTTCAGTTCAACTAACTTCAGTTCAGTTCAATTCAGTTCGGCTTTCAGAAGTTGAAAATAACATTGATTTTATATTATGCACCTGGCTTTTTACACCCTTCTCCATTGCAAGGGCAGAGAATTTATTAGGGAGTATTTAATTGGAGTGAGAATATAATTAATTAATTCTTAACAAATTTCCAACCTTTAAATTAGAGAAGGATGTAAAAAGCCAAATACGTAATATAAAAATCCGTCTCTGTAATGTATAAATAGTATGATCTCTCATCTAACTTCAGCTAAATCACACGAACACCTTCTATCACGTTCCTTTTGTGTTACATAAACTGATCAAAAGTGTTGTCTAAACTTACCATTTATATCCTATCATTACACAGAAGTGTCAGGTCAGTTAAACCTAGTACAAACACATAACTAAACTCTTCAGTTGGCATCCTTAATCATATGTTGGACAACAACAAACTTCTGGTTTCATATGAAGGAATCGAACTAAACAATTAACACCCAACATTGATCCACATGGCATCTAGCTAGTTCAAAAATAGCAAGCCAATACTTTATAACAGAAATTATGTTCTTTTCATTTGAGAATCGAATTCCATATAGATTTATTATAAGTCAAATTAGCGGTTGAGCCAAAATTCAAAGTGGAGTGAGGTTGGTTTCACTTATTTTTTATTCGCATTCTTTCCTTTCGAGATAAAGGGTGGAACTGTATCTAAATTCTACATAGAAGTTCATTTTTCGACAGTGTTATCAAAACCAGACCGTACCAGCTGGTTTGATCGGTTTTACTACAAATTGGTCATGGCTGCAGTATGGTTTGACTTAAAAATGAAAAACAGCTATGACGACGCTTAGAGCGTTGCAATTCATATATAAATGTGTTTAATATTTTAGTGTAATTGGATCAACTAGTTTGACCAATGCGGTCGTGACATTTCATCGAACAAGTCTGGGGAGTGCGGAGTGCACACTTGTTCGGGTTCTGTTTACGATTTGGGGGTCCGGGGGCAGCGCCCCAGGCTGGGGTCGAGCTGCCAGGTCAGCTCAAAAAAATTTTATCCCTGAACTCACGCATCCTTTGAAAAAATTCATCAGAAAATGAATATTTGGACCGAAACAGTGTGTCTGTTGGATACAACTGAATTCCGGAATAAACATGTCTTTTGGACATAGCTGCCACCCCAAACAGCATGTCTGTCGACGTTTTGGCTATTTATTTCACCAAAACGATATTGGCAAAATACAGAAAAATTCGGTTGAAATTTCATTGTAAATAAAAGTCTTATTCTTGATTCTTTTTCTGATTTTATCCGATTGAAAGTTTGGTAAACCGACCAAATAAATTTCAATCTGACAACATTTTTACGACTTCAGAAACATTCAAATAATCCCAGATTTCCAACAAAATGTAACTAATGTAGCTCTTCTAAAGGGTTTCTCCATTATAACCATGAACAGTTGCTCCTGGAGTGGCCAAATAAAGTTTAACCGATCTTATTATTACTGAATCAAATACATAGACTCAAAGCGTTGTAAGAGACCTGCATAGCGTTTACCCACGTAGCATTGTTTTATAAGATCGGTTATTATTGCTGCCTTCTGTTATTTTCAGTCATCATCTCAACTTCAAAACTCATATACTCTTCTTTCTTCACTATATTTTTTGCTATCAATCAAACAAAATTTTTTTATTACCTTTGTTTCAGTAATTCTGATAACTGACGTGTTATTTTTAACTTTTGAAATCTGATTTGAACGAAGTTGATTGAATCGAACATAACTTATTTTAGCGTAAAATTATAACTACGCATAGCTGAACTGAACTGAAATAATTTGAATTGAATTAAAATAGTCTAAACTGAACTGAATTAAAATAAATTATAGTCCAAGAAAATATGACGTTACAGAATGCCTGGAATGTAAGCCAACAATGTAAACTTTAGCATCTAAATCAAACCTCAATATTTATAATGTACTAGAATTCATTTACCCGAGATGGCTTCGACGCTCTCGGGTTCTAAATTAAATAATGCGGAACATTAATTTCAATTGAATTCTATGTTATATTTTTTATAATTAAATTTTTTTAAAAAGGTTAGATATTGAAATTAAGATCTTCCGAGATAATATAATTTAAAGTATTTAATTAAACTAATAAATATAGCACTCTCTTGTACCAACAAATAGATCATCTATATTTCTAGAACAATTTATGTGTAATTAAAGGCTTTGGGTTTTTTAAAATTTAAACCCTCTAAAGTTATATATTTCACTCAATTTTAATTATTCATTGAGTTCTAATGGTTTAAATTTAATTTTAATATAAATCCTATAAATTACTAAAATTAAATCTGAATCATTAAAATTTAATAAATAATTAAAATTAATAAACCGTACCAATAATTAAATTATAATAATTAAATTACTCTACAAATGCATACTAATAATTGGTATAATTAATTTGTTAATAACAAAAAAGAAAGAAGATTTTTTTAGAACCAAAGTCAAACTGATCTTGTGTCTACATTAAAACCCTCTGTACTATTGTCCTAAAGCTCTTCTTAGCTATAGCTGTAATAAAAACCATAGCTTTCTTTCAAATATGGCCGCAGGACCCCATTTCTGATTCGTATCAAATTTTAATTTTTTTTGTTCTCTGGGTTTCTTTCTCTCTCCTCAACAGAATCATACCAGCTGATTCAGCCTTTGGGTCTCTCTCTCTCTCTCCTGTAAAAATCCCACCTTTCCCCCCTCTTTCTTTCTCCTAATTCAATTGGGTAACCTATTTTCTAGTCTTGATTCCTTCTTTTTATAGATATCTCCATTTGTTAATATTTCCCCCTTTCTGGAAAACCCTTGCTTTTTAAGCATATGAAACTTCAACTCTAAGGATTTATTTTCATATCTACCTTTCAAGATTAGCTTTGGATCTGGCAGATTAGAGCACATTTGTGAGTTTTATCTGTATGCTTTATTGTTTCCTGTAGATATATTTCCTTTACTGAAGCTAGTTCTAGGCTTTGGCTTTGTTTTGGGGGTTTTGTTCTTAATCAGGATTATTTTTGGTTTTTGATTGTTGGGCATGCCTTATATTTCCAAATTTAGCTACTTTACTTCAGGGTCTTAGCTTGGATGTTATTCATTTACCTAAAAAGAAGGCTTTGGTCCTATTACAGAACCTCCTTGCTTCTATTTGGCTCTAAATCTTTCAGGTTTCCTTGTTTGGCTTCAATTTATTCCCCTAAGAGATTGGCAATTGATACCCTAAAAAATCCCATTTATGGGTATGAGAAAAAATGCAACTTTTCACTCAGGAAGGGTTTTTAGTGACAGAAAATGGATAATCCCCTTCTTTGCAAGCCTGCTTGTGTCTTTAACATTGTTGCTGTCTGCTACTTTTGGAGTATTTAATGGTACAGATCAGTTGCCACTCGATGTGACCTCATTTTCAAACTCAGAGGACTCAAATGGTTATTTTGTAGAATCAGAGTTAAAGAAATGGTTCAATAAGAGCAGGAATTTGAAATTGGAACCACCTAGATTAGCTTATCTAATTTCGGGTACTAAAGGCGATAGCCGTAGAATGATGAGGACTTTGCAAGCAGTATATCATCCAAGAAATCAGTATATTTTGCATTTGGATCTCGAGGCTCCGCCTCGAGAGAGGTTAGAGCTGGGGGCATTTGTGAAAAATGATTCGACGTTTGTTGAAGTTGGGAATGTTCGAGTTATGGGGCAGTCGAATTTGGTTACTTACAAGGGGCCGACTATGATAGCTTGTACACTTCAAGCTATTGCTATTATGCTTAGGGAAAGCGTGGAGTGGGATTGGTTTATTAATCTCAGTGCTTCTGATTATCCTCTTGTTACGCAAGATGGTTGGTACAGTTTTCTGCCTGATTGTTGTTTGTTGCTTGCTTTTCTGGTGATGTTATATATTTTGATGTACTGACCTTTTAAATGATTCATGGCATGCTCGTTGAATTATATATATATTCTAGTATCAATTAATGCTGACTTGAGTGTAAAGGTCTTGACTCACTTACTTTAGCTTTCGAATTTGATCTTAGTGTGTGCAATGAGTGTTAATTGGAAAAAGGACTGGCTTAAGGATGTTCGGTGAACCGTAAATTAGATGGATAGGGTCCATATACTCTACCAAAGGAATATATGTATATGTTCTTTCGGTGCCAACAAAAACTTTGTCAGTGTTGTTAAAGGCGCGCCTCGCTCTACCTCAGGCGAGGTAGTGTACCTCGGGCGCACGCCTTGTTCGCGTAGGCGCCTTTTGGTGTGCGCCTTGGTGCGCCTCAAGTACACTTTTTTCCTGGGTTTTAACTTACTCTAATATGTATTGTTCATCTTTTTATTAGAATTTTAATAATTATTCAAGGCTAGATATTCCTGAATCAATTCCTATTATGGCAGATTTACTCAAGGCTAGATGTTCCTAATGCAATATGTAAATTTAACATATATATATGTACATCTAACAACTCTCATAGTTTTTTTTTGGTACTGTTATTGTATTTACTTCACTTTTCAAGCAAATAATTTATGCAAATTTTTTTGCGCCTAGCGTACCTTATGCACGCACCTCGCCTCCTTGGGGCCTGGACTGCGCCTAGAGCCTTGGCAACTGTGCTTTCTGTTATTAGGCTCTTAAAACATAATGTACATCAAATGCTTGGATGTGATTAATCATGAAATGTGGCTGAACATTTACTGCCCTTGGTGATATGAAAATATCGAGTGGAAGGATCATAGAAGTGTGTGTGAAGCTGATCCTAGTTTTGAATTTTTTGATGCTAATTTGGTATAAGCATCCAAGTACACTGAGTCTCATGTAGATCCTCTCTCTGATTGGTTCATGAGTATTTTACCATTGGTTTAAGCTTGAGATATAGATCAAGTAAGCTTATTATTCTGGAAAATAGCAGAGTAGAGGTTATCAAAATAACTTACCATTCAGTGTTCAATAGATGCACATAGGCGCACTGATAACTATTTCGGCAAATTAGATAGTCTATCATTCTTTGATTAGAAAAGCATGAATTTTTTTAACTGCTTCAAATTCAAGCCGTCAATTATGTGTTGATAATATAAGTAAATCTTTTGTCACTCTCGTTAGGTACACTGATATATAAAGGTGAGAGTTGTTATTAGATTTACTAGGTACACTGATATATTAATATGAAAGTTCTTAATAGATTTATGAGAGGATTCACAGATAGTTTGAATCTGGTTTGGGATATATATTTATATGGTGCCTATTTTTCCAAACTATGAGTATGAAATTTGCTAAATTTGACCATAGATGGATTCTCATCTGAAACTATGAATTGATTTTGGAATTTCATAGTTCTTAGGACTTTGTCAACAACCGAAAATATCATTGACATGTGTTTTGGGTCTAAATTTTATGTATAGTTTTTCGATTCTGCAGATTTGCTCCATGTGTTCTCCAATTTGTCCAGAGATCTTAACTTCATTGAGCATATGCAGATTACAGGATGGAAACTGTAAGTAAATGTAAAACTTCACTCACCATAGTCCATAGAACATGTTATCCTTTTTTTTAATTCAGAAGTATTGGAATTTTCGGTCGTTCTGCAGGAACCAAAGGGCAAAACCAATAATCATTGATCCGGGCCTATACTTATCGAAGAAATCTGACCTTTCTTTGACTTCTCAACGCCGATCACTTCCCACTTCTTTCAAGTTGTTCACTGGTACGCAAACGAATTCTTTCAATTTTATTTTAAAAAAAGCGAATCTTTACTAAATTTCCCTTGCTTTTGTTGTGCAGGATCGGCATGGATAATGTTAACCCGATCCTTTGTAGAGTACAGCATAATGGGGTGGGAAAACCTCCCCCGAACACTCCTAATGTACTATACAAATTTCATCTCCTCGCCCGAAGGGTACTTCCATACTCTTATTTGCAACACTGAAGAATTCCGAAACACAGCTATAGGCCACGATCTTCACTACATTGCATGGGATACTCCCCCGAAGCAGCATCCTATCTCTTTGACGATGAAAGATTTCGAGAAAATGGTTAAAAGCAATGCGCCCTTTGCGAGAAAGTTTGCGAGAAACGACCCGGTTTTGGACAAGATTGACAAAGAGCTTCTCGGCCGTACAGATCGGTTTGCACCTGGAGCATGGTGTATTGGGAGTTTGATTGACGGTGGTGATCCCTGCTCGGTTCGGGGAAATTATTCGGTTTTTAGGCCAGGCCCTGGTGCCGAGAGGTTGCAGGAACTGATGCAGATGCTGTTGTCATCCGATTTTCGGAAAAAGCAGTGTTCTTGATAAAAGATGAAAACATTTAACTCAATGTGTACATTGGCTATCTATAGGTAATACAATGTAGGGCAGCTGAAAAGTTTTCTGCCCTTTCTATAAATGAAACATTTTAATTTCAAAAGGAGTTTATTTGTTGATTTTTAAGTTTTTCAATACTTGCATCTCTTGAGAAAGATAAAAACACAACCCTTGTGGTATAATCTATTTACCCATTTGGTCCCTCTACATAAATTACCTATTTGGTCCTTGTGTTATGTTACCTATTACCATTTGGGTCCCTTTAGTGCCATATTGTGCATAGTTACATCAATGGAGGTACTATAATACAAAGCCAAAAAGGTAATGAATTGCATATTACAAGGACTTAATGGTAGCCAATTGCATTGTATAGGGACTCGATGGTAACAAATTGTATAACACAACGACCAAATGGGTAAAATGAATTGTAGAGGGACCAAATGGACAAATGAGTTATACCACATGGATCAAAATGACCCTTTTGCTTAGTGTCTACTAAGACTAGAGTAATCTAAGAAAGATTTTGAGACCCATGCCTACAAAACCCAAGGTTCTAACAGACTGAAAATCAATTTTCAATGGGAGAAACCCTCAAATCACAAGGATTGATACATAAATAGAATGAGCAGCTTTTATTTCAAAAATGCTGAATAAATTGCAGTACAACAGACACAAACTTAGTATAAAGATTCAATCTTTCAGGTAAATAAAGAGACTGAACTCAAGTAGTTTTCGATTATTTTGTCCTGTGAGAAATCGGTAAAATACCCCTTCCCCACGGTTATACCCTCATCCTCTGCGAGCCTCTCGACTTCTTTCTGCACAGTTTCGCCTCCCACTTTACAGGGTTCCAACAAATTACAGGCAACCTCAATTACATCATCACCATGTGCTAATGCCATGGTTTGTACCGAAGCAAGACCGCCTCCTCTTCCACTAACTTGTTTTGCGATTCTGCGAACCGAAGCCATGTCGGTAGTGAAGAGAGGGACATTGTAGTTATCAACCCACTGAGTTGCTCCGATTAAAACTACACCGTTTGATTCACTCACTTGAGCTGGACCTTCATCTGGTTTTATTGGCAAGGGCCGTGATTTTAGCCCTCCAATCCATTGGTTGCCTGAATTCGACTTGAAATAACCTAGTTCCCTTCTGATTGAATCAAGTGTCCTGCCTTGTTCTTGGGCTGCTCCGTACCGAAAAGTGGGCACTGCAAGCTATATTTACAAGTATTAGCACACAAACACAGGCACAAACATTAGACAACAAAAAATCATTTGCAAGGAAATAAATTCAAAATGAATTATAATGTTTGCTCAAGTTCTATTTCTCACTGAAATTTAGTTGATTCAACTAGAATATAATATCAGGATTTATGTTACATCAAACTGTAACTAGATCAGGATTGAGCCACTTGAGAATTTTGCTTGAAACACAATATACACATAAAATACCAAATGCATCAAAGAGAAAAAGGAAAAAACTAAACTTATTGTTAAACTACCAAGGGAGTAGGATCTTGGGGAATAGAAATTTTTGGTCCCTGTGATATAAACCTTTTGCCCATTTGGTCCCTGTGGAGTACAAACTACCTATTTAGTCCCTATGCTATTCAACAGATTACTTTTTGAGTCCCTGTGCTATTCAATCATTACTCATTTGGTCTTTGTATTATGTAATCTTTACCCATTTGTTCCTTGTACCGTGCAATTTGTATCCTTTTGGACTTTGTACGGTAGACTTTGTTAGTGATCTTTCAATTAATCTGTACATAACCCAACCAACTAAGCCTTATATACCACGCTAGATGGGGTCAACTATTCGCATAATCCGTACTATAGGGACAAAAAGGTAACAATTGAATAGCACAAAGACCAAAAAGGGGAAATGTATAGTACATTGACCAAATGGACAAACTAATGATACCACACAAAAGGTCTTTTTGCCATGGGACAAACTAATAATCCAACAAAATCCGAATTGCTTCATCAAATTTCCAAGCCTTTTCCCTTCTTTTGGTGATAGACTACTACTAGATGGCATTATAGTATTTTGAAGAGCTCAAACCTTGAAGAGTAGAGCCAACATCTACTGCCAAAGATTTTGCAATCCCTGCTGCTTGGTCCAATGAAGCTCGCGCTAGAGGATGAAAGCAAATGTGGTCAACAACACCAAGCCGAGGATGAGTCCCACAATGCTGCTCAAAATCAATGGCTTCAAGAGCAGCTTTGACCATGGCAAGCACAGCATTCTTCAGAGGGCATGAATCGAACGGGGGCTTTTGAGCCACACTTGAAACAAGAGTATAACCAACTCTATTGTAAGTCACATCCTCAAACTTGTTCACAATAGGTGCTTGAGGGAATAACTTTGCTGCATTTTCTATTAACTCCAAAGCAGCCTTATTTCGGCTTTCGGATATGTACACCTTGCAGCAAGCAAGAGTCCACTTCAACATGTTTCTGCTCCTAGGACCCTTTTACAAGCTGCACAAGGAGATTAATTGACATGAAAGGATAGTAACATCAAGAAATTCCATTACTATGATTCAAAGAGGCCTAAAACCTGAATTTACCCAACCAATCATACTGCCAAAATGAAATCACTACGTAGCTAAACGCTGCATTATAGCAGAAACTGCTATCAAATCCTACGGAAACAGCTCCTATCCTTAAAAAATCTACATTGTTTTCGATCGAAATGAATTCACCATAACCCTTTTCAAGCTCTACATTAACCAACAGTGAAAAGATTCCCAGCATTGCAAAGTGGCATCAAAACTTCACTTCAACATCAGTTAACTGCTACATGTATTGAAAATCTTCTTACAGAACTTAAACAGGAAATAGTATAGTAGTAACATTATCAGCACAAAAGAAGCAAAACAAAGCAGCAATGAAATTAAGACCAAAAGCTATCATAAAGTAGCAATCTTTAACAAGCAATACCAAAAATCTCTATACTGCAATCTATCCTATATCGTTTACACTGTCAAGAAACTAAAACCCATTACTCAGAATTCAGTATCATTGGGTTTAGGGTACCCATCATAATCCAATTTCATACCCAGACCTGCTCTTATAATCCTAAATTTCAACCTCAAACTATCCATAATTTCCTGTACACTCTCATCCTCCGGATCCAATAACGGGTATTTCTCAATCAAATCCTCCATTTGCTTGATGGATTTCTGAATCCGGGCTGAGAAGGCATTTGGGTCAACCCGAATTACCGATTTGAAGACATCAATACACCCTCGGTAGAACCCAATTTCTTCTCCAACCTCGAACCCTGCTTTGAGTCCCACTTCACGCGCCTCCTCTTTTCCTTCAATAATCCCATGTTTGTAGCCTTCATTGTATCCTTCTTTCAGATGGGTTTCTTCTAAGTTGAGAGAGGATTCGAATATATCTTCAATGGAGTTCGATTGAGACCGGGAATCCATAGAAAGATTTCGCCTTTACTACCCCCGCTAACGATGTAAGATGATTAACAGTGAAAATTAAAACCAAAAACGGGGTTTGATGATTTGATGAAGAAGATGCTAACTACCTGATTGTAGGGGAACAGACTGGAGGCAGAGACACCATGAAAGAGGATTGTTTGCCAGTGGCGGTTGTTTGCCGTTAGTAGCCCAAGATTGAAGTTCAATTAGATTTTATGGGCTTTTAAAGTAGGCTAATGTGCTATATTTGGTTATGAGTAGAGATAATTAAAGCTTTAACACTATTATTATATGTGACGTTGGTTTCTGTAACCCGTTACTCTATTTTTAAAAAATATGTACTCCTGTACTTTTGAGAAAAAGTGTGGAAGAAAGAGACAACAACTTTAAACTCTATAAAATATCGTTGTAAATGAGTCGAGTCGAGTCGAATTTCAGCTTGTTCATGTTTGTTTATTAATTTTTAATGAGCCTGAGCCGAGCTTCGAGCTTAGTTAGAGTTCAAAAGTTCATGTTCACGAACTATTCGTTTAACAATTCGTCTGTTTACGAACATTACTGAGCTTATTTATTTTGATTACAAATAGAAATAATAATATCAAATTCCGACTATGAATGTGTAAAAACGATAATAAACGTAGTTCACGAGCTTTTAACGAACCATTTCATAAATTTATTCACGAGCCTCTAATCGAGCTTGTTCGTGAGCTTTCGAGCCGAGTTTAAGCTTGTTCATGTTCAGTTCCTTTACAAACCAAACCCAAAAAGTATGTAATAAATCGAGCCAAGTCTAGTCGAGCTTTTATAGAACCTGTTTATGAATGACTCGGCTCATTTATAGTTATAAGGGTTGAAAAGGAGAGGGTAATATTGTAAAAGAGTGAAGACTGACAGCATGGAAAATCCCAAAAAAGGAAAAAAATCGCATGTCCCCGTTTCGACGTCCCTTCCATATCCCCATTCATTTTTCGACATGTGTTAAATTTATAAGAGAGATGTGATGAAAAATAGGAAAATAAATCTGAAAAATAATAAAATAATAATTAAAATTGCTATATGTCAGAAAATGAATAGGGACATAAAAGGGGACACCAAAAACTACTGACAAAAGAAAACTTTCCAAAAAGAGCCCCTGGAAAACAGTTCCCATAAGCTTCTAAACAACAGTTTTAAACTCAGTCCTAGAGAGAGAAAGCTATAGAGAGGGAGGGGAAGATGCAGAGTTCTTTTTGCATGACAAGCAACAGTTCCTACATGAGATACAGCCCTTGAAATCAACAAACAAAACACACCCATTTCCCCAATTTCTCTTTTCTAATCCTCATTGTCTCCCCAATTCTAGAGAGAGAAAGCAAGCATGGCAATGGCAGGATTTCACAAAGGAAACAACAATGGAAACAGAAGTGGGAACAACAAGCCATATGGGGTAATGCTGCTTCTGGCATTTGGGGCAGCTTTGATTGGAGTCATGATGATTCATAAGCTTAGAGAGAGAAGAATCTTTAATCTCCTTGTCCAAGAGAAAGATCACCAGCTCATCTCTCTTCAGCTTCTTCTCCAGGTTTCTCTCTCCATCTCTCTAGCATTTTGCATGTCACTCTATACGTGTCTCTTTCTTTGTTTGACACGTGGGTAGTGTTCTGCTATGTCCTTATGGTTCATCTGAGTTGATTTTGGTCTAAAAAGGTTGCTACTTTTGCTTCATCTTTACCCTTCTGTGAAAATTTAAAAAACACCCTTTTTAGCAATTTTAGGCCATTTTTGCTTTATTCTGTATCAATCTATATCTAACTTAGGAATTTGATCTTTAGAATAGGTAAAGTTTTGATCCTTTTTGATCTTTAGAATGGGTAAAGTTTTGATCCTTTTTAAGTTAATGACAAATCCCATCCTACAATTTCACAGATCACATAAAATAAGAATGGGTGGAGTTTGAAAATAAGAAAGTTTGGATCTTTCCTTAATTTGCAGCAAACCCTATCCTATAATTTCATAAATGAATTCAAAATGGCATGATTTGAGGCCTAATTTAATTAGCTCTAACAGAAGGAAAGAGAATACACCAAAGAAATGAAAAGGAAGGCTGAAGAGATGAAAACAAAGATGTACTCTTTAAGGAATCAAAACATGGAGACTGACAGAAGAGTTATGGAGATGCAGTCCACAATTCAATCCCTAAAAGATGAACGAAAGATCTTGGAGTCTGCACTAGAAGAGAGGCAGAATCATATCAAAATGAATAGAAAGAGAATTGCAGGCCAAGAAAAAGAAAACCCTCAATTAACAGCTTTAATGGAGAGATTGAAGCAAAAGGAAGGTGAAATCGAGGATTTGAAGCGCCATCTTGAAATTTCGAGTAGGAGATGGCCTGCAGGTACAGATAATGATGTACCGAACAGAGAACGGAATTTCAATATGACAGGAGAATTGCATGAGTCAAGAAATTACAGCAATGGCGTGCCTTTGCTGGAGCGAAGTATAGTTAAAAGTGAGAATTCCGGCAGGCTTCAAAACACAAGTGAAAACAAGGGGAGTTTAAGTGTGAACGAGGAAAACAGCACACCAAATGCAACCAGGGCCAGTGTCGAGCCATTTCAAAAATTAGTGAACACAGACAATACTGATCCTGGAAGGATATCAGTTTATGATCAAGAGCATACAGTTGCTACAGATGAGCAGATGGGGCTTAAAAATTCCGAATGGGATGAGATACGAAATGAAGCGTCTCCTAAGGGCGGGCTGAAGTTGGAAATGGCTGACAGCTCTAAAATTCCCAGTTTTAGTATGAAGGGTAGATATGAGAAAGAAAAGAGATGGAGAAAGCTTGCTAGGAACAACAGAAATGATGAAAACAGCGAAGCTGAGGGCATCAAGGTAAGAAAGATTCCGGCCGATAATCGAGATCAACTGAGAGACAGAGAAGAGGGAACAACCTATAACCGACTGGAAGTTACAAAGCTAGAAGATCTTTCTAATGCTAAGTCACGAAGTTCTCAGAACCCTGAAGACTCAAAAGATCTGAAATTTGTACCTGTGATAGAGGAAACAGTTCAGCATTTGAAGAAACCGAAGGTTAATGGAAGTTTAGATGGTGAAACCATCCAATATGGAAGCCAGGAAAATATAAACAGGGATATGAAGATGCAAAACAATCCTGCACTAAAGAATACGGCTAAGGATGAAAGGCAAGAAGAAAGCGAGGACGCCGATGTGGAGGATGGAGCTGACATGGCTACTGGAGAATTTTACAGGGAATTACTTCCTGATTTGGAAGAAGATAAAGAAGAGTACAAGGAGGAAACTGAAGAACCTGAATTTTAGCTCTTAAATTGTTTTTTTTTTTTTGGCTTTCTATGAAGATGGTTGACCATTGCATGTAAATTTGAGTAGCTACCAATAACATTTTCTTTTGCCTAAAACCACTGGAGATTTGATAGCTTATCCTTCCAACTAGATGGGTGCATAACATTTATGATATTTTCAATAAATTTAAAAAATTTTAGCTAGGAAAAATACAAAAAGTAACATGCCTAAGCAAGTAGATCAGGGCATAAAAAAATCCATAGCATAGTTGTCAAATAGGGATTCGAATCAAGAATCGAAATTTTCTGAATCGAGAATCCATAGCATACGACCAGATATCCGAAAGATGCAACTATCATCAATTTGGGATACATATCAAATATGAATTCTGTTTGACTACAATAATTTGTGAGTTGGTTCTTGGCAAGCTCTCAAAATTGCAGAATGGTTTTACTAGAAAGGAATAACTACTTTTACCAGGCAACTATTTCTAGTCCATTAATGTTCACAATGAGTTAGTGCAGAAGGATCAGTGGTATGCATTTATATCATATATCAACAGCATTTGGATCCTCAGCATGTATCAATTCATTGAAATAAAAAGGTAAAAGGTACAAATTGTCAATACAATCATTGTCTACATAGAAATGGACAAGCAAGTGAAAGGGCTTATTCAAAAAAGCAATTTAAATTCAGTCATCCACTAAAACAGACAACAACCTGGTTAGCAGAATAATCTGCAAGCTATGAAAACCAAAATCCAACAAGAGATCTCCAACTAAACAAATTGTTACTTGGATGCTGAAGCATGGCCGAAAAATAGTGAGATCTCAGTGGGCTGCTTCTGCCAGTTTCTGCAAACAGGCAATTAAGTATCAGAAAAACCTGCATTCGATTGTCAGAAATGACAAAACAAAACAACGGCTATTGTAGTTTCGGGGTCTCAACTTTCATCCTAAATTTGATAAGCCTAGTCTTAAAGGCTAGCGTTGATTTCTAATAAGATTCTTTCAGTTTTGGCAATACTATTTCTACCCAACTTGTAGACTACACCCATGAGCTCATGTAAGAAAAGAAGCCTCTAAATGATTGATAAAAATCAAAAGGAGAAATTTATCCTCTCTCTTTCTTCAAACTATGGTCACATATGAGCTCAGGCAGATATGGTTGTTCTTACAATATAATAAATAAACTCAATATAGTGATGTAAACATGACCCGATACAGAAGTAACTATGTACGTTATAAAGAATATCATCATGAAAGACAACAGCTAACAAAAACAAAAATGACAAGAACCAAATTATCAATGAAAAGGCAAGTTTACACAAGAATGTATAAGCTTGTCACAGCAGAAGAAAATAAAAAAGTGTACCTCTTCCTTCTTGCCTTTGCCTCCAGTAAAGAGCTTGTATCCACCATATATAGCTAGACCCCAACCAGTAAGAGAGACAATGACAAACTGCAAAAGCAAAACAGACATCTCAATATCAGCAAATGGTCAAGACAACTTCTCATGTTAAGGTGCTCACAGAAAAGGAAAGACCAACAAGCATCAGCAACTAATATCATCAATGTTGCATAGGTGGATGAGTGGTCATCTATGAAGCACGGAAACTCCGGTTACATGCCGTTTCGGCGTTTCGGCGTTTCCGTTTCCGTTTCCTATCCGTTTCCGTATTCGTTTCCCCACAGTTTCCAAACCTATATTTTTTAGAAATGGCGTTTCCCGGTTTCCGTATCCGTATCCGTTTCAGTTTCCGTGCTACATAGGTGGTCATAGATCGAATTAGAAATGAGTGCATCTGCCAAAAGACCGGTGTGGCACATATTGAGGATTTATTGAGAGAAAGAGGACTAGGGTGGTATGGCCATGTGCTACGTAGACCAAAAAATGCTCCAGTTAGGAAATGTGAGAACTTAAGGATAGAGAGTAAGTGAAGAGGGAGAGGTAGACCAAAGATCACTTGGAGATATACTATTTCGAAGGATTATTGTTTGCTAGATATGGATGGACATATGGCTTTTGATAGAACTTCATGGCGTCAGAAAGCCGACCCCACCTAGCATGGGATTTCAGGCTTGGTTTGTTGGTTGGTTGGTTGGAATGACTAATAAACACTTCATCACTGGCTCACATGTCAAATTCTAACATGAATCCATGTAAATGGAAACAAACTTTCTACTTTCCTCAATGCTGGCAGGATGAGAGTGCTATGCGATACAATGTATTCATGGTTAGTGGAAGAACATAAAAGAAAGGGAAAAGTCGAAAATCTGTTGTAATATCTTACTTTACTGAAATAAAAGATTATTAGCATCATCATATTAGCAATTGCAGCTTCGAAATGGAAAAAGAGGGAAGAAAACGAACATGCTCTTCCTTCCACTTGGACGGGCTCATTGGGTCTTTCCAGCAATCAACCTTTGGAGGTCCATGATGATCTGCCATTACAATGACACAAAATCTAGATTTAAACCAGCAACCTCAACAGCAAAATTTGATTAAAAAAACTTCCCCTAACAGCTCATCAACAACCCACCCAACTGCTACGCAATAAACAAGCAGCTTAGAGCTCAGCTCAACAATAAATAAAAAGGGCAAAACTTTCAATGAAAACCATTCAATTAAAAACAGGAAGATAAAATAGAATCCCATTCACAATAGCTGACCTAAATATGAGATTTTTGTACAAATCAAATTTTTTTTGATTGACCTCAAATTGCATCTGAAAAATCTAGGAAAAGAGATCCGATACTCCGATCTAATCAATTGCAACAAGGTTTGGATGAACTCTTAAAAAAGTAACATAAATTTTGTACATTTACATATACACATGTATGGCAGCTAAAAATGTGAATGAGGAGTATGGATTACCTGCAGCGCCGGCGAGACCGCGGCGGTGGATGAGGGAGGCAGCTTGCGTGGATGTTTTGGAAGACGAAATACGAGAGAGGGCGGCGGCTTGACGAGCTGCAGCTGCTGCTAAAGTAGCCATAGCTCCTTGCGAGGGATTAAAGTTCAAATGGTCAAAGATCGGGAAAGCTTATGCCTTTATGGACACTGTATATGCCAAATGTTGTAATGCAACCAGGGAGGTAAACCAACGGAGCCGAGCTCGAATACTGACTGTTCAAGCTCTATTTATTTAAATTTTAACTAACATCAATCAAGCTTGAGCTTGGTCAAATCGAGCCCGAGCCCGAGCCGAGCTCAAACTGAGCTTCGAGCCTATCTCAAGCTTTGTTTAAATCGAGAGCTCAGCTTATAAAAAGATAATATCCGTGGGATGAAGAATCAGAGATGAAGGATCTAAACACCACAAATAATTTTTATTGTACTAAAAAGAGAAAGAGGGGGAGTGTTAAATTGGCGGCTGCGTTTTTTAAGAGAAAAAGGAGATTAGAGTTTTACCGAGCATATAGCGATTGATGAATATATATAGTAGGGATTGAATTGGATCCGAATTGCCTTTGTTAGACTTTATATCCATCTTTTATCTTTTTTTATCTATATTTTATATATCAATTTTATAAATATTTTTCCTTTACTATTTATCTTATATTTTTATATCCATTTTACATGTAAACTATTTTATACTTATTCATAATTTATCTATTTCATAAATATAATGTATAAAGTTTTCAAACATCCTAACGAGCCTGTTCACGAGCCTAATAACGAGTCTGTTGGCAAACTAGTTCGCGAGCCTCTTATCGAGCATGTTCACGAGCTTTCAAGTTGAGTATCCTTTTGTTCAAGCTTGGTTCGTTTACGATACGAGCCTGAAATTTTGTTCGCGAACAAGCTCATTTATTAACAAACCGAGCTCGAACAAGCTTTGACCGAACCGAACGGCAAATAGTTCACGAATAGTTCGGCTCGTTTACAGTCCTAAATGCGACGTAGTATCAATTTTGTATAAATAGTATATTGTGTTTAAATTGTTACTAAAATATTAGTATTATATATGTTATTAATTTATATAATATAAATACATTATAATTCTAAATATAAAATATTTATTCTGTTTAATTCTTATTTAATGAGAATAAATTCAGTTTCTATGAATTATTGCTTTGGCTGGTTCAATAGGCCAATCCAAATCTGAAAACCACACATTTTAGTACAATTAAATTTGATCATCTAAAAAAAGTATTTCATTACTTATTTTTCAGTTTTATTTTAAATTAATAACATAATATTTTTTATTTATTATATATGACATCAGGCCATTGTAAAGTTGAATCTCTTGATTCAAAGCATAATATACAAAATTTAGATGTCAAAATATATGATATTATTAGGTATTTAATTGAAAAAATAGCATGCCAACAAGTCCATTAGATTTAATAGGTAGTTTACTAAATAATTTATAATGTTATAATCAATGTATAGCTATAAAAAAAACTCCAAATGAGAAGCTACAAGTGATTCAATTCAAACCCAAAAATTATAGAATATAGCGTTAATGCATCGACGACATCCTCAACCTGGCACAAAAAACCTGCTGCTTCCCTGAATTTTGAAAGTGATCCCGCAGCTACCGCAACTTTGAAAAAGTTTGCCAGTTTGCTCGATAAATGCCACGTGTCAGCTTTTGATTGGAGAGGAAAAATCTTAGAAAATGATATATTTGAAAAGTCAAATCAACCAAAAGTTGACACGTGGCATTCAAGGAGTCAAGTGATCATTTTTTCCAATGTTTTAAAAAGCGCTAGGCGCTAGTCGGGCGGTTGAGGCTTTAAAACGCTTAGGCGGGACCTGGACGGGGTCTAGACGGATTTGTATTTTTTATTTTTTAAATATTTTTTTAATATATAAAATATAAATTTATAATAATTAAAAATACAACAAAAATAATTTAAAGGATGTTTTAATAATATTGTTTTGAAAAATCCAGCCTAGGCACCGCCTAGACCGATTTTTAAAACAAAAAACCCCGCATAGACCCGCCTAGCCCCGCCTAAATCGGTCAACCGCCTAGTACCGCCCGACTACCTAAAATCGCGGCGTGTTATGAAAAATCTGGCCTAGGCCGATTTTTAAAACACTGATTTTTTCAAAGTTGAGGTCACTGCGGAGTCACTTTAAAGTTCGGGGAGGCGGCAGGTTTTTTGTGCCGAGTTGAGGATGTTGTTGATGGATTAAGCCTGGAATATATGAATTATTCCAACTTCAAGCATGCCATTTACAAGAATAATACGAGTAAGTAGACAACTAGAAACTCAGTGTCCCTCAAATGGGTGAATCTACAAGAACATATAAGCTCATTGAACTAGTCTCATTAAACCCCTTGAGCCCTCTAACAAGCTATTCTGTATCATTCGTACGTATCGATGTCGCCAATGTTGTACTCGTGCTGCCGATGCCGATTTGACTGGATCATATAGCTCTTAAAACTCCGCTCTTCAATCTGTCAAAAGGATTCCAAGCAAAATCAGTTTATGTATTTCATTATAATCTGAAAGAAACTATGTTTTTTAAATGGCACCTCTAATGTGGACATTGTTTGCAGAAGGTCCAAGCCTTCTTCTAGCAACAGTTTTTCCTGTGAAACAACTTGTGCTAACTGTGAGAGCAAAGCAGCATTCTCTTCGGTTTGGCGGCTGCTAGTCAACGCTGAATTGATCGAAGACGTGAGATCTAACGCGTGTCGAAATGCCATCGACGTCAACTGCGGGTCAACCTTCAATGCTCAACATGTTATTTTCAGTTCTTGAGTTGTTGAAAATATTAGATGAAAATATTTACTACCTTAGCACCTTCAATAAGGGGTACTCTGCAGACAACAGAGTGCAGACATTCTTTAGTCTTCAAAACAGCAGACATATGCTGTCTCTCCATGTCTCCCCAAGCTTCTAGATGCTTCATCTGCCGAAAATTTCATCAAATTACGGATATTCAAGTGATAATTGACAGATTAATGGTGTTATAAATTATGATCCAGCAAGATTTGGGAGTTTCTACTGACTTGTGAATGTAAAATGAAATCCAACTTCATCTCCAGCTTTTCCTTTTGCAGCTGTAGTCTCTTAAGAAGAACTGACCGTCGTAAATTCGATAGATTATCAGATGCAGACAATAAATTCTTCTGAAACAAAACAAAATTTAAAGTTGTCACATCTAAATTCTCTGCAAATTTGATATTACTAGTAATGACACTTCAAAAGTTTCAATTTTTCTGAATCAAACTATATTAACAAATTGTAAATTCGATGTTTGGTTATGCTACCATTAGTTTACACCATAGTTGTCAAGGCGCTAGGCGCGCCTCAAGGTGAGGCACGCGCCAGAGGTACGCTAGGGGCAAAAAATATGCAAAAAAATATTTGCTTGAAAAGTGAAGTTAAATGCAAAAGGCGCGCCTAGGCGCACGCCCGAGGTATGCTACCTAGCCCGAGGTACGTCTAGGCATAGGGCCCTGTGCCTTGAGTGAGGCGCGTCTTTGAAAACTATGGTTTACACTCCATATTTGTAATGACTTGATCTGTGGCTCGGGTCTAAAAGGCAAAGTAACCATAGAAAGTAATGTATGACCAAGATTTCGGTTTTACGAGAAATAATTGTTGCAAAGGAAATAGACACTCAAGAACATCATAGTTTCATGTTCATATCATCATGTTTTATACTTCTTTTCGAGTTTAAGTGAGTTTTATGCAGGAAAAAGAACATTTTATAAATGTAAAACGAGAAAATTCACCGATACCTCCACATCCTTAACGAGATTATTATTCACAACTTCAGCTCTGGCATTTGCATACCGCCATTGAATAATCCCATTATGAAGCAATCTTAGCTGATGAATGGCATCTCCATTAGTAGACAAAGACACCAAAGGACTAGCTGAAGAAAATTTCTTCCCTTTTAGCAAGTCTCGGCCGAGGTTGAGCAATTTCCCCACACCTGTAGCCCTTGAAGGGCTTGAAGGTGGCTTCAAACTCGAAAACGACATTGGCCTTTCCTTACTTTCAACTGACATTGGCGGCGATCCTGATCGCCCTGGCGACAAGGCCCATTGAGATGTTCCTGTGAGAGAATTCGCTCTCTTGATCACACTTTTTAGTCTCGATTTCTTCATTTTCGGAGACGAGTCTAGTGATAATGGATGTTGAATGTTCGAATCGGATGAGCTTCTCCTAGTTTTTGTCTGAATGTTTTGCAGAAATTTTGAAGATATTTCTATACCCGACCTTTTCGAGTTTTGCGAAGATGCAAATCCATCACTTGCCTCAGATTCTGTGTCAGGATTTTCCGATTTTCGCCTTGTGAGTTTCGAGTTCTCGTAAAGTGCATTTTCATCAACTGATAACCTTCCAGGAGTAAAAAAAGCGTTGCTAGAAGATAATTTTCCCGCCGTGTATCTCATAGACCCTCCAAGAATTGGTCTGTGATTCTCTTTTTCTTTCTCTTTCGCCTTTATTTTCGATGTCTCGTTCTCATTATCAAACCTGTTAAACTCGGAGCAACTTCTTTGCCTAGAAAGCGAAAAAAAGTTGCTACCTTCAGACGATTTTTCGCCTTTTTTCGTCTCGAGAAAATCTTTGAGCCTATCATTTCCGAGATGATCGGCAAGAGTGCTTACATTGTTGGTGTTTGATGATGGGTGTGAAGGGGATGAAGAAGGCCAAAGACCGCGAATGAATCCCGAATCTTCGAGGCTTCGATGTTTTCGAGTATCATTAGTACTTGTTCGATGGCGAATCGGGGATGAATTTAAGCTTGGAGTTGGGGAAGTTGTTGTTGACGACAAATATCTTGAGCTTACTTCACGAGATTTCGGCTTTTTCGGCTTCAATGATTGGTCTAAAACTAAAGCTGGATCATTCATAATGTCAAAAACTTGAAAGAGACGAAAAGATCGAGAGAGTTTGTTACAATGGAGTTTATTTTGAATAAGAAATGGACGATAAGTGGAGGACTAGTATTTTGAAAATGGCGGCAGAAGAGATAGGTGCCCGGCCGGCGGAGGCGAAGTTACTGAAATGCCCTTGGGAGTTGGATTGAGTCAAAGGAAAGACAAAGGGTAGTGTTGGAAGTGAGATGGGATTTCTTGGATTTTTATAAGAGTTTTGTGGGAATAGGAGACGAAGTGAGGATCTCTCATTGCCGGCATTTGCCGTTACAAGTGGACATTGTGGGCTATTGCCACGTGGATAGAACATTCTTCATGTTCATATTCTTGAGTTGCTTTGACTTGGAGAGCTTTGACATTTGGCAGTACAAGTGACTGAGAAGCCTGTGCTCTCTTTTCTATTCAAAATTTTGGTATTAGATATAGTCAATCTTGAGATTTCAGGGATCATATCAGTTATCAACATTTTTCTTCAGCAAGTTTGAATTTTGAATTTAAAAGTTGGAAAAAAAAGAGGATAATCCTAAATATAAATTACCAAAAGGGATAATGCTTAACACTGTAAAACAGTAAGGCAAAATCTGTCTGAAATGAGCTCCATTACAAGTTGAGCAACTTGCTAAAATATATCCATACAAATTGATCCTCAAAACTCAAACAAAAATGGAAGAAATAGGACTAAAGGGTGTCAAATTATATTCTCAGTAAACTGACGTGAAAAACAGTAACTAATTTATGCTACAACAGGCACAATCTTACAACACCCCCAGCCACCAATGCTTGCTTGATCTTGCAAAAACTGTGCAAGCATATTTTGCCGATAATTTGTCAATCCTCGGGGAGGATAGCAGAGCTTTGGATCCCCAAAATCAATGGAAATTGCATTGCTGTAATAAAGGATGGGAATAATCTATAAACTTCTCCCAGAGAGGCTTGTATTTTTCTATCCCAATCTTCAACCACGGTTTCGAGTTTCCGTTAAAATGCAACACTGCCCCCTTCTGTATCACGTGTGGATCTACGTTCGTGTACCCCAATCCCAACACGTGCCACGTAGGATCCAAGGGCTCAGTCAATCCGTAGAAAGTCAAAAGTCCAGGTGGCAGAGTCCCGAGTTTCCAAAGCGTCCGGTCAACGTTCTTCTCTTGCCAGTAGTGGTAGATATCAGTAACATTTCGTTTCCTCCACTCGATTAGATCGAACACATTCATCCCAAACGCCCAGCCACACGCATCAGGGTCGAAATGTTCTCGTATAAGCGGGTGAGAGTAGTTGAGATACTTATGGTATCGATGAAATGTCTCCATACAAGTCTCGACTGCTCCATTGACATTTCCATTCAAATCTATCGAAAACAACCCCGATAAATCTTTCTGAACCACTACATCGTCATCGAGAAACACCACTTTCTTCAGTGCAGGAAACACTTCAGGTATGTAAAACCTGAGGTGATTCAGCATTGAGAGGTATTTCGGATTTCGGAACTTGATTGGAGTTTTCCCATCATCGGTATGCCCCGAAAAATAATAGCTTTGAGTCTCTGAGTCCTGGAGCTGCTTTAGAACCGGAACATAAGAAGCGTTCAACCACTTAAAGTCTTCGAATTTCTGTACATCGACAGTTACTCCTCGAAACTCGTTCATGGCAAACCAAGCCTTCATTGCAGCATAGTTTATTTCATCGGTTACAAGATGAAAAACAACTTTCTCAGGGTTTTTCGAGTTTATTGAGGTTGAATTGACCACAACCGAAGTTGCAAGGATGTTGTCCGAAAATACACAGAAATGATAAAGACTGTTGTCTTTAAGTCTTGCTTCTGCCTGTAAAGAATTTGTTTTCCTCTGCAAATTCAAGTTTCCGAACCATTCAGTAGTTAACCGAATTCCGAGGCAGTAAAGACCTTTCGGAACTTCTTCAGCAGCTATTTGGCCATACTTTGAACTTTTCTCGGTTACCGAACCCATTTGTTCTTCAAGTGCTTGGATTTTGGCTTTAAGCCTCATGATCATAGTTGCGCTATCGTAGTGGAACTGTTGGGCTTGGTAGAGCAAAAGTGCCATATCGCGAATTGCAGCTTCGGATTCTCTTGTCGTTAATGGGACTCGTCTTGTTGCGGCGCTCGAAAGGAGGACCTGTGAGTTGCGGATTTGAGCGCTTAATTCCCAGGCAAACTGTAGATTGTTGCTCTCTTTGGCAATCACAACCATAGCTTTTGCAAGGGAAATTTGGTCGCTGAGTTGCCTGGTGACTGAGTTGGCATTCAGCATTTCGTCGGTAATGTTCAGGCCTTCCATAATTCTATCGCGATTGTAAAACTTTTGCTGAGAAGTAAAGCAAATACTGTACTTAAGTTTTGCTAACAATTGAGAAGCCAATAGAAGAAAATTGAAAGCGAAAAAACCGGAATTGTATTTAAAATCATGGAGCATCTCAACTTAGAATATGAACTCTGCAATGAACTAATGTTTATAGCACATATACCACACATACATATTTAACATTCAATGCTGGGCTGAACTACCTTTTTGAACCCTGTGCTCTAATCCATTTACCTGTTTGGTCCCTGTACTATGCAAACTCTAATCTTTTTGCTCCCTTTAATGCATATTATGCATAGTTACAACAAGAGAGATTCTACAATGTAGGGCCCAAAAAGGTAACAAATTGCATAGCACAGGGACTTAATGGGCAATGGTTGCATAGCACAGGGATCAAAAGGTAATAAATTGCATAGTAAAGGGACCAAATGTGTAACATGAATAGCAGAGAGACCAAATGGACACATGAGTTATACCACATGGACCAAAAAGACGAGAAAGACAAGGTTATTTCTTTAATACAGCAATAAAATTGAGATATTGGATGGAGAAAGAGGCTCATGCTTGTTTTCCAGTCCACGTGATGTATTGTCATAACGATGGTCACTACCGCATAGCTATTAATTTAATTCAAGATCGGATTAATTTACAAAATTTATTTCGTGGCCAGTAGTTCTTATTGCCTCTAAAAATATCATATGTTGGCAATGGTAGCAACGAATATAAGGTGTTACTGTAAGATATTGATGATTAAAACACAGGATATAGCAGTCCCGATCAATATATGGATTATTGAAGGTGTGCACTCAAAAGAAACCCGGATATACTAGGGAGTAGGGATTATTCGACGAAACAATTCAAAGTACAAGCCCATAAGAGTAAAAATTTTGTTCTGCATTTCAATCAAAAATACAGATTTTTCTACTCAATCATCAAATCTTCAATACATGTTTCTCCTAACTGTATAAACCCCTCTACTTTTTCAGGATTTCTAATCACTTTATACTTTGGCTATACATAATTTAAACACAGCGAAGTTAAAAATATATCAAATTTAGGCTTTAGCATCCGCAATTTCAAGAATCATTATTCCAAGCACCTTATAGAATCCTCCATCTTCCTCGCTAAGTACCCAACAAGGTGATCTGGACATATCTTTCAGACCTCATTCAATTTTTTCAACTTTTTTTAGTTTTGCCATACACCATAAACCATAAGAAGGATTTACAAAGGTAAAATAACTATTCATAACCTCAATTAGAAAGTCCTAGTGTGGGTCAGAGACAAGAACACTTGAAAAGCACAATGAATTACACTAATAATTAGTTGATTCCTTCAGTGGTATAGTAAAAAGGAAACCCATTTAAACATATTGCATACTGAACCCTAAAATTGATACAAAGAATTTGTACGGCAGCTCCACCTAGCTCAACAGGAATCATAGATCCAATAACAATTTCACTAAAATGTCGATGCAAATCTGATACAAAGTCGCATTCATCAGCAAAATTGTGGAAATTCAAGTCACAATCAAGCTCAACAGCTAGATCACATAAACCCAACAGCCCAAATCTCGGATCCCAACAAATCAAACAACAAAAACCCCCAATTCGAGAAAAGAAACAAGGAAAAAGAAGAGATTTTTACCTTACTATGAGCAGGTCTTGATTCAATCTGACTCTCTTTGCTAAAAATAACTATAAACAGCAAAACCACTATCCCACACAGCGTCCACCATACCACACTAGACAACCGCCTCCTGCCAGGGCGCCGGGAGTCCATCGGCCTCCGCCTCATTTTCCGATCTCAGCAAGTCAAAATTACTAGATGTTTCAACAATCTTTTCAGAAACCGGGATTGTGGTTTGGAAACTCCAAATTTGTCAATGCCGAGCACAGATCCAGTGGGAATTGAAAAAGGGCAAAACTTTATAAATTAGGGATTTGGGTTGTGATTGGGAGCCACCGACAAAGTGTTACAGTTATGATCGTTGAGGAACAAAGTAGTGATGGAGAATTTGGATTCGTGCTTTAATTTATCCAACTATTGGCTTATATTTTTATTCTTTTTCTTGATAAAAAAAATTATTTTTAATCATTTGATATATGAAAGTTAGGGAAAATAATTTAAGAAATTGTCGCTTATTTAATTCAATTATTAAAATATTTTAATATGTTTTTTTAATATCTTTCATACGCTTTTGATAACTTTCATACATTGTTCATAACTTTTTTACGGTCCAGATTGTATTAAGTTTGTAATAGATACATAGCAGCTTTGTAACAGATATGTATTAGACTTATATTAGGTTTGTAACAGATATATGATAGACTTGTAACAGAATAATGACTCATAAATAATGTCAAACACTTCAATAAGAATTCAATGTAGATCAAAACTAATGAAAGTTTACTATTTTATTCCTCAAACACCAGTAACAGATATATAACAGCCTTGTAACAGGTCTGTAGTAGGTCTGTATTAGATAGGTAACAAATTCAAGGAAATACTTCATTCATATTTCCTATCTGATACAATACTGAGACAAGTCTGTTACATCCTCACCAAATACTTGTATTAGACTTGTAATATATATATAACACATATGTAACAGATATGTAATAGGTCACTGTTATATGCGTAACAAGTAAAAAAAACATGCAAATCAGCTTGCCAAACACTATCCACATTGAATCCAATGATCATCAGTCCATGATCTGTTTACATGAAGCAAAACATGAGTGGTGTTCATCTTTGAATTCCAAAATTCTTGCGTAATCTGGAGCGCAGCAAGGCAAAGAAATTGCGAATGAAAAGCAGATTTGAATAAAAAATCAAATCTGAACTCGAGGTACAAGAACACATATCTGAAATCGAAAAGGAAAATAAAATTGGGACTACAACTTTGAAATCTGGAACACTGCAATTCAAATCTAAAATCAGAAATCAAATCGCGAATCAACGATGAACACAGATTTGATAAATTTCATCTGAAATACAGACGAAGAACATTGCATTGCGAAGAACACAGACGAAGAACATTGCAATTGATAAATTTCTGACATAACTGGCCTGTAGAAATTGCGAATGAAATCAGAAATCAAATCTGAATTTGAGAAGGAAGAACGAAGATTGAATCGAAAAGCAAACTTGTACTTTCTGCAAAACACGATCTGTTACAAAACATGAGAAGGAAGAACGAAGATTGAATTTGAGAGAATTGACAAGAGAAACACGATCTGCTGTCGATTGTAGTCTTTTTATATGGAGCGTATAAAAGTTAACATTAGGTTAGGAAAAGTTAGGTTGGTTACACGCTAGTTTTTGAGGTAAAGAGGTAATTATTTTACAAATCATGCCCAGTTTAGTATTTTACCTAAATAATTTTTTAAAAAAAAAATTATTTTCGTTGGGTTTACATTAAATGAAATGAAAAATTCTCAATCCGTCAAAAATATGACTCGAACCTCACAACTTTAATATTAACAACTAAACTAGTACCCTAAATTATGGTGAATAATTCATGTACTTTAGTTTCTTCATCTAATTTAATAAAATAATTTATATCGCTTTACATTTGCATTTTTCACATAAATTTTTTTTAAAGGTGTTTAGTGTTTCAGACAATTTTAGCTATGAAATACACTTTGTGTTTAAGGCTCAGAGACTTACATGAAGAGACATCTTTGACGTATAGTAGTTTTACCAATTAGCTAACTTTAATAGGTTGAAAAATTTAACTGCATATATTATAAAAGTCGGTTTATTAGACTTAGACTTGTTTAATAGACGGGTTGTGTAAGACTTCATCGAACTGACATAAATTTTGTTATGTCTGAACCAAGCCCAACCTACATGAATATTATATGTGGGTCGGGTTGGGCCGGCCTTGATTTAGTAGGTAATTTTCAAGCGCCGTCCGGCCTGCCCATCAATAATTATGTATATTATTTAAAAATTAATTATTATATATTTTTGTAATATTTTTTTATGAAAAGACTCGTTGCCATGGTTTTGAAAATAGGACTGGATCGGTTGGTCGGATCGAGTTTAATCGAAATCGGTGTCTGGTCCGGTCCGGTTTGACTGGATTCTTGACATAATCAAGAATCAGTCAACGACCGGTTGAACCGACCGGTTTGACAGAGAATCGGTCGGTTCAATCAGTAACTGTTTTCGGTTCTCTTAAATCATGTTTTTTAAAACTTGTTGATGGTGGAAATTGAACACAAAACCTCCAATAAATATTTCAATACATGCTCTACCAACTGAGCTACCACACACAAGTGGTAACATTTTCTCCTTATATACTTTTATATTATATATTATTAATTTTTAAATTATTTTAATAATATTTTATTATAAAAAATTATAATAAATATTTTTTTATTTCATATACTACATATTTTATTAAATTTAAAATATTTCTTTCAATAACAGCTTTGAATGTTTTTTATAACGAAATAACATGTAAATTTTTTAAATAACATTACTCTAAGTTTTTTGATTAAATTCATATTAAATGGATATATAATTTTTTTATTTTAAATATTGTGTATAAATTTTAATTCTTTTAATGCTTAATTTTTATATATCATAAATCAAATTTATTAACTTTTTTTATCAAATCTATACAATATAGAATTCGGTTTGCATTCTTTCATTAGATTATATTAGTTATTATCTTGTGTTTTATTTTTATTTGAAATATAACTTTAAATTATAGAATATTTTATTTAATATTATTAATTTTTATATGATTATAACTTATATTACATGTTAAATATCAAATTATATAAAATATTTAGTATTTTACATGTTTTAAGAAAATCCGGCTAAATCTTAAATCTATAAACTACTGCCTTCACCGATTTGATGGCCAATCCGACTCTGAAAACCATGCTCGTTGCTCATAAAACATTTTTACCAACCCTGGCTTAAGTCCCAACGCATTTTTTTTTTGGTAACAAAGCCCCAACAAAGCAACATATATTTGAAATATTTTTTAATAATTAATGATGTATATATATATATATATGCTTTTATTCATAATATATATATATATATATATATATATATATATATATATATATATATATATATATTTGAGTGGCTGGATTTGAGATTTTATACGAAAATTAAGCCCAACTCATTATATGTTCGGGCTTTCGAAGGGTTTGGATTGAGCCGGACTTATATCTAGACCATTAAAACTTAATTTTAGTGGTTTGTAGGGTCTACAGTATAATAAAATCTAGATCATTAAAATTCAATAAATAGTTAAAATTAATTAAAATATATAATTTTAAAAAATTTGAACTTCAAAGAACCCAAATCAATGATGTATGAACGAAGACTTTCACTTCATAAAGGGAAAATGAAGATAAGCTCGCGAATAGTAATTTGGTTAGGAAAATAGTGTTTTAAAATACTATGTATTAAAAGTAACAGGACTTCCTAAGCCCTGTTTAATATTGCTGTCAGAGCTGCTGTCACGAAAAGTTTTATTTATAAATTTTTAATAAAATAATTTATTTTAGCATTAGATAAAAGATTTTGACTCTTAATACTAATTAATTAGAAACTATCTGCTATTAATTTTCAGAACTTTTCGTGACAGCAATTTAAAAAAAACTTGAAAATGAAGCTTTTCAAATAAATAGTATGAAAAATCAATGCCAAACCTATATCATATATATATATATATATATATATATATATATATATATATATATATATATATATATATATATATATATATATATATATATATATAACAACAACAATACAAAATTTTCTTTATTAAAGACCTACTTCTATTCATGTGGGGAAGGAAACGTATGTATTCAACTATAAAGTTTACTTTATATAACCCATCCCTTATCGCTCTATAAATTACATAAGAAAAGAGGGTTAGACCTGTAACGTGGGGAATCTTCAATTAAGTCTTTTTGGACTTATTTCCAAAGAAGTTGGGGTTAGAGTTTCGTTTCTAGGCTTGGGGTTTTGGGCTTTTGGGCCTCGATTTTTTTAGAACAGGTCCGAGCCAAATGACAATGATTCTCCCAATGTTTGGCACTTTGCATACTTCGTGGGTGCAACATGTGTTGAAAATCGGAGATTACTTGAATGTTTCTAAAGTCGCGAGAACGTTTTCAGATTGAAATTTATTTGGTCGGTTTACCAAACTTTCAATCGGATAAAATCAGAAACAGAATCAGGAACAAGAATTTTATTTGCAGTGAAATTTCAACCGAATTCTTGTGTATATTGCCAATTTCGTTTTGGTGCAAATAAATAACCAAAACATCAACAGACATGATGTTTCGGATAGCAGATATGTCCAATAGACATGCTATTTCGGTCCAAAAATTCATTTTCTGATAAATTTTTTTAAAAAATGCAGCTCGGGACGCTGCCCCTGGACTCCAAAATCGTAAACAAAACCCTAACAAACTCCCACTCCGCATTCTCCATACTTATTCGGTGAAATATCAAGATCGCATTGATCAAACCAGTTGATTCAATTACACTAAAATATTAATAACATATCTTTAAGGTGATGGCTAAAAAAATCACCGAACTCAATATTTATTTAACCAACTCATCCTCAGAAACCCTTAAGACCTTAACGCTACAATACAATACAATACAAAGTTGTTGGTTTATTGAATAGCATACAAAATGTTATCGAGTTACAAAAAAAGTCTGGATTCTTATTTGGAAAGTAGAGTGATCATAGTCATATTTCCAATATGAAGTTGATAAAATAAAGGCCAATGATTCTCTTTGTCTCCTTGTTATCTTCACCGAAATAATTTTATTTCGGGCTTTATAATAATTAAAGCTTCTCACCTCTCTCAATAAATATATTTAGAGGAATTCAAACCTTACTTTTCTCTAATATACTCAATTTACTTAGCCAACTGAACCACGCCAAGCGGTGACAGCAACAGTACCTTTTTAATCCTCAAGTTGACCACTTTGTCCCTTTATTCCCTTATTCTTTTGATCTATTCCTTGCTTTACATACCTCATCAGTCCATGGCTTCCACAGCGGATTCCGCTGCTTCACGGCGGACATACGACGTGTTCTTGAGCTTCGGAGGCAATGATGTAAGGAAAGGCTTCACCGGCCACCTCTTTGCTGCTCTTTGCCGGAGCGGATTTAGCACATTTGTCGATGAGGAAAAGCTTGGACACCGCGAACCATCTTTGAAAGGAATCAAAGAATCGAGATTAGTACTTGTTCTTCTCTCCAAAGACTATGCTTTCTCCAATTGGTGCCTGCAAGAGCTAGTCCAGATCCTGAAATGGAAGAAGGCAGATGATGTCTGGCCCATCTTTTACGATGTTGATCCGTCTCATGTGGAAGAGATCAAAGGAAGCTACGGATTAGCTTTTATTGAGCATGAGAAACGTTTCGAGCCAGAGATCGTCAAGGAGTGGACAGATGCTCTGCAGCAAGTTTCTTACTTGAAGGGCCTTGATCTAGCAAGGCATTTAGATGGGTATGTAAAATAAGACTTGATTTTTCATATTTTGCTATAAACAGCTTGAAGATGCGTCTGTTTTGATGCAGTTTACGGTCAAATTTACGGTTTTAAAATACCTAATTCAAGTTAAGGTCTTCGGGGTCCTGTTTATATATAACCTCAGTATATATATAACCTCAGTAGATCTTTTTGAGAGCGACGTGGGATTCATTACTAACACACTCCCTCATCGCGGTCGTGATAACATGTTATAAAGAGCTTGAACGATATTATCCGCTTTGGCGCCTTTTACGGCCAACCTCAAGGCTTTAAAACGCGTTGTTCAGGTTAAGGCCTTCAGGGCCCTGCTTATATATAAGCTCAGTGAATCCTTTGAAAGCAATGTGAGATTCATTCCTAACACACCCCTCATCGCGATCGTGCTGTAACATGTTATAAACAGCTTAAACGGTATTGTCCGTGTTGGCGCCGTTTACGGCCAACCTCACGGCTTTAAAACGCCCCGTTCTAGTTAAGGCCTTCAGGGCCCTGCTTATATACAAGCTCAGTGGATCCTTTGAGAGCGATGTGGGATTCATTTCTGACACACCCCTGATCGCGATCGTGCTGATAACATGTTATAAATGGCTTGAACGATATTGTCCGTGTTGGCGCCGTTTAAGCCCAACCTCATGGCTTTAAGACGCCGTTCAAGTTAAGGCCTGCTTATATACGAGCTCGGTGGATCCTTTGAAAGCGATGTGAGATTCATTCCTAACATATTTAAGTTCATCTTTCATATAAGGTCTTAATTTTTGATTTGCAAACATGAGGCAAACAATATTGATCATATTGTTGAAGAGATAGCAAGGAGACTGAGCCCAACTAGTCTCAGTGTTGCCATCCACCCAGTTGGTATACAATCTCGAGCGGAAGACGTCGTTGCTTTAATGGCTAACGAGTCAAAAGACATACGAGTTGTTGGTCTATTCGGTATGGGAGGCATAGGGAAGTCTACAATAGCGAAAGAGGTTTACAATTCGATCCACCCTCAGTTTGTAAATAGCTTCTTCCTCGAAAATGTTAGAGAAGTATCAAAATCGAAAGGTGTAACTCACTTGCAAAGGCAAATTTTGACCGAGATATCCAGAAAAAAGCACGAAAAGATTGAGGATTCCGAAATGGGCTTGAATTTGATCATACAAAAACTAAGTGGTTGCAAGGTTCTTGTTGTACTAGATGATGTTGATGAACTTGATCATATTCATAAAATTATTGGAAACTGTAAATGGTTTTCTCCGGGAAGTAGAGTGATCATAACTACTAGAATTAAGGACTTCCTAAATCCGTCCGAGTTTTATTACCAGTACGAGGTTGATAAAATGGATGTCAATGATTCTCTCTGTCTCCTAAGTTTGCACGCCTTTGGACAGAATCAGCCCGTGGAAGAATATTTTGATTGTGCTACGAAAATGGCGTACTATTGTGGGGGAATTCCTTTAGCTCTTGAAGTCTTGGGTTCGTCTTTGAGCGGTCAAAGTGTTGCGGTGTGGAACAGCAGACTGGAAAAGCTCAAAGTGATTGCCAACGACGATATCCAAAGCAAACTTCGAATAAGCTATGAATCTCTTCACGAAAACGAGCAACTTATATTTCTTGACATTGCATGTTTCTTCATAGGATATGATAAGGAGTATGTCCTAAAGATACTCGACGGGTGTGGTTTCTTCACAGTTCAAGGGATTAATACCCTTATGAAGAGATGCCTAGTCAAAGTCGGGTCAAACGACAAGTTGGTGATGCACGATTTGCTTCGAGACATGGGGAGAGGCATTGTCCGCCAAGAGAATGCCGTAGATCCGGGGCAGCGTAGTAGATTATGGGATTATGAAGATGTTATTGATGTTTTAACATATAAATTGGTAAGATAGCTATTGCTAGAGCTCAATATTTACATTATTTTACAGTCTATACCTAATAGCATAAATGTCGGTATCGTCTAACAGGGTACTACTGCAGTACAAGGGCTTGCTTTGAACAAGTCGGGATTAAAACACGCATGGAGTGCCAAGACATTCAAGAAGATGAAAATGCTAAGACTGCTTCGACTCAACTATGTTTCGTTAACTGGAAGTTACGAGCATATCTGTAACAAGTTAAGGTGGTTATGTTGGAGGGAATTTCCAACCGAATCTATTCCATCTGATCTTTGTCTTAAAAATCTGATTGTTCTCGATATGCGCTACAGTAGCCTCAACATGTTTTTGGAATCAGGACAGGTACATATATTAAGACACCATTTGATTCCCCTTAGATTAATTTTCATAGTTGATTCTGAATGTTTTGTTTCGTGCAGTCCGCTGAGAAGCTGAGATTCCTTAACCTCAACCACTCTCACAAGCTTACCGAGATCCATCGCCTTGAAGGCTGCCAAAATCTTGAGAAGCTAAAGTTGAAAGATTGCGTAAAATTGGAAAAGATTGGCGACTCAATTCGGCTTCTAACTAGCCTTACTTTCTTGACCCTGGAAAAGTGTGAGAGCCTTCGGAATCTTCCAGAAAGTATCGGTGATCTAAAATCGCTACAGCATCTGAACCTGTCTCACTGCTATAAACTCGAAGCGTTGCCTGAATCATTCGAGTTTCTGTCGAGCCTTGTTTTATTGAATTTACAGAACTGTGAGAGCCTCAAGAGTCTTCCTGAGAGCTTTGGCAATCTAGAGTTACTCGAAAGTCTCGACATGCTCGGCTGCTCGAAGCTCGAGAATCTGCCCGAGTATATAGGACATCTTAATGTCCTTCAGTTATGGAATCTGCAAGACTGCAAGAACCTGAAGAGTTTTAGCAGCACCATTTGCGGTCTAAAATCACTTAAAGAGCTTAACATGTCAGGCTGCTCGAAACTAGAAGAATTGTCCGAGGATTTCGGGAATTTGAAATCCTTGGCCGCTCTCAATCTCGATGAAACCGGACTGAGTTCCCTTCCTGAAAGCATAAAAAACTTGGAAAAGCTCGAACATTTGAGTTTATGTAGATGCCCTCTTATCTTTTCTCCTGGAAACAGTTCACAAGCTATAAGAATTTTACCATATTCTTTAACAGATTTGGATCTCAGGCATTGTAACATATCAGACAATATAATTCCGGATGATCTTGAAGGATTTTGCTGTTTGAAAGAGCTGAAATTATGCGGAAACAAATTCACGACTCTGCCAGATAGCATAGGCAGCCTCCCAAATCTACACAGGCTTTATGTAAACGAATGCCGAAGGCTTCTATCAATACCGAAGCTTCAGTCAAGTCTAGTCAACTTGCAAGCTATCGATTGTCTTTCTCTGGAAAGCATCGATCTCAAAAACGTTCCTGAAGATTTACGCTTGGAGATCTCGGGATGCTTGAATTTAAAAGCACTCGAAGGGTATTTCAACTTGGAACCATTAGAAGTTGATTTTGCTGAGAAACTCACGGGAATATCGATTCGAGAGTCGATTCAAAACTTCTCTGTTCGCAAGATTCACGCATCGAGTGATAAGAGAAGTCCTTTGCAGGTATAGTGTATATTCTTTTACTTTTTCCTTCCCCTTTTACTAATTTCTTTCATTTCTTTACATTTTAGACACTTTCGGAGAGGGGCATATACAGCATTTTCTTACCAGGAAGTGATGTCCCGGCATGGTTCAGCCATAGAAATGTCGGTAATACCGTGTCACTGTGTGTTCCTAAAACTGAACCGTGTTCGACTATAATGGGAGTTGTTACATATGCTACCTATGCTTGGAGAGAAGGCTTGAAATCTTGCTATAGAGCACCTCATATCACAGTAACTAACCAAACCAAAATGTTTGCTTGGTTATATAGACCGTCGGTCACCTTCTTTTCGAGTGTTTTGCAGCAAGATATCAGCTGGATGGGCTATTGGATATTCGAGAATCATCAGAAAGAGTGCGATGAAATGGATACGGGATGGCTTTTCAAGGATCAATTGGAACAAGGAGACGAACTCGAATTCTCGTTCGACATGGGTTTCGGTATTAGTGTTAAAAACTCTGGCATTCACTTGCTTTGCAGGTCTACTAACCAGGACCAGGGGCAGGGCTTAATATCAGATGAACTAGCTGTCATTTGTTCGGCAGCATCAAGGCATCGTAGAAGGTTTCGCACTGCTAGTCCTGACTCGCTGGGAATCGAGAACAATGGAGAGATAAAATACGAATATATGCCTCGCTGGAGCGACGAATTCATGGAGTAAGACCTCCTACATACTTGAATTGCTGCCTTTATTCGGTTCGCTTTCAATAACAGTTATGTTCTACTGTTGAGCATGGATAACAAATCAGAAAAATTCACTCAATTTCGTTTCTGTTGCTTACAGGTGGCATAATCATTATTGCATACTGATTGCATACTGAACCCTAAAATTGGTACAAAGAACTCATAACCGAAACCATAGATCCAATAACAATTTCACAAAAATGTCGACGCAAATCTGATACAAAGTCGCATTCATCAGCAAAATTGTGGAAATTCAAGTCACCATCAAGCTCAACAGCCAGATCACATAAACCCAACAGCCCAAATCTCGGATCCCAACAAATCAAACAACAAAAACCCCCAATTCGAGAAAAGAAACAAGGAAAAAGAAGAGATTTTTACCTTACTATGAGCAGGTCTCGATTCAATCTGACTCTCTTTGCTAAAAATAACTATAAAGAGCAAAACCACTATCCCACACAGCGTCCACCATACCACACTAGACAACCGCCTCCTGCCGGGGCGCCGGGAGTCCATCGGCCTCCGCCTCATTTTCCGATCTCAGCAAGTCAAAATTACTAGATGTTTCAACAATCTTTTCAGAAACCGGGATTGTGGTTTGGTAGCTCCAAATTTGTCAATGCCGAGCACAGATCCAGTGGGAATTGAAAAAGGGCAAAACTTTATAAATTAGGGATTTGGGTTGTGATTGGGAGCCACCGACAAAGTGTTACAGTTATGATCGTTGAGGTACAAAGTAGTGATGGAGAATTTGGATTCGTGCTTTAATTTATCCAACTACTGTCTATTGGCTTTTAATTTTATTCTTTTTCTTGATAAAAAAATTGTTTTTAATTAGGGGAAATAATTTAAGGAATTGTGGCTTATACTTTATTTGTATAAAATAATTTCAACTTTAAGTTTAGTTCAATTATTAAAATATTTTAATATATTTTTTTAATATCTTTCATACGCTTTTGATAACTTTTATATGTTGTTTATAATTTTTTTACGCTCCAGATTATATTAAGTTTGTAACAGATACATAACAGCTTTGTAACAGATATGTATTAGACTTGTATTAGGTTTGTAACAGATATATAATAAACTTGTAACAGAATAATGACTGATAAATAATGTCATACACTTCAAAAAGAATTCAATGTAAATCAAAACTAATGAAAATTTACTATTTTATTCCTCAAACACCAGTAACAGATATATAACAGCCTTGTAACAGGTCTGTAGTAGGTCTGTATTAGATAGGTAACAAATTCAAGGAAATACTTCATTCATATTTCCTATCTGATACAATACTGAGACAAGTCTGTTACATCCTCACCAAATACTTGTATTAGACTTGTAATATATATATAACACATATGTAATAGATATGTGGTAGGTCTGTATTATATGCGTAACAAGTAGAAAAAACATGCAAATTAGCTTGCCAAACACTATCTACATTGATTCCAATGATCATCAGTCCATGATCTGTTTACATGAAGCAAAACATGAGTGGTGTTCATCTTTGAATTCCAAAATTCTTGCGTAATCTGGATCGCAGCAAGGCAAAGAAATTGCGAATGAAAAGCAAATTTGAATAAAAAATCAAATCTGAACTCGAGGAACAAGAACACAGATCTGAAATCGAAAAGGAAAATAAAATCGGGACTACAACTTTGAAATCTGGAACACTGCAATTCAAATCTGAAATCAGAAATCAAATCGCGAATCAACGATGAACACAGATTTGATAAATTTCATCTGGAATACAGACGATGAACATTGCATTGCGAAGAACACAGACGAAGAACACTGCAATTGATAAATTTCTGACATAACTGGCCTGTAGAAATTGCGAATGAAATCAGAAATCAAATCTGAATTTGAGAAGGAAGAACGAAGATTGAATCGAAAAGCAAACTTGTACTTTCTGTAAAACACGATCTGTTACAAAACATGAGAAGGAAGAACGAATATTGAATTTGAGAGAATTGAGAAGAGAAACACGATCTGCTGTCGATTGTGGTCTTTTTATATGGAGCGTATAAAAGTTAACATTAGGTTAGGAAAAGTTAGGTTGGTTACACGCTAGTTTTTGAGGTAAAGAGGTAATTATTTTACGAATCATGCCCAGTTTAGTGTTTTACCTAAATAATTTTTTTTGGGCTTACATTAAATGAAATGAAAAATTCTCAATCCGTCAAAAATATGACTCGAACCTCACAACTTTAATATTTACCACTAAACTAATACCCTAAATTATGGTGAATAATTCATATATTTTAGTTTCTTCATCTAATTTAATAAAATAATTTATATCGCTTTACATTTTGCATTTTTCACATAAATTTTTTTTAAAGGTGTTTAGTGTTTCAGACAATTTTAGCTATGAAATACACTTTGTGTTTAAGGCTCAGAGGCTTACATGAAGAGACATCTTTGACGTATAGTAGTTTTACCAATTAGCTAACTTTAATAGGCTGAAAAATTTAACTGTATATATTATAGAAGTCGGTTTATTAGACTTAGACTTGTTTAATAGACGGGTTGTGTAAGACTTCATCGAACCGACATAAATTTTGTTATGTCTGAACCAAGCCCAACCTACATGAATATTATATGCGGGTCGGGTCGGGCCGGCCTTGATTTAGTAGGTAATTCTCAAGCGCCGTCCGGCCTGCCCATCAATAATTATGTATATTATTTAAAAATTAATTATTATATATTTTTGTAATATTTTTTTATGAAAAGACTCGTTGCCATGGTTTTGAAAATCGAACTGGATCGGTTGGCCGGATCGAGTTTAATCAAAACCGGTGTCTGGTCCGGTCCGGTTTGACTGAATTCTTGACATAATCAAGAATCAGTCAACGACCGGTTGAACCGGCCGGTTTGACAGAGAATCGGTCGGTTCAATCAGTAACCGTTTCCGGTTCTCTTAAATCATGTTTTTTAAAAATTGTTGATGGTGGAAATTGAACACAAAACCTCTAACAAATATTTCAATACATGCTCTACCAACTGAGCTACCACACACAAGTGGTAACATTTTCTCCTTATATACTTTTATATTATATATTATTAATTTTTAAATTATTTTAATAATATTTTATTATAAAAAATTATAATAAATATTTTTTTATTTCATATACTACATATTTTATTAAATTTAAAATATTTCTTTCAATAACAGCTTTGAATGTTTTTTATAACGAAATAACATGTAAATTTTTTAAATAACATTACTCTAAGTTTTTTGATTAAATTCATATTAAATGGATATATAATTTTTTTATTTTAAATATTATGTACAGATTTTAATTCTTTTAATGCGTGATTTTTATATATCATAAATCAAATTTATTAATTTTCTTATCCAATCTATACAATATAAAATTTGGTTTGCATTCTTTCATTAGATTATATTAGTTATTATCGTGTGTTTTATTTTTATTTGAAATATAACTTTATATTATAGAATATTTTATTTAATATTATTAATTTTTATATGAGTATAACTTATATTACATATTAAATATCAAATTATATAAAATATTTAGTATTTTTATATGTTTTAAAAAAATTCGGTTCGACCACTAATTTAATTCAGTTAAACCTTAAATCCATAAACCACTTACTTCATCGATTTAATAGCCGATCCAAGTCTGAAAACCATGCTAGTTGCTCATAAAACATTTTTACAAAACCTGGCTTAAGTCCCAACGCAGCTTTTTTTAGTATCAAAGCCCCCACCAAAGCAACATATTTTTGAAATATTTTTTAATAATTAATGATATATAAATATATGCTTTTATTCATAATATATATATATATATATATATATATATATATATATATATATATATATATATATTTGAGTGGGTCGGACTTAAAATTTTATATAAAAATTAAGTTCAATTCATTATATATTTGGACTTTTAAAGGGTCTGAACTGAGTTGGACTTATATCATTCTATACTTATCAAATTCGATCAATAAACATTATATTTGAACGGATCAGTTAAATCGTAGGTCGCTTGAACAGATCTAAACTTAGATTAGACGATAATAAATCAATAAACAATTACATAACACTTATATATATATATATATATATATATATATATATATATATATATATATATATATATATATATATATATATATATATATATATATATATATATATAGAGAGAGAGAGAGAGAGAGAGAGAGAGAGAGAGAGAGAGAGAGAGAGAGAGAGAGAGTGAGAGAGTTTAGTCATTACTCATTAATGTAAGTTGTTGAGGTAGGTATTAACAAAAAAATATGGTATACCTTCTTTTTAACTTATAAGTAGTAGTATTGAATTGAACTATATTGATAAATATTTATTTTAATATAAATTTATAGGTATACTGATAAGTACTAAATTAGGCTAAATATAAATTGAAAAGAATCTAGCCTTAATTGTTGTATTTATATCAACCGTTGATTTGTCATATTTCATTTCTTAATCTCATCTTCCACCTTAATAACAACATATGCACCATTTTAGTTTATTTTGGTCTTGATAAATTTTGTTTTATTTTCATGAAAACGATAGCTTATTAATTAAATTAGAAATTTTAGATGAACAATACTATTATCAACATGAATTCATTTATTACTAAATTATTTTTTTTATTTCAATTAATTAATTTAATTAATCTCATAAATAGAATGTATTTGGAATCTCTAAAGTTTAAATTCTCTAAAGTTGTATATTTCAGTTAATTCCAACCATCTATTGAATTTTAATGGTCCAGATTCAGTTTTAGTGGTTTATGAGATCTACAGTATAATAAAATCTGGACCATTAAAATTTAATGAATGATTGAAATTGATTAAAATATACAACTTTAGAGAATTTGAACTTTAAAGAATCCAAATCCAAATAGAACAATGGATGTATGAACGAAGACTTTCACTCCATAAAGTGAAAATGAAGATAAGCGAGATAATAGTAATTTGGTTAGGAAAACAGTGTTTTAAAATACTATGTATTAAAAGTAACACGACTTAATATTGTTGTCAGAGCTGCTATCACGAAAAGTTTTACTTATAAATTTTTAATAAAATAATATATTTTAGCATTGAATAAAAGATTTTGACTCTTAATACTAATTAATTAGGAATTGTCTGCTATTGATTTCCAAAACTTTTTGTAACAACTTAAAAAAAGCTTAAAAATGGAGCTTTTCAGATAAGCAGTATGAAAAATCATTACCAAACTGACCCTAAATCATATATAACAAGAACAATACAAAATTTTCTTTATTAAAGACCTACTTCTATATGTGTGGGGAAGGAAACGTCTCCATTTAACTACAAAGTTTACTTTATATAACCCATCCCTTATCGCTCTATAAATTACATAAGAAAAGAGGGTTAGAGTCGTCGTCTTGACCCCGTAGAGCATGGGGAATCTTCAATTAAGTCTTTTTGGAGTTACTTCTAAAGAGGTTGGGATTAGAGTTTCGTTCCTAGGCTTGGGGTTTCGGGCTTTTGGGCCTCGACTTTTTTAGAACAGGTCCGAGCCAAATGACAATGATTCTCCTAATGTTTGGCACTTAGCATACTTCGTGGGTGTAACACGTGTAAGAAATCGGGGATTACTTGAATGTTTCTAAAGTCTCGAGAATGTTTTCAGATTGAAATTTATTTGGTCGGTTTACCAAACTTTCAATCGGATAAAATTAGAAATAGAATCAAGAACAAGAATTTTATTTGCAATGAAATTTCAACCGAATTCTTGTGTATATTGCCAATTTCGTTTTGGTGAAAATAAATAACCAAAACATCAACAGACATGCTGTTTCGGATAGCAGATATGTCCAATAGACATGCTTTTTCGGGATTCATTTGTGTCCCAACAGACACACTATTTCTATCCGAAAATTTATTTTCTGATAAATTTTTTTAAAAAATGCAGCCCGGGGCGCTGCCCCCGGACCCCCAAATCGTAAACAAAACCCAGAACAAACGCACACTCCTCATTCTCCAGACTTATTCGGTGAAATGTTACAATCGCATTGATCAAACTAGTTGATCCAATTACACTAAAATATTAACAACATATCTTTAATGTGATGGCCAAAAAAAATTACCGAACTCAATATTTATTTAACTACAACCTACTTAATTAACTGAGCTATACCTTGTTGGTGATTCTCTGTCTCCTTAGTTTACGTAACTTTGGACTAAACCATGGTTACGTTGAACCGAACTAAACTTGAAAAGAACATGTATTAAGTAGCGTGCATTGAAGCATGCTTTGTTCGAAATTGCATTATAAGAGCATCTTTAGTAGATCGTGGGTTCTAGGATTATATAGCATGTTAAAATAGAAGATCACATTAATGATGTAGTAAAATACACAAGACCTTTTAAAAAATAGCATTAAGAAAATGTCTATTTGATCTTCTATTATAATTTTTTTAAAATAATAATAAAAAATTAATTATTGTGTTAAATAATCTATTTTATCAATAAAATAATATAAAATTAATTATACATACTTCTATTTAATTTTATACAAATAAAAGATCAAATAAATATTATACAATATTTATTGTCAAATGGAGAAAATAAAAATTCTGTAATAGTACTTTTTAATCATCAAGTTGACCACTTTGTCCTTTATTCCCTTGTTCTTTTTGATCTATTCCTTAGTTTACATACCTCATCAGTCCATGGCTTCCACAGCGGATTCCGCTGCTTCACGGCGGACATACGACGTGTTCTTGAGCTTCGGAGGCAACGATGTAAGGAAAGGCTTCACCGGCCACCTCTTTGCTGCTCTTTGCCGGAGCGGATTCAGCACATTTGTCGATGAGGAAAAGCTTGAACACGGGGAAGCATCTTTGAAAGGAATCAAAGAATCGAGATTAGTACTTGTTCTTCTCTCCAAAGACTATGCTTTCTCCAATTGGTGCCTGCAAGAGCTAGTGCAGATCCTGAAATGGAAGAAGGCAGACGACGTCTGGCCCGTCTTTTACGATGTTGATCCGTCTCATGTGGAAGAGATCAAAGGAAGCTACGGATTAGCTTTTATTGAGCATGAGAAACGTTTCGAGCCAGAGATCGTCAAGGAGTGGACAGATGCTCTGCAGCAAGTTTCTTACTTGAAGGGCCTTGATCTAGCAAGGCATTTAGATGGGTATGTAAAATAAGACTTGATTTTTCATATTTTGCTATAAACAGCTTGAAGATGCGTCTGTTTTGATGCAGTTTACGGTCAAATTTACGGTTTTAAAATACCTAATTCAAGTTAAGGTCTTCGGGGTCCTGTTTATATATAACCTCAGTATATATATAACCTCAGTAGATCTTTTTGAGAGCGACGTGGGATTCATTACTAACACACTCCCTCATCGCGGTCGTGATAACATGTTATAAAGAGCTTGAACGATATTATCCGCTTTGGCGCCTTTTACGGCCAACCTCAAGGCTTTAAAACGCGTTGTTCAGGTTAAGGCCTTCAGGGCCCTGCTTATATATAAGCTCAGTGAATCCTTTGAAAGCAATGTGAGATTCATTCCTAACACACCCCTCATCGCGATCGTGCTGTAACATGTTATAAACAGCTTAAACGGTATTGTCCGTGTTGGCGCCGTTTACGGCCAACCTCACGGCTTTAAAACGCGCCGTTCTAGTTAAGGCCTTCAGGGCCCTGCTTATATACAAGCCCAGTGGATCCTTTGAGAGCGATGTGGGATTCATTTCTAACACACTCCCTCATTGTGATCGCGCTAATAACATGTTATAAACAGCTTGAACGATATTGTCCGTGTTGGCGCCGTTTAAGCCCAACCTCATGGCTTTAAGACGCCGTTCAAGTTAAGGCCTGCTTATATACGAGCTCGGTGGATCCTTTGAAAGCGATGTGAGATTCATTCCTAACATATTTAAGTTCATCTTTCATATAAGGTCTTAATTTTTGATTTGCAGACATGAGGCAAACAATATTGATCATATTGTTGAAGAGATAGCAAGGAGACTGAGCCCAACTAGTCTCAGTGTTGCCATCCACCCAGTTGGTATACAATCTCGAGCGGAAGACGTCGTTGCTTTAATGGCTAACGAGTCAAAAGACATACGAGTTGTTGGTCTATTCGGTATGGGAGGCATAGGGAAGTCTACAATAGCGAAAGAGGTTTACAATTCGATCCACCCTCAGTTTGTAAATAGCTTCTTCCTCGAAAATGTTAGAGAAGTATCAAAATCGAAAGGTGTAACTCACTTGCAAAGGCAAATTTTGACCGAGATATCCAGAAAAAAGCACGAAAAGATTGAGGATTCCGAAATGGGCTTGAATTTGATCATACAAAAACTAAGTGGTTGCAAGGTTCTTGTTGTACTAGATGATGTTGATGAACTTGATCATATTCATAAAATTATTGGAAACTGTAAATGGTTTTCTCGGGGAAGTAGAGTGATCATAACTACTAGAATAAAGGACTTCCTAAACCCGTCCGAGTTTTATTACCAGTACGAGGTTGATAAAATGGATGTCAATGATTCTCTCTGTCTCCTAAGCTTGCATGCCTTTGGACAGAATCAGCCCGCCGAAGATTATTTTGATTGTGCTACGAAAATGGCGTACTATTGTGGGGGAATTCCTTTAGCTCTTGAAGTCTTGGGTTCGTCTTTGAGCGGTCAAAGTGTTGCGGTGTGGAACAGCAGATTGGAAAAGCTCAAAGTGATTGCTAACGACGATATCCAAAGCAAACTTCGAATAAGCTATGAATCTCTTCACGAAAACGAGCAACTTATATTTCTTGACATTGCATGTTTCTTCATAGGATATGATAAGGAGTATGTCCTAAAGATACTCGACGGGTGTGGTTTCTTCACAGTTCAAGGGATTAATACCCTTATGAAGAGATGCCTAGTCAAAGTCGGGTCAAACGACAAGTTGGTGATGCACGATTTGCTTCGAGACATGGGGAGAGGCATTGTCCGCCAAGAGAATGCCGTAGATCCGGGGCAGCGTAGTAGATTATGGGATTATGAAGATGTTATTGATGTTTTAACATATAAATTGGTAAGATAGCTATTGCTAGAGCTTATTATTTACATTATTTTTCAGTCTATACCTAATAGCATAAATGTCGGTATCGTCTAACAGGGTACTACTGCAGTACAAGGGCTTGCTTTGAACAAGTCGGGATTAAAACACGCATGGAATGCTAAGACATTCAAGAAGATGAAAATGCTAAGACTGCTTCGACTCAACTATGTTTCGTTAACTGGAAGTTACGAGCATATCTCTAACAAGTTAAGGTGGTTATGTTGGAGGGAATTTCCAACCGAATCTATTCCATCTGATCTTTGTCTTAAAAATCTGATTGTTCTCGATATGCGCTATAGTAGCCTCAAAATGTTTTTGGAATCAGGACAGGTACATATATTAAGACACCATTTGATTCCCCTTAGATTAATTTTCATAGTTGATTCTGAATGTTTTGTTTCGTGCAGTCCGCTGAGAAGCTGAGATTCCTTAACCTCAACCACTCTCACAAGCTTACCGAGATCCATCGCCTTGAAGGCTGCCAAAATCTTGAGAAGCTAAAGTTGAAAGATTGCGTAAAATTGGAAAAGATTGGCGACTCAATTCGGCTTCTAACTAGCCTTACTTTCTTGACCCTGGAAAAGTGTGAGAGCCTTCGGAATCTTCCAGAAAGTATCGGTGATCTAAAATCGCTGCAGCATCTGAACCTGTCTCACTGCTATAAACTCGAAGCGTTGCCTGAATCATTCGAGTTTCTGTCGAGCCTTGTTTTATTGAATTTACAGAACTGTGAGAGCCTCAAGAGTCTTCCTGAAAGCTTTGGCAATCTAGAGTTACTCGAAAGTCTCGACATGCTCGGCTGCTCGAAGCTCGAGAATCTGCCTGAGTATATAGGACATCTTAATGTCCTTCAGTTATGGAATCTGCAAGACTGCAAGAACCTGAAGAGTTTTAGCAGCACCATTTGCGGTCTAAAATCACTTAAAGAGCTTAACATGTCAGGCTGCTCGAAACTAGAAGAATTGTCCGAGGATTTCGGGAATTTGAAATCCTTGGCCGCTCTCAATCTCGATGAAACCGGACTGAGTTCCCTTCCTGAAAGCATAAAAAACTTGGAAAAGCTCGAACATTTGAGTTTATGTAGATGCCCTCTTATCTTTTCTCCTGGAAACAGTTCACAAGCTATAAGAATTTTGCCATATTCTTTAACAGATTTGGATCTCAGGCATTGTAACATATCAGACAATATAATTCCGGATGATCTTGAAGGATTTTGCTGTTTGAAAGAGCTGAAATTATGCGGAAACAAATTCACGACTCTACCAGATAGCATAGGCAGCCTCCCAAATCTTCACAGGCTTTATGTAAACGAATGCCGAAGGCTTCTATCGATACCGAAGCTTCAGTCAAGTCTAGTCAACTTGCAAGCTATCGATTGTCTTTCTCTGGAAAGCATCGATCTCAAAAACGTTCCTGAAGATTTACGCTTGGAGATCTCGGGATGCTTGAATTTAAAAGCACTCGAAGGGTATTTCAACTTGGAACCATTAGAAGTTGATTTTGCTGAGAAACTCACGGGAATATCGATTCGAGAGTCGATTCAAAACTTCTCTGTTCGCAAGATTCACGCATCGAGTGATAAGAGAAGTCCTTTGCAGGTATAGCGTATGTTCTTTTACTTTTTCCTTCCCCTTTCTTTTACTAATTTCTTTCATTTCTTTACATTTTAGACACTTTCGGAGAGGGGCATATACAGCATTTTCTTACCAGGAAGTGATGTCCCGGCATGGTTCAGCCATAGAAATGTCGGTAATACCGTGTCACTGTGTGTTCCTAAAACTGAACCGTGTTCGACTATAATGGGAGTTGTTACATATGCTACCTATGCTTGGAGAGAAGGCTTGAAATCTTGCTATAGAGCACCTCATATCACAGTAACTAACCAAACCAAAATGTTTGCTTGGTTATATAGACCGTCGGTCACCTTCTTTTCGAGTGTTTTGCAGCAAGATATCAGCTGGATGGGCTATTGGATATTCGAGAATCATCAGAAAGAGTGCGATGAAATGGATACGGGATGGCTTTTCAAGGATCAATTGGAACAAGGAGACGAACTCGAATTCTCGTTCGACATGGGTTTCGGTATTAGTGTTAAAAACTCTGGCATTCACTTGCTTTGCAGGTCTACTAACCAGGACCAGGGGCAGGGCTTAATATCAGATGAACTAGCTGTCATTTGTTCGGCAGCATCAAGGCATCGTAGAAGGTTTCGCACTGCTAGTCCTGACTCGCTGGGAATCGAGAACAATGGAGAGATAAAATACGAATATATGCCTCGCTGGACCGACGAATTCATGGAGTAAGACCTCCTACATACTTGGATTGCTGCCTTTATTCGGTTCGCTTTGAATCAGAGTTATGTTCTACTGTTGAGCATGGATAACAAATCAGAAAAATTCACTCAATTTCGTTTCTGTTGCTTACAGGTGGCATAATCATTATACTCGAAAGAGCGAGAAAATCGAAGCCATGAATAAGAGAGTATCAGAAAGATACTAACTATTGAAATTTTAGTATCAGAAAGACAAAAGATTGAAATCCCACATCGCTCTCCGTGTATCCATTGAGCTTGTATATAAACAGGGCCCTGAAGGCCTTAACTTGAATGACGTGTTTTAAAGCCGTGAGGTTGGCCCTGAAGGCGTCAAAGCGGACAGTATCGTTCGAGCTGTTTATAACACGTTATCAGCACGATCGCGATGAGGGGGTGTGTTAGGATTGAAATGCCACATCGCTCTCCGTGTATCCACTGAACTTGTATATAAACAGGGCCCTGAAGGCCTTAACTTGAATGACGCGTTTTAAAGCCGTGAGGTTGGGGCTGAAGGCGCCAAAGCGGACAGTATCGTTCAAGCTGTTTATAACACGTTATCAGCACGATCTCGATGAGGGGGTGTGTTAGGATTGAAATCCCACATCGCTCTCCGTGTATCCACTGAGCTTGTATATAAACAGGGCCCTGAAGGCCTTCACTTAAATGACGCGTTTTAAAGCCGTGAGGTTGGCCCTGAAGGTGCCAAAGCGGACAGTATCATTTAAGCTGTTTATAACAATATTTACCTAGTTGTCGTTTACTTTGAGTTTGTATAGACGTGTTTCTTGTTTCAGGTTACTTATAAATACTTTCTACTTTTAGGCAATGTAAAAATAATTAGTAGAAATTCTTACACCTATCATATTACTTGCTTATAGTAGATCCGTTCGAGTGGCCTGTGGCCCATCTGACTCGTTCAGGCCCGACATCTATAGGTCGGACTTAGATACATAAATTTTAATATTAGCCCAATCTAACCCAACCCTATAGAAGTCTGAAATGGGTTAGGTTTAGATGTTATCTCAAAATCGAAGCCCCACCCATCCACTTATATATAATTTATGTATAATATATTATGTGAATATAAAAAATTATTGACATTAAATGATATCATTTTACGTCGGTTTTTTTAAGTACTAATTTATATCAATGTAATGATATTACATTTTAGAGTCAGTTTGGTATCGCTTTTTCAGACAGCGTTTTTGAAAAGCTCAATTTTCAAGCTTTTTCAAGCTGCTGTCACGAAAAGTTCTGAATTCAATAGCAGACAGTTTCTAATTAATTAGTACGAAGATTCAAAATCTTTTATCCAATGTCAAAATATGTTATTTTATTAAAAATTTATAAGTGAAGCTTTTCGTGACAGCAGTTCTGACAGCAATATCAAATAGGCCCTTAATAATTTAATGTTGTATTTCATATAATAATTCAATTTTGTTAATTTTTTTTATAAAACTTTGTTAGTTATTCCTTAAGAAATTTGAAGACTATTATCTATTATCAAAATATTGTGAAATTAAAGTTTAACTTCTATTTAATAATTTTTTTTCATATATATTTTAAACATAATATTTATATTACGGGCGAGTTCGGTTAGTCTTGAGAATTAAGTTCGAAAATCAAGTCCGGCCGGACTAAGCCCAGATACTATTTTTATGGGCCACTGGGCAGGACATTTTTTGGGATAATAGCAAGGTTTAAAAAGTGCTAGGCACTAGTCGGGCAGTCGAAACTTCGAAAGTCTGGAGGGACTGAGTGCCGCCTAGATGGATTTATAAATTTTTTATTTTATATATTTATTAATAGATAAAAATATAAATTCAACTAAAAAATTAATTATAATACAATAATATTTTACGAAAAATAAGTCTTGGTTAATTTTTACATAAAAACACATCAACATTAAAATCAATTCCTTAAAAATAAATATCCTCACTAATTTTTTTTATAGTTTATAGCGTATTATTTCTCGGTTTGAGATTCAAAATGAAAATTGTATGGTGAGAATATTTTATTATACATTAGTTTTACCAACCGTGCTACCTTTTTTTAATTAAAAAAATTGAACTATAATTATTATAGGTATCAATATTTTAAAAATTGGAAAAAAAATCGGACTAGACAGTGCTTTGACGATAATATATCAGTCTAACACTTAATAGCATCCGACGAATGAAAAATCAGATAACAAACCTTAAAATAACATTTAGACTGGCTGTAATCAGAGTTAGGCTGGGAGTTTTAAAACAGTGTACGACAGGAACTTAAAGTCAAATTGAACTTGCAATGTGTTTCTTAAGTTTGAAAGGAATAATTAGAGTCAACAACTGCTGCAAAAAACACAGCTTTCAACAATGAAGAAAGATATAATCCACTGTTAAACAATGAAGAAAGATATAATCCACTGTTAAACAATGAGCTGCAAAATCCCCAAATGCAAGGAGACCAATTCGCTGCAACAGACCCACCTCCAACCTCAAATTCAAACTGGACTTACGATGTGTTCTTGAGTTTCAGAGGCAGCGATGTGCGGAAGGGCTACATCGGCCACCTCTACGCTGCTCTATGCCGAGATGGAATCCGCACTTTCTTGGACGAGTCCAAAATCGAATACGGCCAACAAATTGGGCCTGCTTGCATCAAGGGAATCCACGAATCAATGCTTGCTTTGGTTATTCTCTCAATTGATTACGCCTCTTCCCCTTGGTGTCTCGAGGAGCTTCACTATATTCGCAAGTATAAAGATCCCAACAATATCTGGCCTATCTTTTACGGTGTTGATTCGTCCTTCTTTCAAGAATTCAATCGGAGCTATGGAGATGCGGATGCCTTTGTGGAGCATGAAAAGCTCTCTGAAGAAAAGTTCTTGGAAACTTGTGAGGAGGATCTCAGGAAAGTTGCCTCCTTGAAGGGCCCTGATTTGCAGAAGCACCTGGATGAGTAAGAATTCTGGCATTTGTGTTTATGAATTGTGGCTTCAAGGGTTATTAATTGGGTGTTTACTGCTTTTAATGAGTTTGTGAGGTTTGAGATTGAGTTTTTTTATTCAGTTTGGACTGATGTGCTTTAGGTGTTTGATGAAATGTCTCTATGAAACTTTGGTGTTCTTTTATAATGTTTATGGACTATGTATGATGTTGTACTTATGTAGCTTTGTAGCTTATGCATGCCAGTAAGCTGGAGTTGATAGAAAGAAATGAACTTATAAGCTGAATTGTTACAAGTTTGCAAGAAGCCATAGATTGCAGAGAATAAGAAAGAAAAGGGTTGACCTGAAACTAGATTGCCGAGACAGAAAACAATAGCAGGAAATCATTAAGAAAATGTTGTCCAAAGCTTGGGGTAAGATATAGAAAATTGCATTTAGTCAAATCCAATTAGTTTTGGGTTGGGGGCAAACTTCAGTTGAATTAAGAGAGATTGATTATCTGCCTGGTAGTTTGTCACCATTTGCTAAGCTACCGAGATTGGTTGAATTGTTATCTACTTACCTCGTTAGGTTTATCAGCTGCGTCATATGGGGCTCGGTTAGCATTTCTTGAAAATGATTTTGAGAAACTGATCAAACCCACCAATGGTATACTGCTTGAATTATGCTATTTCGTTGGCTGAGCCTTTACGGGTCTAAAAACACTATATTTTAAAACCCTGTGCCTACTTGAACCTGGACTAGATTCACTGATCACCTGGTTGATTCATTTGCATTTTCTGTCTGTTATAAACCGTTTGAGTACACCTTGGTTGAACTATAAAATATGGTGTTCAATGCAGTTTTTAATTTGTAGGCATGAGGCAAAAAATATCGAACATGTGGTTAAGGAGATTTTGCAGAGACTTAATCGAACATCAGTTGGTGTAAGCATCCCCCAAGTTGGTTTAGATACTCGAGCAAGTGATGTAATTTCATTGATTGGTGACGAACGTGAAGATGTGCGAATAATTGGGATATATGGAATGGGAGGTATCGGTAAGACAACTCTTGCTAGAGAGATTTACGATAAAATATCCGATAAATTCGAGAGTAGATGCTTCCTTGAAAAGGTCAGCCAAACATCAGCTTTAAAAGGAGCATCGAGCTTGCAGAGGCAACTTCTCACTTCAACCTTAAGAAGAAAACACGAAAAGATTAATTCTGTTGATAGAGGTTTAACTCTGATAATAGAAAGATTACAACACAAAAAGATCCTTATTGTCCTCGATGACGTTGATAAAAAGGATCAAGTATATAAAATTCTCGGAAAATGCGATTGGTTATTTCGAGGAAGTGTAGTGATTGTAACGACTCCAATAAAAGATTTCCTTCAATCAAATGAACTTTATCAGCAATACGAGGTCAAGGAATTGGGTTATGGGAATTCGCTTCAACTCTTAAACTTACACGCCTTTGATAAAAGCTGTCTCGTAAGAGACCACATGGATTGTGTAGAAAAAGTCGTCGACCATTCTGGGGGAATACCGCTAGCTCTTGAAGTATTGGGCTCATCTTTACGTGGCGAAAATGCTGCTGCGTGGAGTCGTAGATGGGAGAAACTGAGATTGATAAGCGATAAGGATATTTTTAGTAAACTTAAACTAAGTTATGATTCTCTTGACGACACAGAAAAGTTCATATTTCTCGATATTGCGTGTTTTTTCATTGGGTATGACAAGGACTATGTCATGAGCATATTGGAAGGTTGTCGGTTCTTCCCAATCGATGGAATGAATACACTCATGAGGAGATGTCTTCTGAAAGTTGATTCTGATAATAAGTTGGCGATGCACGATTTGATCCGCGATATGGGAAGAGAAATTGTTCGAAAACCCGGTGATACTGTTATTACAGATCCTGGGAAGCGCAGTAGATTATGGGGCCAAGAAGATGTAACTGATGTATTAACAGATAAATTGGTAAGCAACTTATCTCTGTAGATCTTTAGCGGAAGCATGCATAGTTGTCAAAGGCGCGCCTAGATACGCCTCACGTAGGGTGCAACCCTCGTCACCTTGCCCAATAACAGGCGAGGTGGTGTCCTTAAGGCGTGTGCCTTGGTGTGACTCAATATGCCCGGGGATGCTTTTTTCAGGGTTTTAACTTACTTTACTATGTGTTGTCCATCAATTTTAAGTGTTTTAATAATAATTCGAGGCTAGATATTCCTTATTCAATTCCTATTAAGACTAGATTAATTCAAGGCTAGACTAATTGTACATCTAACAATTCACTTGGTTCTTTTTCTGGTATAGTTATTGCATTTACCTTCACTTTTCAAGCAAATATTTTTGCACCTAGAGTACCTTAGGCGTGCGCCTTGCCTTGGGGCGTGCCTGGACCCCTTGCACCTAAGTGCGCCTTGTGCCTCTAACAACTATGGAAGCATGTATCTGAATCCTGCAAATTCATTGGAATACTTGCCTAAAATCAATTTTTTGTTCTCTTTGGCATATGTGCTGGTTTCGTTTCTTAAATAGCTGTTTTTCTCCGTCTTAGGGTACAAAATCAGTTGAAGGCCTTGTTCTAGACAAGCCAGGATCAAAACGTTCATGGAAAACCAAAGTCTTTAAAAAGATGAAAATGCTAAGACTACTTCAGCTCAATCATGTCCGTCTTGAAGGGAGCTTTGATTCCTATGAATATATTTCCAGTAAGTTAAGGTGGCTATGTTGGCATGAGTTTCCTTTGGGATCTATACCGTCTGAACTTGCTCTTGAGAATCTAGTCGCTCTTGATCTGCGCTATAGTAAGCTAAAGAAGTTCTCCGAGGAAGTTAAGGTATATATTTTCGGTATTTTTTAGATTATATTGGACTAAAGCAAAATGACTTGTTAAACTATCTAAGCCTTTTTTATTGTGAAGTCATGGATACTGTTGCAACTCCAATTCAGGGTGAATTGGAAATAGCCTCTCTGTAATTACAGGGGTAAGGCTGCATACACCCAACCCCCCTTACCCCGCTTGTACCGGAGCCTTGTTAGGCATTGGGGTAACGTTGTTTTGGTTGAAGAATTGATGTTGAGAAGTATCTAATAACTTGTTTGATTTTCTTACAGACTTTAAGGAAGCTGAAGTTTCTTAACCTTAGCCACTCACATGAACTCATTGAGACTCCCAACTTTGAAGGCTGCTGCAATCTCGAAAAATTGATGTTCAAAGATTGCAATAAATTGAGGCGGGTTCATAGTTCCATTGGACTTCTCAGTAGTCTTGTGTTGTTGAATTTGAAAGAATGTATGAGCCTTGAGAATGTTCCAGAAAGCATGGGCGATCTGAAATCGCTGGAAAAGCTCAACATGTCAAGCTGCTGTAAACTCGAGGCACTGCCATTGTCAATTGGCCGATTAACTCGACTTGTTTCCTTGGATTTGCAAGGCTGCGAGAACCTGTTGAATCTTCCGGAAAGTATCGGTGATGTGGAGGCACTTGAGGAGCTGAACATGTCGGGATGTTCTAAACTCAAAGCACTGCCGAATTCTATCGGAGTTTTGGCTCGACTCGTTTTCTTGAGTTTGCAAGATTGCAAAAATCTTGAGAATCTTCCAGGCAGTATCAAAGACTTGAAGTCACTGTCTCTCAACATTCAAGGCTGCTCAAAATTTTGAGGATTTGCAATCTTTAGAGTCTAGTAAGTGATACGACTTTATCGAAACCGTACCGGCCGGTTCAACCAGTTTTACCGCGAACCGGCTACGGCTATGGTACGGTTTAATTCATTAATGGTTTTTAAAAAATGGCTATGGCAACACGTCAAAGCGCTGCAAAAGACCCAGAAAGTGCTGTGAAAGACCCAAATAGCGTTACAAAAGACCCAAATAGCGTTGCAAAAGACCAGTGTGATGTCCGTAAAATCACTAATTATACCGGTAGCACCGGTCGTACCACTTACAAAAATCTTCACCGGTATGACGTCCGGTACAGTTTTGATAACATTGTTACAACTTACAAGCAGCTTTTTTTATGCATAGTTTGAATGTTTAGAAGAGATCAATGGAATCAATTTCTGTATAATGGATGAGCATATTGGCAACTACAAGCTTTCTGTAAAAATTAGGTTTTGTTATTGTGGAAATTATATTATTCAAAATCTTATCTCTATCTTTTTCTCTAATTTTTATTTCATCATTCTAATTCTCTTTCATTTTTTTTTGTTGCTCATCTGGTTCACTGGAGCTTTGCTTCGACTACGTCTAGGTTCGACCTGGGTCGCACACATGGTTGTGATGGGTGAGTCTCTAAATAAGGATTTTCTGCATTCACTAGGAATCGAACTCGAGACCTGGGCTAAGCGATGCCAACTCGAGACCTGCATTTATGTACGAAGCTTCATTCACAAGAATACAGGTAAGGTCCGACTCTTTATATACGAAACTGAGGCCCCTGTTCTTTTGGACTGCAATTTTACGAACTGAATTGAAGTTGGCTAAACTGAACTTATTTCAGTGTAGATTTATATCTACGCATAGCTCAACTGAACTGAATTGTAGTCCAAGTGAATCCTTCAAGGCTTGTTGAAATTCAGCGTACTTTTCCGGCCGGTTGTCGTGAATCCTGTCTTTCACAGCCTTCATATATGCCGCGGCATAGCTATCTGTTGTGATTTGCTTCTCATCTCGTGGCTTGTTCATCTTCAATGCAAAATTGATGAATAAAATGGAAATGAGTTGATGATAAAAATATGAAGAGTTTTCTATGATAACTTTATTTTTTCACGGATAACTTTCGCGTTTCCGCTTATTATAAGTGATACGATAATTGATTCAATAGATGATTAAAGTAAAATTTACTTTGTTAAAAACGAATTTACTAAAATTTACACAAAAACATGATACTGTTGATGATGTTATGTATGGATTCAATTCTAAATATCTAAGAAAAGTCCAATTTTTTATTATAATTTTTCTACCGGAAGCTCCCTTTTAGTGAAGATTATAGTGATTTTATTTTTTTCGAGACAAAGTGGAGGACATTAAAACCAAAAATTGTATCATTAACCACAAATAAAAAAAAATGTGTAAAAACTCACCATAATCCATTTTATATTATGAAACAAAAAATCTGTTTGTCAAAGGGTATCCGTCTTGTAGGTTTGTTGAGTTTTATTTTTCGATAAATACGTAACAGAAGGGTCAGTCTGTAATTGTTTTCTCGTGCTGCTTTAACGGAAATCTCAATTTTCAAGTTTTTCCAAGTTATTGTCTCGAAAAGTTACGAAAACGGATACGATGACATCAGTTTTGAATCTTTTGACTCAGTAATGAATCCATGGAGTTGTCACTTGTTAACCCACCGATTCAAGGCACATTAATTACATACAAGTTTATGAATATGGACATCCATATTCAATCCATCGCCATCCCTAAATGGGACACCGGGCCATTACAAGTTAGTTAATGCTTGGTCATTTAATTTAATGCATGTGTTGATTTTGTCCATGAGCTGTGCACTAACAGCTTTCATGTTAGTATTTATTTTGTGCAACTTGAGTTGGTGCTTTGTGCTAATAAATATTTTTCAAAAATTGTTGTTTACTTGAAGTGGACACCAAAACATATATCCAATAGACAAGTGGTAGATCTTAGTTTCGACGATGTTTTTACGAAATCGTTTATGTTAGTTTTGTGCATAGGTAGACACGTGACATGAGCTTCTTGTTTGACATGATTCTCTAATGTTAGATAATTTTTAATCGTTGGCATATGGAAGAAACTCATGAGCTCAGTATTGATTCGGGATTCCTATTTCAAATACAGAAAAATAGAGACAAAACAAAAATGACATGAAAATGTAAACAAACGTGCTATAATTAGAGAAGAATACTCCACTTTGATTAACCCGAACGATGCTATTGGTGATAAAAAAATAATAGTTCTTATCAGTTCTTTTATACTGGACTAGAGGCACAATCAAATTAGAGCAATGAATCGCGAATCGTATCAGACTTCTACCAATTGTCTATCAGACTTCTATAATATATCTAACAGACATCTACCACGTGTCTGTCAGTTGAAAAAGTTCGAAAAAGTCAATGGATGCCATTTCGAAGAAAAAAATGAGACGAACAAAAAACTCTAAAGCGGCATATCGAAAAAACGAACCGTTCAAAAGATAAATGTAAAAGAAAGTAAAAAAATAAAAAAGTCATGATCAATAACATGGAGGGGGCAATGTAAATTTAAAAATATTTTATCTTTCGATCCAAATTACATTTATTAGATTCTCCTAAAAGAAAACTTCTCATGTTAATGAATTTTTTTATATGTACAGTTTAGATTTAAAATTTAAATATTGTTTATTGGTGGTTTTTGTAAATAATATAGGTAATATTTTTTTTAATAATGTGGGGTATTTTTTTTCATCCATTATTTCGATGAAGCCAAGGATTCACCATTCTCCGGCTTTAGATTATAATGGACTAAAGCAAAATAGCTTATTAAACTGTCTGAGCTTCTTTTATTATGAAGTCATGGATAGCTGTTGCAACTCCACTTCTGAGTCAATTGGAAACAACTTCTCTGTAATTACAAGGGTCAGATTGCGTACACCATACCCCCTTACCCCACTTGTGCGGGACCTTATTAGGCATTGGAGTAATGTTGTTATTGTTAACGTGGAGCATTTTTGCCAATTTTATTAATTGTGGGATTTAAACCTGCAACCCACACAAATGATTATATAACTAATATTTATCTTCAAAGCCAAGAAGCAGAGTTGAAATTTGACTTTTGAATCTTCAATTATTTTAGATATTATGATATATTTTAGCAAATAATTAAATTTAAGTTGATAAATGATTTGATTATAATTGTTAGGATTAGACTTAAAATTTAAATTATTTATATATTTATAAGCCTGTAAATAGGTATTCGTTTTCGTAATAAAATTTTGCTTATATGCATCATATGAGCGTATTTAGGGATGACAGTGGATTGGATATGGATATCCTAGAATATATTCTACAGTATAAAGTAACACATGTTTTCCAAATGAAATCCAGAATACTAGGAAATGTATTCATAGGAAGATAATCATAGGAAATGTATTCATAGTTTTCGAGTATTTAAGACAAATGTATTCATGGAAAACTAATCATAACTTGTAAATTTGGCTGCAAATAACTTACAGGTGTTCTCTCATGCTCCACATGACTTTTGAAGTGGCAATATATGTGGAAAGCAGTTGATGAAATCATTTGAGCCTAAGCTGCAAAAACTGTGGTTCCACTCGATTTCTCATAGATATAGATTCATCCATTTTTCGATCCCTCTGCTTTTCCCACCTGTTAGTCCACAAAAACGAAATTAGGCGAATTTCCCCTTTCAATGTCTTATTCAAGGTATTAAAAGACTATAACAAACTCATCTGTTAAATCAGAATTCTTACTCGGTGAATTCCTCGTTTCGTGGTGGAACTTCACGCCTGCAGTTCATCTGTCCTTGGTCGTTCATCGTCAAAGATTGAGGTAAAGTAGAAACGAACCGTTTATGATGCCTGGAGGCTGCATAAGAAATGGCAGCAAGCTCATCTGAATGTGTACCCTCACTGAGCAGATGGATGCCACAGTTTTTAATGCCAATTCCGAAACCCATGTCAATCGAAAATTCCAGTTCATCCCCTTGTTCCGTTTTGTCCTTAAATAGCCACCCTGAATCTGAGCTATCATCTCTGTCGTGGTATTTGAATATCCAGTAACACATCCAACTGATATCCTGCTCAACGTCACTCGAGAAAAACGTGACATTCGGTTGATGTACCCAATCAAACATCTTGGTTTTGTTTGTAATAGCCACAAGTGGTACACAAAAACAAGAGCTAGAGGTTCCATTCCAAGCGTAAGTAGCATATGTAACAACACCGCTAATTCTCGAACCTGAATTGATTTTCGGCACTTTTAACGACACGATATTCCCTTTATTTCGATGGCTAAACCATCCTGGAACGTCGCTTCCAGGTAAGAAAATGCTATATATACCTCTCTCGAAAAGCGCCTGCAAAGGACACATCTTTGTACCCAATGCTTGACACACGATCTTTCGAACAGAAAATTTCCTGATCGAGTCTTGGATTGAGTTGCTTCCTACAAGTGTTTCGGCTGTTTCGAGTTCTAAAGGTTCTAAACTGAAATAGCCTTTCAGTTCTTTCAGATTCACACACCCTAAGAGCTTCAGGTTTTTATCCTCGGGAAAGTTTGTTAGATCTATGCTTTCCAATGATACACACTCCTCAGCTTCCAAGCCGCTTACACTTGAAGGAAGCTGCGGGATAGATCGAAGCTCTTTACATGCATTCAAGTAAAGGCTGTTGAGATTTAAAAGGCTGCATACGCTACCTGGTAAGGATGTGAATTTGTTTCCGCATAGTTTCAGCTCATTCAACGAACACAATCCTCCAAGATCATTAGGAATTGCATCGTCAAGTATGTTACAATACCAGAGATCTAACTTTTTCAACGAATATGGCAGAATGCTTATAGCTTTTGAACTGTTTCCAGGTGAAAAGATTAGAGGACACTCACGCAAGCTCAGAATTTCGAGCCTTTTCAGATTCCTGATGCTTTCAGGCAAGGAAACTATTCCTGTTTCATCGAGATTAAGGGAAATTAATGACTTCAAATTTCCCATCTCCTCCGACAATTCCATGAGATTTGAGCATCCTGAGAGGTTAAGATTTTGAAGTGAAATTAAACCCCAAATTTTTGAAGGAAAGTTCTTTAAATTCTTACAGTCTTGCAAATTCCAGAAAATAAGGGAATTGAAAATCCCCGTAGACTCTGGTAAATTCTCGAGTTGTAAGCAGCCTGGCATTTCAAGCTTCTCAAGAGAAGAAAGATGGCCAATGCTTTTCGGAAGGCTCCTAAGGTTCTCGCAGTTTTGTAAATTCAAGGAAATGAGGCTAGACAAAAACTGTAAGGATTCAGGCAAAACCTCAAGTTTTATGCAGCCTGACAAAGTTAGCTCCTTAAGTGATTTTAAGCCATCAATGCTCTCTGGAAGCATTTGAAGGTTCCCGCAATTTTCAAAGGTTACGGAAGTAAGGTGAGTCAAAGATCCAAAAGAGTCGGGCACCGCCTCAAGTTTAGTGCAGCCTGCCATATTAAGTTTTTCGAGTGCTCTCAAACTGCCGATGCTTTGAGGAACACACTCAAGGCTCTTGCAATCTTGAAAGTTTAAGAAAACAAGATTCGAAAGAAGTCCAATTGTGTCACCAACTTTTTCCAATCTAATGCAATCTTTTAGAATCAGCTTCTCAAGATTCTGACAACCTTCAAAGTCGGGGATCTCGGTTAGCTCCCGAGAATGACTCAGGTTAAGCACTTTCAGCTTCTTCATTGACTACAGGAAACAAAGTATTTGCAATGTTAGTTCTCTAACTATTCAAGTTACTGTAATGAAAATTAGGATATTCTTAATATAAGTACCTTTCCTGGCTCGATAAATAGTTTCAGGCTACTATATCGCATATCAAGAGCAATCATATTTTCAAAACGGAGATCAAACGGTATCGATTCTAAAGGAGATTCCCTCCAACACAACCACCTCAACTTGCTTGAAATATTATCATAGTGTCCAGTCAAATCAACATAGTTGAGTTGGAGAAGTCTTAGCATTTTCATCTTCTTGAAAGTCTTAGTATTCCATGTGTGTCTTAATCCTTGCTTGTTCAGAGCAAGGCCTTCAACTGCATTTGTACCCTGTTCAAACAAAGACATACTCAAATACATACACATACGTAACGATAGTACACATAAGGATAAATGGAAGCTGTAAAATTACCATTTTATCCGTCAAAACATCAATTACATCTTCTGAATTCCATAATCTACTACGTTCCCCAGGATCCATGGCATTCTCTTGACGAACGATCCCTCTTCCCATGTCTCGAAGCAAATCGTGCATCACCAACTTACCATTAGGCCCAACTTTCACAAGACATCTCCTCATAAGGGTACTAATTCCCTGAAATGGGAAGAAACCACAACCATCTAGTACTTTTACAACATACTCCTTATCATACCCTATGAAGAAACAAGCAATATCAAGAAACACAAGTTGTACGGTTTCATCAAGAGAATCGTAACTAATTTTGAGCTTGCTGTGAATATCATCATTGGCAATCACTTCGAGTTTCTTCAATCTGCTGTTCCACACAGCAACACTTTGGCCACTTAAAGAAGAACCCAAAACTTCAAGAGCTAAAGGGATTCCTCCACAGTAATGTACAATTTTTCTTGCACACTCGACATAATCTTCGGCAGGATGATTTTTTCCAAAGGCGTGCAAACTCAAGAGACGAAGAGAATCATTGTTGTTCATAAGATTGACCTCATGTTGAAAATATAACTGAGATGAACTCAGAAAGTCATTGATTCTTGTAGTTATGATCACTCTACTCCTTGGAAGAAACCATTTGCAGTTTCCAACAATTTTGTTGACACAATCAAGTTCATCAACATCATCTAGCACAAGAAGTACTCTAGTGCGACATAGCTTTTCGATAATCAAAGACAAACCTAATTCCGAATTATCTATCTTTTCATGCCTTTTTCGAGCGATCTCAGACAAAATTTGTCTTTGCAAATAAGCTATACCTTTGGAACTTGACACTTCCCGAACATTTTCGATAAAGCAGCTGGTTTCGAACTTATGGTGGATCGAATTGTAAACCTCCTTAGCAATAGCTGACTTGCCAATGCCTCCCATACCATATATCCCAACTATCCGTACCTCTTCTAGCTCATTAGCCATCAATGAAATGACTTGTTTAGCTCGAGATTGTAAACCAATCGGATGTATCGCAACATGAAGCAGTTTTGGGCTTAGCCTTCTTGCTATCTCTTCAACAATATGATCAATATTCTTCGCCTCATGTCTGCAATTGAAAAGATAACACTGAATCAAGTCTCGGTGATTCAAAATCGAAGAAACATTGACTTAGATCTATGAAGAAATGAACTTACCCATCGAGATGCCTAGATAGATCAAGGCCTTTCAGGTAGGAAACTTGTTGCAGAGCGTCTTTCCATTTCTTAATGATCTCCCCGTCGAAACGTTTCTCGTGCTCAGAGAATGCTACTCCATAGCTTCCTTTGATCTCTTCAACATCAGACGGATCAACGTCGTAAAAGATCGGCCAAACGTCTTCTGGCTTTTTCAATTTGAGGATCTGGACGAGCTCATCCAAACGCCAGGGACAGAACGCGTAGTCTTTGGAGAGAAGAACCAGTGCTAATTTTGAGTGTTTGATTCCTTTCAAAGGTCCTTCAATTTTTTCGGTGTGTTGCAGGATTTCGTCGTCGGTAGATGTGCTGAATCCGGTCCGGCAAAGAGCGGCGAAGAGATGGCCGGTGAAGCCTTTTCTGATGTCGTTTCCTCCGAAACTCAGGAACACGTCGTGCGTCCACCGTGAAGCAGCGGCGCCGGAGCTGGAAGCCATAGAATGATTGACAGTGACGGAGAGAAGACCGATCAAATTTCCGATGGATTGATTCAGCTGTGTTATGTAATTGAAAGTGAGATGCGTATAATAATAGTTACAGGCGTTGAAGTCTTCTATGGTCAACCGTATAAAATTAACAGGGATAAAGAAAAGTCAACAATTATAATAATCTTAGACACTGACAGCACTGTTGTTAATATTAATACTATATTTATTAATGAATCCCACTGGCGCCACACCAATGTTATCGATTCCGTACCGAATTATATATCGATGATGTTAGTGGTATACTATATAATCAGTATTATTAATATTATTAGTGGTTTTATCGGTTATTTTTTAAATAATATATATTATTTATAGTTTTTAGTAGTTAGGGCAGCAACGTTTTTATTCTTTAGCAACTCTTTTTTATGTTTTTAGCAAAGCTTTTAAATCTTTAATAACACTTTTTTATATCTTTGGCAACACTTTTAAGTATTTTGCAACACTTTCTTATTTCTTTAGCAACACTTTCATGTATTGCCAAAAATATTTTGAGAAAATCGGTTTAAATCAATGCGTCAATTTACCAATTTTTTTACCGGTTTAACCCAATTTTCTCCGATTTTTTTATTAAAACTGGTATCCATACATATCGTACCGTAATTATGACCGATTTACGGTAAAAACGACCGAACCAGCCAGTACTGTCTTGATAACATTAGAATTCCTGGTGGAATTCTCACCCTTTCCATTTAGCAGTAGCACTTTCCGTTCACCGGCGTTTTCCATGCATCAAAATGTTTCAATACTTTGCTAAAATATGTAGAACAATACGACTTCAATTTTTTTGGTTATCTTTTATAACTCAAATTTATTAACAGTGTGGTTATCTTTTATAACTCAAATTTATTAATAGTGTATGATGGGTTGATTGGATATTGTTATGATTTATCCAATTTTAGTGAATTTAGTACTAACGGGAAAAAATCATTTAATTTTTCTTATACAATATCGATAAGTTAATTATTTCTGCTGACTACGCATTAAGCGATTTACCCTATTTTATGTTGGGGATATATAGTTGAATAAATCTGAAGTCGTGACGAACACTTTCCGATTGAAACTTATTTTGCGATTCCATTAAATAATTCAATCGGATAAAATAAAAAATGACAAGAACTTAAGCTTTGTTCTTTTCAATTTATATTTAGTCCAGTCCAGTACTGTTCAATACTTATCAATACTGCATATATATAAATTTACACTGAAATAAGTTCAGTTCAGTTCAAAACCGCTACTTATAAGTTGAAAAGAACAGGTCCTTAGAATGAATGATTGTTGTGAATATTATGAACCGTATGAATGTCTGTAATCTTATGAAAAACAGTGCCTTGCCAATGCCCAATCTCACATATATATAGAGAGAGCTGTAAATAACCGTCTGCAGTTATTTTCGTTCAAAGGCAGTTAATAACTGCACATAACCGCGTGTAACGACCGCGACTCTACTGTTGTTATTATGACTCGAAATGTCAAAACAACCTATTTCTCAGGTGAAATAATCACGAGCGTGACCCTTGTCGCGAGAGCGGCACGGGGACAAATTTATTTGAAAAATGATTTTTTTTAAGGGAACTTTTATTTGAAAATAGAAAATTTTTGAGCTAGCTAGCCAATGGCGCTGCCCCCGAAATTTAAATATCGTGATAGAACCCGAAAAAGCGTGCACTCTGCACTCTCCTGACTTGTTCGATGAAATATTATGATCGCATTGATCAACTAGTTGATCCAATTACACTAAAATCCTAACATTTTATTCATTGTATAGTAGCAAATCTTACAATACATTGCAGTACTCTTAAAAATCCCGCCAACACAGCCAACTCAACTTGCTAGAAATATGCTCGTAATTTCCAGTCAGGTCTTCCCAATGCCATAATCTACAATGTTCCCCAGGATCCACGGCATTCTCTCTCATCCCATGTCTCGAAGCAAATCGTGATCCGGGAAGAAACTGCAACCGTCGAGCATTTGAGTTTTGCATAGTAACTAAGAAGCTTATCATAATGTGTAGTGTAATTCACATTAACTTCACTTGCTCTACTAACCATAAATGACTAGACACCATGCTTTCGACCGTAGTTTAGTAGAGAAAGCTCCCCAAGTTTAAGACATGTGTGTGTAGGAAACTTATCATAATGCAAAAGACTGGCTGCAAATACTCTACTTACAAGTTTTCTCTCATGTTCTGCATGACTTTTGACAGCCATCGGGTTTCGGGCCAAACTTAAACCCAAGAAAATCGGAGACGGAATATATGGAAAGCAGTTGGAGAAATCATTTGTTCCTGAGCTGCAAAAACTGTGGTTCCACTCTTGTTCTCATTAATACAGTTTCATCCCCTCTCTTATCTCTCTGCTTTTCCCACCTGTTAGTCCACACCAAGGAAATTAAGCGAATTTCCCTATTAATGGTATCAAAAAAACAAGAACAAAAGATTCTTACTCTAAAAACTCCTCATTCCGCTGTGGAAATGCCCTGTTGCAATTCATCTGTCCTTGGCTGTTCATCATCAGCAATTGAGGTGAAGTAGATGCGAACCGTTTAGGATGCCTGGAGGCTGCAAAAGAAACGAAACCAAGCTCATCTGAATGCATAGGTCCACACAGCAGGTGGATGCCACAGTTTTTAATACCAATTCCGAAACCCATGTCGATAAAAAATTCCACTTCGTCTCCTTGTTCCGTTTTTTCCTTAAACAACCACCCTGAATCTGATCTATTATCGCTGTCGTGGTATTCGAATATCCAGTAGCACATCCAACTGATATCCTGCTCGACATCGCTCGAAAAGAATGTGACATTCGGTTGATGTACCCAATTGAACATTTTCGTTTTGTTAGTGATAGCCACAAGTGGTACACATAAGCAAGAGCTAGAGGTTCCTTTCCAAGCGTAGGTGGCATATGTAACAACACCGCTAATTCTTGAACCTACATTGCTTTCAGGCACCTTTAATGACACAATATTCCCTTCGTTTCGATGGCTAAACCATCCTGGAACGTCACTTCCTGGTAAGAAGATGCTATATATACCTCTCTCAAAAAGAGCCTGCAAAGGACACATCTTTGTACCCAATGCCTGACACACAATCTTGCGAGCAGAAAAGTTCATGATCGAGTCTCGGATTGAGCTGCTTCTCACAAGTGTTTCAGCTGTTTCAACTTCTAACGGTTCTAAATTGAAATAGCCTTTCAGTTCTTTCAAATTCACACACCCGAGGAGCTTCAAGTTTTTATCCTCGTTAAATTTTGTTAGATCTATACTTTCCAATGATACACACTCATCAGCTTCCAAGTCGCTTACACTTGAAGGAAGCTGTGGGATAGATCGCAGCTCTTTACATGCATTCAAGTAAAGGCTTTTGAGATTTAGAAGGCTGCATAAGCTACCTGGCAAGGATGTGAATTTGTTTCCGCATAGTTTCAGCTCATTCAACGAACACAATCCTCCAAGATCATTAGGAATTGCATCGTCAAGTATGTTACAATACCGGAGATCTAACTTTTTCAAGGAAGATGGCAGAATGCTTATAGCTTTTGAACTGTTTCCAGGAGAAAAGATTAGAGGACACTCACGCAAGCTCAGAATTTCAAGCCTTTTCAGATTCCTGATGCTTTCAGGCAAGGAAACTATTCCTGTTTCATCGAGATTAAGGGAAATTAATGACTTCAAATTTCCCATCTCCTCAGACAATTCCATGAGATTTGAGCATCCTGAGAGGTTAAGATTTTGAAGTGAAATTAAACCCCAAATTTTGGAAGGAAAGTTCTTTAGATTCTTACAGTCTTGCAAATTCCAGAAAATAAGGGAATTAAAATGCCCCGTAGACTCTGGTAAATTCTCGAGTTGTAAGCAGCCTGGCATTTCAAGCTTCTCAAGTGAGGAAAGATGGCCAATGCTTCTCGGAAGACTCGTAAGGTTCTCGCAGTTTTGTAAATTCAAGGAATTGAGGCTCGACAAAAACGGGAAGGATTCAGGCAAAACCTCCAGTTTAAAGCAGTGTGACAAGGTTAGCTCCTTGAGTGATTTTAAGCCATCAATGCTCTCTGGAAGCATTTGAAGGTTCCCGCAATTTTCCAAGGATAAGGAAGTAAGGTGAGTCAATGATCCAATAGAGTCGGGAATCGTCTCAAGTTTAGAGCAGCCTGACATATTAAGTTTTTCGAGGGCACTCAAACCGCCGATGCTTTGAGGAACATACTCAAGGCCCTTGCAATCTTGAAAGTTTAAGAAAACAAGATTCGAAAGAAGTCCAATTGTGTCACCAACTTTTTCCAATCTAATGCAATCTTTTAGAATAAGCTTTTCAAGATCTTGACAACCTTCAAAGTCAGGGATCTCGGTTAGCTCACGAGAATGACTCAGGTTAAGCACTTTCAGCTTCTTCATTGACTACAGGAAACAAAGTATATGCAATGTTAGTTCTCTAACTATTCATGTCACTGTAATGAAAATTAGGATATTCTTAATATAAGTACCGTTCCTGGCTCGGTAAATAGTTTCAGGCTACTATATCGCATATCAAGAGCAATCATATTATCAAAACAGAGATCAAACGGTATCGATTCTAAAGGAGATTCCCTCCAGCACAACCACCTCAACTTGCTTGAAATATTATCATACTTCCCAGTCAAATCAACATAGTTGAGTTGGAGAAGTCTTAGCATTTTCATCTTCTTGAAAGTCTTAGTACTCCATGTGTGTCTTAATCCTTGCTTGTTCAGAACAAGGCCTTCAACTGCATTTGTACCCTGTTAAAACAAAGACATACTCAAATACATACACATACGTAACGATAGTACACATAAGGATAAATGGAAGCTGTAAAATTACCATTTTATCAGTCAAAACATCAATTACATCTTCTGAATTCCATAATCTACTACGTTCCCCAGGATCCATGGCATTCTCTTGACGAACGATCCCTCTTCCCATGTCTCGAAGCAAATCGTGCATCACCAACTTACCATTAGGCCCAACTTTCACAAGACATCTCCTCATAAGGGTACTAACTCCCTGAACTGGGAAGAAACCGCAACCATCAAGTACTTTTACAACATACTCCTTATCATACCCTATGAAGAAACAAGCAATATCAAGAAACACAAGTTGTACGGTTTCATCAAGAGAATCGTAACTAATTTTGAGCTTGCTGTGAATATCATCATTGGCAATCACTTCGAGTTTCTTCAATCTGCTGTTCCACACAGCAACACTTTGGCCACTTAAAGAAGAACCCAAAACTTCAAGAGCTAAAGGGATTCCTCCACAGTAATGTACAATTTTTCTTGCACACTCGACATAATCTTCGGCAGGATGATTTTTTCCAAAGGCGTGCAAACTCAAGAGACGAAGAGAATCATTGTTGTTCATAAGATTGACCTCATGTTGAAAATATAACTGAGATGAACTCAGAAAGTCATTGATTCTTGTAGTTATGATCACTCTACTCCTTGGAAGAAACCATTTGCAGTTTCCAACAATTTTGTTGACACAATCAAGTTCATCAACATCATCTAGCACAAGAAGTACTCTAGTGCGACATAGCTTTTCGATAATCAAAGACAAACCTAATTCCGAATTATCTATCTTTTCATGCCTTTTTCGAGCGATCTCAGACAAAATTTGTCTTTGCAAATAAGCTATACCTTTGGAACTTGACACTTCCCGAACATTTTCGATAAAGCAGCTGGTTTCGAACTTATGGTGGATCGAATTGTAAACCTCCTTAGCAATAGCTGACTTGCCAATGCCTCCCATACCATATATCCCAACTATCCGTACCTCTTCTAGCTCATTAGCCATCAATGAAATGACTTGTTTAGCTCGAGATTGTAAACCAATCGGATGTATCGCAACATGAAGCAGTTTTGGGCTTAGCCTTCTTGCTATCTCTTCAACAATATGATCAATATTCTTCGCCTCATGTCTGCAATTGAAAAGATAACACTGAATCAAGTCTCGGTGATTCAAAATCGAAGAAACATTGACTTAGATCTATGAAGAAATGAACTTACCCATCGAGATGCCTAGATAGATCAAGGCCTTTCAGGTAGGAAACTTGTTGCAGAGCGTCTTTCCATTTCTTAATGATCTCCCCGTCGAAACGTTTCTCGTGCTCAGAGAATGCTACTCCATAGCTTCCTTTGATCTCTTCAACATCAGACGGATCAACGTCGTAAAAGATCGGCCAAACGTCTTCTGGCTTTTTCAATTTGAGGATCTGGACGAGCTCATCCAAACGCCAGGGACAGAACGCGTAGTCTTTGGAGAGAAGAACCAGTGCTAATTTTGAGTGTTTGATTCCTTTCAAAGGTCCTTCAATTTTTTCGGTGTGTTGCAGGATTTCGTCGTCGGTAGATGTGCTGAATCCGGTCCGGCAAAGAGCGGCGAAGAGATGGCCGGTGAAGCCTTTTCTGATGTCGTTTCCTCCGAAACTCAGGAACACGTCGTGCGTCCACCGTGAAGCAGCGGCGCCGGAGCTGGAAGCCATAGAATGATTGACAGTGACGGAGAGAAGACCGATCAAATTTCCGATGGATTGATTCAGCTGTGTTATGTAATTGAAAGTGAGATGCGTATAATAATAGTTACAGGCGTTGAAGTCTTCTATGGTCAACCGTATAAAATTAACAGGGATAAAGAAAAGTCAACAATTATAATAATCTTAGACACTGACAGCACTGTTGTTAATATTAATACTATATTTATTAATGAATCCCACTGGCGCCACACCAATGTTATCGATTCCGTACCGAATTATATATCGTTGATGTTAGTGGTATACTATATAATCAGTATTATTAATATTATTAGTGGTTTTATCGGTTATTTTTTAAATAATATATATTATTTATGGTTTTTAGTAGTTAGGGCAGCAACGTTTTTATTCTTTAGCAACTCTTTTTTATGTTTTTAGCAAAGCTTTTAAATCTTTAACAACACTTTTTTATATCTTTGGCAACACTTTTAAGTATTTTGCAACACTTTCTTATTTCTTTAGCAACACTTTCATGTATTGCCAAAAATATTTTGAGAAAATCGGTTTAAATCAATGCGTCAATTTACCAATTTTTTTACCGGTTTAACCCAATTTTCTCCGATTTTTTTATTAAAACTGGTATCCATACATATCGTACCGTAATTATGACTGATTTACGGTAAAAACGACCGAACCAGCCAGTACTGTCTTGATAACATTAGAATTCCTGGCGGAATTCTCACCCTTTCCATTTAGCAGTAGCACTTTCCGATCGTCGGCGTTTTCCATGCATCAAAATGTTTCAATACTTTGCTAAATTATGTAGAACAATACGACTTCAATTTTTTTGGTTATCTTTTATAACTCAAATTTATTAACAGTGTGGTTATCTTTTATAACTCAAATTTATTAATAGTGTATGATGCGTTGATTGGATATTGTTATGATTTATCCAATTTTAGTGAATTTAGTACTAACGGGAAAAAATCATTTAATTTTTCTTATACAATATCGATAAGTTAATTATTTCTGCTGACTACGCATTAAGCGATTTACCCTATTTTATGTTGGGGATATATAGTTGAATAAATCTGAAGTCGTGACGAACACTTTCCGATTGAAACTTATTTTGCGATTCCATTAAATAATTCAATCGGATAAAATAAAAAATGACAAGAACTTAAGCTTTGTTCTTTTCAATTTATATTTAGTCCAGTCCAGTTCAGTACTGTTCAGTACTTATCAATACTGCATATATATAAATTTACACTGAAATAAGTTCAGTTCAGTACTGTTACTTATAAGTTGAAAAAAAAGGGCCTTAGAATGAATGATTGTTGTGAATATTATGAACCGTATGAATGTCTGTAATCTGATGAAAAACAGTGCCTTCCCAATGCCCAATCTCACATATATAGAGAACTGTAAATAACTGTCTGCAGTTATTTTCGTCCAAAGGCAGTTAATAACTGCACATAACCGCGTGTAACGACCGCGACTCTATTGTTGCGATCGTGGCTCGAAATGTCAAAACAACCTATTTCTCAAGTAAATTAACCACGAGCGTGACACCTGTCACGAGAGCGGCACGGGGACAAATTTATTTGAAAAATGAATTTTTTTCAAGGGAACTTTTATTTGAAAATAGAAAATTTTTGAGCTAGCTAGCCAATGGCGCTGCCCCCGAAATTTAAATATCGTGATAGAACCCGAAAAAGCGTGCACTCTGCACTCTCCTGACTTGTTCGATGAAATATTACGATCGCATTGATCAGCTAGTTGATCCAATTACACTAAAATCCTAACATTTTATTCATTGTATAGTAGCAAATCTTACAACACATTGCAGTACTCTTAAAAATCCCGCCAACACAGCCAACTCAACTTGCTAGAAATATGCTCGTAATTTCCAGTCAGGTCTTCCCAATGCCATAATCTACAATGTTCCCCAGGATCCACGGCATTCTCTCTCATCCCATGTCTCGAAGCAAATCGTGATCCGGGAAGAAACTGCAACCGTCGAGCATTTGAGTTTTGCATAGTAACTAAGAAGCTTAAGATATGTGTGTGTAGGAAACTTATCATAATGCAAAAGACTGGCTGCAAATACTCTACTTACAAGTTTTCTCTCATGTTCTGCATGACTTTTGACAGCCATCGGGTTTCGGGGCCAAACTTAAACCCAAGAAAATCGGAGACGGAATATATGGAAAGCAGTTGGAGAAATCATTTGTTCCTGAGCTGCAAAAACTGTGGTTCCACTCTTGTTCTCATTAATACAGTTTCATCCCCTCTCTTATCTCTCTGCTTTTCCCACCTGTTAGTCCACACCAAGGAAATTAAGCGAATTTTCCCTATTCATGGTATCAAAAAAACAAGAACAAAAGATTCTAAAAGATTCTTACTCTAAAAACTCCTCATTCCGCTGTGGAAACGCCCTGTTGCAATTCATCTGTCCTTGGCTGTTCATCATCAGCAACTGAGGTGAAGTAGATGCGAACCGTTTAGGATGCCTGGAGGCTGCAAAAGAAACGAAACCAAGCTCATCTGAATGCATAGGTCCACACAGCAGGTGGATGCCACAGTTTTTAATACCAATTCCGAAACCCATGTCGATAAAAAATTCCACTTCGTCTCCTTGTTCCGTTTTTTCCTTAAACAACCACCCTGAATCTGATCTATTATCGCTGTCGTGGTATTCGAATATCCAGTAGCACATCCAACTGATATCCTGCTCGACATCGCTCGAAAAGAATGTGACATTCGGTTGATGTACCCAATTGAACATTTTCGTTTTGTTAGTGATAGCCACAAGTGGTACACATAAGCAAGAGCTAGAGGTTCCTTTCCAAGCGTAGGTGGCATATGTAACAACACCGCTAATTCTGGAACCTACATTGCTTTCAGGCACCTTTAATGACACAATATTCCCTTCGTTTCGATGGCTAAACCATCCTGGAACGTCACTTCCTGGTAAGAAGATGCTATATATACCTCTCTCAAAAAGAGCCTGCAAAGGACACATCTTTGTACCCAATGCCTGACACACAATCTTGCGAGCAGAAAAGTTCATGATCGAGTCTCGGATTGAGCTGCTTCTCACAAGTGTTTCAGCTGTTTCAACTTCTAACGGTTCTAAATTGAAATAGCCTTTCAGTTCTTTCAAATTCACACACCCGAGGAGCTTCAAGTTTTTATCCTCGTTAAATTTTGTTAGATCTATACTTTCCAATGATACACACTCATCAGCTTCCAAGTCGCTTACACTCGAAGGAAGCTGTGGGATAGATCGCAGCTCTTTACATGCATTCAAGTAAAGGCTTTTGAGATTTAGAAGGCTGCATAAGCTACCTGGCAAGGATGTGAATTTGTTTCCGCATAGTTTCAGCTCATTCAACGAACACAATCCTCCAAGATCATTAGGAATTGCATCGTCAAGTATGTTACAATACCGGAGATCTAACTTTTTCAAGGAAGATGGCAGAATGCTTATAGCTTTTGAACTGTTTCCAGGAGAAAAGATTAGAGGACACTCACGCAAGCTCAGAATTTCGAGCCTTTTCAGATTCCTGATGCTTTCAGGCAAGGAAACTATTCCTGTTTCATCGAGATTAAGGGAAATTAATGACTTCAAATTTCCCATCTCCTCAGACAATTCCATGAGATTTGAGCATCCTGAGAGGTTAAGATTTTGAAGTGAAATTAAACCCCAAATTTTGGAAGGAAAGTTCTTTAGATTCTTACAGTCTTGCAAATTCCAGAAAATAAGGGAATTAAAATGCCCCGTAGACTCTGGTAAATTCTCGAGTTGTAAGCAGCCTGGCATTTCAAGCTTCTCAAGTGAGGAAAGATGGCCAATGCTTCTCGGAAGACTCGTAAGGTTCTCGCAGTTTTGTAAATTCAAGGAATTGAGGCTCGACAAAAAGGGGAAGGATTCAGGCAAAACCTCAAGTTTAAAGCAGTGTGACAAGGTTAGCTCCTTGAGTGATTTTAAGCCATCAATGCTCTCTGGAAGCATTTGAAGGTTCCCGCAATTTTCCAAGGATAAGGAAGTAAGGTGAGTCAATGATCCAATAGAGTCGGGAATCGTCTCAAGTTTAGAGCAGCCTGACATATTAAGTTCTTCGAGGGCACTCAAACCGCCGATGATTTGAGGAACATACTCAAGGCCCTTGCAATCTTGAAAGTTTAAGAAAACAAGATTCGAAAGAAGTCCAATTGTGTCACCAACTTTTTCCAATCTAATGCAATCTTTTAGAATAAGCTTTTCAAGATCTTGACAACCTTCAAAGTCAGGGATCTCGGTTAGCTCCCGAGAATGACTCAGGTTAAGCACTTTCAGCTTCTTCATTGACTACAGGAAACAAAGTATTTGCAATGTTAGTTCTCTAACTATTCAAGTTACTGTAATGAAAATTAGGATATTCTTAATATAAGTACCTTTCCTGGCTCGATAAATAGTTTCAGGCTACTATATCGCATATCAAGAGCAATCATATTTTCAAAACGGAGATCAAACGGTATCGATTCTAAAGGAGATTCCCTCCAACACAACCACCTCAACTTGCTTGAAATATTATCATAGTGTCCAGTCAAATCAACATAGTTGAGTTGGAGAAGTCTTAGCATTTTCATCTTCTTGAAAGTCTTAGTATTCCATGTGTGTCTTAATCCTTGCTTGTTCAGAGCAAGGCCTTCAACTGCATTTGTACCCTGTTCAAACAAAGACATACTCAAATACATACACATACGTAACGATAGTACACATAAGGATAAATGGAAGCTGTAAAATTACCATTTTATCCGTCAAAACATCAATTACATCTTCTGAATTCCATAATCTACTACGTTCCCCAGGATCCATGGCATTCTCTTGACGAACGATCCCTCTTCCCATGTCTCGAAGCAAATCGTGCATCACCAACTTACCATTAGGCCCAACTTTCACAAGACATCTCCTCATAAGGGTACTAACTCCCTGAAATGGGAAGAAACCACAACCATCTAGTACTTTTACAACATACTCCTTATCATACCCTATGAAGAAACAAGCAATATCAAGAAACACAAGTTGTACGGTTTCATCAAGAGAATCGTAACTAATTTTGAGCTTGCTGTGAATATCATCATTGGCAATCACTTCGAGTTTCTTCAATCTGCTGTTCCACACAGCAACACTTTGGCCACTTAAAGAAGAACCCAAAACTTCAAGAGCTAAAGGGATTCCTCCACAGTAATGTACAATTTTTCTTGCACACTCGACATAATCTTCGGCAGGATGATTTTTTCCAAAGGCGTGCAAACTCAAGAGACGAAGAGAATCATTGTTGTTCATAAGATTGACCTCATGTTGAAAATATAACTGAGATGAACTCAGAAAGTCATTGATTCTTGTAGTTATGATCACTCTACTCCTTGGAAGAAACCATTTGCAGTTTCCAACAATTTTGTTGACACAATCAAGTTCATCAACATCATCTAGCACAAGAAGTACTCTAGTGCGACATAGCTTTTCGATAATCAAAGACAAACCTAATTCCGAATTATCTATCTTTTCATGCCTTTTTCGAGCGATCTCAGACAAAATTTGTCTTTGCAAATAAGCTATACCTTTGGAACTTGACACTTCCCGAACATTTTCGATAAAGCAGCTGGTTTCGAACTTATGGTGGATCGAATTGTAAACCTCCTTAGCAATAGCTGACTTGCCAATGCCTCCCATACCATATATCCCAACTATCCGTACCTCTTCTAGCTCATTAGCCATCAATGAAATGACTTGTTTAGCTCGAGATTGTAAACCAATCGGATGTATCGCAACATGAAGCAGTTTTGGGCTTAGCCTTCTTGCTATCTCTTCAACAATATGATCAATATTCTTCGCCTCATGTCTGCAATTGAAAAGATAACACTGAATCAAGTCTCGGTGATTCAAAATCGAAGAAACATTGACTTAGATCTATGAAGAAATGAACTTACCCATCGAGATGCCTAGATAGATCAAGGCCTTTCAGGTAGGAAACTTGTTGCAGAGCGTCTTTCCATTTCTTAATGATCTCCCCGTCGAAACGTTTCTCGTGCTCAGAGAATGCTACTCCATAGCTTCCTTTGATCTCTTCAACATCAGACGGATCAACGTCGTAAAAGATCGGCCAAACGTCTTCTGGCTTTTTCAATTTGAGGATCTGGACGAGCTCATCCAAACGCCAGGGACAGAACGCGTAGTCTTTGGAGAGAAGAACCAGTGCTAATTTTGAGTGTTTGATTCCTTTCAAAGGTCCTTCAATTTTTTCGGTGTGTTGCAGGATTTCGTCGTCGGTAGATGTGCTGAATCCGGTCCGGCAAAGAGCGGCGAAGAGATGGCCGGTGAAGCCTTTTCTGATGTCGTTTCCTCCGAAACTCAGGAACACGTCGTGCGTCCACCGTGAAGCAGCGGCGCCGGAGCTGGAAGCCATAGAATGATTGACAGTGACGGAGAGAAGACCGATCAAATTTCCGATGGATTGATTCAGCTGTGTTATGTAATTGAAAGTGAGATGCGTATAATAATAGTTACAGGCGTTGAAGTCTTCTATGGTCAACCGTATAAAATTAACAGGGATAAAGAAAAGTCAACAATTATAATAATCTTAGACACTGACAGCACTGTTGTTAATATTAATACTATATTTATTAATGAATCCCACTGGCGCCACACCAATGTTATCGATTCCGTATCGAATTATATATCGATGATGTTAGTGGTATACTATATAATCAGTATTATTAATATTATTAGTGGTTTTATCGGTTATTTTTTAAATAATATATATTATTTATGGTTTTTAGTAGTTAGGGCAGCAACGTTTTTATTCTTTAGCAACTCTTTTTTATGTTTTTAAGCAAAGCTTTTAAATCTTTAACAACACTTTTTTATATCTTTGGCAACACTTTTAAGTATTTTGCAACACTTTCTTATTTCTTTAGCAACACTTTCATGTATTGCCAAAAATATTTTGAGAAAATCGGTTTAAATCAATGCGTCAATTTACCAATTTTTTTACCGGTTTAACCCAATTTTCTCCGATTTTTTTATTAAAACTGGTATCCATACATATCGTACCGTAATTATGACCGGTTTACAGTAAAAATGACCGAACCAGCCAGTACTGTCTTGATAACATTAGAATTCCTGGTGGAATTCTCACCCTTTCCATTTAGCAGTTGCACTTTCCGTTCGCCGGCGTTTTCCATGCATCAAAATGTTTCAATACTTTGCTAAAATATGTAGAACAATACGACTTCAATTTTTTTGGTTATCTTTTATAACTCAAATTTATTAACAGTGTGGTTATCTTTTATAACTCAAATTTATTAATAGTGTATGATGCGTTGATTGGATATTGTTATGATTTATCCAATTTTAGTGAATTTAGTACTAACGGGAAAAAATCATTTAATTTTTCTTATACAATATCGATAAGTTAATTATTTCTGCTGACTACGCATTAAGCGATTTACCCTATTTTATGTTGGGGATATATAGTTGAATAAATCTGAAGTCGTGACAAACACTTTCCGATTGAAACTTATTTTGCGATTCCATTAAATAATTCAATCGGATAAAATAAAAAATGACAAGAACTTAAGCTTTGTTCTTTTCAATTTATATTTAGTCCAGTCCAGTACTGTTCAATACTTATCAATACTGCATATATATAAATTTACACTGAAATAAGTTCAGTTCAGTTCAAAACCGCTACTTATAAGTTGAAAAGAACAGGTCCTTAGAATGAATGATTGTTGTGAATATTATGAACCGTATGAATGTCTGTAATCTTATGAAAAACAGTGCCTTGCCAATGCCCAATCTCACATATATATAGAGAGAGCTGTAAATAACCGTCTGCAGTTATTTTCGTTCAAAGGCAGTTAATAACTGCACATAACCGCGTGTAACGACCGCGACTCTACTGTTGTTATTATGACTCGAAATGTCAAAACAACCTATTTCTCAGGTGAAATAATCACGAGCGTGACCCTTGTCGCGAGAGCGGCACGGGGACAAATTTATTTGAAAAATGATTTTTTTTAAGGGAACTTTTATTTGAAAATAGAAAATTTTTGAGCTAGCTAGCCAATGGCGCTGCCCCCGAAATTTAAATATCGTGATAGAACCCGAAAAAGCGTGCACTCTGCACTCTCCTGACTTGTTCGATGAAATATTATGATCGCATTGATCAACTAGTTGATCCAATTACACTAAAATCCTAACATTTTATTCATTGTATAGTAGCAAATCTTACAATACATTGCAGTACTCTTAAAAATCCCGCCAACACAGCCAACTCAACTTGCTAGAAATATGCTCGTAATTTCCAGTCAGGTCTTCCCAATGCCATAATCTACAATGTTCCCCAGGATCCACGGCATTCTCTCTCATCCCATGTCTCGAAGCAAATCGTGATCCGGGAAGAAACTGCAACCGTCGAGCATTTGAGTTTTGCATAGTAACTAAGAAGCTTAAGATATGTGTGTGTAGGAAACTTATCATAATGCAAAAGACTGGCTGCAAATACTCTACTTACAAGTTTTCTCTCATGTTCTGCATGACTTTTGACAGCCATCGGGTTTCGGGGCCAAACTTAAACCCAAGAAAATCGGAGACGGAATATATGGAAAGCAGTTGGAGAAATCATTTGTTCCTGAGCTGCAAAAACTGTGGTTCCACTCTTGTTCTCATTAATACAGTTTCATCCCCTCTCTTATCTCTCTGCTTTTCCCACCTGTTAGTCCACACCAAGGAAATTAAGCGAATTTTCCCTATTAATGGTATCAAAAAAACAAGAACAAAAGATTCTTACTCTAAAAACTCCTCATTCCGCTGTGGAAATGCCCTGTTGCAATTCATCTGTCCTTGGCTGTTCATCATCAGCAATTGAGGTGAAGTAGATGCGAACCGTTTAGGATGCCTGGAGGCTGCAAAAGAAACGAAACCAAGCTCATCTGAATGCATAGGTCCACACAGCAGGTGGATGCCACAGTTTTTAATACCAATTCCGAAACCCATGTCGATAAAAAATTCCACTTCGTCTCCTTGTTCCGTTTTTTCCTTAAACAACCACCCTGAATCTGATCTATTATCGCTGTCGTGGTATTCGAATATCCAGTAGCACATCCAACTGATATCCTGCTCGACATCGCTCGAAAAGAATGTGACATTCGGTTGATGTACCCAATTGAACATTTTCGTTTTGTTAGTGATAGCCACAAGTGGTACACATAAGCAAGAGCTAGAGGTTCCTTTCCAAGCGTAGGTGGCATATGTAACAACACCGCTAATTCTTGAACCTACATTGCTTTCAGGCACCTTTAATGACACAATATTCCCTTCGTTTCGATGGCTAAACCATCCTGGAACGTCACTTCCTGGTAAGAAGATGCTATATATACCTCTCTCAAAAAGAGCCTGCAAAGGACACATCTTTGTACCCAATGCCTGACACACAATCTTGCGAGCAGAAAAGTTCATGATCGAGTCTCGGATTGAGCTGCTTCTCACAAGTGTTTCAGCTGTTTCAACTTCTAACGGTTCTAAATTGAAATAGCCTTTCAGTTCTTTCAAATTCACACACCCGAGGAGCTTCAAGTTTTTATCCTCGTTAAATTTTGTTAGATCTATACTTTCCAATGATACACACTCATCAGCTTCCAAGTCGCTTACACTTGAAGGAAGCTGTGGGATAGATCGCAGCTCTTTACATGCATTCAAGTAAAGGCTTTTGAGATTTAGAAGGCTGCATAAGCTACCTGGCAAGGATGTGAATTTGTTTCCGCATAGTTTCAGCTCATTCAACGAACACAATCCTCCAAGATCATTAGGAATTGCATCGTCAAGTATGTTACAATACCGGAGATCTAACTTTTTCAAGGAAGATGGCAGAATGCTTATAGCTTTTGAACTGTTTCCAGGAGAAAAGATTAGAGGACACTCACGCAAGCTCAGAATTTCGAGCCTTTTCAGATTCCTGATGCTTTCAGGCAAGGAAACTATTCCTGTTTCATCGAGATTAAGGGAAATTAATGACTTCAAATTTCCCATCTCCTCAGACAATTCCATGAGATTTGAGCATCCTGAGAGGTTAAGATTTTGAAGTGAAATTAAACCCCAAATTTTGGAAGGAAAGTTCTTTAGATTCTTACAGTCTTGCAAATTCCAGAAAATAAGGGAATTAAAATGCCCCGTAGACTCTGGTAAATTCTCGAGTTGTAAGCAGCCTGGCATTTCAAGCTTCTCAAGTGAGGAAAGATGGCCAATGCTTCTCGGAAGACTCGTAAGGTTCTCGCAGTTTTGTAAATTCAAGGAATTGAGGCTCGACAAAAACGGGAAGGATTCAGGCAAAACCTCCAGTTTAAAGCAGTGTGACAAGGTTAGCTCCTTGAGTGATTTTAAGCCATCAATGCTCTCTGGAAGCATTTGAAGGTTCCCGCAATTTTCCAAGGATAAGGAAGTAAGGTGAGTCAATGATCCAATAGAGTTGGGAATCGTCTCAAGTTTAGAGCAGCCTGACATATTAAGTTTTTCGAGGGCACTCAAACCGCCGATGCTTTGAGGAACATACTCAAGGCCCTTGCAATCTTGAAAGTTTAAGAAAACAAGATTCGAAAGAAGTCCAATTGTGTCACCAACTTTTTCCAATCTAATGCAATCTTTTAGAATAAGCTTTTCAAGATCTTGACAACCTTCAAAGTCAGGGATCTCGGTTAGCTCACGAGAATGACTCAGGTTAAGCACTTTCAGCTTCTTCATTGACTACAGGAAACAAAGTATTTGCAATGTTAGTTCTCTAACTATTCAAGTTACTGTAATGAAAATTAGGATATTCTTAATATAAGTACCTTTCCTGGCTCGGTAAATAGTTTCAGGCTACTATATCGCATATCAAGAGCAATCATATTATCAAAACGGAGATCAAACGGTATCGATTCTAAAGGAGATTCCTTCCAGCACAACCACCTCAACTTGCTTGAAATATTATCATACTTCCCAGTCAAATCAACATAGTTGAGTTGGAGAAGTCTTAGCATTTTCATCTTCTTGAAAGTCTTAGTACTCCAAGTGTGTCTTAATCCTTGCTTGTTCAGAACAAGGCCTTCAACTGCATTTGTACCCTGTTAAAACAAAGACATACTCAAATACATACACATACGTAACGATAGTACACATAAGGATAAATGGAAGCTGTAAAATTACCATTTTATCCGTCAAAACATCAATTACATCTTCTGAATTCCATAATCTACTACGTTCCCCAGGATCCATGGCATTCTCTTGACGAACGATCCCTCTTCCCATGTCTCGAAGCAAATCGTGCATCACCAACTTACCATTAGGCCCAACTTTCACAAGACATCTCCTCATAAGGGTACTAACTCCCTGAACTGGGAAGAAACCGCAACCATCAAGTACTTTTACAACATACTCCTTATCATACCCAATGAAGAAACAAGCAATATCAAGAAACACAAGTTGTACGGTTTCATCAAGAGAATCGTAACTAATTTTGAGCTTGCTGTGAATATCATCATTGGCAATCACTTCGAGTTTCTTCAATCTGCTGTTCCACACAGCAACACTTTGGCCACTTAAAGAAGAACCCAAAACTTCAAGAGCTAAAGGGATTCCTCCACAGTAATGTACAATTTTTCTTGCACACTCGACATAATCTTCGGCAGGATGATTTTTTCCAAAGGCGTGCAAACTCAAGAGACGAAGAGAATCATTGTTGTTCATAAGATTGACCTCATGTTGAAAATATAACTGAGATGAACTCAGAAAGTCATTGATTCTTGTAGTTATGATCACTCTACTCCTTGGAAGAAACCATTTGCAGTTTCCAACAATTTTGTTGACACAATCAAGTTCATCAACATCATCTAGCACAAGAAGTACTCTAGTGCGACATAGCTTTTCGATAATCAAAGACAAACCTAATTCCGAATTATCTATCTTTTCATGCCTTTTTCGAGCGATCTCAGACAAAATTTGTCTTTGCAAATAAGCTATACCTTTGGAACTTGACACTTCCCGAACATTTTCGACAAAGCAGCTGGTTTCGAACTTATGGTGGATCGAATTGTAAACCTCCTTGGCAATAGCTGACTTGCCAATGCCTCCCATACCATAGATCCCAACTATCCGTACCTCTTCTAGCTCATTAGCCATCAATGAAATGACTTGTTTAGCTCGAGATTGTAAACCAATTGGATGTATCGCAACATGAAGCAGTTTCGGGCTTAGTCTTCTTGCTATCTCTTCAACAATATGATCAATATTCTTCGCCTCATGCCTGCAATTGAAAAGATAACACTGAATCAAGTCTCGGTGATTCAAAATCGAAGAAAAATTGACTTAGATCTATGAAGAAATGAACTTACCCATCGAGATGCCTGGATAGATCCAGGCCTTTCAGGTAGGAAACTTGTTGCAGAGCGTCTTTCCATTTCTTAATAACCTCCTCGTCGAAACGTTTCTCATGCTCAGAAAATGCTAACTCGTAGCTTCCTTTGATCTCTTCAACATCAGACGGATCAACGTCGTAAAAGATCGGCCAAACGTCATCTGGCTTTCTCAATTTGAGGATCTGGACGAGCTCATCCAGACGCCAAGGAGAGAATGCGTAGTCTTTGGAGAGAAGAACCAGTGCTAATTTTGAGTGTTCGATTCCTTTCAAGGATCTTTCAATTCCGTCGCTGTATTGCAGGATTTCGTCGTCGCTGAATGTGTTGAATCCAGTCCGGCAAAGAGCGGCGAAGAGATGGCCGGTGAAGCCTTTTCTGATGTCGTTTCCTCCGAAACTCAGGAACACGTCGTACGTCCACCGTGAAGCAGCGGCGCCGGATGTTGAAGACATAGAATGATTGACAGTGACGGAGAAGAATGATGAATGACGGCGGCGAAATTCCGATGGATTGATTCAGCTGAGTTATGTAATGCAGTGGGTTAGCTTATAAAAGTAGTCGAAGTGTTCTCCGGTCAACCGCTTAAAATAATAACAACCACATGAAATAAATACAAAAAATACAAAGTCAACAATATAATCTTATAAATAGACAGGAGTGCTTTTTTTTTTATGTTACTGTTAATAATTTTTTGTATGAGTACAAGAAATTAATAGAAAAAAATAACAAAGAACAGGCTCCAAAAAGCCTAGCAAAAATTTTGGATAGAAACATATCTAGAGGAAACAGCTCCCCTATAGTCTAACTCCATCAAATGAACTAGATCAGTAGGAGGTTGTGTTAGAATATGCAGTCCCAAGGCCGAGCTGGAAGCTAAACCCGCCAGAAAATCAGCACAGATGTTACCTTCTCTGAACGTATGAATCACTTGGAATTGCTTAAAACGTGACAAAAGCCGTCTAATACTCAGGAAAAGATTGTAAAGCGGATGTTCAAAAGATGTGCAATGGAGATTCTTCAAAATATTAACGAGTTCAACTGAATCGGATTCAAGGATTACATAGTAAAGCCCTTTAGATAGTGTTATTTCCAGTCCTGACAGCATAGCCCATGTCTCAGCCATGAAAGAGTTCCCTTTTCCAATATTCTGAATGAATCCTAATTGCCAAACTCCATTATGGTCCCGAAGAATACTTCCAGCACTAATATTGCCTGTCACAGAGTCACAACTCCCATCAACGTTCAGCTTACTCCAGCCTTCAGGGGGTTTCTTCCAACTAACAAAAGATTCCTCACGGTTAGGTACATGGGATAAAAGCACAGATGACCATGCTTTGCAAGAGGCCTCAACAAAACTCTTAATGACACTTCTCTTATTCATGGGGACATTAGCACCGTTTTGGAAAATTCGATAATTTCTCCATTTCCATATCCACCAACACACGATGCAAAAGATGATGTTCCACTGGCAATTCCAAATATACCTCGTATCTTGATATATGTTCAGGCTCCACCATTCCTCAAGAGAGGAGCTGAAAAAACTGGGCAAGAAATCCAAAACACCCAGCTGATTCCAGATCTCTACGCTATGCCTACAATCTCGGAAGACATGGAGAGTTGATTCTGTTTCAGTCGAACAGCCCTGACAAGTATCGTAATCAATCAAATGTCTGCGATGTCGTTCATGATTAGTAAGAAGCTTATTTTGGATAGCCAGCCAAGAATGAGTTTGAACCCGAGCAGGTAGTTTCAACTTCCAAATGGACATCAACAAGGGATTTATATAAGCCTCTTGATCTTGTGATAACAGCTGAAAGGCAGATTTTGTGGTAAACAGGCCCGATGTGGAGCTGTTCCAATTAGGGACATCTTCTTCATCGTCACTTCGAGAGGTGCGATAAGCTGCCAATGTGAGAAGAATTTCATGTGGTAGCAGGCCCTCTAGTGAATCCCAATCCCACTCCCCTGATATCTTCACATAATCCCTCACTTTTCGCTCAATATGGTCATTCGGTATATTAGCAACAAAGTCCTCAATAGGCCTATCCATTAACCACACATCTTTCCAGAACATCACACTCGCACCATTCCTGATCGACCATCCCATTCCTCCCTTAAAATCAGTTATAACCTTTAGGATGCTCCTCCATAGAAAAGACTTTCGGCATGAGTTTTCAACCAGATTAAAAAGGTTGCCATGCCCCATATATTTCCCACGCAAGAGACGGACCCACAAGGTATCTGGCTCCTTAATAATCCGCCACAAAAGTTTCATAATGAGTGCTGTATTGTGTATTTTACTCTTATGAATGCCAAGCCCCCCTTCTTTCCTACATTTGCATATTTGTTCCCACAGGATCAAGTGTATTTTCCGTTTTTCACTATTACCACCCCAAAGGAAAGATCTGTTCGCCTTATCTAGAGACTCCAAAGTTATGGAGGGAAGGAGGTTGGTTAACATGGTGTGATTTGGAATACCACTCGTGACTGCCTTGATGAGTGTTGTTCGACCCGCAAGAGACAAACTTGAAGCTTTCCAGCCGGAGAGTCTAGATTGAACGCTTTCAACCACCGGCGCAAATGTACTTTTAGTAACTTGATCATCCAACAGAGGGACTCCTAGATATTTCCCAAGGCAAGCGGTCAACGGAATTCCACATCGACTGCTAAAGGACCTCGCCATTGCCTGATTTACGTTCTTTGATACACACAGTCGAGACTTGTTAAGACTAACTTTTTGGCCTGACATTTCACAAAAAGAGGCTAAACAAGATTCCATTTGACCAATTTGATCCAAGGATGCTTCGCTGAAGAGGAGGAGCTCATCAGCAAAGAAAAGGTGGGAGATTGCAGGACTTGAGCGAGAGCACTTGATTCCTTTCCAAAGGCCTGCATCCACTTTCGACTGAATGATATGTCCCAAACGTTCCATACAAAGAACAAAAAGATAAGGAGAGAGGGGATCTCCCTGTCTAATTCCCCGAGAAGGCCAAAAACTATCTGTCACACTCCCATTGAAAAGGATCCGCATGGATGAGGTAGATATGCACTGGTGGACAATGTCGATCCATTGAGAGGGCATGCCAATACTCTTGAGAGTATCTAGAATAAAATCCCATCTTAACCGGTCATACGCCTTTTCCAGGTCTATTTTGATGGCAACAAAACCTTTCTTCCCCTTCTTGACTCGCATCGAGTGAATGATCTCCTGGGCAATGATTATATTATCCGTTATCTGTCGCCCCGGAACAAAGCTACACTGATTAGGTCCTACAAGATCACTCAAGAGGCCCTTAAGGCGGTTGGTTATAATTTTGGTAATCGTCTTATAGATCACCGAACAGAGACTAATGGGACGAAATTGGTTGATGTTAATTGGATTTGCAATCTTGGGGATAAGGACAATTAGCGTCTCATTGATGCAATTGATGTTTGTCTTTCCTGCAAATGCAAGCAACACAAACTCGAAGACCCCATCTTTAACTGTATGCCAATGTTTCTGAAAAAAACCTGCCGGTAATCCATCAATGCCTGGAGCTTTCAAAGGTCCCATTCTAAAGATTGCGCTCTTAATCTCAGCGCAAGAAACTTTCTCAAAGGCGGTTTTAAGCATGTTAGGACACAACTCGGGGAATTTGGCCTCAATCCGCCTCACTGATTTTGGTAAAGCATCTGCCGTAAACAGAGATTGGAAGTAGTGCATAGCTAAGGCTTTGAGCCTCTCTTGGTCTTCCACCCATTCCCCCTCATCATCTTACAACCGGTCAATTTTATTCCTCTTCCTTCTATTCAATGTGGAAATATGGAAATAATGGGTGTTGCGATCACCATCAGTAAGCCACTTCTTTCTGGACTTTTGGAACCAAAATAACTCTTCTTGTTTGAGTACCTCAAGTAAATCAGTTCTGAGTTGTTCTTCAAGAATAACAAGAGAGTGGGACCAACTCTTTTCTAGTTCCCTATTGATACCGGCCAATCTAGCAAGAATGTTTCGCTTCTTCTCTTTAATGTGTCCGAAGACATTTCGATTCCAAACCAGAACCTCTTTCTTGAAGTTTGAGGCTGCCTTAAGAACATCGTACTGAGGATTCCAAGTCTGTTGTACAAGTTCCGAAAATCCTTGGTGTGATTCCCACATAACTTCATACCTGAAGGGTTTATTAGAAAGATCATACCGTGGTCCCTCTGTTCTCAAAAGAATTGGGCAGTGATCTGAGTGGCGAAATGGGAGATTAGTGACCATGGCATTTGGGAAATGGCATCTTCCCAAAGCGTTAGTATAGACTTTATCCAACCTAACTTGGAGATTATTCCTCCTCCAAGTGAAACGATGCCCAGATGCTCCCATATCTATCAGGTTGACATTATCAATTTGCCTTTTATGGTTAATAATGAAGAGATCCTCCTTTTTGATATAATGAAGAGATCCTCCTTTTTGATCGATTAGTGGGGCAATATCATTAAAATCGCCTAGGACAAACCAAGCCTTGTCTTGCGCTACTTGAAATTGAGAAATATTATCCCACATGAGGTTTCTAATAGTTACCAATGTGCTAGCGTAAACCAAAGTTAACAAGAAAGGGGCATTACCAAGAAAAGTCACACTAGCATGAATAAAATATCTATTAGTATTCAGGACCTCAATCCGAACAGAATTAGTATTCCAAAAGAGCCAAATACCCCCAGATAGACCAATCGGTTCAACACAAGAGAATTCCCAACCTCTAAGATTACTAGCAAACTCGCAAGCCCTGGATAATCCAACTTTCGTTTCCAGCATACCAAACAAATTCAAATTGTGAGTCTTAATAAGATCCTTCACTTGAAGGAGGCTTTGGTGGCTTCCACAGCCTCTGATATTCCAAACAATACAATTCATAAAAAAAAATAGGTAAAGAGAAACCAAGCAACACGCTTACTGAGGTAAGGTGGAAACATTGTGCTTCCCTGCAGCATTAGCCTTTTCTTTTCCTTTCCCTTTATCTTTCTTAGAGAATTTCTTGGTGAACATAACCGAGGGGGCCGGAGGAGGAACATTCTCTGGGCCAAGATCCTTCTGAATACCAATTCTACTCTCCAATTTGAATGATCCCTCTTCCAAACCGCCATTAGTAAGGTTGTCTCTACTTGCCAAATCGAAATTAGGGGAGAGGTCCTTGGGGCATAAAACTGTAATGTGATGGTTATTAGGTACATGAGAGGTGGTGGGTTCTTTAATTTCAGCAGACAAACTTCTAGGCGAAAGGGGCTCCTTGGGTAGGTTGGTCTCACTTTTTGACAAACAAATTTCTTTTGGACTATTGGGCTTATCTTGAGGCTTACATGTAGATTCAGCATGCTTATAATTAGGTAGAATATGGTTGGGTTTGTCGGCCTTAGAAGGAATAGTAGTCTGCTTATTATTACTTTTAACATCAGTAGAGGATATCTCACTTTGGTTAACCAAATTGGTTATTATTTGTTGGGGGCCATCACTTACTGACGTGGCATTAGAGCTGTGCAACCCGTGATCTTCCCTTTTCTCAACCATATCTTCCTTAGTTGACTCCCTAGCTGTTGTAAGAGCTGCAAACCTATTCCCATTTTTAGGCCCTATTGACTTGACAATTGCGACTTTACCACCTTCTACACGGGGCTCAACATCCTTGTCAGACTTCCATCTCTTCTCCGACGAGCTTGCCGGATGGCGACCACCAGCTTGCATAGACGCCGGTTCAACGTTTCTTCTCCTTTCGTTTCTCGGCCGGTTCAACTTTTCTGCCCAACACTTTACAGATTAGGGAAAATCTCCATGGCTTCCAAAAGGAGGCTTTTTCAGATGCAGAAAAGTGAATTCTAGGGCACCGGTCATCATCCTCCCCTTCATCTTCACTATCTGAAAATGCAGGAAAGTCATCATCTGAGCCATTATCTGAGTCTGAGTTGTTGGATATCTCATCCATCTTTTCATCTCCATCCATTATAATTCCACATAGTGTATCTCTGTAGGGGGATTTCTTCCTAACTGGTGAAGGCATGTTCTCGGTAGTTTTTGAGGTAGCATGAGTCTCCGAAGAACCTGCCGAGCCATCAATACCCTTGATCTTTTTGTTGCTTCTTTCCAAGTTGTCGCACTCCTCACCGGAGAGGGGAGAAGGGTTTTCGGTTTCCATTTGACTTGAACTTGAGAGGTGTTGGTTGAATATTGCTGAATAAATTTAGCTATCACATAATACTTTTAATTAATATACTAGTATATTTGTAAGAGCAAATGTAAATTCAATACCACAAAATAAATTCAATCAAATACTTGAAATGATTCATTATTTAAATAAATGATCATTCATATAGATCTTCAAATTTATCTTAAAAATAGATTTCAGTCATAAATTATAGGAAAAATTTTAAAATATTACTCCCTCCATCTATAAAATATTGCCCATTTAACCGAATCATCAAAACCAATGAAAAATTTATTACACAACCAAAATGACTAATTTATCCTTTACTAAATTATCTTTCTTATTAATTACTCACTTATAATTTTAACAATACATAATCTCTCTCATAGTTAATACAAGGGCAATTTAGAGGAAAAAATATACAAAATGCATTGATAATCTAAATTGACAATTAAAAAGAGAACTAATAAAATGGCTAAAGAGACAATAATTTCTAGATGGAGGGAGTATAAAAAATGAAAATTTTTTCGAAATATTACTAAAATCGTGAAGCATAATTTTTAAATAATAATGTTAAATTATGAGAATATTGAATTGAATAAAATATTTATTGTAGCATTACTATTGTGAAATATATAGTTATATTTATATATATTAGATATTATCCATGCATTAGAAAACCCCAACAAACCTTTAATAATGTAATGTCATAATGTTGACAGTACAACGGTAGTCCATCTTTGTCCCGATTTATTTGATTCGGGTTGCATTACAGAGGTAAGACATAGCTTGACGACGTTCTTTAAGACAATGCACAACCTGATTCGCGCTCTAAATAAGTTCAAGTGTGTGTCAAAGACAACCCGGTCAAGTAGAAAATCATCCTAGTCTTCGTTGTTGTTAGATAATGTTCCGCATCACTCGATCTCGCTGCCCTCTCAAGTCAAAGTTCCTCGTAATATCCTTGGTCACTATCTTCGTTACTCGAGGAATGCACCCCATTTCGCCACCTCGGTACCCTCTGATTCCTTCGCTCTCTCCAGCTGTTTACATACAAAAATTTACCTACTGATCAATATTGTGAAGACCTTCAATATACATTATCTTACAGTAATATCATCAAGCACAATGAAGACAACTTACTCTAAATACTCCTGGTTCAGAGGAACATCAAAGAACGATCCTATAGTTGTTTCGTGGATGCGGTCCATGGTTATGAGTTGAGGACGAGAGCTCAAGAACATCCTGCGATATCTGGAAGTAGCGGAAGGAACCACTGCCCAGTCAGCATGTTGGTTGTAAAGCAGTTGAATGCCGCAGTTTTTGACACTAATTCCAGAACCAAGATCCATCAAAAACTCCACTTCATCACCTTCCTCCAACTCGTCGTTAAACCTCCACCTCACATCAAAATTGTCAGTTACATCACAGAGATCACTAAACATCCAGTAGGACAACCAATTCATATCCTGATCAACCTCACTCGCCAAGAAGGTAACATATGGTTCGTAGATCCATTCGTACATTTTAGTATTGTTGGAGATAGAGATATTCGGAGAGAAGCAGCACGACTCTGAGGATTTTTTCCATGCATAAGTAGCACATGTAACAATTCCAATAATCTTGGAACCCGAATCAAGCCTAGGTATTGTAAGAGACACCGTGTCGCCTTCCTTTTGATGGTTTAACCATGGTGGAATCCCGCTTCCCGGTATGAAGATGCTGTATATCCCTCTTTCTGAAAGCGTATGAGGTGGGCATAATATATTGGTTTGGGTAAGATTGTCGATTTTTCGGACATGAAAGTTTCGGATTGAATGCTGTATAGATGAGCTATTTCTCTTAAGAAGCTTTTCAACTACTTCAATAGCTAATGGTTCCAAGTTAAAATATCCTTCGATTTGTTTCAAGCTCACGCAACCACTAAGCTCCAATTTTGCTTCACCGCGAAAATTGGTTAGATCGATACTTTCGAGTAATGGACAATTGCTGGCATGCAAAGATGCTACACTTGACTGTAGCTGTGGTATGGAAAGAAGCCATCTGCAATCATTTAGGGACAGGACACCGAGTTTCGGAAGGCTACAAAATGCATTTGGTAAGCTTGTGAAGTCATTTCCATTTAAATCCACCTTTTCCAGTTGAGCCAAGCCGTGAAGATCAAGGGGAATCACACCATCTACAAGTTTGCATGAACTGATGTCCAATTGTTTCAATGAATATGGAAGAAAATTGATAATGTGGGGATGTTTTCTGGGCGAAAATACACGGTGACATTCTCTCATAGATAGAGTTGTGAGCTCATTTAGATTTTGAATATTCTTTGTCAGGGTGCTTATTGAAGTACCATCAAGATTAAGTGTAACCAAGGATTTCAAATTCCCCAAACTGTCAGGCAATTCCTTCAGTTTCGAGCAACCAGACATGTTAAGCTCGGTAAGAACTCTCAGGCCGAGAATTTCTTCTGGGAAGCTCTTAAGATTCTTGCAGTCCTGCAAGTCCCATGAACGAAGGGAAGCGAAACTTCCAGCTGACTCTGGCAAATCCTCAAGTTCTGAGCACCCAGACATTATCAGATTCTCAAGTGATGTTAGATCGCCAATGCTCTCGGGAAGATGCTTAAGGCTCTTGCAATCCTGCAAATCCAGTAAAACAAGGCAGGCTAGAAATCCAATAGATTCTGGCAATGCCTCGAGTTTCAAGCAGCCAGACATGTTTAGCTCTTTGAGTGATTTTGTATCACCGATGCTTCCAGGAAGATGCTTAAGGCTCTTGCAATTACGCAAATCCAACGAATGAAGGCAGGTTAAAAATCTGATAGATTCAGGCAATGCCTCAAGTTTCAAGCAGCCAGACATGTTTAGCTCCTTGAGTGCTTTTATGTTGCCAATGCCTCCCGGCAATCTAATAAGGTTCTCACAGTTCTCGAAATTCAGGGAGACAAGGTGAGGTAGACATCCTATGGACTCAGGCACATCTTCCAGTTTTGAACAGCCCGACATATTGAACTTCTCGAGCGTTTTCAGGCCACCAATGCTTCCTGGAAGATACTTGAGGTTCTTGCAGCCTTGAAAACTCAAGAAAACAAGATGATTGAGAAGTCCAATGGTGTCATGAATTATTTCCAAACTAATGCAATCTTTGAAAGTCAATTTTTCTAAATTGGTGCAGCCTTCAAAATCAGGGGTCTCAACAAGCTCATGTGAGTGGTTAAGGTTGAGAAATTTCAGCTTCTTCAGACACTGCAACAAAAAGAAAACATATATCTCATGACACATGTATCATCAAGTAATTGAGTTATCTCATAAAAATACAAAGAGATTTTGATGTACCTTTCCTTCTTCTGAAAACTGTTTTAATTTGCTATATCGCATATCAAGAGCAACGAGATATTTCAGACCAAAATCTACTGGTATGCATGCCAAAGGACATTCTCGCCAATACAACCACCTCAACTTGCTCGAAACATATTCAAAGCTCCCTTTAAGACTGACATGGTTGAGTTGGAGCAGTCTCAGCATTTTCATCTTTTTGAATGCTTTGGTACTCCATGTGGGTTTAAATTCCGGCATGTTCAGAACAAGGCCTTGAACTAGTGTTGTACCCTGGGACAGAGAGATGGACTAATTAGAACAGAGAAACTAATGCTTGATGCTGAAAAGATATATTGTGGTGCTTATTATTGAACTCTACTAAGCTTACCATTTTATCTGATAAAACATCAACTACATCTTCATGATGCCACAATCTACTACGCTCACCAGGATCTATAGCATTCTCTTGGCGAACAGTTTCTCTCCCCATGTCTTTTAGCAAATCGTGCATAAACAGCTTGTTGTCAAGGCCAATTTTTACAAGACATCTTTTCACAAGAGTCTTAATGCCATCAATTGCGCAAAAATCACAGCCATCTAGAATGCTCATTACGTAATTCATGTCAAATCCAGTGAAGAAGCATGCAATATCTAAAAATATAAATTGTTCATTGTCACCAAGGGAATCATAGCTTATCTTTAGCTTGCTGTGAATATCGTCATTCGCAATCACTTTCAATTTTTCCAACCTGCTATTCCACACATCAACACTTTGACCACACAAAGAAGAGCCTAAAACTTCAAGAGCTAGAGGAATTCCCCCGGCATAATGAGCTATATTTTCTGCACAGTTAATGTAATCTTTGGGGGGATGAGTTTTACCAAACGCATGAAGACATAGGAGCTTTAGAGAATCGCTGCCTACTAGTTCAGTAACCTCGTACTGCAAATAAGACTCGGATGACTCTAGGAAATTTTTCATCCTAGTTGTTATTATCACCCTGCTCCCAGGATATAACCGCTCACAATTTCCAATAATCTTATCGATCTGATCAAGTTTGTCTACATCATCTAGAACTAAAAGAACCTTCTTCTGACTCAAAGTTTGAACGATCAGATCTAATCCTCTATCAACATTATCTATCTTTTCATGCTTCGTTTCTAATATATCAGTCAAAAGCTGTCTTTGCAAGTAGGCTATACCCCTGGTCTGAGAAACTTCTCTAACATTATCAAGAAAACAGCAGCTATCAAAATTACTCAATAGAGAATTAAACACCTCCTTTGCTATAGTGGACTTGCCAATACCTCCCATACCATATATCCCGACAATCCGTATCTCTTCTAAGTCATTAGCCATCAATGCAATTACTTGTTTAGCTCGAGATGGTAAACCAATTGGATGTATTGCAACCTGAAGTAGTTTTGAGCTTAGTCTCCTTGTTATTTCTCCAACAATATGATCTATATTTTTCGCCTCATGTCTGAAATTGAAAATGGAAATTCAGCTCTTCATAACAAGGAATCAAGGCTCTTTCAAAAATCGAGTAAAATTCATGACAGTAGCAGTAACAGGAGCATGAAAGATTCAATTAGATCTATGAAGAAATAAGCTTACCCATCGAGATGCCGAGATAGGTCAAGGCCTTTCAGGTAGGAAACTTGTTGCAGAGCGTCTTTCCATTTCTTAACGATCTCCTCCCCGAAACGTTTCTCGTGCTCGATGAAGGCTACTCCATAGCTTCCTTTGACCTCTTCAACATCAGACGGATCAACGCCGTAAAAGATCGGCCAAACGTCATCTGCTTTTTTCAATTTGAGGATCTGGACGAGCTCATCCAAACACCTAGTAGATGATGCGTAGTCTTTGGAGAGAAGAACCAGTGCTAATCTAGAGTTTCTGATTCCTCTCAAGAATCCTTCAACTCCGCCGCCGTATTCCAGCTTATCCTCGTCGACAAAAGTGTTGAATCCACTCCGGCAAAGAGCAGCAAATAGATGGCCGGTGAAGCCTTTTCTCACGTCGTTTCCTCCGAAACTCAGGAACACGTCGTACGTCCACCGTGAAGCAGCGGCGCCGGAGGTGGAAGCCATAGAATGATTGGCAATGACAGAGAAGACCGATCAATGATGGCGGCGAAATTCCGATGGATTGATTCAGCTGTGTTATGTAATTGTAAATGAGACGCGTATAATAATAGTTACAGGCGTTGGCGTCTTCTATGGTCAACCGTATAAAATAACAGGGATAAAGAAAAGTCAACGATTATAATAATCTTAGACACTGACAGCACTGTTGTTAATATTAATACTATATTTATTAATGAATTCCGCTGGTATTATCATTGAATTTTTATTTTTTAAATAATATATATTATTTATGATTTTTAGTAGTTATGGTAATGTTATTTAGGTCTTTAGCAACGTTTTTATTCTTTAGCAATGCTTTTCTATGTCTTTAGCAACGCTTTTAAATCTTTACCAACACTTTTCTATATCTTTAGCAACAATTTTTAGTATTTAACAACAACTTTCTGTATCTTTCGCAACACTATTATGTGTTGCCAAAAATATTTTAAGAAAACCGATTTAAATCAGTACGTCAATTTACCGATTTGTTACCAATTTAATCTAATTTTCTCTAATTTTTATTAAAACCGGTATCTACACATACCATACCATAACCATAATCAGTCAAACCAGCCAATACAATACGATATTGATAACATTGCCTAACACTACAAATAACATTAATTAATTAATTACTAGTTAATTAGTTAAGTAATCATCCGGATCAAAATGACAAATTTGTTTATCGAGTAGGATGAGATTCTCAAAAGCATAGAATTAACAACTTTATGTTAAATTATATTTTTAGTCCAACGTGGTTTATATTTATTAGTCATTTTTCAATAAAACTCTTATGTCACTTGTTTTTATCTTATTACTCTATAACTTTCTCCCTTATTAAGGTTAATCCATTACTTATTTAATATGATAATATCCTTCGTTTTACTTTATTTTTAAATTGTACGCTGTTTTGATCGAGCCAACGATTTATCATTTTTTGGCTTTAGATTATAATGGAGTAAAGAAAATTAATCATTAAACTGCCTGAGCTGTTGGAGATGTGAGATTATATCCCACATTGGAAATATAAAAGAATAGTGAGTAGTATATAAATGGAGTAGATTGGGTCTAAACACAAGCCAATTGGTTTTGTGTTACATGGGTTCAACCCCACTTGTAGGATCACTCAAGTCATCGAGCTCAGCACTCTTGAGGCCCATGGATTATCTACATGAGCTTCTTTTATTATAAAGTCACGGATAGCTATTGCAACTCCACTTCAGGGTCGTTGGAAACACCCTCTTTGTAATTACAGGGGTCAAGCTGCCTACACCCAGCCCCTCTTTACCTTGCTTGTGCGGGAGCTTTGTTAGGCATTGGGGTAATGTTGTTATTGTTGTTATTACTTTATTTTAAAGTGCAATTTTGACACAAAGTACGTCTCATCTCACAACATGCATTTTTATAGCATTATTCGAGACCATTAGACTCTAGCATGAGTCAGTTGGCTAGCAAAGCTCGCCCAAGCCTGTTTTACATGGTATGGACATTAAGAAATAAGTATTTATCAGTTGAGAAATTGGTTGGTGCCAGGTAAGGTGACTCACTGCCTCGGCCCAATTATGGATAACTGTATCGGAGTGGGCTTAGATTATGCTTATGTTATGAGTCGGGGCCCTGATCTTTTCAATTTCCGAAAGCTGCACTGAACTTGACAGAACTGAAGCTGAACTTATTTCAGTGTAAATTTATAACTATGCATAGCTGAACTGAATTAAAGTGGTCTGAATTGAACTACATTGAATTGTAGTCCAAGAGAACAGTGCCTTAGTTTGTCAGTAGTGAAAATACATCACAAATTGAATTAGACATTAGGGCATTGGTGTTGCTTTTGATAAAGTTTTGGTTCGATGAATTTATTGCAGGCAAGGCCTGGAGGTTCTGATATGTCCGATTCATTCCTAAGCATTTTGAAGAACCCCAGGAATGAACCCATAGCTCAAGTCTACCATTGATGCAATTGGCTAATTATATATATATATATATGCATGGGTGCACATTGCTGAGCTTTTTCATGAACACCCTGATGGGTTAGATGAGTTCACTCGATATGTGCGAGAGAGGAGAGCTAATGCCAGACGCGTATTTTTTAGTTTCATATTTTTCCATTGGACCCAAAGTCTATGTTTGTTTATGTGGGTTCCGACATTGTCGATTTGTTTTGTTAGGACGGAAGGGTTCCTATGGTGGTTGATTCATCGTCTGCTCAACAGCAATGCCCCGATGACGACGAGGTTTTAAGCTTGATTGGTATGTTTTTTTCCGAGATAGATAGGACTATATGATAGTCCTCCATTTGTATGCACTTTTTACCGATTTGGATATTCCTGTGCTTTAGATTGACACACAAATGTGTATACATACATCAAAATTCTAAATGTACTAACTTCGCGATCGAACATGATGAGGACATAAACGAAACATGCATATAATACGTACATCCGTTACTTTGTTTTTTTTACCATGATTGAACGAAATTCATAGTATGATCATGAAATTAGATTCCTAAATAAAAATGAATGTAACTAAGCAATTTTTGTATATAAATAATTGTTGTTTCTTCTGAACCGGCTGATATCATAAACATATCGGCCGGTTTGGTGATGTATTCGCCTAAAATAAAGCACACTGAAATGAAATGTTTTCTTAAAAAAGTAACATGTGATTTCACTCGTTTATAAGAAAGGTATGAGAAATTTTTTTGCAAAATATGGTAGGTGGTTTAAAAAAATTGGCAAAAGAGGATTCTCAATATTAAATTCTGACCCGATAATGGATAATCTTGTTCGTTTTTATCCGAAATTTCGTGGATTGCTTAAAAAATGCAATACACATCAGCAATAATTTTTTGAAATTTTTTTAATATTGCAAATATCTTTTAAAATTAAAATGTGATGGTAAACTTTGTTAAATCATAAAAAAAGACTCTTAAACTTACTCAAATCTTAATGTATAATTTTTAAATAACAATTTAAATTATGAAAATGTTGAATTGATTAAAATATTATTTGTAACATAAATATTTGTTATCCTCTTTTGTCGATTTTTAAAAACCACATACCTTATTTTGCAAAAAAAAAATTTCTCATACCCCATTTTGCAAATGAGTGAAACTATGAGTCAATTTTTTTAAAATTTTCCCGATAAAACAACCAAAGAATCTTTTGTTTTAGCGAATAAAATACACATGGAGAAAAAGAAGAAATTAGAGCTACATGTTTATGTTGCTTTCAACTATTATACCATTCAAAGCTTGATAAGCCCACGGAACAGTGAACTCGTCATGCTCGAGGCGAGTACAAGCTTAGTCCCCGAATTCCGGTCCGGGGACAAAGGTTGTCACATGGATATAAACTGCTTCAAGTTGCATAGGATTGTTATAAACTGCATCATTATCTATGTATTGCACACTTAAGACCAATATTTTTTAATCCTGAGTTGCTCACTTTGTCCCGATTTCTCTTATTTAATCGATTCATTTCAACCTTTTTCAATCCTGAAAGTTGACATGGGAAGACTCGAAGATCATCGGCAAGGATTGGTATACGATCTCGAGCGGAAGAAGTTATTACTCTAATGGCCAACCAGTCTGAAGAAATACGAGTCGATGGTCTATACCGGATGGGAGGCATACGAGTCGATGATCTCGCGCTCTCAGTTTGTAAGTAGCTATTTCCTTGAAAAGGTTAGAGAAAGTTTCGAATTCGAAAGGTATAACTCACTTGCAAAGGCAGCTTTTGACTGAGATATCCGGAAAAAAGCACGAAAGGATTGAGAATCCTGAAAGTGGCTTGAATTTGATCATACAAAAGCTACGCGGCAGGAAGGTTCTTCTTGTACTAGACGATGTCGATGAACTTGATCACATTAATATAAAATTATCGGAAACCGCACTGATATCAGTGTTTTAAAAAGCGCTAGGCGCTAATCGGGCGACCAAGGCTCCAAAGGGTCTAAGCGGGGACTGGCTGTGGCCTAGGCGGATTTGTATTTTTCTAATTTTTTATTACTTATACATAAAAATATTATTTCAACTAAACAATAAATTATAAAATATTAAAACAACATAATTTAAAGCATGTTTTAAAATTGAAAATGTTATGTACTTTCACTTACCAACTAAGCTATTTTTAGTAGGTTAAAAATATCAAACTATAATTACTATAGATATCGATATCTTAAAATATTGAATTCACGCGTCGTCTAGGCGGAAAAAATTTGACTAGGCGGCAATAAATCGGTTAGGGGCCTGACAGCGCCATGAGAATGAAAAATCGGGCGGCAAGTTTTAAAATAAGGCCTAAGCGAAACTAGGCGGCGATTTTTAAAACAGAGACTGGTACACATGCTCTCTACTTCATTTTTACTCTTCAAATTTGACCATGCTACAAGTTTAATCAGAGGAAAAGGAACTGAAAGGATTTTCAACTTGAAACCTTATATTAAAAGCCAAAAATTATTTTCGTTGAATCTTTCAAATATGAGCTTCTAGAGACAATTTCAACGGTATGTAATTTATTTATATTATACAACAATTACAGTGACTTCTTTAAGTAGTGCGCATGCATGCATTCTATGATGAACTTGCATTATAATAATCTGCACAGTTATCTAGCTATGACAGCAATAATACTTCTTTAACCCCTCAAGTTGGATTCATTTTCACATTTTTTATTCCTGAAAGTTGACCTGAGAAGACTTGAAGATCATCAGCAAGCCACATTCATCGGAAACACGGCATACCTCATCAATCCATGGCTTCCTGTTCCGATTCCGCCGCTTCACGGTGTACATACGACGTGTTCTTGAGTTTCGGAGGCAACGATATAAGGAAAGGCTTCACCGGCCACCTCTTTGCCGCTCTTTGTCGGGGCGGACTCAACACGTTTGTCGATGAGGAAAAGTTTGAATACGGCGAAGCATCTTTGAAGGGAATCAAAGAATCGAGATTAGTACTTGTTCTTCTCTCCAAAGACTATGCTTTCTCCAATTGGTGCCTGCAAGAGCTAGTCCAGATCCTGAAATGGAAGAAGGCAGACGATGTTTGGCCAGTCTTTTACGATGTTGATCCGTCTCATGTTGAAGAGATCAAAGGAAGCTACGGATTGGCTTTTATTGAGCACGAGAAACGATTCGAGTCAGAGATCATCAAGGAATGGAAAGATGCTCTGCAGCAAGTTTCTTACTTGAAGGGCCTTGATCTACCAAGGCATTTAGATGGGTATGTAAAATAAGACTTGATTTTTCATATTTTGCTATATGATGGGCCTGTTTTGATGCAGTTTACGGTCAAATTCACGGTTTTGAAATGCCTAATTCAAGTTAAGGTCTTCGGGGCCCTGCTTATATACAAGCTGAGAGGCTCCTTTGAGAGTGACGTGAGATTCATTCCTAACGCACCCCTTATCGCGATCGTGCTGATAACATGTTATAAAACAGCTTGAACGATATTGTCCGCTTGGGCGTCGTTTATGCCCAAACTCATGGCTTTAAAACGCTTCGTTCAAGTTAAGCCTTCAAGGCCCTGCTTATATACGAGCTCGGTGGATCCTTTGAGAGCAATGTGAGATTTATTACTGACACACCCCTCATCGCGATCGTACTGATAACATGTTATAAAAGAGCTTGAACGATATTGTCTGTTTGGGCGTCGTATACGCCCAACCTCGTGGCTTTAAAAAGCTTCGTTTAAGTTAAGGCTTTCAGGGTCCTGCTTATATACAAGCTCGGTGGATCCTTTGAGAGCGATGTGAGATTCATTCCTAACACACCCCTCATTGCGATCGTGCTGATAACGTATTATAAACAACTTGAATGATATTGTCCGCTTTGGCGCCGTTTACAACCAACCTCACGGCTTTAAAACACGTCGTTCAAGTTAAGGCCTTCAGGGCCCTGCTTATATACAAGCTCAGTGGATCCTTTGAGAGCGATGTGAGAATCATTCCTAACATATTTAAGTTCATCTTTCATATAAAGTCTTAATTCTTAAGTTGATTTGCAGACATGAGGCAAACAATATTGATCATATTGTTGAAGAGATAACAAGAAGACTGAGCCCAACTACTCTCAGTGTTGCGATCCACCCAGTTGGTATACGATCTCGAGCTGAAGAAGTTATTACATTAATGGCTAATGAGTCAGAAGATATACGAGTTGTTGCGCTATACGGGATGGGAGGCATAGGGAAGTCTACAATAGCGAAAGAGGTTTACAATTTGATCCACTCTCAGTTTGTAAGTAGCTACTTCCTTGAAAACGTTAGAGAAGTATCGAATTCGAAAGGCGTAACTCACTTGCAAAGGCTGCTTTTGACTGAGATATCCGGAAAAAAGCACGAAAAGATTGAGAATCCCGAAAGTGGCTTGAATTTAATCGTACGAAAACTAAGCGGTAGCAAGGTTCTTCTTGTACTAGATGATGCTGATGAACTTGATCATGTTCATAAAATTATTGGAAATTGTGAATGGTTTTTTCCGGGAAGTAGAGTGATCATAACTACTAGAACGAAGGACTTTTTGAATTCGTCCGAGTTTTGTTATCAGTATGAGGTTGATAAAATGGATGTCAATGATTCTCTTTGTCTCCTAAGTTTACATGCCTTTGGACAAAATCGGCCATTTGGGGATTATATTACTTGTGCGACGAAAATGGTGTACTATTGTGGGGGAATTCCTTTAGCTCTTGAAGTTTTGGGTTCGTCTTTGAGCGGTCAGAGTGTTGCTGTGTGGAATAGCAGATTGGAAAAGCTCAAAGTGATCGCCAACGATGACATCCAAAGCAAACTTCGAATAAGCTATGAATCGCTTAACGAAAATGAACAACTTATATTTCTTGACATTGTTTGTTTCTTCATAGGATATGATAAGGATTATGTCCTAAAAATACTCGAAGGATGTGGGTTCCTCCCAGTTCAGGGAATCAGCATCCTTATGAGGAGATGCCTAGTCAAAGTCGGGTCAAACGACAAGTTGGTGATGCACGATTTGCTTCGAGACATGGGAAGAGAACTTGTTCGCAAAGAGAATGCCATAGATCCTGGGCAGCGTAGTAGGTTATGGGATTACGAAGATGTAATTGATGTTTTAACCGATAAAATGGTAAGTGAATAGTTTTTAGAATTCCTTATGTATTATCTAGAGAGTTTAATATCATTGTTGATTTCGTCTAACAGGGTACGAATACAGTACAAGGCCTTGCTTTGAACAAGCCAGGATTAAAACATACATGGATGACCAAGAGTTTCAAGAAGATGAAAATGCTGAGGTTGCTTCAGATCAACTTCGTTCGCCTAAAAGGAAGTTTTGAGCATATTTCCAGCAAGTTGAGGTGGTTATGCTGGCGGGAATTTCCTTCGGAAACAATTCCTTTAGATCTCAGTCTCGAAAATCTTGTTGTTCTCGATTTTCGACATAGTAGCCTAAAACAGTTTATGGAATCAGGACAGGTATTATACAATATATATCGTTTAATTTTTCAGAAAGAACTTGGTTAGATAGTGAAACTAACTTTCAAGGGTTCGATTTTTCAGTCTGCGAGAAAGCTGAAATTCCTTAATCTCAGCCACTCGCACAATCTTGCTGAAATCCCTGATTTTGAAGGCTGCAAAGGTCTCGAGAAGCTGATACTAAAAGATTGCATTCGATTAGAGAAGATTGGTGACACAGTTGGACTTCTGTCTAATCTTGTTTTCTTCAATTGTCAAGATTGTAAGAGCCTTAAGAATCTTCCAGGAAGTATCGGTGGACTAAAAGCTCTCGAACGGCTCAATATGTCAGGCTGTGCGGTACTTGAAGATGTACCTGACTCCTTTGGATACCTAACTCGCCTTAAGTTCTTGAGTTTTGAAAACTGTGTGGAACTTAAGCATCTTCCGGGAAGCATTGGGGAACTAAATTCACTTCAAGAGCTAAACTTGTCTTGCTGCTCTAAAATTGAGGTACTTCCCGAATCATTTGGATGTTTGTCTAGCCTCATTTCCTTGAATTTACGAAACTCCGAGAATCTCAAGAGTCTTCCGGAAAGCATTGGCAATCTGAAGTCACTTGAAAATCTCGACATGTCAGGCTGCTCGAAACTTGAGAACTTGCCAGAGTCTTCTGGATATTTCGACTCTCTTATTTCCTGGAATATGCAAGATTGCAAGAATCTTAAGAACTTTCCAAAAAATATTTTCGGTCTTAGATCACTTCAAAGGCTCAACATGTCTGGCTGCTCTAAACTTGAGGAGTTGCCTCATGAACTAGGGAATATGAAGTCCTTGGTTTCTCTTATTCTCGACGAAACTGGTATAAAATCCCTGCCTGAGAGTATCCAAAATGTCGAAAACCTTGAACATTTGAGTTTACGAGAATGTTCTCTTATTTTTTCACCCGAAAACAATTCACGTATTATCAACTTTTTTCCATGTTCTATAAAAGATTTGGATCTAAGATACTGTGGCATAACAAATGGTATGATTCCAAATGATCTCGATGGATTTTGTTTCTTGAAAGACCTGAAATTATGCGGAAACAAGTTCACTAGCTTACCGACTAGCATATACAACCTACCGAACCTTGATCTGCTTCACTTGAGTGCATGTAGAGAGCTTAAATCTATACCGCTGCTTCCTTCAAGTGTTCGAAACTTAAATGCTAAAGGCTGTTCATCATTGAAAAGCATTGATCTAAGAAACTTCCCGGGGAATTCGACATTGGAGCTCGAAGGGTGCATAAATTTAACAAATATGGAAGGCTATTTTAACTCGGAACCATTACAAGTAGAAATCGCTGAAAAACTTGTTGGCAGCTCAGTCTCTGACTGGATTGGAAGCTCTTCTGTTCGTAAAATAGACAATCTTGCAAAGGTCGATAAGAAGTGTCCTCTACAGGTATTTTCCGATTCCTTCAAATTCCCTATCCCTGTTTTTTTTTAAATCCTTTTTTGCTTTCCTGATGTTGGCATTCAAAGCAGGCTGTTTCCGAGATGGGTATGTACAGCATTTTCCTACCAGGAAGTCACATACCAAAATGGTTCAGCCATCAAAATCAAGGCGATACTGTGTCTTTAAACGTTCCCCGAGTTGATACTGGTTCGTCCATTACTGGAGTTGTTACATGTGGTGTTTATGCGTGGAAAGAAGTCTCCGAGGGATACTGCTGTTCACCTCACATCACAATCACCAACCAAACGAAAATGTTTGAATGGACATATAATCCATGTGTAGTGTTCCTCTCGAGCAATGTCGAGCAAGATATGACTTGGATTAGCTACTGGATATTTGAAAATCACAAGAATGATGCTGATCGAGTCGATACAGGGTGGAGATTCAAAGACGAAACAGAACACGGGGACGAAATAGAGCTTTCAATTGACATGGGGTTTGGAGTTGATATTAAAAAGTGTGGCATCCACCTACTCTGCTCGCTACCAGATGAGCTGGCAATCGTTTCTTCTGCAGCATCTCGACATCAAAATAGGTTCCAGTTTGGTTTTCCTTATATGTTAACAAAGGACAGCAGCGGAGAAATTACATTTTCACATCAATCCCCGTCAAGCACTGAAGAACTTAAGCAGTAAGCATTCTTCTATATTTATTTTGCATTTATTAACCAGTTTCTCCATCACTTGTACCGAGAATAAACGAAAAGGTCACTCCATTTCCTTTCTGTTGCTTAACAGGTGGACTAAGCATCGGAACCGAAAGTTAGACAAACTGAGTTCAATGAATAAGAGAGCATATGAAGGCTATTAAATTCATGTAGTTATTTTCCATCTGCTTCAATACTGATGTAAAAGGAAAAGAGCTCTTTGATTTGTTAAAATGCCTGAATCAAGCTTTGAGTCAGATCTATGCTGTTCAAATGCGTTCACATAAAACCGGGCAATATTTAGAAGGGTAAACTTAAAAAAACCACCATGTGGTTTCACCCATTTGTAAGATGGGGTCTGTGGAATTTTTTTTTTCAAAACGGGGTCTGAGGTTTTGAAACGTTAGCAAACAGAGGATTTTTACCTAACACCGTTAATTTTGATGACGTGGCAAGGGACAATTTTGGAAAAACCAATTTTATTCTCTCCTTTCTCTTTACCAACCCTAATTTCTTGGATAATCTGCATTTTATGAACCAATTACACAGATGAAAAATCGGCCTTTTTGACTCAATTTGCAGAAGAAGCCACTATGAGTTTGATAAAGTTGGGGAAGATGCTCTCAAAGATCTTGGTGAAGTTACTTCCAAGATCTTCAATCCAATCAATCCCCTCATTTCGAAATGTTAACAGTCTCAGTTTTTCAATTTCAAATAATGGAGAATATAGAAGGGCAGATGCAAGCTTTTGAAGAAACTGCAGAACTGAACGGAATCGAAACCGAGTCGAATGATGATAAAGTAGCAGAGTTTCAAAATCAAATGATTAAATATCTTAATGAATGAATGTTTTTCAAGAATCTTGGTCAAAATTCAAGTGTTTGTTAAGCCAAAGCGGAAATGGAAGCAAAGAAATTAAGGATTTAACTAAAACTAAAGCTGGGTATTATTTTTTCACCCACTCTCAGGCCAATTAAAAGTAGCAAATTTAACAATTTCAATTTAAAGGTTCCATTCATTCTCTGTTGGTGGTCATCTTCTTTGTGTTCCCGACATGTTTCGTCTCCAATTCAGGACCGAATCACCAGACTTCAAGTACGAAATTTGCCAAGAAAAATTGCACAATTCCATCACTGCCAATAAGAACCAAGAGATTCTCATTTGAAATTTGAATGATACATCGAGCAAAAAAACCCCTGTAAAACATATTATTACACACAGAAACTTGATTCAAAAATCAAATGTCAGATAATCACCTCATTTGGTGAAATTAGGCGTTAAAGATAGCCTGAAAATTGCCGGCGACCATGGATAGTGACAACGAACAAACAAGAGAGGAATAATAAGAACAACATAAGTCGAGGTTGTGGAGCCGGCTGTGAATCCGCTATAGATATTTCGCCGGAGGAGCAAGATTAAGCCGCCTCCATTTTGTTAAATTACGTTTAGGGTTGGTGATTTGGGAAGAAGATGAAGAAAATGCGGACTTCCAAATTTGCCCATGGCCACGACATTGTGATTGACGGTGTGAGCAAAAAGTCCTTTGTTTGCTAACGGAATGAAACCTCATGACCTGTTTTGAAAAAAAATAAAAATTCACGGACCCTCTTTTGCAAATGGGTGAAATCACAATGTGCTTTTTTGAAGTTTACCCTATTTAGAATGCTAAATATGCTTAGTCCAATTTATGGCTTTGTACCATTTAAGCCAACTTTGTAAGAATTTGACCTGAAATATCCAAATCTTATAAAAAAAACATGGAAAAGGCTGATAATGTGTCTAAGAATATTATTGAATTCTTTAGCTAAGACAATACACTAGATCTAAAATTGAAGAAACATATGTAAAAAAAGAATTACGTTCTTTAGCAATCATACGTTTCGGCGGGTATGAAAGTTTGGAGGATTTATACCTTAAAAAAGATTTTCAGCAACTTCAACAGCTCCGATTTGAAAGATTGTCAGGAGAATAGCAGCTTTTTACAGGGTATCCGAATTGAACACTAAATGCATTATGTAGGCACTTCGATCAACAGAATAGTAACTTTCTACAAACTCGACAACTCGAAAACCAAGCTTTTCGTACAGGTTCATGGCAGCCGTGTTCAAAGTATCAACATGCAGTGATACCCCTTGCACCTTTCTTGTTCTACAACTCTCAATGGCTGCTTTCATCAACGACTCTCCATGTCCATGCTTTCTGTATTTCTCCTTCACTGTCCGTTTTCATTATAATTAAAAATCTCAGATCATCGAAAAAGTTGCGGACATAGTAATAAGATATACGTAGAAGTAAAGTTGAGGATATGAACCTGCAAGCTTAGTTATACAAGCAAAGAGAGAAGGCGGCCAAGAATACATGGCATATCCTACAATATCTTCATCAATTTCCAAGTAGAGCAACCCTGTATTATTCTGTTTCAGTTGTTCATAGAAATTTGCAGCTGAAGATGCGTAATTCCGGAATATATTGGTCTCCATCTTTACAATTTCTCCCACAACCTTAGCAGTCTTTGCTGAATCTCTCTGCTGCTCCACCTCTTTGCTCACTAGCGACAACTATAACATGTGAAAAAGGGAAAATTAACATGTGGCTCCTTGTTGATCAAATTGGAAAATGGAAAATGGCTCTCTTAGAGGGTCACTTGACTCTTCGACTTTGCTTAAGAATTAATTTCACTTCTCAAAGCAAATTTTGATACAATGTGGTTCATAACTCGGCAAGTTTTTCAGCTTGGCTTAAAAACATGTTATTACTAATATATTTTCATTTTCGATGCTCTTAAAGTTATAGAATTATAGTATTTTTTTGGTGTTGAAAGGCATTTATATTCTAAACCTTGTATATGTTGTCATACTGTTTAGTGCTCCATCTTAACGACCTCTGTTTCCTCTTCTCCGTCCACCTGTCATTCATCAAGATCAAATGGAATGAAGTCAAACGAGGAACACAAAATTTTGTCTTCTGGTAAATATCATTATAGTTTATACGAAAAACGAATGTATTCAGACATTAAACGTAATGGAGACTGAATCGAAGACAAGCTTACTCTACAAACTCCTTGTTCCGGGGAGGAGCGAGATCCTGATCTGATGTCACTTCTTCAATGTCTTTAATGGTTAAAAATCGAGGGCGAGTATGCTGAAATCTCCTTTGATGTCTGGAGGAGAACAAATGAATCAATTCCAAATCCTGAGGTTGTGAATCAGTAGACTGGCAAATTAGGTGAATACCGCAGTTTTCGACATTGATTCCAATGCCAAGGTCTACTGAAAACTCGACTTCGTCCCCTTCTTCCATCTCGTCCTTAAATCTCCAATTCATATCCAAATCGTCATTTTCACCTCTGAGATCATTAAATATCCAGTAACACAACCAATTCATATCCTGCTCAACCTCACTTGACAAAAACGTAACATATGGATTATAGATCCATTCATACATTTTAGTATTGTTAGAGAGGGTGATATGAGGGGAAAAGTAGCAAGAATCTGCGGATTTTCGCCACGCATAAGTAGCACATGTAGCAATTCCAAGAATCTTGACACCCCAGTCAAGTCGAGGCACGATCAAGGATACTGTATCGCCTTTACTTTGATCGCTAAACCATGGTGGAATCTCATTTCCTGGTATGAAGATGCTGAATATACCTCTCTCAGAGAGTGTCTGCAGGGGACATATTGTATTGGTCTTGGTCAGATTGTCAATCTTGCGAACACGAAAGTTCGTAATTTGATCTCGCATATTCCTCATCAGAATCTTTTCAACAACTTCGACATCTAATGGTTCCAAGTTAAAATATCCGTCGATTTCTTTTAAACTCAAGCAGTTACTAAGCTCCAACTCTGCTTCCCCACGAAAATTGGTTAAATTAATAGTTTCTAGTAATGGACAATTGTTGGCACGCAAGGAATCTATGCTTGACTGGAGCTGTGGTATGAATATAAGTCGGCTGCAGTCATCTAGAGTCAGAGCACCGAGATTGTTAAGGCTGCAAATACTATCTGGTAAAAAGCTGAAGTCATTTCCGCTTAATGTCAGGTCTTCCACTTGGGCCAGACCTCGAAGATCTTGGGGAATCACGTTATCTCCAATTTTGCAGAAACTGATATCCAGCTCTTTCAATGAAAAAGGAAGAAAGTCGATAATGTAGGAATGTTTTCTGGGTGAAAAAGCGCGTGGACAATCTCTCAAAGACAAAGTAGTGAGCTTATTCAAATTCTGAATATTCTCTGTCAGGGTGCTTATTGCCGTACCATCTAGATTAAGTTTAACCAAGGACTCCAAATTTCCTAAACTGTCAGGCAGTTCCTCGAGATTCAAGCAGCCTGCCATGTTCAGCTCTCTAAGCAATCTCAGGCCACGAATTTCTTTCGGAAAATTCTCGAGACTCTTGCAGTCCTGCAAATACCAGAAACGAAGGGAAGTGAAACATCCAGCTGATTCTGGCAAATCCTTGAGTTCTGAGCAGCCAGACATATTTAGCTTCTCAAGTGATTTTAGACCGCCAATGCTCTCCGGAAGATGCTTAAGTTTCTTGCAATCTTGCAAATCCAATAAACAAAGGCAGTTTAAAAATCCGGTAGATTCAGGTAATTCCTCAATTTTGGAGCAGCCAGACATGTTTAGCTCCTTGAGTGATCTAAGATTGCCAATGCTTTCTGGAATACGAGCCAGGTTCTCACAGTTCTGAAAATTCAAGAAAACGAGGTGTGTTAGACATCCTATAGACTCGGGGACGCCTTCCAGTTTTATGCAGCCTGACATATTAAGCTTCTCTAGCATTATCAGACCACCGGTACTTCCTGGAAGTTTCTTAAGGCTCTTGCAATCTTGGAAACTCAAGAAAACAAGATGATTGAGAAGTCCAATGTTGTCATGAACCGTTTCCAGACTAATGCAATCTTTGAATGTCAATTTTTCAAGATTGGTGCACTCTCCAAAATCAGGGGTCTCAACAAGCTCAATCGAGTGGTTAAGATTGAGAAACGTTTCGAGTCAGAGATCATCAAGGAATGGAAAGATGCTCTGCAGCAAGTTTCTTACTTGAAGGGCCTTGATCTACCAAGGCATTTAGATGGGTATGTAAAATAAGACTTGATTTTTCATATTTAAGTTTATCTTTCAAATAAGGTCTTAATTCTTAAGTTAATTTGCAGACATGAAGCAAACAATATTGATCATATTGTTGAAGAGATAACAAGAAGACTGAGCCCAACTACTCTCAGTGTTGCGATCCACCCAGTTGGTATACGATCTCGAGCTGAAGAAGTTATTACATTAATGGCTAATGAGTCAGAAGACATACGAGTTGTTGCGCTATACGGGATGGGAGGCATAGGGAAGTCTACAATAGCAAAAGAGGTTTACAATTTGATCCACTCTCAGTTTGTAAGTAGCTACTTCCTTGAAAATGTTAGAGAAGTATCGAATTCGAAAGGCGTAACTCACTTGCAAAGGCTGCTTTTGACCGAGATATCCGGAAAAAAGCACGAAAAGATTGAGAATCCCGAAAGTGGGTTGAATTTAATCATACGAAAACTAAGTGGTAGCAAGGTTCTTCTTGTACTAGATGATGCTGATGAACTTGATCATATTCATAAAATTATTGGAAATTGTGAATGGTTTTTTCCGGGAAGTAGAGTGATCATAACTACTAGAACGAAGGACTTTTTGAATTCGTCCGAGTTTTGTTATCAGTATGAGGTTGATAAAATGGATGTCAATGATTCTCTTTGTCTCCTAAGTTTACATGCCTTTGGACAAAATCGGCCATTTGGGGATTATATTACTTGTGCGACGAAAATGGTGTACTATTGTGGGGGAATTCCTTTAGCTCTTGAAGTTTTGGGTTCGTCTTTGAGCGGTCAGAGTGTTGCTGTGTGGAATAGCAGATTGGAAAAGCTCAAAGTGATCGCCAACGATGACATCCAAAGCAAACTTCGAATAAGCTATGAATCGCTTAACGAAAATGAACAACTTATATTTCTTGACATTGTTTGTTTCTTCATAGGATATGATAAGGATTATGTCCTAAAAATACTCGAAGGATGTGGTTTCCTCCCAGTTCAGGGAATCAGCATCCTTATGAGGAGATGCCTAGTCAAAGTCGGGTCAAACGACAAGTTGGTGATGCACGATTTGCTTCGAGACATGGGAAGAGAACTTGTTCGCAAAGAGAACGCCATAGATCCTGGGCAGCGTAGTAGGTTATGGGATTACGAAGATGTAATTGATGTTTTAACCGATAAAATGGTAAGTGAATAGTTTTTAGAATTTCTTATGTATTATCTAGAGAGTTTAATATCATTGTTGATTTCGTCTTACAGGGTACAAATGCAGTACAAGGCCTTGCTTTGAACAAGCCAGGATTAAAACATACATGGATGACCAAGAGTTTCAAGAAGATGAAAATGCTGAGGTTGCTTCAGATCAACTTCGTTCGCCTAAAAGGAAGTTTTGAGCATATTTCCAGCAAGTTGAGGTGGTTATGCTGGCGGGAATTTCCTTCGGAAACAGTGCCTTTAGATCTCAGTCTCGAAAATCTTGTTGTTCTCGATTTTCGACGTAGTAGCCTAAAACAGTTTATGGAATCCGGACAGGTATTATACAATATATATCGTTTAATTTTTCAGAAAGAACTTGGTTAGATAGTGAAACTAACTTTCAAGGGTTCGATTTTTCAGTCTGCAAGAAAGCTGAAATTCCTTAATCTCAGCCACTCGCACAATCTTGCTGAAATCCCTGATTTTGAAGGCTGCAAAGGTCTCGAGAAGCTGATACTAAAAGATTGCATTCGATTAGAGAAGATTGGTGACACAGTTGGACTTCTGTCTAATCTTGTTTTCTTCAATTGTCAAGATTGTAAGAGCCTTAAGAATCTTCCAGGAAGTATCGGTGGACTAAAAGCTCTCGAACGGCTCAATATGTCAGGCTGTGCGGTACTTGAAGATGTACCTGACTCCTTTGGACACCTAGCTCGCCTTAAGTTCTTGAGTTTTGAAAACTGTGTGGAACTTAAGCATCTTCCGGGAAGCATTGGGGAACTAAATTCACTTCAAGAGCTAAACTTGTCTTGCTGCTCTAAAATTGAGGTACTTCCCGAATCATTTGGATGTTTGTCTAGCCTCATTTCCTTGAATTTACGAAACTCCGAGAATCTCAAGAGTCTTCCGGAAAGCATTGGCAATCTGAAGTCACTTGAAAATCTCGACATGTCAGGCTGCTCGAAACTTGAGAACTTGCCAGAGTCTTCTGGATATTTCGACTCTCTTATTTCCTGGAATATGCAAGATTGCAAGAATCTTAAGAACTTTCCAAAAAATATTTTCGGTCTTAGATCACTTCAAAGGCTCAACATGTCTGGCTGCTCGAAACTTGAGGAGTTGCCTCATGAACTAGGGAATATGAAGTCCTTGGTTTCTCTTATTCTCGACGAAACTGGTATAAAATCCCTGCCTGAGAGTATCCAAAATGTCTAAAACCTTGAACATTTGAGTTTACGAGAATGTTCTCTTATTTTTTCACCCGAAAACAATTCACGTATTATCAACTTTTTTCCATGTTCTATAAAAGATTTGGATCTAAGATACTGTGGCATAACAAATGGAATGATTCCAAATGATCTCGATGGATTTTGTTTCTTGAAAGACCTGAAATTATGCGGAAACAAGTTCACTAGCTTACCGACTAGCATATACAACCTACCGAACCTTGACCTGCTTCACTTGAGTGCATGTAGAGAGCTTAAATCTATACCGCTGCTTCCTTCAAGTGTTCGAAACTTAAATGCTAAAGGCTGTTCATCGTTGAAAAGCATTGATCTAAGAAACTTCCCGGGGAATTCGACATTGGAGCTCGAAGGGTGCATAAATTTAACAAATATGGAAGGCTATTTTAACTCGGAACCATTACAAGTAGAAATCGCTGAAAAACTTGTTGGCAGCTCAGTCTCTGACTGGATTGGAAGCTCTTCTGTTCGTAAAATAGACAATCTTGCAAAGGCCGATAAGAAGTGTCCTCTACAGGTATTTTCCGATTCCTTCCAATTCCCTATCCCTGTTTTTTTAAAAAATCCTTTATTGCTTTCCTGATGTTGGCATTCAAAGCAGGCTGTTTCCGAGATGGGTATGTACAGCATTTTCCTACCAGGAAGTCACATACCGAAATGGTTCAGCCATCAAAATCAAGGCGATACTGTGTCGTTAAACGTTCCCCGAGTTGATACTGGTTCGTCCATTACTGGAGTTGTTACATGTGGTGTTTATGCGTGGAAAGAAGTCTGCGAGGGATACTGCTGTTCACCTCACATCACAATCACCAACCAAACGAAAATGTTTGAATGGACATATAATCCATGTGTAGTGTTCCTCTCGAGCAATGTCGAGCAAGATATGACTTGGATTAGCTACTGGATATTTGAAAATCACAAGAATGATGCTGATCGAGTCGATACAGGGTGGAGATTCAAAGACGACACAGGACACGGGGACGAAATAGAGTTTTCAATTGACATGGGGTTTGGAGTTGATATTAAAAAGTGTGGCATCCACCTACTCTGCTCGCTACCAGATAAGCTGGCAATCGTTTCGTCTGCAGCGTCTCGACATCGAAATAGGTTCCAGTTCAGTTTTCCTTATATGTTAACAAAGGACAGCAGCGGAGAAATTACATTTTCACATCAATCCCCGTCAAGCACTGAAGAACTTAAGCAGTAAGCATTCTTCTATATTTATTTTGCATTTATTAACCAGTTTCTCCATCACTTGTACCGAGAATAAACGAAAAGGTCACTCCATTTCCTTTCTGTTGCTTAACAGGTGGACTAAGCATCGGAACCGAAAGTTAGACAAACTGAGTTCAATGAATAAGAGAGCATACGAAGGCTATTAAATTCATGTAGTTATTTTCCATCTGCTTCAATACTGATGTAAAAGGAAAAGAGCTCTTTGATTTGTTAAAATGCCTGATTCAAGCTTCGAGTCAGATCTAAGCTGTTCAAATGCGTTCACATAAAACCGGGCAATATTTAGAAGGGTAAACTTAAAAAAACCACCATGTGGTTTCACCCATTTGTAAAATGGGGTCTGTGGAATTTTTTTTTTTCAAAACGGGGTTTGAGGTTTTGAAACGTTAACAAACAGATGATTTTTACCTAACACCGTTAATTTTGATGACGTGGCAAGAGACAATTTTGGGTAAACCAATTTTATTCTCTCCTTTCTCTTTACCAACCCTAGTTTCTTGGATAATCTGCATTTTATGAACCAACTACACAGATGAAAAATCGGCCTTTTTGACTCAATTTGCAGAAGAAGCCACTATTGAGTTTGATAAAGTTGGGGAAGATGCTCTCAAAGATCTTGGTGAAGTTACTTCCAAGATCTTCAATCCAATCAATCCCCTCATTTCGAAATGTTAACAGTCTCAGTTTTTCAATTTCAAATAATGGAGAATATAGAAGGGCAGATGCAAGCTTTTGAAGAAACTGCAGAACTGAACGGAATCGAAACCGAGTCGAATGATGATAAAGTAGCAGAGTTTCAAAATCAAATGATTAAATATCTTAATGAATGAATGTTTTTCAAGAATCTTGGTCAAAAATCAAGTGTTTGTTAAGCCAAAGCGGAAATGGAAGCAAAGAAATTAAGGATTTAACTAAAACTAAAGCTGGGTATTATTTTTTCACCCACTCTCAGGCCAATTAAAAGTAGCAAATTTAACAATTTCAATTTAAAGGTTCCATTCATTCTCCGTTGGTGGTCATCTTCTTTGTGTTCCCGACATGTTTCGTCTCCAATTCAGGACCGAATCACCAGACTTCAAGTACGAAATTTGCCAAGAAAAATTGCACAATTCCATCACTGCCAATAAGAACCAAGAGATTCTCATATGAAATTTGAATGATACATCGAGCAAAAAAACCCCTGTAAAACATATTTTTACACACAGAAACTTGATTCAAAAATCAAATGTCAGATAATCACCTCATTTGGTGAAATTAGGCGTTAAAGATAGCCTGAAAATTGCCGGCGACCATGGATAGTGACAACGAACAAACAAGAGAGGAATAATAAGAACAACATAAGTCGAGGTTGTGGAGCCGGCTGTGAATCCGCTATAGATATTTCGCCGGAGGAGCAAGATTAAGCCGCCTCCATTTTGTTAAATTACGTTTAGGGTTGGTGATTTGGGAAGAAGATGAAGAAAATGCGGACTTCCAAATTTGCCCACGGCCACGTCATTGTGATTGACGGTGTGAGCAAAAAGTCCTTTGTTTGCTAACGGAATGAAACCTCATGACCCGTTTTGAAAAAAAAAAATTCACCGACCCTCTTTCGCAAATGGGTGAAACCACGAGGTACTTTTTTTAAGTTTACCCTATTTATAATGCTAAATATGCTAGTCCAATTTATGGCTTTGTACCATTTAAGCCAACTTTGTAAGAATTTGACCTGAAATATCCAAATCTTATAAAAAAAACATGGAAAATGCTGATAATGTGTCTAAGAATATTATTGAATTCTTTAGCTAAGACAATACACTAGATCTAAAATTGAAGAAAAATATGTAAAAAAAGAACTACAATCTTTAGAAATCATACATTTCGGCGGGCATGAAATTTTGGAGGATTTATACCTTAAAAAAGATTTTCAGCAACTTCAACAGCTCCGATTTGAAAGATTGTCAGGAGAATAGCAGCTTTTTACAGGGTATCCGAATTGAACACTAAATGCATTATGTAGGCACTTCGATCAACAGAATAGTAACTTTCTACAAACTCGACAACTCGAAAACCAAGCTTTTCGTACAGGTTCATGGCAGCCGTGTTCAAAGTATCAACATGCAGTGATACCCCTTGCACCTTTCTTGTTCTACAACTCTCAATGGCTGCTTTCATCAACGACTCTCCATGTCCTTGCTTTCTGTATTTCTCCTTCACTGTCCGTTTTCATTATAATTAAAAATCTCAGATCATCGAAAAAGTTGCGGACATAGAAATAAGATATAAGTAGAAGTAAAGTTGAGGATATGAACCTGCAAGCTTAGTTATACAAGCAAAAAGAGAAGAAGACCAAGAATACATGGCATATCCTACAATATCTTCATCAATTTCCAAGTAGAGCAACCCTGTATTATTCTGTTTCAGTTGTTCATAGAAATTTGCAGCCGAAGACGCGTAATTCCGGAATATATTGGTCTCCATCTTTACAATTTCTCCCACAACCTTAGCAGTCTTTGCTGAATCTCTCTGCTGCTCCACCTCTTTGCTCACTAGCGACAACTGTAACATGTGAAAAAGGAAAATTAATGTGGCTCCTTGTTGATCAAATTGGAAAATGACTCTCTTAGAGGGTCACTTGACTCTTCGACTTTGCTTAAGAATCAATTTCACTTCTCAAAGCAAATTTTGATACAATGTGGTTCATAACTCGGCAAGTTTTTCAGCTTGGCTTAAAAACATGTTATTACTAATATATTTTCATTTTCGATACTCTTGAAGTTATAGAATTATAGTATTTTTTTGGTGTTGAAAGGCATTTATATTCTAAACCTTGTATATGTTGTCATACTGTTTAGTGCTCCATCTTAACGACCTCTGTTTCCTCTTCTCCGTCCACCTGTCATTCATCAAGACCAAATGGAATGATGTCAAACGAGGAACACAAAATTTTGTCTTCTGGTAAATATCATTATAGTTTATATGAAAAACGAATGTATTCAGACATTAAACGTAATGGAGACTGAATCGAAGACAAGCTTACTCTACAAACTCCTTGTTCCGGGGAGGAGCGAGATCTTGATCTGATGTCACTTCTTCAATGTCTTTTATGGTTAAAAATCGAGGGCGAGTATGCTGAAATCTCCTTTGATGTCTGGAGGAGAACAAATGAATCAATTCCAAATCCTCAGGTTGTGAATCAGTAGACTGGCAAATTAGGTGAATACCGCAGTTTTCGACATTGATTCCAATGCCAAGGTCTACTGAAAACTCGACTTCGTCCCCTTCTTCCATCTCGTCCTTAAATCTCCAATTCATATCCAAATCGTCATTTTCACCTCTGAGATCATTAAATATCCAGTAACACAACCAATTCATATCCTGCTCAACCTCACTTGACAAAAACGTAACATATGGATTATAGATCCATTCATACATTTTAGTATTGTTAGAGAGGGTGATATGAGGGGAAAAGTAGCAAGAATCTGCGGATTTTCGCCACGCATAAGTAGCACATGTAGCAATTCCAAGAATCTTGACACCCCAGTCAAGTCGAGGCACGATCAAGGATACTGTATCGCCTTTACTTTGATCGCTAAACCATGGTGGAATCTCATTTCCTGGTATGAAGATGCTGAATATACCTCTCTCAGAGAGTGTCTGCAGGGGACATATTGTATTGGTCTTGGTCAGATTGTCAATCTTGCGAACACGAAAGTTCGTAATTTGATCTCGCATATTCCTCATCAGAATCTTTTCAACAACTTCGACATCTAATGGTTCCAAGTTAAAATATCCGTCGATTTCTTTTAAACTCAAGCAGTTACTAAGCTCCAACTCTGCTTCCCCACGAAAATTGGTTAAATTAATAGTTTCTAGTAATGGACAATTGTTGGCACGCAAGGAATCTATGCTTGACTGGAGCTGTGGTATGAATATAAGTCGGCTGCAGTCATCTAGAGTCAGAGCACCGAGATTGTTAAGGCTGCAAATACTATCTGGTAAAAAGCTGAAGTCATTTCCGCTTAATGTCAGGTCTTCCACTTGGGCCAGACCTCGAAGATCTTGGGGAATCACGTTATCTCCAATTTTGCAGAAACTGATATCCAGCTCTTTCAATGAAAAAGGAAGAAAGTCGATAATGTAGGAATGTTTTCTGGGTGAAAAAGCGCGTGGACAATCTCTCAAAGATAAAGTAGTGAGCTTATTCAAATTCTGAATATTCTCTGTCAGGGTGCTTATTGCCGTACCATCTAGATTAAGTTTAACCAAGGACTCCAAATTTCCTAAACTGTCAGGCAGTTCCTCGAGATTCAAGCAGCCTGCCATGTTCAGCTCTCTAAGCAATCTCAGGCCACGAATTTCTTTCGGAAAATTCTCGAGACTCTTGCAGTCCTGCAAATACCAGAAACGAAGGGAAGTGAAACATCCAGCTGATTCTGGCAAATCCTTGAGTTCTGAGCAGCCAGACATATTTAGCTTCTCAAGTGATTTTAGACCGCCAATGCTCTCCGGAAGATGCTTAAGTTTCTTGCAATCTTGCAAATCCAATAAACAAAGGCAGTTTAAAAATCCGGTAGATTCAGGTAATTCCTCAATTTTGGAGCAGCCAGACATGTTTAGCTCCTTGAGTGATCTAAGATTGCCAATGCTTTCTGGAATACGAGCCAGGTTCTCACAGTTCTGAAAATTCAAGAAAACGAGGTGTGTTAGACATCCTATAGACTCGGGGACGCCTTCCAGTTTTATGCAGCCTGACATATTAAGCTTCTCTAGCATTATCAGACCACCGGTACTTCCTGGAAGTTTCTTAAGGCTCTTGCAATCTTGGAAACTCAAGAAAACAAGATGATTGAGAAGTCCAATGTTGTCATGAACCGTTTCCAGACTAATGCAATCTTTGAATGTCAATTTTTCAAGATTGGTGCACTCTCCAAAATCAGGGGTCTCAACAAGCTCAATCGAGTGGTTAAGATTGAGAAATTTCAGCTTCTCCAGAGACTGCAACAAAAAAGGGTGTGTATATTTATATATATATCATTATATTAATATCTTCAAAAAATAAGACATTCATCGAAATACAACGAGTACGAAGATTTCAATGTACCTTTCCTTCTTCTGAAAATTGTTTCAATTTGCTATATCGCATATCGAGAGCAACCATTAATTGCAGATCAAAATCTAATGGTATGCATTCCAAAGGACATTCTCGCCAACACAGCCATCTCAACTTGCTCGAAAGATATTCGAAGCTCCCTTTAATGCTGACATGGTTGAGTTTGAGCAGTCTCAGCATTTTCATCTTTTTGAATGCTTTGGTGCCCCAAGAAGGACTAAATCCCGGCATGTTCAGAACAAGGCCTTGAACTTGTGGCGTACCCTGAGACAGGGAAATGTAGGAATAAGAATAGAGAACTATAAATAGGCCGTTATTGAGCTCTATCTACACTTACCATTTTATCTGATAAAACATCGACTACATCTTCGTGATGCCATAACCTACTTCGCTCACCAGGATCTCCAGCATTTTCTTTCCGAACAGTTTCTCTCCCCATGTCTCGAAGCAAATCGTGCATAAACAGCTTGTTGTCAGACCCAATTTTTACGAGACATCTTTTCACAAGAGTCTTCATGCCATCAATTGGGAAAAAAGCACAACCATGTAGAATGCTCACTACATAATTCAATTCAAATCCAATGAAGAAGCATGCAATATCGAGAAAGATAAACTGTTCAGTGTCACCAAGGGAATCAAAGCTTATCTTTAGCTTGCTGTGAATATCGTCGTTTGCAATCACTTCCAGTTTTTTCAGCCTGCTATTCCACACATCAACACTTTGACCACATAAAGAAGAACCTAAAACTTCAAGAGCTAGAGGTACACCCCCGGCATAACGTACTATATCCTCAGCGCAATCAGTGTAATCTTTGGGGGGATGAGTTTTTCCAAATGCATGAAGACATAGGAGCTTAAGAGAATCACTGCCTACTAATTCGGTAACCTCGTACTCCAAATAATACTTAGATGATTCAAGGAAATTTTTTGTCCTAGTTGTCATAATCACCCTACTTCCGGGATATAACCAATCACAATTTCCAACTATCTTATCAATTTGATCGAGTTTGTCTACATCGTCTAGAACTAAAAGAACCTTCTTCTGACTCAAATTTTGAATTATCAGATCAAATCCTTTACTACTGTCATCTATCTTTTCATGCTTTGTTTTTAAGATCTCAGTCAGAAGTTGCCTTTGCAAGTAGGCTATACCCCTGGTCTGAGAAACTTCTCTAACATTATCAAGAAAACAACAGCTATCAAAATTACTCAGTAGAGAATTAAACACCTCCTTTGCTATAGTTGACTTGCCAATACCTCCCATGCCATATATCCCAACGATCCGTGTATCTTCTAACTCGATAGCCATCAATTCTCTCACTTGCTGTGCTCGAGAATGTAAACCAACCGGGTGGACTGCAACACTGAGCATTACTTGATCAAGCCTTTTCGAAATCTCTCCCACAATATGATCAATGTTATCTGCTTCACGCCTGCAAGTAACAAATTGCAATTTTAAATTCAAAATTATCCAGCAAGAACACATTTTTCATGAATTGAACAGATAATTCAAAATCCCTAAAAAGGGAAGAAAATAACAGATCTGAAGAACATACCCATCCAAATGTTTTTGTAGATCGAGACCTTTCAAGTAAGAAACTTGTTGGAGAGCGTTCTTCCACTCGTCAATTACATCCTTTTCGACATCCTTTTCGTGCTCTGTAAAAGCGTCTCTGTAGGTTCCTTTGATCTCTTCAACGTGGGATGGATCAATATCATAGAAAATAGGCCAAACTGAATCTGGCTTTTTAAGCTTGAGGATGTGGACGAGCTCATCCAAACACCAAGAGGAGGATGCGTAATCTTTCGAAAGAAGAACAAGCGCCAACTTAGTATTCTGTATAGCTTTAAAACTCGGTTCACCGGTCTTCCTCTCGTCGGCGAAGGTGTTGAAACCGCTCCGGCACAGGGCGGCATAGAGGTGGCCGGTGAAGCCTTTGTGTACGTCGTTGCCGCTGAAACTCAAGAACACGTCGCAACTCCACCGTGAAGCCATCGAATTAGCGATGAATTCGCAAATTGATGGAGTATTTGAAATTGGGTTGAATCAAATAATCAACCCCCCTGTTCTGAATTTGGCTGATGATCAAGTCAACTCTTTTACTGTTGTTCGTGGACTTGTTTCAGTCGTTGTTTCATATGCATTGAAATTGCTTCGTCGATTCTTTTATTCCTCTCCTTGTCCCACCTGCTCACCATATACATACAAAATTATGCGCCTTTTTCTTTATCAATATAAAGAAGAAAGTCCAAAGATTTGGGCGCGTTTTCGCACTTACTTAAAAATTAAAAGAATTTGGCACGGGCATTTCTGCGCAAACGCCTGTACATGGATGATGGCGTCAAGGTTTTAAAAAGCGTTAGGCATTAGTCGGGCAGTTCAGGCTTTAAACGCCTAGGCGGGGCCTGGGTGGGGCTTAGGCGGCGGCTGGGCGGATTTGTAAATTTTTTATTTTTTTATAATTATTAATAGATAAAAGTATAAATCAACTAAAAAATTAATTATAATACATAATATTTTAAAAAAAAAATATAGTTTAGCATATGAAAACATAAGTGTTAGTTAATTTTTACGTAAAAACACATCAACATTAAAATCAATTCCTTAAAAACAAATATTTTCACTAATTTTTGTGGTTTATAGCGTACTATTACTCGGTTTGAGGTTCAAAATGAAAATTGTATGGTGAGAATATGTTATTGTACATTAGTTTTACCAACCGTGCTACCTTTTTTGAATTGAAAAATTGAACTATAATTATTCTAGGTATCAGTATCTTAAAAATTGGGGGAAAAATCGGACTAGGCATTGCCTAGGCGGAAAAAATCGGACTAGGCGGTCCCTAGGCGGCAATATCTCGGTCCAGCGCCTGATAGCGCCCGAGGAATGATAAGTCGGGCGGCGAGCCTCAAAATAGCGCTTAGGCGGGGCCTAAGCAGAGCTAGGCGTGGAGTTTTAAAACACTGGATGGCGCTTTCTGGGAATGCCCCTTTTATGGCGGGGCGTTTTACAGAAATGCCCCTGCCTTATTATTGAAGGGGTTTTTAGTTATAAGGGCAAAGTCGATAACATGTAATTTCCGAATGTATTTAACGGCCTGATGAATTTTAGAAAGATACGGATTCTTACACCATGAATTCTTCATCACGGGGTGGAGCTTGGTATTTGAATGAGATTTGTCCATCACTCTGCATTGTTAACATTTGGGGAAAAGTGGTCGTGAACCTTCTATGGTGTCTTGCTGCTGCAGAATTTATGACAGCAAGCTCCTCGGGGCGGCAAAGCAGGTGAATGCCGCAGTTTTTCACGCCGATTCCAAATCCCAAATCGATTGTAAATTCAATTTCATCTCCTTGTTCGGTGTCTTCCTTAAATAACCACCCTGTATCCATTATGTCATTTATGTTCCTTTTGTGGTTATTGAATATCCAGTAACTCATCCAACTCATGTCTTCCTCTGCATCGCTGGCGAAAAATGTCACGTTTGGATAGTAAATCCAATCGAACATTTTGGTTTTGTTGATGATTGACAGGAAAGGTGAAGAGTAGCAGGATTTCGAGGTTTGTTTCCATGAGTAGGTTGCATATGTCGCTACTCCTATGATTGTTGAGTTTGGATCAGTTTTAGGTACTTGTAATGACACCGAGTTACCTTCGTTTCTATGGCTGAACCATCTAGGAACTTCGTTTCCTGGTAAGAAGATGCTATAGATACCCCTTTCAGCGAGAGCCTGTTCAGATAGTCGGAAGTATTAGAAAAGAATTCACAGACTGACAATCAGAGAATGCCACGTCAGCGTAAGTGCTGACGTGGCACTCGCGGATGGCCGAGAGAGTAGGGGAATGAATGGCATTACCTGCAAAGGTGAAGTCTTGTTGCCCAATGCGTGGCAGACAATCTTGCGAACTGAGAAGTTCTGAATCGAATTTCGAATTGAGCTTCCGTAGAGTTTTTCGACAATCTCAACTGGTAATGATTCCAAGCTGAAATAGCCTTTCAGTTCTTGTAAATTCACACAGCCTAAGAGTTTCAGAACTGAACCCTCAATAAAGTTTGTGAGATCGACGCTTTCTAACAATGGACAATTTTCAGCTTCCAAGTTGCTTACACTTGACTGAACCTGCGGTATATATTTGAGCTCTTTACAAGCATTCAGCAAAAGCTTGCCGAGATTCGGAAGGCTACATATACTACTTGGCAAGCTTGTGAATTTGTTTCCACATAATTTCAGTTCTTTCAGCAAACAGAGTCCTCCAAGGTCGTCAGGAATTACCGAATCGGATAGGTTACAATACCTGAGATCCAACTCTTTTAAGGAATTCGGCAGAGTCCTGATAGCTTGCGGATTGTTTCGAGGTGAAAAGATTAGAGGGCATTCGCGCAATGTCAAAGATTCAAGCTTTTTCATGTTTGTAATGCTTTCGGGCAACGAAACGATTCCTGTTTCATCAAGATTAAGGACAACCAGTGATTTCAAATTCCCTAGATCCTCAGGTAATTCATCGAGTTTCGAGCAGCCTGACAATGTCAGAGTCTGGAGCGATGTTAGACCAAAAATGTTGCGAGGAAAATTCGTTAGATTTTTACAGTCTTGTAAGTTCCACAACAGAAGGGAGTTGAAATGTCCAGTAGACTCGGGTAATGTCTCGAGTTTCGAGCATCCTGGCATGTCAAGCTTTTCAAGTGACTTTATATAGCCGATGCTTTCCGGAAGACTCTTGAGGTTCTCACAGTTCCGTAAATTTAATGAAACGAGGCTTGACAGAAACTGTAAGGATTCAGGCAATACCTGGAGGTTAGAGCAGCCGGACAAGGTTAGCTCCTCAAGTGATTTAAGCCCACCGATGCTCCCTGGAAGATTTTGAAGATTCTCGCAATTTTCCAAAGTCAGAAGCGTAAGACGAACGAGATGTCCAATGGTGTTAGGAACCCGTTCGAGGTTAGAGCAGCCTGACATATTAAGCTTTTCAAGCCCTTGTAGACCACTTACGCTTTCAGGAAGATTTTTAAGGCTCTTGCAGCCTTGAAAATTCAGGAAAATAAGATTAGAAAGAAGTCCAATTGTGTCTCCAATATTTTCCAATCTAATGCAGTCTTTCAGTATGAGAGTCTCAAGATTGCTACAATTTTCGAAGTCTACGATCTCAATGAGCTCGTGAGAGTGGCTTAAGTTAAGGAATTTCAGCTTCTTTATGCACTGCAAGAAACAAAAGTTTGAAATTTCGGTTTCTCATAGGAAAAACAAAAGAAACTATATCTTAAACATATATATGTGTACCTTTCCTGATTCCATGAACTGTTTCAGGCTGCTATACCGCATATCAAGAACGATCAGATTTTCGAGACTGAGATCGAACGGTACAGATTCTGAAGGAAATTTGCGCCAGCACAACCACCTCAATTTTCTCGAAATATGCTCATAACTTCCAGTCAGGTCAACATAATTGAGTTGGAGAAGTCGTAACATTTTCATTTTCTTGAATGTCTTGGTACTCCATGTGTACTTTAATCCCGGCTTGTTCAAAACAAGGCCTTCTACTGTTTTTGTGCCCTGTTAAACAATATCGATACAAGCTTTTTAGCAAGTACTTACTAAATTTATGCATAAATATTGATCAAGGAAAATACAGTTACCATTTTGTCATTTAGCAGATCAATTACATCTTCATTCTGCCATAATCTAGTTCGCTCCCCGAGATCTATGGCGTTCTGTTGACGAACAATTTCTCTGCCCATGTCTCGAAGCAAATCATGCATCTCCAACTTATTGTTAGACCCGAACTTTACTAGGCATCTTCGGATAAGGGTACTAATGCCCTGAATTGGGAAGAAACCGCATCCATCTAGTATTTTCAAGACGTAATCTTTACGATACCCTATGAAGAAACACGCGATATCAAGAAAAATAAACTGTTCGGTTTCGTCAAGAGAATCATAACTTATTTTGAGCTTGTTGTGAACATCATCATTGGCAATCACTTTGAGTTTCTCCAATCTGCTATTCCACACAGCAACACTTTGGCCACTCAAAGACGAACCCAAAACTTCGAGAGCTAAAGGGATTCCCGCGCAATATTGTGCTATCATTCCTGCACAATCAGCATAACCTTCAGCAGGATGATTCTGTCTAAAGGCATGTAAACTGAGGAGACGAAGAGAATCATCAACGTTCATTTTATCAACCTCGTATTGGAAATATAACTCAGATGAACTTAAGAAGTCCTCGGATCTTGTAGTTATGATGACTCTACTTCCTGGATAAAACCAACCGAAGTTTCCAAGAATCTTCGAAATGTGATCGAGTTCATCAACATCATCTAGCAAAAGAAGAACCTTGCTGTGGCGAATCTTTTGTATGATCAAATTCAAGCCAATTTCAGGACGTTCGATCTTTTCATGCTTTTTTCCTAAAATCTCGGTCAAAAGTTTCCTTTGCAAATGAGCTATACCTTTCGAACTCGTGACTTCTCTAACATTTTCAAGGAAGCAGCTGGTTTTGTACATATGGTGGATTGAATTGTAAACCTCCTTTGCAATAGCTGACTTTCCGATACCTCCCATACCATAGACCCCAACTATGCGAAATTCTTCGGAGTGAATAGCCATTAATGAAATTACTTCTTTGGCTCGAGACTGTATTCCAACTGGATGTATTGCAACATGAAGTGTCTTTGGGCTCAATCTTTTTGTTATCTCTTCAACTATATGATCGATATTTCTCGCCTCGTGTCTGCAAAGTCGAAACAAAATTAGAAAGTACTATCATTAATGGTAAAGTAACCTCGAATATGAAAACTTACCCATCTAGATGTTTAGATAGATCAAGCCCCTTAAAGTAAGAAACTTGTTGCAAAGCATCTTTCCACTCGTTGACAATCGTTTCATCGAAGCGTTCTTTATGCTGAACAAAGGCCAATTCATAGCTTCCTTTGATCTCTTCAACATGAGATGGATCAACGTCGTAAAAGATTGGCCAAACATCGTCTTCCTTCTTACACTTTAGGATTTGAACAAGCTCTTCCAAGCACCAAGTAGAAAATGCGTAGTCTTTGGACAGAAGTACAAGAGATAATCTAGAATGTTTGATTCCTTTCGAGGTTACTTCTCCAAGTCCCCCGCCGAGTTGATCAAGCTTTTCCTCGTCGACAAAAGTGTTGATTCCACCCCGACATAGAGCAGCATGGAGGTGGCCGGTGAAGCCTTTTCTTATGTCTTTTCCTCCGAAACTCAAGAACACGTCGTAAGTCCACCGTGCAGAGGCGGGATTCAATGTTGAAGCCATGGAAGTGGAACAGATTGATTAGTTTTTGCTTCTTTCAGATAGTATAATGGTTCTAGTAGTTGAATTGTCAAGCTGATGGCGTGCAGTGCAACGGCTAGCTAAAGTCAAGATCAAGAAAATAGGGAAGGAATATAATATGCCAAGACACCTATTATTCTATTGATTGATTGATAATGTATACCAAGTTGTTGATACTTTAATTAACGAATACAATTTGGCATAAAATAGATTTCTGATATGTTGAGGGGCATTTTACTCATAGTGGGTATTTTAATAACAGTTCAGATTTAAAGGATTCTAGATTATGTATAAGATGCTTTACTTCAAGGTAGTGGTTCTGTTTTTAAGAATTGCTAAACACTGCCCCTTTTTACTAGTTACCGCCCTTCCATATGATTTTTCGGGCCTTTACGTAAATTTTAAGATCCCATCAAACCTGCAAATAGTAGTCTGTACAGTTTTACAGACTTTCAAAGGTAACAGAGAAGAACAAAGCTTGTAATGAACAGAGAAGACTGAATTAGACCTTGCTAGGACCTCAAAAATGTTCTGTATTTTTGTAATGTACAATCTCTTCCTGTAAATTCGACAAACAAGAGTAGCATCTAACAGCAAGAAACCCTAATAAAAAATGACAACAAACACTAAAAATCACAACAAACCCAACTCAAGAATCCTAAGCTATCATCCATGTCAAGTGCCTATATCCAGCCCAATTAGCAGCCAGACGAATTCCAATTGTTAAAGCTGCACAAAACAATGGCACTGGTACCCTCCGACCTGTTGCAGTTGCTACTGCTTCGACTTCTTCCTTGCCTTCTGTTAGCTTCCTCGAATGGTGTATTATAGCGAGACATGAATAAGACAAAATAACCAGAACTCTAACCCAGGGTTCCCCAATGGCGGCCAGTACAGCAGCAACAGGTAGAGCCGAAGTAACGTCATCTCTCTTTTTGACTAATCGCGAGAAACTATATAAACCCAGAAGAAGGGTCCAGAATCCCAGCTCAGATAAGTAGTTTCGCACTGCTGCATAGCCGATTAGGCCGGAGATTGTGAGGATATACGGTTGGCAAGTAATGGAATTTGGAACTGCAGCTTCGCCGATGGCAAGAACTATTGATGCGAGTATGATTATTGTTGTTAGTTCTGGAATAGGAGCACAAGCTACTATCCATGAATAGTATGATCGAACCGTAAAAACCAGAGTCTCTATGAATCTGATGGTAGAAGTGATTGGATCGCCAATGAAATGGAATATTACAGCCAACAAAAGTTTCAGAAGGTATCCTACAAAACTAATAATTGCAAGTGCTGCCTTTCTCCAGTTTCCTAGCTCGAATAAGACCGCCCTCCAAGCATATAGAAGGAAGCCTAATGCTGCACATTGATGGATTTAAAAGCACTTAGCTAACTTGATTCTTTCAAAATGAAATGACAATAACAATGTATAAGGAAGATAAACGTTGGTTTCTTATAGTCTTTATCAGTCTATCATGGTCCTAACAAGTATCATCTTAAACAGAACTAATAAGAAACCATGTAAACAAGATTTCCGATTCCAAACAAATTGAAAGACCAAATAATATATCACATGATTCTACAATCAAAGCACATGCCTATTGAGACAATGAACACTGAGTAATTCATTAACATAGCTTGCATTAAATGACATTATCAAGTAAACATTATAGTTGGTAATGTAATGGTGATTAAAGCCATGGACAATGAAACCACAAATCCATGTCTTCTGATATAACTATAAGCCAATGTGACTCTGTCTTTTCATCTGCTAGTACATTTTCTATAATGAAAAGATTACATACGATGCTACAACTATAACTATTAGCAACAAATGAGTATCAAATGCAGCATTGAAGGCCCAAATCAACATAAAACAAAAGAGATAAATTTGCAAGAGATTGTTCTGAAAACCAGATTGAAGTACTGGACATTTCAGTGAGACAAGATAAAGGTAAACATTGTAAATGAACAATTACACAATCAGCAATGCCATACATTGTTCAAATCAAATATCTACAAATTTCCCTCAATATAATGTAAAGTGCTGAACTTTAGCAATAATAACAAATAATCCACCAATTTTGAACTTCCAGATTTAAAACCATATACTAACTGACAAAGGAAAACATACCCACGAACCATGGCCATCTAATAGGAGGATCAGGAGCTTCTTTGGTCAAGTACCTGAACCTTTCAGGCATAGTACTCTCTCCTCGAGCTAACTTTTCAGCGTCATCATCAACAGCTTCATTGTTGCTGTCTCCCTTTTCATTCTCTGCTGCATTGAGGCAAAACCCTAGTTTCCTCGACTGGAAAAGCCCAAATCTTTTCTGGGTGAAACTGGGGCTAAAGGTTTGATTTTTGAGGTGCGTAGGGCGAAATGAAACGGTATAGCTACGAATTGGAAGAGTGAGACGAGAAACTGATGGGAATTTGAATGTGGGCGAAGAGAGAGTGGCCATGGGAATGGACATGGCTGTGGAATTACAGAGGTTCTGCCATTATTAGTTGAGATGAAGATGCTCGTTTTGATAGTTCCTATGTTATGTTGAGCGGGCTGGGCTGGCCCTGGTTGGCCTTTTTTGCTAAACAAAATCAACTCAAGTCTAACTTGGCTTACATCACAGCTAGGGTTTTAAGCAGTCAAAACCTCTATAAAACCACGAGATCATCACTGCTCATCAAGAGTCCTAGCTGTAGATTTCCTCTAAGATCTGTAATTCAGGTAAGTTAATCTCAAAATTTTCATCTTTTTTTTTCTCTTCAGCTATCAATCATATCGGTTATGCACGTAGTCTCCCGGGCTTCTCTGAAATATAATTCAATGTCGATGAAAGCCCCAATACTCGTGCTAAATTGTCGCCGTTTAGTGTTGCAGTTTAGCCTTTTCTTTTCCTACCGGCTGATCTGTGTCAAATCAATGGCTATATCTCCTTCAATCACTCTGACTATATGCTTTTCGTATTTAATTGAATTTTTGACTCTGCTTTGCCCCACCTTTAGCTTTTTTCGATGGTAAATATTCATGGGAAATAATGCTAGTCATCTCAAATCTGCAGTCTTTTCCCTTCTCGTTTCTAAAAGTTGTTATTGGAATGATTTGTTGGCTATGATTAATTATTATCCGCGCTTCTGAGAGTAATCGATGAAGCAGAAAAAAGAGTATATGGTTGAATTTCTTGATATGAGCCAATATGTGTTGGTTCTGTTTTCTTGTTTTTGATTGAAGTGTTATATTGTTGAATATGGCAGTGATGATTAGTTGACAGCTTTAATGCCAGTTCTGCTTCAGAAAATTCTTGATTGATAGAGCTGTTTTTAATCCTGAGCCTTTTATTGAAACTAAACAATTCCCATTTGAGTTCATGGATAGTATCCTTGTTGAGTTGAATGTTATTAGTTGTGGTGATAATTGCTTTGATTATTCATTTGAATATGCCAATGAGGAAACAATCCAGTATTTGTAGGTGTAGTGGAGCCAGGACTCTGCTTTTGCAGGGAGAACCTACTTGGCAGAAGCTACATAACTATGTCATTGTTGGATTTTGCTGAGGCAATTGATTTTTGATTTTTGTATGTTTATATATAAATGTTTTTGTTTTGAGTTCAATTATACACTTGTACCAAAGCAGTTGATGTGGATTTTGGCCTGCAAAATTAATGATTGTGTGTGTTGTCATGAGCTTCTTCTTTACAACCATGTAGATAAATAACAGCACTAAAATGCAATGCAACAAGGAATTGTACTAGGGGAAACTGCTGATAAAATGTTGTGTATGTTTATTAAATTGGGGTATTTCAACTAGCAAACATATATCTAACTTTTCAGATGATAAATTGAACTAATGAGCCTGGACGTTTGAGTGATTAGTCTAGGCTTCCTTAATGATTATCATTATATTATTAACCATTTGTTACATTGTGCTTATGCCCATGAAAAAATGTGGAAATTTCTGGTGATCTGCAACTTCTGTAATGGTAATTATATTACAAAAGTTAATAATATAATCACCATTGCTTAATGATTATCATTAATTATCATTTGCAATTTTTGTATAGGACTCAAAATTGTGGTGAGCGATTGCCATTGCTTCACAACATTGACACATCATTCAAGATGGGTCGTCCTTCTCTTCATGGATAGTACCCTGTCAAATTGCCATTTCACTTTCCTTTCATGTAAGGTTTATCTTTTTTCCCCTAGGTCATATTGTTGCCTGCCCCTAGCCAAATTACTTAGCTAACGACTCACAGCTAAATAGAGACTGATAAATAGATAGTATTTGGTGTGTTAAATCATTTTGAGAAGGTTAAAATTTCTTGTGCGAAACCAACTGCACACATGTAGAGTTCCTTGCATGATCACTTGGTAGCATGTCATGCCAGCTGAGCTTGAATTTAGGCCACCAATGCAATGTCCGAGGTTGTTTAGGATCTTACAGGCATGAAATGGAGAGGGAGTGGCCTAGCTCTCCCCCCAGCAATGAGTCTATCGGAGACTGATAAATCTTAAAACGAGCTTTTGCTATTGAAGCTTAAAAACTGCAAATGTGCAGACATTGATTTATTGGAACTGCTGTGGTGAAAGCATAAATGCATTCCTCTAATGTAAGCAAACCTGACCTTTTACACATCCTTAACGTTTAGACTTGAATACTATCGTTTTATTAAATCATGACTTTTTTAGTAACTAAGTTAGCTAATGGTGTGGAACACTATGACCCAGAGAAAAGAGAAGTTGACCCTTACTCTAACACATTGCAAAGTACTCTCCATGAAGAGAAGGATCATAAATCTTGGATAATGTGTCATTGTTGTGAACCCATCTCAATAGATATTACACAGCGCGATTCAGAGTCCAATTGAAGCTGTAAATAATATTTTTCAGCTTTTTCCATTTGAGTTCATGTTAGTATTACTGATTGATTAGGCTTACTCAATGATTAGAATGTGCCAATGAGGAAACAATCCAATAATTGTAGGTGAAGTGGAGCCAAGACCCTGCGTTGCAGGGAGAACCTACTTGGCAGAAGCTGCATTACTATGTCATTATGGATTCTGCTGAGGCAATTTAATTTGAATATTGATATTATATAATGTTTCTGTTTAGAGTTCAACTATACCCTCGTGTCCAATGCAGTAGATTTGGATCTGGATAACTCGGGACAGTGCATGTTGTCATCAGCTTCTTCTCTAGAACTCTGGAGATTGGAGCTATATAACTGCGCTAAGTGCAATGCAATCAGGATTTGAATGGAGATCTATTGATGAAATGTAAAGAATGAATGCAAGCCTCAGTGAGATAGAATCCCTTCCTCAACTAATTGCTATAAGAATCGGTGTACCAAAAGGTTCGAATTTGGCAGAAAAGTTTGTAAAGAAGCTAACAAGATTTCATGTGTTTATGGGTAGCCATGTTAGTCCTGACTATGAATTTGAAACCGGTGGAAATTCGAAGACATTGTTGGAAGCAGTTGATGTTGATGCCGATGATTTCAGAGCGAGTTGGATCAGTGCTTTGGTGTGGAAATCTGAAATTAGCTCGAGACTGAAGTGAGAAATTTGAAGACCCTCATCACATGCATACCCGTACTGGTCCTCCCCGGTACCCGTCACATGTACTGGAGGGTTAAGAATTAGATATTGCACATAATTTGAGCTATGTAGAGTAACCTGTGGAGATTATAGGGATGTAAGACCAAACAACTACGAAATAAGGAAATCCCATTGGTTAAAGTACTTTGAAAACGACATTCAGAGGACGAAGCAACTAGAGAAATAGAGGAATGAATGGGATTTTTATTACTTTTAATAGCAATAGAAGATATGTCTTGAAATTAGGAGGCCTAAACTGAATCGGTTTTCTTACACATGCCCATAAAAATCAAAATAATTTGGGCAATAAATTTAAAAAATGTTGCTAAACATGTTCTTGCCACAGTTGTGACGATACGATTTTGCGACCAAAGTTTGATATAATTTTGCTGCTGAATGAATTTTTTTTGGTAGTAGCTTTTGAAATTTTGCGGTTAAAGACTTGAAATGTTTTTAGCATATCTTATAATGAAGGACTACACTAATTTTATGTCAATCTTCAAACTCATTTATTTCTTATTACATGCAATGCCAAAAGCTTGCAAGATTAGCTCTTCGGGACAATAATTTTTAAGGATTGGGAAAACAATCCCAAATTGGCAGGAAATTTATAACAATATCTAAAAATCATAAAAAAAACACAGTATTTTTAACTTAGCATTGTCTAGTATTTTTAACTTAGCATTGTCTTGTGGTGTTTCAGATCTTGCAGTTTCAAAAAGATCACTTACTGGTAATTAATAGAAAAATATGTTACTTCAAAATAAACTTTCGATTCTCAATGGAGTTTCACTTGATGATGATTTGATGGATCAACTGGACGGGATCAGTCGTAATCTTAAGAACGAAAAACATATCCACCCATCAAAATACAGTTCGAGGCTATCGATAGTCAGCAGAATTTGTGATGCATTGGTAAAGCACAATATCTGCAGTATTTGTGGCGATGGAGCTATCTCACTCGCAAAGAAGCTTAAGACATTTGTTGAAGGAATAGGATTATTTCGTAGGATTGCAATGGTAACAGTGTCCCGAAATCCTAACTCGCAATATATAAAGAATGACATGATACAGCAATTTCAAGAAGGAAGGATAGGCATTTGTATTTTAATATTGGACGGTTTCTGGTGGGAGCTGAATAATGAAGATTTTGAAGCGATTGGAATCCCTTCACCAAGCAGATGCTTCAGAATTGTCTACACTTCAAGAAATGAAGATATGTGCAAACGAATCGGAACTCATCAAATGTTCCACATCAATTTTTTAGAAGACGAAGAAGCTTGGGGTTTGTTCATGGAAAAAGCAGGAATATCAATAGTAGATTCGGATTTACATGAAACAGCGAGGGAGATTGTGGATCAGTGCGATGGCTTTCGTATTTCCATCTTAATGCTTTAGCATTAAAAGACAAGCCTGCAAATGTATGGGTGGATTCGCTGACAAAGTTACGAAATTTGAATCGAACATGCATCTCGGATAAGGAGAAAGTGTTTTATTTGATTCAATTAAGTTATGATCTTTTGAATGACAAAGAAGCCCAGTTATTGTTTTGTCTTTGTTGCTTGTTCCCTGAAGATTTTAATATCCCGGTTGAAGATTTGGTCTTGTTCGAGAAGGGCCTACAGTTATTTAAAAATGTACAAAAAATGCATCATGCAAGAGATCGAGTTGAGTGCATCGTTCATAAATTAAAGGATTCAATTTTGCTTCTTGATGGCGATGAAGACGAGTTTGTCAAAGTGCATGATATGGTTCATGATTTCAGGGTATCAATCTCCTCGAAATTTGAACATCCGTATGTTGCAAGATGTGATAATGGTATGAAAGGATGGCCAGTGGAGGGAACGGAGTATCTGAAGTGCAGAGCAATAATGTGTAAAACAATAAAGCAACACCCTGTCGATTTAAAATGTCCAAACCTTCGTCTTCTTCAGTTCTCTTGTGGGAGTGATTCAGCCCGCCTTCCAAATGAATTATTCGAAGGTCTAAAGAATCTCAAAGTTTTGTCCCTAAGCATCCCTTCACTGTCCCAGCCACTTACTGTGCTAGAGAAACTTCGGACCTTGTGTGTGACTGAGAGTATATCGGACAACAGGTACAAGAGACCATGGCCTAGAATAGGTGATCTGCTAGGTGAAGAAATGAAACAACGAGAAATTTTTTCGTTTTCTACAGCAAGGCCATATGATGATTTTCCAAGGGAATTAGGATTGTTGAATAACCTGCGATTTCTTAGGTTCAGACGAGAAAGACTCAAATATATCCCAGCAGGTGTAATATCAAAATTGTTCAAACTAGAAGAATTGCATTTGCCGCAAGACTTCATCAGTTGGGGACGCAAAGAAGAAGGGGGAGAAAGAACGAATGCGAGCCTTAGTGAGATAGAATCCCTTCATCAATTAACTGCTATAACAGTTGGTGTACCAAACGGTTCGGTTTTGGCAGAAAAGTTTGTAAAGAAGCTGAGAAGATGTCATGTGTTTATAGGCAGCCATGTTAGTCCTGACTATGAATTTGGAAACGGTGGAAATTCGAAGAAAATATTGGAAGTATTCGATATGGATGCTGATGATTTCAGAGCAAGTTGGATCGGTGCTTTGGTGTGGAAATACGAAAGCTTGAGACTGACAAAAGTGAGAAATTTGAAGAACATCATCACATGGAAACCACAAAAAGGTCAAAATATTGAGTTTCCACAATGGAGGAAGATATGCATTAGTACTTGTACTGAGCTGGAATACACAGTGGCCGGGCGAATTCCATGGGCTAGCTTCTCTCAGTTAAAAACTTTGAAGCTATTTGGGCTATGTAATATGAAAGAAATATGGCAAGACCTTAGATTCTCAAAAATGGAAGGATCATGCTTTGGCAATTTGGGAGAGATACAGATTGTGTTTTGTCGGAAGTTAAAATATGTGTTTTCGCTATCAGTGGCTACACAACTGAGACAACTCCAAAGCCTGCAGTTAAGTTTTTGTGATGAAATTGAGCAAATTTTTTACAGAGAACAAATGAATAATGATGGAAAAATCCAATCGAGTGATCCAACGGTTGAAACCACACCGACATTGAATACAAGCGCTCATCGCAAATCGAAGCTCGTCTCTCTCACATCAAACTCAATACCTAAACATCTATTCGGAAGAGGAAAACAAACGAAACTTGTTACCGGACAGCAACAGGTTTGCGCTTATATGTTCAACTCCTACAAACTTGATGAATCTGAAAAACTTGGTTTAGCTAGATATCCCATGTATTAAAGTAATTTGTTTCTTGATTTCATGCAATGGACAGATGGAAGAAAGCATTGGAAAAGAAGATGATGCAATTATATTTCCTCAACTAAAGACTATCGAATTAGCATACATGGACAAGCTTAGAGTTTTCTATGATGGAAGCCACTCCCTTCTACTGCCTTCTTTACAGTCATTGTCAATCTTTCAATGCAATCACTTGGGAGCTTTTTGTTATGGATCATTCGAAGCTCCGTTACTTCAACAAATACAAATCAATGGAAATCTGCGTTCAGTTGCACAAGATCTTAATGCTATTTTGAAGAATTTAAACTGGTACGAACAATTTATTTATCTTTTTCTTGAAGATTTATTTAGTGTTACTGAATTGTAGCAATATTCAAAAGTTGTTCCCATTTCATATGAATTTGTACATTGATTCAACATGCTCGTAATGGCTTCTGTCTTTTTTTCTTACATCTAAACCTGGCAGCTGAAGGATCGATGGATCAAGTTAGCGGCCATTGTATTTTTTTTTGTTGAAGCTTCTAAGATCGATTAATTCATGTATATATGTGTGTATGGTGTTCAACACCTGTAGATTTATGTTGTTATTACATTCATAAAACATTAACCGGGTTTCGATAACTTCTTTCAATGGTTGCTTCTTATCCTTTCGACATCAAGTAGGGAGTTCCAATGTTTTTGTTACTATTATTAAACTAGTACTATTTTATAGCTATGTGAAGTTATTGCTTTTGATGAAAGTGTTTTATTGAGTTTGACGATGATGATTCGTTTACATCTATGATGCCAATTCCGATTCAGATTGATCCGTAGTGCGCTGTTTCAGTTCTGAACCTTTTATTGAAACAAGCCAGTTCCCTTTTGAGTTCACTAGCATCTATGTTTAGTTGGTTGTTACTAGTAGTGGGTGATTAGGCTTGATTATTGATTAGAATGTGCCAACCAGGAAACAATCCAGTATTAGTGGGTGTAGTGGAGCCATGACTCGGCTTTGCATACATGGACAACCTTACTACTGCCTGCATTAGAATCATTTTCAATCTTTCGATGCTATGATTTGGAAGCTATGATACTCGGACTCTTCAAATTTGGTGCCGTACCCGTGTCCGACAAGTATCCTGTGGACACTGACATGGAATATGTGTCGGACAGTCCAAAAAAATCCCAGACACTTCAAAAATATGTATGTAAATGATAACTATAGTCATTCCAAAAAAATAAAGCAGACTTTTTATATATTTAGAAATTCTAATTAGTTAAATTCCCTTAAACATCTAAACTTGCTATAAAATTAAATATAAATTATTAATTAATACATTTAGAGTTCCTAAATAGTTAGAATTCCTAAACGTTCTTCTTTCTTCTCTATTTGCGGTTCTTCTATGAATTCAGTTTTCTACATTCACTTTTCTTTTCTATGTTCACTTTTCTTATAGTTTATTCACTATTATTAACTTTGTTGCAACAAAAAATTGCATATATACATACATATATATGAGTATTTTTTTTAAGTTTTCATTGTCCCCGTACCCGAGTCCGAATTTAGGATAGGGTCCGTGTGTCCAAATTTTTCCCACTTGCCGTACTGGATACTGTTGGGGAATTACTGAAATAACTTGGATAATCTCTGAAGGCGTGATAATACTTTCAAATTGAAACTAATTTGGTGGTTCTCCCAAAATTTTCAATTGGATAATATCAGAGTAAAAATCAAGAACTTAGAATGAATTTTCGTTGTGAAGAAAAGTGAACCAGACTGCAGAAAACGTTCTGAATGCCAGGTTTTTATAAGCCTGAAATGAGTAGTTGCAACAGTTCAAACAAAAAGCGTTGCAAAAAGTCATGTCCATTCGAACAATTACAACGGTCAAAACAGAGACGTTGCTAAAAGTTGGGTCCATTTCAGCAGTCACAACAGTTTAAAACAGAAGTATTGCAAAAAATTGTGTCTATTCGAGCAGTTGCAACAGTTCAAACAGAATTATTGCTAAAGTTTATCTCCACTCCAGCAGTCGTGGCGTTCTAAATAGAAGTGTTGCAAAAGGTAGCTCCTGAACCCTCGTAAGCTAAGCATCGTGATAGAGCTCGAACAAGCGTGCACTCTGCAGTCTCCTGAATTGTTCGATGAAATATTAAGATCACATTGGTTAACTAGTTGATCCAATTACACTAAAATACCAACAATCGACCCCTATTTTAGTCTAATCCATGATTAACTAAACAAAATCACTACAAATAACAAACTTATGCATAAATGAAATATCATGACGATTGAATTTCCTCTTAGTATATTAGACATTCTAAATATTTGAATAACTAAAAGTGTCACTATGGATTGAACCTTTGTTATCCATCTTGAATACATGAAGATAATATACACATAAGTTAGCATTCTAACATGTTCTTACTTGACACTATCTTTTACTAGCCTTGTGTCCCTATCCTTCACAAGCATATCAAAGTCAAGTCTAAAAACTTCTTGAAGCGGCTAAACTTCGTGCTCATATAGGTAGCTCTTTCACTTTTGCACCTGCATATGCAATTTTTCAAAAAAGCTATTAAGAAGTTAATTTTCAACCTCCTTTATCTTGCAGGTCTGAACACACACCTTGAGATATTTTAATCAATGTGTTCCAATCTCTAGATGTTAAGCTTTCCTCATTGAATTTTAAAAATAACGTCACATTAGGTGGGAATTGGGTATCTCAACATGAGAGATTTTAGATGGTCTTTAATCACATCCCCATAGCCAAATTGTGTACAAGATTTTATCTTAACTCTTTGGTTAAATGATCGACTGAATTATGAACTCTAATGGTATATTAAACCATGCATGATGCATTCCCGAATCATGCTATGTCTCACACCTAAATGTCTAGACATGCCTTTGTACACTTGTCTATAAGCATTTGTCAAGTTAGCTTCACTATCACATCTGATAGAATTAGGTGATATTGGTTTAGGCCACAATGGAATTTCATAAATTAGATCTCTTTGTAGAATATCCGTGGGCCTGGAGAGTGTTGGGCTCAATAGCTTGAGTGAGCATATAAGTGGGGTTGAACCCATCCAACACAAAACCAATTGTCTTGTGTTAAGGCCCAATCTACTCCACTTATATACCAATCACAATTATATTTTATTTTCAATGCTGGATAGAACCTCACATATCCAATACTCCCCCTCAAGTACAACTAGGCCTGGACCTATTGCCACTTGCTAAACATTCCTTGGCATATCTCCTCTGAGGCTCAAGGTCATCAACGAGTCTAGTATTTTGTTAGCCCAACTCCACCAAGACTTTAAACATGAACCTAAGATCATTGACTGTTAAGCCTTCTTCCACTCTGGTACCATTTAGAGAATCTGTGGGCCTGGAGAGTGCTAGGCTCGATAGCTTGAGTGAGTATATAAGTGGGGTTGAACCCATCTAACACAAAACGAATTAGCTTGTGTTAATGTCTAATCTACTCCACTTACATACCACTCATAATTCTATTATATTTTCAAAGTGGGATACAACCTCATATATTCAACTTCCTTACCAGCTGCTGCTAAAACTACAAACTCAGATTCCATTATTGAGTTAGTTGTTGGAAATTTTGGAGGAAAAATAAAATAGAAGGGAGATAAATAAAATAATTACTAAATTTCCTTCACCATTTCATCTCTAATAAACATTACATGATTTAACCTTTATATAGGCATATAAAAGTAACTAAGAGATTACACTAATCCGGTAAATTACTCCACTAATACATTATAAGACCACTAATTCAACTAAATATATGACCACTACTTCCATTAGTAATAATTCTAATATTAATTATAATAATAAAATTATGGCACATTTTAGGCATTTTCAACATAGTGATACAAGTATGTTTCTTTGACGCCCAAGAGATAGCACCTCCCCCGAGAAGGAATACTTATCCACTCTTATTATAAATATAACTTGCATCCGAATAACCTTCAAACAATCGAGGGAAATCATTGGAGTGCTAACTGAAGAACAAATCCTTGAAGTTAAATTTATTCAAAATCTTCTCAATATAATGAGATTGAAAAATAAAACTAACATTGTTCTCCCGCTTGATTCTTATACCAAGAATCACTTCTGCCTCCCCAAATCCTTCATTTCAAATCTACATGACAAAAAAATTTCTTTATTTTATCAACCTTATTTTGGCTAGTACCAAAAATCAATATGTCATCCGGACATATATAAATCATTATATTGTTCCATGACTGGTCTAGAATCAACCATTTTATAGTTAATATAATTACTAATCAGAAACTTCTGACTTCGAAACATTTTCTGCCATGTACTTTGATTCTAGAGAATCTCACAGTTCTTTTGCAGACTCAACATTTTGGTAAAATCAAAAAACGGAATCGGACATACTGTTCAAGATGTGACTGCTACATATGTAATCATTGTTCTCCCAGCGTTTCCTAGTCTGCTCTACTATTTCATTTTCAACAAGTTCTAGCATGGGGGCACTCAAAACATACACAACCTTCAGTGTATTCAACATAAAATGCATCTTCTTTTGCCATCTACGAAAATCCTGACCCTCAAACTTGTCCAGTTTTGCAAACTTGCATGTCATTTCCTTTGCAGATTATCCGTTCGTCATTTTTAGAGAATTAGTTTCAATCTTTGAAACTTATGAACCGTGAAAAATGCAGGCTTCAAAAGCGAAATTAGTTTCAATCTTTGTTGGGGAATTACTGAAAATAACTTGGATAATCTCTGAAGTCGTGATAACACTTTCAGATTAAAACTAATTTGGTGCTTCTCCCAAATTTTTCAATCAGATAAAATCATAGTAAAAATCAAGAACTTAGAATAAATTTTCGTTGCGAAGAAAAGGGAACCAGATTGCAAAAAATGTTGCCAATGCCAAGTTTTTATAAGCCTGAAACAAGCCGTTCCAACAGTTCAATGAAAAAACATTGCAAAAAGTCGTGTCCATTCGAACAGTTGCAACGGTTCAAAATAGAGACATCGCAAAAAGTCGTGTCCATTTAAGCAGCCGCAACGGTTCAAAACAGAAGCATTGCGAAAAATTGTGACAATTCAAGCAGTCGCAACAATTCAAACAGAAGCGTTGCTTAAGGTTATGTCCACTCCAGCAGCAGCGACGTTCTAAACAGAAGTGTTGCGAAAGGTAGCTCCTGAACCCTTGTAAGCTGAGTATCGTGATAGAGCTCGAACAAGTGTGCACTCTGCACTCTCTCGAATTGTTCGATGAAATATTATGATCACATTGGTCAACTAGTTGATCGAATCACACCAAAATACCAATAGATACTCGGATCCGTACCCGTATCGGATACTCCTACACGTGTCCATGTAACATAGCTTGGAAGCATTTTGTTACAGATTAATCGAAACTCCATCACTTCAACATTTAAGAATCAATGGAAATCTATATTCAGCCACACAAGATCTTAATGCTATTTTAACGAATTTAAAATGGTATGTACCATGTTTTATTTTATATTTTCGAGGATTTATTTAGTATTACTGAATTGGAGCAATATTCAAAAGTTCCCGTATTACATTAATTCAGTATCCTCACAATGTCTTCTGTTTTTTCTTATATATTAACTAGGTAGCTCAAGGATTGATCAAGCTAGCGACCATGAAACTCAAGTTACCAGATAATCTTGTGTCGTTCTTTTTGTTGTTGTTGAAGTTTGTTTCGTCTATGAGCTATTAATTCATGTATATGTGTGTGTTACATAAAAGAAAAAACCACTTTAAAATTACGAGAGTGTGACTTCTCATCATGAATCCAAGCTGATGCCGCTCTCTAAGATCTGTATTCCAGGTGAACTAATCTGAATTTTTTCATCTTTTTCTTTTTGTTCCGAGATCAGTTGTATCGATTATGCACGTAGTCTCAGGGCTTCTCTGAATATAATACAATGATGGTAGAAGCCCCAAACTCTTGCTAAAATGTTGCTGTTTAGCGTTGCAATTCAGCCTTCTCTTTTTCTACAGTCTGAACTGTGTCGAGTCAATGGCAAAACCTCTTTCGATTCTGCCTCACCACACCTTTAACTTGTTTTGGATTGTGAATTTTGATTGGAAATAATGCTAGTCGTGGATGCGGTTTTTTATGTGGAGGTTCTCTTCTTCCTTAGTTCTGCAACCAAAAACACCTGCTACATGTTGGAAATTAAAACACTCAAACAAACAACTTTTATTAAACTCAAAAATATTACACGAACACTCTCACTCAAAATACAATACTACAACTCACTCTTTACTTCTTTTCTCTCTAAAGAAGTTCTTATTTTTGTTGATGAAAAACAACTAAAGAACTCCCCTATTTATAGGTGAATTATACAACTCCCAACTCCCAACTCCCACAATTAATAACCACAATTCTTAACTAACACAATTACTTACCACCACCTCCAACTAATACAATTAATAGCCAACTTATTTAGTTAATTTAATGGCCTCCAAATTGGTTGTAGTTAATAGCCTCCAATTTGGTTATCACACACAAAAATCTACATACTTAAAATACCTAAATAAATTTACTACATTTTGGATTTGTGGGCTTGGACTCCAATTGATTGGATTTGGATTTTTGGTTTCCATTGATATGGATCAAGTTTATAATCCAACACCCCCCCTTAAACTTGATCTTGTCATTCCGAGTGAGCTTCTCAATCTGACGTAGTTTTCGCTTGAGAGCGGCTTAGTGAATATATCCGCAATTTGATCTTGTGTCTTCACGTATTCAACTTGTACTTCCTTTCTTACAACACACTCTCTTATGTAATTGTAGCGGATGTCGATGTGTTTGCTTCGATCATGGAATACAGGATTCTTTGCTAAGGCAATGGCTGACTTGTTGTCAACACGGATCTCAGTCGGCTCCTCTTGCATTAACCTAATCTCCTTCAATAAATTTCTAAGCCAAATTGCATGACATACGCACGAGGTTGCTGCAACATATTCTGCTTCACATGTAGACAAAGTTACAATCGGTTGTTTCTTTGACATCCATGTGAAAGCAGTGTCTCCCATGAAAAACACGAATCCACTAGTGCTTCTTCGGTTATCTACGTCTCCACCCCAATCGCTATCGCTATATCCAACAAGCTTGTAATCATTAGATACCGAATAAAACAAGCCAAAGTCTGTCGTACCTTTCAAATAGCGAAGAATTCTCTTAGCGGCTTTGAAATGGGTGGTTGTTGGTGACTCCATATAGCGGCTTACTAATCCGACTGAATGAAGGATATCTGGCCTCGTGCATGTAAGATAGCGTAGACTTCCAACCAAACTTTTGAAAAATGTTGGATCTACACTTTCCCCTTCTTCATGTTTGGACATCTTAATCCCGTACTCCACCGGTGTGCTTATCGGCTTGCAGTTATCCATCTTGAACTTTTTCAAGATCTCCTTCGCATAGTTTTCTTGTGAAATGAATATTCCATCCTTTTGTTGCTTTACTTCTATGCCGAGGTAGTGCGCCATGAGCCCCATGTCTGTCATCTCAAACTCCTTCGTCATCACTTTCTTGAATTCATCGAACATTCTTTGGTTGCTTCCAGTGAATATCAAATCGTCCACGTAGAGGCACACGATCAAAATATCTCCATCTTTGATCTTGATGTACAAAGCGTGCTCAAAGGGGCATTTGTTGAAGCCATTTTCTCGGAAGTACTTATCAATTCTGCTATTCCATGCCCTTGGTGCTTGTTTTAGCCCATAAAGGGCCTTCTTCAATTTCAACACCTTGTCGTCATGGCCTTTGACTTCATAACCTGGTGGTTGCTGGATGTAAACTTCTTCTTCAAGAACTCCATTTAGGAACGCCGATTTTACATCCATTTGATGAATACTCCACTTGTTTTGAGCTGCTAAAGAAATTATTAGTCTGATAGTTTCCAATCGAGCAACTGGAGCGAATACCTCATCGTAGTCAATTCCAGCCTTTTGACAATAGCCTTTTGCAACAAGCCTTGCCTTGTGTCTTTCGATCTCTCCCTTGGCATTCAGCTTTGTTTTGTACACCCATTTGACACCAATCGCCTTGTGTCCTTTAGGAAGTGAAGTGAGTTCCTATGTATCATTCTTCTCAATGGCCTTGATTTCTTCGTCCATAGCATCTCTCCACTTTTTCTCTTTTGCAGCTTCTTGAAATGTCACTAGCTCACAGTCAACAAATAGACAAAATAATGTAAGATTGTCTAGTTGTTCAGTCACCTCATAGAGTTCTCGAAGACTTCTCGTACGATGCACTTCTCTTTCATCTTCAGTCTCGCTTGAGGATGGGGATGATGATGATGATGATGACCTATCTCTATGAGTAGGAGAAGTTGGTGGAGTTGTGAGGCCTTGCTGAAGTTGTCTTGGTTGCTCAGGCGTTGTCGGCTCATATTCCTCAAATGGAGAAAAGTTGAAGTCTTCCATTTGAGAATCAAAGTTCCATTCTCCTTCTTCATCAAATATCACATCTCGGCTGATCATAAATTTCTTCTCATTCGGATTGTATAGCTTATAGCCTTTTGAGCTTGAGTCATAACCGATGAAAATAAAACTTTTGCTTTTATCATCAAGCTTGGTTCGATTCTCATCTGGTACATGAACATGAGCTACACTCCCGAAGACTCGAAGATGGGAAATTCCGGGCTTTCTTCCACTCCATGCTTCTTGTGGTGTCTTTCCCCACACGCTTCTTGTAGGAGAACGATTTAATAGGTAGACTGCACATGCCACTGCTTCCGCCCAAAACTCCTTGGGTAGTTTCTTGCTTTTGAGCATACTCCGTGCCATGTCAAGAATTGTTCTATTCTTCCTTTCTGCCACACCATTTTGTTGGGGGGATCTAGGAACCGTTAAGGGTCGACGGATTCCATGTGCTGCACAAAACTCGTTGAATTCATTGGATGTGAATTCTCCTCCTCGATCAGATCTCATGGCTTTGATCTTATGACCACTCTCCTTTTCCACAGCTGCTTTGAACTTCTGAAACACTCCAAAGACTTCTGATTTCTGCTTTAAGAAATATACCCATGTTTTTCTTGAGTAATCATCAATGAAAAGAAGGAAGTAGTTACTATTAGCGAGAGAACTTGGCTTGATAGGACCACACACGTCGGTATGGATGAGTTCGAGCGGTTTCTTGGCTCTATAGTCTGACTCCTTTGGAAAGCTTCTTCTGAATTGCTTCCCTTGTAAACATCCTTCGCACAATTGATCAGGATTGTTGATACATGGTAAGCCTCTAACCATTCCTTTCTTCGATAGTAGCTCTAATCCTCCGAAGTTGAGATGACCAAATCGAAGATGCCATAGCCACGATGCGTCTTTGTAACACGCCTTCAAACACTTTGCAACATCATGTTGAATGTTCAAAGGAAACATTCGATTCTTTGACATTTGTACTTTAGCAATCAGATCTCCTTTGCCATCTCTTATTAAAAGACTATAATCTTTCATGTGAATATCATAGCCTTTTTCTAAGAGTTGGCCCAAACTTAGAATGTTGCACTTCATATTAGGCACATAGTAGACATTTGAAATTAATTGGTGGCTACCATCTTTAGCACGAAAGAGGATGTTGCCTTTCCCCTTCACCGATATCTTGCTGTCATCTCCAAATGAGACATCACCACTTACTTCTTCAGTCAGCTCCACGAATAAGCTTCTTTTTCCGCACATGTGGTTGCTTGCACCGGTGTCAAGATACCATGTGTTGTCTTGATGATCACTATTGTTGTTGTATGCTAATAATAGCGTTTCTTTCTCCTCAATCTTCTCCTCCACGAAATTTGCCTTCTCTACAACTTGATTATTTCGAGCTCTACATTCTGAAGCGTAATGCCCAAACTTTTGACAATTATAGCATCGGACTTGAGATTTGTCATACCTCGAGTTCGAATTTCCTTTTCCACGACCTTGCATGGAGCTTTCTCCTTTCTCATAGTTGTTGTTGGAATTGTTATTGTAATTCCAACTCCGTCCACAACCACGGCTTCCTCCTCGTCCGCGGTCTCGTCCTCTGCCTCTGCCTCTGCCATGGTTGTTTCTACCATTGCCTTGGTCTTCACTCGTATCCTTAAGTTGTAACTTGAGGAGTTGCTCAGAGATACCTTGTTTCTTCTTATGATTTTCTTCATAGGCTTGTAGTGATCCTTGGAGTTCTTCAATCGTCATCTCCTCCAAGTCTTTGGTTTCTTCAATCGTCACCACAATGTGCTCAAATTTGTGATCCAACGAGCGGAGTATCTTCTCTATTATTCTTACATCTTCTAACTTCTCACCGTTTCTTTTCAATTGATTAGAAACGACTGCTACTCTTGAAAAGTAGTTGGAGATAGACTCGGATGGTTTCATGTGCAAGGATTCAAACTCACCTCTTAGTGTTTGGAGACGTACCTTCTTCACCTTTTCGGCTCCTTTGTAAGAGATTTGTAGCTTCTCCCATGCTTGCTTGGCGGAAGTTGCACATGAAATCTTTTCAAAACCGTCATCATCTAATGCTTGATAGATGAGGAAGAGAGCTTTCTTGTCTCTCTTTCGGGAATCCTTCAAAGTTGTAGCTTGATCTGGCGTGAGAGAGGCTTCATTTTCGGGCTCCTTGAATCCTTTCTCTACGATATCCCAAACATCATGAGCACCGAGAAGAGCCTTCATCTTGATACTCCAATTGTCGTAGTTGTTGTTATTGAGTGTTGGAACTTGAAAGGATGCCATGTTATTCGCCATCTTACTCAAATAGTTTTTCTAGACGTACAGGAGCTATTGCGACACTTTCTGGAGTCTGCTGCCACACTTCTGGATTCTAATGCGACACTTCTGGAGTCTTTTGCAACACACTGGAGGTATTGCAACGCTTTTGGCAATCTATTGCGACACTTTCTGGGCTTTTTAGCTTCTGCAACGCCTGGGCAGTTTCAACTCGATTTTTCCGCACTCGGGAAAAAAAATTCTTTTCGGGAGGAGGACTCGAGCTTTCAACCTAGCTTTGATACCACTTTGTTGGAAATTAAAACACTCAAACAAACAACTTTTATTAAACTCAAAAATATTACAAGAACACTCTCACTCAAAATACAATACTACAACTCACTCTTTACTTCTTTTCTCTCTAAAGAAGTTCTTATTTTTGTTGATGAAAAACAACTAAAGAACTCCCCTATTTATAGGTGAATTATACAACTCCCAACTCCCAACTCCCACAATTAATAACCACAATTCTTAACTAACACAATTACTTACCACCACCTCCAACTAATACAATTAATAGCCAACTTATTTAGTTAATTTAATGGCCTCCAAATTGGTTGTAGTTAATAGCCTCCAATTTGGTTATCACACACAAAAATCTACATACTTAAAATACCTAAATAAATTTACTACATTTTGGATTTGTGGGCTTGGACTCCAATTGATTGGATTTGGATTTTTGGTTTCCATTGATATGGATCAAGTTTATAATCCAACACTACAGCCTTTCAAACTTCAAACTCTTTTCCGAATCTTCAGTCTTTCCCTTTTCCAGTTCTGAAAGTTGATTTTCATTTGAAATTTGTTTGCATTATTTGTTGGCAATGTTTAATTATTATCTGCTCTTCTAAGAGTAATCAATACCAACCAACCAACCAAGCCTTAAATCCCACGCTAGGTGGGGTCGGCTATATGGATCTTCCGACGCTATGAAGCTCTATCAAAAGCCAAATTTTAGTCCATGCCGAGCAAACGCATTCTAAGAGTAATCAATGAAGAAGAAAAAAATAATATATGGTTGAATTTCTTGATATGAGACAGTTGTGTTAATTCTATATTGCTATTGGTTTTGATGAAAATGTTTTATTGTTGAATTTGGTAGTGGTAAGTAGTTTACAGCTTCAATGCCAGTTCTGCTTCAGAAAGTTCTTGATCCATAGAGCCTTCATTGAAATGAAACAATTCCCATTGACTTCATTGATAGTTTCCATTGTTGAGTCAAATGGAATTATTAGTGAGTGATTATGCTTAGTTAATGATTAGAGTATGTTAATGAGGAAACAATCCGATTTTTGTAGGTAGCTCCCGGACCCTCGTAAGCTAAGTATCGTAATAGAACTCGAACAAGCGTGCACTCCGCACTCTCCTAACTTGTTCGATGAATTATTACAACCGTATTGGTCAACTAGTTGATCCAATTACACTAAAATAATTCAATTCATAAATTACCAAGTTGGAGTTATAATAACAAACTTATATGATGATAAGATAAGAAGTTGACTTGATTAATAAATTATGCTGCTGACCTATACTATAATGGACAAAAAGTATATAATAATATTTTAAAAAAAATATAAACAAAAGTACAACATCATGGAACACATAATAATGAATATGATAGGTGGGATGGGTGGGTATGGCTATTAATTAAAGTTAATTTGTTGTATTGAAATGTTGAATTGGATTCCTCTTTAATTTGAAGTATCCATTCTGCAATTTATTCTTTCGACTCAACTGAATGCTTCTCAATTTCACATGGATTCTGATAAATTATTGTTCATCATCTTACTTATTAAAGTTCCTTGCAGCAGTTCTTGGATCGCCTATGAGAGCAATGTTGATGGCGGAATATATTTTGTACATCTATACTAATATGAAGTTGTGACTGTAGGATGTTTCAATATTGAAAGAATGTTCTTTCAATATGGGGTTTCGATGCTTACTTATGTTAATCTGTTGGATCAAATGGATGGCATCGGTAGTAGCTTAGAAGCTAATGAACATATCCACCCATCAAAATACGAATCGAGGCTATCGATAGTCAGGAGAATTTATAATGCATTGTTAAAGCTGAGTATCTGCAGTATTTGTGGCAATGGGGCTACCTCATTGGCTAAGATACTTACCATATTTGTCAAAGAACAAGGATCTTTTCATAAGATTGCAATGGTAACAGTGCCCCAAAATCCCAACTTGCAAGAAGTCCGGAATGACTTCATACGACGAGTAGGAAAAATATGGGAAGATCGCCATTATCTTTTAATAATGGACGGTTTCTGGTGGGAACTGGAAAATAAAGATTTTGAGGCAATTGGAATTCCTCCACCGAGCAAAAGCTTCAGAATCGTATTCACTTCAAGAAGTGTAGATTTATGCAAAAAAATTGGAAGCCATCAAATCATTCACATCAATTTTCTAGAAGATGAGGAAGCTTGGGATTTGTTTAGAGAAAAAGCAGGTATATCAGTTGCAGATTTGGATTTACATGAAACGGCAAGGAAGATTGTGGATCAGTGCGATGGGTTTCATATTGCCATCTTAACTATTGCTTCAACATTGAAAAACAAGCCTGCAATTGTATGGAAGGATTCACTCGTAAAGTTAACAAATTCAAATCGAGCACGCATCTCAGACATAGAGAAAGTATTTTCGAGGATTTGCTTGAGTTACGATCTTTTGAATGACAAAGAAGCTCATTTATTCTTTTTTCTCTGTTGCTTGTTCCCAGAATATTTTAATATTCCAGTTGAAGACTTAGTTCTGTTTGGGAAGGGCCTAGAGTTATTTGAAAAAGCCTTGAGCATGTATCAAGCAAGAGACCGAGTTGAGTGCATCATTCATAAACTAAAGAACTCGTTTTTTCTTCTGGATGGCAATGGAGATGATTTTGTTAAAGTTCATGATATGTGTCGGGATTTTGGGGTAACTATGTCCTCAAAATTGGAACATCCATATGTTGCAAGATGTGAGAATCATATGAAAGAGTGGGCAATGGTGAGAAGGGAGTATAAAAAGTGCAGCGCCATATCAGTTATGTGTAAAACAATGGAGCAACACCCTGTCGATTTGATATGTCCAAACCTTCATCTACTTCAATGCTCTTTTGGGAGTGATTCAGCTCGGCTTCCAACAGGATTATTCAAAGGGTTACAAAATCTCAGATTTCTATCTCTCAACATCCCTTCACTGTCACAGACAATTACTGCGCTAGAGAAACTTCGAACCTTGAGTGTTATCGAGAGCATATCAGACAACAGGTACAAAAAACCACGTCCTAGAATTGGTGATCTGCTAGGTGACGAAATGAAAAATCTAGAAATTTTTTCGTTCTCTACAGCAAGGCCATATGATAATTTTCCGAGGGAGATAGGACTATTGCATAACCTGAGGTTTCTAAGATTCAACCGAGAGAGACTCAAGTATATTCCAGCAGGTGTACTATCGAAATTGGTCAAACTAGAAGAATTGCATATGCCACAGGACTTCATCGGTTGGGGATGCAAAGAAGAAGGAGGGGAAAGAATGAATGCAAGCCTTAGTGAGATAGAATCCCTTCTTCAACTAACTGCTATAAGAATCGGCATACCAAAAGGTTCGATTTTGGCCGATAAGTTAGTGAGTAACCTAACAAGATATCATGTTTTTATTGGTAGCCATGTTAGTTCTGACTATGAATTTGGAAATGGTGGAAATTCGAAGAAAACATTGGAAGTATTCGACGTTGATGCTGACGATTTTAGAGCAAGTTGGATCAGTGTTTTGGTGCAAAAATCTGAAAACTTGAGACTGAAACAAGTCAGAAATTTGAAGAACATTATTACATGGGAGCCAAAAGCAGATGAATATATTGAGATTCCACAATGGAAGAAGATACGCATCTGTGATTGTAAAGAACTCGAATACTTAGTGGCGGGGAGTATTCAATGGACGAGCTTCTCTCAGCTTAACAGTCTAAAGCTATTCGGGCTATGTAATATGAAGGAAATATGGCAAGGCCTTTGCTTGTCAAAAATAGAAGGATCATGCTTTGGTAATTTGTGTGAAATACAGATATTGTTTTGTAGGAAGTTAAACTATGTGTTTTCGCTATCCGTGGCTACACAATTGAGACAATTGCAAAGCCTGCAGATATGTTTTTGTGACGAAATGGAGCATATTTTTTTCAGAGAACAAATGGATAGCGATGGCAAGATCCAATTGAGTGATCCAACGGTTGAAACCACATCAACAATGAATCCAACTGTAAATACAAGTGACCAACGCAAATCAAAGCTCGTCTCTCTCACAACAAACTCAATAGCTAAACATCTATTTGGAAGAGGGAAACAACCAAAAAACGTTGCCAGCCAGGAGCAGGTTTGCACTCTTACTTTGCTAGTTATTAAGTTCATGAAACATTTTGAAGTGTGTAACGATCCTCCCTTTTCAAGGCGGCTTTGGGATGTGTCAGCCGCACAGTACAATGTCGAGCATTGCATTATTAAATACCCGCGGATGTTTTGTCCTTGAAACTGCGTAATCCATATGTCTAAACTTCAGCAAGAGGGATGTATGCTATGTATCTTACATTGAATAACTATATAGTTCATGAGCTATTTTTAAGTGTTGAGCCTCTAAATTAGTTCAATATGTCGGGCGCACACATATGTTCAACTCCAACAGAGTTGCTGGTTTGAAAATACTTCTAGCATGATATCAAAAATAAGGGTGAAGTAACTTCAATTAGCTAGAAATCCAATGTTTTATAGTAACTTGTTTCCTGATTTGATCATCATGTAATGGGCAGATGGAAGAAAAAATTGGAAAAGAAGATGCAGCCAAGGATGAAATTGTATTCCCTAAACTAAAATCTATGGAACTAGCCTACTTGGACAACCTTAGAATTTTCTACAATGGGAATCATCCTTCCATTCTACTGCCTTCATTAGAATCTTTGTCAATCTTTCGGTGCAATCACTTGGAAGCCTTTTGCAACGGATTACTCAAAACTCCATCGCTTAAACAAATACTATTCAATGGCAATCAGTATTCAGCCACACAAGATCTTAATGCATTTGTGAAAAATTTAAACTGGTAATCTTTTTCTTGATGTTTTGTGAGTATATGTTTACAATAACTGAATCGGAGCAATATTCATGAAACAGTTCCGGTATTGCAGTAATTCAACGTGCTCGTAATCTCTTCTGTCTTTTTCCTTATATGTAAACTTGGCAGCTCAAGGATTGATCAAGTTAGCGACCATGAAATTCAAGTTACCAACTAATGTTGTCATTTTGTTTTGTTGAAGCTTGTTCCATCTATGATCTATTAATTTTTGTATGTGAGTGTGTGTGTGGTGATCAACACCAAACATATTTGATTATTTGGAGAGTGACAGTTTTGGTTAACTGTAGCTGTATGTTTATTTTGTGAGAGACAACTGTGTTAATTCTGTGTAATTATTGAATGTGGCAGTTCTGCTCTTTCTAATCCCAGCTACTGTTGAAATGAAACAATTCCCTTTTGAGTTGATTGATAATATCCATTGATTGTTGAGTCAAATGGTGTTTATAAGTTGGTGATTAGGCTTAATTAATGATTAGAAAATGCCAATAAGGAAAAAATCCCAATATGTGTAGGTGTAGTGGAGCTTAGACTCTCTTTTGCAGGGAGCACCTACTTGGCAGAAGCTACATTGCTATGTCATTTTTGGATTTTGCTGAGGCAATTTAATTTGATTTTTTTTTATGTTTTTTTTAGTTTAACTATATCCTTGTATCCAATTCAATGGGCATGGGTCTGAACTGGTGAGTGAGAGTGTGTTGTCATCAGGTTGTTGTGTGTCCCTCCATTTTTGTGGGACCCACAATTTTAAATTATAAAAAAATAAAAGAGGCAGGTCGGCAGAACGTGTACAGTAAAATTACTATGCATAATTATTGTCATTTTCTATAAATAGAGAGGCTTCTGCCTCAACTGAGAGCAGGAGAGGAAGAAAACACAGATAAAATATTATCTGTGTAGAGAAACTTAGGAAAAATGTTTCTAAGAGTTGGGTAAGAGAGAAAATAATGAGGTTTTGGGAAACACTTGAGTGCCACTATTTTGTAATCTCTTGGTGTACCTATTATTATTTTCATAGTGGAAGAAATATTCGGAGTTGGTCCCGTGGTTTTTTTTTAATGTTTTTTTAGTTTAACTATATCCTTGTATCCAATTCAATGGGCATGGGATTGAATTGGTGAGTGAGAGTGTGTTGTCATCAGGTTGTTGTCTATAAACCAGGATATTGGAGTTAAATAACAACACTTAATGCTACTCCTAATCATATTACCAAATTTTCTGAGGACAAATTAAAGTTTTGGTTGTCCATCTAGTTGACTGGAGCTTTTGATGCAGCGGAATAAAACACAAGACAAGAAAATAACTCTATTGTTCACAATTCTCCGAGACTGTAAATAAAAGAGGGTTCTAAGAACCCTAAATTCTTCAAGATTTAGAGTAATTAGGAGAAATAGCTGCAACCAATATTATTCAATCAAAACTGCCGAATTTTCTATCAAACACGCCTATAAATAAGGTCTAGAGGCTAGGGTTAAAACCCTAGAAAAAAAAGAAAAGCATACAAACTTTTAAAAAATTACAATTAAGTCCCTGAAAACAGAAAAACGCAAAATTAAGGGCCTAAAAGGCGAAATTAGGGCCCGATAGGGTGGGGCTCACCATGAGCGTTGCTTGTTGGGCCGTTTCTGATCAGAAAAGTGTCCCGAAATGTCGAAATCTGACCCAAAAAGCCAAAAAGAATAGTAACCGAGCTAGCCACTTTTATCAATTTTCTCCAATCACACCAACGCTCTCTCATCTACATCAGCTTTGCTCCGACTACATCCAGATCCGACCCTGGTTGCACACCTGGCTGTGGTAGTTGAGTCTCCGAATAAGGATTTTCTGCATTCATTGCTTAAGCGATACCAAGCCGTTTACCACTTGGACCAACCCTTATTGGTAGACGCACGAAAAACATAATTAAACACGTAGCAGTTCCCAATGGACAAAGTTGTTTCGAGTGTTTTACTAATGCATTTTTCTGAATTAAAGGAAAACACTTTATGAATATTAAAAATAAAGTTAATTTGTTGGACTGAAACTTTGAATTTGGTTCTTCCTTTAATTTGGTGCCTTGTGCCTTGCTTGAAGTAAGCAAAGCATCAAATTAATTCCTTAAAGCTCAACTGAAGGCTTCTCAATTTCATCTTCCATGAGACTTTCACAGCTCTGGTAATAAGTTTAATTTCTTTTTTACAGATACTACTAACCACTACTATAAAATTTTGATAAATTATTGATCATCAGATTTACTTGTTGAATTTTGTTGCAGAGAAGCAGATGGTTCAAAGTTACCCCGGTTTGGATTTCGTAAGCGATCGAGCGAGTTTGTATATGTCTGTTAACTAAGTTGTAAGTAAATTAAATTTTTAAAATGCTGCTATATGTGGTTTTTGACAACAAAATGTATTTTACTTGCAAACCTTTGTAGGATTTCTTAGAGAACGGTTAATCTAGACTACTTATATGTCCCTTTTAAACTCATTTATTTGTGGATTGAAATTTGTAACTGTTAACCGTCAATAGCATTGCGTAAAAACTCGTAAGAAAAGCACACTGTTTCTAACATAGCCTTAACTTTTGTCTTTCGAATCTTGCAACTTCAAAAATACTTGGCGGTAATTGATAGAATGAAAACGAACTTTTCAATATGGACTTCCGAAGCTCACGATTGATTATGCTTTGTTAGATCGATGGATGGGATCAGCCATAACAATGAGACTAAAGAACATGTCTACCCATCAAAATATGACTCGACACAATCGATAATAAGTAGAATTTGTTATGCATTGAAAAAGGAGAGTACTATCTGCTATATTTGTGGCAATGGGGCTACCACATTCGGAAAGAAGTTTCTTACGTATGTTATAATACACGGGATATTTCATAGGATTGCAAGGGTAACAGTGTCCCAAAATCCTGACTCGCAAGAGATCCGAAATGTCATTATGCAACAAATAAGACTAAAATGGATACACAATTATCTTTTAATAGTCGACGGTTTCTGGTGGGAGCTGAATGAAGAAGATTTTGAAGCAATCGGAATTCCTCCGCCAAGAAAAAGCTTCAAAATTGTGTTCGCTTCAAGAAATGAACATGTTTACAAAAGATTTGGACGCCATCATATCTTCCACATCAATTTCTTAGAATATGAAGAAGCTTGGGATTTGTTTAGAGAAAAAGCAGGAAAATCAATTTTAGATGTGGATTTACATGAAACGGCAAGAAAGATTGTGGATGAGTGCGATGGATTTCGTATTTCCATCTTAACTATTGCTTCTGCATTAAAAGACAAGCCTGCAAATGTATGGAAGGATTTGCTCAGAAAGTTACGTGACTTGAATCAAACATACATTTCACGAGGCATGGAGAACATGTCTTCCAGGATTCTCTTATGTTACGATCTTTTGAATGACGAAGAGGCCCAGTTATTTTTTTGTCTTTGTTGTTTGTTCCCTGAAGATTTCAACATCCCAGTTGACGATTTGCTCTTCTTCTGGAAAGGCCTTCAGTTATTTGAAAATCTCAATAGCATGCAACAAGCAAGAGATCGAGTTGAGTGGATCATTTATAAACTAAAGAATTCATTTCTTCTTATTGATGGTGACGAAGACGACTTTGTCAAAGTGAATGATATGTGTCGTAATTCCGGGGTATCAATCTCCTCGAAATTTGAACATCCGTATGTTGTAGGAATTGAGAATGTAATGAAAGAATGGCCATTGAAGAGAACGGAGTATCAAAACTGTAGAGCAATTTCATTTATGTGTAAAACAATTGAGCAACACCCTGTCAATTTGAATTGTCCAAACCTTCATCTACTCCAGTTATCTTATGGGAGTGATTCAGCCCGGCTTCCAAATGGATTATTTGAAACTCTAAAAAATCTCATAGTCGTATCCCTCAGCATCCCTTCTATGTTACAACGACTTACTGTGCTAGAGAAACTTCGAGCCTTGTGTATAACCGAGAGTATGTCAGACTACAGGCACAAAACACCGCGACCTAGAATGGGCGATCTGCTAGGCGAAGAAATGAAGCATCTTGAAATGTTTTCGTTTTCTACAGCAAGGCCATATGATGATTTTCCAACGGAGATAGGACTATTGCACAACCTGAGGTATCTCAGATTCAACCGAGAGAGACTCAAATATATCCCAGCTGGTGTGTTATCGAAATTGGTGAAACTAGAAGAGTTGTATTTGCCGCTGGACTTCCTCGGCTGGGGACGCAAAGAAGAAGGAGGAGATAGAATGAATGCAAGCCTTGGTGAGATAGAATCCCTTCCTCAACTAACTGCCCTAAGAATCGGGGTACTGAAAGGTTCGATTTTGGCAGAAATGTTTGTAAAGAAGCTAACAAGATATCATGTGTTTATTGGTAGCCATGTTAGTCCTGACTATGAATTTGGAAATTCGAAGAAAATGCTGGAAGTATTCGATGTGGATGCTGATGAATTCAGAGTGAGTTGGATCGGTGCTTTGGTGTGGAAATCCGAAAACTTGAGACTGAAACAAGTCAGAAACTTGAAGATCATCACATGGGAACCGAATAAAGGTCAAAATATTGAGTTTCTCCGATGGAAGAGGATATGCATTAGTGATTGTAATGAGCTCGAATACTTAGCGGCGGGATGGATTCTATTCACTCAGCTGAAAAGTCTGAAGCTATTTGGACTTCGTAATCTGAAAGAGATATGGGAAGGCCTTCACTTGTCAAAAATTGAAGGATATTCATGCCTGCGTAATTTGGGTGAGATACAGATTATGTTTTGTAGGAAGTTAAAACATGTGTTTCCGCTATCTGTGGCTACACAACTCAGACAACTACGAAGCCTTGAGATATGTTTCTGTGATGAAATGGAGCAAATTTTTTACAGAGATGGCAATCAGGTCCTTGCTTAATCAATGAAAAAATTATATTATCATATTTAACAGTATAATCTTTAATTAAACTCATCTCAATGATAGGATGCATCAAGCATTCATCACGAATCGGAACTAGTCTCTCTGACATCAAAGCCAATAGCAAGAGGTCTCTTCGGAAGAGGAAAACAACAAAAAATTGTTACCAGGACGCGACAGGTTTGAACTTATATGTTGGATTCTTACTTGTATTGTATATGCAATTCTATATAGCTCTAAATATTTTTCAAAGGTTTTAGTGCTTAAAATGTTACTACCTCCGTTTTTTAATAGCTTTCGCTTTTGCATGAGAATTTTTGAAAGTGCCCAAAGTGACAGTTATTTAAAAATGAATTAAAAATGAAGGGAGTATAATATATAATCTTTCAATAAGAACTGTTATGCATAGTGATGGGTGTCAGGATCGTCTCCACAAGGACTAAGCAATTAATCTTATTCAAATCAACAACCAAAAATAAAGCAAGAAAACAAAACAAGGGGGTTTTGAGATTGATTGTGGAGAACCACCTAAGGGATGTCGTCCGTAATAGAAAAATAAAACAAGGGGTGTAGACGTTTTTAGACTGGAGAACCAGCCAAGAGATGTCGTCCTCTGCCGAAAAATATCAGCCTAAATAAACTAATGAAAAGCAATCCTGATTAAGTTAGGATTGTAAACACCTAATTAAAAACTAAAAGGGATTAACATAAAAGATAAAGCCCAAAAAACTAAAAAGGGACATGATGTATATCAGTTTGTAGTCATTGTGTTTGAATAGGAAGCTTCAAGTCTGTAATTTCCTCTTTAGTTCAAAAATCCCGAATCTGGCGGGTCTGCTTAGCCTGGACTCCAGGGTAACTTCCAAAACAGCTCTAAAATGCACCAAGACATCTCAAACTTCTTCAATTGTGCTCAAAACAGTCTCAACAGCTTCTTATCTCCTAAATAAGCACAAATTCAGTAGCATCCAATCCAAAAGATTAGTATAATTGACACATTATCAAATAGAGCCATATACTGACCACTTGTTTGATATCTTATAATCGGATAGTTATGAAGTTCATTGCATATCACATTCATCCACTTTCAATGGCTTTTGTTATTAGCAGATTACAACTTGGCAACTCTTATTTATCAGTAAACCTAATCTAGTATAGTTACTTATATGATCATATCTTTAATACCATCACCATCTAATGCACAGATGGAAGAAAACATAAGAAAAGAAGATGATGCAATTATATTTCCTCAGCTAAAAACAATGGAACTAGCATACTTGGACAAGCTTAGAGTTTTCTATGATGGAACTCATTCCGTTCGGCTGCCTTCTTTACAATCATTGTCCATCTTTCAATGCAATCGCTTGGAAGCCTTTTGTTACGCATCATTCGAAACTCCGTCACTTCAACATGTACTAATCAATGGAAATCGGTATTCAGCTGCACAAGATCTTAATGCAATAGTGAAATCGGTACGCACAATACAATCTTTTTCCTGATGTTTCGTGAGGATTCATTTAGTATTACTGAAATGGAGCAATGATGAAAAGTTGCTTCCAGATTACATTACTTGAATATGCTTCATAATCTCTTCGAAATTTTCTTATACGCGAACTTGGCAGCTCAAGGATTCATCAACTTAGTGACCATGGGATTCAAGTTACCAAGCAACGTTGTCATTTTTTTTGGTTGAAGTGTGTTCGTATATGATCTGTTAAAAATTGTATTCGAGATTGGTTGATTGTAGATGTATGTTTGTATTACAGGGGTCTGTGATAGTTTTATTGTTGAATTTGGCAGTGATGTTTAGTTTACAGAGCCTTAGTTCTGCTTCAGAAAATCCTTGATTGACAGAGCCTTCACTGAAACTCAACAATTCCCTTATGAGTTCATTGATAGTATCCATTTTAAAGTTAAATGTTATTAGTGGGTGATTGATAGAGCCTTCACTGAAACTCAGTATAGCTCACTGTTGTAGCCTGTAAGTGCCGAAAATGGTGAAGTTCTTGAAGCCAAACAAGGCCCTCATCCTCCTACATGGTCGATTTGCCGACCGGAAGGCTGTGACACAACTCTATGATAGAACCCGTGACCACCCCGTTGATTGAAATGGTTAACGAGGATAGCTTTTTGAAAGAAAAACTATGCGCAATTTATATGGATTCCTTTATAATTATGCAATAGTATATTTTTATGCTAATTATTAGGTTATAATTATTTACCAAAAAAATAAAATTTTGTTGATCTCCAAGATCATGAAAGAAAATTGGCTAGGAAGAGGTACATGCCCTCAAAAGTCAGGAACACGAACCGTAAAAGCATGAATGAAGCAATCATTTAGGTCATGCTCTTTTCAACTTTTAAGTAGCAGTACTGAACTGAATTGAATAGATAAGTACTTATTTTAGTGTAAATTTGTATGCATGTGAACAATACTTAAACATGCAAGTACTGTTTAATTACATAAAGATATCAATATAGAATCCAAAGCAGAACTGGCATTGAAGCTGTAAACTAATCATCACTACCAAATTCAACAATAAAACATTTTCATCAAAACCAATAGCAATATAGAATTAACACAACTGGCTCATATCAAGAAATTCAACCATATATTATCTTTTTCTTCTTCATTGATTGCTCTTAGAATGCTTTTGCTCGGTATGGACGAAAATTTGGCTTTTGATAGAGCATCATGGCGTCGGAGGATCCATATAGCCGACCCCACCTAGCGTGGGATTTAAGGCTTAGTTGGCTGGCTGGTATTGATTACTCTTAGAAGAGCAGATACTAATTAAACATTGCCAACAAATGATGCAAACAAATTTCAAATGAAAATCAACTTTCAGAACTGGAAAAGGGAAAGACTGCAGATTCGGAAAAGAGTTTGAAGTTTAAAAGGAAGAAGAGAACCTCCACATAAAAAACCGCATCCATGACTAGCATTATTTCCAACCAAAATTCACAATCCAAAACAAGTTAAAGGTGTGGTGAGGCAGAATCAAGATTCAACTAAGCACTATAAACCGATAATTATAGCAATCGAAAGAGATTCTGCTATTGACCTGACACAGATCAGGCATTAGGAAAAGAGAAGGCTGAAGTGCAATGCTAAACAGAAACAATTTAGTATGAGTATTGGGGCTTTTACCGTCATTGTGTTATATTGAGAAGCCCGGAGACTATGTGCATAATCAATACAACAGATCTCTGAACAAGAAAAAGATGAAAATTTTCATATTAGTTCCCTGAAATACAGATTTGGTAACTTGAATTACATGGATTAATAGATCATAGAAGAAACACGCTTCAACAACAACAAAACGAAAAAGACAACATTATTTGGTAACTTGAATTTCATGGTCGCTAGCTTGATCAATCCTTGTGCTACCTAGTTAGCATATAAGAAAAAAACAGAAGATATTATGAGGATACTGAATTAATGTAACGAGGGAACAACTTTTGAATATTGCTCCAATTTAGTAATCTAAATAAATCCACGGAAAACATCAAGAAAAACATGGTACATACCAGTTTAAATTCTTCAAAATAGCATTAAGATCTTGGGTGGCTGAATATGGATTTCCATTGATTCTTAAATGTTGAAGTGATGGAGTTTTGAATAATCCATAACAAAATGCTTCCAAGTGATAGCATCGAAAGATGGATAATGATTCTAATGCAGGCAGTAGTATGGCATTATGATTTCCACTGTAGAAAACTCCAAGTTTGTCCATGTATGCTAATTCCATAGTTTTTAGTTTAGGGAATATAATTTCATCCTTGTCTACTTCTTCATCTTCTTTTCCAACGTTTTCTTCCATCTGCCCATCACATGATGATCAAATCAATAAACAAGTAACTACTAACTATAATACAGTGGATATCTAGAACGGTTTCAGACTATTGTATAAACAAGTCACTATAATACATTGGACATCAAGTTTGAAGGAGTTGACATATAATCCAACATACGAGTGCTAACCTTTTGCTGGCTGGTCACAATTTCTGGTTGTTTTCCTCTTCCAAATAGACGTTTAGTTACTGACTTCGGTGTGAGAGAGACAAGTTTTGATTTGTGATGAATGCTTGCATTCACAGTTGGATTCAATGTTGATGTGATTTCAACGGTTTGATCACTCAATTGAATTTCGCCATCACTATGCATTTGTTGTCCGTAAAAAATTTCTTCCATTTCATCACAAAAGCAAATCTGCAGGGTCTGTAGTTGTCTCAATTGTGTGGCCACTGACAACGGAAACACATATTTTAATTTCCTACAAAACAAAATATGTATCTCACCCAAATTACAAAAGCATGATTTTTCAATTTTCGAAAAGTAAAGGCCTTGCCAAATTTCTTTCAGATTAGTCAGTCCAAATAGCTTGAGACTTTTAAGCTGAGAGAAGCTAGCCCATGGAATCCTCCCTGCCGCTAAGTATTCAAGTTCATTACAATCACTAATGCATATCTTCTTCCATTCTGGAAAATCAATAGTTTGATCTTCTTTTTGTTTCCATGTGATAATGTTCTTCAAATTTCTGACTTGTTTCAGTCTCAGGCTTTCAGATTTCCACACGAAAGCACCGATCCAACTCACTCTGAAATCATCGACATCGACATCAAATACTTCCACCAATTTCTTCGAATTTCCACTGATTCCGAATTCATAGTCAGGACTAACATGGCTACCAATAAACACATGAAATTTAGTTAGCTTCTTTACTAGCTTTTCTGTCAAATTCGAACCTTTTTGTACTCCGATTCTTAGAGCAGTTAGTTGAAGAAGGGATTCTATCTCACTAAGGCTTGCATTTTTTCTTTCTCCTCCTCCTCCTTTGTGTCCCCAACCGATGAAGTCCAGCGGCAAATACAACTCTTCTAGTTTCGCCAATTTTGATAATACACCAGCTGGAACATATTTGAGTCTCTCTCGGTTGAATCTGAGAAACCTCAAGTTACTCAGTAGTCCTATCTCCTTTGGAAAATCATCATACGGCCTCGCTGTAGAGAATGAAAACATTTCAAGATCTTTCATTTCAAGACCAAGCAAATCACCAATTCTAGGCCGCGGTTTTTCGTACCTGTTGTCTGATATACTCTCAGTGATACACAAGGTTCGAAGTCTCTTTAGCACAGTAAGTGGCTGTAACTGTGACAGCGAAGGGATGCTCAGAGAAAGAACTTTGAGATTTTTTAGCCCTTCGAATATTCCATTTGGAAGCCTGGCTGAATCAGGCCCATATGAGGATTGAAGTACATGAAGATTCGGACATTTCAAATCAACAGGGTGCCGCTCAACTGTTTGACACATAAATGAAATTGCCCTGCAATTGTGATACTCTGTTCTGTCCAATGGCCACTCTTTCACACCATTCTCAAATCTTACAACGTATGGATGTTTCAGTTTTGAGGACATCGCTACACCGAAATCACGACACATATTATCAACTTTGACAAAATTATCATCATCACCATCAAGGAGGAAAAATGAATTCTTTAGTTTATAAATGATGCACTCAACTCGATCTCTTGCTTGATCCATGCTATCAGCCTTTTTGAATGATTGTAGGCCCTTCCCAAACAAGACCAAATCTTCAATTGGAATATTAAAATCTTCGGGGAACAAGCAACAAATACGAAACAATAACTGGGCTTCTTTGTCATTCAAAAGACCATAGCTTAGGCGAATACAAGAAAACACTTTCTCCATTTCTGATATGTGTGCTTGATTCGTTTTCCGTAACTTTCTGAGTGAATCCTTCCAAACATGTCGCGGCTTGTCTTTTAATGTTGAGCTAAGGGTTAAGATGGCAATGCGAAAGCAATCACACTGATCCACAATCTCCCTTGCCTTTTCATGTAAACTCAAATCTGCAATTGCTTTTCCTGCTTTTTCTGTGAACAAATGCCAAGCTTCTTCATCTTCTAAAAAATTGATGTGGAAGATACGGTGGTTTTCAATTTTTTTGCACATATCTACATTTTTTAAAGTGTAGACAGTTTTGAAGCTTACACTTGGCGAAGGAATTCCAACTGCTTCTAAATCTTCATTATCTAGCTCCCACCAGAAACCATCCAATATTAAAATACAATTATCTATCAATGATTGTTGTATTTGTTGTATGATGTCATTTCGAATATCTTGCAAGTTGGGATTTTGTGACACTGTTACCATTGCAATAGCGGGAAATGATGCTTCTGCTTTAACAAATATTTTAAGCTGCTTTGCGAGTGAGGTAGCTCCATTGCCACAAATACTGCAGATACGATTCATCTGCAATGCATTGCAAATTCTCCCGACTATTGATAGCCTGGACTCGTATTTTGATGGGTGGATATGCTTTCCAGCCTCAATAGTACGAGTGATCCCATCCATTCGATCCAACAAATCATCATCTAGATTAACTCCAAGCTTTGAAAGTTTATATCCAAAGTACATATTTTCTATCAATTATCAATAATCTTTTTTGAAACTGCAAGATCTGAAACACCAAAAGTTAAGGCTAAGTTAAAAATAATGTGTCTTTTTTATGAATTTTACATATAGTTATAAATTTCTAGCCAGTTTAAGATGGCATTCCCAACCCCTGAAAGTTTTCGTCCCTAAAAGCTCATCTGAAAAACTTTTCCAGACTTTTGGCATTTGGAAAGCAAACCTGAACTGGACCTTCATGTAAGAAATAAATGAATTTGAAGACTGACATATAACTAGTGTAGATCAACCTTCATTATAAGACATGTTAAAAAAATTTGCAGTCCAAAAAGCTCATTTAACAGCAAAAATCCTAAAGTTGCTAACATAAAGCACATTAAACATTATATCAAATTTTGGTTTCAAAATCCCACAATCAGAGTTTTATAGCAGTAACATGCAACAACTATTTTTTATGCCAAAAGGCTCATTTAGCAACGTTTTTTAAAGTTGCTGCCAAAAAGAGCGATTTATCTGCAATATGCAAAAGTTGCTCCCATTAAGCTAATCTAGCAACAAAAAAATAGTTGATGCATTTTCCTGCCACAAAATTGCAACTAAAAGTATTTGCAAATAAAATAATTTATTTTTACATGAGTTGGTCTCCTCATAACATCAAAGCTACTACAGAAGTTGCAGTCCAAACGACACAAGTAGTTCAGATTAAGTTTTGATACAAACCAATTAGTTTTGTGTAATACGGACTTAATCCAACTTATACATTGATCAAGGAGTGGCTATTAGCCCTGATTCCAATTCCAAACCGTTTCTGTATATCCGGAAAAATATATTTCTTGCCAAATGTTGTAACAAGCTTGAATGAAAATAAATTTGTTGAAGAGATCATTTATTTAAAACAACATATATATACTAATGAATTCACTTACAGATTAGTTGACTGAAAACTCAGCCATCAACCTTCGCTCATGCTATCCCAATCCAAGGTAACTCTGAACCACCTGCTGAACAATAATAATTATACAGAGTTATATATATAAAAATACAACTTACTACCAATTGTCAAAATCGGACGAAAGGTGAAATTGAGAAGCATTCAGTTGAGTTGAAAGAAAGAAAAAAGCAGAATGGAATGAGCTGCGTTGCTTCGAATAAAAGAGGAATCAAAGTTAAATAGATTAATCAATTCAAGTTTTTACCATCATACTGGGGTGGAATTGTAACTCCAACTCGGAAATAACTCGAACTCTTGATTTAATTTGTGCAGGATGTCAAACACCAATAATTTGCGTAAAATTCACAATTTTATGTATACAGACGAATCGAATTTGTTTCGCTTCAAAATTTCTATATATACCTAAAGGGTCCGTGAAATTCACAAGTTCAGCCAAATGTGAGATATATGGTAAGCTTTTCCAGATCAATTAGTAAATACGAAACTGAAAAAGAGGAAGAAATCCGAACCTGGCAGCACAGAGAAGAAGAAGCTGAGAGCCATGGGGAGACTTCGAACAAGGACACAATTGCCATTTCCAAAAAAGGACACAATATATATATATTGAATTTTATAAGAATACTAAATATATAAAGGTATGAATAGTATTTATAAAATAATGCCACCATATATTTTATTAAATGAATTATGATAACTTTTAAAGTTTTCTTATTTTTATGTCTTGTTTTATATGTAAGAAATATATACTATATAAATATATTAAAAAAGAATAAGTTTTCATGAAAAAGTATATTAATTTGTTTATAGGTAATAAAAGGATATGTTACTTTATTCTTATTAATAATGCATAGATAATTAAATATGATCATATATATGAATTAAAAATTTTACCTGATTATTTTTAGATTGTAGAGAGTGACCTCTTAAGTATTGCTTGATGACAACGTTTTTTCAAAAATCTTCTATTAGATCTTAAAATACACTCAAGGGAATTTTTTTGAGCTAACCTCTCCAGAGTTTGACATTCAAAGGTTAAATAAAAGTTTATTCATTAAGAGGCTCTGTTGAGAACAAGGGTCTCAACTCCCTTTTATATACAAACTTACTACATACTAAATAGGTAAAAAAATAAAGCTACTGGCAAATGCCAGTTAACACACAATAATTTACATAAGGACGAAAATAAAAAGATAAAAGTAAGTATCCCTATCTTCGGTCAGTGAAGATAGGATTTTTTTGCTACAAGTGTCTACATTTTATTGCTTTAGTCTATTATTGTAATAAGCGATGTGGCCTCATCTGCTTCGCTATGATTAGATGTTTCTTCCTCGAGCAGACCGCATGCTTCACATGAATGTCTTGGATAATTCTGGCTTTTTTGGCAAAGGAATAATTTGGATGTTTGATCAAGATTGGGAATGGGTACTTCTTTTTTAGAATGTGTTGCTACCAACCAGTAATCAGATTTATAATTAATTCTTGCAGCGCCTTCTACACTTGCTAATTGTCTAATTATTATAGGAAAAAGTGTTTGATTTCATAATACTCTTTCTTTATGGGTGATGGGAATTTTTAATGCTTCAATTTCTGGATAGTGCCCGTTTGATATTCCCATTAGAATGTATGCAAAAGAAGGTGTTAACTCCTCGCCTTCTTCCGCAAAAATAGAGATGCTGTTGAAATATCTTAAAAAGATCATTCTTCACTTTGCATAATTCTTGAAATACAATGAAACAGATCTTCTGAACTTTTCTGGAAAATATTTCAGGACATCTAATTTATTCAAATAGATGGTGTCTATTAGTCCATGTACTGCTAATTCGTATGCTTCCATAGGATTTGCTTCTGGTAATACAACCATTTTTTTCTTCATCTGGTCTTTGACTATGGGGTACATATTTCTGCTTCGATCATTGCCATTATAGTTTTGGATTATTTGGGCCATTTTATATATTTGTTAAGAGATGTTTCTATCATTTCTTTTATTTCTGATACTATTTTTATTTGGGCAATGGTTGGAATTCGACCCAAATTAGTTTTTGTTTCCGGGACTTTATTAGATAATATTTTTTCTTTATATGTTCCATAAATAGTACTGGTTTCTTCTAAAGCCTTTTTAACTAATTCCAAAGATGGATATTTTTTTATGAATAATACCAGGTTGTCCTTAGATAAATATTGCTGCTTTAGCCCATTCGTAAAAAATACCTCTTTGCGGCCCATTATGGATTACGTAATAGGCTTTGTTGGGTTGTTTGACTAACTGCGGTAATCCTGCAGTTATATCGGCCGGTGTGATTTATACAGTTTTGCCTTTATCATTGTTAGACTCAGGCTGAGTAATACTGGTGGAAGTAGATGCTTCTTGTTTATTATGGTTTTCTGATGATTCATTTTTGTCTGCCCAAGACAATTTTTTATCTGTAGGTATACTGGCTAATACCGAGTGGGTATTTACTGGGGTGCTTCCATTGTCAGACCCTGATAATCCTTTGATTAATGCGAGAGTGGTCTTAAGTTGTGCTATATCTGCTTTAATTTTTTCCACATTTTATAATACTTGCTCCAATTGATTATTTTTCTGCTTTAATTGATTGACAATGGCTGCTATTGCTGACTCCATTCTCTTGTCAAAGTGTCTGCTCCATAATTTTCTTCTAACTTTATTAATACTACCTGAAATTCATAGTAATATAATTCTAGTTGCCAACGAATTAATCTTCCTTGATTATAATGAGTGTTTATTTTATTTCGAATAAATGTAGTGACATATTTACTATCTGTTTAAACAATAAAAGGTTTTGATAGTAATTCTATTTTCCATTTTCTTACAGTATTTAATAATGCAAGTGTTTCTCTTTTATGGGTAGTGTATCTTTTTTGGGTATTAGTAAAGGTTCTCGAAATTTATTTAGCTATTCTTTCTAAAGTAACAATTATAAATAATGTTGTAAGAGCAGAAAGTGTTTCTTCCATTAATTCTTTTCCTTTTTCTTGTTTGTAAGTTTGTAATAATTCAAATGGTAGAGCTGTCATTACTGCTGCCCAATATTCACCACTAACATCAGTAGAGATAATTAATAAATCTTTTTCTGTGGGATTATATAGAGCTGGTAGATTTTGACAACTCTTTTTTAATGCAACTATATTTTCAGTATCTTTTATTGACCATGCCCATTTAACTTTATCTGATAATTTCTTTTGTAAGTCTCTTCTTAACTGAGATAAATTTTTTAGAAAACCTTGATCACTAATATAATTAAGATTTCCTAATAAAAATCTTTGTAATTATTTTTTATCTGTTAATTGATCTGAAAATTGATTTAATTTTTCTACTAGATGGGGTTGCAATTTTAATTTTCCATTTGAAATAGTTAATCCTAAAAAGTCTATTTTTTTTTCCTATTATAACTTTTGGCTTAGATAGAATTATTCTTTTGCTATTAGATGATCTTTCTTTGATCCAGCTCTGAATATTATAATGTCATCAATGTAATTAATGAGCAAATATTTTCTAATCCTTTAAGTTGCCGGGAGATAAATTCTTGGAATATTCCTAGAGCTTGTTTTAATCCTAACGGTAAACTATTATATTCATAATGATTATTAGCCGGAAACGTGAAAGCTGTTAAAGGTTTTGTATTTTCATAGAATCATAATTGCCAGTATGCTGATTTTACATCTAAAGTTGAGAACCAATTTTTTCCTTGTAATCTATTCATAATATAATCTTTTCTTGGTAATCCTTTAGATGTTCCTATAGTTGCTTCATTCATCTTTTTATAGTTAATAACTATTCTTCTTTTACCTCTTTTTTCTTCGGCATGATTTTCCACATAAAAAGCTGGTGCACTATGAGGACTATTGCTAGGTCTAATTACTCCTTTTTTAATTAATTCATCCATATCCTTTTCAAATTCTTCTACATCTCTTTTTGTGTAGGGTATATTATTAGGACATTTTATTTCTGCTGTACGATCTTTTAATTTAATTTCAATTAAATTAAGGCATCATTTGTATTTTTCGTTCCTAATAGATCATCAACAAACCTTTCTTCTAATTTTTTTATCTGTTTCATCTTTCTAATTATTTCTCTAGTTCTTCTTCTAGTTTATAAATTATTATTTTTAACTTTTGTTTTATGTTTTCTAACTTAGTTTTTTCTATAGGTATTTTTACTACTTGTTTATCTTGATCTTTTAATTTAGGACAAGTTAATTCTATATGGAATAAATATTGACAAAATGGATGATACAATCTCAAAAAATTATTACCTAAAATTATGAGAACTCCTGACTCTAAATGGTATAAGATTGGTGTAATAAATTTCTTTCCAGATATAAGAATAGTGAGTTCTTCTACTAGCTCTTTTAATTCTAATAAGGTTTAATCCGCTATTCTAACTTTTATTGGTTTAGAAACCTTTTTCCAAAAGATTTTTGGTACAAAATTTCTTGATGATATGTATAAAAATACTCCTGTATCTATGTATGTTAATACCGATTTTCAGTATAATTTTCTCGCCCCTGATAGCAGTGTAGTGGTGAGATACACCTCTAACCCACATATATGATAAATTGTTTTTGTTTTAGCCTCCATTGTTTGGAAGCTTTCTCTTCTTTTTATTTTCATGTTTTACTAGAAAGAAATAGATATAAATGCTAATTTTTTTAATGATATAAATGTATTTTTAAAAATTATTTATTAAATTATGGGCAGGTCGAATTGAGTTTGGAAATGAACTTCTAAACACAGGCCTTCCAGCCAGCCCGATCCATGCATAATGTTGATACGGGCTGAACTTGGACATGGCAAAAATTTATCGGTTCGATGAAACCCGGTCCGGCCTGCCCCTTAAACATGTCTGAATTGAGGTCAAAATTTAAAATAAATTTAGTTTAATAAGTGAATTGAAAATATTTATTTTACCTTTTTTTACGACTAAAAGTGAACTGAAATAATTTTACTTTAACATTTAACCAGACTTTAAAAATTCATTTTCCCCGTTTAGTCAATTTTTTTTATATATTTTCTGTCATTATTATATTGTTTTTGTCATCATATGATATGTCACTGTGAGCAACGTAATTGGTTAATCAAGTTAACTACTTATCATCATGTAAGTATGTTACTATGAAGTTTAACTCCGTAAATAATGATTATTATTGTTCATTTAATTGAATCATCAATACTAATAAAATATTTATTATCTTGTTGAAATGATTAATTTATCCTTTACATTTTTATATAAATAATCTCTTTCTTCTCAATTACCAACCTATTATTTTCATTCATATACACTCTCTCATCATTAATATAAGGGTAAATTAGAGAAAAAGTGATAAAAAGTGCATTGATAATATAAATTGACAACTAAAAAGAGAACTGAAAAGGGGCTAAAAAGACAATAAAAACTAGATGGAGGGAGTAATTTGTAACCGGTAAACCAATTAATCTTCAGTAAATTTACATCAAAGTTCACCATTTAAATCTTGATGGCACCCATTTAGTGTTGTAATATAATTCCAATCTCGAGGTCTTTAGGGAAGAAAATGACAACACACCCTAGTCATACCCAAATGCACTACATTGGACACAAGGGTGTAGCTAAATGCTAAACAAAAACATCAAAAAACCAAAGTTCAATGGCCTCACACCTGCAAAAGCAGAGCCTTGGCTCCACCACACCTACAAAGATTGGAATGTTTCCTCACTGGCTTTTTCTGATCATTAATTGTTGGGTCCCGAATATTAATTCGGTAGCAAGATGATATGTATTAACTTAAATAGATGTTGCAACAACGAGTATGAAAATAAATAGAGCAATAAAGAGACACAAAGATTTACGTGAAAAACCCTTTAAAAGGGAAATACCACGGGGCACCAAAATAACTACACTAATAAGTAATGGGAATACAACAATAAAGTCTCTCTTAAGTATACCCAAACCTGAGGTATAAAATAATTTTAGGAGAAAGTAGGAATGCCCAAAATTAATTAACCCTTACACCCAAAGAGTGTAGTATTTCTCGAACTACTCAACTCACTCCCCTAATTTCTCTCAAACTCTTTTTTTTAGGAAATGCTCTACAAAAGAAAACTCAATTTTTGCTTGGATGAATTTGGATTATGGGAAATGCCTATTTATAGGCAAAAAAAAGTTGCTATCACCTTTCGAATTGGCAACTAATATGCCAATTACTAACTACCATCTTCCCACCTTATTTGTTGGCAATTAATTAGCCTCCAAATTGGTTTAGACTTAACAATTCTCCCCCTCCAAACCAATGGGGTATGAAATAAGCTCTTACTTGGAGCTCATGCCGATCAGCTCATTACACAACTCAAACTTATCCCGAGGAATAACTTTTGTCAATATATCTGAGGGGTTCTCTTTTGTTGGAATTTTCTCAAGATGAAAAATCCCCTTTTCCAGTTGCTCGCGTATCTAGTGATAGCGGATATCAATGTGCTTTGTTCGAGAATGATACATACTATTCTTGCTTAAGTCTATAGCACTTTGATTATCGCAATATACTATGCAGTCAACTTGTTTTTGTCCCAGCTCTTCAAAAAGTCTCTTTAACCAAATCATCTCTTTTCCTACTTCAGCCGCTGAAATGTACTCCGCTTCGGTCGTAGAAAGTGCAACACATTTTTGTAATTTAAATTGCCAAGAAATTGCTCCCCCGGTAAATGTAAACACGTATCCCAAAGTTGACTTTCTATGATCAAGATCTCTTGTCATGTCAGCATCAACAAAGCCTTCGAGGATTGGTTTAGATCCACCATAACATAAGCACTTCTTTGAACTTCCCTTCAAATATCTGAGAACCCATATTACTGCTTCTCAATGTTGTCTTTCCGGATTATCTAAAAATCTGCTTACAACTCCAACAGCATGTGCAATGTCTAACCTTGTGCAAACCATCGCATACATCAGACTCCCCACTGCAGAGGAATATGAAATCTTTCTCATGTCTTCCTTCTCTTCTTTGGTTGTAGGACATTATTCCTTACTCAGCTTACGATGTCCAGCAAGAGGAACACTAACTAGTTTAGCATTCAACATGTTGAAACGTTGTAGCACACGTTCAACATATTTTTCTTATGACAGCCACAACCTGTTGTTGCTTCGATCATGAATAATCCTCATGCCCAAAATCTGTTGTGCTAGACCCAAGTCCTTTATGTCGAAGGACTTCGCTAACTACTCTTTCAATTTATGAATTGAAGAAGCATCATGTCCCAAGGTAAACATATCATCAACATATAACAATAATATGATTAAATTGTTATCAGAGAATCTCTTGAAGTAGACACATGGATCTGCCTGAGTCTTTTTATAGCCATGACTACTCATGAAAGAGTCAAACTTCTTGTACCATTGCCTGGATGCTTGTTTCAACCCATACAGACTCTTTTGCAGCTTGCAAACCATGTGCTCTTTTCCTTTCACTTCGAAGCCTTCTGGTTGCACCATGTAGATTTCATCCTCTAAGTTGCCATGAAGGAAGGCGGTTTTCACATCTAACTGCTCAAGCTTAAGATTCGAACTTGCTACCAAGCTTAGAACAGCTCGAATAGAAGTCATTTTAACCACTGGAGAAGAAATCTCATCGAAATCAATTCCCTTCTGTTGTTGGAAACCTTTCACCACTAGACGAGCTTTGTACTTCAATAGCTTTCCATTACCATCTCTTTTGAGCTTGAAAACTTATTTGTTCTTTAAGGCTTTTATTCCTTTAGGAAGTTTGACTAAGTCATATGTGTTGTTTTTCTGCAAGGAATTCATCTCATCTTGCATTGCTTCCAGCCAAAATTCTTTATCTGCATGAGTTAGAACTTTCTAAAAATTCTCCGGCTCCCCCTCATCAGTAAGGAGAATATACTTAGAACTAGGATACTTTGATGTTGGTTGGCGATCCCTGGTAGATCTTCTAAGCTGTTGTTCATCCTCAGCTTGCTAGGTGGGTTGCTCGCCCTGCTCATCAACATCTTCTTACTCACGATCCTCCATTAGCTCTGGAATTTCATCATTAATCTGAACTTATTCCTCATCTCCGCCAATGTTACTATTTGGCGATGAAGGAACATGGCTGGGAATGGCGTCATCCACAAGTCCTGACTTGCCATTCTTCTTCAAGCTTTCGATAGTCTCATTTTTTCGGAAGACTACATCTCTGCTTCTAATGGTCTTCTTCTTCTCTGGGTCCTACAGTTTGTGCCTGAACTCTTCATCTCCATATTTAAGGAAGATACATGGACTTGATTTGTCATCAAGCTTTGACCTTTGCTCCTTAGGCATATGCGCAAATGACTTACAACCGAACACCTTCGGATGAGAGTACTGGACATCTTTTCCAGTCCATACTCTTTCTGGAATATCAAAATCTAGAGCAGCAGATGGTGACCTTTTAATGAGATAGCAGGCTGTGCGTGCTGCTTCTCCCCGAAACGACTTTGGCAAATTAGCCATTTCGAGCATACATCTAACCTTCTCCATAATAGTGCGATTCATCCTTTCTACTACACCATTGTGCTGTAGGGTTCCAGGTACAGTCTTTTCATGTCGAATTCTATGTCTAGAATAGTAGTTTTCAAACTCGTGTGATGTGTATTCACCTTTATTATCAGATCAGAGACATTTTAATTTCTTGTTTGTGTCTCTTTCCACCATAACATTAAATTTCTAGAATGACTGGAATACCTGATCTTTTGTTCTTAGGAAATACATCCACAGCTTTTGGGATGCATCGTCAACAAAAGTAACAAAATACTTGTTACCTCCCAAGGTCTCATATTCAAAGGGGCCACAAACATCTGAGTGCACCAAGTCGAGAACACTTGACTTTCTGCTTGATAACTTACTGAATAACACTCTATATTGCTTGCCGAATAGGCAGTAATCACATGGAGATAATGGTGTACCATTAGCTGAAGGTACGAGCGGGCTAGAATCTGCAATCCTTTCTCACTGATGTGAGCCAATCTTCTATACCACAAATCTGGTGAAGACTCTTCTTCAACAGCATGCAGTCCATCTTTACAAATGACTGCATTTGCTTTGTATAGTGTACCACACATGGCACCTTTCGCAATCACTAAGGAATTCTGGGTAAGCTTCCATTTCCTAATCCTAAAGAAATTCTCGAAGCCTTCAAGATCTAGGACACCACAAGATATTAAGTTGAGCCTCAAATCAAGAACTTGTCTAACTTCTTTGAGGATGAGTGTGCAGCCAGTGTTTGTCTTAATACGAATGTCAAATTCCAATAATTTTGGAATGACCATTATTGCCCATCTTCACCACACCAAAATTTTCTGCTCTGTATATGGTGAAGAACTCCTTGTTGGGAGTGGCGTGATAAGATGCTGCAGTGTCAATCACCCATTCCATATCATCTTGACTTGAGACTTGCAGACATTGTTCTTCATGACTGAAGGAAAGAACAACAATATCCTCAGTTGATGCAGTGGTGTTCTTGTCTTCCTCCTGGTTATTGCCATCCTTCTATTCTCTCTTCAGCTTTTCACAGTTCCTCTTCAGATGGCCTTCTAGTCCACAATGGTAGCATTTGGCCCTACCCTTAGACTTAGATCTGACTCTGAATTTTTTTGCGTCCTTTGGATTTGTTAGGATTGTTGGGACCTCGATTTTTCCTCCGACCTCTGTGTTCTATGACAAGAGCTTGGCTACTTTCGTCAATCGTAACTTTCCTCCTTGTCTCCTTGTTGAGCAAAGTGCTAACAACGTGGTTTAAGGATAATTTTTCATCTGGAGCCGAATTGGTCACAGACACCACCAAGGTATCCCAACTTTCTGGTAGAGAGTTGAGCAACAATAAGGATTGGACTTCATCTTTAAGTGTTGTTTGGATAGAAGATAATTGATTAATAGCACTTCGAAATTCATTCAAAAATTCGGCAATAGGAGTTCCCTCCTTGTATTTCATGTTGACAAGCTTCCTTATCAGGAACAACTTGTTTCCAGCTGTTTTCCGATCATAAAGATCTTGCAGCTCCTTCCATAGGTCATGGTATTGAGTGGTGTCCTTTTACATTATAGGACCCACTGAAATAATTAATAAAAAAAGAAAAGAAAATAGAAGAAGAATACAAAAAGGGAGGTGGCAATTATTTGTTGATTGGCGGAAGAAAATGGGTGCGCAATTGAAGGAGTAATTAGGTGAGTTTTTTACTCGTTGTTTTCCCTATAAATTGAGAGGCACTCCGCCTCATTTCAAGTAGAAAAATAATAAGAGGAAAACACAGATTAGGATTATTATCTGTGTAGAGGAACTTAGGAAAAGGGTTCCTAAGAGTTGGGTAAGAGAGAAAATAGTGAGGTTTTGGGAAACACTTGAATGCCACCATGTAATGGACAGATGGAAGAAAACAGTGGAAAAGAAGATGATGCAATTATATTTCCTCAGCTTAAAAACAATGGAATTAGCATACTTGGACAAGCTTAGAGTTTTTCTATGATGGAACTCATTCCATTCTACTGCCTCCTTTACAATCATTGTCCATCTTTCAATGCAATCACTTGAGAGCTTTTTGTTTCGGATCATTCGAAACTCCGTTACTTCAACTAGTACGAATCAATGGAAATCGGTATTCTGTCACACAATATCTTAATGCCATTCCGAAGAATTTAAACTGGTATGCACTATACAATCTTTTTCTTGAAATTTTGTGATAGAATAGATTTAGTACCGAAACTTGTTCCCATATACATACGATTTTGTACACTGATTCAGCATTCTCTTGATTCAACATGCACTATGCAATCCCACCTCTGCACTTTGTCCAACCAGTATCTATGATAGGCCCCCTTGAAATTTTACTACTTATACTTATAGGTGTATTTTCTTGACAAACTTATGTGCATAGTTTAGTTGGTTGGGGAAGGGAGGGAAGGTATTCAATGTCCTAGGTTCATTTATCCTCTACTATACTATTGTTTTCTTTTTCTTATATTTATCTCATACTATCCCATTTACCCATTTCTTTAAAATTTCCATCAATGTTCCCATTCTCTTAATTTCTTCGTCCAAATTTTGACCCCCTCACATTCCGTTCCGGGTCCGCCCCGGGTCCGCCCCTGCTTCCAGTAGATAATTATTAGAAAGATGCAACATGTTGAATTCCGGTAGAATGAAGCCTTGAATGTCTGTAAAAAACGTCTCTGAATCTTTGTTGAAGAAATGTGATAAAATGATGCATGGATAATTCTGAAGTCGTGACGAACACTTTCAGATTGAATCTTATTTGGCGGTTCTACCAAATAGATCAATCGGATAAAATCAGAAATGACAAGAACTTAGAGTGAATTTTTCGTTGTGAAAGAGTGAACCAGATTACTAAAAATGTTACCAATGCCAGATATTTATAAGCCTGATACGAACAGTCGCAACTCTTCAGAACAGAAGTGTTGCGAAAGGTAGCTCCCGGACCCTCCTAAGCTAAGTATCGTAATAGAACTCGAACAAGCGTGCACTCCGCACTCCCCTAACTTGTTCGATGAAATATTACGACTACATTGGTCAACTAGTTGATCCAATTACACTAAAATACCAACACAACATAATTCCGCTTGATAACGGCACTTGCTGATAAGGATTACCAAGGCTATAAAACAGTGTTTAAACCTTGAACCAACAAAGAATAAATTTGCAATTTTAAAGTCCACATCTTATCATATGCATCAACTCTAATAAATCAGCCTATTCCCAAAGTTTGTAATTAATTGATACACAGAGGTCAAAATGGACCAAACTATATAACAAAAAGCAACTGGAAAATTTGAAATGTATTCGTACAAAAAGCATGAATGGACAAGAAGCAATGAGTGCTTTAAAGTATCCATTTTCCTCCATGAAAGAAAAACACTTTATGCTTTCCTAAAATAAAGAAAAACACTTTATGAATATAAAATTAATACTGTAATTCAAATTTTGATTATTACTCACCACTCATTCCACTCTGCAATTGATTCTTTCTAGCAGCAGCAGCAGCAGCAGCAGCATAAGGGAGCAAGGTTAATGATCTCTTCCACAAATATATTTTTCATTACAATTTCTTTGGCATCAAAGATATTTTTGTCTGTTTGTTCTAAAAACGATGATGAACTTCAACTTTGGGCTAATAAACCTTTCCTTAATCGATACAAGTATTTAGTTCGAATGGAGTTTAATTTGAACTACTTATTCTGTACTGGGTCGATCTGATTTTAGGGAGGGACCAGATCATGTAGGAGAAAAACTATGCTAGAGCTCTACGAGTAATGTTAGATTTACCAGAAAAATATTTGCAGTTTTGATCCCCAAAAGCTTATTTTAGTTGCAAAAATTGAATAGTTGCTACCAAAAAGCACATTTAGGAGCAAATTATATAAAAATTTGGTTTCAAATACCTTTGATCGCTAATTGTTGTAGAATATGAACATAGATTATAGTGAAAAATTGTGAAATTATTTGATTAAAAAATCAGTCAAAGCTTAAATAAGCTTAAATATTTTTTAATAAGAGCTGCTCACAGGTTTCGAACCAGGGCAACAGGAAGCCCATCAACGTGCTGCTACCGCTGGGCTAAAACACTTGAAAATTTCTATGTACTATACTGAAGCTAAACTTTGGGGTCCCGTAAAACTCGGGGGGCCTGATCGGTTGCTCACCATGCTCCCCCTGATCGGTCGCCCTGGGTTCCGTAGTGTTTATGAGGCTGAAGAACATACTGAGCCATCAAAATACGACTCGAGGCTAGTGATAGCCCGAAGAATATGTAAAGCATTGGAAAAGGTGAGCATCTACAATATTTGTGGCAATGGGGCTACCTCACTCGCAAAGAAGCTTATCCTATATGTCAAAAGACATAAATTATTTCTTGGCATTGCAATGGTAACAGTGTCCCAAAATCCTAAACCCGAAGAAATCCGAATCGACATCATACAACAATTACAGCTACCACGGATAGATAATTGCATTTTAATATTGGATGGCTTCTGGTGGGAGCTGAATGATGGAGATTTTAAAGCAATTGGAATTCCTTCTCCGAGCAAAAGCTTCAAAATTGTCTACACTTCTAGGAATGAAGATATGAGCAAAAAATTTGGAACCCGTAATATCTACCGTATCAATTTTTTAGAAGATGAGGAAGCTTTGGATTTGTTCACAGAAATAGCAGGAAAAACAATTGATGATTTGGATTTACATGAAATGGCAAGAAAGATTGTGGACGAGTGTGATGGATTTCGCATTTCCATCGTAACTATGGCTTCAATTTTAAAAGACAAGCCCCCGAACGTATGGAAGGATTCACTCAGAAATTTACAAGATTTGAATCGAGTTTATGCCATGAATCGACAGCCCATATCAGACAAGGAGAAAGTGTTTTCCTTGATTCAGTTGAATTACGATCTTTTGAATGATAAAGAAGCTCAGTTATTGTTTTGTATCTGTTGCTTGTTCCCTGAAGATTTTCATATTCCAGTTGAAGACTTGGTCTTGTTTGCGAAAGGCCTAGAGTTATTTGAAAATATCGATAGCATGCGTCAAGCAAGAGATCGAGTTGAGTTCACCATTCATAAACTGAAGAATTCATTTTTTCTTGTTGATGGTGATGAAGACGAGTTCGTCAAAGTTGATGATATGTGTCGGGATTTCGGGGTAGCCCTGTCGTCGAAATTGAAACATCCATATGTCGTAGGATGTGTGAATGGTATGAAAGAATGGCCACTGAAGAGAACTGAGTATCAAAACTGTCGAGCAGTTTCACTTTTGTGTAAAACAATCAAAAAACACCCTGTAGATTTGAAATGTCCAAACCTTCATCTACTTCAACTCTCTTTTGGAAGTGACTCAGCCCGGCTTCCAACAGGATTATTCAAAGGGCTAAAAAATCTCAAAGTTCTATCTCTCAACATCCCTTCACTGACACAGCCAATTGCTGTGCTAGAGAAACTCCGAACCTTGTGCATCACTGAGAGTATATCAGACAATAATAGGTACAAAAAACCGCGGCCTAGAATTGGTGATCTGCTAGGGGATGAAATGAAAGATCTAGAAATGTTTTCGTTTTCTACAGCGAGGCCATACAATGAGTTTCCAAGGGAGATAGGATTACTGCAAAACCTGAGGTATATCAGATTCAACCGAGAGAGACTCAAATATATTCCAGCAAATGTATTGTCAAAATTGGTGAAACTAGAAGAATTGTATTTGCCTTTGGACTTTGTCAGCTGGGGACGAAAAGAAGGAGGAGGAGAAAGAATGAATGTAAGCCTGAGTGAGATAGAATCCCTTCTTCAACTAACTGCTGTAAGGATCGGTGTACTAAAAGGTTCGATTTTGGCAGACAAGTTTGTAAAGAAGCTGACAAGATTTCATGTGTTTATCGGTGGCCATGTTAGTCCTGACTACGAATTTGGAAATTCGAAGAAATTGCTGGAAGTATTCGATGTGGATGCCGAGGATTTCAGAGCGAGTTGGATCAGTGCTTTGGTGTGGAAATCAGAACGCTTGAGACTGAAACAAGTCAGAAATTTGAACAACTTAATCACATGGAAACCACAAAAAGGTCAAAATATTGAGATTCCACAATGGAAGAAGATATGCATTTGTGATTGTAAGGAACTGGAATACTTAGCTGAAGGGCAGATTCCATGGACCAGCTTCTCTCAGCTGACAAGTCTGAAGCTATTTGGGCTGAGTAATATGAAAGCAATATGGCAAGGCCTTTACTTTACAAAAACTGAAGGATCATGCTTTGGTAATTTGGGAGAGATACAGATTATGTTTTGTAGGAAGTTAAAATATGTGTTTTCGGTATCCGTGGCTACGCAACTCAGACAACTCCAAAGCCTGCAGATGTGTTTTTGTGATGAGATTGAGGAAATTTTCTACAGAGATGGGAATCAGGTCTATGCTTAATTAATTAACTAGCTTTATTTTCCCATTTTCAAGTTTAATCTTCAATTTAACTCGTGTTAACGATAGGTTGCGTCGAGAATTCATCACAATTATCATGTTAGATTAAATTCAATACTGAAAGGTCTATTTGGAAGAGGAAAACAACCAGAAATTGTTACCGGCCAGCAACAGGTTTGCCATTTATATGTTGGATTGTTAGAATTCTATATAGCTCTAAACATTGCTTTTGTTATTAACAGATTACAACTTGTCAATTTATCAGTAAAACTAATCTTAATATCATCACCATCTAATGGGCAGATGGAAGAAAACATCGGACAAGAAGATGATGCAATTATATTTCCTAAACTAAAAATTATGGAATTAGCATACATGGACAAGCTTAGAGTTTTCTATGATGGAACTCATTCCATTCTGCTGCCTTGTTTACAATCATTGTCAATCTTTCGATGCAATCACTTGGGAGCTTTTTGTTACGGATCATTCGAAGCTCCGTTACTTCAACAAATACAAATAAATGGAAATCGGCATTCAGTTGCACAAGATCTTAATGCAACTGTGAAGAATTTAAACTGGTATGCACAATACTTTCTTTTTCTCGAAGTTTTGAATTGATTTATTTGGTATTACTGAATTGGAGCAATATTTAAAAGTTGTTCCCATATAACTATGAAATTGTACACTGATTTTGCTTCTACTAGTTTTTCTTATATATGAACGTGGCAGCTGAAGGATGGATGGATCTGTTAAACTCCTAGCGGCGCCACCCGGGACCCCGCATTAGTATGATATTGTCCGCTTTGGGCCGAGCCGTCACGGTTTTGTTCTTGGGGCTCCTTCCCTCAAAAGTCCTCATACTAATGCAAGTCTTTGTGGACACTTATATTTTGGTGTTAGTTCTCTGAATCTTCAATGTGAGACTTGGATTTAACTTCCCAACATCCCCTCTTATACCAAGAACCACAACTCGTGCATCCTTGCCATAGTTTGAGAACTTCCACCCTACACTCCGCTCCTTTTTTGCCATTTCCCAACCGTGGCTCTGATACCATGTTAAACTCCGAGCGGCGCCACCCGGACTCCGCATTAGTATGATAGGATCAAGTAAGCAACTATGAAATTGAAGTTACCAAATAATGCTGTATTGTGTTTTTGTTGAAGCTTCTTTCATCTATGATCTATTATTTCATGCATATATGCGTCTATGGAGTTCAACACCAAACCTATTTGATTGTTTGGATTCTATAGATGTATGTTTCTATTACGTCATATAACATTAAGGGATTGTTTGAAAACTTTTTCGACAACTGTTTTTTTACCTTTTCGGCATCAAGTAGAATTTCTAATTGTTTGGTTGCATTTATTAAACAACTGTTTTTACATAGGTGCCAGTTTTGCTAGTTCCAAGTAGTTCCTGGTTTTGATGTAATTGTTTTAGTGTTGAATATGGCAGTGTTAATTAGTTTACATCTGTAATGCCAGTTCTGCTTCAGTAGTAATGTGTGATTAGGGTTGATTATTGATTAGAATGAGCCAATGAGGAAACAATCCTGTATTAGTTGGTGTAGTGGAGTGATAAGGGACTAAAGAAGGCTTGTTAAAGGTTTTAACCACGAGACCTTCACAAGTAGAAACTTGCCAGAAACTAGTTTTCCTAAAGAGTTTACAAGCTGAACTTGAAGGGAAGTTTCTCCACTTGATCAGCCAATCACGTTACCTATTCCGGTAGAATGAAGCCTTGAATATCTATAAAAACGTCTCTCGATCTTTGTTAAAGAAATCTGATAAAATGATGCATGGATAATTCTGAAGTCATGATTTACACTTTCAGATTGAATCTTATTTGGCGGTTCTACCAAATAGATCAATCGGATAAAATCAGAATTAAAATCAAGAACTTAGAATGAATTTTTATTGTGAAGAAAAGCGAAACAAAAATTGTAAAAATCGTTGCAAAAAAGAACTCTTCCTGTAAGTGTTGCCAATGCCATGTTTTATAGACCTGATACGAACAGTCGCAACTCTTCATGACAGAAGTGTTGCGAAAAGACATGTCCATTCGAGCACCTGGAACAGTTCATAACAGAAGTGTTGCGAAAGGTAGCTCTCGGACCCTCGTAAGCTAAGTATCGTAATAGAACTCGAACAAGCGTGCACTCCACACTCTCATAACTTGTTCGATGAAATATTACGACTGCATTGGTCAACTAGTTGATCCAATTACACTAAACTACCAACAATACCCACTTGTTCCCTTATCTCTGTTATGGTCAGAGATTCAAAATGAGAGGACTGACTTCAATTGAGCCATCCATGTTTCTCGGGGCGACCTTTGTTCAGCGTGTCTTCATAGTAATTGGAATCAAGTACAATTCTTTTCTTTTCCCTAACACAAAACTACTACAAAAAGGCTCACACCTACGACCATCAAACGATGCTCCTCTTGCCGTCTTCTTCACGCTGCTCCTTTGTGGTTAATATAATATGTGTTGTCGTCTTTTATATAAGGCTATAAACGAGCCGAATCGATCCGAGTTTTGGTATGTTCGTGTCGGTTATTTAACTTTTAATTAAACACGAGCCGAGCCGAGCTTGAATTTGAGCTCAAAATTCTGTTCATATTCGGTTCATTTAAGTGTTCGTTTGTTCGCGAACTATTCGTGAACAGTTCATTAATTTGTTCGCGAACGAGTTTATCTACTTTATTCGTGAACAACATTGTCAATTCTTAGATAATTTAAAGTGGACTATAAAATTGGGTTGGGTGTTGTGTTAGTCTATTTTTATATAGTCATAATTTATTTTTATTCCATTAGTCTATTTTTATATAGTCATAATTTATTTTTATTCCATAAAATTTTACTTTTGATATGTAATTCTAATAATCGAGCTAGTTTACGAACATTTATCGAGTCAATTCACGAACTTTTTTGTGAGCCTGTAATCGAGTTTGTTCACGAGTTAATGAGCCCAGCTTTGTCTTGTTAATGTTCAGTTCATTTATAATTTGAGCCATAAAATCATGTTCACGAACTGTTCATTTATAAATTAAGTCGAGCCGAGTCGAGCTTTTATCGAGTCGAACACCAAACTATTCACGAACGGCTTGGTTCATTTACAGCCCTACTTTTACAGCTGTTAACAGACATCAGCGTTTTAAACAATAGTCGCTGAGAAATCATATCATCAGTTTGCAAATTGTTAACCACAATTAGGCCCGGGCACTGACTCGTTAGGCCGGGGTTGGACAAACTAATTTGAGAATAGACATGGCCCAACTAAACCCGTAAAAATCCCGAATGAAGTATGGGATGAGCTTGCTTTTTATTCCTAAAACTCAAGCCCGACCTGAATTAATGATAAACATATTAAATAAATATATATTTATTATTTATAATATTAATAAATGTTGAAAATTCTAAATTTCCTTGTAAAGTTTAAATCCTAAGTTCAATTTTATGACTTATATTAGAAATCAAAAATTGGGCTTCTTACACAAATGCCAAAAAAAATTAAAATAATTTGGGCATGTCATAAACTATTCACAAATTAACAAAAACAATTGTAGCAGTAGTTTTGAATTGGGCATGTCATGACCTATTTACAAATGATCGAAGGGTTCACATTAGTTTTTTTTGAAAACCCCCCGGAGGAACATTGTGTTCCCCTAGAAGGAAAAAGATTGAGGCAGGTGAAAATTTCGGGGCGGGCGTCCCAACTAGGTTGATGCCCCCGCTTACCTACAAAACACCTACCTCTCTTTATTAAAGAAATCCAAAGACTGCTCACAAGATGAGAGCGTCATTGGACATAAATACAGCCTAAAGGTGATATGGATATGTAGTCCGATCCCAAGACATGCCTATACAATAAGAAAGGCCAAAGAATGCCAGCTATCTAGTTACAACTTAGAAATAAGTTCGGAAAATTAAATACATCAGAAACGACAAAATTAAGATTCCGCCTTCGATACTTGAAGAAGAACCAGCATAGATGAATGCTTGACCCCAAATGATCTTCTGTGCTTAAGACACCCTCGAACACAAACTTATTCCTCCTTTTCCAAACAGCCCACGCAATCATAAACCATAAAGCCGTACCAAACTCATGTCCGAGACCCGAGGTAAAGTGCGCTCGCCATACTAATAGAAAATCAACCCCCTTCAATGGCATTGTCACTGCAATCCCTAGCAACAGAAAAGCTTGAGCCCATATACGATAACTACCCAAATAGTGAAACAAAGCATGCTCGATTGTTTCAGGCTCATCACAAAAAGGACACTTATCATCCACTACTGCTTGGCATCCGCGACGAATCAGAAAGACTTTCGTTGGAAGACATCTATGCAACAATAGACAGCCAAAGAATTTAACTTTAGGAAGAAGACACGCATTCCAAACCACCATGTAATCTGTTTCCGGCGTAGTCCATTGAGGCATCCTATAGAACCCCAAACAAAAAGATGCAGCTGAAAATACCTTATTAGCTCCCAGATCCCATTCAAATCTATCCGCCACCACCTGAAACGTAGCATGTAGCTGCTGCCCCCTATTGCCGTCAGCCCCATTACCCACAAAAATAGAAGGATAGGTCTGGGAAATCCAATTCCGAAGCTGGGAGCACCTCTCTCGACTTGAAATCCTTAGACTACGTTTCCAAAAAGGCCTAGATAGTGCTGCTCCCTCAGAAATTGACAGACACCAATCCCGAACCGAGCAACCTTTTTTGTTACATAAGAGATATAGGTTAGGGAAAAAAACAGATAGTGACACATTTGCCGTCCAATTATCATACCAAAAGGATCCGCAAGCCCCGTTCCCCGCTTTCACCCTCACATTTGATTTAAACAACTCGCAGAAGGTTGAGTTCTTTACACAGCAAGATAAAATGCCTCGCCAAACATACGAAAGGCGTGAACTCTCAACATTTTCAAACGAGTTCCATGAATCGAAGCCATATCTACGACACATAACTCATACCACATCGATCCCTGTCCGTCAACTCTAAACCGCTATATCCATTTGAACAATAAACTACTGTTTACTAGTCTGAGATCCCTAACATACAGGCCACCTAGATTTTTCGGTAGCATAATTATCTCCCAGTTCACTTTGCAAATCCCCCTAGAGTTCGCGTTACCTTTCCACAAGAAATTTTGCATCAGTTGCACAAGCTGATTATTAATAGAGGCCGACATCTTATTCAATGATAACAAATAAATCGGGATGGAGGAGAGAACTGATTTTATAAGGACCACCCTGCCAGCATATGATAAACACTGACCTTTCCAACTTGCCAGCCGATTTTGGAACTTACCAATCAACACGTTCCAATAAGACACCGGGATGCGTCTCGTACTGAGAGGGGTGCCTAGATAAGTAATGGGAAATTTTTCGATCTTGCAACCCATAGTCTCCGCACATCGATTCAACATGTCGTCCTGCACGTTAATACCCATGATTGAGCTCTTAACAAAATTAATTCGCAAACCTGAAATCAGCTCAAAATAACGTAATAAATAAATAAAAATAGGTCAGAGGGACTCATCTGCAGGCAAGAAGCACATCGTATCATCCGCAAACTGAAGAATAGATATATCCATCTCTGACCCATCAATGCGAAACCCAGGTAAAATGCCCTTAAGGACACTTGCATCAATAAGCTGTTTAAGACCTTCCACTGTTAAGACAAAAATAAATGGAGAAATGGGGTCGCCTTGTTTAACCCCTCTACCCAAATAGATCGGATCAATAGGGCTTCCATTGATAAGAATAGATGTTACCGAGTTCTTTCTGCAAGCCGCCATCCATCTAATCCACTTATCAGAGAAACCCATCCTCTTCAAAACTGAGTCAATATAAATCCAAGAAACACTATCGTATGCTTTATGGAAATCAAGCTTGAGTGCCAAAGAAGACTGACCACGATGGTGGATTGATTGGATCACTTCCGAGGCTATAAACGAGCATTCATGAATATTACGGCCTTTAACAAATGCAAACTGGTTGTCAGAGATCAGTTGAGGCAACACAGCCTGTAATCTTTTCGCGAGTACTTTCGACACAATTTTATATATACCATGGATAAGGGCAATCGGTCCATAGTTCCCCATCGACGACGACCCAGGAACTTTAGGAATCAACACGGTAAAGGATGACTTAATAGAATTGGGCAGATGATCGTACCTATAAAATTCGACGAACAGTGCTAACACATCCATTTTTAGTTCCTCCCAGAAGCGTTTATAGAAGAAAAAATTAAATCCGTCCGGCCCCGGAGCCTTACCTTCTTGACAAGCACAAACTGCATCCCACACTTCAGCCTCTGGAAATGACTCAACAAGCCGAGAATTGGCTGTCTCATCAACCATACAAAAATTTAGCTCTCCTAAAGAATACGGCGCCTCCACTTGTTTCGAAAACAGCCTGGAATAAAAATTCTGTATCGTGGATTTAATAAGTTCCGGGTTAGAAGATACAGTCCCATCAATTTCCAGCTGTGAAATCCGATTACCCCTAGACCTCGCTGACGCCATCCTATGAAAAAAACTTGTATTATCATCACCCAATATAGTCCAGTTAACTTGTGATTGTTGATGATGAATTTGTTCAAGGTTTCGTCTACAGGTAAGTAATTTCGATCTCACGCACTGAAGCTCCAAATTACTCTCCTCCTCCATAGGCCGAGGCACCGAGCTAGATGTCAAGGATATAACACGAGCCTCTAGCTTCTTTATTCTTCCCTCTAACCCGCCAAAATTAGATAGATGCCAAGGCCGAATAAGGCTCCTTAGTCGGCATAGCTTAAAATCAATGTCGTGCCCCGGATCCGCCAATTCTATAGCCTTCCACTTCGATCTTAGAAAAGGTAGAAACCCGTCCTTCTCCCACCAATAGTTCAAGGAGCGAAAAATCTTTTTACCGTCCCATACCGATGCGTGGGACCGGTAGATAATCGAAAAGTGATCTGATAACGTCGAATCAACCGTCATCAAACTCTGACCCGGCCACCTATCAAGAATATTGCACAACACCAAGACTCGATCGATCCTTGAGAAGGATAAGCTATTAGACCACGTATAGTCACGGCCATGTAGTGGTAAATCATAGAGGGCACATTCATTAACAAACTCCTGGAACCTAATCATCAAACTCAACACCGTATTCCCTCTTCTACCTCTCTTAGAGCTATGTAACACTTCGTTAAAATCACCACATAGCACCAAGTTATCCATGTTTTGAATATGGGGCAGCAGATCAAACCAAAATTGATTCCTCTCCCTGGGGATAGGGGGACCATATAAGCATAGTAAGTTTACCTTAAGTTGACTAGACACAATATGTAGCAAGCACCATCTATTTGTAGAAGCAGTGATCGAGCCATGAATTAAGTTAGAATTCCATGAGATCAGTAGACCCCCTAACAATCCATACGACGGAATACAATGAGATTGAAACTCATTGTGGCCCTAAAACTTTCTGATAACCTGATCTAAAATCGACAGGGACTTTGTCTCAATCAGAATAAAAACCTGAAGCTGCCACTTTCGAACACATGACCGCACTAAAGACTGTTTGGCCCCATTCAACAGGCCCCCACGATAATTCCAACTCATAAAACTCAAAGACATAATAATACTACGATAACCCAGCTCGGACAACAGTCCTCTCAACGTCGTTGCCCTTCCAAGGCCTCTATAATTAAGCCCATGTTTTGTTCATTAAACAACTCAAGCTTTTCCCTAATTCGGAATGTCATTAGTTCCTCACTGACAGTTGGCTCATTTTCTTCCCTTCGGATGATAATTCTATTCATATTTGAGATGTTCGGGCCTGAGGAGCTTGAATCCTCCATAACTGGACCCTTCGCATTATTCCCCCCAATTATCGGGCTATCGCCAGGAGGATGGTTACTTCTCGGAATTGTGTTATTGCTATCCGCAACAATCTCGTCATCCTCGCACGAACTAGTTTCAACTTCGTTCCCCGATGATTCACAACTACTCCTGTCTGAAGGATCCTTCTCTAGTTCACTCCACTCTTTCGATCTGTGCTCTTGACTGTGTTGACACGCAATTCCTTGTCTAAGATTCGTGTATATCGTTATATCCCTATCCCCTACTGCCAGGGTCAGATTTCTGCTGGCTATCCCTAGCGCCACAGAAACAAGGCACGATACTACATCCAGATGATCCAGTTTCTTGAAATTACAATCTATTGTAACAATCCGCCCAAATCTCGCTGCTAGTTCACGCACCACAGGTTCACAGACAAAAGCTGGCGAAATTCCCATGAGATCCAGATACATAATACATTCCGACGGCGCGAAATCTGTTAGAAGTGCGCAAACTGACTCCACAATATGTTCCATAACCTTCTAATCGCCATTCATAAAATCCTTAAGAGCCACATCTGATATAAATGAAATAATCACACTATACCCACCAACAGGAGCAGCAAACCTAAACTCGAATCCATGATCACTCAGAAAATCATGTATATTACGGATGTGAGAAACATTGTTGAGTTTAACCAAACAAGATTTAGATTTCCAAGGTGCAATTTTAACCACTACCTCACTGTTCAGTAGAGGTTTAGCAGGTATAATAGGAGAAGATGCCGCCTGGATAGGGTTGATGGTCGACTCCTCTCGTGGAGCTTGATTCGCCACAACAGCCGCAAATGAACGATGATCTCGAGGGGAGTTTCGGAACGTCGCCTTCTGAATTGGTACCACGGGGTTAGACCATGTTTGGGGGGCCGTTATCGATTTGTCATACCTGGCTCTGAAAGCTTTGAGTCTTATCGCACCAATCGCTATCATATTCAGCGCTTCCAACGCCTCATGTAGCCGCATAGATCCATAGAGTGTGATGAACCCAAAATTAAGGTTCTTAGCATTCCTTTTCCGAGCAATATAGACCCATCCATACACTCCATATCTATTGAACATTCTTTTCATTGCAGCTGTATCAAAGTGATTTGGGAAATTCTCAAAGTATATTTTCGGGGGATTAGGGTTTTGGGTGTGGCGATTGCGGGGGGCAAGGGGTTTCGGTATTGTGGCTGGCGGTGGTTGTTCTCTGATCGGTTCAGGGTGGTTGACGGTAGGTGATGTAGGCGGCGGCGGCTGAGGAAGGGGGTGGGAAGGGTGCGGGTAGGGTTTCTCTCCATAGGCGGTGGGTGTTAACAGATACAGGGTTCACATTAGTTGAATAATAATTGTAGCACATAAAAAGAAACAACTAGACCCCCTCCCTCAGCCGCCGCCTACGCCACCGGCCGCCAACCACCCTGAACCGATTGGAGAACAACCACCGCCAGCCATAATACCGAAACCCCTTGCCCCCTCGCAATCGCCATACCCAAAACCCTAACCCCCGGAAAATACACTTTGAGAATTTCCCAAATTACTTTGATGTGGCTGCAATGACAAGAATGTTCAATAGGTATGGAGTGTATGGACGGGTCTATATTACTCGGAAAAGGAATGCTAAGAACCTTAATTTTGGGTTCATCACACTCGATGGATCTATGCGGCTACATGAGGCATTGGAAGCGCTGAATATGATAGCGATTGGTGCGATAAAACTCAAAGCTTTTAGAGCCAGGTATGACAAATCGATAATGGCCCCACCAGCATGGTCTAACCCAGTGGTACCAGTCCAGAAGGCAACGTTCCAAAACTCCCCTCGAGATCATCGTTCATTTGCGGCTGTTGTGGCCAATCCAGCCCCACGAGTGGAGTCGACCATCAACCCTATCCAGGCGGCATCTTCTCCTATTATACCTGCTGAACCTCTACTGAACAGTGAGGTAGTGGTTAAAATTGCACCTTGGAAATCTAAATCTTGTTTGGTTAAACTCAACAATATTTCTCACATCCGTAATATACATGATTTTTTGAGTGATCATGGATTCGAGTTTAGGTTTGCTGCTCCTGTTGGTGGGTATAGTGTGATTATTTCGTTTATATCAGATGTGGCTCTTAAGGATTTTATGAATGGCGATTGGAAGGTTATAGAACATATTGTGGAGTCAGTTTGCGCACTTCCAACAGATTTCGCGCCGTCGGAATGTATTATGTATCTGGATCTCATGGGAATTCTGCCAGCTTTTGTCTGTGAACCTGTGGTGCGTGAACTAGCAGCGAGATTTGGGCGGATTGTTACGATAGATTGTAATTTCGAAAAACCGGATCGTCTAGACGTAGTATCATGCCTTGTTTCTGTGCCGTTAGGACAACCAGCAAAAATCTGACCCTGGCAGTAGGGGATAGGGATATAACGATATACACGAACCTTAGACAAGGAATTGGTTGTCAACATTGTCAAGAGCACGGATCGGAAGAGTGGAGTGAACCAGAGGAGGATCCTTCGGACAGGAGTAGTTGTGAATCATCAGGGAACAAAGTTGAAACTAGATCGTGCGAGGATGTTGAGATTGTTGCGGATAGCAATAACACAATGTCGGGAAGTAACCATCCTCCTGGCGATAGCCCGATAATTGGGGGGAATAATGCGATGGTTCTAGTTTCGGAGGATTCAACCTCCTTAGGCCCGAACATCTCAAATATGAATAGAATTATCATCCGAAGGGAAGAAAATGAGCCAACTGTCAGTGAGGAACTAATGACGTTCTGAATTGGGGAAAAGCTTGAGTTGTTTAATGAACAAAACATGGGCTTGATTATAGAGGCCTTGGAAGGGCAACGACGGTGGGAGGACTGTGTCCGAGTTGGGTTATAGTTAGTATTATTATGTCTTTGAGTTTTATGAGTTGGAATTGTCGTGGAGGTCTGTTGAATGGGGCCAAACTGTTTTTGGTACGGTTATGTGTTCGAAAGTGGCAGCTTCAGGTTTTTATTCTGATTGAGACAAAGTCCCTGTCGGTTTCGGATCAGGTTGTCAGAAAGTTTTGGGGCCATAATGAGTTTCAATCTCATTGTATTCCATTGCATGGATTGTCAGGGGGGCTACTGATCTCATGGAACTCTAATTTAATTAATGGCTCGATCACTGCTTCTACAGATAGATGGTGCTTGCTACATATTGTGTCTAGTCAACTTGAGGTAAACTTACTATGCTTATATGGTCCCCCTATACCCAGGGATAGGAATCAATTTTGGTCTGATCTGCTGCCCCATATTCAAAGCATGGATAACTTGGTGCTATGTGGTGATTTTAACGAAGTGTTACATAGCTCTGAGAGAGGTAGAAGTGGGAATACAGTGTTGAGTTCGATGATTAGGTTCCAGGAGTTTGTTAATGAATGTGTTCTCTTCGATTTGCCTTTACATGGCCGTGACTATACGCGGTCTGATAGCCTATCCTTCTCAAGGATCGATCGAGTCTTGGTGTCGTGCAATATTCTTGATAGGTGGCTGGGTCAGAGTTTGATGACGGTTGATTTGACGTTATTAGATCACTTTCTGATTGTCTACCGGTCCCATGCATCGGTATGGGATGGTAAAAAGATTTTTCGCTCCTTGAACTGTTGGTGAGAGAAGGACGGGTTTCTACCTTTCCTAAGATCGAAGTGGGAGGCTATAGAATTGGAGGATCCGGGGCGCGACATTGATTCTAAGCTATGTCGACTAAGGAGCTTCATTCGGCCTTGGCATCTATCTAATTTTAGCAGGTTAGAGGGAAGAATAAAGAAGCTAGAGGCTCGTGTTATATCCTTGATATATAGCTCGGTGTCTCGACCTATGGAGGAGGAGAGTAATTTGGAGCTTCAGTGCGTGAGATCGGAATTACTTACCTGTAGACGGAACCTTGAACAAATTCGTCATCAACAATCACGAGTTAACTGGACTATTTTGGGTGATGATAATACAAGTTTTTTCCATAGGATGGCGTCAGCGAGGTCTAGGTAATCGGATTTCACAGCTAGAAATTGATGGGGCTGTTTCTTCTAACCCGGAACTTATTAAATCCACGATATGGAAATTTTATTCCAGGCTATTTTCGAAACAAATGGAGGTACTGTATACTTTGGGAGAGCTAAATTTTTGTATGGTTGATGAGACAGCCAATTCTCGGCTTGTTGAGTCATTTTCAGAGGCTGAAGTGTGGGATACGGTTTGTGCTTGTCAAGAAGGTAAGGCTCCGGGGCCGGACGGATTTAATTTTTTCTTCTATAAACGCTTCTGGGAGGAACTGAAACCGGATGTGTTAGCGCTGTTCAACGAACTTTATAGGTACGATAATCTGCCCAATTCTATTAAGTCATCCTTTATCGTGTTGATTCCTAAAGTTCCTGGGTCGTCGTCGATGGGGAACTATAGACCGATTGCCCTTATCCATGGTATATATAAAATTGTGTCGAAAGTACTCGCAAAAAGATTACAGGCTGTGTTGCCTCAACTGATCTCTGACAACCAGTTTGCATTTGTTAAAGGCCGTAATATTCATGAATGCTCGTTTATAGCCTCGAAAGTGATCCAATCAATCCACCGTAGTGGCCAGTCTTCAGTGGCACTCAAGCTTGATTTCCATAAAGCATACGATAGTGTTTCTTGGACTTATATTGACTAAGTTTTGAAGAGGATGGGTTTCTCTGATAAGTGGATTAGATGGATGGCGGCTTGCAGAGAGAACTCGGTAACATCTATTCTTATCAATGGAAGCCCTACTGATCCAATCTATTTGGGTAGAGGGGTTAAACAAGGCGACCCCATTTCTCCATTTATTTTTGTCTTAGCAGTGGAAGGTCTTAAACAGCTTATTGATGCAAGTGTCCTTAAGGGCATTTTACCTGGGTTTCGTATTGAGGGGTCAAAGATGGATATATCTATTCTTCAGTTTGCGGATGACACGATGTGCTTCTTGCCTACAGATGAGTTCCTCTTACCTATTTTTATCCGTTTATTACGTTGTTTTGAGCTGATTTCAGGTTTGCGAATTAATTTTGTTAAGAGCTCAATTATGGGTATTAACGTGCAGGATGATATATTGAATCGATGTGCGGAGACTATGGGTTGCAAGATCGAAAAATTTCCCATTACTTATCTAGGCGCCCCTCTCAGTACGAGACGCATCCCGGTGTCTTATTGGAGCGTGTTGATTGGTAAGTTCCAAAATAGGCTAGCAAGCTGGAAAGGTCAGTGTTTATCGTATGCTGGTAGGGTGGTCCTTATAAAATCGGTTCTCTCCTCCATCCCGATTTATTTGTTATCATTGAATAAGATGACGGCCTCTATTAATAATAAGCTTGTGCAACTGATGCGAAATTTCTTGTGGAAAGGTAATGCGGTCTCCAGTGGGATTTGCAAAGTGAGCTGGGAGACAATTAAACTACCGAAAAATCTAGGTGGCCTGTATGTCAGGGATCTCAGACTAGTAAACTGTAGTTTATTGTTAAAATGGATATGGCGGTCTAGAGTAGACGGACAGGGATCGCTGTGGTATGAGTTGTGTGTTCGTAGATATGGCTTCGATTCATGGAACTCGTTTGAAAATGTTGAGAGTTCACGCCTGTCGTATGTTTGGTGAAGCATTTTATCTTGCTGTGTAAAGAACTCAACCTTCTGGGAGTTGTTTAAATCGAATGTGAGGGTGAAAGCGGGGAACGGGGCTTGCGGATCCTTTTGGTATGATAATTGGACGGCAAATATGTCACTATCTGTTCTTTTCCCTGACCTGTATCTCTTATGTAACAGAAAAAGTTGCTCGGTTCGGGATGGGTGTCTGTCAATTTCTGAGGGTGCAGCACTATCTAGGCCGTTTTGGAAACGTAGTCTAAGGATTTCAAGTAGAGAGAGGTGCTCCCAGCTTCGGAATTGGATTTCCCAGACATGCCCTTCTATTTTTATGGGTAATAGGGATGACGGCAATACGGGGCAGCAGCTACATGCTGCGTTTCAGGTGGTGGCGGATAGGTTTGAATGGGATCTGGGAGCTAATAAGGTATTTTCAGCTGCATCTTTTTGTTTGGGGTTCTATAGGACGCCTCAATGGACTACACCGGAAACGGATTACATGGTGGTTTGGAATGCGTGTCTTCTTCCTAAAGTTAAATTCTTTGGCTGGCTAGTGTTGCATAGACGTCTTCCAACGAAAGTCTTTCTGGTTCGTCGCGGATGCCAAGCAGTAGTGGATGATAAGTGTCCATTTTGTGAGGAGTCTGAAACAATCGATCATGCTTTGTTTCACTGTTTGGGTAGTTATCGTATATGGGCTCAAGCTTTTCTAGTGCTAGGGATTTCGGTGACAATGCCATCGAAGGGGGCTAATTTTCTATTAGTATGGCGAGCGCACTTTACCTCGGGTCTCGAACATGAGTTTGGTACGGCTTTATGGTTTATGATTGCGTGGGTTATTTTGAAAAGGAGGAATAAGTTCGTGTTCGAGGGTGTCTTAAGAACAGAAGATCATTTGGGGTCATGCATTCATCTATGCTGGTTCTTCTTCAAGTATCGAAGGCGGAATCTTAATTTTGTCGTTTCTGATGTATTTAATTTTCCGAACTTATTTCTAAGTTGTAACTAGATAGCTGGCATTCTTTGGCCTTATTCATTGTATAGTCATGTCTTGGGATCGGACTTCATATCCATATCACCTTTAGGCTGTATTTCTGTCCAATGACGCTCTCATCTTGTGATCTGTCTTTGGATTTCTTTAATAAAGAGAGGTAGGTGTTTTGTAGGTAAGCGGGGGCATCAACCTAGTTGGGACGCCCGCCCCGAAATTTTCACCTGCCTCAATCTTTTTCCTTCTAGGGGAACACAATGTTCCTCCGGGGGGTTTTCAAAAATTGTAGCAGATGTTACTAAAGCTCAAGGATTAAACTCACTGCATAATTACTTCATTATTTTGGAGAAAAAAGAACTAGTAGTTTTGGTAATGTTGATTTTAAGGTACATGCAATCTCTTGTTAAGGTAATTAAACTTGTCTGTCATGTTAATTAGTGATGTTCTTGCACAGGTTCTTGATTTGCCCTTCTTGTTTACTGCACTTTGCACCAGTTTCCCATGAAATAAGTCACTCATACTGTTTATAGATGCTTTGAAGCACTATTCATTTTGTTTTTCAGTTCAAGCCACTGGCACAAATCTGTTGAGATATGTATCAAGATGAGATTTGTTTTTTTTAATATGTTTGAAATTTATTTTGAATTATCATTATCTTTTATTTTAAACAAATAAGATTAGATTTTATTTTGAATTTAAATTAGATTTATTTTGTTAGGATTTTGACTCTCAATTTATGTATAAATATGTGGTCTCATATTGATAATAATGAAGAAATTTTATTCCCCAACAATTCTCTTCAAACTCCATAGCTGAATTTTTCAGCAAACATATCAATCTCCATTTTCAATCTATTGAACCAAACTCTTAAAAACCCAACAGTGGTATCCGAGCCATAGTTGATCTTAAGGGTCTCATTATCAAACCAAACAAAACTATACCTTTTTTTTTCCAAACCATTTTTTCCAAATGGCCAGTCTTAATCTTTCTTTGAATACTCCAAAAATCTTCAATGGTGAAAATTATCACAGTTGGTCTGTGAGAATGCAATCATACCTCGAAGCATATGATCTTTGGGAATTTGTTGTTCAAGATAGGGAAGTAGCATCTCTTCCTACGAATCCTACTCTTGCTCAAATTAAAGCTCACTCTGAAGAAAAATCAAAGATGTTCAAAGCAAAAACTCTTATTCAAAATTGTGTTGCAGATACAATTTTTCCAAAAATTATGTCTTGTCAAACTGCAAAAAATGCTTGGGATAAACTCAAATCAGAGTACCAGGGAAATGAGAGAATCAAACAAGTTCAAATTCTGAACTTGAAAAGAAATTTTGAATCATTATGTATGCAGGAAAATGAATCTATCACTAATTATTCTGATAGAATTTCTTCAGTTGTCAACAGGATCAGATTGCTTGGTGAAGATTTTCCTGATTCAAGAATCATTGAAAAAGTTCTTGTGACGCTTCCAGAAAAATTTGAATCAAAAATATCATCTCTTGAAGAATCGAAAGATCTCTCTGTGATTACGCTAGCAGAACTAATGGGTGCATTGGAGGCACAGGAGCAAAGGCAATCTTTGAGAGAAAAAGGTAAAATAACCGAGGGTGCATTTTATGCACAAAAAGATAAAAACCAACAATGCAAGCATTGTAAGAAATTTACACATTCAGAAAAATATTGTTGGTGGAGACCTGATGCTATTTGTGGAAATTGTAAAGAATCAGGTCATGTTACAAAAGTCTGCAAATTTAAAAAGAAAGACCCTGATATTGGTGAAGTTCATCAAGCCAATGCTCAAATTGAAGAAGAAGAGCTTTTCTAATGGAGGTTTTTTTTTTTTATAAATCTCCATCTTGATATCAAGGGGGAGTGTTGAGATATGTATCAAGATGAGATTTGTTTTTTTTTAATATGTTTGAAATTTATTTTGAATTATCATTATCTTTTATTTTAAACAAATAAGATTAGATTTTATTTTGAATTTAAATTAGATTTATTTTGTTAGGATTTTGTCTCTCAATTTATGTATAAATATGTGGTCTCATATTGATAATAATGAAGAAATTTTATTCCCCAACAATTCTCTTTAAACTCCATAGCTGAATTTTTCAGCAAACATATCAATATCCATTTTCAATCTATTGAACCAAACTCTTAAAAACCCAACAAAATCAACCTTCCCTTGGTGTCAGAAAACCAAGGTCAAAAAGCAGTCCTGTTCAGCAGGTAAATTTGATGCTTTGATGCCCAAATTCTAAATTTTCTTATAAAGTTTAAACTTTAAATTCATTGAGTTTTAATAGTCCAGATTCAGTTTTAGTGGTTTGTGAGGTTTACAGTGCAATAAAATGAATCTGACCAAGAGTTTGAACTTTAGATAACGTGGGAATATTCAATATATTTATTTACAAGTAGCAGTTCACATGGAAAAAAGTTGTTTGGAGTGTTTTATTTATGCATATTTCCTTATCAAAGTAAGACCAAAAAAAAATAATAATAAACGGGATTGGTAGGTGTGAATATCCATTAATTAAAGTTAAATTGTTAGATTGAAACTTTAGAATTTGATTCTTCATTGAGTCTTTGCTTAGAATTTGAAACTCTGCAAACTCTGCAAATATCATATTTATCCTTCATTGCTTCATAGCCGAGCCTATTTCTGTTAACTAATTCGTAAGTGATTTGCTTATTATATATGTTGTGTTATAATATATGTTCTCTTCATTCAAACTGTTCCAATATATGTCGGGCTGTAAACGAACCGAGCCTCGAACGCTCACTGTTCAAGCTCTGTTCGTTTAAATTTTAATGAACTCGAGCCGAGCTCGAGCTTGGTCAAACCGAGCTCAAGCCGATCCCCGAGCCCCTATCTAGCTTTATTTAAATCGAGAGCTCGAGTCTGTAAAAGAGATAGAATCCGTAAGATGAAGAATCGGAGATGAAGGATCTAAGCACCATAAATGATTTTCAACGTACGAAAAAGCGGAAGAGGATGAGTGTTGGTTTGGCAATTGCGTTTTTTCGGAGGAAATTGAGATTAAAGTTTTACGGACTATATGAAGATTGATGAATATATATGATTTGATTGGATTGGATCCAAATTTTATATCCATCTTTTCTTTACTTATTTTTTTCCGTATTTTATATATCTGTTTATATATGTATATTTTTCTTTATACATTTTTATACCTATTTTTACACGTACACATTTTATACTTTTCACCGTCTATCTATATCACAAATATAATGTTTAAACTTTTCAATTATGTTAACGAGCCTACTAACGAGCCTCTTATCGAGCATGTTCACGAGCTTTCAAGCCGAGTATCTCCTTGTTCAAGTTTGGTTCGTTTACGATTAATGAACCGAGCTCGAACGAGCTTTGACCGATCCGAGCGCCGAGGAGTTTGGCTCGTTTACCGCCCTAAATATATGACAACAAAGGTATTTTCTGGTGAGGAACTTGAAATTGGGCTAATATCTAGGGTTGTAAATAGGGTGGGTGGCTGGGATTTCCTGAATATGATCGTGAGCTCTTTGGTAGTAGCAAAAGTTATTTCACATAACGAAAACAGATATGCCTACTTATATGTCAATCTTCAAACTCAAATATTTATGAGTTGAAATTTATAACAATATGAAGAACTCAGTAAAAAATACACACTATTTTTACACAGCCTTTAACTTTGGGTGTTTCAGATCTTGCAAGTTCAAAAAGAGCATGTTGATAATTGATGATGGAAAAGAATTGTACTTTCAAAATGGACTTTCGATTCTTCCTGTTGACCGTGCTTTGTTGGATAGAATGGACGGAATCCGTCCTAGTTATAAGGCTGAAGAACATATCCATCCATCAAAATATGAATCGAGGTTATCGATAGCCTGGAGAATCTGGGATGCATTGGACGAGAAGAGAACCTGCAGTATATGTGGCAATGGAGCTACCTCACTCGCGAAGAAGCTTATAGTATTTTCTAGAAGACATCTAAAATTTCAAAGGTTTGCAATGGTAACAGTGTCCCGAAATCCTAACTTGGAAAAAATAAAAGAAAGCATCATACAACAAATAGGCAAAGTATGGATAAATCATTATACTTTAATATTGGATGGTTTCTGGTGGGAGCTGAATGATGAAGATTTTAAGGAAATTGGGATTTTTTCGCCGAGAATTGTCTACACTTCAAGAAATGAAGATACGTACAAAAGAATTGAAAGCCATCATATCTTCCACGTCAGTCTTTTAGAAGATGAAGAAGCTTGGGATTTGTTCACAGAAATAGCAGGAAAAGCAATTGAAGATTTGGATTTACATGAAACGGCAAGGAAGATTGTGGACGAGTGCGATGGCTTTCGGATTTCCATCTTAACTGTTGCTTCAATTTTAAAAGACAAGCCAGCAGATGTATGGGTGGATTCACTCACTAGGTTACGAAATTTGAAACGAATCTCAGACAAGGAGAGGGTTTTTTCTTTGATTAGCTTGAGTTATGATTTTTTGAACGACAAAGAAGCCCAATTATTGTTTTGCCTTTGTTGTTTGTTCCCTGAAGATTTTAATATCCCAGTTGAAGATTTGGTCTTGTTTGGGAAGGGCTTACAGTTATTTGAAAATGTCGATAGCATGGAGCAAGCAAGAGATCGAGTTGAGTGCATCATTCACAAACTAAAGTTTTCATGTTTTCTACTTGATGGTGATGAAGATGAGTTTGTCAAAGTGCACGATATGCTTCGTGATTTCGGGGTGTCAATCTCCTCGAAATTTGAACATCCATTTGTTGCAAGATGTGATAATGGTGTGGAAGAATGGCCACTGGAGAGTACCGAGTATCAGAACTGTGGAGCAATTTCGTTTATGTGTCAAACAATGGAGCAACAGCTTGTCGATTTGGAATGTCCAAACCTTCATCTTCTTCAGTTGTCTCATGGGACTGATTCAGCCCGGCTTCCAACTGGATTATTTGAAGGTCTACAAAATCTCCAAGTTCTATCTCTAAACATCCCTTTACTGTCACAGCCACTTACTGCGCTAAAGAGACTTCGGACCTTGTGTATTAGTGAGAGTATGTCAGACAACAGGTACGCAAAACCATGGCCTAGAATTGGTGATCTGCTAGGTCATGACATGAAACATCTGGAAATTTTTTCGTTCTCTACAGCGAGGCCATATGATGATTTTCCAAGGGAGATAGGACTATTGCATAACCTGAGGTTTCTGAGATTCAACCGAGAGAGACTCAAATATATTCCACGAGGTGTATTATCAAAATTGCTCAAACTAGAAGAACTGTATTTGCCGCTGGACTTCATCAGTTGGGGACGCAAAGAAGAAGGGGACAGAATGAATGCAAGCCTAAGTGAGATAGAATCCCTTCTTCAACTAACTGCAATAAGAATCGGTGTACCAAAAAGTTCGATTTTGGCAGAAAAGTTTGTAATGAAACTAACAAGATATCATGTGTTCATCGGTAGCCATGTTAGTCCTGACTATGAATTTGGAACCGGTAAAAATTCGAAGAAAGTGTTGGAAGTATTTGATGTGGATGCTGATGATTTCAGAGCGAGTTGGATCAGTGCTTTGGTATGGAAATCTGAAAGCTTGAGACTGAAACAAGTCAGAAATTTGAAGAACATTATCACATGGGAGCCCAAAGAAGATGAAAATATTGAGATTCCACAATGGAAGAAGATACGCATTTGTGATTGTAAAGAACTCGAATACTTAGCTGTAGGGCGAATTCCATGGGCAAGCTTCTCTCAGCTGAAAAGTCTGAAGCTATTTGGGCTGAGTAATCTGAAAGAAATATGGCAAGGCCCTTACTTTTCTCAAATATAAGGATCATGCTTTGGGAATTTGGGTGAGATACATATTCTGTTTTGCAGGAAATTAAAATATGTGTTTCCGCTATCAGTGGCTACACAATTGAGACAACTACAGAGCCTGCAGATATGTTTTTGTCATGAAATGCAGGAAATTTTTTACAGACAACAAATGGATAACGATGACAATATCCAATCGAGTGATCCAACGGGTGAAACCACATCAACAATGAATCCAACTGTGACAACAAGCATTCATCGCAAATCAAAGCTCGTCTCTTTTACAACAAACTCAATAACCAAACGCCTATTTGGAAGAGGAAAACAACAAAATAAATTTGCCAGCCACAAACAGGTTTGCTCTTTTACTTGGCTAGTTATAAAGTTCATGACACATTTTGAAGTGGCTTCGGGATGAGTTAGCTGCACAGTCCAATGTTGAGTCATTTGTTATTAAATCACCCGAAGATGTTCTGTCCTGTAAACTGCATAATATTGACGTCCAGTCTTGAACATTAAATAAATGCATAGTACATGAGCCAATGTTAATGATACATATGTTCAACTCCTAAAAATTTGATATGGTTCTGAAAAACTTTTAGCATGATTTCAGACCGGAATTCCAAGACTTATAGATGAACTTACTTTGGCTAGATATCCAATGTACTATATAGAGTAATTTGTTTCTTGATTTCATGTATTGGACAGATGGAAGAAAACAGTGGAAAAGAAGATTATGCAATTATATTTCCTCAGCTAAAAACTATGGAATTGGCATACATGGACAAGCTTCGAGTTTTCTACGATGGAAACCATTCCATTCTACTGCCTGCATTACAATCATTGTCAATCTTCCGATGCAGCCACTTGGAAGCATTTTGTTACGGAATATTCAGAACTCCATCACTTCAACATGTACTAATCAATGGAAATTGGTATCCTGTCACACAAGATCTTAATGCGATTGTGAAATCGTTATGCACAATACAATCTTTTTCCTGATCCCCAAAATACAAGGCGTTCCCGGATTACACTCATTCAATATGCTGATAATTTCTTCAAAATTTTCTTATATGTGATCTTGGCAGCTCAAGGATTCATCAAGTTAGCGACCATCAGATTCAAGTTACCAAGTAATGTTGTCATATTCTGTTAAAAATTGTATGCGTGTGTGTGTGTGGTGTTAACACCAAATCTATTTGGTTATTTGAAGGGTGATAATATTGGATAATTGTAGATGTATCTTTTAATTAGGTGGTGCTTGTGATAGTTTTATTGTTGAATTTAGTACTGTGGTCTAGTGGCAGGGATTAGTCCACCCTTAAGCATCCACCAAGGATCGAATCCTGTAACGGCACTTGCTCATAAGGATTACCAAGGCTATGAAAAAGTGTTTCTCTTAAACCAACAAAGAAAAAATTTGCAATTTGTAATCAAATTCTAATGGACAAATCTTGGAAGACGGGGATTACTTGGACATTTCTGAAGTCACGAAAACGCTGTCAGATTGAAACTTATTTGGCCGGTTTACCAAATTTTCAATCGGATAAAATCAGAAAGAGAATCAAGGACAAGAATTTTGTTTGCAGTGAAATTTCAACCGAATTTTCCTGTATATGGCCAATATCGTTTTGGTGAAATATATAGCCAAAACGTCAACAGACATGCTGTTTGGGGTAACAGCCATGTCCAAAAACATGTTTCTTCTGAGATTCAGTTGTGTCCAACAGATACACTGTTCCGGACAAAAATTCATTTTCTGACGAATTTTTCCAAAGGACGTGTGGGTTCAGGGATAAAAAATTTTCGAGAGCCCGGGGCGCTGCCCCAAGACCCTGCCAGGGGCTGCCGCCCCTCGGACCCTACCTAGGGGCGCTGCCCCTAGACCCCGCCAGGGGCTGCCGCCCCTTGGACCCCCAAATCGTAAACTGAACCCGAACAAGTGTGCACTCCGCACTCTCCATACTTGTTCGGTGAAATGTCACAATCGCATTAGTCAAATTAGTTGATCCAATTACACTAAAATATTAACATATAATAATGTAAACAAAAGCAAGTGGGAATGTTCAGTGCTAATGGGAGATTCGATCTTATCATTACATGAAAAAAAGCTGTTTGGAGGGTTTTAAATAATCCATTTTCCTCCACAAAGAAAAACACTTTATGAATATTAAATGTACAAAAATAAGTGGGATTGGCTGAAAATTCAAATATTACAACATTTAATTTTTTTTTTAGAAATCTGGGGTTCAAGTCTAGGCCTCATTCCACTCTGTAATTAATTCTTATTCTTCCCACTGGACTGATTGCTTCTCCTTGATCTATAAGTGAAAGATTGTCAAAATAATTTGATACTTGATATGCTTATCTCGAGGTTAACTCGGGATATGAACCTGCAAAAAAAAAAAAAAGTTCAATTAATAAATAAATTAACATACTAAGATTGTTGCTTCACATGTAAAAAAGTTAAGTTGTTAGCTTGATCTTTGAATAAAATATTGATAAAATTAATGGAAATTTATACATAAAACTAAACTTTTTATACCCTTCCCTCATCTAATAATTATAAATTAATTAATATTTAATTAAATATTTTCTCATATTATACCTTGTATGAACCTTGATGACACAAACAACAAGAATAGTGGGGTTGGTAATTAATTCTTTAATTAACAGTAATTCAACACCTAGGAAACACTGAACTCTTTGAATCTTGCTTTTCTCAAGCTCAAACTCTGACCTCTTTGTACTAAATACTTCACTTGTTTTGCTAGCTTTGAGATCACAGCTTCGGTTCTTGGTACTACTTCAGAGATTCTATTCGGTAATTACTTCATTTATACAATATAATATCAACTAAATAAGACGAGTTTCTGATTAAATTGTGTTGTTAATTGCAGCAGCTCATTCGATCAGAAGGTGTTGAAGCATAGTTATGTGATTGTGGAGTATATTTTTTCTCAGTTAATTGGTAAGCCAGTGTAGTTTATCCCCTAATCTTCTCAATTATTTAATTAAATGAGCTTTACAATCTGTCTTAAGAAGGAAAGAAGTAGATTTCTTTAGTTTCAAAACCCAGCATAACCTATCAGTCTGTAATTGAATGAAGATTGAACTTCCCTTTATTTGCATTACTTATTCTGGATTTAGCTTGAATTTGAACTTCTCTGTAGTTTGGTGATTCGGATCTGACCATTTTGGGAGGAAAAGAATGGATTTTCTCATTGGATGTGGAAGCTCGGTAGCGGCTGAAGCTGGCAACTCCTTGCTTGCCAAAATAAAGAAACACATCGGCTACCTGTTTAGCTACAACAACAATATCAAGACCCTAGAAGTTGCGCAGGTCAACCTGGATGTCATCATCAGTGATGCGAATCGTGTTGCAGCTGATACTACCACCAGCTATAAAGCTGTAAGCTCAACTGTCACTCATTGGAAAAAGGAAGCTGACAAGCTTCAACAAGATGCTCGGACAATCATCAGTCATCATGCTAACAGTAGAAGATCGTTATGTCCGAATCCATGGTCGCGTTATTCCTCGAGCAAGAACGCGTGGGAATTGACTCAGGAGATTAATCAAAAGGTCCAGAAAGCGCCAGATTTTGGTACAACCTTTGATCTTCCAGCACCAAACGTAGGATCAAAATTCAACCTTACTGGTGTTGCCGAATTCGGGTCAAGGTCAGCACTTCTGAACGGAGTCTTGGAGGCATTGAAGGATGAGAAGGTGAGCATGTGCAGTATCTGCTGTATGGGCGGCGTGGGTAAAACCACGCTGGCAAAGAAGCTCGTTCAAAGAGTTGAAGCTGATCATTTATCTGGTAACGTTGCAATGGTAACCGTTACCCAGAATCCTAATCTGCAAGCGATCCAGAATGAGATCATAGAGCTCGTGGGGCTGAAAATCGATGAACAGACAATGGCTGCAAGAGCAAACAGGCTTAATGGTTGGCTAACCGAACACAGGACGCTTTTAGTACTGGATGATGTTTGGTGGAAGTTGAATGATGAAGATTTCGAAGCGGTTGGAATTCCTCTAGCCAGCAAAAGGTGCAAAATCGTGCTCACTTCAAGAAACGAAGACGAGTGTGTAAAAATGGGTAGCCAACACAACTTTCGCGTCGGTGTTCTAGAAGATGCAGAAGCTTGGGGTCTTTTTAGAGAAAAGGCAGACATATCTACTCAAGATTTGAATTTACATGAAACTGCAAGGGACATTGCATATGAATGCGGTGGACTACCTATTGCTATTGTAACTATTGCTACAGCATTGAAAGGCAAACCCAGAGGCATATGGAACGATTCACTGCTACAACTGCGGAAGTCGAAAATAGAACCTCTCAATGTGTATTCTCGAATTCAGTTAAGCTACGATCTTCTCAATGACGAGGAAGCCAAGTCATGCTTTCGTCTTTGTTGCTTGTACCCAGAAGATCATAATATTCCAGTGGATGATTTAGTCTTCTACGGAAAGGGCTTACGGATATTTGAGAATGTGGATACCATGAGTCAAGCAAGGGATCGAGTTGAATCGATCGTTCATAAGCTAAAGAAGACGTTTATGCTGCTGGATGGAGACGAAGATGAGTGCGTGAAGTTGCATGATATTATTCGCGATTTTGCAATATCAATCTCATCACAGCTTGAATATCCTTATTTGGTGAAATGTGATAATGCTTTGATGCAGTGGCCAGAGAGGAGGGTGTATGAAAATTGCAGCGCAATTTCCTTTGTGTTTCAAGTACTCCAAGGCCACCCTGTTCGTTTGGAGTGTCCGAAGCTGAAACTTTTGCAACTAACTCTTTTATCTTCTCCAAATCAACTCTCAGACAACTTTTTGGAAGGGAAAAATGAGCTACAAGTTCTATCCTTGGATGTTCCATCACTTCTACAATCACTTGACGCGCTGAAGAAAGTGAGAACCTTAAGGGTCATAGAGACACCATATGGTCGGGAGGGCCGCAAGCCATCGCAAATAGGGAATCTACTACATGAAAATCTGATCAACTTAGAAGTTCTTTCGATTTCTACAATTAGGCAGTGTGATAATTTTCTAGCCAAGATAGGATTGCTTTGTAGTTTGAGGTATCTGGACATGAGCGATATGAGATTTAAATACATTCCGCCAGGTACATTCTCAAAATTGGTCAAACTTGAAGAGCTATATTTGTCATGGGCATTCATGAATTGGGGAGGCAAAGATGAATATGGAAGAGTGAATGCAAGCCTTAACGAGATAGAATCTCTTTCACTGAATGCAATAAAAATCGGTATAGCAAAAGGTTCAATTTTGGCAGAGAAGTTTGTAAGAAACCTAACAAGATCTACCATTTTCTTTGGGAGCGGCTATTGTGATGACTTTGTGTCAAAAGGCAATTCAAAACAAGCAGTGGAAATATATGACGTAGAAGCAAGTGATATTAGAGAGAGTCGGATTGGTGATTTGCTGGGGAAATGCGAAAGGTTGAGACTGACAGAAGTGGGAAATTTGAAGAACATTTTTTGCCAACTGATAGCAGAAGACAGTAATAGGTCCGGACCGTTGAAGAAAATATACGTTAGAGGGTGTGATGAAATAGAATACTTGGTTGATTATACGATAACAGAAAGGATCCCTCGTTTCTCTGAGCTGGAAGTTTTGAATCTAAGCGGTTTGAGAAATCTGGAAGCAATTATAGGTAGCGTTCGGAAGATAGAAGAAGCATGCTTTAGTAATTTGACTGAGTTGGACATTTCATTTTGCGATAAGTTGAAACATGTGTTTCCGCTATCAGTGTGTAGAGAATTAAGACAGCTACAAATCATGGCAGTAAGGCATTGCGATGAAATGCAGGAAATTTTCTACAAAGACGGAGCGGGAGATGAGAATGATGATCAGGTTCGCTTAGTGAACAATCAAACTCGAATGAATTTGCAAAATCATATTTGTAACACTGTTGTTTAACAGGTTGTTATTTCAAGTAGCAACGTGGAGGCGGAACCTGAACTGCAACTGAGTCCAAAACCAAAACAAAAAACGACTACTTGTCCAAATCCTTGCTCAATTGTTCCTAGGATATTTGCAAGAGACAAAAAAGTCAATAAGCTTTCCCAGTTACCACCAGGTTTAGTACCCCTTTACCAATCAATCTTTATCATACAACTTAATTGTTTTGAGACGGTAAATAGATATCTTGTGATCGAGGCCAATTCGGTCCAAATCTGTAATCTGATTAATTGTTTGCAGGTGGAAGAAAATATACCAAAACCGGGTGAGAAAGAAGGTGATGATGCGATTATATCCCCTCATCTCAAAATTTTGGAACTTAGAAATATGTCTAAGCTTAGAATTTTGCATGAGGGAAACCATGCAATCGAAACGCCTTCATTACAAGAATTGATAATTGACGAGTGCAACAATATGGAAGCTCTCTGTTATGGATCATTTAAGGCTCCTAGGCTTGGAAGTACTGAAATTAATTACATCAAATATCTAGTAGAAGGCGATCTTAATGCAACTGTGAAGAAGGCGGTACAAGCGTGGAAAAGAGATCATGAAGAGAAGACTATGGGTGCTCTTATTTAGAGTTTAAGCTTGAATTGGACTATGTATTGGATTTGCTTGTTGAAGTAATCAATTAGTTCCTCATTTGAAGCATAGTTAATGACATGGACATTGACTTGATTTCAAGTACAACCACTACTTTTCGTGGAACATGGATTAATTTCCACTTTGCAATTGGGTGTTATCTCATTCACGTGGACATGATTGTGTTGGATAATTTAGAGTATTAGGAATAGTGTGTATGTTCTTAAGACATGTAATCATGGAGTTGGTGCTTGATTAAAATGTCATAAGATGTATATTTATATTGTTTACATGAAAAAACGTGTTAGTTCATGAAAATACATGTTGTTTCATAGATATACATGTTATTCGTTTCTAGACGATCATCTTCTCCCCGTTCTTGCATTTAAAATTTGCAGATCCTGCTTGGTTTTCTTGCTATTTTTTTAAAAACCACCAGAGGAATAGCGTGTCTCCAAAGGAAAAACGCCTGAGGCGGGTGAAAATTTCAGGGCGGACGTTCGAACTAGGTTAGCACCTCCGCTGCCTACAAAACAGCCAACCCTCTTTTCATTAAAAAATAAAATTGAACTCAAGGTCTCAAGATGAGAACATGAGCAAGTCAGTTACAAGAAAGTAGCAAACTTGGGAAATTAAATACATCGGATGCTACAAAGCTAGCATCACGACCCCTATACTTGAAAATAAACCAACAAAGGTAAATGCTTGATCCGAGAATGTCATCTGAGCCTACCGTACCTTCAAACATGAATTTATTTCTTCGTTTCCATAAGAACCATGCTATCAAAAACCATAAGGACGTACCAAAATCCCTACCAATTCCCACATAGAAGTATTCAGGCCAAATGAGCAAAAAATCAACCCCCGTCCAAGGCATAGGCATCGAAATGCCAAACAGCTTGAACGCTTGTGCCCAAACCTTGTAACTATTCATGCAATGTAATAAAGAGTGATCAGTTGTTTCTTCCATATCATAGAACGGACACTTACCATCAATAACGGCTTGGCAACTTTGAAATACAAGCCATCCGAAAAAGCAAACTTTAGGGAGCAGACATGCGTCCCAGGCCAACATAAAATCAGTAGTCGGTTTCGGCCATTGTGACATTTTTTAAAAACCCAAGCAAAAGGACATTGTTGAATACATCTTCTTCTCCTCTAACTCCCGCACAAATCGATCTATTGCCCTAGAGAAGATAAGTTGATGCTGCTGCCCCTGTCCCAAGCCAACGTCGTCTCCTCCCTCTAAAAACAATGACGGACAACTCGTAGCAATCCAATTCTAAAGTTCAACCCCTCGTTCCTGACTCGAAATCCTCAAATTTCTTTTCCAAAAAGGCCTTAAGAAAGCTGCCGACCCGAATAGATACTGACAACCCTCTAACACCATGCAAAGTTTTCGATTACACAAGCTGTAGAGGTCAGGAAATAAGAATCATAGCGCTGAATTTGCCGTCCAATTATTGTGCCAAAAAGAACAGCCAACACCACTCCCTACTTTGATCCGTACATGGGACCTAAAAAAATTCCAAAAATCGCTATTCCTGATGCAATACTATTCACTACCTCACCAAGTATGTGAAAGCCTATTTCCTTCGTAATTCGCAGTGGACTACCATGATACGAACCCATATCTCCGAAAACAAATCTCATACCATATCGTTCCTTGCTCTCCACTTCGAACTTTCCAAATCCATTTCATCAATAAGCTACTATTAACCATCTTAAAATCCCTTATATAAAGGCCCTAAGTTTTTTGGTAAGGATATCGTTGCCCAGCTAACCTTACTAATCCCCCTAGTGTTCGAGTCACCTTTCCCAAAAAAATTCGCATCAACTGTTCGAGTTTTACTGTTTCCACCCGGCATTTTATTTAAGGCCAATAAGAATATCGGGAGAGATGACAGGACCGATTTCGCAAGCACCACACAACCCGCAAAATACAGACATTGTCCTTTCCAGCTAGATGACTGATTTTAAAACTTACCAATCAACGATTCTAGTAAGACAAGTATGCATCTTGTGCTTAGGGGAGTACCAAGATAAGTAATCGGGAAAGTCTCCACTCGACATCCCAATGTTCCGGCACACGATTGTAATACCAATTCCTTTACATGAATACCCATAATAGAACTTTTATTAAAATTAATTTTCAGCCCAGAAATTAATTCAAAGCAACGCAAAATTCTAACAAAGGTAGGTAAAAGAGACTCATCTGCTGGTAAAAAGCACAACATATCATCAGCAACTTGGAGGATAGAAGTATCCACTTCGGAGCCATCAATCCAAAACCCAAGCAACATATCACTTTGAACACTTTCATCGAAAGTTTGTTTTAACCCCTTACTAGCAAGAACTAAACTAAATGAAGAAATTGGATGTTTAACCCCTCTTTCCAATCTAATCGGTTCACCCGGGCTCCCATTAATAAGAATCCACATAACATAATTTCTTCTATAACTTGCAAGCCACCGAATCCACCTTTCATCAAAGCCCATTCTCCTAAAAGCCGCATCTATATAGGTCCATGATACACAGTCATAAGCTTATTAAAAATTAAGTTTTATAGCCAGGCACGGTTTACGACTCCTACGTATAGAATGTAAAATCTTCAAGGTAATGAACGAACATTCATGGATATTGTGACCCTTAATAAAAGCAAATTGGTTTTCTGAAATCAACTTGGGCAATAATGGTTGCAACCGATTCGCTAAAACCTTTGACACAATCTTATATATACCATGAATAAGGGGAATAGGTCTGAAATTAGTCAATAGGGAAGACCCGAGTACCTTAGGAATGACAACGGTATAGGAGGACTTAATGGCATCTGGCAAAATAGTAGAATCATGAAATTTATTAAAAAGATCCAGGATTTCCATTCACCCCAAAATCTTTTGTAAAAGAAAAAATTAAACCCTTTGGGTCCTGGCGCCTTACCCTCATTACAGGCGCAAACCGCAGCCCAGATTTCTGCTTCTGAAAATGATTCTGCTAATCAATAATTCTCCAATACGTCAACAGCCCTAAAATTTAAACTCTCCAAGTCGAATGGTATCTCAATATTGATTTGAATGGTAGTAGTTATCAAAGTTGGATCGCGGGTAATACCGCCCTCAACTTCAAGCTACAATATCTGATTACCTCTAAATCAAGCCAAAGCAATTCGAGGAAAAAATGTCGTATTCTCATCACCTAGCAATGTCCAATTAACCCTTGACCGTTGATACCAAATTTTTTCCAAGCTTTGTCTGCATAAGAAGAGAGAGTTCCTCACACTATGTAGCTCAGACCCTGTCGAGATGTCCACTGGCCGAACCACACTAGAGTCCAATTCTATCACGCGAGCTTCCAATCCTTTAATTCTTTGTTCCAACCTCCCAAAGTTCGTCAAGTGCCAAGGTCGTATAAATTCCTACAACTTTCTTAACTTGAAATCGATGTCCCTATCTCTACTTGATATTCCAGAACAGATGTCATGCCATTTCCCAATAATGAATGGCAAAAAGGTTTCAATATCCCACCAGTAATTCAATGATCTATAAATCTTTCTACCCCTCCTCCTTAAAGTATGCGACTGAAAAAAAATAGGAAGGTGATCCGATAATGTAGATTCAATAGTCATGAGGTGAAAACATGGCCATCTATCCATAAGATCCCATAAAATCAACTCTCGATTGATCCGTGAGTAATACTGACTATTGGACCATGTATAATCTCTCCCAACCAGTGGCACATCATACAGCACACAACCATTAACAAATTCCTAAAATCTTACCATCGAATTAGAAACAATTCCATCTCCACCTGATCACTCCAAACTATGTAATATTTCATTAAAATAACCACATTTCAGCTCGTTACCTATGTCGCAAATAAAGGGTAGAAAATCGATCCATAATTGATTACTTTCAACACAATTAACTCGTCTATATAAGCATACTAAATCAATCTCAACTTGATTCGAGACAACATGAAGAATTCACCATCTATCCCCAGCAACTCAAACGTTCTCTTCAATTAGTCTAGAATTCCATGAAACAACTATCCCTCTCGATAAACCTTGAGCAGGTACACAATAAAATTAAAGATCATTATGCCCCTATAGCTTCCTAATGGCCTAATTCGATACAAATTTCCACCTTTGTTTCCACTAAAACAACATGTAAGGACCACTTAGGGACACACAAATGGGCACAAAATTGCTTTTCCTCATTCATTAATCCTCCTCGACAATTCTAAGTAATGAAATTAAACAACATAAAAGAATGAAAACAAAACCTTGAAAAAATAGGACCTGCTCAAGATCGTTGTTCTTCCAACACCTCAATGATTTTCCCAACATGCTGCTCATGGAATAGACCTAGTTTCTCACCTACCCGAACCACCATCATCGCCTCACTCTCATTCAGAGCACTATCTTGAGTTCTGATTATCAATCTGTTCATGTTTGAAATATCCTGCCCTGACGAGCTAGAAATCCCACCCAATGCTACTGTCACATTCCCCTTTGAATTACCCACATCCGAATTGTCCTGGTGGGTGCCCTAGCCGATGATCCCATGGCTAATAGTTCTTTCTCCACTCCCACTAACCCCTATCAAAAGGCTATCCATACAATCTGACATGCTCGATTCTAATTGCTCATAAGTTGACTCACTCGACAACTTTGAATAATTTTCCTGACAGTGTTAACATCCAACACCCTAACGTAAGCTAGTATAAATTAAAACCTCCCTGGTCCCTACACATAATTTTAGATTCCTACTAACAGTCCCTAAAGGAACCAACATAAGGCAAGACATTACATCAAGTCAATCGGGTCTTTCTAAATTACTATCCAAGGTAAAAACACGGCCGAACCTAGCCGCAAGTTCTCTAATCAATGGCTCGTATATAATGGTCGGGGGAAGGTCCATAAAAGCTAGGTACATAATACACTCATTAGGAACATAGTCAATCGAAAGGGACTGAACCGTAGCCACAATATGTTGCATCAATTTCCAATCCCCATTTAAAAATTCATTCTTTGTATCAACAGAGCCAAACGACACAATCACACAGTCCCCCCACTCGGGGCAGCAAACTCCACGTCAAAACCAAAATCATACATTAAGTCACCAATATTGCGGACGTGAGAAATATTTTTAATGCGAATAAGGCATGACTTATCTGTCCATGGAGCCAATTTGATCATAACCTCCCCATTAGAAAGCGAGGCAGCAGGTCTAACTACCTTATGAAATGGTTTGATGTCCATGGCCACATTTGGATTCCCACTGTTAGATACCACAGCCGCGCGCAAATAACCTATTCTCCCGGGGTAAATCCCGAAAAACATATTTAGGCTTAGATATAGTCTTCTTAATTTGGGGAGTAAGTGGTGCAACTACTTTGGAAAACCTTGCTCTATATGCATGGAGTCTCACCACTCTGATAATCACCGAGTTTAATCAGTATAACGCTTCATAAACGACAGCTAGCCATCAAGATCAATTAAACCAAACTTTAGATTTTTAGCGTTTCTCTTTCTTACAACATAGACCCAATCGGTAACGCCATACTACCTGAAGACCTTCTTCAATAATATGACATCATACTGATTATGGAAATGATCGAAATAGGCTTTCAAAAGGTTAGGGTTTGGGATTGGTCGAGTATCAGATTGGGAGCGGGTGTGGTGGTGCAGTTGGGAAGGATAATGATGAGATTGATCATATTGATACATATGACAGAGGGGCGGTTGGTGATGGTGGCTGGTAGACAATTGATGGTGGCGAAAGGCTGGGTGGCAAGTTTGGTGATTGGATGGGTTGGAGGCAGATCGCCGGAGGCTAGCCATTAGGTTTTTTTTTCTTACTTGTAACCTCAAATTCCAGTGATTGAAGAGTGACTATAATGGCCAAGTGCTTGATTCCCACTCTTAATCGTGTTCTTGTGGGAATGCCTTTGATTGTTATGGAAGTCCATGAAAGAAGTGGAATTTTTTCGTGTTGGGAGCACAAAGACTATTGCAGATTTTAGAGTGTTAAAACAGCTTGATTTTAATATTTTGGCTAGCAGAGCAGAGAGGATTATTCCGGTTACTTGGCTACCCCCTCCACTGACTTTTATGAAAGTTAATATGGATAGATCAGCCTTAGGGACTTCGGGAATGGCTGGATACGGTGGCCTTTTTGCAATACTAGAGGTTTTCCTCATGGCACGTTTACTGGAAGGTTTGGGTTGGTATTTGCTTTTGAAGCAGAGCTGCTTACAGCTATTGTTGCCATTGAAAAGGCATCTAACTTTGGTTGGGTGAATTTATGGTTGGAATTAGATTCGGCTTGTGTTGTATAATTGTTGAAAACACAGTCAGTTTCAGTTCCATGGAATTGGCAGATTCTTTGGAAAGAGACCCTACGATGATTACAAGGGATGAGTTTTTTGTTACCCAAATATACGGAGAAAGTAATCAGACTACAGATGAATTAGCGCGTTATGGAGTTACTCACGAAGAAAATTGGTGGCATTTGCGCCCGAATTTTGTTGATCGATTTATTATAGATGATTACTCTTTGCGCTTGCAGTATCGTTTTATTTCTTGTCTTTTTTTATGGTTGTAAGCCGAATTGTTCTGTGGACTTTTGTTTATTTCACAATGACTCTTGTATTTTTCTTTTCATTAATAAAATTCCTTTGGGGGGGTTTAATGGCGGTGGAAACTTTTTCCACCTATCCTTTCCCTCTCTCGTGTAACTTTAAGTAAAAAAAGACTCATTGTTTTGTAAATGTACATATTGATTCATGGAAAGACACATTGTTTGTTTCATGAAGAATTATGTTGTTTGATGAAAAGAAGTATTATTTTACGAGAAGACACATTGTTTCATGAAGAGACTTGTCATTTCAAGAACCATCATCCCAAATCTATATATATGCCTCATTTGTACCTTGATACACATGGAAATCGATGAGAATTTCACAACAAAATTTAAAGCAATTTGTTAAAATATAGAGAAAATATTAAGACGTTTTTGTTTCCTAGCTAACCTTGCATATAAAAATTCTTATGCTAAAACAAATGTATTACAGTTGATTCAAATATGAAAGGAGGTACGTATATTGATATCTCCATTATATCTCATAAGTAAATTTTTGGTATATCCCCACTGAATATTACTTAAAGGTAAATGATTAGTATGCTTTCAAGATTAGATACTAGATTAGTAGTATGTGTTGTGATCAAGATTGCAGCAAATTCTTCTCTATATTTGTAAACGGTTTCATTCCTAGCATCCCTACTTCTAAATTATTATTTTCCTACATATTACAATCCAATTTTTCAGCAACTAATTGATTGTTGTTGAAATGCACTAATGGCAGCTCCACATAGCCAACTATTATTGCACTTTCTGATTCAAGTAACTAGGTGGAATTGAAGATGTACGCGACTTTCTTTTCTTAGTTAGCTTTTTTTGCGCTTATTTAAGCAATAGTTATATTTTTTTATTTTAAGAAATAAATAATCTTACTTAAACTAGTCAAGCGTCCTGATAAATTAGTTGGAAATAGGTTCTCCTATATCTTATAGCAATTACCAAGTTAAAACCGAGGACAGTTACCAAAATACTATGGTTTAGTTAGGATTAATCATAAAGCATCTTATGAATGATTTATAATTAAGAGAAAATTAATTGCTAGGAACGTCTTTCAATAACTGTTAATTAAAATACAATCTGAAATCGCCTTTGAGTCAGTGATCAAATAAAATAATAAGAGTACTAATTACGCCTTTAGTTGGATGTTTTCGTTCAATTACTTCATTTATATATCTAATATAATATTAGGTCGTAATGCATCAATAACACCCTCAACTTGTTCCCGAAACCTGGCCGTCTCCCTAAACTTTGAAAGTTGAGGTACCTGCAGGGGCACTTCTAGAGTTCAGGGAGGCAGTGGGATTTGGAGATAATTTGAGAATGCTGTTGATGCATTAAGCCTAATATCAACAAAATAAGACTATTTTCTGATCAAACTGTGTTGTTAATTGCAGCAGCTTATTTGGTCAAGAGGTGATTGCCAGGAAGCAAAATTTTAAGCTAGTGTATGTTATGCCCTAATCTTCTCAATTATTTAGTCTGTCTTAAGAAGGAAATAGATAGATTTCTTGATTATTTTAGTTCATATTTAATTAGTTTCTGACTTTCTGTTTTTCCCGTTATCTTGTAAGCTTATTAATAAGTTTTTTCGGTCATTAACTTTGGCTATTATGTCTCCCATGGTCGGCGGCCGGCCGGTAGGAGGTGAAGAACAAATTAGGGTTTATAGGTTTCACTGGGTCACCTAAAGAGCGACTCTTTTCCGAATTTTTTAGGAACTTGGGGGTCAAACATGGAACCCCAGCTTCATTCTCCATTTTGGGGAAGCTGTAACCACTTAGACCTAGTCTAGTAGTTCATCTTTCTCCTTTTAATTGTCTCTTTGAACATAATATTTTGATTTTTAGTTTATCAATTTAGATTATTAATATAATTTTACTATTTTATATTTACCCATTGCATTAATTAAAAATATAGTAAATGTTTATGAAATTATAAGTTGATGATTTAAAAGAAAGATAATTGTATTATGAAGTATGAGAGGCAAATTAATCATTTTAATTGTATAATAAACATTTTATTGATTTTGATGAACAATTCTAAAAAAACGTTTATTTGGAACGCGTGGTAGTATTATCTTACTAATTAATAATAAGAAATACAATATTTTTTAAAGAATAATTATTACAATAATGATAAAAAAAAATTAGTATTCATATTTGTGAATTCTTAATTATATTTATTGGTTATCCTTATTTATATTAGTTAACAATTATTTATGTGTTAAGTGAACTAATTTAAAAATAATGTTGGTTGCCTTGAGTAAGTAGTCTAGCATAGTATCCTAGGTCGCAATTAGTAGAATAAGACAAGTACAAGTGTCATCTCACAGGGAGTAAGGGAAATAATTTAAACTAAGTTGTGAATCAGTGAGTCCAAACTCGATATTAAAAGAGTTGACGAGAAAAAACTTATTTTAAAAGCAGCTTAAAAAGCTTTTTGGTTCTTCGTATTAATTAATTAAAAATTGTATGATTTGTTTTTTCTAAAATCAAATCTGCTACTTTTAGAAAAAGCTTGAAAATGGAGCTTTTCAGAAAAGCTGCTGAAAAAAATTTAGCCAAACTGGCCCTTAGTGAAGTGGTTAATTTAAAATCTATTACAAAGTCACTTCCACCTCCTACAAGTGGCGGTTCTTCACTAGCTCAAGTAAACGATCTTATAGAATGAGGGTTTTCTAGTCTTTCTTCATTTCTTTCTTGAGTTTGGGCCTCCTTCTCTCCAATTGGGCCATGACTGCGACTCCTCGCCCTAGTTTCTTGCTCCTTCGCAGCAAGCTTGACCGCTAGCAGGTTCATACTGAAATTCTATAAAAACACCAATAAATTCCTCAATTTATCTCCAAATTGGATGATTTCAAAGCCAAACTATTAGTATTTTCTTGGTATATTATGCACTAATCAAATAATAACATTAGCCAATATGCAATCTATAACTTGCCATTAGTTAAACTTTTCATTTAATCTACAACATTCTCATAACTTTTCATTGCACTTCATGTACATTTCATATAACATTTATCTATATCACCTATAATTTTGCTATATACCTTTGATATGACTTTTAATCAATGTTTTAAAAAGCGCTAGGCGCTAGTCGAGCGACCGGGGCTTGAAAACGCCTAGGCGGGGCCTGGGCGGGGCTGAGGCGAAACCTAGGCGAGAGCGAGGCGAATTTGTATTTTTTATTTTTAAATATTTATTATATATATAATAATATAAATTCAACTAAAAAGTAAATTATAATAATATAAAGTATCAAAAAACATGATTTAGACCATGTTTTAAAAATCATTAAGTGGCATAGAGCATATTGTTTCTCACTTTGAAACTCAAAATTCTAATTTTATTGTGAGAACACTCTAACGTACTTTAATTTTACCAAATAAACTATTTTTTGTTGGTAAACTATGATTATTATAAATAATTGTACCATAAAAAACTAAATTAGGCGCCCCGAGGCTGAAAAAATCGGACTAAGCGGTGCCTAGGTGGCAATAAATCGGTCGAGCGCCCGATAGCGCCCTAGGGTTGAAAAGTCGCGCGGCAAGCTCCAAAAGGCGGGGCCTAGTCGAGACTAGATGGGAATTTTTAAAACAGTGCTTTTAATATAACATATAACTTCCTTATACATTTTCTATACATATTTTTCTACTAAACATGACTATACTATAACTATTTTATACATTTTGTATAACTATTCAAGTTAAATTGGTGGCCACATAACCAATAAATTATTTACAACAAGTTTTTTATAACACCGAACATATATTTTGTACCTTTCTTATAGACATGCCCAATGGGAGGGCTGTGCAAGGCCTGGTCGGACCGACACAAATTTGGACCTTTCTTATAACTTTTCCAAATAACCTATAACTTTTCTATACCATTTATATAACTTTTTTTTCATTAAAAGCGGATGCCGGAAAACCGGGCTCAAGTATTATTAAATAAAAGAAAATAGAAACAAAGAAATGACAAACAACCATATAGGCAATAAAAACAATACTATCAACTAAGGGGAGTACTTCAGTGCAGGTTTGCGCTCCCGTTTAGCCCGTTCTCTGCTAGCAACAGATAAATTTGTTTTCTTAGATATCGTGGGGTAGTGTCTCCCTCATCTATCTCACGCCAAAAGCTTTCATCATAAGAAGAAAATAAAAACTCTCACCTAACAAGTGATACCTATTTGGCTTTGTTTTTCAATCTTTCATCTTCTCATTCCCGCGGAATCCGCCCAAGAGCCTGCGGCACCCCTCTCAGGTTCAGAGTAATCTGAGTAATAATCAGAAACATCGTCATTATGAAAGATGTCCGTAAAATGATCATCCAAATCAGCAACGGCTTCAACTTGATCTAGACCATCAGTGCCTTCAACTTGATTAGGATCCAATGCCGTATAATTTATACCATTTATATAACTTATCATTTATATAACTTATCATGTAGTGTATAACTTACCTATGATTTTTCATATGACTTAAAAAGTATTTATAAATTTTCCATACATTTGATATACCTTTTATATAATTTCCATACAACATATAACTCTTAAATTTGTTGTACATTTTCTAATACTTTTCATGAAACTTATAAAATTGTTATAACCTCTAGTGCACCTTTTATATAATCTATAACTTCTAAATAATCTATAAGTTTCTTATACCTTTATATAACTTTTTAAATAACATATAACTTTCTTATACCTTTTTCAGTCATTAGCTTCGGGTGTTCTGTTTGCCGTTGGTGATCAATTTTAAATTTCTATTTATTTGCATCGCTTAATCTGGATTTAGCTTGAATTTGTATCTTTTTCTGTAGATTTTATTTGTTTAGGAATCGGAGAATCAATACACCGGTTAATTTAAATAAAGTGTCGTTGATTGCTTCACTGCTATTAATTAGTTTTCTGTAATTATGTCACTAAAGCTTTGAAATAACTGTTTCGTGATTCAGATCTTACAGCTTTGGAAAGTAAAAAAAATGGATATTCTCACTGAATTTGGAAGCTCAGTTGTAGCTGAAACTGGCAATTCCTTGCTTGCCAAAGTAAAGAAACACATCGGCTACCTATTTAGCTACAACAACAATATCAAGACCCTAGAAGTTTCGCAAAAGAATCTGAACGTCAAAATTAGTGATGCCGATCGAGTTGCAGCTGATGCTAGCACCAGCTTTAAAACTGTTAGCTCGACTGTCACTCATTGGAAGAAGGAAGCTGACAAGCTTCAACAAGATGTTCAGACGATCATCAGTCTTCATGCAAACAATACAGCATCATTATGTCCAAATTCATGGTCGCGTTATTCCGCGAGCAAGAACGCGTGGGAATTGACTCAGGAGATTAATCAAAAGGTCCAAAATGCACCAGATTTTGGTACAACCTTTGATCTTCCAGCACCATATGTAGGATCAAAATTCAACCTTACTGGTGTTGCCGAATTCGAGTCAAGGACAACGCTTCTGGACGGAGTCTTGGAGGCATTAAAGGATGAGAAGGTGAGCATGTGCAGTATGTGTGGCATGGGCGGCGTTGGTAAAACCACGCTGGCAAAGAAGCTCGTTCAAAGAGTTGAAGCTGATCATTTATTCGGTAATGTTGCAATGGTAACCGTTTCCCAGAGTCCTAATTTGCAAGCAATCCAGAATGAGATCATAGAGCTCGTGGGGCTGAAAATCAACGAACAGACAATGACAGCAAGAGCAAACAGGCTTAGTGGTTGGCTCGCGGAACACAAGACGCTTTTAGTACTGGATGATGTTTGGTGGAAGTTGGATGATGCAGATTTTGAAGCGGTTGGAATTCCTCTAGCCAGCAAAAGGTGCAAAATCGTGCTCACTTCACGAAACGAAGACGAGTCATTAAAATGGGAAGCAAACACAACTTTCGTATCGGCGTTTTAGAAGATGCTGAAGCTTGGAATCTGTTTAGAGAAAAGGCCGACATATCTACTCAAGATTTGAATTTACATGAAACTGCAAGGAATATTGCTTATGAATGCGGTGGATTACCTATTGCCATTGTAACTATTGGCACAGTATTGTATCACAAACCCCTAGGTATCTTGAAGGATTCGTTGCTAAAACTGCAGACGAAGTCGAAAATCGACCCTCTCAATGTGTATTCTCGAATCCAATTGAGCTACGATCTTCTCAATGACGACGAAGCCAAGTCATGCTTTCGTCTTTGTTGCTTGTACCCAGAAGATTATAATATTCCAGTGGATGATTTAGTCTTCTATGGAAAGGGTTTACAGATATTTGATAATGTGGATACCATGAGTCAAGCAAGGGATCGAGTTGAATCGATCATTCATAAGCTAAAGAAGACATTTTTTCTGCTTGATGGAGACCTAGATGAGTGCGTGAAGATGCATGATATTATTCGGGATTTCGCAATATCAATCTCATCAGAGCATTATTTGGTGAAATTTACTGCTTCAATTCAGTGGCCGGAGAAGAGGGAGTACGAAAATTGCAGTGCAATTTCCTTTATGTCTCGAGAAATCCTCGGCCACCCTGTATATTTGGAGTGTCCAAAGCTGAAACTGTTGCAACTAACTTATAGAAAATCTCCATATCAACTCTTGGACAACTTGTTTGAAGGGACAAAAGAGCTACAAGTTTTATCCTTGAATGTTCAATCACTTGAACAATCACTTGATGCGGTACTGAAGGAACTGAGGACCTTGTGTGTCAGAGAGATACCACATAGTTATCGGGAGGGCCGCATTCAATCACAAATAGGGAAGCTACTACATGAGAATATGATAAATCTAGAAGTTCTTTCAATTAGTACAATTAGGAAGTGTGATGATTTACTAGCGAAGATAGGATTCCTTTGTGGTCTGAAGTTTCTGGACTTAAGCCATGTGGAATTTGCATACATTCCGCCAGGTACATTCTCAAAATTGGTCAAACTTGAAGAGTTGTATTTGTCATGGACATTCACGAGATGGGGATACAGAGAAGAATATGGAGAAGGAATTAGAATGAATGCAAGCCTTAACGAAATAGAATCTCTTCCGCTAAATGCAATAAAAATCGGCATATCAAAAGGTTCAATATTGGCAGAGAAATTGGTAAGAAACCTAACAAGATCTAGCATTTTCTTTGGGAGCAGCTATTGCGATGACTTTGTGTCAAAAGGCGATTCAAAACAAGCAGTGGAAATATACGACGTAGAAGCAAGTGATATTAGAGAGAGCCGGATCGGTGCTTTGCTGGGGAAATGCGAAAGGTTGAGATTGACAGAAGTGAGAAATTTGAAGAACATTTTTTGCCAACTGATAGAAGAAGACAGTAATAGGTTCGGACAGCTGAAGGAAATTTACATCAAATCATGTGACGAAATAGAATACTTGTTTGATGATGCGATAACAGAAAGGATCACTCGTTTCTCTGAGCTGGAAGTTTTGATGCTAAGCGGTGTGAGAAATCTGAAAGCAATTATTTGTTTCATGAGGAAGATAGAAGAAGCATGCTTTAGTAACTTGACTAAGTTGGAGATTGAATTTTGTTATAAGTTGAAACATGTGTTTCCGCTATCAGTGTGTAGAGAATTAAGACAACTGCAGATCATGAAAGTAAGGAATTGCGATGAAATGCAGGAAATTTTCTACAATGACAAAGCGGGAGAGGAAAATGATGATCAGGTTTGCTTAATGAACAATTAAACTTTAATGAATTTGCAAAATCATATTTGTAACACCATTGTTTAACAGGTTGTTTCAAGTAGCAATGTGGAGGCGGAACCTGAACTCCAGCTGAGTTCAAACCAACATTGGATCACAGACAAAAAACGACTACTTGTCCAAATCCTTGTTCAATTATTCCTAGGATATTTGGAAGAGACAAACAATCAATAAGTGTTCCCAGTTACCACCAGGTTTAGTACCTCTTTACCAATGAATCATATCTTACTATTGTATTGGTTTGAATCGAGACAGTAAAATAATGTCCATGACTATTTGTAGAATTTATTTACTAAGAATCTGATTAATTGTTGCCAGGTGGAAGAAAATATTCCAAAATTCAGTGAAAAAGAAGTTGATGATGCAATTATATTCCCTCAACTAAAGATTTTGAGACTTGAATATATGTGTAAGCTTAGAATTTTGTATGAAGGAAACCGTGCAATCGAAACGCCTTCATTACAAGAGTTGATTATTGATCAGTGCAATAATATGGAAGCTCTCTCTTACGGATCATTTAAGGCTCCAAGGCTTGGAAGTGTTGAAATTAATTACATCAAATATCTGGTAGAAGGTGGTCTTAATGCAATTGTGAAGAAGGCGGTACGATCTCAATCTTTACACTAATTTATTATTATTGTCTCACGTGAAGAGCGTGTTTGGGACGGTTTTTCTTTTTGTTTGCTTTCCAAAAAATCATGCTCTCATGTACTTTTTGAAAACCCAGGTGGAGAACATAAGATTAGCAATCCCAAACCCGCTCAAAACAGATATGATATAGGTTTACCTCGAGTCTAGTTCGTCATATCATAAATATGTATACCTATTGATGGAGTGTAGCTCCTCAATTTGCATATTTCCACCGAATCTAAGTAGAGAAAAGTCTTGGCTTTATATCCCAGTTTTTGCTTACATAAACAGGTCTCGAATCAGCATAACACTCTTGACGATGATGATGGTGATGAATGATGAAGATCAAGATTCTGATCAAGAAAATCAAGATACGCATCATTTCGATAAGCAAGATTGTCAAGATCAAGAAATTAACCGAGATTCCGCTCATCAGGATCTTGTGATAGGCAAGATGTACATTCCGGAGATCGAGACTTCTTTGAATACCACTCCCTTAAAACCTGCTATTGTGGAAGCAGTTCCAGATATTGGTTTGGTATAAGCGATGACGAAGAAGACACTGTCGATATGGGAACATAAACTATCCGGAACATTAAGTGAATTTTTTTCTTTTCTTTTTTCATATTGGCTTTGTTTCTTTTCGTTTCTTGTTTGTTTGTTTGTTTTGTTTTTTTTCTTTTCTTTTAATTATATTTGAGCCCAGATTTCCGGCCTACACTTCAATTAAAGAATAATAAACAAACATTGTATATTTTGGCAATATCATTCATTACTAATAGTGACAAATTCTGTGTGCAATCTGTCACTTATCCCTTCTAATAGTAAAGCTCTAGGTTGGGATCCGTCATATTGAGAAAATGAATGGGGCGCTTCTTGGGGCTTATTATGCGAAGAGGGGCTGATCATCCGAACCTCACGATCAAGATTTCTAAAAAATGGTCAGCCTATTGTTACGCTCTCTTGTCTTCAGTCTGGAATATATATGTCGAGCTTGTATCTAAATGCTTCTGGTGGATTGGAACTCCTTCACGTTGAAATTCTGGACGGATACATGGATAACTCCATGTCTTGCAGATAGGCTCGAGCTGAATAACCGTGCCAGATCGTAAAACTTTTTGTCAATTCTTCTCACAGCTCGTTCTACTCACTAAAACATCTCTGAGTAGGTCAGAGACAGACTGGTCGGAGTAGATCAAAGTCAAACTGGTTAGCAAAGTTCAACTCATAGTAGGTCAGAATCAGATCGGTCAGACACAGGTCAGCCTAGACTACTTAGCCAAGATTGCTACTTAGCACAAATCAACTCAGAATCAAGTAACTCAACATAAGGCGAAAATTTGCCAACAAAGTCTTCACTTTGGGATTTTATAATGAGAGCTGGGTATTTTGTACTCTGCTCTCAATTAATGATTGAGTATTTATTAACACTTAATTAAATAGTTTCTCATCTTAATTAAATACTTCATCATAAATATTCAACCGTTGGATGAGAGCAAGGTACCAAACAACCGGCTCCCATTATAAGATCCCCTTTGGCTCCACTACACCTACATATACTAGATTGTTTCCTTATTGGCACATCCATAACAATAGTTAAGCCCAACACTCACTAATAACAACATTTGGCTGAACAACATATGCTATCAATGAGCTCAGATGAGCTCAGAAGGAACTGCTTACTTTTCCGTAGAAAGCTCAAACTGATCAGTTCTGTCGATCAAGAATTTTCTGAAGCAGAACTGGCATTAAATCCGTAACCTAATCATCGTTGCCAAATTTGACAGTAAACAACTTCCATCAAAAGCACTAACTACACATAACTAACACAATTGGCACACATAAAAAACGAACAATTAGAACTTACACTTGATGCTGTAAACGAGTTGTCAAACACTCACTTAATGTTAATATGACGTAATAGAAACATAGGTTTGGTGTTAAACCACCATACTCACACATATATAGACGCATTTACAAATTTCAAATTCAAAAATTATATGTAACAATTAGAACTAACTCATCATAGATGAAAAAAGCTTCAACAAGGAAAAGCATCATTATTTGGTAACTCAAACTTCATGGTCGCTAATTTGATCCATCCATCGATCCTTCAGCTGCCACGATTGTAGAGAACAAAAAAAATAGAAGCAATTACTAGTATGTTCAATCAATGAACAAATTCAACATCTGAATATTTTTCCAACTCTGTAATACTAAATAAATCCTCACGAAACATGAAGAAAATGATTGTATTGTGCATACCGGTTTAAATTCTTCAGAATAGCCTTAAGATCTTGTGTGACTGAATACTGATTTCCATTGATTATTATTTGTTGAAGTAATGGAGTTTTGAGCAATCCGTAACAAAAAGCTTCCAAGTGATTGCATCGAAAGATTGACATGGATTCTAATGCAGGCAGTACAATGGCATTATGATTCCCGTTGTAGAAAATTCTAAGCTTGTCCATGTATGCTAATTCCATAGTTTTCAGTTGAGGGAATATAATTTCATCCTTTGCTCCTTCTAGCTTATCTTCTTTTCCAATGTTTTCTTTCATCTGCCCATTAGATATGATCATATAAGATACTAATTATAGTTTAGCAAGTTAATAACAAGTTACTATAATACATTGGATTCTAGCTATAGGAAGTTAAACTTCTACGGTGGTCCTAGACCGGTATGAGACTAGAAAATTCCAAGTAATAATCCAACATATAAGTGCAAACCTGTTGCTGGCTGGTAACAATTTTCGGTTGTTTTCCTCTTCCAAATAGACGTTTAGTTATTGAGTTTGATGTGAGAGAAACGAGATGAATGCTCGCATTCACATTCGTCATTTGTTCTCGGTTAAAAATTTCCTCAATCTCATCACAAAAACAAATCTGCAGGCTTTGGAGTTGTCTGAGTTGTGCAGCCACAGATAGCGAAAACACATATTTTAACTTCCTACAAAACATAATCTGTATCTCTCCCAAATTACCAAACCATGATCCTTCAATTTTTGACAAGTGAAGGCCTTCCCATATCTCTTTCAGATTACACAGTCCAAATAGCTTTAGACTTTCAAGCTGAGAGAAGCTAGCCCATGGAATCTGCCCCGACGCTAAGTATTCAAGTTCTTTACAATCACTAATGCATATCTTCTTCCATTGTGGAAACTCGATGTTTTTATGTTCTTTTGGTTTCCATGAGATAATGTTCTTCAAATTGCTGACTTGCTTCAGTCTAAAGCTTTCAGATTTCCAAATCAATGCACCAATCCAACTCACTCTGAAATCATCAGCATCCACATCGAATACTTCCAATATTTTCTTGGAATTTCCACCGATTCCAAATTCAAAGTCAAGACTAACATGGCTACCAATGAACACATGAAATCTTGTCAGCTTCTTTACAAACTTCTCTGCCAAAATCGAACCTTTCGGTACACCGACTCTTATAGAAGTTAGTTGAGGAAGGGATTCTATCTCACTAAGGCTTGCATTCATTCTGTCTCCTTCTTCTTCTTTGTGTCCCCAACCGATGAAGTCCAGTGGCAAATACAGTTCTTCTAGTTTCACCAATTTTGATAATACACCTGCTGGAACATATTTGAGCCTTTCTCGGTTGACTCTGAGAAATTTCAGGTTATGCAATAATCCTATCTCCCTTGGAAGATCATCATATGGCCTCGCTGAAGAGAACGAAAAAATTTCTAGATCTTTCATTTCTTTGCCAAGCAGATCACCGATTCTAGGCCGCGGTTTTTTGTACCTGTTGTCCGATATACTCTCAGTGATACACAAGGTCCGAAGATTCTCTAGGACAGTAAGTGATAGTGACAGTGAAGGGATACTCAGAGATAGGACTTTAAGATTCTTTAGCCCTTGGAATATTCCTTCAGGAAGCCTGGCTGAATCACTCCCAAAAGAGAGTTGAAATAGATCAACGTTTGGAAATATCAAATCGACGGGGTGTTGCTCAATTGTTTTACACATAAATGAAATTGCTTTGCAGTTCTGATAATTCGTTCCCTCCATTGGCCACTCTTTCATAGTATTCTCACATCTTACTATGTATGGATGTTTCCACTTAGATGACATCCATACCCCGAAATCTCGACACATATCATGCACTCTGACAAAATCATCTTCATTACCCTCAAGAAGAAAAAATGAATTCTTTAGTTTATGAATGATGAACTCAACTCGATCTCTTGCTTGACACATGCTATCGACATTTTCAAATAACTGTAGGCCTTTCCCAAACAAGACCAAATCTTCAACTGGGATACTAAAATCTTCAGGGAACAAGCAACAAAGACAGAACAATAACTGGGCTTCCTTGTCGTTCAAAAGATCATAGCTTAAGTGAATCCTGGAAAATACTTTCTCCATGTCCATGTACGTCCGATTCACATTTCGTAACCTTGTGAGAGAATCCTCCCATACATTTGTTGGCTTGCCTTTTAATGCTGAAGCAAGAGTTAAGATAGCAATATGAAAGCCGCTGCACTCATCCACAATCATTCTTACCATTTCACGTGTTTTCGAATCAAAAATATATTTTTCTGCATTTTTAATGAACAAATCCCGAGCTTCTTCGTCTTCTAAGAAATTGATGTGGTAGATATGGCATAGTCCAGATATTTGTACAAGTAGTCGAGACCTATACTCTTTTTCAATTATATTTCTTGAAGTGAACACAATTCTGAAGCTTTTGCTCGGTGAAGGAATTCCAATCACATCAAAATCTTTATTATTCAGCTGCCACCAGAAACCATCCAATATTAAAAGACAATTATCTATCCAATTTTGGCATATTTGTTTTTTGATGCCATTTCGGATTTCTTGCAAGTTCGGAGTTTCGGACACTGTTACCATCGCAACCCTACGAAACAATCGATGTCTTGTAACAAACGTAACAAGTAGCTTTCCGAGTGTGGTAGCCCCATTGCCACAAATATAGCAGACACTAGACTTTTTCATTGTATTACAAATTCTTCTGATTATCGATTGCCTCGAGTCGTATTTTGATGGGTGGATATGTTCTTCTTCTTCTTCAGTCTCATAATAATTACGACTGATCCCGTCCATTCGATCCAACAAAGCATGATCAACCATTCTATTAATTACTCTTCAGTAAGTCTTCGTGGAGTTGCTAGATCTGAAACACCAAAAAGTAAAAAATAATGTTCTTTTCGTACGAGTTTTTACGCAATGTTATAAATTTACTAAAGGAATTCCTAATAAAGTTGCATTAATACATTTTACTGTCAAAAATACATTTGTTGTAGAGATCATTTATTTAAGCACAACATAAAATCACTTACAAGTTAGTTAACTGAAATATACCGAGCCATCAGCCTTGCTCGATCAATTAAGCAACCCCATCCGAGGTTATTAACTTCGAACCCCCTGCTGCTCTGCAACAAAATTCAACAAGTAAAGCCGATGATCAATGATTTATCAGAATCATATATTAGTGGTTAAATATTATCTGCAGCGTTAACTTCAAACCAATCATGGTTTGATTTTTCAAAGATATTAAGTAGCGTTTACTTCGCGGAATACCTATTCCGTGGAATATGATACAAATGGATTAAACATGAGATATATGGTAACCAACAAAGAATCGACCATATTTGATATATTTCCACTCATTCATATTCTATTTCACGGAATAGGCATTTCGCGAACCAAACCAGCCCTTAGAGACTTGTCCTGAAAGCCATGTGACAGTTTTTTGTTGGTTTTATTTTTCAAAGATATTTTCCCGATTTTCCTTTAAAAGATGACATGCGGCATCTAGGGGCAAACATATATACTTTTTGCTTGACTAAGGACATTTTAAAGGTCAGAGGGACAAGCAACTATTTGAATGAGTACAAGAGGCTGTCGATGGTTTCAACAAAAAAATTAATCAGTTTTTGTTCAAGATATAAACATAAGCCATACTTGTTTATACAATGACAATGAAACATAATTAATTCAAATCTATCTTATTAGATTTGATATCAAATATCAACATAAATAATGATATTAAAATCACAAATTATGTCCTATTATTTTGTTCTAATATAAACAGGTAATTGACGATTTCAAAGTCAATTGTTCTAATCCACTAACAGCACTAATTAATTGATTTAACTACTTGCTTTGTTATTTATTTTTACAGTTATTATATGGTTGAAGTAGATAGATTGACAATTCAAAGCTTGGAATCTTGGAGTAGGTGGACAAGTTGAGAATCCAACATAAAATAAGTCTTCAAATAGAATAGGTGTTGAACGCCACATACACAAGTATACAATTTTTTATTAGATCATATGTGAAACTAAACTTCAGCAAAATATTGACAACATTACTTGGTAACTTGAATCTCATGGTCGCTAACTTGATCAATCCTTGAGCTGGCAAGTTCACATATAAGAAACTTTTGAAGAAGTTATCAGCATATTGAATGAATGTAATCCGGGAACGCCTTGTATTATGGGGATCAAGAAAAAGATTGTAGTGTGCATACCGATCTCACAATTGCATTAAGATCTTGTGTGACAGGATACCGATTTCCATTGATTAGTATATGTTGAAGTGATGGAGTTCTGAATATGCCGTAACAAAACGCTTCCATGTGATTGCATCGAAAGACTGACAACGATTGTAATGAAGGCAGTAGAATGGAATGGTTTCCATCGTAGAAAACTCCAAGCTTGTCCAAGTATGCTAATTCCATAGTTTTTAGTTTAGGGAATATAATTTCATCCTTTGCTACATCTTCATCATCTTCTTTTCCAATGTTTTCTTCCATCTGTCCATTAAATGGTGATGATATTAAGATTAGTTTTATTGATAAATAAGAGACGACAAGTTGTAATCTGTTAATAACAAAAATGAAGACGATAAAATACATTGGACATCTAGCTAAAGCAAGTTACTTTTGTGGTGGTCGTAGACTGGTTTGAAAGTATTGGATGAATGTAGTACGAATGGATATGCTTCATCTATAAGTCATGGACTAGTCCGGTTTGGAATCATACTAGAAACTTTTCTAAACCATGAAGTTTGTAGGAGTCGAACATATGCATATATGACTCAACACCGACCTAATTAAGAGGCTTCAAAGTTATAAATAGGTCATGAACTCTATAGTTGTACATCCTTCATGCACAAGATTGGACACCTAGAACTTGAAGTTTACAGGATTGAACATATGCGGGTGGCTTAGTAATGCTTGAAATTGGCTTTGAACCTTATAAGTAATAATCCAACATATAAACCTGTTGTTGGTGGCTGGTAACAGTTGGATTCAATGTTGATGTGGTTTCAACCTTTGGATCACTCAATTGGGTTTTGCCTTTTGATGCATTTCCTCCCTCCCTACTACTTGATGTAACCTGTCATTCAGATGAGTTGATTTAGAAATAATACTATGAAATATGACAAATTATTTATAATTAAATAAAATAAGCAGAGACCTGATTACCGTCGTCGTTCATTTGTTTTCTGTAAAAAATTTCTTCTACTTCATCACAAAAACATATGTGCAGGCTTTGCAGCTGTCTCAGTTGTGCAGCCACTGGGAGCGGAAACACACATTTTAACTTCCTACAGAAGATAATCTGAATCTCACCCAAGTTACAAAAGCACGATCCTTCGATTTTTGACAAGTAAAGGCCTTGCCATATTTCTTTCATATTACACAGTCCGAATAGCTTTAGACATTCGAGCTGAGAGAAGCTTGCCAATGGAATCCGCCCTTCAGCTAAGTATTCCAGTTCATTACATTCACTGATGCATATCTTCTTCCATTGTGGAATCTCAATATATTCATCTTCTTTGGGCTCCCATGTGATAATGTTCTTCAAATTTCGGACTTGTTTCAGTCTCAAGCTAATTTCAGATTTCTGCACCAAACTACTGATCCAACTCGCTCTGAAATCATCGGCATCAACATCAAATACTTCCAACAATTTCTTCGAATTTCCACCGGTTTCAAATTCATAATCAGGACTAACATGGCTACCAATAAACACATGAAATCTTGTTAGCTTCTCTACTAACTTTTCTGCCAAAATCGAACGTTTTGGTACCCCAATTCTTATAGCAGTTAATTGAAGGGATTTTATCTCGCTAAGGCTCGCATTGATTCTTTCTCCTCCTTCTTCTTTGCATCCCCAACCGATGAAGTCTAGCGGCAAATACAATTCTTCTAGCTTCACCAACTTTGACAGTACACCTGGTGGAATATATTTGAGTCTCTCTCGGTTGAATCTTAGAAACCTCAGGTTGTGCAGTTGTCCTATCTCCCTTGGAAAATCGTCATACGGCCTCGCTGTAGAGAATGAGAAATATTCTAGATGTTTCATTTTACCACCTAGCAGATCACCAATTCTAGGCCGCGGTTTTTTGTACCTATTGTCTAATATACTCTCGGTGATACACAAGGTTCGGAGTTTCTGTAGTGCAGTAAGTGACTGTAACAAAGAAGGGATGCTCAGGGATACAGCTTTCAGATTTTTTAGACCTTGGAATATTCCTTCAGGAAGCTGGGCTGATTCACTCCCATAAGATAATTGAAGTAGATCAAGGTTTGGACATTTCAAATCGACAGGATGTTGCTTGATCGTTTTACACATAAAAGAAATTGCTCCGCAGTTCTGATACTCCGTTCTCTTCAGTGGCCACTCTTCTATATCATTCTCAAATCTGACAATATATGGACGTTTCAATTTTGAGGACATCGCTTCCCCGAAATGACGACACATATTATCAACTTTGACGAAATTATCATCATCGCCATCAAGGAGAAAACACGAATTCTTTAGTTTATAAATGATGCACTGAACTCGACCTCTTGCTTGATGCATGCTATCGGCCTTTTTGAATAACTGTAGGCCCTTCCCAAACAAGACCAAATCTTCAACTGGAATATTAAAATCTTCAGGGAACAAGCAACAAATACGAAACAATAACTGGGCTTCTTTATCATTCAAAAGACCATAGCTTAGGCGAATACAAGAAAACACTTTCTCCATTTCTGATAACTTTCTGAGTGAATCCTTCCATACATGCCGGGGCTTGTCTTTTAATGCCGAACCAATGGTTAAGATGGCAGAACGAAAGCCATCACAGTGATCCACAATCTTCCTTGCCATTTCTTGTAAATCCAAATCGACAAATGATATTCCTGCTTTTTCTTTAAACAAATCCCAAGCTTGTTTGTCCTCTAAAAAATTGACGTGGAAGATTTGATGACTTCCGATATGTTTGCACATATCTTCATTTCTTGAAATAAAGATGATTCCGACGCTTTTACGAATTCCCATTTCCATAAAATCTTCATTTTTCAGCTCCCACCAGCAACCATCCAATATTAAAAGACACCTGCCTGTCCATCTTTGTTCTATTTGTTGCATGATGTCAGTTCTGATTTTTTCCAAGTTAGGATTTTGGGACACTGTTACCATAGCAATGCTTTCAAATAGTGCATGTTTTTTAACTTTAACGGTAAGCTTTTTTGCAAGTGAGGTAGCGCCACTGCCACAAACACTGCAGAACCTCCGATTTCCCAACGCATCAACAATTCTGCTGATTATCCTTAGCCTCGAATCGTATTTTGATGGGTGGATATGTTCTGCAGCCTCATAACCACTACTGATCCCGTCCATTTCATCCAACAAATTGGCACCAGTAAGCATCGAACGTCCATTTGGAAAGAACATTTTTCTCTGTCAATTACAAATGATGTGTTTTTGAAATTTCAACATCTGAAACACCAGAAGTTAAGGCCAAGTTAAAAGCAATATGTTTTTTTATGAGTACAAATAAATGAGTTTCAAGCGCATATCAGCCTTCAATAGAAGAACTGTTACAAACATGGACAACAAAATAAATCTTACAATTTTACAGCAATAAAGCACAACATCAATTTTTGTATGCCAAAGGGCTCATTTAACAACATTTTCCAAAGTTGCTGCAAGAAAAGTTCATTTATTCAGTGTTCTAAAACTCCCCGCCTAGCTCCGCCTAGGCGCTATTTTGAGGCTCGCCTTCCGACTTTTCATTCCTCGGGCGCTATCAGGCGCTGGACCGACATATTGCCGCCTAGGCACCGCCTAGTCCGATTTTGTCCGCCTAGACACCGCCTAGTCCGATTTTTTCCCCAATTTTTAAAATACTGACAGCTATAATAATTATAGTTCAATTTTCCAATTCAAAAAGGCAGTACAGTTGGTAAAACTAATGTACAACAAAATATTCTCAACATACAATTTTCATATTGAACCCAAGCCCAACCCAAAATATCTGCGGAATTTGGTGGCCTGGGTCGGCCGGACTTTTTACATAATATATTTGCCCAAGCGCGGGCCTGGACGGGCTAGGCGGGATGCGGGTTTGTTGAACAGATCTAAACAAAATTGACCAAGTAAACCTGATCAGCAATAATTAATCAGAATAATCTCTAAAAAACACTACTTATTACCAAAACTGTCAAAATCTAATGAAAGGTGAAATTGAGAAGCATTCAGTTGTGTTGAAAGACAAAATTTGTAATGAAAAATAAATTTGCAGAAGAGATCATTAGTTAATACACAACAAAATCACTTACAGAGATCATTAACCTTGATCTCACTTATATAGAAAATAATTACATGTATTAAGATACAAATACTTACCCAAATTGGCCAAAATCTTATGAAATCTGAAAATGAGAAGCAATCAGTTAGTGGAGAAAATCAATTGCAGAGTGGAATGAGTGTTAATAATATATTCATAAAGTGTTTTTCTTTTTATTTTAGGAAAGTATATACTTTATTTAAAACACTCCAACCATTCTGAGTGGAATGAGTGTTAATAATATATTCATACTTTGTGTTTTTTGTTTTGTTGCTGGTCCGGTTCAACAGAGCTTTAGCTCCGACTACATTCAGATCTGATCTAGGTCGCGTATCTTGCTGTGGTGTGTGGGTCTTTCAATAAAGATTTTATGCATTCACTAAGATTCAAACTCGAAAGCTTGCTTAAGTAATACCAAGTCGCCTGCCACTTATAGTTTTGTCCATCTTATAACCTCTATGCTTCAATTAATTACAAACTTTGGAATAAGCTGATTTATAAGATAAGCTGTAGACTTTGAATTTTGGTAAATTGAAAGGATTGTGGGGTTAGATAACATATTTAAACAATTGTTTTCAACTTTTATAATTAAAGTTGCTTTTTTATGGGGCTTTTTGAAAAAGTGCAAGAATATGGGATCATAATTTGGGGTAATACAGTTCCAAATGGTTATTTATCAAAACTAACACATATATGATAAATTATTTATAAATTCATCGTCCAATTATATTAATTTTAAATCTACATTTTTTTCAATTTTATTTAGATATATGATATTATCCACTTGTTTCTTTCTTTTTTTTTTAATTTTTTTTATTTTTCATTTATCACTCAAACTATTTATTTTTTTGACATAATGTTTTAGAGTTTTTTGTTCATTTTATTTTTATTTTCAAAATGATATTCACCGTGAATTTCGAATTTCTTAAACCAATAGACATCCAGTAGATTTCCTATAAAAATCTGATATATCTTAGTTTTAACAGCGCTTTTATGGAATCGTTATATTAGTTTCTGTTGTTGTTTCTTTGACTGGATCTAATGCTGCTTGAGGTTTCGAGTGTGGGATTTTGCTCTATTTTTTGCTCGAATTGGGAAATTTTAATTGTTGTTCTGCATTTGAGTATTCCAAGTTTAGCTTTAAATCTTTTGCTGATGAAGATTATGCAGTAACCTTTGATAATTTGAAGTAGACTTGTTCAATTGGCCCGTGGTCCACCTGACCCGCCCAGGCCTGATTTTAGTCGAACTTGGGCAAACATATTTTAATATAGGCCCGCCCAGGCCTGAGCTCGCTAACTCGAAACTAAAATGGATTGGACTTCCTAATGAAATCCAAACCCAAAATATAAATGATATGCAAAATCTGTAAATTGATTCTGCTTATGGCAATAAAACATTAAGGCCTTATTCTGATTTTAATGGGAAGTAAATAGGGAAATTGTCATTTATGACCCAATTTCCCAAAATAATTGCCCAAAATAAATACCAAACTATCCCAACAAGGAAATCATATCTTTCATGCCATTTTAAGTTTCATTAATTGACTTCATACGCTCATTACTATTGATTACATGTATCATGCGATTATGGAAAGTTCTTTTAATTTTTTGGCTTATTTTGCATTTATCTCTCAAACCGTTCATTTTTTCGACATACCGCTTTAGAGTTTTTTGTTCGTCTCATTTTCATCTTCGAAACGTCATCCATTGTGATATACTTTTTCCAAATTTTTTTTGACTTGTTAAAAATCTAATATAATTCTGTTATAAATCTAATATATTTCTATTTACAGACTTATAACAGATTAATAATATGATATAGGGTAAATAAGAGCTGAATATTAGTTTTAGGTATTAATAGGTTTGGAATTTAGATTGTTCTAGAAGCTAAGAATTGGCTATAAAAGCCATGTAACTTGTGTAATTCTGTTAGGATTCTGATAAATCAGAAACTGCTTCTCCCTCCCTAGAATTCTTGTTTTCCCTCTCCCCCCCTATTTCTGTTATTCTTCATTTTGATACTCTGTTTGGCCGCATTTCTCTTGTTTTTGCCTCCGATCTCCAGTCACCGAAATTTCCTTGTATCATAATAGATATATATCAGTTCAATGGGCATTGCAAATATAAAGAAACTTATAAGGGACTTATATTAGACCTATAACATACACACACACACACATATAAGATATGTAGTAGATATATAACAGTTCAATGACCATTGCAAATACAAAGAGACTTATATCATTATTATAACAGATATATGTCAAGAAAATATATCAGATATGTATCTTATATATTTTTGATATATTTCTGTTATAGTTCTAATATATGATAGATTTTATAGTAAATGTATAACAGATTTATAGTAGACATATAATAGATGTATAACAGATACAAAAGAACATCCAAATCAGTGTTGAAACAAAAAAATGCAGTAGAAACAGATATATATAAGATATATAGTAGATATATATAACAGTTCCATGAGCATTGCAAATACAAAGAGACTTATATTAGAATTATAACAGATATATATCAGAAATATATCAGATATGTATCTGATATATTTCTATTATAATTCTAATATATGACAGATTTTGTAGTAAATGTATAACAGATTTGTAGTAGATATATAATAGATATATAATAGATATATAACAGATACAAAAGAACATCCAAATCAGTGTTGAAACAAAAAATGCTGTAGAAATAGATATATATCAGATATATAGTAGATATATAACAGTTCAATGAGCATTGCAAATACAAAGAGACTTATATTAGAATTATAACAGATATATATATCAGAAATATATTAGATATGTATCTAATATTTTTCTGATATTTTTCTGATATATGACTAATTCAACCAAAACAATGGAGTAGATGGGATTCAAAGCTCCATGTAACAACAATAAAAAAAACCCCAACCATCAATTACTAACTAATGATAGATCTATTGAGTTGAGAATAAATAAAAGAATATTGTTGCCATTAATAAAGTATCTACTACATTAATTTGAAGTTTATTGTTCATCAACTTCCAACTATTCTACTTCACATGTTTCAAAGAATACAGGTTTCCTATAATACAAATTTATGTATACCACAAAACTAAAATAGAAAAAGGAACATTCTCTCTTGCAACAGATCAATTTCATTCCAAGTCATCACTTTTCACTATGCCTCAGGTCCTCTGCACTATGCTTAATTTTTCAAGCCAATCTCACCTGCACAAAAATATTATTATTAGCTAGAAAACAAGAACCGAGACTAGAAATAGGCGTTGGATCAAATTCAAGAGCTATCACAATCAAAAAGACGATAGAAAAAGGTTCAAGACAACGAGTCAATAAATAAAATCAAAGGAGAAATAGGGCTGAAAATTATAGATAATAGGTCGCTCATTGTGGAAGAAGCAGCTGAAAAAATCTTATTTCAGTTCTCAGGACAGAATGAATCAAAGCAAAACCACCATTAATTGGCAGCAACAGTGATGAACCAAGCAAATCAAAACAGCAGCGGTGAAACAAAAGAAAAGAGAAATCGCAAAAGAGAAAAGTTAGAGATATTGGTAATCGACAGAGAGAATAGCCTGAAAAGAGATATGAGGTTGCTTTGCTGTGGAGAGGAATTTGGTATTTGAAAAACGATCGTCTTTGATATGGGAGCAGTAATGAGCATATTATGGTTAATAAGTTTTCAAAATATTCCAAATAAGTTACAAGCATTTTCTTGTGGCATTTTAGTTATTATTTTGCACAAGTTGATGCATTTTGGTGCTTTTCCCAAAAAAATAGGGGTTAAAGAGAATTAGATCTCATCCAATTAATTAAGAAGGAGATTAAAGATGGAGATGAACTAGGTGTCATTAGGTGCTTTTCTCAAAAAAAAAAAATAAGCAGCATCCACAAATTACAATACAGTCTACATATAATCTGTATAAAAACAAAAGTAAGTGGGAATTTTTAATATATTTTTTGGAGGAAAATAGGATGGAATTTTTAATCTATAAACACCTGGCAACTCACATGGAAAACAACGTTGTTTGGAGTGTTGTAAATTTGTACTTATGCATTTTCCTCCGTCAAAGAAAACCTTTCATTTCATTAGTTTAATTATACGTAATTATAAATTTTTTTTAAAACAAGTTCAGTTGAATTCAATCCACTTTAATTTAGTTTAGTTTAACTTTCTAAAAACAAATAGCCTTAATGAATAAAATAATAAGCATAGAAATTGATTCCTCTATTTGTCTCTTTGTCTCTTGCAGCAGCCAGCAGGACGGCAATTAGTTGTATTCTTTTAGAGATTATTATGTAAGTTTGTTGCAGCAGCTAGTTCAATCTTCAAACTAACCTGAAGTCGGCAAGGTTGATATATGCTGGATTATTACTACCTCTGTTAGCTAATTTGTAAGTGAATTAGTTAACATTAATTAAATTCAATTTGCTGAATTGAAACTTAGAGATTGATTCCTCTCTTTGGCTCTTTGCTTACAGTAAATTAATTCTTGCAGGACGGCAATTAGTTGTATCCTGTTAGAGATAATCATATAAGTTTGTTGCAGCAGCTAGTTCAATCTTCAAACTTATCTTGGACTCCAGTGGTCGGCAAGGTTGATGCTGGACTATTACTACTTCTGTTAGCTAGTTAATTTGTAAGTGAATTAGTTATTATATATATGTTTTGTTTCAACAATTTAATTTTCATTCAAATCTGTTGCAATATTTGGCTAGTAACTAGGGCTGTAAATGGGGTTATTACACTTTTTTAGCGGCAAAATTAGTTGTCGCTGTTAGGTGGTTGCATAATGATTTTGCAATCAAAACTTGTTATAACTTTGCTGTTAGATGAGCTATTTGGCAACAACCTTTGGATTGTGTTGCTAAATGAGCTTTATTGTTACAAAACACACTGCATTTGTAGCATAGCCTTAACTTTTGGCCTTTCAGGTCGGGAGTTAATTTTCAAATAAACATGTTGGTAATTGATGATGGAAAAGAAATGTACTTTCAAAATGGACTTTCGATGGTTCGTGTTGATCGTGCTTTGTTAGATAGAATGGACGGGATCCGTCCTAGTTATACGGATGAAGAACATATCCACGCGTCAAAATATGAATCGAGGTTTTCGATAGTCAGCAGAATTTGTGATGCATTGGACGAGCAGAGAACCTGCAGTGTTCTTGGCAATGGAGCTACCTCGCTCGCAAATAAGCTTACTACTTTTGTTAAAACACATCTGAAATTCCATAGATTCGCAATGGTTACGGTATCTCAAAATCCTAACTTGAGAGAAATTGAAAAAACCATCATACAGCAAATAGGAGAAGGATGGACCGATAATTGTACATTAATATTGGATGGTTTCTGGTGGGAGCTTAGTGATGAAGATTTTATAGAAATAGGAATTCATTCACCGCTAATTGTCTACATTTCCAGAAATGAAGATATGTGCAAAAAGATAAAAAGCCATCATATCTTCCACATCAATTTTTTAGAAGATGAAGAAGCTTGGGATTTGTTCGCAGAAAAAGCCGGAAAAGCAATTGTAGATTGGGATTCGTATGAAACGGCAAGGCGTATTGTGGATGAGTGCGATGGCTTTCGTATAGCCATCTTAACTGTTGCTTCAACATTGAAAGACAAGCCCCCAAATGTATGGAAGGATTCACTCATGAAGTTACAGAATTCAAATCGAGCATGTATTGGGAAAGTGTTTTCCATGATCCGCTTGAGTTACGATCTTTTGAACGACAAAGAAGCCCAGTTGTTCTTTTGTCTTTGTTGCTTGTTCCCTGAAGATTATAATATCCCAGTTGAAGACTTGGTCTTGTTTGGGAAAGGCCTTCAGTTATTTGAAAATGTCGATAGCATGGATCGAGCAAGAGACCGAGTTGAGTTCATCATTCATAAACTAAAAGATTCGTTTTTTCTTCTTGATGGTGATGAAGACGAGTTTGTGAAAGTGCATGATATGGTTCGTGATTTCGGGGTATCAATCTCCTCAAAATTTGAACATCCATATGTTGCAAGATGTGATAATGGTTCGGAAGAGTGGCCACTGGAGAGTACGGAGTATCAGAATAGCGGGGCAATTTCATTATTCCATAAAACAATCAAGAAACACCCTGTCGATTTGAAGTGTCCGAACCTTAATCTACTTCAGTTATCTTATGGGACTGATTCAGCCAGGCTTCCTAAAGGAATATTCCAAGGGCTACAAAATCTTAAAGTTCTATCCCTCAACATCCCTTCGCTGTCGCAGCCACTTACTGTGCTAGAGAAACTCCGAACCTTGTGCATCACTGAGAGTATATTAGACAATAGGTACAAAAAACCGCGGCCTAGAATTGGTGATCTTCTAGGTGATGAAATGAAAGATTTAGAAAGTTTTTCGTTTTCCACAGCGAGGCCATATGATGACTTTCCAAAGGAGATAGGACTACTGCGTAACCTGAGGTTTCTTAGATTCGACCGAGAGAGACTCAGATATATTCCAGCGGGTGTGTTATCGAAATTGGTGAAACTAGAAGAGTTGTATTTGCCACAGGACTTCATCGGTTGGGGATGCAAAGAAGAAGGAGGAGACAGAATGAATGTCAGCCTGAGTGAGATAGAATCTCTTCTTCAACTAACTGCTCTAAGAATCGGTGTACCAAAAGGTTCGATTTTGGCAGAAAAGTTAGTAAAGAAACTAACAAGGTTCCATGTGTTTATGGGTAGCCATGTTGGTCATGATTACGAATTTGATAAAAGCGGGAATTCGAAGAAAATATTGGAAGTATTCGATGCGGATGCTGATGATTTCAGAGCGAGTTGGATCAGTGCTTTGGTGTGGAAATCTCAAAGCCTGAGATTGAAACAAGTGAGCAATTTGAAGAACTTTATCACAAGGGAGCCCAAAGAAGATAAAAACATCGAGTTTCCACAATGGAAGAAGATATGCATTAGTGATTGTAAAGAACTGGATTACTTAGCGTCGGGGAATATTCCATGGGCTGTCTTCTCTCAGCTCGAAAGTCTGAAGCTATTTGGGCTGAGTAATATGAAAGAAATATGGCAAGGCCTTTACTTGTCGAAAATAGAAGGATCGTGCTTTGGTAATTTGGGTGAGATTCAGATTATGTTTTGTAGGAAGTTGAAATATATGTTTTCCGTGTCAGTGGCTACACAACTGAGACAACTACAGAGCCTGCAGATATGTTTTTGTGACGAAATGGAGCAAATTTTTTACAGACAACAAATGGATAACGATGGCGATATCCAATCCAGTGATCCAACGGTTGAAACCACACCAACAATGAATCCAACTGTTAGCGTTCTTCACAAATCAAAGCTCGGCTCCCTCAAATCAAACCCAATAACTAAACGTCTATTTGGAAGAGGAAAACGACCAAATTACGTGACCAGCCCGCAACAGGTTTGCACTTATACGCTGGATTATTACTTGCGATCTCTCTATGTGCTGTTAACTTACATTTGATAATCATATACGCAATTGGCAGATGGACGAAAACATTCGAAAAGAGGATGAGCAAGATGTAGCCAAGGATCAAATCATATTCCCAAAACTAAAAACTATGGAATTAGCATACATGGTCAGGCTTGGAATTTTCTACAATGGAAATCAACATTCCATGCTACTGCCTTCTTTAGAATCGTTATCAATCTTTCGATGCAATCACTTGGAAGCTTTTTGTTACGGATTACTCAAAACTCCATTACTCCATCAAATACATATCAATGGGAATCTGTATTCAGTCACACAAGATCTTAATGCAATTTTGAAGAATTTAAACCGGTAAGCACAATTCAATCGTTTACTTGAAGTTTCGCGAGTATCTAATTATTACTTAATTGCAGCAATGTTTAGAAGTTAATTTTTGTTAATACATTGACCCAATATTGCTCATAATCTCTTCTATTTTTCTCATATGCATAGCTCAAGGATTGATCAAGCTAGCGACCATGGAACTCAAGTCGCCAAATAATGTTATCGTTTTTTTCGGTTGAAGCTTGTTTCATCTATGATTTCTGATTCATGTTATGTATATATATGTGTGTGGTGTTCAATGCCAAACCTATTTGATTATTTGGAGGGTGATAATTTAGGTTAATTGTATATATATGCGTGTTCATGTGTTTGGTATTTGTTTGGTTACGGTTATTACATGACTGTTCTTAGTTGTTTTAGATACAAAAACTATTAGCGACAACGAAAGAAGCTATATGCAACAACAACTAAACCAAACGAAAGAAGTTATTTCATTTATGAGTGAAACTTGTGCCGGGGAATTCCGGTAGATAGAAGCCTGGAATGCCTTAAGAAACGTCTATCAATCTCTGTTGATGAAATCCGGTTGAGTAATGCCTGGATAATTCTGAAGCCGTGACGAACACTTTCGGATTGAATCTTATTTGGCGGTTCTACCAAATAGATCAATCGGATAAATTCAGAAATGACAAGCACTTAGAATGAATCTTTGTTGCGAACCGGCCATAACCGTTGCCAAAAACCGCCTGTAAGTGTTGCCAGTGCCAGGCTTTTATAGACCTGATACGAGCAGTCGCGACCGTTCGTAACAGAAGCGTTGCGAAAAGTCATGTCCCTTCGAGCAGTCACGACATTTCAAAACAGAAGCGTTGCTAAAGGTTGTATCCACTACAGCAGACGCAACTGTTCTAAACAGAAGCGTTGCGAAAGGTAGCTCCCAGCTCCCGGACCCTCGTAAGCTTAGTATCGTAATAGAACTCGATCACGCGTACACTCCGCACTCTCCTGCTTGTTCGATGAAATATTATAATCACATTAATCAACTAATTGATCCAATTACATTAAAATACCAACAACTTGGAGGTTTTTTTCTTAGGTAATCATACTGTAAAAGTGCTCAAGTTCATGCTGGTTTTCAAGCAACTTGAACATAATCAAAATTACAAGAATAAATTAGTGCTAAATATCCATAATTCTCAAGTATTAAACCAATAAGAGAATGACAAGTTGATGGGTTATCAAGAGTCGATACCATTGAAAGTCTTACTCATGATTACTTAGCAATTATTTTATTTTCACTTTTTAATACACCAAAGCAGTTTAGTGGACCTCAATAATTGTCAGTCATTTCAAACCAGTTTAATAAGAAAAACATTTAACTTTAACTAAACAAAAATTTCTAACTAGAATTCAATTTGATTCCATTCATTTATACATAATTATAAATTTATATTAAAATAAATTTAATTCAGTTTAATTCACTTTAATTCAGTAAAAAAAAATATTTGAACATTGGGTTAACTTGATTCTGAAAATTAATGTTATCAATACCGTTTCGTACCTGTCGATTCGACCGATTTTACCATAAATCGGTCATAGCACGGTACGGTATACTTATAAATAGGTTTTAAGAGGAAACCGGGTTAAACCGGAAAAAACCGGTAAAATTGTTGTATTGGTACAACCCGATTTTCATAAAATACTTTTCGCAACAAGTTAAAGCATTGCTAAAAACCCAAAAAACTGTCGCAATAGCCTCTCAAAACCGTAAATAATATATATATATATATATATATATATATATATATATATATATATATATATATATATATATATATATATACATATTTTCTTAAAATCCATCTGGCAACGCGCAGAAGCATTGCAAGAGACCTACAAAACGTTACAATAACCATTAAGGCCCTGTTCTTTTCACCTTATTTTCTATTCAGTTCAGATCAGTTCAGTACTAATTAGTTTAATTCAGTACCATTCAATTCAGTTCAGTTCAGTTTCAGTATTCAGTATTCAGTTTCAGTATTTAGTATTCAGTTTCAGTATTCAGTATTCAGTATCCAGCATTCAGCATTCAGTATTCAGCATTCAGTATTCAGAATTCAATATTAAGTTTCAGTTTATACATTGTATCAATATTATTAATGTACATTATTATTTACAAATATTAAAAAGCAATGTATATTAATGATAATATCATTTCAATTTCAATTTTAGTTCATTTCTATTTATACATTATGTAAATATTATTAATTAATATCAGTAATCACAAATAACAACAAAGAAAAAGAAATCAATAATAATATTTTTAAAATTATTAATTATTATTTCTACCATAAATAATTTGGTAAGAAAAATAAATAAATAAAAGTAATAATATTTTATAAATATTAATAATAATTAAAATAATTAGGTAATATTCATAACAATAATTACAATAAATAATAATAATAATAATAATAATAATAATTTATAATGTTATATTTAATTATTATTATATTTAATAATTAATAAATTTTATTAGAATGTATAGTATTATTTAAAGTGTTATTAATTATTATGTATTTTAATATTTTAAAAATATTATTTATATTATTAATTATAATTCAATTTCAGTATTAGTATTAGTATTTTCAATTTCAGTATTGTTCAGTTTCAGTATTTTCAGTTTCAGTATCATTCAGTTCAGTTTCAGTACAGTTCAGTTTAGTTTAGTGACATTCAGTTCAGTTTAGTTTAGTTCAGTAACATTCAGTTCAGTTCAATACCAATCAGTTCAGTTCAGTACAACTATTCATCGGTTGAAAAGAACAGGGTCTAAAAACCATAAATAATATATATTCTTAAAAAATAAAAAACTAATACAATCATTAAGAATATCAATTATACCGCATACTATTAGATATATCGATATGTGTCCCGATATTGTATTGATAACATTTCTGAAAATTAATTTTTATGAATGAAAATCAAGCTTTTATATCTTTTTTTTTTTGGGTAAGATGATTTGAACTCTTTTAAAAAGGTTTCTTGTTTTTTTTTTATCAAAAAAGGTTTCTTGTTATTATTACATCACATGTGTTCTTGTCGGAAATGGAAGTAATGTGTACGTGGCATTTCCAAGGAATAAAAAATAAAACCGGATATGGCCACGTGTAATATTGCAATTGCGAGAACAAGATTCATAGGAAGCAACAACAACAGTGTCCGCCATTCTCAATCTGACTTTCTCTCACTCTCTCTTTACAATATCAAATTTGAGCTACAAAAAGTCAATCAAAAACCCTCATTTTGAATCAGAATTGAAGATTGAAGACTGCCCTCTTTCCTTTTGGATATGGCAACTGTGTCCTTGTTCAAGAGAGCTTCAAAGTCTCTCCATGGCTCTCAGCTCCTTGTCCTCTTTGCTGTCAGGTTTGCTTATGCAATTTCTTCCTATTTTTCTATTTTCTTTCTACTGAATTCAAATGCTTGATTGAAACTGATTTATATAGCTTTCAACTGTTCTCAAATTAAGCTGAACTAGTGTTTTCATGGACCTTTTTCTAGTATCTAGGTATACAGAACTGGAATGCAAGCATTAAAGTTTGCGTTTTTAACCTTGAGCATGTATAGTGACTGACTGTGCTTTCCGCAAATGAGTCAAGAAAATTTCGAAAAATTAGCTGAAAAATTTGGGATCTTTCTCTTGAAATTCTCAAAAAGAAAAGATCTTGGGTTGTTGCCGACACAATTCTCTTGAGGTTTTACTTTTTTGGATCAACTTTAAAATCAATTCCTAGATTTCACTTGGCTTTGACCTTAGTTTACACAGTCTGTAAATGCTTTAGTGGCCCAATTTCTATGCTTTTAGATGACTCGTATATGTGGTTTATTGTAATATACTGCAGTAGTGGAGGCATGGTGGCATATGCTGATTCAAAACAAGATACTGAAAGACCACACTCTACTGAAGCCAATCAGACTGAACACAAAAAGAAGAAAGTGGTGGTCCTTGGAACAGGATGGGGCGGCATTAGTTTTCTTAAAGATTTAGATGTTTCTTCGTATGATGTTCAAGTTGTTTCCCCCCGAAACTATTTTGCATTCACCCCTCTATTACCTAGCGTTACCTGCGGTACAGTTGATGCTAGAAGCATTGCTGAGCCTGTTAGGAATATCATAAAGAAGGTAAACCCACGATTTTGGTGTGATTAATTTGTATGCATAAGAGTTCATTTTTCAGGCTTCCTGTAATCGTTGTGTTTTACTCGTGCAGAGAAATGGGCAAATTAGTTTTTGCGAGGCAGAATGTGTTAAGATTGATTCTGCGAACAACAAAGTTTTCTGCAAGGCTAATTTCGAGAACAATACGGTTGGTAGTGGAGAGTTTTCTTTGGAATATGACTATTTGGTTATAGCTGTAGGCGCACAAGTAAACACTTTTAATACCCCTGGTGTCAACGAGAGTTGCCATTTTCTGAAGGTAGGCCAACTGAAACGAATTGAGTAGAGATAAATTCAAATTATTTTCATCGTATTTATATGTTTTTGGGAATCTTACTAATTCAGGACTTGGAAGATGCTCAAAAGCTTCGCAGGAGTGTGATTGATTGCTTTGAAAAGTCAGTTCTTCCTAATCTTACCGAAGAGGAGCGCAGAATCCACCTCCATTTCGTAGTTGTTGGAGGCGGTCCAACGGGTGTAGAGTTTGCGGCAGAGTTGCACGACTTTCTCCAGGAAGATATAGTTCGTATTTATCCAATGGTTAAGGATCTAGTGAAGATTACTCTTATCCAATCTGGAGATCACATTTTGAACATGTAAGAATCTAGTAAATACATGGAATCTTGACATGGCTTTGGATTTGAGAAACATGTAAGAATCTAGTAAATAAGCATTTCACTGTGTTGTATTCTATCTTTTTAGGTTTGATGGAAGGATCAGTTCGTTTGCTGAAGAGAAATTTCAAAGAGATGGTATCGAGGTGCAAACGGGATGTCGAGTGCTGAGTGTCTCGGATAAAGAAATTTCCATGAAAATGAAATCTAATGGGGAGGTTTACTCTGTACCTCATGGATTGGTTGTATGGTCTACCGGTATCAGTACTCGACCAGTTGTACTTAATTTCATGGAACAAATTGGACAGGTTTGTAATCTGGCAGCACTAAAGTCCAGTGATTAATGAGTGTTATTCAAAACTACTGAGTTCTGATATATGCACAGGCTAATAGGCGCATTTTAGCGACTGATGAGTGGCTGAAAGTGAAGGGATGTGATAATGTGTATGCAATTGGAGATTGTGCTACAATATATCAGCGTAAGATCAAGGTACGCGAAGCTCATCACCAAGTTTTATATATTTGCAAAATTTCTAATAACTGTCTACATTTCGTTGTGTATTCTAGGAAGATATCAAGGCCATATTCGAGGCGGCAGATAAAGACAACTCAGGTACATTAACTGTTCAAGAATTTCAAGATGTAGTGGACGATATCCTCGTACGATACCCTCAAGTGGAACACTATTTGAAACACAAGCATCTTAGACACGTCACGGATTTGCTAAAAGATCCCGAGGGGCATGAAAGAAAGGAAGTGGATATCGAACAGTTTAAGCTGGCCCTTGCTCAAGTAGATTCACTAGCCAAAAATCTGCCTGCAACAGCACAGGTATTTATTTACCTTTTCAGCTACCGACTATAGTGATTCAATTGTGCTTTTAAACACCCCTTAATTGTATTATTGTTAGGTTGCTGCTCAACAAGGTACATATCTTTCTAAGTGTTTCAACCGTATGGAAGAGTGCAAAAACAATCCCGAAGGTCCTCGACGTTTTAGATCTTCTGGGCGCCACCAGTTCCGTCCTTTCCAGTATGTTTCGTTCTTTTCTGTGATTCATTTTTCATTTGTCTTTCGTGGAACATTTCCGGGTATTTCAGATACTGGAATCTTTTTAAAGGTACAAACATTTAGGGCAATTCGCTCCATTGGGAGGCGAGCAAGCTGCAGCTGAGTTGCCTGGAGATTGGGTTTCAATGGGTCACAGCACACAGTGGCTGTGGTACTCTGTGTATGCTAGGTGAGTATCCGTATCTGCAAAAATTGTATATCTTTTGTTGATGATGGGGTTCTTGTAAACTTATTTGCATCATTGAATTTGTTTCTAAATGGAATCGTTTATTTAATGCAGTAAGCAAGTGAGTTGGAGAACAAGGGTGTTGGTGGTTTCTGATTGGACTCGCCGGTTTATCTTTGGAAGAGATTCGAGTCGCATTTGAGGAAATCGAACACTAGCTCTTCGTAAATGATCTTGAGGACACCCGTTTTCTTCAAATTATTTTCAGTATTATTATGATTTATTTGGCTTCTTTCATGTGTAATTTGTATTTTCTTGGTTTTGTTGTATATTTGATCAGTTCGCAACTTGTTCTCGCCGAGTAATTTCGTGAAATCTGCAATTTTAACCTTAAATGGTCTAAGATATTATAGCACGTTAGCTACTAATTTAATCTATTATAACAGTAGTCAAGTAGCTAAAAAAAGAACATTATAACAAGAGAATTCTCAGGATCAAGTTCCATGTTTCCCTCCCTATTAATTCTCAATCATATAAGGTTAATAAAATTAATTATAGAAATAAATCAAGTCCATGAATTAACTACTTTTGTGGAATGTGCAGTTACAAGCTATTTCCGTTGTTTCGGATCTGTATACTGCAAATTAAAGCTTCTTTCTTTATAGTTTTTCTTTTCTTTCTGTTTTTCTGTTGCTAGAAAAATTAGATCTTGAAGAAGATGAGAGGTTTTAGTTACTATGAGAGAGTTTACAGAGCTTTTCATGACCATCCTACAGCATTTAAACTTCTTATTGTTTCCACTGTCAGGTTATTATTATCTAAATTTCATTTTTTTTGTTATTATTATAATCAGTGGGTTTCAATTCGATTTGTGTATTCTTCGCAGTGCTGGAGGAGTAGTAGCAGCATTTTCAGACAGCAACCAGCTGAAAGCTCCGGCTGTTGAGTCTGCAAAAGGCGATGAGTTCAATAAAAAGAAGAAAGTGATAGTATTAGGAACAGGTTGGGCCGGTGTTAGTTTCTTGAAAAACTTGAAGAGTTCGTCCTATGATGTTCATGTAGTATCGCCTCGCAACTATTTCGCATTCACTCCTCTATTACCGAGTGTCACAAATGGTACTGTCGAAGCTCGTAGCATCGTCGAACCCATTCGCACCATTGTGAACAAGGTATTATAATGTTGATCAATTTTTTATTATGAACTCATGTTTTCATACATTTTGTTACTTGCAGAAACCGTTTAAGGTTGATTTCAGGGAAGCCGAGTGTTACAAAATCGATCCACTTAAGCGAAAGATTTATTGCCGGTCTAAGCACAGCAAGAAACTGGGCGGGGATGAAGAGTTCGCAATGGATTATGATCTGTTAATTGTAGCCATGGGAGCTACCTCGAATACATTTAACACGCCTGGTGTTGAGGAACATGCTTATTTTCTCAAGGAAGTAGAAGATGCACAGAGAATTCGAAAGAACATAGTAGACTGTTATGAGCGAGCGAGTCTTCCCAACACAAGTGAAGAAGAAAAGAAGCGGATCATGCATTTTGTTGTTGTCGGTGGTGGTCCCACAGGCGTCGAGTATGCTGCTGAGCTTCATGACTTTGCATTCGAAGATATGGCTCGCCTCTATCCTTCGATCAAGGACTACCTCAAAATTACACTTCTCGAGGCTGGTGATCACATTTTGAACATGTAAGGCAATACACTGCGATCGAATTAATTCATTCAATTTTTATCAGAAACCTGTAAATTCTCGGTTACTTTCAGGTTTGATGCCCGAATCACTAAATTCGCTCATATGAAGTTTCAAAGAGATGGTATTGATGTAAAGACAGGATCTTTGGTGACAAATGTCTCTGAGAAAGAAGTGTGTGCAAAAGATATAAAAACCGGGAAAATGTTCTCTTTACCTTATGGAATGGTTCTTTGGTCCACGGGAGTTGCGACTCGTCCTGTCATTAGGGAATTTATGAAGCAAATTGGTCAGGTATACTTATTTTCCTCTAACAATTAACCGATTACGCACTTTGCTCCAAGGATTTGTATGTTTTTAAGTACAGGGTGACAGGCGTGTTTTAGCGACAGACGAATGGCTGAGGGTCGAGGGATGTGATAACATATATGCTCTCGGTGATTGTGCTACTGTTAATCAACGCAGTGTCATGGTATACAAATTCGTCTTAGCCTATTAGACATAAAATATAAATTTATCAATATTAACTGATATGACTATACAGGAAGATATATCAGCGATTTTCAGCAAGGCGGACAAGAATAAAAACGGTCTGTTAGATGTTCAAGAGTTTAGAGAAGTGATCGGCGACATATGTGACCGATACCCTCAAGTAAACATTTACATGAAAAATAAGAAACTGAAAAGCTTTGATGATTTAGTGGGGGATGCAAAAGGAAAAAACAAAGAAATCGACATAGAAACGTTTAAGAAGGCCCTATCTGAGGTAGATTCTCAAATGAAAAACCTCCCAGCAACAGCTCAGGTAATCTTTTCTTTCCTTGTTTCGGTGTTTTCTACGGGTTTTCACAATTTTAGTCTGTCCTTATGTATAGGTTGCTGCTCAACAAGGTGCATACCTCGCAAATTGTTTCAACCAAATGGAGGAATGCGAGAAGAACCCGAAAGGTCCAGTTCGGGTCAGGGGAACAGGTCACCATCGGTTTCAACCTTTCAGGTAATAGTCATTCTCCCTATTGTGCAAACAAGCAATGTTATCAGAACCAGAGTGGACATCGAACCGGTGAAGGCAACGGCTCACATTTTTATGGTTCAACCACGGTTTTTCCGGTTGAACCAGCTGGTTCGGTCCGGTTTTAATAACATTGCATTCAAGAATCAGAAAGTCTGTTTCTTTATGCTTGTGTTGAATAAAAGGTACAAACATTTCGGACAATTTGCTCCATTGGGAGGAGAACAAACTGCAGCTCAACTTCCAGGCGATGTGGTGAACATCGGATATAGCTCTCAGTGGCTCTGGTACTCGGTTTATGCCAGGTGAACCCCTCTCTTACAAAATTTAGTCTTTGTTTTGTCGGAAGCAATGCTGAAATGTTTCAAACAATGTTGCAGTAAGCTAGTAAGCTGGAGAACGAGATATTTAGTGGTTGGCGACTGGACGAGAAGATTTGTATTCGGAAGAGACTCCAGTAAAATTTGATATCAGTTGAATTGCAGATTATTTGACTCTGGTTTTCAGGGTTGATCACTGAAATCTGTACTTTTCAGTAGAAAATAAAGTATCTCCTAATTTCGATTTGTGGCATGCTTATTGTAAATTTTCTTCACTGGTCTATATCATAATATTCAGCTTCTTTGGGTTTAACATCATAAGGTTTATACAATGTCCAGGGAAAAACTTAGCTTCAAAATACATAAACTGTACATTTACAACTGCTTTATGATCTTGGCCCAGTGTTATCAAAACCGTATCGCACCGACCGGTTCGACCAGTTTTACTGCAAATCGGCCAAGGCTACAGTACGGTTTATATTTTTTGAAACATGGCTACGGCCACACTCATAAGAGTTGCAAAAGACCAAAAAGCGTTGCAAAAGACCAAAAAGCGTTGCAAAAGACCGTGTGATGTCCGGTAAAACCACTAATTATACGTACCGGTAATACCGTGTACCAAAATCTTCACCGGTATGGCTTACGGTTTTGATAACATTTGTCTTGGCCTAAACAAACTACGGATTTTAGTACATATAGCATCTTTCTCATGTTAGAATTTAAACTACTAGCAGATAAAACCATGTGTCTCAGTTAACAATCAGCTTAAGAATCCATAATTTACACACAGAAGCACATGAGGAATACAGACTTTACAGAGACTGACCAAAGTAAATAATTTGAGTTAGCTGTAACCTGCAAAATGGTTACTTTTCCAGTTTAGTCATCAAGAATCCAAGAATGTAGATTTTTTTTTATGTTTCTGACACAAAGCAATAATAAACATAAACCAAACAAGAAAAAGAGGACGAACGTGAATAATATAAGTGACAGAGAAGACAACAAGAAGCCTAGACCGAGTGGGGTAGCCATGAAAAAAGTTAGAAAAACTCAAGCCTCTCTCAATTTCATTGCAAGCCCCAGATATTCCTTTTCAATTCCCTCCTTTTCTCACTTTATAACTAATATTCACATTGTTATTCCTTATTGTTAAGCCCCACCAAGAGAGCGCCTTTTTTCGATCATTAGTCCGGTGAGTCAAGGCGTTGTGTTGTTATTGAACATGAACATCAATCATCTTTAGTGACCATATTGTTTGAAGTTTGTACATATGCCAAAAAGGAAGGAGGTAGACCTTAGGGACCCTCTTCTAATTTGGAACTGATCTTTGGTTTGCATCCACAGTTTATTTTCGGTTCAATTCGGTTAGTGGTTGATTCGGTTCGGGTTCTAAGTAGAAGCAACAAAATGCTCACCCCTAATCTAAATCAGAAGCTAACTATAGCACAAAAAGATTAAGGTTTTGAAGGATTTATCATACAGAAAAGGGTAATCATATTATTGCATAGCAGAAGTCCAAATAACTAGAAAAACTTGCAATTCATAACACCATAACAAGAGATATGGCTTTGCAATATTCATCAGTAAAGCAATTCATATGTAACTGCAGCTTACTAGAAATCATCTTCTACAAAGCTCAAAACTTGGCAAACAGAGTCACCTGATTTTTCCTCTTCATCGATAGCAAAGAACGATTTCTTCCCAGCCAAATCAGCCACCCGTTTCGCAGCACCAGAGTCACGCGGGGTCTCATTTACACATCGAAAAGTCTTGATCTTTGGCAACACATCAACCGTCAATGAAGCACAACCCGGAATTCCCTCACCCGATTCATCACTCTTGTACATCACTACTTCACTCGGAACTTCCCATTTCTTCTTCACTCTGCTGCTCTGGTTCACTCCATTCTCTTTCGAAGCTCGCCTCTTGTTACCATCTTCTTTATCACTGTCAGGCAGAGACCTTTTCCGAATCTCACTCGAATTCCGATTAATCTGATTATACCTGCTAGCCACAACCCGTCCAGGCTTCAATTGTTTCTTATTTTCAGGAGCTGATTTTTCCCCATCTTTGAATAGGGTTTTCGGTTGGATTAAACCAAGAACTGCATCTTCTTTCTTCACTGGCCTTTTGGACCCAACAGTGGTGGCAGCCATTTTTGGAAGTTGGATCTTTGGCATGGTTTTGCGAGATCTTGGACTTACACTTGAGCATTTTCCTCTTTCTTTTGTTGCTTTTAACTCGTCAATTTCTTCAATCTTCCAAAAGCAAGATTTCCGGCGGTTCTGAACGGAAACGGGAGTGGTCTCCGGTTTGCTCCATAACCTAGGTTTAGTAGCAGAGAAAATCTCCGATGGCCCCAAACTAACTCCTCTTCTGTTGATCTTCGGTTTCGCACTTGAAACCAAGGGTTCGTCGATCTTAACCGTCGGCTTCGGCTCCATGAATTTCGCCGGTATAACCCTTCCTCTCCTTTCAATACTCTTCTTCAAACTCGAATGTGCCTTTTCAAGCCGGAGAGCTTCAAGTCTCGATGACAATCGGCTGATTTCCTTCTCAATTTCTTCAATCTCCTGGTCAATTTTCCCCTCATCACGATCTTTCTCTTCTTGAATCACAGCCTTGGACACCGGATCCGGCGTTGAAACAGGCTTCAATTGATTAACGATAACGCTGTTAGAGTTAAGCGGCTTGATCGGCGACGAAGGTACCGGAGATTTGACAGAAATTGGGGATTTCACCGATATAGGGTTCCGATTCTCCTTACTGCAACTAGATTCAAGAGACTGATTCCACCAAGAAGATTTAACCTCCGTTGAGTCCTCCGATTCGCCATTGTCGAAGGCTGCATTGTTCCATACTTGGACCTGCGGTGGATTAATCCCGTCTGGGTATTGAAGAACACTCATTGTTCTTGGAAAAAGATGCTTTCTTTAGGGTTTGATTTGCTTTTTCCTCTCTTAATTTCTTGTCTTGTGTGTTGAATTATGAAGGGTTCTTTTTGTTGTTGAGAGATTACAGAGAGCAGCGAGGAAGAGAAAGGAAAGATTCCATCTTTAAAGAAGAAAGAGTGTTTGTATTTCAAGATTTTAGACCGTTGGAGGGAATATACGTTGGAGCGGAGTTGGTGAATCTCCACCGTTGGATGATGAAACGGCTTTTACAAACGCTCCGATTTGATTTAAATTTTTTTTACTAAAATCTGGAATTTAATGAGGCTGTGGCAAATCAACAATAAGAGCACTAGAAATGGACAAAATACAAATCTTGAATAAATGATTGAACCTTTGATTGGTTAAATATTCACATAGCAGTGAAATGCTCAGTTCAGTTCAGTCAACTTCAGTTCAATTCGTAAAATTGCAGTCGTCTCGAGTTTAATAATTTGTATAATTTTGAATGAAATACATTAAACACCATAGCAATATCTCCTGCAACCCCTAACCAAATTCAAAGGATTTCAGCTTAAAGTCTCAAGGCATGGCATGGCATGCTATAGCTTCGGCTATTATGAGATCAAGACAGCTTAAAAAGTCACCGATGCGACGAGCAATGAAGTGGCCTTAAACACACCTAACGACACCACAAAGAACCGTGCAATTCCAAAATGACATATGTTAAGTTGTAGCCTATAATCGCTGAAAAAGCTGTATCAACAAGTAATGGAGATCAAAAGCATGCATATGAAGAAGCCACCGATCAGGATATATAGCTAAACTTGTGTAAGAGCGCAGTCCATCGAACAATGAAGCGCAGATTCACAGTGAGCTTCAACGAGGGCATTTTCGTTCGATCTTCTGTGTGCTTGCGTACTTGGCTCCAACCATTTCTATGTTCAACTTTATAACTCGATGTTTTTAGGGTTCAACTTTATAACTCGATGTTTTTAGGGTTCAACTTTGATAGTAAGTAGTAACTATGCAGTCCAAGAGAGATTGCTTAGAATATAAATCCAATTTCTATAGAAGTACTAGACCAAGTTATTCTTCGGATAACTCTAAAGTTACGCCATTCACGACCTCGTCTTGACGTGTCTTTGATATGTTCTTCATTTATTAATTTTTACATTACGTTCCTACTCATGGCTAGTCCTGATAATTTCAGAGCTCTAGATAAAATAATATATATATATATATATATGATCTAATATTTTAGGACCCTTAAACTATACTCGACGATTTATGAGAAAACTAAAAAAATCGTAATTAAATTTCAATGTATGATATTGTCTATTAAAAAAGAAATTAGACCATATAAAAAAACTATACAAAAATTTATTTATATTTTTACATTAAAAATAAAAAAATTTGGGTCGGTTCTAATTATGGGCTATGAACGGTGGGTGGCATTGGATGTTATTCCTACTTTTAGTTTCTATTAACATAAATGTTATAAGATGAATTCTTTTATATGCGGTTAGTTCAATCTTTATTTATTATTTTTTTATATTGGTAGGTAGATAATTAAATTATTTATTTGAATTTTTTTAACTAAATGCTAGTGCTTCAATTTTTACTTTTTTTTAACTTACCAAAATTAAATTGAATTCGAAATAATGACTGAATGTGACCTTCGTGGCATATAATAATAGTAATAACAAGAAAACAAAGTAAACCGTTAGCAAATTTTATATCATGAATGCATTATATAGTGATTATTATATCAATGCTACTTTATTTTTTAAAAAAATATTCGTAGATAAATGTTTTCAATACAATTAAAGCCAACGGTCTGCCTAAAAATTTTTATTCCAAACACCAAAGTTGAAATAAAACACCCATAGCCACCGACATCCTTGAGTTACGGGGAAATTATCGGAAATCGGGGATTATTTGGGTATTTTTTAAGTCGTGAAAATATTATCAGATTAAAATTTATTTGGTCGGTTTACCAAACTTTCAATCGGATAAAATCAGAATAGGAATCAAGAATAAGAACTTCATGTGCAGTGAAATTTCAACCGAATTTTTCTGTATCTTGCCAATATCGTTTTGGTGAGATAAATAGCCAAAACGTCAACGGACATGCTGTTTGGGGCAGCAGCCATGTCCAAAAGACATGTTTATTCCGGGATTCTATTGTGTCCAAGAGACACACTGTTTGGGTCAAAAATTCATTTTCTGATGAATTTTTCCAAAGGACGCGTGGGTTCAGGGATAAAAAATTTCCGACCCCAGCCCGGGGCGCTGCCCCCGGACCCCCAAATCGTAAACAAAATCCGAACAAGTGTGCACTCCGTACTCTCCAGACTTGCACATTGGTCAAACAAATTGATCCAATTAGACTAAAATACTAACAATGATCAGAAATTAAAAGATCATTCTTCTTACATGAATAACACATATCCAAAAATTAATGACATAAAATAATTTTTACAGTATATATCATTCATAAAGAGAAAAGAATCCCTTAATCCCGAACCATTTATTAAGGCGGAGGAAGCTAAGTTCAACATACCAAAGCTCCCACCTAATAGCCAAATGTCAATTTATGACACATAAATGTGTCATTCTCCCCACCAATCATGACACATCTATTCCCTCTTTGTTTCTTCCCAAATTGACCTCCCATTTCTTATATTTTATCAACTATTGTCATTCATTTTTAATTCCACCCTTCTTAATAGATGCCTTAATTTAAGGTCACACAATTGTTGACACAAAAAATTTCCTTTAGTTTTGGACTATTTTACCTTCAAAACACTATAAAGAAAGGGTACAATAAATTTTTATAATACAATTTATGTGAGCATTGGAGAGTGAGTTTTGTGCACATTATGTAAATTTATAATGCTAGTCCAAAAGAGCCTAAATAATTCAGTCAATCCAAATCGCTCCGGTTCTAAATAAATGACCTTTTGACTTTTTTATTTTGGTTCCAAATAGGTGACCATTTAGATTATCAATACAATATTTATCGTTCTTTCTCTAAATTATCCTTGCATTAATTAGGAAGGAGATTGGGTATTGTTGAAATTATAAGTTGGTAATTATGAAGAAAGAGAATTTTATGAAGGATAAATTAGTATTTTTAGTTGTTTAATTAATGTCTTATTGATTTTGATGAAAAGTCTAAAAGATCTTTTATTTGGAACCGAAAGAAATATCTTTTAAAAGGCTAGAATACAACTTCTCAATGATAAAACCAAAACACCTCATGGCACATAATTTTTTTTTGAACTAAATATATTAAGCTCATTTGAACTTAAACTTAAATCAGTATAAATTTATAACTAAAAATTAAATGAAATCGAAATGCACACAGTAGAGAGATTCAAATGTTCGAGGACAATCGAACATGTTTATGTTGAGCTAAATTACAATGGACTGAATTAACTAAACTTGTTTATGTTAAACTATACTTAACTTATTTCAGTATAAATTTATAACTACGTATAGCTGAACTAAATTATAATGGACTGAATTAACTGAATTAATTTAAATTAAAAAAGTATAATAAAAGAGAAAATGGCCTCAGTGCTCTATGATAAATATATTGTTTTACATGTAAGTTGGTTTGCAAGATTTGTCATGTTATTTTTAACATTTGAAAGTTGAATTAAATTGAACTAAATTGAATTAAACTTATTTCAGTATAAATTTATAACTATACATAATTAAACTAAATTAAATTAAATTATATTAAATTATAGTCCAACAGTATATATGAGATGCTGTAATTTTTTTCCTTTTTAGGGTGCTATGTGGGTTGATTATTGTACTTTACTTTCCATAAAAAACTGAACTAAATTATAATGGACTGAATTAACTGAATTAATTTAAATTAAACTGAATTAAAGTATAATGAAAGAGAAAATGGCCTCAGTGCTCTATGATAAATCTATTATTTTACATGTAAGTTGGTTTGCAAGATTTGTAGCGTTTGAAAGTTGAATTGAATTAAATTAAATTGAATTAAATTTATTTCAATATAAATTTATAACTATATATAATTAAACTAAATTAAATTAAAATAAATTAAATTAAATTAAATTAAATTAAATTATATTACATTATAGTCAAAAAGAATATATCAGGTCGAGTTGAGCTGTAATTTTTTTCCTTTTTGGGTTGATTATTGTACTTAACTTTCCATAAAAAGACATACGAAGGGTAATATCGTAACTCACCACTTCAAACTGCTAATGACAAGAAAGGGTAATAAAATCTCAAATTTGCAATAAAAAAACGAACTTTTATTTGGCCGTCTTCTCTCTTCGTCCCCCTTGTGAAGAACTGGTGTTCCCACGATCAAATCCAACATGGATTTAGACATGGAATCCATGGCTTCGTCGATCGGAGTATCGGTTCCGGTGTTGCGCTTCCTTCTTTGCTTCGTCGCCACTATTCCAGTCAGTTTCTTCCATCGATTCGTCCCCTCTAGTTTTGCTAAGCACCTCTATGCAGCCGCCTCCGGGGCTTCCCTTTCCTATCTGTCTTTTGGGTTCTCTTCAAATCTCCATTTTTTGGTGCCCATGTTGCTCGGCTACGCTTCCATGATTCTCTGCCGCGCCCGCTGTGGAATCCTTACTTTTATTATAGGATTTGGTTATCTCATTGGCTGGTAGGTGTTTAATTTAATTTGATTTGATTTGGTTTCAACATTAACCTAGATTTTAGGTGGGTTAATTGCTTCATGCAATCCTTTTATCCTTTCTTAATTTATTGGAGCTTTGTAGCGATTTTGTTTGTGTTGATTTGCTCTGGTAGAATGCTGAGTAACTCGATCTAGTCTTGGAGTTGCGTTCCCGACAAGTTGTTGTTAGGTTGATGTGTATACGATTGTATTCTTTAATGGAGGATTTTAGGGATCGGATCACTTTTAAAACAATGTTTTGCTGAAAATATGACCTTTTATTTCAATTTGTTTTACTGGTGATGTGCTTGTGTAGCCATGTGTATTACATGAGTGGAGATGCATGGAAGGAAGGGGGCATTGATGCTACTGGTAAGCACCGCGGAAGCTGCTGTTACTTTCCTGCATTGTAGCTTACAGAGTTCGAATGTTATTACTGTTTATGCAGTTTTTTAGGGCTATTGCCTCTGCTTCATGCTTGTTGTTTAATTGTGATTGGTTTGATTTATTTAGGGGCTTTAATGGTGTTAACGCTGAAAGTCATATCGTGTTCTATGAATTACGATGATGGGTTGTTAAAGGAGGAGGAGTTAAGAGAGTCTCAGAAGAAGAACCGGCTGACTAAATTACCCTCGTTGATCGAGTACTTTGGTTACTGCCTCTGCTGTGGTAGCCACTTTGCTGGCCCTGTTTTTGAAATGAAGGACTATCTTGAGTGGACGGAAAGAAAGGGGGTGCGTTTTTTTTTTATGTTTGCTCTGCTTGTTTGGATAGATAGATTAATGGATTAGAAAGTCATCAGCTTTGTTAATCTATGTTGGCAGATGTGGGCAGAGAAAGGACCGTCGCCTTTTGGGGCAACTGTTCGAGCTCTTCTTCAAGCTGCTTTCTGCATGGGCCTGTATCTGTACCTTGTGCCCTACTTCCCCTTGTCTCGGTTCACTGAACCTGTGTACCAAGAATGGGGCTTCTGGAAACGGTTGAGTTACCAGTATATGTCAGGGTTTACCGCACGTTGGAAATACTATTTTATCTGGTCAATCTCCGAGGCCTCGATTATAATCTCTGGTCTGGGTTTTAGTGGCTGGACTAATACTTCTCCGCCAAAGCCAAGATGGGATCGTGCTAAAAATGTTGATATTTTGGGTGTTGAGTTTGCAAGGAGTGCTGTTGAGTTACCCCTTGTGTGGAACATTCAAGTCAGCACATGGCTTCGTCACTGTAAGTTTCTTAACTGCTTCAAGTCTCAAGCCTTTCTTTCATGATAAGTTGAGCTCTAGCAGTAGGCTATACAGATGGCTTAGTAAACATTAAGACACAACATGTACTGATTGATATTGTGCGAGATATCCAAATTAAGCTTTCATTTTGATGCGCTAGTTGATTTAGTTCTTTTTGAGTCAAAGAAACTGGGCACTTCCTCCTGTTTTTGTAAGCGTCTTCTGTTGTTGACTTGTTGGGTCGTCTTTGTTTGTTGGGGTTGTTGCGGGTGGACATTGGGTAGGAAGCTGATTACTGATCAGATTACCTGCTTTGTTGGCTCACCCAGATTATTCCTTTGCTCTCTCCGGCCTTTGAAAAATTCATTTGATATAAGAATGCTGTATAATCATAAAGCTACCTGTGTTTATCTGATTTGATGACTCTTTTTTTTCTATTTTCTAGATGTTTATGACAGACTAGTTCAAAAGGGAAAGAAACCTGGATTCTTTCAGTTGTTGGCCACTCAGACTACCAGTGCTGTTTGGCATGTGAGTACAACTACTGGAATTATGCTGCTTTATATTCACTCTATTGTCTCTGGTCTAATATATCTTTTGTTACTATATATATCACACACACACAAGTTCCATTGCTTTGAATCTTAGTGCAACGCTAATGTGCCTGTAGAAAAAAGGTAACGGGTCATGAATAACGGTATAGATATTCATATTTCACTAATAAACTTGCATGATCAATTACGATTCATATTCACATCCCTACCCTTCTCTCTCTCTCTCTCTAGATTTTACCTTTTGGATGTTGGCTTTTGGGTAGCTTTTTTATCTGTCCTTGCATAAGGCATTGAAAATTGCAGGGATTATATCCTGGATATCTTATATTCATAGTGACTCAATGCTTTTGTTTTGCTAACAAATTGCAGGGATTGTATCCTGGATATCTTATATTCTTCGTACAGTCAGCATTAATGATTGCTGGTTCAAGAGGTATTGACTACACTACTTTTATTTGATTGTACTCTACGAAATTGCTAAGTTGTTTTACTCCTTTACTCTATGCAGCCATATACAGATGGCAGCAAGCTGTGCCTCCGAAGTTGGGTATAGTAAAAAAGATGCTAATGTTGATGAACTTTGCATACACGGTGTTGGTTCTAAATTACTCGTCAGTCGGTTTCATGGTTAGCTCTCTCCCGCACTGGAACAATTTTTTTATGTATCGTTTTTTTTTGCTGCTCTCTGATGCTATTCATGTGTATCACAGGTATTAAGCTTGCGTGAAACTCTTACAGCATATGGAAGTGTATATTACATCGGCACCATCTTGCCAATTGCAGTGATCCTCCTTGGAAACATTATTAAACCCGCAAGACCCGCCAGGTCCAAAGCTCGGAAAGAAGAGTGAGGTAGAAAGATACCGCCTTTTCTCTTATCCGTTCATCATCATGATCGAGAACAAGAAATACGGGATATTTCCTTAGCTGTTAATTTGTAACATTTCTAATGTTTATTTCAAATACTTTCACACTTCAATGATGTCCAACATTCAACTTAATTCGAGTTTTGCTTCAACAAGAACGTACACATTCGTTCACACCCGCACATCGATCCTTAAGCATAGAAACATATTCTCTCGGTATATTTATGACGTTTTTCATGGCTTGGTACTGAATTAGTTGGCTATAATGGTATTGAATGATAATGACACATTTCTATGTAATCGAAGCTCTCGGAGTTTTGCACTGTAAAGCGATTTGTACCGACAATCCGACTAGCATGCTGCACTTTTGATGTAGTCATTGTTTTTGTTGCATTTGTAGCATGCATAATCTTATACTCTTGTGTGATATATTGATTATTATACAATGTGATTGTTATGTACGGCCGACAAGTACATCAATAACATCGGTTGTTTTATAAATGTCTCATACTAATTTGAGATCATAAATCAATGTAAGATTAGAAATAATCAGCTATGAGCTAAGTTATTCTCAAATTAATAGCTATGAGTTAATTTAGATTATGATTTAGATTTTGTTTACAGGTGTTGAACTTGCTGCTCGTTCTGTCATGATGTGTGGGGGTGGTGATTCTTTTGTAGTGGAGGCGATGAGTTGTAGAGAAGCTTTAGTTGGTTGAAGGACAACTTTGACAATATTATCTTGGAGTCAAACGTTTTGAACGTGGCGCATGCTTTAAATAACAATGTTTCTTTTACTTCGCCTATTGGTATTATTTTTAATGATTGTTTAGAACTCATAAAACACTCTAGACAGCTTCACATAGTTTACGTTTGTCGTGATGCGAACTATAGGCTGCACATTTGCTTGCCAGAGTGGCTAGTTCTTCAACTATTATAGGGACTTAGTACTCTTGTCTACTTTTAATTAGAGTTATAATTGTCTCTGACTGATTTTATGATAATTTTTCTTCGGTAAAAAAAGTGTGAGAAAGTCTAAGGATGGTGCAGTTCAATTATTTTTGTTAAACATTCAGAAAATAAAAACAAAAATGTGTTTTCTATAACTATATAAAGTAGTTATTATGATGTCTTTATCTTTATGAATATTTTAATTTTTATTCATTAAGCAATAAATTGGTAGTTACCACCTTATTAGAAAAAAATTAATAAGTACATATAAAAGTAGCATAAAATGCTTCTTATTATTAAAAAAGTCTTTGATTTTTAATTGGTGTATTTATTTTTGATTAAAAAATTTATGATTTTAAAACATGGAGTTTTTTCATACAGGTCTCGGTATTCTGACGTGGAAAAGTATCGCTCCATACATCAATCGATGGAACATATATCGACTGATGTATGGAACGCCACTTTTTCATCCTGAAATACCGAGACTCATATAAAAATTTCCTTATGAATGTCCCAAAAGTTTCAAATTCGAACCACGACATAAATGCAAAATCTCAAAATTATGAAAAAAACACATGATTTAAAAATAATTTAATAATAATACAATATGTAAAAGGAGAAAATTGTAGGACCTAAAAAGACCCGATCCATCCTATAAAAATTCATTTACGGGGAAATTATATGATATATTGGGTCTTTTTATAATCAAGGATCCAAAATTAACAGAAAGAGTGAAAATATTTAATTAAGTCTCGATTATTTGGACCGATCCACCGTATAAAAGCCCCGTTTGCGCTGCAAGCTACTCGTACGGCTCTACGAGGCTGCTGCCTTATGTTCTTGCCCCTGCCCTTGGATTTGTGGTCCAAAATCCCCTTTTACTTGTGCCTTACGAGTCCCCTAACGCCAAATCGCTTAGGTTTCCTGGTTGTTGAATCGGAACACGTTGCTTACTTGCCGCTTGATTCTCTCATCTGCGCTACTGGACTTCGATTCGAGCTAGAATCGGCATATTTTCGTTCGAGTTTGGGCTTGAAATTACACATATTACCTTATTGCCGGTGACTTTAGCTGGATTGCTGTTCTTCGATTCTGGGTACATAACCTTTCCCTCGTTTCTTACATGTCCAAATTAGCCCAGTGTTAGTTAGGATTATTCGATTGCATTGATGTGAATTACCTCTATTCTGTGGTTAGTAGTCTTGTAAACAATTCGGGGCTTAGCTATCATTACTCCCTTTTATGTATACTCTGAGCTCACTTTATTATGCCTATGAATTTGAGCATCTAAACAGGACATATTTTTTAAACCTAAAGTATACTTAAAGCTTTTGATTCATCAAGCTGTCCAGCTTTTAGCTATTCACTCTAATAGTTAGCTTTCCTTAGGAAGTTTTTTACTTAAGTAAGGTTTATAAGTTCAGTGGATTTTAGTTAAAAGTTTTTTCTTTTTGTAGGAATCCTACCCGTTGCTGCTCCTTCTTAGTCTCATTACTCTTTTGAGTATGTTCTTTGTTTATCGGAAGTCATTATTAGTGATACACTGCTTATTTCCACATCTTTGCAATTGTTTTTTGTTAACTGTATTTTCTTGTATTTATAGAATCCTGCAAGCTCCTCACTGGAGCAAAACAAAAACCCAATAATAATGATCCAAACAAATATGAAAAAAAATAAGTGTATTTACTCTCAGTTTTTGCAGGCTTCTCTCATGATAAATAGAGGTGGATTACCGAGATATAAGTGATACCACATCTGAATCTTTTTATGATAAGAATTTCTTGCGATGGCTCTTTCTCTAGGCAAGTTAGGCATCCTTGTTGGTGCAGGTCAGTACAATTTGTTCCTTCTTCCTCTGATCATGTCTTACTATTTTGTTTACTTATAATTTAATTTTTTTTATTAGTAATACAGAGGATCTTATGTAAACCCCTAGGTTTTTATTTTGATGTGTGTTTGAAAAGATAAAATTTGAGATGTTGTTTTGTGATATTTTGCTTTTTTATGGTTGAACTAATTATCGGTTATGTAGATTACTGGAGTGCTCTGAACTCTTTCAAACTTTGATTACTCAGCTTATTATTCTGTTTTTGGAGGCACAAAACCATAAGCATTTGTAGTCTATAGTCCTGAAGGAAATCAGGAAATAGTTGGTGAATTCAAATATTATTATTTGTTTTTGGAATATGATTGAAGTTTGTGAGCAATGTGCTTTTCTAGTTTTATCATGTCTCTACTATTTTCTTTCCCTTCCATTACATATTTTATCATAGATATTGCAATGCTCAATCTATTTTCGGAAGGTTAACTTAAGCACGATGAACCTGATTTGTTTTACTGCCAAGTCTATAACTTTTCCATACTTCAAATTTTGTTTTATGTATTCACTGGAACTAATTTCTTGCTTAATGAATTTGGCATGCTCTCAGGTATTCTTGGCTCAGTTCTTGCAAAAGAGGGGGCTTTGCCGAATTTTTCTGACACGGTTTCTGGTGCATTTAAGGTAATTGCAGTGAGAAATTTGAAATTACTCAAGAGTAATTGCACATTGTACTGGTTTTTTTGCTTTAAATCTTTGTGGGTCTATATATTTTATGTTTGAGTGAGTTGAACCTACTAGAAAATTGTCGTTACATATTTTTCTAAAACCATTTTTTGATCAATCTCTGTGTGTGTCTGTGTATTTGTTGTTTGAGGGTGTTAAAATCAAAAGGCAACATTTTTATTAAATGTACTTATATTTTGAAGGAAGAAAATACACGTATTTATACAAATTAATTGAATCTCAAAACTAATCCTATCATTGCTCCTGAAATCTCTCCCATAATCACTCTTATAAGGAGTTATAATCTGTAACAGAGGCTTTCGTTTGGAATTTGGTTAATGAGAAATTATTCTCTCCAGACTTCAACTAAAAGGGAACTTGTCAAATTCGCATAAAATTACATTAGGGTATCAAGACCATTCCGTTTGTCATTGTGAACTGTTACTGGCCATCATCATTTACTATATACTTCCTTCAAAATATTCTTTCTTGTGTTATCAGGCAGTATATTCTTGCACGAATTGTGCTGGCATGTACAAAACTTTTGGATTTCCATGCTCTAGCTCATATAAAATGATGTTTACTTTTAATGTTGTACGCCAGTTGATTTTTAGTTAGTTTAATATACAAGCAGAATGTAAATATTTCCTCTAAGTTGTAATCCTTAGTCAGTTCAATGATAAAGTTACAGTGATGATTTACCCTTTACTGCAGATTGGTTTGAAGCTGATTAGAAGAGATGATTCTACTTCATCAGTCAGCAAGCCGCATAATGACTCCTTAATGGCTCAGGTTTGCCTTATCAGTTTTCATTTCTTTGTATTTGGTTATTGTTCATTTAGAGTACTTTGCATTTGTTTGAGGATGCATGCATGATACACGTCCTTTGAAAAGGAATTGTTGTCTTCGTTCATCGTGTTCACTATGGTTATGTGTATTGAATGGATAATTTATTCCTGTTCCAAAAAGATAATATTATTGTTTGTATTTTTAATAAAGGTCTAACTTGCTTCAGTTTTCATATTCCTTTAATGTGCTTATCCTTTCGAAGAATAAGAGTTTTTTCTTTCCCTGTTAAAAAGGTTTGTTAGAAGTTGTGAATATAGGTTACATCTTCATTGTTTTAGGTTAAAAGTCTACAGCAGGAGCTGCAAATGTTATCATCAAACAGATCAATTACCATTGTATCTGCAGGTGGGAAAGGTTAGTTTTTGCTCTCTCTTATGCATGGTGTATGTGTGTGTGTGTGAGAGAGAGAGAGAGATAGAGATAGAGCATATTAATACCTTGAGAAAAATGGAGATTGAGAGTCGTATATACTTAATTCATTCCTTTATCAAATGGCTTTATTGGACAACAATAAGAACTCACTTATTCTGATATATTGATATCTGTTTAATGAGCTAATGGGATGTTTTTCTCTGCTTACAAGTTAATATTTTTCTGTAGGTTTCCTATTGGATTCTTACTTGGTAATTCCGTTGGATTTCTTAGGCCTGTGTTTATATTTTTTTTTTGTGCAGGTGCAAATAAATATGGAATAATCATTGTTGTGGTCATAGTTGGCTATGGTTATGTTTGGTGGAAGGTAATGCTTATTACCATTTGATAAATCTGTTTGAAATGATGTGTAATTTATGATCCATGCTATCCAAAGCATCTTTAACTGCCATTACAGATGGATTGCATTGCTCTCGGTGTTTCTGTCTATATTCTGTGCTATCTAGGCATCTGGTTGTCTTGCTCGTGTGGCCTATGCTCATTAATTAGGATAGCTGTGGCCTATGTTGGTGAAATATCATCTCAACAACAAAAAAATTTTGCATGTTTTTTTTCTGCTGATGCTTGGGTTTGAATATCTGGATTTGTAGATTGGTTGACTTTAATTTTCCGGCAATGTGAAACTGTGCTACCCATTTTAATTACAGATATCTTAATTAGTTATGTTTTTGTGAGGAATAATCACTCATTTTCCAGAATTTGCATGGATTTCCTTGTAACTTTTGGATATCCATGTCATGTCTATTGGATTAACAAGATCTTGAAAGCTTTGTAGCGACATGCAGTGTTGTTACTTCTGTATAAGTGGGTCCAACTATCTAATATGACGCTAGTTCACTGTGAGCACCTAGATTTTTTTACTGAAGGGAAGAAAAACAGATTTGTTATTGCATTGCACTGCTAGCATCTAGAGTCTTTCAGAAGGACATTGTTTATATATATCTAGATATTTTGAATCGTCATATCTTTTCAGGGTTGGAAGCTACCTGACATGATGTTTGCAACAAGGCGAAGTCTATCTGATGCTTGCACTTCTATAGCTCAGCAACTTGAGAATGTTTATGGATCAATCAGGGTAAGGAATTATATGTTAAGGTCTTCATTTGAATCATGTGCTTTTATGGTCCTTTAACTCACCACTTATGTTACGGCTACACCTTGTATCACACTGCATCTTCACTTTTTCTCCATATATGTATTGTGTTTGAGAATTTATCTTTATTTGCCATCGTTCTTTTAACATGCATATGCCGATATGTATCAATAATATGAACGTAATCTAGCTTTTTTTCGTATATAGAGTACAAGGAAAGAATTATCTTCAGATATTAATCGTGTGGATTCTAATTTGAATGAGGTAGCTTCGCTCACTGCTAACACACAAGAAAAGGTGGGTATATATGGATATTTTATTTTCTATGGAAACTTAGTCCTTTTTTATGAATGGTGAAATTTACACAAAGTATTTGTCACCTTTCTAGGTCACTGAACTAGTAGAAGACTCGGGGAGAATTGGTCATGATGTTAAATATGTTCGTGATGCAGTTGAAACACTGGTGAACAGCCTTTTTTGTTTCTTGTTTTATTTTTGTTGGGATATAAATATAGAACTTATCTGATTTATTTCTCTTTGCTTCTCGATCTCTCTAGGAACTTAAAATCAGTAGAATAGAAGGGAAGCAGGTAATTGTTGTTGTTCGTAGTACCTAATATAGTTTTGTTTGGTATGTGTTCCTTTTGTTAATGATTTGATTAATCTGTGTAGGACTTGACCAACCTTGGAGTAAAGAAGTTGGTTGACTATGCCCGGAAATTGGATAATAACTTGCTCGAAGAGAATAATCAGGTTGCGTTATCCACAGTAAAACCTGATTTCGATCTAGTTCAGTGTTGCACGTCCTCATTTTGAGGCTTAATTATTAACCAACCACTTCTTTTTTTTAAATTCTCTTTTTGCTACAGTTTATATATGCGATATCCTTTTGCTTCAATTTTTGTTAATTATATTCCCAAAACGCTGCAGGCTTCATCATCCAGACCACATATTACATTCTCATCAAAGGTACTTTCTCTTTATCAGTGTTACTTTGAGGTATTCGGTACCTATATATGTCAAAACAATCTGACATTATCTTATAATTCTTTCTGATCTTTTCCGAAAAGATCTGTCCAAAAACTTGAGATTACTTGCTCAATGCTCACTTACTCTTTATATTCTACAAGTCAGTATTTTACTGATATTTGTTTTCGCTGTCGCAGCAACGGTCTTTGCCACCTCCATCCAGTGAGCCAGCGTCTCCCTCTGTTTCCAATGGATCCATAGAGGTTCGTTCTCCGTTTACTTTATACCACGAGGAAGTTATATTTTCAGTGCGCTCTTTTATGTTTGCCTGTGGCCCAAGTCTGTAGTGTATCCGTATACTAAATTACGGCACATGTAAAAAGTTACAGAATTTACCCATTGACTTTCATGTATAGAATTATCCCCTTCTACTACTTGCATTCTTCGTTGCTGTTTTAAATTGGAATATACCAAAATTTCAACCTTGTACTTGGCACAACACAGTTACTCAAGTGGATCCTGTACTTCAATTTATTTTCTTATAATTTGGTGCTTGATTGTAAATTTGGCCTTCTACAGAATTCTCTGTATATTACATGTGCATTTTGGAGAAATTGATTACATACACCAAATGCTAGCATAAACATTTGCCGAGGGTCAAATTTTCCGACAAGGTCAAATTTTACAACAACAATAACAACAACAACATTACCCCAATGCCTTCAAGGCTCCCGCACAAGTGGGGTAAGGGGGGATCTGGTGTACGCAACCTTACCTCTGTAATTACAAAGAGGTTGTTTCCAATTGACCCTAAAGTGGAGTTGCAACAGCTATCGGTGACTTCACAATAAAAGAAGCTCTGATAGTTTAATGAGTCATTTTGCTTTAGTCCATTATAATCTAAAGCCAAAGAATGGTGAATCTTTGGCCCCATCAAAATAATGTACAAGACAAGGTCAAATTTTACAAAAAAAATATAGTATAGGAGCCTAATGTGTAAATAGTGACATCAAAGCATAGGCCTAAGTGACAAGTTGTCCCCAGTACAAGCGTTAAATTAGCGTTTGCCATTTCAGAATTATGGAAAATATTCATGTTCTTGAATTGGTTTTGTTTCTATGCATTTCATTCTGCCTCGGCCGCAACCTTACAGGTAAAATTTGAATTTCACTTTACAGTATACAATTGTATTTCACATGTAATTCTGTTTTCAGACAAGTAATGGGATTTCCGGAGCTGCCGGGATTTCAAGCAGCGGGATATCTGATGTCATCAATGCTAAAGATGAAAGTGGCTCTTCGAGTTGGTTTAGAACACCGTTTCTTTCCAGGACACTCAGTGCGACAAACTCCGTTCTGCAGAAAGCAGGTTCCGGTAGACAATGATCTTGCTATAGATTTTCGGTTTACAAGACTTCATTCAATGTGGTTGTTAGGTAGTAAATTTTGTAGAGATGATGCATGATATGAGGAGTGCTCATATCAGTGTTCATATTTATAATTTAGTTCCAAAGGAAAGAAAAACCAAGGCGCATCTTTTGCTTACAAGGCGCATCTTTTGCTTACAAGGCGCATCTTTCGCTTACAAGGCGCATCTTTCGCTTACAAGGCGCTACGAGGTTAGAAGATAGGAGGATTCTGTTAAAACTTGGAAGAAATAATTTAGCCCGTTTACTTTGTTTCGGTTATTTTTGGAACTTGTTTACACTTTACACTGGAAAGTTACATGCTTTTAGTAACATTGGTAGTATTTTATAAAAAAAAAAACATTGGTAGTGTGTCCACGAGAGGTCGACCTGTTCGTCGGACTCTGGCCGGGCTTCGTCTGGCTTTTGACTAAAAGTGTCATCCAAGCCTGGCCCGACCTACATTATAGAACTCCAGTTTCAGACTAAGTTTAAGGGGTCATTTTCAAGTCCAACCCATAATCCGTAAATAATTTTTTATAACTTTTTTCGGATTTAATAGAAATAAAATGACAAAATTATATATATAATTACATTATTTACTAAAAAAGTCTTTTTTCAAAACAAGAGAAAGTAAAGACAACCAAACATTAAAAAGGAAAAATGGGGCCCTTATTTGGGAAGGCACTCTCCTAGAGTCCTAGGCACACTCCTAGAGGCCTAGAGAGCCATATTTAGCATATAATTTATTGTAATTAAATTTAAAAATTCATCGGTATAATATATAAAATTTGAAAAAATAATTATTTAACATAATATATAATATATATAATTAATAAAATTATTATTCGTTAGCCGGGTATTTTTATAAAAATCAAGACCATTTCATTAAATTTTTGACTTTAACAGGCTCGAGTTCAGGCCGACGCTCTATGTGAGTGCTCTCGGATCGGCCCTAACGGCTAGTCCAGTCCACCGCACATGTCTATCGAAAGGTAAAGTTATTTTTTGTTCTTATGAAAATACAAATGGCTTACAAGAATATGACTTTTGTTATAAGTAAATAACTAATCTAACTCTTATAGCGGATGTCCTTGTGTTGATTACTAACTTGACTTTTATTATATGTGTACTCATTTCTTCGTGCGTGCTTTTTTTTTAATGATAACTTAGTAAATATATTAACGCGTTTCAGTCATAGAGATCATATTAAATGAGACCGATGTATCATGACAAGTTAACCACACGTGGCATACACATGCCCACACGGGTTCATACCGGCTAAAGAATGGGCTCCGTCTCATCTAATTAGGCAGAATCCAACTAGGATTCTAAGTCCTGAATTCTCTTTTCTACACGACCTAATCCTAATACAATAAGGATTCTAGAGTCAAATATAGGAGTCTCAATCTTATTAGGATTAAGACTTCCAAACCCGATCTAATTTTGGATAAATCCGATGCCTATATGAAGGGCCTCCTCAGTTAAATCAAAGTACAACATTCTCAATACACTACATACCTACTTTTTCAAAATCCATCAGAGAATCCCTAGGGGCAACCCCGATTCCTCACCCCTTTTGTTTCGTAGGAAACTTCAACTGTAGATTGGAACTACACAACTGCGTAGATCAATTCTAAAATATCATCAATTAAGGTATGTTACCGTATCGAGATCATATGTTATTTTTTCCTCTTTCTCCTTTTTCTAATCATTAAGGGCTTTGAATTCAACGCATATTTCATTAATTGAAATCCATCAACACTAAAGAGGGTAAAGTATAAGAGTTCCAACTAATTGAATAGTCTATTTTATTTCACGGAGTTCTTTTATATATGGCACTGGATATTTAATACCCCTCTCGTTGGATGTTTGATACATACGCAATTTATATATTATAATAATAAAAACTGCATACATATAAACCATCCAACTGGAAGGGTATTAAATTACCGGTCCTGTATAAAATTTGTCCTAAAAAAGATAAAATACATTGATTATGGGCCCAAATTATTGGACTTGATGGGCCTTGTAGGAGCTATAAGCCCATAGTTTAGAAAAAGCAGTTGTATTAAAACACGTGTGTTGTAAAACAAAACGACATTCAGTTCAACTCCATCTGTTATATACTATCTGCTCAAGCTCGCCGTCGCCGGTGATCTTCGAAAAACTCCGATCAGGCGATTTATTACCTTCTCCAGGCGGCAAAAATATGGATCAAGGGAGGCAGGTGTTCACGGTGGATCTTCTAGAGAGGTACGCCGCCAAAGGCAGAGGAGTCATTACATGCATGGCAGCCGGAAACGATGTAATTGTGATCGGAACCAGTAAAGGATGGGTAATTAGGCACGACTTCGGCGTCGGCGATTCTTACGGTCAGTGTAGCTTCCTTCCTTCCTCTATTTGTTTCAACATTGAAAGATTATTTAATTGATTGCTGGCAATTTTGAAAATAGATTTCGATCTTTCTACGGGTAGACCTGGGGAGCAATCGATTCACCGAGTGTTTGTTGATCCTGGGGGGAGTCATTGCATTGCCACTGTGGTTGGCGCTGGTGGTGCGGAGACTTATTATACTCATGCTAAGTGGAATAAGCCGCGCGTTCTGGCTAGATTGAAAGGTCTTGTTGTTAATGCTGTTGCTTGGAATAGACAGCTGATTACTGAAGGTAAAAAAGTTTGATCTTGTAAAGGCGTTCAGTAAAGGTTGTGTGTCTGTGTTTTGAAGTTGTAATTTTGATGCAGCTTCAACCAAAGAAGTTATTTTGGGGACTGATAATGGCCAACTTTTTGAGATTGCTGTTGATGAGAAGGATAAGAGGGAGAAGTATATAAAGTTACTCTATGAGCTTTCTGAAATTCCCGAAGCTTTCATGGGCTTGCAGGTATTTATTTGCTTCCTCCTGCTTCTATGTTATCTCAGTTTAAGCTATTGCTAGTATATTTTCCGAGTTCTAGTATATGATTATAATTTGTATGTGAAACCGTGAAGAAGTTTTAAACTTTTTCTCTTCTCTCTTTTTTTCATGTTGGTGCTTCGGTTTGATGTTATTGATTTATTGATGGTGTAGAAATAATTTCTTGTGACATTTTATGTGCAGATGGAAACAGCCAATTTGATGAATGGAACAAGATATTATGTGATGGCTGTCACTCCTACAAGACTCTATTCATATACTGGAATTGGGTCACTCGAGGTATGCTTATTTTCAGACACTCTATGTTAGCATTGATGTTATATCATACAATGTCTATACTTGTTTTCTTCTCTCTTTTTTCCTTGTGGTTTGCTCATGTTGGCATGTCGAAAAATTTGATAGGTGCACAAGTATTAGTGATAATGCATTATAGCATAAGTAGATTAGTTGGATCAGTCAAATGGTATGCCAGAGCCTTGTTACCTTGTTACTAGCTAAATGGTTTTGAAACCTATATTCCTTTGAAGAGCTAATATTTGAATGTAGATTCATGTGCTTTCAGTCTCATTACATGTACTTTAAGGTCTACTTTTTGTATGTTAATCTATATACTTTTTTGGTGTGCTTTTGATCCTGATTTTTGGCTTGTATACACTTTCATGGCGCTGAAGTTATCATTAAACTTTTATCTTTTCTTAATATTGTTCTGCTGCTTTTTTAGACGGTTTTTGCTAGTTATGCAAATCGCCAGGTGCATTTTATGGAACTGCCTGGGGAAATACCGAACAGGTAAGCAATTCAATTTTGTCAAAGTTATTTTAAATCAATTGATAGAAATGTTTTTATATATATTCAGAAAATATATCCTTCTTTACTGAAAAATCTGTATTTCTTTCCATTTTGATAAACTTCCAGTGAGCTTCATTTCTTTATCAAGCAAAGAAGAGCAGTGCATTTTGCTTGGCTTTCTGGAGCTGGTATCTATCATGGAGGCCTAAATTTTGGAGCACAACATAGGTATAGCCATATAGGATGGTGTTCTTTCCCTTTCTTTCTTAGCATATTGTCCAGATTCTTTTTTTTCTCATACTATCGTTTTTTGGCAATTTCTTGAGTAGTTATCCTAATGGAGATGAAAATTTTGTGGAGAACAAGGCTCTTCTAGATTATTCAAAACTAAGTGAAGGTGCTGATATAGTCAGACCAACTTCGATGGCAGTTTCTGAATTTCATTTCTTGCTTCTTATCGGGAACAAAGTTAAGGTAAGTTGTGTTAGGCAATCATGATTAATCTTACTTTCATGCTGTTTATTTGTCTATCTTAATTAAGACAAAAATTCTGTTATTCTTTTTTTTGTAAGCCATTTATTGAATTGATGTGGAGATCTCTTTGTTTTTGTTTTTCAATCCAAATGTCTGAGAAATTTCATTGACATTACAAAATGTGTTCTACTTCTGTTTTCTTGAATTCTTCTTTCTCTCTCTTAATTTCCCTTGTCTTTAAGCCTTGACATCTCTGCTGTATTATGTAACTATTTTCGCAGGTTGTTAACAGAATTAGTGAGCAAATTATAGAGGAACTTCAGTTTGATCAAACCTCAGAATCAGTTTCCAGGGATATTATTGGATTATGCAGTGATGCAAGTGCTGGCTTGTTTTATGCATATGACCAAAATTCTATCTTTCAGGTTCGTACTTAACACTTCACTTTCCTGCTTTGATATTTTGGGACAAGAAGGGAGGAATAATCTGCAGTTTCTTGCTTTTGGATTGAATATTTTAGGTGTCTGTTAATGATGAAGGCCGGGACATGTGGAAGGTATATCTTGATATGAAGGAATATGCAGCATCTTTGGCAAACTGCCGTGATCCACTCCAGAGAGACCAAGTATATTTGTTGCAGGTAATCTGAAAAAAAAAACTATAATGGCTTGGATACACCCTTGTTTAATATCTTAAAAGAAATTCCCAATTGAAAACGCACCTTAGCAAATAATTCTTCTATGTGGCTTCTCTTCCCTTGACTAAATGGTTTATGATGCAGGCAGATGCCGCATTTTCCTCAAGAGATTTCCTGAGAGCAGCATCCTTCTATGCAAAAGTAAATTCTATGTCACCCTTATGTTTTTCTTTTCATATTCATAATGTATTGTACTTCTTTATGCCAATGTGTTCATTCTACACACACACGCACACAAACACACACATAAACATATATATGCTGCAATTGATTCCATTCCATGTGATTTGGCATTATTGAATTGCATCTGAAAAAATAATACTATTTTACATACGAGTTAATCCATCCTTCTCCTCTTCTTCACTTTTTGCCTGATCATGTTGTCATTTCGGATTCTAAGAGCACAATCAGCTTCAATGAACCCTTGTTTTGGTGGGCGGGGGATGGGACGGGTGAGATTCACTTCATGAAACAACAAGCTATATCCAAAGAATTATTTTGAACTCTCTGTTTCTGAACAAATGGTGGACACTGTATATGTACTTAATTTTACCTCAGACTTCATCCTCACTTATGCTTTAGTTCTCTTGAGTAAATTCAAATGTGGTTATACTTTGAGGATCTCTACGACAGACAAAGTATTAAGTGGTAATGTTATTTAAAAGCAAATCTTAGGACCTTAAATTTGTTAATATGTGTTGTTATAAACAAAGATTTGATTTTGCACCTCTGAAGTTTAGGATTGAAGTAACTCTTGAAGTGTAAATACAAGTGAAGTGGCAAACTCTTAGCGACTCCCTCTCTCCCTTTCTTTCTTTTTATGCAAGCAGACTGATTGAATATATTCTGCAGGTAACCTATATATTGTCTTTTGAGGAGATAACTCTGAAGTTTATTACTGCTGGAGAACAGGTAATAGCAGTGATTTCATGTTTTTTTTTAAAAATTAGATGTTAGGATTTTGTTGCAAAAACTCATGCTTTTAAATATTCAGAAGTTCATTACTTTTTATTATCTTTGGAGAGATGGGAATTGTATGACCATCGGGGATTGTTAGTGGTGTATCTAATGTTCATTAAGTACTATCAAGACTTGTGTCAAAAGGATCCAAATTCTAACACTTTGATTAGCAATTTAAGCTCTAATTATTGATAGGCACTTGATGAAAAGGTTGATTTATGTAAAAATTAATTAACAATCTAATTTTTCTTTATATAACTGATAGCTGTGGGACTATCTAAAGGTCATTCCATTACATATGGATGCAATTTCATTACATGCTGTGGTTTTCATATTGTTACATTAAAGATTCTTGCTGGCTTTTATACTTGCAGGATGCTTTGAGAACTTTCTTGTTGCGGAAGCTTGACAATCTCACAAAGGATGATAAGTGCCAAATAACTATGATATCGACTTGGGCAACAGAATTGTACTTGGACAAGGTTTTTTTTCCACCCTGCATTACTCTTGATATTATGGATTTCTCTATTGTTTGATTCCGTTCCTTGATATTTACAAGTGTGTTACCAACTTAAGAGGCAAAAACTTTGGGTTTGTATGATAAATCTTATTATGACAACAATTTTTTCCAGACACTTCTTTTGTAAATCTCAAATTTCTGTTATGTGTCTGCATCATTCAATGATTATATTAGATAGTTGATTATATTAGATGGTTGTTAATTTCAATTCAAAATGAATGACACACGATGGTGCAGCATCCTTGCCTATCATTCATGGTGTAAGTAACATGCACTTAGCCATTAGTTATTTTAAGCCATGCTCCCATACCGTAAACTCCCCTTGTTTTCAATTTTTAGCATTCAAAACATGTTCAATACCTGGCAGGATACTAGCTATTTGGTTTCTTGTTGAAGCAGATGAATTAGTGTTGAAACATTAGGGTTACTTTTCATCCGCTCTATTACACATATTTCTGTATATAATCTGATATTTAAAGTTTGAGTCTGATGCTTGGAGATGTAAATTTTATTGTATGCTACCAATGATTGATTTATTAGTATAAAACTGACTTTTTTATTGTCTTTCAAGATTAATAGGATACTTTTAGAAGAGGATGGTGCTTCAGAGAGTCCAAGCTCTGAGTACCAATCTATCATTCAAGAGTTTCGTGCTTTCCTCAGTGACAGCAAGGACGTGTTGGATGAAGCAACGACAATGAAACTTTTGGAAAGGTAACCGTGCCTCATCTCGTACAATCTATTTTATGGCATTTGCTTTAATAAATAAACCATTTAAACTTACAGCGATATCAGTTTTCATTATGTTTATCATGTTAGCTACGACGTAAACATGTATCTGTGAAGTGGCTTTCATGTAGATTAGATACAGACATATAGTTACAGTATTTTTTGAATTTGTAATTCACTTAATTTTGGAACTTATTTTGAGAATAAACTGTTGCTTTGAGGCCTAAAAGTTAGAAATACCAACAGACTAACTACAAGCTGTTGAACAGTTTGACTCATCACACACTTTAGTTATGTGTTGAAATCTCAAACGCCATAGTCTGGTCCGAATTGCCGAACCAACAGGTGTAATTCTTCAACTGTTGTCCAAGGAGTATTTGATTAGTTAGGAAGTTGGAGGTTTGGTGTAGATCCGTAATCTGGATTCTACTTCCTAGTTTACTTGAGTTAGTCTGTTTTTTGGTCGGTTGGTTGGACATTATGTTATTCTGAACTTTTATGATGATACGTTAGTGGTCACTTTGATTACTTTTGGCATGGAATTTGGATGCACTTACAGACATGCGTATTATGATTTCATAATCAAATAAACCGTCTATATTTTATATTTCCTTTTAGAGGAACGGATTGCAAGGTTTCAAAATTTTTTATTGATGACACATCAAAACTCCCTCGAGTTATTATTAGCCAGGAATCAGGCTTTTTCCAGTTCAAGTTGTTTTGGACCTTCCTAGACAACTTCAATAAAAAAAGTAGTAATTCTGTGTATTGTCTGCCAATACGTTGGTCATTTCTTAAAATGTGTTTCGCTTTTACTTTGTATATATGTGTTGAAGCAAATGTTAATGCATTTCATTTGTTTTTGGTTGAACTTGTTTCATTTATATGATAGGTTTATTTGACCCAAACCCTCTGGGGTATCAATATCACGATGCTATGCATATAATACAAAATCATGACTTTTCTTACATAAATAATCTGCACTGTTCTTTTGTCTGTAGGAATAGTGTTCTAATCCTTTTTTTAATCATGTGCTTTCCTGCAGCTATGGGAGGGTCGAAGAACTAGTATATTTTGCTAGTCTCAAGGAGCAATATGAGATTGTTATTCACCACTATATTCAGGTTCATTAGAAATTTTGTATTTTGTTTTTGAAGTATACTGTGAAAGAGAGGTGGTTCAATTTCGTTTTTGACTCGGTTGGGCCTTATTGACATAAATGTGAATGGTAATAATCAAGAACAATGTACGAAACAAATATGACACATTGCTTCAATACAATCTTCTTATCACATGAGATTATCTATATTTCCATTAAATTAACACTGGAATGCTTATTTTCTATATGTTTTCCTTTTCATAGAAGTGTAGAACCTCGTACTTTTGCATTATAGAGAAAAAGTGAATTTAAATCAATTAAAATTTCAAATTGTTCCTACACTTTTACCCTTGCAATTGGTTGTAGATATATGAAATAAACGAGGATGATGACAAAAACTCTTCAAAACAAAATCTCTGTCTAGAATATTTTCCTTTTATTTCTACTTGTAATTTTAGTTATTCATTACCACTGCTTGTACTGAATATATAAGTAGATGCATTTGGCTAATAATAGTTTAATTCGTTTATTATTTGGTTAGTCAACTGAGTTCCTTGTTTGTTGCAATCATCTTCCTCTTCTCACTTGTGTTGTCTCTTTGTGGGGGTTTTGGTTTTAGCAAGGAGAAGCAAAGAAGGCATTGGATGTGCTCCAGAAACCTTCTGTTTCCTTAGACCTTCAGGTACATATTGAACTTCGTTATTGAGAGTATGGTCAGAAAATTGCAGTTGTTGGGCTATCATATATTAGCAGTGTTAAATATGTGAAGAGCTAATACTCCAATTGAATCTGATTTCCAGTCAGATTATTTAGAGGTATTAAATGGACAGTTTTGACTTTGCAGTACAAGTTTGCTCCAGACCTAATCGCCCTTGATGCATATGAAACTGTGGAATCATGGATGGCCACGAAGAACCTAAACCCAAGGAAACTGATTCCTGCTATGATGCGCTATTCAAGTGAACCTCATGCAAAGTAATATGAAATATTCATTTGAATGTATTGTACATCATTCGCTGCTTTGTGATTGTGATTATAAGCATTAAAATTTCTCTCTCCAATATTCTTAGATCACAACTTAAGGTGCAATCATTATAATACGTGTTTGCTGGATATAAGTTATCTACATGACTACATCTGGTTGCACTTCTATGTATGATGAGCTTTGTTGTTTTCTGTTAAAATAAAATATTATCATCTTTTCTGCGAATTCTCTTGATAGCTTTTTTTTGTTGAGATGCATGGATAAGGATTTGAAGTTCCATTATTGATTCAATATTTATAATTGTTTACGGTGTTTCTCTCCCATTACCACTCTTTCGCAACTTTGCCTACTGATGTCAGTTTTTCAGTGTTCATGTTTTGAGAGTAAAATGTAAACCAGTACCATGAGATTGTCCATGATTATTTCTTGGGTAAACTTAAAAAACATGCCCTGTGATTTCATCGTTTTGCAAAAAAGTGCTTGTGAAATTTTTTTTTTCGAAAGGGTGCCTATGGTTTGGGAATTACAGTGCTACACCAGTTATTTCAATAAATTCAACATTCCTATATTTTGACTATATTATTTAAGAATTATATATCAAGATTTGAGTAAGATACGGAAAATTTTCATTTTGTTTTGATTTTTTAAAGTTATAATCAGATTTTAATTAAAAAAAAATATTAATACTTCTCAGAAAATTCTAAAATTTATCACAAAGGTGTAATATACTTTCATTAACTAAGCTGCAAAATTTAACTTCAAAATGGACAAGATTACCCTTCAAAATGTGGTTTTAAAATTTTGAAAATCCTCTTTTTGCAAACTTTTGAAACCACGGGCACCCTTTTGAAAAAAAAAAATTCACAAGCATCTTTTTACAAAACGACCAAACCACATGGTATGTTTTTGAAGTTTACCCATATTGCTTCTGATGCGTGTTTGTTCCGGAAAGTGGAATCTCACATTGGAAAGTGTTGATAGTAAAAGATGAGCAAGAAGAATTTTTTTATGTTTTGCCCTATTTAGATGCTGAAATATAGAGATATGGAACTGTTTATTTGTATTTTCAGGTGCATTTTGGGTCATTTGCTGAAACTTTATATCACATGCAGGAATGAAACTCATGAAGTTATCAAATATTTGGAATTTTGTGTTCACCGTTTGCATAATGAGGATCCAGGAGTTCATAATTTGCTTTTGTCTCTCTATGCTAAGCAGGTTGGCTTGTTTCTAGAACTTTTATGAACATAACATTAAATAAAATGTCAGGAAAACCATAACCTGTCTATTTTTTTGTTCTTGTATTCTAGTTGTGCTTGACTATTTGATGATATTTTTTTTTCTTTTCTTTATAATCAGGAAGATGATGGTGCACTATTGCGTTTTCTACAATGTAAGTTTGGAAAAGGAAGAGAAAATGGCCCTGAATTCTTCTATGATCCCAAGTATGCTTTGCGTCTTTGTCTCAAAGTAAAAAGAATGCGTGCTTGCGTCCACATATACAGTATGATGTCAATGCATGAGGAAGCAGTTGCTCTTGCTTTGCAGGTTATATTTATATCTTTTATCTTTTGAATTTCATTTCGCTATCTTAGGCTTCTTTTGGTTATCTAATTCATTTCTTAATTTATTCTGCTATATCAGTAACTATAAGCTATGATATTAAGTCACACGGCCAAATGTTATTCGAGTGAAAATTTTATCTGTTATGGATGGAAAAGATTGTCTTCAATTTTTTCGATTTTACTGTTCAGTGAAATCCATATATCTATCAGAGTATTTTCTGTAAATAAAAGTTTGAAAAATGCAGTTGGTGAGCAAATTAAATGAAGAATCAGATTTGTGCATTGTTTCACAATGATGATGAAATCACTAGCTTGTAATTCTTTAACAGTCCCTGCCTAGAAAGAATGAAAAAAATAAAGTGGAGTAATGAGATATGATTTGTTAAATCAAAAACTAAAAAACACTTTGAAAATCCCAGAAACCATGAAATGATTAAATGCCAAGTTCCAAACTATCCTTCCATTGCACTGGAATTTTTTTTATAAACAATGATTTTAGCATTGTATTATCATCTCTCTCTCTCTCTCTCTAAATATTATCTTTCGTTATGTCTTAAGTCAGAAAAGATGTGATCTTCATTTATAAAATTATCTTATGCATATTATTTGATTTCCTGCACTAGGTTGACCCCGAGCTTGCTATGGCTGAAGCTGACAAGGTTGAAGATGACGAAGACTTAAGAAAGAAGCTTTGGCTTATGGTGGCCAAGCATGTTGTTGAACAGGAAAAAGGAACTAAACGTGAGAATATACGAAAAGCAATAGCGTTTCTTAAGGAAACTGACGGGCTTTTGAAAATTGAGGATATCTTGCCGTTCTTTCCAGACTTTGCTCTCATTGATGACTTCAAGGTGAGAGCTTTAGCTTAACTTTCTTGTAAATCAATCTTGCAACTTCACATGGTTTCCATGAACATGTGCTCTTTTGGTGTCTTTTTTATGAAAGAAAATGTGTTATTATGTTCAATTTGAGTTTTAGTAATCCTATGCAGACCTTCACAAATTGTTTTGGTGTTCGATACTCAATTCTACTATCTTTCTCATTTTCTGCTGTCACTCCCATAGAGTAACTCTCTTTAGTTTTATGGAGCCAACGCACTAGGTTTTGCTGTAGAGTCTTGGGAAACAACATCGTAGATTCTAATTTATTTTCATTACCATTCCTTGTTTTCTTTGCATTAACTCGAATTGCATTTACTTAATGATATTCAATGTCCATGTAGGAGGCAATTTGCTCATCGCTGGAGGACTATAACAAGCAAATTGAACAACTAAAAGAGGAAATGAATGATGCCACGCATGGTGCAGACAACATAAGAAATGATATTAGTGCACTCACTCAAAGATACGCCGTTATTGATCGGGACGAGGAGTGTGGAGTATGTTCATCTCTCTTTAATATACTTTCTTGTTGAAAATTTGTTTGGACAAGGTTACACTTGTCATCATCTCAAGTACTTTTTTTTTGTATTACTAATCCATATTCCATCATGTCCTCACACCAAAGCTCAATGAGCATTCTCTTGATTTATTTGACCTGAAAAATAGCTCCCTCTGTTTTGTACAAAGTTATTGAGTCACATAAATGACTCCAGAAGTACCAATTTCATATTTCCATTTATTAAACACGACCTTTTTTCATTTTCTTCTTCAATTTGAAGTTGTATACTTTTACCAATGTTCTCACCTCTCCCCATCTCTATCCATATTTTCAATTTTCAGGCTTGTAAGCGAAAAATTTTGGTTGTGGGTGGTGACTATCGAATGTCGCGAGGCTACACATCAGTAGGACCAATGGCTCCTTTCTATGTATTTCCATGTGGGCATTCATTCCATTCACATTGCTTGATTGCCCATGTAACACGCTGTACTAATGAAACTCAGGTAACATTTATTCCATGATGCTGTTTACTTATGATGGTCAAAAACTGTATATCCAAGATAGTTTACGACATTTTTGGCATCTGTTGATCAATTGATTACAAAATATATGACCTGTTCTGCAACCCATGTTTTTTCAAAGTGCTATATTTCTTGAACAAATCAAAAGGCAGAAGCGGTACAATTTCATTTTACTCGCATTCCATGATAGTTCCATCATGAAATGTCAATGTGGTGACTTCCCCTTGCATTGCTTGCATATGAAGATAGATGATGAGCAAATTCAAAATTTGTATGAGGTTTAGGGATCTAAGTACCTCTGTCATGATAACTTTTCTCGTTTCTGTAAATTTTAAGGCAGATTTTTCAAAATGACTACAATAAACCTCACGTCATTATTTGAAAACTTAATGTAGTTCCGAAATTACTGGATTTTGTGATTCCTGCTAAGAAAAAAGCTTTATGAATTATGCAATGGTATCCACCGTCTGCATTTTGTATCAATTCTTCTGTTATAGGCCAACAAAAAAGATCCCATCACACACCTGTTGACAAAGAAAATCTTCTTGATTTCCCTTTGTCTCTGCTGTTGTTCAAGGATCCTATTGTTGAGGTTTGATGATGATTTATAAGGGCCGGTTTGGCTAGGCTGCTGTCCCAAAAAGCTTCATTTTCAAGCTTTCCTTATAACAGCAGATTTTGGCATGGGGAAATCAATAGCAAACAGACCCTAATTAATTAGTATTAAGAGTCAAAATCTTTTGTGCAATGCCAAAATATGTTTTACGGAAAGTTTGTGAGTGGAGCTTTTCACAACAGCATCTATGACAACAATACCAAACAGGCCCTAAATGGTTATTAAATTTATTTCCTGGTTCCTTGATAGGAATTATTGGATATGATCCCATATAAGAGACTAGAAATAGTGCTTAAGAAAACTAGCTTAAAATTGTTTATCCAACACTTTGCCCTCTGATTTTATTTTATGGATGTTACAGGCGGAGTATATACTGGATCTGCATAAGCAACTTAGTTTATTGGGTGAAGGATCTAGGAAAGACTTAAATGGTGCCATCGCTGAAGAGTCGGTTGCTACTAGTGTAACCCCAACAGACAAGGTCAGCTTTTATCTTGTTACTGATGAACCAAGTCTCATTGTGCCATAGTGCTTAATTAAATGATAATCAATGCTTATCTCCATGCTTCTGCTCACATATGAACAAGAACATCTAAAAAAGTTTTGTTAGTATAGTTACATTCTCGTGTCCAACTTGCAGCTTCGGGCACAGTTGGACGATGCAATTGCGAACGAATGTCCATTTTGCGGTGAGTTGATGATCAAGGAGATCTCCAAACCGTTTATTCTCCCCGAGGAAGCACATCAAGTTAGTTCATGGGAGACAAAACCGCATAATCTTACCACCCAAAGGACTCTCTCATTACCGGTATGATAACTTTCTAATTATCGAGTGAATGCTTGCACATAATAGAATTTTATGGCCAGAGATGTGTGTTTCTATAGAGCTTCAGTGGCAGTGATTAGCTCTGTAGGCTATCTTGTTTCATTGCAACCCATTTGAGTTGGCATTTCAATTGGCTTTTTCTCATTATATGAATTAATTACCAAATGGTTTGTGTTGTAAATTATGGTGGTGTTGTGTTAAAAAAATAATTATGAAATAAAATACATTTTTTGGATCTATTAATCAATAGCCTCAATTAATTTCCACCTAATCTGTGATGGTTTATGCTATGGTTGATTAAATGGACACACACATCAATGCACAAACTACTCGTTGAAATCTTTGACCATCTGCTTAACTGCCATAACTGCCTCAAACATTAATTCATGATATAATTAGAATCAAGTAATTAATTCATTAATCAATAGCTTGGCGATGAATGAATATTAAATTCCATGCTACTTTTGGAAATTGTTGTGTTTATTTACTGTACGGTGGCGTTTGGTTCGCGGAAATTCTATTCCGTAGAATAGAAATAGAAATGGATGAAAAGATTTTAAATATAATAGAGTATATGCCTAGAATCCGCCAACGCACGGAAAAACTTTTCCTAGTTTGTATATATCTCACAGAAAAGTTATTCGTCTGTTTAAAAAAGGAATAGCTTTTCCATGAGATACATATAAATTAGGAAAAACTTTGACCTCTTTCTAGATGAATAATATATCATATTTGACATCTTTCCATACATTTCTATTTCTACTCCAGGGAAGAGTATTTCCGAGAACCAAACGAGTCCTATATGCCTAGAAAACAAAGCTAGTATGTCTTCATTTATGTCTCTGCCTGTCATGTCTCCTGAGAATTACTGGCATTAAATTAAGTTTACAGTATCATTAGTGCTCTTAGCCACCTTAATCACCTTCAGTTTGAATCCATTTTGAAAAGCAAGTTAGTAGTATGTTTAAGTGCATTGATCATGAACTAAGATTCAATTTCGGTAATCGGCAACCGACAACCGACAACCAGTAGCTTGGTGGCTACCGTTGCAATGATAGTAGAAAAGACACAGAACATCTTATTATGGACACAAAACAAATATATTGACACACATACAACCGAACAACACCAATACCATACCATACATACCTCAAATTGCAAATAGACTTAAATAATAGCATGATAAAATCCTGATAGGGTAGCAAATGAAACAAATAATTTTAGACATTGGAATCAATGGCCATGATAGTAGTGAGATTGATAGGGTAGATGAACTTTTTGGACCCATGGACTAGCTGCTGAACTATGATTCTGTTCGCCTTCTCGGTTGGATGGTAAGCATCCCAGAAAAGGTACTCGTCACGGTTAGAACACAGGTTCGACAGTGAAGTGCAACTTCCTACTCCGTTATACACCCCTTGCCCACAGCATGCTATTGATGAACTTACAAAACCTGTTCAATCAATTAATCAATCCATAATCACATAGTTAGAAGCAATCCTGTCCAAAACCATGAATTAGACGACTAGGAAGGGAATTACCGAATGCTTGCGGGTCGACGATCATATCATTGTTCGCATTAAACGCATTGGCAGCGACATACACATCAGACCCAGTTTCACCATTGAGTTCTTCAATCATTTCGAAGAGCATTGAATTGAACATTGTCGACGCTTTCTGTGGCTCGGCCGCACATTCCCCATGTTTACTACCCGAATAAGCTAGCTCCGCCGGCACACAACCCAACGGTCCAGTCCCTGTCACCATAACTCTTCTGGCCCCCAACTCATACAGATTCTACAACATTTAAGAATCAAATTATTATGAAACAAAGTTGGAAATGTCTATAGAACAAAGGGGAACCACATACATACCCTGAGAATGGGCTTGTAGTGAGAGATGAGAAAATGGCAGTAATCAGGAATTGAAAACTGTTGCCTTCTTAGAGAGAGAGTAGGCAGGAAATAGTTATTCACAAAATCATTTCCACCAAGTGTGATTAGGACTATTGCCTTGTTCACCATTTGCTCCATTTGCTTTGATCCTATCAGTGCTCCAACTCTCTGCTGATATTCTTGGAACAATTTGAACTGTTTATGGATTCTTATTATGTTTGCCTGCAACATTATTCAAGAACTGTAACTTAGCCCGTCGAAAGACTTTGTTTTTATACGAAATGCAAGAAGCACAGATACTTACGAACTGAATTCCGGTGTCATCAAGAATACCGATTCCAGCAGAAGCAAAGTTAGCCCCATGAAGCAGTTTCTGGGCATCAAGTTCAGGGCACAGGTAAGGCAAAATCGGCTCCAATCCCATTGCTTCACCTGATCAACAATTTAAACAATATATATAACCTGTAAATTGTCTTTTTAACTAACTAAACATCCATGAAATGAAAGTACATCGATGAAAGAGTTAAGTATGCATGCATATACCTAGAACGTCGGGAAAATTGAGGCCGTTAGAGAAGCGGCCAGAGGGGCGGTGGGACGGGGAGTCGATGCCATAGGGAGGTGAATCGGCACGAGCCAGAGTGACCAAGTAGTTATTGTTTCCACTGTCAACAAGAGAATCACCAAACACAAAGAAAGCTCTGCCTCCTGCATTGGCTGATGGTGTAACTAAGAACAGCATTATTAGCAGTAACACTGTATTGCTACACATGAAAATGCTTTGGTTTGCCATTTGGAACATGAAATTATGTCTGTAATAAGAACATGCAGTTGCTTTATAGTACATGGAATGAAATGTAATTAGAGTATCTGATCAATGCAGGTAGTTTGTATATAGCTAGGATTGTTAAGTTGTAATTAAAGAAGAGAGATTACAGGGCCGGAGCCATGTGTCAGCTTTTTGATAGGTTTGACTTTTCAAAGCTGTCATTTTTCTGATTTTTTTCTCTCCAATCAGAATCTAACATGTGGGATTCAGGGAGCAAAATGGAGCACTTTTTGAAAGTTGAGGGAGCTACGGGGTCACTTTGAAAATTCAAGGAGACAGTAGGTTTTTTTAGATAAATTCGGGTAACAAGATGTGCATTAGGCCTGAATATAAACTATAGATTCGTATTATCTCTAAAATTAGATAAATATTAGTAGTGTATAGGCGTTGTTCTTTTTAACTTAGGCCATAATCTTTTCACCTTATAAGTAGCAATACTGAATTGAGTTGAACTGAATTAAACTTATTTCAGTGTAAATTTATATGTATGTAGTACTGATAAGTACTGAACTGAATATAAGTTGAAAAGAACAAGGCCTTATAAGTAGCAGTACTGAACTGAAATGAACTGAACTGATAAGTACTTATTTCAGTATAAATTTATATATATGCAGCACTGAATTGAACTAAACTGGACTGAATATAAGTCGAGAATAACAGGGACATAGTAGTATAAGCTTAGGCAGTTTTTATTTTGAGATTATGAATATATAGGTGGATGGTATAAGTCATTAATAAGACATAAATTATTCCTAAATATTGATAAATTTGATTCTATCCTATAGTTAATTAAATTGAATTAGGCTCTTTGTTGACCATTTAATTAAATTTTCCATTATAAGATAACAACTTAGCTGGAACACTAGTGCATTACAAGTTTGATTGGCGAATTTGTCTTAAAAAAATTTATTAGTTCTCTCAACTCGTATCGATAAAGATTTTAGTACGAGGTGTTATCAATACTACCGGTATAACTAATGATTCTATTGGATACCATACCAGTCTTTTACAACGCTATCTAGGTCTGTCGCAACACTTTCTGAGTCCTATTCGACACTTCGAAGCATCGCTATAACCATTTTTAAAACTATTTTTAAGTTAAATCATACTTTAACCATAACCGATTCACGAAAACCATGCGATACGGTACGGTTTTGATAACCTTGCTTCTTATGAACCTCATAATTCATAAATAAACTCTTAATTAATCAATTAAAAATCGTTCCATGACTATTTCCATTATTTGCTTCTGAGATTTCTGTACAAAATCTACATCCAAAGAAGATTTATCATTACAATCTACAAGAGAGATAGATGACAATATCTCGTCCGTACAAATGGAGTCGCAGTGAATGTTATGGAAACGGGAAAGGAAACGTTTATGATTTCCGGAAACGCACACTAACACGCAAGAAAGTAAGGTGATTTCAAGTTTTCGATACGGCAACGGAAATAAAAATCGTTAGCGTCCATGAGTTTCCGTGCTTCGTAAGTTGCAGTAAGTCAGCCCTGGCCCCAGCAATTCAGAAACATGACTTGCCGGAAAGACTCGTCCTTTTGGCTCCTGGTGTCGTTGTCTCTGGGAACTCCGGTGCGGTCCGACTCAGCAGCGCCGGCGGCAAGTGGGCGGAGATCCGATGATCCGATGCGGTGCAGCGACTTGAAACTAGACTTGAAGGTAGATCCGTGATCGGGATGGCCTCGAACAACGGCCACGCTGGCCGCCATGCAAACGCGATTCAAGTAAGTCATACTGCAGAATTTGTGTCAAATTAAGAGGACACAAGTGGAAATAGATTTGCCTAGCTATGGAAGAAGAAGAAGAAGAAGAAGGAGGTTTATAAAGAGGAGTGGAGTACAGTATAGTGACCTAATATGGCCATTGGAGAAGATGAAGTGCTTTGGGAAGTGGAGGACCTTATCTCCCACGTATTTGGATTTTAGCCACTCAATTGTTAAAACATCAAGGCAAAAGTTTGACAAAGACTAATTGTAATTTAACTTCATGTATATAATTTTTATTAGTATAATATATAAACTGTATATGTGTTAAATATTTAACGGAAGAGATATTAAATATTTGGTCTCGTATAAAAGAACCCTGTAAGAATAATAGTATTAATAAAACCATGAACTTGTTTGACATCGAGAAGTTTACTTACAAATTTGACCTAATACATATCTAGCTATCTGGACTTATCTCAAAAAATCTATTGTTCCCCTGAATTTTTGAAGTGGTCTCGTAGCTCTCTTAACTTTTAAAAGGTGATTCACTTAGCTCCCTAAATGTCACGTGTCAGATCCTGATTGGAGAGAAAAAAATCAGAAAAATGACATCTTTGAAAAGTTAAATATATCAGAAGCTGACAAGTGGCGTCTAGGGAGCTAAGTAGAGCGAGCACTTTTTGAAAGTTGAAGGAGCTACGGGGATTACTTTAAAAATTCAGAGATGCGGTAGATTTTTTGGGATAAGTTTAGGTAACTAGATATGTATTAAGTCTATAAACTTTTAATAGAATAACAAATTTTTTATATTGGACAAGAAATTTTAACTCTTAACATTAATTAATTAAGAGTGGTTCGTTATTAATTTTTATAAACTTTTCAATACATAGTTTAAAAAAATTTGAAAATGAAGTTAAAATAAATTTACTTTCATCAATGAATAATAGTCTTAGAGATTTCTTCATAAGAGTCTCTTTTATGTGTAATTTTGCCTCATATAATTCCTCTTTTTGATGTATACTTGCATTACATGTTATTGGGGGATATGCTCCAAATACTACCCTTATAATAGGGTAATGTTATATTAATACCCAAAAGTTGATACTTTATGACACCTGATTAATCTCTATCATTCTTCTAATTAGATAAAAAAGAGATGAAAAGTGAAGATGATCTAAATATTAATGAGTGTCAATTTTTAAGTGTTAGTATATCATTACCCTTTATAATATGGATAATTTAATGATCATATGTTTTCCATTAGGATAAATATGAATTTTGAAGATACACAATTGCAATAGTACTCTATCTTCATTGAATAGTACTATTCTAAATTACTAGTTCTTTCATTGCTATAATAAGTTTTTATTATGTTGTACTTTTTTTTCTCTATTTTTCATTTTCTAAACTCCATTTTAAAAAATTTACAGTATATTTATTTCAATTATTTTCTCTATTTTTCGTTCTCCGTATTAGATTCCCTAAAACTAATAATATTTTATTATTTTTATATTAATTTCTTTACATCATTTCTATTCTACTCAACTAATAAAACAATTAAGAACTCAGGGGAGTTTTATTTCTGTTTTTGGGTTTCTTAGCAGTACTTTGTTTTTTCATGATCTTTTACCTGTTTTTCTTTTTCTCCCTTGATTTATAAATAGGGCCCAAATTATCTATGCTCAACTTCAAATAAAAAAAACTAACAAAATAATTATAAAAATAAAAACTACAAAAAGTAATAATATAATAATGAATTCTTTAAAATGAGATTCCCCATTTTAGGGATATACCATATGGGGGAATGGTTGGATTTGTGTTCCCCATTTTCTTAAAATAGGGAACCATTGGAAGTGCCGTTCGTCTTACTATTAATTATTTCAGAGAAATAAAGTTAAAGGGCCAGTTTGACTATGAGTTTTTTGCAGCTTTTTTCAGCAGCTGCAGATAGACAGTTCTTAATTAATTATTATGAAAGATCGGTGCCATTAAAAGCTTGCGTGAACAACTTATTTTAAAAGCAGCTCAAACACCAATGCCAAGCTGGTCGAAATTGGTGTGACATTTATCTTCATAACTCTTTCATTTATTATCCCTCAACCATTCCCTAAGTCCTATCTTCAATCATATCCAACTGTACTAATTTTTTGTATTGAGATACTTGTTTCCTTTCACTTATAATATTCAAAATGATAAATTCAGATCATTAGATTATAATCTTGCACTAAAATAAATTATTGAAATTCATAAATATTTTAATAAGCATATAGTTTTGATTCATATAAGATTTTATGTACCATTGTATTTATCTCAAACATGAAACATCTACTAATCAACTAATCATGTTAATGGAAAGCTACATATCAATAAATAAATCTAAGATATTTATAGATTAGCATGAAATGTCATATCATTTATCAGAATACCTTTATCATACACTCTACACGTATATATATTAATATATTATCACTTGCTTCGTATCTAATAGTTTAAGTGAAAAGACCTTTAGGCTTTATTCCACCTACTTATCTTACTTTCATATGATATATGATAATATCTTGTATATATGCAGCAACCCAAAGGAAAAAGAGTTGCCAAATGAATTATTTGAACTTTCAATGCATGTAGGAACGAATGAGAGTGAACGTTGATAACTTGCTAAATATATTTTGCCCGTTTTGGCTAAGAGATCGGGTCAATGAAGGGGTTGTTTAGCTCGCTCCCCAAATTAAGTTGGGGAGATCCGGCTAGACCCAGTTGGAGAACCCATTAGATTGGGATCACGGGAAGTCTTGGACGGCCGTAACCCAAGGTGGCTTATGGCCGGCTCGACGATCTCTCCGTGTCCCACAAGAAAGGAGAATCCAGGTCTGACTCTAGTCGTTGTATTCTCTCCATTACCCTTATCTCATTGTACTTGGGATGCAAGGATCGGATGTGCATGAAGAGTCCTAAACTCATCATAATTCGGACTCCCTATTTCACCAGAAATAGGGCAGCTCCTGCGCCTATCAATAGGCCCCTACGGTCAGTTCAACAGGTATCTAACAATCACACTCTCACAAAGGCCTTCATATTGTTTCTTAAGAATTCCTTACTGACTTAGGCATCGGAGGGTCCCCCAAGGTAAACACCGATCGTCCTCAAGCTGTGCATTATTTTGCAGAAATTAGCTCGATAACACATACACATTCGTAATAATCAAATTCTGAAAATTTCTCTAGTGCCTAAGAAAAACACAGACATAAACAATCCACATTTTAGGCACAGTCCTGTTAAAAGAGATCAATGTGTGTATGAAGTTTTTCAGGTGTAGTACTTACAAGGTTTGGGGATCTGCCTGGGTCAACAAATATGACTTTCAATATTTAGGCTAAAATGCATATTCTAAAAAATTAGAGGCGTATTCCCCCAGTTCGAATAACTAGTCATGTTAGAAATTTTAACTTTGCTCTTTTTACTTGTCATTTTAAAATATTAAATTATAATTTTTTCTCTAATTTACCCATGGATTAATTAGCAAAGAGATTGGGTATTCATGAAATTATAAAGTGGTAATTGAGAAGAAAGAGAATCTTATCAATGATACATTAGTCATTTTAATAGTGTATTAAAATTTTATTAGTTTTGATAGTCTCTCAAAACTCGAACTCGTTGGAAATTGACTTAGAAGTTGTTATTTAGTTGAAAATATATTCAATAAACTAGAAGTAGATTATAATTAGGAAAGTTAATTATTATTTAAAGGAGAGATAAATTTGAATTTATTATTTTAGAGAATATTTATAAGTTTTATCCTAATATTTATAAGTCTTTTATATTTATGTTGATAAGTACATGAATAAAAATCAATTATAGAGTCCTTCAGGCATGCCAAAAAATAATTATTCTCCAACATCTTTCTTTTCATATTATCTTGCTATATCATATTTTCTTGGGAATGACCTTTAAAGCCCAGCCCGAGCCCGAAGTTTTAAAGTGTGGGCCGGACTGAGCTTGGGTTGATGCTTTTAATCAAAACTCGAACTCGTTGGAAATTGACTTAGAAGATGTTATTTTGTTGGAGACATATTCAATAAATCAGAAGTAGATTATAATCAGGAAAGATAATTGTTATTTGAAGTAGAGATCAATTTGAATTCATTGTTTTAGAGAATATTTATAAGTTTTATAGAAGTCTTTTATATTTATGTTGATAAGTATATGAATAAAAATCAATTATAGAGTGCTTCACACTCCATTACATGCCAAAAAATAATTATACTCCAACATCTTTCTTTTCATATTTTCTTGCTATATCATATTTTCTTGGGAATAATCTTTAAAGCCCACCCCGAGCCCGAAGTTTTAAAGTGTGGGTCAGACTGGACTTAGGTTAATTTTTTTAATCAAAAGCTCGATTAGGCCCTACCCGAACTGGGTCTAGCGCGCCTGACGAATAGGCCATTAATAAATATTTTTCCTGAAAGTTATTGTATGATTTATGAGTGACACAGAAATAGAATTAGATTCTTTTCTTATATTGAAAAAAAATAAGTTGGGAGTAGTTCCTCACCACCACACAAACAACAAAGCATCTCTTGAATGGAGGAATATATACATAAAAATGGAACAAACCCTACATCACAAGTCACAACAGAATATAGCATATGTTCATTGCATTGACATGACATACAGACAACAAACAAGGAACATAATAAGGATAAAGAGGCAGATGCAATAACATCATTAAGTAGCAACCTGTTTTCATCAATGGAACTCATGATCTGAGGTGGTGAATTCAGCTGCCATGAACAACAGTTTCAGAAGAATCCACTATGCTTCCATCCCCACCATTCCTCGTTTCTCTATCCCTCACTCAACCCTGGTACTTGTCTGTGTTTTGTTCCTGTCTTAAACTTCACTTGGTTCATGAAACTGTTGTCTGATATCGATGTTGTTGTCTGATCAGGAAGAAAATCTAGGTGCCCATGATCCGTACCGGCGATCACCGCCGGAGGACACTCCTCTTGGCCTCATGAGGTACATATCGTGCTTCTTGTTCTTCTTATTTTTAGTTTTAATCGTCTCGAGTCATGTTACACTTCACACTGCTCGAAACACCGGTTCGTATTTTTTTTAGAAGTGAAATATGTTCTACTATTCGTGAATAAATTTTTTTTAACATGTGTCTAATGGTTGACATGATGAGAGATATCGAGTTGAAGAGTCGAAATCGATGACTAAATTGTGATCGAGCAACAACTTAATTCGAAAGCCGTCGACCCATGTATTTATCATATACCGGTAAAATCGGTATTCTACCTTAAAATAAAATTTAGCTGCTTTTTTGTGAATTGAACACGGCGCAGTTTGATATTGCTTTTTCAGGGTGTTTTGATGAAAAGTTTCATTTTCAGGCTTTTTCAAGTTCTATCCGAAAAAGTTCTGGAAATCAGTGGCAAGCAATTCCTAATTAATTAATACTAAGAGTCAAAATCTTTTTTCCAATATCAAAATCAAGGTTTTAAAAAGCGCAAGGCGCTCGTCGGACGGCCGAGGCTTCGAACGCCTAGGCGGATTTGTAAATTTTTTATTTTTTATAATTATTAATAGATAAAAGTATAAATTCAACAAAAAAATTAATTATAATATAATAATATTTTACAAAAAATATAGTTTAGCATATGAAAGCATGAGTCTTAGTTAATTTTTATATAAAAACACATCAACATGAAAATCAATTTCTTAAAACAAATATCCTCACTAATTTTTTGTGGTTTATAGCGTAATATTTCTCGGTTTGAGATTCAAAATGAAAATTGTATGCTGAGAATACTTTGTTGTACATTAGTTTTACCAACCGTGCTACCTTTTTTGAATTGAAAAAATTGAGCTATAATTATTATAGGCATCAATGTCTTAAAAATTGGGGGAAAAATCAGACTAGGCGGTGCCTAGGCGGTAATATGTCGGTCCAGCGCCGGATAGCACCCGAGGAATGAAAAGTCGGGAGGCGAGCCTCAAAATAGCGCCTAGGTGGGGCCTAGACGGAGCTAGGCGGGGAGTTTTAAAACACTGATCAAAATATGTCGTTTCATTAAAAGTTGTAACTAGAACTTTTCGAGACAACTATCCCAAACAAGCCTACAGTTATTCGAAAATAAGTCCGAGATAACACATGTAGCAACTTAAAAATCATGTGTAAACTAACCACATAAGCATGTATTGTTAGTTTGTCTTTGCAGCCACCTTCAAGAGTGGATATTCAAGTCCTGAACAACAGGCCACAGGCACAAGAAGAGGCATCATCAAGACCAGAAGAAACAAATGCAGTAAAGAAACTAAGGAAAGAAATATACAATCCCGCCCCAAAGAGGATATCGAGTAGACTGTGTTTGTACTACAGGGACCAAGCCACCAATATCGCGAACCAGATGGCCCGGGAGAAAGAAGAAGGAGGCAAGAGATGCGCGGTTTGCTTGGAAGACTTCGAGCCGAAAGAAATGGTGATGATAACCCCTTGTAACCATATGTTCCATGAGGACTGCATTGTGCCTTGGGTTAAGACCCATGCCCAGTGCCCTGTTTGCAGGTCTTCTATTGGGGACCCTATCGGTGCCACATCTTCTAGCAGTTTCAGAAATGTTGTGCCTGGTGGTGATTTGCTTACAGGGGTTGACTTGATCTCAATATTAAGAGCTATGGGTGCTATATAGGCATTATTTATTAAGCAATGTCTTAAAAACTTGGGTCTAATGGTCTTGAATGTGTTATTAAGCCCTCTTCTGTCTCTGTGGAGTTGTTATAGCTAAACAAGATGGCAATTGAAAATAATGAAACATGTTCTTGTTACATAAAAGCTCATTAGGATTACGAAGATCGAATACAGGACCTCCCACGTCCACTTATTGAGGTGTAGCAATTGAAATATACTCAATTGGTTAAAAGCTATTCCCTCCGTTTTTTAATAACCGTCGCTTTTGAAAGAGAATTTTATTTTTAAATAAGTGCCACTTTACGGATTACAATGCATTTATGTCCACATTTTTTCCTTTTTACCCTCATTTACTCCTTTATTATAAAAAGTGAAAAAAAAATGAAAAGTTAGCTTTAAGGGTATAATAGTATTTTTATTACTCTAATTAATGAAATATTGGTATGTGAGAAAGTGCCAAAAGCGATAATTATTAAAAAATGGAGGGAGTAATATTTTTAGTTTTGGTACATGGCCTTCAAAATTTTTGAGATGATCCTGGATTAAATTTGTTCAAGCGACCTGCGGCTCAACTGACGTGCCCAAGCCTGGCATCAATGGGTCGGACTTGCATAAACATATAAGGATATTAGCCCGACCCGGCATAGGCCCACCAAATCCCAAACATATAATGGGTTGGGCTTGGTTTTCATGTAAAAACTCAAATTCAACGCGGCCCGAATATATATCATTAATTATTCAAAAATATATAATAATTCATTTTTAAATACTATGTGTGTATACTGGTCGAGCTGGTCTTGAAAATAAAACTCTAAATCAAGGCCCGATCCGACCCGCATATAATATTCATAAGAGCTGGGTTGGCTTAGATCGATCAATATTAATGTCGGTATAAGGTCCGGCTCAGTCCGGCCATTGAACAGGTGTTGATAGATATATTGATATTTCTTTCTATAATGCATGAAAACAAGTTTTACCAAATAGACTAGACAAAATTGAGAAAAAGAAACTATGTATTTTTGCAAAACGACATCGTTTAGTTGCAAGAGGAGGCGTAGAAGCCATAGCCACAGAATTTAGAGAGTGCAAGCAAGAGGGAAACGTGTCAAAATATTAGTGGCTACATTCCTAAACCTCACAAAAATCCGATTTGGAATCTCAAGAACTTCAGTTTGGAATCGCAAACGGATAAGCCTTTCTTCCTTAACCTCACTTTCTTTCCTTTTCTCACTTCCCAAACAAACATTTCCTCTTCCTTCACCCATCTAATCCCTCTTTTCTGTCTGCATTTCATCCCCAATTCCGCTATGTTATAAAAAAACTGAATCTTTCCTGCAATTCCCTCTCTCTCAATTATTCTATAATGGCGGCAGTTACTTCAGTGTCCTTCTCCGCAATAGCTCAATCCTCTACTGACAGAAAGCCTTTGCCTTCATCTACCCGTTTTCCGTCTTCCATTTCCGATGCTTTCAGCCCTCGATTGGGCTTTTCTTGCCAGTATGTGGGCGTTAGAGCTTCCAATTCCACTTCTCGGATGGTTGTCCACTGCATGTCCACTGCTCCTGGTACTTCCTTTTTCATTTCTAATCTCTCCACGCAGTTTGATTTCATATATTTTTATCTGGGTTTTCACTGGTGCGATGTGAGTGTGGAAAAAGTGACAGACTTTATGAATTCAGTGCATTGTTTTGATTCATTTTGAGAGTTAATTACGAGTTCTTATATATGATTGAGATGGTTTGCAGATTTGCCCACTGTGTCTGAAACCAAGTTCAAGTTTCTTAAGGCCTACAAGAAACCAATTCCAAGCATCTATAACACCGTTCTTCAGGAGTTGATTGTCCAGCAACATTTGATGAGGTACAAGAGGACATACCGCTATGACCCGGTCTTTGCCCTTGGTTTCGTTACTGTCTATGACCAACTCATGGAAGGCTACCCGAGTGACGAGGATCGAGAGGCCATCTTCCAGGCTTATATCAAGGCATTGAATGAGGAACCCGAGCAGTACAGGTTTCTCTCTTCTTTCCATCAGCCAAAACGTTACTTGACAGTGATTTTGATGCTATTTTGTTAGATTCCTGTTTTATACTTCTTACTTTTTTTCGAAACTGAAAAGTTCCCAGGTTTCCTGTTAAAGTTTTTAGAGGACCATTTTAGCTCCTATAGCCGAAAACGATGCAATGTTCTATATACTAATGTACTTTGGATCTTCACATTTGTTGAAATGTAGAAATGATGCAAAAAAATTGGAAGAGTGGGCTAGATCACAGAGTTCCACTTCATTGGTCGACTTTGCATCTAGAGAAGGAGAAGTTGAGGCAGTGCTGAAGGGCATTGCAGAAAGGGCTGGCAATGGGAGTTTCAGCTACAGCCGTTTCTTTGCAGTTGGCCTATTCCGCCTTTTAGAGCTGTCAAATGCTACCGAACCCACAATACTAGAAAAGGTGAATTATTCCATTCCTACATCATAATATGTATCAGCTATTGCTTGATTTATAGTCGAATTGAAAAAGCGAGGTCCTTGAATATGTTTAAAATGCGAATATTTTGTTTTTCTTTTACGTTAGTTGTTATAACCTGTTTTCATAAGAGAGATTTCCAACGATTGGGCTGACATGCTTGTATTCACTGCTGTGGAACAGCTCTGTGCCGCACTAAATGTCAATAAAAGAAGTGTGGACCGGGACCTTGATGTGTATCGCAATCTCCTGTCTAAATTGGTCCAAGCCAAAGAGTTGCTCAAGGAGTATGTCGAAAGGTAAGAACAATGATTTCTCATACTTCATTTAGATTGTATGAACTTTATCTGTTGGTGTTGTGATTGCCTTTTCTCGCACTAAATAGTCGGACTTCGACTTATTTATCCTAAGCTACCAGCAGTTCTCAAAATGATACGCAGTTCCAGTTATAATTATTCAGACTTTTGGGTAAAACTTGGTTCTGTGCTTCACATATACTTGTTCATGGATGTTTATTTCTCTTACACGTCTTTGGTTCGCAGGGAGAAGAAGAAACAGGAGGAGAGGACAGGGTCACAGAAGGCGAACGAAGCTGTAAAAAGTTGTTTGGGAGAACCTCAGCACGTGAATTAGTCATCCAACCATTGATCATGTGCTCCCGCTGCACTGATAAAATCCAGTGAATGCTTCAGTGTACTGATCGTTGAGGTAGAATTGAAGCGTTGCTGATTTTCGCTAATTTGTGAGTTAGCATTAAATAACGTGTTGTTCGGGATGTGGTAAATTACAAATACGTCTTGTCTTCACATCACCCTGTTTAGATCCTTGCTTTCTTTTGTTTAAACAAGTCTCTTATTCATACCACAAAATTATCTTTCTGTAAACTAACTACAGGTTTCTGCTCTTTTTGCATATATTCGGACAAGTTTTTTTCTCCCGAGCACTACAATAATACTAGTACAAATGTTGGAAATTAAAAAATATATATGTTTTGTTCTCTATTGAGTAGTTCTGTCTAAACAACATCGATAGCCCTGTGCTTATAATACATTCACAAGAAGAAAAAAAATTGGAACTGCAATTGCTTATTAAGGTATAGATTTGTCAGATAAAGAATATAATTTGAAAAAAGGAAGTAGTGCTCACAAAACAACGATCAGGTAAGAATTACGAAGCAGCGAATTTAACTAAGATGGGAAATGTCCACATCTTCTGGGATTCTAAATGTGTCAGCTGCACCGAATTTCTTTTGCTCTTCGCTATTTTCGTACTCTTCATCGTCGCTATCATCATCCCCTTCGCGATGGCTCGGTGAAGAGGGGTCATGAATGCTTTTAGATTTGCAGTCTTGAGTGGCAAGCATGTTGACTTGGCCCAGATGAGATATTTCAACTTCAACTGTGTCATCATCCTCGGGTAAAGGTTGCTTCCATGGCTCGCCGTCAATCCTCATGAACGCATGCTCAGCAGCAGCTTTGTGGAACTCGAATCGGATTCTACGAGCCTATTTCCGGAAGGAAGTTTATCAACTTCATGTTTACTTCAATCAACTAAGGTAATGTTTGAAATTGACAGCTAGTTCTCTTACCTGTGCAAGACGGGTTCCATGCCCTTTTGGAGCAAGCAAAACAAGCCCATGCCAAGCATCTCTGAAGCCAACTACCTCAAGAAGTCCGTCATCCACAAATGGTGGAGTCAAGTCCCTCTATTATCAGACAAGAAATGGTTCATCAGTTGGACGGTTGAATAGTTGGCCGCAAATACGATACTTAAGGCAAAAAAACCAAGCGGACTTACATCACGGCGTTTGTTGATATTTGGTGTCCCCCAAGGACTCAGTCCTCCAGAAAAGCTAGGCAAGTTGAGGCAGACAATTGACCTGATGCTGTTTAATGAAACAGTGTAAAATGGAAAGATGATGATTTGTTCAGAATTAAACGAACTGAATATATAACAATAAGACAGCATTGGAATTGAAAAGCCCCGTTTAATGTGATAACATGAAAAAATAGAGATACCTGTTGGGAATTTGAAGGTCTTCCCATTGACCATGTCTTTTCATGATCTTAACCTTTGCAAGCTGAGCTATGTTCCTGGTATAAAAAAAAATTATATAATCATTAGACAGTAGACACTACATTCTGCAGCATCCACAGACAAATGAAATCAACAGATGTTTGCCAAAAATCAAGGAGTAATTTTGCAGCCGTACTTTGAAGAGGGGTGAGCAAGAGAAGCGAAAAACCAGCCTTGTGTACAGCCAAGCTTTGCATAAGTGCTCTGGTTCCGAAGCAGAAGGATTGAAGAATGAGACAGCAGTTAGAAAAAGCAGAAAGCATCATTTATTCCATAGGACATATGACAATACCTGATTAACTAACTGATTTTTGAATTTTTCTGGGTGCAACTTTCTCTCAGAATGAAAAGCATATGAAATCTGAGCATCCATTCCTGTTAACAACACCAGACATGTACTGTCAAGTCTTAGTCCCACACTAAGTCAGGTCGGCAAGAACAGTTCTATGATAATAGTAATATTTTATAAGGCCGTCCAAGTAACAGATCTTACCCATGCTGAAGTAATTCCAAAACCCTCCACGAAATGTGTGGTAACCTTCCTAAGAAGCAAAAAAAAATCACTGGTAAGAACATGGATAATGCAATGCCTTGGAGAATAGGATTAATGTAGATGTATTAATATATTGGAACTGAATAGTTTTAAGCAGAAGATTATTGTTGGAACTGGCTATATTTCCAACCTCTATGTATAGAAGTAGAGTTATTTGTGGATATACTGCATAAAAGGCAAATGTGAGTAAAGTACCAACCTTGCTGAATTCATCCGTTGCAGACACACGATGAAATGCATGCAGAGAATGTGGCAGCTCAAGAGGCGCAATGGGGTCACACGAACCTTGACGAGGAGCTTTCATCCTCATTAGAATATGCCAGCTTCATCACAGCAAAGAAAGATAAACAAAACATGAAAAAGCCACACTTCGAAAACAACATGGAAATCAAAATCCAGTGATTAGTCTAACTTGGGATAAATGACACAATATTGATTTTGTTAACTGACTTGTCTATTTTCATTTCCTTGGCTTCCTTGACTTGTTTCAGGAAAGAAAACACCGAATTCTGATCGGTTCCAGGATTCTTCTTTCCCTGCAATCAAGGAAAAACAATACAAGCAATTAAATTACATTGTTGCATAAACAAGAGAAGAGAAAATGAAAGAGGGGGAAAACCCGACCCAACCAAAAGCAAAAGGGAGATTATTTCCAGTGCCGAGAGGCACAGTGGCAATAGGGGGAGGATGTGGGAACTTGAGATCGCACACAACTCCAAGAAGCCAACCAGCCGTTCCATCACCACCTGCAACCTATAAAACTCAAAAAAAGGCGCTGCTATAACATGTCACATACATTTCATGTAGGAAATAAACAGTTTGTAATGAGAGGGGTTACAATGATACGAAGCCTCTGCTGAATATGAAAAGCCAGCTGACTACGAGACTTAAGTAATTCCAGATTCAGATAAATTCTGCGCAATGCAGTATCAGGAGCCTCCTCCCCCAAATCAAAGACCTAGGAAAGATGAAATTGAATGCGTTCAATAGAATAAGAAACAATTCATTGCAGAAGAAGGAATCAAGGAGGCGAAACCTGTTGGGGATTGAGAAGGGAACGGTAGGTAAGGAGGAGATCGCCGCCGAGCTGGCCGCCGCTCTTGGAGTTGATAAACACCAAGACCGGACACTCCGGAGGAGCCAAACCGCCGTCATGGACAGAAGCCGAGGGGTCCAAATCAGGACGGAATATGAAAGGAGGGATCCTGAAATCCTTCAATGTGGACTCTTTATCAGAATCTGACATTGTTGAATCAATCTGCAGGATTCAATCACACACAATTGATGAGATTCTGAACAAGAGAGAGCTGTAACAAACATAGACCATCGCATTGGAACGGAATCGGTTGCTTTAGTTAGTTAAACTTCAGTTGAGTTTTCCGTTTCATTTAACACCAAAAGCAGCCGAGATCCACGGACGCCGTTAGCGTTGACTGGCTAGTTAGGATAAATGGCTTATCTTTTTTTCTGATAGCTGATTAATGGCTTATCTTGGTTATAGATCTATTCCACAGATACTTAAATTCTCTAAAGTTCAAACTCTCTAAATCGTACATTTCATTCAATCTCAACCATCCATTGAGTTTTAATGGTTCAGATGAACCATTAAAACTCAATGACTGGTTGAGATTGACTGAAACATATGACTTTAGAGAATTTGAACATCGATTCTGGCTTGAGCAATGATACCCCTTATATGTGTGAGACAATCCTCACCCTTTAAGGCACCTTTTGGGGTGAGTTAGGCCATTGTTCCACACGAGACTGTTAAGGTTTTTCTCCCTATTTAACCAAGCGTGATTGCACAAATTTCACAGAATGAAAACTCAGGAGTGTAAATACAGAAAACCCAATTCCCCAGTGGCTCAAATTTTCTTCACTCATTTCAATTTGATTGAAAATGAATATTTTAACAGCTTTTATATATAGGGTCATGCATGAGAAATACAGTGTTAAAAACCCGCAGGAACTTAAAGATGCATTTAAATTTTGTTTGAATGAATGAATGAATGTATCAATAACGTACAGGTATTTACAAGGTCTGTGCAGTTGGTTAATGAATTGATTAGTGTAATTAAGGACATGATATGGAATTTGGGGGCTAGGTTGCACGGACACGCCTCGAGTGTCCGACACGACACGGACACGGACACTCGGACACGGCAATTTGAAAAAAATATGCATTTGGACACGGCTGGGACACGGCAACTAAGATAAATTGTCAAACATATATATTCATATATAATAAAATCTATATCATCCATAGTCATTTGATCAATTACAAATCAACCAAAAAACATGTCTTGTGACTTTATTGCACATGCCAATACCTTTACCAGCTATGTGCAACGAATGTGCTTTACCTCTAGTGCATGACCCTTACTTTCTAGCCCACGTTGTTGCATTTAAATGCCGTATTACCCACCCCACTAAGTTTTTCTATTTTTGTGTCACATATTTCCACATAGAAGATTCATTAACTTCTACGTGGAGTGTCCGCAGAGTGTCCTAGAAGTGTCCATTTGAAATTTGGAGTGTCGGACGAGTGTCCGGAGAGTGTCGGTGTCCGACACCGGGACACGCCGGGTTTTGGAGTGTCCATGCTTCATAGTTTGGGGGTGGTAGGCTAAGGGCCTGCATACTATATCATCATCATTTTCCATGTCCACACAATCTATTTCCTTGAAACAGTGGTTTATAAGATGAAGATGAAGATGAAGCAAGTAAATTAACAAAGGCGGGTGGTTACCTTGTAGAATCCGAAGCAATATGCAGATGGGAGTTGCTGATGTTTGGTTCTGTGGAGGACATTACCCATTTCAATCAATTTTTGCCTACTTTATTCTTTGTATGTTTTACAGAACGTAATTTAGACGGCATGCAGATGCTGTTGATCCTGAAATACTCACTGATATGAAACTGTGTTTTGTAGAATGGATTTTGATGGATCTAAGCCTTAGGGTTTCCTCCATGTTATTGACTCTTTAATCATCAAGTTGGCTAATTTAATGAGTTTGAGTATTAATTAGTCAGTGCTAATGGCTTTCCCTTTGAATTTTGAAGATCAATAGAGTCAATTGATCTGGTTTTTTAGCAGCCGCTTCCGTTGCCAAACCCAATATCCCATCGACTATGTCATAGTTTGGTTTAGTCCCAATTTGACAATCATACTTTTCTTCTCTTCTACAGCCATTTACATTACTATTATCAATTTTTTAATTAATTAACTCGTGAGTAGACGTGTTTATCGGGTGGGCTGGGTCGGGTTCGGGCCTGTCTTGTCGGGCATTTTATAAAAAATACTAACCCAAGCCTAGCCTAAGTCCATGATTTAGAACTTTGGGCTCGGGCCGAACTTGAGTCGGGCTTACAAACTCATTCCAAGCTCGGCCCATGGCCTATTGATAATTTTTTTATATATATTTTATAAACTAAATCCAAAAAAATTATAAATTTTATAAAAAAATGTCTAACTTTTGCATACATTTACAGTTTTAAGTAAAAATATTTTATACATAGTTAAAAATTTAGTAGGTAAAAATATAAAAATATGTATAAACTATTAAATATAATATAAAAATGTAAAATAAATATAATTTTTTTCGTCGGGCCGGATTTGGATCGGACTTGGGTATTTATATAAAAATCAAGCCCGATCAATAAAATTTCAGACTAGACTTTATAATAAAACAAGTGTTCAAACCCGATCCATTTAAACAAACTCAAATCGAATCAGATCGATAGCCCGACCCGGGAATGGGTCTCGTGAGCATGATATAAGAATTTATAACAAAATTGCCAGAAATCACATACTACACCCATCTTGTTCCAAGAAAACTAACATATGTGAAATAAGATGCTTACTTTATGTTTAATAAAATAAACATTACTTTTTTTTACTTATTCATCATGGATCATTCGTTACACTACTCATCCAATGGTGATAAAGATAAATCATAATACGTATCTCTCTAACTCAGCGGCATGCTTTACAAATATATTATCTCCTTTTATTTATCAATTTGAAGACATTAAATTTTAATTTTTAGCTTGTTTATGATGTGTATGTTAATGTTACAGCATATATTTGGTAATATATTTAATTTCATCAACTTTTTTTTTAAGTAGGAACATTTAATCTTTTAAGAAAACTGGAGCTTGAACTCAAAAACTCCAGCTTCTTTCTCCACTTTAAAAAGAAGCTGTGGGCACTGGATGTGAAGGTCATCCAAATACTTCTTGGTGGTGAGAGTACATTCCAACTAATGGGCCTTTGAAAATCCAAATCTTCTTAGTAAGAAAATACGTAAAAAGGTGTAAAGGACTCTCCAAAATAGATAAACATGTGCGATTGGTGATCATATAGTTCAGGTCAGCAAACGATGCACTTTCAAAAGATAAGAATGTGAACGAAAACAGATTTGTGATAAAGAAATCGACGGAAGCGATCAGTGGTTTGAAGAAGGAGAGCAGTTGTTTTAATTAATGAACGAGTTGCACTATGAGTTATTTTGCTAACTGCTATCAGAGTTTTTCGCGGAGTGGAGAGTGAGGCTCTGAATCAGAATACAGGTGTCACTCTTATGTAGGTGGGCACTATTCCATGCTGGAATACCGGATGCCATATAAAAAAACTCCTGTTATGAGAGTTTTTCGCGGAGTGGAGAGTGAGGCTCTGAATCAGAATACAGGTGTCACTTCTATGTTGGCGGGCACTATTCCATGCTGGAATACCAGGTGCCATATAAAAAAAATCCTGCTATGAGAGTTTTTCGCGGAGTAGAGAGTGAGGCTCTGAATCAGAATACAGGTGCCACTTATATGTTGGTGGGCACTATTCCATGCTGGAATACCGGGTGCCATATAAAAAAAATCCTGCTATGAGAGTTTTTCGCGGAGTGGAGAGTGAGGCTCTGAATCAGAATACAGGTGTCACTTCTATGTTGGTGGGCGCTATTCCATGCTGGAATACCGGGTGCCATATAAAAAAACTCCTGCTATGAGAGTTTTTCGCGGAGTGGAGAGTGAGGCCCTGAATCAGAATACAGGTGTCACTTCTATATTGGTGGGCACTATTCCATGCTGGAATACCGGGTGCCATATCAAAAACTCCTGCTATGAGAGTTTTTCGCGGAGTGGAGAGTGAGGCCCTGAATCAGAATACAGGTGTCACTTCTATGTTGGTGGGCACTATTCCATGTTGGAATACCGGGTGCCATATAAAAAACTCCTGCTATGAGAGTTTCTCGCGGAGTGGATAGTGAGGCTCTGAATCAGAATACAGGTGTCACTCTTATGTTGGCGGGCATTATTCCATGCTGGAATACCAGGTGCCATATAAAAAAAATCCTGCTATGAGAGTTTTTCGCGGAGTGGAGAGTGAGGCTCTGAATCAGAATACAGGTGTCACTTCTATGTTGGTGGGCGCTATTCCATGCTGGAATACCGGGTGCCATATAAAAAAACTCCTGCTATGAGAGTTTTTCGCGGAGTGGAGAGTGAGGCTCTGAATCAGAATACAGGTGCCACTTATATGTTGGTGGGCACTATTCCATGCTGGAATACCGGGTGCCACATAAAAAAAATCCTGCTATGAGAGTTTTTCGCGGAGAGGAGAGTGAGGCTCTGAATCAGAATACAGTGCCACTTATATGTTGGTGGGCACTATTCCATGCTGGAATACCGGATGCCATATAAAAAAACTCCTATTATGAGAGTTTTTCGCGGAGAGGAAAGTGAGGCTCTTAATCAGAATACAGGTGTCACTTCTATGTTGGTGGGCACTATTCCATGCTGGAATACCGAGTGCCATATAAAAAAACTCCTGCTATGAGAGTTTTTCGCAGAGTGGAGAGTGAGGCTCTGAATCAAAATACAGGTGTCACTTCTATGTTAATAGATACTATTTCATACTAAATTATCGGGTGCCATGTAAAAAGACTCGTATAAGGAAAGTGATTAGTGGACATTGTCAATTACAATACGTACGTATAGTTAAGGTGGGTCAAAAGTAGAAATGATTTCAGTGCACTTTTTCATTTTCTTGTATAACATGGAAAAATAATATACCTATAGTTTATTGCCAGCAAAAACACATCACATTTATATTTAATTTCGTCAAAATTTGCAGTCTATTTGGCATCCAAACCCAATATGTCGGTTCAATAAATTGTCTACATGTGAATTAAATTATATAACTTTTTGGAATCCAACGTTGAGAATATATAAAAATAAAAAACAGTGTAAATAATGTGAATTGAGTCTTAATTTGATCAAAATCAATTGGTTTTGCTCTAGGTGAATATAGGCTTGTATACTTTTGAAGCCTAGAATATATCGGGTAAACTTAAATAATAGGTCATGTGATTTTAGAGTTTTGTAAAAAGGTGTCTGTGGAATTTTTTTTTAAAAGGATGCCAGTGGTTTTAAAAGTTTTCAAAAAAATGTCTGTGGTTTGGGAATTACAGTGCTACACCAGTTATTTCAATAAATTCAACATTCCTATATTTTGACTATATTATTTAAGAATTATATATCAAGATTTAAGTAAAATTCGAAAAATTTTCATTTTGTTTTGATTTTTTAAAGTTATAATCAATTTTTAATTAAAAAAATATTAATACTTCTCAAAGAAGTCTAAAATTTATCAATTTCACTTCGAAACGGACAAAATTACCCTTCAAAATGTGGTTTAAAAATTTTGGAAATCCTCTTTTTGCAAACTTTTGAAGCCACAAGCACCCTTTTGGAAAAAAATTCCACAAGCATCTTTTTGCAAAACGACCAAACCATAGGGTATGTTTTTTAAGTTTACCCTATATATATTTTCCTAGTATCTAGTCTGATTTGAACTAATATCTAGTTTGGTTTCAACTCATGCAATTGGATTCAATATTCCTAAGAACCAAGCAATCTTTTCACAATTGTTGTTTTCAACTTCTAAAAGTTGAATTGAACTGAAATTGACTGAAGTGAACTGAACTGAACTTATTTCATTGTAAATTTATAACTATACATAGCTGAACTGAATTGAACTAATTAGAATGCTTATTGGTAGTTTCTTTTTCCAGTCTAGTTTCAATTTGGATATACCATCACTTATCATGATTGAATTTAGGTGTCTAGGGCTTTAGTAGTTCAAATGTTAGAGATTTCAAGTTCCAAATCTAATGCCTGAATTTTTAATTGAAAGATTTTGGGTTAAATATTTTACTTTTGATTTCTAATACAATATATCTTAGGGTTAATTTCAAAAACTCCCATGTGATTTTACTCGTTTTCAAAAATGGCCCTTGTGTTATTTTTTTTCAAAAAGGCCCTTGTGGTATCAAACGTTAGCAAAAAAACGGATTTCTCGTAACAAAGATAGTTATGATAAGTTGGCAAAGGGTACTTTCGGAAACCCCAAATTTTACAAATTTTAAACAAACCTTGCCAACTTAATATAACTAACTTTGCTATAAAAAAAGCCGTTAATTGCTAACATTTGATGCCATAAGAGCCTTTTAAAAAAAAAACAATGACAGTTTTGAAATCGAGTGAAACAGCGTGGATTTAAAACACAGGAATAATTGGGTGTAACCATTAAATGTCCCCATATGTGCTCTAAGACAAACAAAACAATAGATGGCATTTTCTCATAAGGTGGGCATATAATAGGTGAATATATAGATATGTAGGTTTCAACAACAAGAAATAAAATATGGATGTTGTGTAGAACATGCTTATTTATTTATAATTATTATATTTGAGTCAAAGATATGGAAATTTTCTAGCTAATACATACAACTTTATATTGAATAAGAAGGAAAATAGCATCAATTCATTCAACACATTTGGGACAAAAATGCACTTTTTGTATTGAATTTTCCAAATCTTTTTGAAGCTCTTTTTCTTCCCTTTTTGGATTGATAGCAACTTGATTTTACCTTTTCAGTAAATCTCTTTTAGTAAAAGTTTTCCGGTAATCCGAGCCCGAATATCATTAAATAGAAACGAAAAAGCAAACGGAAAAGAAAAGGCCGAAGCTTAATACATTATTAACACCATCGTTGCTAGCTTAAACTACACGCATAAACTTGTTTAAACTGAAGCTCAAGACAATGGTTTTTTTTGTTTCACCACCAGGTGTCTTGGATGTATGTATCCCAACTGTGGTCAGCACCTTTAAGCCATGTCCACATCCAGAATAATCCTTCATCGCCGATTTGAAGGTGCCTCGAAGGGCAGGATGGTTGGCCCCAAGATTTAAGGTTGCTCCTTACACATATCAGGGATGGACTGATCCCTGCAACTAGGCCACACCCTTGGAGTTTGACAATGGATTCTTTTAAAACGAAATGCATCTAAGGAACTCAAACAAAAATATGAGTAATACTAGTTGGTAGGATGTAAACCAATCCCTCGTTACCTCGTCCGAGAACTACAAGTAGTATCAAGATTTAAGGCAATGTCATTAACTTGTGTAAGCACCAACCAAACAATGGCTATACAAGATAGTTACAATATGAAATAACTATTGAACTACATAAATCAAGGTAAGTTCTTTAAAGTATACAAGACTATTATTGGGCTCAAATAAAAGAGATTCCACCATTATATAACATCCATAACAAACCATAAAATTGAATTCATAATATAAATATGATCAAACTACAATGATCAAAATAGTAAACAAGTAAATTAATGAAATGAAATCCCATCCTTATATGAACATCATCAACTGAAAATCCAGAAATCAGAATCATTATACAGCTATCAATATGTTCAAATAAAAAAGAAAACTTCATAAGCAAACCAAGAAAAATTGATCAGCCTATGTTTACAAATAGGAAATTAATGTATGAAATATGCTAATTAATTTACAAGAAATCATCAAGGTCCAAACTCTCTGGTATTTCAAACTTCAACAAACTGCTGCAATAGCTTTCTCTCTCACCAAAATCATCCTCTGTGCTATTGCTGTTTAAAAATGTTGAAGATGAATTCAACTGATCTCCTGGGCTTGAAATAACCGATTCGATGTTGTAACTCTGATATCCATCATTTACTGCTTCAAATCCTGTGTTCTCACCAGGAATATTGTATTGCTGATCTGTGGTGTTAACATTATTGCAGTAGACCAAATCAGGCTGAGAAAGATTCAAGCTTTCTTCTACATTAGGCAGCTGATCGAAAAACGAAGCTAAATTAGGTGCAGACTGTTGAGCTGGAATGTTGGGAAATTGGGTGTGATTAGGTGCAGTTTGGGGTAATAATGAGGCCTGATTTTGCATCATTAGATTGTTAAGAATCTGCTGCTGCTGCTGTTGTTGATTGTTGCTATTGTCTTGTAAATGTTGAAGAAGCAAATCCGGGTTTTGTTGTTTCAGTGATGAAAGAGTAGAGGCTAGCCTTAGCAGTTGAGGATTCAAAATTGGCATCGTAGAAAGACTGAGGAGTGAAGATGGATTGCATAGAGCTGAACTTATGATAGAAGAAAGATCGAGAAGATCGAGACGAGGGGCATGAGTAACGGGATCGATCCCATTTCTAAGCAGCCTTTTTCTAATGTGAGTGTTCCAGTAGTTCTTGATTTCATTATCAGTTCTCCCAGGCAACCGAGCTGCTATGGCCGACCACCTAATAACATAGTACATAAAAGAAATTAGTATCCTCATATGGAATTAGTATCCTTATGTGGGTGGTAGAGGTGCAATTTCGGAAAAAGTGATGCAATATCACATGGTAGTTTTAATAGCAGCATTTGGCATGAATTAGTTGCCTAAAGGTAGTAAAACGTCGCCATAGGAGCCTGTGGCAACACTTTTACTATTTCGCCACAGATGTTGCGAATTGTTGCCATAAGAGCCTATGGTAACGGCTCAAAAACCAACTCTTTTTTTCAACAAAAGCATTGCCTGTTCCTCTAAGGTAACATTTCTTAGACTTTACGTTGCATATGCCCATCTATGGTGATTAAATTAAAAGCTTAAACTTATAAGTAAATGACATACTTGTTTCCCAAAACGCTATGGAGTTGGATAATGGTCTCTTCTTCCTCAAAGGAAAACCTTCCCCTCTTGATATCAGGCCGGAGATAGTTAGTCCAGCGAAGGCGACAGCTCTTTCCACACCGCTGGAGCCCTATTCGAATGAAAATATATGTAAAATGAACAATACAGGAATAGAGAGAAAGAAAAGATATACGAACCGGCATTCTTGGGGAGAGAACGCCAATTGCCAGGGCCATGGAGTTGAATGTAGGAGATGAGCTTGTGGTCTTCTTCAGGGGTCCAGGGACCTTTCTTCAGTCCATTTTTGTCGCAGCAAGGTGCTCTTCCCATTGTTCTTGCTAATCAATTAGATTCTGACTGTTTTTCTTATTAGGGTTTCTTAAGATGTGATTGAATAGGGAATTAGTGTGTGAATTGTGATGAAAAAAATGAAGAGGGAATGCAATGTATATATAGATGGGAATCAGATTGAGAAAAAAGGCTGCTAGTTACCTAGAAAGATCCAAGTCAATCAGATTTGGTGCCACGTATCTGTATTACAGAAAAATACAATATTTTTTATCATATATGCCTGCCGATTTATCTCTTTTTTTATTTGTAGTTTGTGTCTCCTTTGACTTGAAAATATGACATTTCATGCAAATATCATTATTTGTGGTTAATTAAAAGTTATTTAAACAAGTTTAAGCTTTAGAGAATTTAAATTGTATCGATACAAACTCTATAATTAAAATTTATTCAAATAATATTTATGTTGATTAGGTAACAAGACGACAAGTGTCCCTTGTGTGTTCATCATGAAGTCAATTATATCATTACTTATATACCAAGTACATATTTTGCACTTTTTCAAGACATTATTTTGATTTTAGTATAAAGCAGCTACAGTCTCGTTGAATAAAATGTTTTTATATCACCTAAATTTTGATTTCAGTGTCACCGTGATTTAATTACTATTTTTTATAAACATTTTATACTCTATCATACAATTAAACTAATATGGTTTGTAGTTATTTAAGTGATAAGCGACTTGATATCGCTTAAATAAAGTCTCGAGTTCGAGTCCTAGTGAATGCAGAAAATCCTTATTGGGAGACTCACCCACCACAGCCAGGTGCGCGAGTCGGGTCGGATCTGGACGTAGTCGGAGTAAAGCTCCAGTGAACCAAATAGGCAAAAAAAAAAAAAAAGTTAATATGGTTTGCGGGAAGATCAGTGAAATTGTTTATTCAAGTGATGGTTTAAAAATTGATCACTTAATAAGATTCCATGGAGCAAATGTTTTAACTTGTTATTGAGACTGAATTATTATAGATCATAAGTTCGAGTCACATTAGGTGTAGTTGAGATTTTTTTTATATTTAATGTAAACGTAACCGTAGAAATTTGAAAAAAAAGTCCATTGTACATAATCTTCTTTTAGATTTAACCCTTCTGATGAAAATGCTTCATGAACTTTTCCTAATATAACAATGAGACAATATTAAATTTAATAAAAACACCTGCATTAATTAATTGGCTAGTGTATATAGTACATTGGTTTGTATTTTTTTTATGAAAAAGAAAATATTTGATAAATAGCAAACTATGAAGTATATTTTGACTAATGTGTGATATAATATATATATATATATATATATATATATATATATATATATATATATATATATATATATATATAACAAAACATTCATTCATATTCAAAGAAACAACTCATAGTGAGAGATAGTAAAAAAATTTGTCATAACACAAACATAAATAATAGAAAACGAAAATACAAATGCCGCGAATTTCTAAATTCTTAACCCCTAATCCACGACTATAAAAAAAATATATGCTTTAAAAAGAGATATTATCAAAATTCCAAATAAAAATTTCAGGTTAACATCTCATGTAATATAGAATCTCGGATTAGGCCCATTGTGGGTTCATTTATTATCAAATATATGATGGCTATATATAATAAACATTAATGTGAAAATGTGGTAGCTAATTACACTTAAAGGGAAACTAGATGGTGTCTAATTAAGCTAAAAGGAGTGATCCATAAGAAAGCCATATTAATTAATATATTTTGACCTCAATGATTGGACGGTAGAGTAGTTGAATTCATCTATACTATCCCATTGCTTTGGATAATATTGTTAACTTTTAACTCCTAAATTTCTTTCTTTCCGAACCAGTTAAAAACAGTTGTTTCTTTAGACATTCAATCTTCCTCTTTTTACAGTGGATTGATATAAACCGACGTTAATTCGTAACTTAGAGTAATTAAATGTTTTCAAAGACAAACTGATCATCACAGCCGCATAATCATAATCTTATTAGGTTACATAAAAATATATAATACAATATATTGTAGTATATGATGTAATTACGTACTGAACTTCGTACAGGTGTTCTTATATCTTGCCAACCTGGAACCCTTTTATTTTTCCTTACCGCCACAAACTTGCCACGTAGAACAAAGTGACAGGTGGCTTCTTCTCCACCAATCACAAGAAAGTCAACTGGTTGTTTCTTTGGGCTCGCTATTGCTTTTGACAATTGTCCCTTTGCGGCAATTATGTGGACATATTTGCTTTGGAATCAAAAAGAGCTTCACTCCATCTTTGTTTATTTGAGTTTTAGAACCAAATTCAAATTTATTGAAAAATCAGGTATTATTTTCATCCACCCTCTATCTACCAATAAGAATTATTGGACAATTACTGTATTATTATGCAACAAATTAATTAATTAATTAGTTTTGTGTATATGTATATGTTTTTCACCTATATACAGTATAAACTCTCTAGAAGAAATGTTTTCAACACGTTTCAATAACTTTGTTAGAACATGTTAAAGTTAATTAAATTCGTTAATCTTGATATTAATTAAATCTGTTGTCTCCCCAGTTGGTTTCTTAGTGACATCCTCATAGATTTTAGAAGATTATGTTAAGTTAATTATTCAATTAACAGATAAGGTTTAGAGAAAATTTAGCTGAATGACCCAAGCACTTGACCCTGTTAGTATTATTACATGCATACAGATCTAATATATACTCTAAATTAAATAATGACATACTAATTTTTAAACCCTATAATATTTTTTTTTGTGTGGGATACATGCATGCATTGCTTGCGACAAGGCATTGTTGTCCAAACTTCATGCAGAAAATAGGTTAATTAGTAGTTAGTTAATGATTGTTTTACGCGTTATAAATACGTCTGATGCATATCTAGCTATCCGAACTTGTCCTGAAAAACTAATGTCTCCCTGAACTTATAAAATGACCCCGTAGCTCACTCAATTTTTAAAAAGTACTCCACTTTACTCCTTGAATGTCACGTGTCAGTCCCTATTTGAAAAATCAAACTTATCAGAAGCTGACGTGTGGCGTTAGGGAGCAAAGTGGTGCACTGTTTGAAAGTTGATGGAGCTACAGAGTCACTCTGAAAGTTCGGGGTAGTAACTTTTTTGGGACAAGTTCGGGTAGCTAGAGTTGCATTAAGCCTTATATATATAATAGTAGATGGTGACATAAGGTAATACCAGTTGTAGTAATTAGTTGTCACAAATCTAGGGCTTGCTTATGAACAAGTACTTTTCTTCCTACATATGGTAATCTTAATTAATTTGTCCTACATAGTTGACTTCATAAATACTAATAAACAAATAAATATGTTTGTATTCATGGATGCATGTGAACTATTGAAATATTTATTATATTTTTGGTTGGTCATCTGATTCATCTGATCTTTACTCCGACTACGTCCAGATTCGATCCGGGTATCGCAACTGGATGTGGTGGGTGAGTCTCCCAATAAGAATTTTCTGCATTCACTAGGATTCGAACTCAAGACCTTGCTTAAGCGGTACCAAATCACTTACTACTTATACCAACTCTTACTGATGATATGATATAAGTACCTTGAGACGATTAAACACACCACCATAACAAAATCTAAATATAATTGATTAACTAACTATGTTCAAAGTTTGTTGGAGCTCTCCTTGCATTCTCCAACAATAACTTAACAACATTGGCATAACTAATTAGCCTCACACATATTTATAATAAGATAATGCAATTCTAATAACACCCATGAATGCAAAGATTTGATTTTGTTAACGGTCAAGTCCAAGGCTCGGTTCTTTTCAACTTATAAGTAGCAGAACTGAATTGATATGTACTTATTTTAGTGTAAATTTGTATGTATGCAGTGTTGATACGTACTAAACTGAACTAAATGGAATGATTGGTTATATATATATACAAGTTACAATCTTCATCGTATTGTTTTTTTTGTTGCTCATCTTGTTCACCGGAGCTTTATTCCGACTACATTCAGATCCGACCCGGGTCGCGCACCTCACTTCATCGTATTGTTTTGTGTATGTATACAATGGAAACAGTGTATGCATATCTATTAACTTGAATAAACTAGTGCTTCAAATTTTGTTAGATTGGAAGGAGATGATACACATATATATATTATACCAATAAGAGAGATATTGTCAGTTGTTGGATTGGGCAATATTATAAGTAGGGAGAGATCAATTTAAATTATGCTTGGAGTTGTGCCACGTGGGATGGATTAGAGTATGAAATTAGAGTTATTTTATATAGGTCCCAGCATTCTGACGTAGAAAATTGTCATTCCATACATCAATCGACACATGTCCCACCTGAGACATGTGTCGATTGATGTATGAAGCGGCACTTCTCCGCCCTAAAATGTCGGGACTCATATAAAAATCTCCGTGATTTATAAAATGGATTAGTTAGTCGTGAAAATGTACCACGTAGAGGATTAGTTAAACAGTTAGGTGGGTGTATAAATATATGTATATTTTGCATTACATGCACGTAGATGAATTAGTATAGTATTAGTGATGCCATAGTGATATGGTTGTTATGTCATTTGCTGACCAATTCATAGTTGTTATATTACTCAATAAAGCCATTGGGGAAAAAATTTAATTTTATAAGTGAAGCTAAATCTTAGGTTTTATATTTTTTTCTAATATTATCCCGCGCATAAATGTTCGTTGGACTTGAAATGAGTAAAAATTATTACTTGGAGTTGAAATTGAATCAACAAATATATATCATATCCTAATATGTTACGGATTCAAATTGTTTTAAAAGTTTTTTATTGTTATTTTTTCAGTGTAATGATACTAAATATGTTCAAGCAACCTACGGTACAACTGACCCGTCCAAGCCTGACGTCCGTGGGTCGGACTTGGACAAACATATACTGATATAAGCCCGACCCGGCCTGCCAAAACCCGAACATATAATGGGTTGGGCTCTGTTTTCATATAAAAATCCAAGCCCGACCCAGCCCGAACCAAATATATATATATATATATATTAATGAAAAAAAACGTATAGTTATATATCATCAATTATTAAAAAATATAAAAATAATTCATTTATAAATAATATGTATATATATAATTATCGATGAGCGGGCCTGGTTAGACTTGGGAATAGAATTCTAAATCAAGGCCCGACCCGCATATAGTATTCATGAAGGCTGGGTGGGGCTTGGGCCGAACAATACTAGTATCGGCCTGGACCAAGACTACTCATTGAACATGTCTAAAAGATACCTTGAAAGCCTTAAAAATGTCTAATAATCTGTTAAACTACTTTTATGATTATGAAGACCATAAAACTAACATAATAAGGCTAGATATACCAGCAAATATATGTTATATTAACAATTTTTATAGAAATTAGTTTATTTGAAGTTAAAGAAGTGTCAACCTTGCTGAAATATTCTGTCAAATCTCCTAAATAGTATTTACGTGTTTCTTGAAAAAAAAAATAATATTTACCTATTCTATTCCAAAATATTTAGCACTCCATACATTATTCATTCCCATTACATTAAAAAGTGAAGCTAATGAAATGAATCATCTTCACAATGCCTGGATCATCAATTCATTAATTTAGTATTGGAACATTCTTTAGCGGTATAAGCCCAATAGATATCGAATACTTACTGATAACTTATTAAGTATATCTTGCCCATCTCGTCCTGGAGATCGGGTCAAAAAAGAGCCGCGTGGCTCGCCCTTTCGGCTAAACCTGAAGCCGGCAGGATTCTCATCCTACCCAGCGAACATGCAAAGCTAGAGCCACAGGAAGCCTTGTTCGATCATGATCTCTAGACGGTTCGTGGCAGGCTCAAAAGCATCTCTGTGTCCTACGAGGAAGGAGAATCTAGGTCTAACTCTAATCCCTATGTCCTCTCCTCTATCCTTATCCTAATCTACTTGGGGTGCAAGGATCAGATATACATGAAGAGTCTTAAACTCGTCATGATTCGGACTCCTTATTTCACCAGAAATAGGGCAGCTCATGCGCCTATAAATAGACCCCTAGGTCAGTTCAACACGTATCTTAAAACTCTCACACTTACTTTCATTATATTCCTCAGAACCCTTTACTGACTTAGGTCCCCCATGGGGCAGCACCGATCGCCCCCAAGTTGTGTGTTGTTTTGCAGGAATTCCATCGTAGATTCAAACAAGTTCGTAGTGATTCAATCCTAAAATATCGAATCCAAGTACGCTATTTTCGCTTATCAATTTTCATTTGTGCTCTTCTTAATTAATTACATTATCATAATTTTTTAATCAAGGCTGAGAGTGCAGACTTTAAAGGTGGGGTTAGAGGTTTAGAGCACAAAATTAAGTCTCACAGTGCAAATTGTTAGAATTAAAATCTCATATTGATCTTCGTGTATTAACTGAGCTTGTATATAAATAGGGTTCTGAAGTCCTTAATTTGAATAACGCGTTTTAAAGCCGTGAGGTTGGCCCTGAAGGCGCCAAAGCGGACAATATCGTTCGAGCTGTTTATAACACAAATAAATTATTTTATATTTCACTTAGTTTATTTGGTATTAATGAATTTGTGTGGGATGACAATGATTTCCAAATCATTTTTCTTTATGTGCTTTCAATGATCTGTAAAAGATAATGTAGCCACTAATAAAGCCACCAGATATATTTTCTTGTTCTTTGCTGCATATATATATATATATATATATATATATATATATATATATATTCATTTGTCTTCATATATCAACCTAATACTATTTTTTTCTTTACCTTTTGAGTCAAGCAAACTCACATCCACATCTCATTCAATGGGATTAAGATTCTATAATATCAGATTATTGACTATCGGCATGGCGAAGTCTTAGCCTATTGATTAAGACTGAACTTATGACTTCCAGAGGTCTCAGGTTCGAACCACATCCGAGATGAGCAGAGATTTTTCTTTCGACTTAGAGTGCAACTATGCAAGTTTTAAAAAAAATCAAAGTATTGATAAAATTGTTAAGTTAATATAACTGAACTGAATGGTACTGAACTGAACTGTACTAAAACTGAAAATACTGAAATTAAATTATAATTAATAATATATATAATATTTTAAAAATATTAGAATACATAATAATTATTAACACATTAAATAATACTATACATTCTAATAAAATTTATTAATTGTTACATATAATAATAATTAAATATACAGTTATAAATTATTGTTATTATTATTTATTGTAATTATTGTTATGAATATTACCTTATTATTTTGATTATTATCAATATTTATAAAACATTATTACTTTTATTTATTTGTTTGTTTTTCTCACAAAATTATTTATAGTAGAAATAATAATTAATAATTTTAAAAATATTATTATTGGTTTCTTTTTCTTTGTTGTTATCTGTGATTACTGATATTAATTAATAATATTTATATAATGTATAAATAGAAATGATATTATTATGCTATTATTATTAATATTCATTGCTTTTTAATAATTATGAACAATAATATACATTAATAATATTGATATAATGCATAAACTGAAACTTAATATTGAATTCTGAATACTGAATGCTGAATACTGAAACTGTATACTAAGCTGAACTGAATGGTACTGCACTGAACTGATTGGCACTGAACTGAAAATAATTTGAAAAGAATATGACCTTAGTATATACATGAAATCTTGTAACTAGTGTGTTCTTAAATGAATTGTTTGCTCTAAATAGGAATCTCACTTAGATCATCATCAACATCACTTAATTTTATTTGATCCCCATTCTTTTTTAAGCTCAATTACCAAAAAAAATTTAAAAAAGCCAACCAATACAGTCTGAATATATTATTATATCATTATACACTAAAAAAAAATTTATAAAAGCTAAGTCATTCTCTTTTTATCTGAGACACAAACTGAAACTAAGGGACCCAAAGCCCAACCAAAGTAAAAAAAATGCTTAACATGCACCTTCAAAGTAATTCAACTCGTAAAAAAATCAATTATCGCTCTGAACTTGCAGATTTATAGCTTATTCATGGTCATGTATTAGTTTTTAATTGAAAAATGATATGTCCAAGTTAAAACAATTAAAAGTTTACATGTTATATTTAGAGGTAAAGTGATGCACATTTTAAAAGTCAAGGGAGTTACGGTGTCAATTTGAACGTTCAGGAAACAGTTGTATTATGGAACAAACCCAAGTACCTAAAGATACATTAGAGTTACACTCTATAAAATTTTCCTTTACTATTATCACCGGAGCAAATTTAAACTAAAAATACATTAGACCCAACCTAATTTAAATAACATAATAATTTAATTTGTAAGCTTTTCAAAAAGGAACTTTATAATGGAATAATTTGGGCATGATTGGCTCTTTATGTTTTGTTTTGTCCTTTGGATTGATGCATTTGCACTAAATAATAATTCTTTTCTTATTTTAATCTTACAACTTTATGATAATTATTATTTAGTGTTTTTGCATCTTCTCTATGGAATCCAGCCACCATTTTGTCCTCATTGAATAAAAAAAAATGATAATGCCATTAGCTAGTGACTTAATTTAATTTTCAAATTTCAATTACAATTTTACTCTATTGTAGTATTTTTATTTTTGAGTTTAAACATATAAAAGTTAGACTGTAAATAAGAGAGGTGAATTTGAATTTCATGTAACTCAGTTTTTGATCCTTTTTTTCATTAATGATTACTAGACCAAGCCTTCTTCTTATTATTATTATTATTATTATTATTATTATTATTGTTGTTGTTATTGTTGTTATTTTATGATTATAATTATATATAAGAATTAACGTGACACTCTTTTTTCCCCATCAAATATATTTCAATTTTGTATTTTGGTATTGTTATGATTAGTATGAATATAAATGATGTATATTCATAAATGAAATATAACTTTTATTGTTTTTGTATATCTATTTGTTATTAAAATTTATTCATTAAAAAGTAATTAATAAATTCACTTGTTATTTATATTATTTTTAGTTAATTTTTATCATTTATTATTCATTTTATGTAACATTAATTAATCATATATATATATAAAAAAAAGTATAAGAATAAAATTTTTTAAGTATAAGTGCAAAGGAATACATAATCATGCAAATGCAAAAATATTATAAAGTGGGGGACCTTACCCTCTTTTGGCTTGAATTTAATTGGACATGGTCCTTGTATTTGTAGTAAAATTACACTTTGTGTACCATACAATTTCTTTTAAATGTCATAAATTATGATGCCTGTAATTATTCTTTTTTAACACCATCATGTATGATATTTAATTTTTTTTTTTGGAAATTATCATGTATGATATTTATAAAATACACAAAAAGAATTCAAATAGTATTTCAATTTTGATTATTAACATTTCTCACCTCAAAACTCATCAAATCAACCTTTTTCTTTTACATTCCGCATTAAAATGTGTTACATATCACTAGTAATAATAGCCACTATAAATTTTATAACTTTTGTAGGTGTAGCCAAAATATATAAAATGACTTTCATTTATTAACCCAAGTCATCTATATCTACACACATTAAAACACTACTAAATTTACAAAAAAAAAAGTACTCACTTTTGTAAGTGTGAACAAAGTGTAACGAGAAAAGGAGTATTTTTACATAGATTTAGAGAAAATTAGGAGCTAAAAATCTTCAAATTGTACACTGTATTTGCTTTCGTTAACACGAAGCTTCAAAAAATCAGCGAAAAAAGAAAGGTAAAACAACTTAACGTTTTACCATAGGTGAGAGCTATGAAGCACGGAAACTCCGGTTACATGCCATTTCGGTGTTTCCGTTTCCGTTTCCTATCCGTTTCCGTATTCGTTTCCCCACAGTTTCCAAGCCTATATTTTTTAGAAATGGTGTTTTCCGGTTTCCGTTTCCGTATCCGTATACGTTTCCGTTTCCGAGCTACATAGGGTGAGAGTAGCAAGAGATTCGAAGAAGCTTTGTTGGGCAAGACAAACATAATTTTCGAATCGAGATTTAGAACTAGAATCCTATAACAGTAAGGGTATCTCCAACCCAGCCCTATTTCAGGTCTGCTCCATTTTTCCCCTTAAAAATAAGGGGAGCAACGGTGTTCCTCCATATTTGGAGCAACACACACTGTTGCTCCCCGAAACCTTTTTATATTATTTTTTTTACTTTTGATTTTTCTTTTTCTTTTATATTTTATTTAATTGAGTTAATGTTTATTTGTTAGGTAGAGAGGAATAAAATATTAATATTTGTGTTTTGAAGTAAAAATTCAAAGGGTAGGGTTGGAGAATTAACACTGCCGCTGCTTCAAATTATAGAGTTTTAGGGGAAAAATTGAGGGGCCGGGCTGGATATGCCCTAAGGCTTTGGATTGAACTTAGAACATGTTCTTTGAACTGAACTGAAGTTTGTTAAACCGAACTAAACTGGATTGAAATGAGCTGAACTGAACTTATTTTAGTGTAAATTTATAACTACACATAACCGAAATAAATTAAATTACAGTATATGAGTACATAATTTACTTGGATTTTCATGTAGCTAGGGTGATTCATACAAGCCACCTGAACCCTAGAATATATGATAGGAATAAAAGGATGAGAAGGAAAATGAGGGCACATGTAGGGCAAAATGCATAGTTGCTACCTGCCAAATCCAACAAAAAGGCCCCTCCTTTCTTATCAAAATACCCTTTTTTTTCCTTCTTTCATTTTCCTATCAAACAAACAACCCCAAAAGAATCTTTTTTTCTGTTTATTTGAATGGACCCAACCCATCTCTCCTTTTAATTGAAATCATATGATGCATTATTGTACATTCATGAGTTTTCACCCTGTTTCGTGAGCCTGGACCTGGTGCTGGAGCCTCTCTTTTCACCACTCACTCACACTATCCTACCAGTCGCCATTGCTGAATATTTTATGACTCAAGGGACTCTTTTTCCAATACAAAGGGACTACTCATCACCTTCTTCATCATCTTCAACCTCTTTACTTTATCTCTCTTCAAATACCAAACCCACTAGCTCATTTCCTTTGAATCTCTCCTGAATCTCTCTTTTTGCTCCAGTTGTTACTCACCAAACCTTGAAAAGGGCAGCTTTTTCAGAAACCCATTTCTTGGCTTTCACCAAATCCTAATTAGAAATCTCGACTTCCCATCTTCCCGATTCTCAGTTTCTTGTTGTGTACTAAAAATGCTTGAAAAGACTCTAACTTTGGGTTCAATTTCAGTTCTTTTCTTGTTCTCAGCCTTGTTTTCACCTTGTCTCGCCGGCTTACTTGCTCAGCCACTGAAACCCGGGGATTACTCGCCCAACACTGTCCCGGCCTTCCCGGTTCAAACGGAATCACAAGTCTGCCGGCTGGATCTCTCCGCCGAGCTATTCGGGGGTGTCAATGACGCATGCGGCAGAGACCTTGACCGGAGCCGCTGCTGCCCTGTTTTAGCAGCTTGGCTATTTGCTGCTCATGCCCGGTACGCCCTCCAGGTACCGGCCTCCGCCCCATCTTCGCCGGAATCTGACATGCCGATGATGCCGGACGATTCACAGAAATGTGTGAACTCGTTGCAGACGGCGCTCTTGAGCAAGAATGTGAAGATACCCCAACCAAATGCAAGCTGTGATCCTATACTGTGTTTTTGTGGGATCAGGCTTCATCAAATAAGCTCACTGAGCTGCCCTGCTGCTTTTAATGTCAGCTCTGGCTTCCATAATGCTACGCCCACTGCTGCTGTGAAGAATTTGGAGAAGAATTGCAGGAATTCCTCGTATGCTGGATGTACTAAATGCCTTGGAGCCCTTCAAAAGGTCAGTTTTTTTATTTATAGTTTGAGGTTGCCTGCATTTATTAGGTTGGTTCAAAGGAATATGGAATTGCATTTATTATATTTGCCTCCATGAATTGTGTGTGTGTTTTCAATTCTCATTAAATATGCCTCTTATGGTCAATTTTTTTAAAGTTTCTTGGACTTCAAAGATTTAAACTTTAGCCGTTGAATAAGCAATCCAGCGTTTGGGTATTTGCACTGTCCTTTCCCTTCACTTGATCCAAGCAAAAAGGATAAAATTTTTGTGGTTGGTTCAGTAATGCTTGAGATGGGTAATTTGGACTTTTTTGCCGTACTGTGGAATGAATTTAAGAACTTGAAAATGACCTCAATCCATGTGTTTTCAATAAATTTGCCTCTCAAAATGGCTTCAAAGATGAGCTTTCAGACACTGAATCAGTAGTTCCAGCATTTGGGTGTTTGCATTTCTTTTCCCTTTTTGATTGGATTCTAATTTTGAGCTCAATTTTCAGAACTGCTTAAGATTGAGTAATGTGAAAGTGATAAAGTTGGAGACTTTTGGCCATATTATGAAATGATATTAACCTAACCCATGTGCCTGTCTCTATCCCTTTCACATTACACACACAATTGGGGGTATTCCTTGATTTCATTAGTCTTTGCCCTGTTTCCTTTTATAAACAACATGTGCTAAATGCAGCTGAAGGCCAGCAAGAAGAACGAAACAGAGGAGGAAGGAAGAGATGAGAGAGCCAACAAAATGTTCAACAGAGACTGCCAGCTGATGGGTCTAACATGGTTACTTGCCCGCAACAAGACGGTATATATTCCAACCGTTTCAGCCGTTTTGAGAGCCATAATGTACAGTGCTCACCCGCCTCATGAATCCAAATGCAGCCCTGACCAAGAAAACATGCCTTTAGCCGTTGATTCTCTGCAATTTGAAAAGGCCCAGTCGTCTTCCCCTTCTCTCCTATCCAGGATCCATCTTTTACCTATAATCATTTTGCTTTCCCTGTTTGTATGATCTGATTCCCATTTACATTGTTTTGTTCTCTCTTTTAACCTTTTGCTTTTCCCATTGTAAGTTTGTTTACTCTTTTCTGCTGGGGTCACGTGAAGCTATTAGCTACCTGACAAAAAGAGGCTGATTCATCCTACTGTAAATTTCAACCCGGTTCTAGGCTCTCTTTCTGTCTGACTCTATTTTGTTGTTTAGATTTATGTTTAGATTAATGGGTTTTGATTAGTTTAATAGTAAATTAGTAATCCAAAGGGAATCAGTATAGATAATGCTGACAAAAAGCTATGTGACCGAGGAGGACGATTAACACTACCCAGCTCCCTAAAACTGAGTATGTTGGTCGTTTATTGAAGACAACTAAATCAAACATTAGTTTAATATTTAATTAATGTATTGGGGTTTGGGTTTATGATTTTATTGAACTTGGAGCCATAAAGTTTTGATCTTTGATTTGAATTTTACAAAAAAAAGGAAGCATATTTGTTTATGTTGGAAAGAGAGAACAGTGGTTAACTCATCTTGCTTTTAGTCCTGACCCAACCCAATGTAATGATATGGGCCAAGTCTACATTTTCAACTTTCTTTTTAGAATAATGGTATGTTCTTTTCAACTTATAATCCATTCAGTTCATTCAGTATTTATCAGTACTGTATACATATTAATTTACACTTAAAGAACTGCTACTTATAAGTTAAAAGAACTGGGCTTACACTACACTTTGCATTTTATCGGTTAAAGAAGTCAAAAATCACCATCCCTTGCCGATCAGCCACAGCCAGTCAAGTACAACTCCGGTGAATATACCACCTAGAAGAAAGAACACCAGAATATTCCCCAATGCATTTTGTTCTGGTCCCTAATCAACACCAACCAATGTTTTTAGTCAGATGATCCTTAAAACAGTTGGAAACTAATATTAGTCATTAGAGTGATGCAAACCTCGTACCCTTGTGGTGCGCAAGTAAGAACACAAACTGTGAAGAAGCCGTTGGTTAGCCCCAAGACAGATGTCAGCATTATCATCCAGCCCTGGCCTGCATACTTGGCAGTGAAATAGAACGCCGGGATGAGTAAAAACCGAGATAGAATTGCTATTGCAAGGCCTTTTCGCGACTCCAGCTTCAACATTTTCACGAGTGGGATGTATCTACCGATGAGATCCCACACGTTGAACATTGCTATCAGAACAAGAGCATACCATGCCCCTAAGCCGTGTGATCCAGTATCTTCGGATAAAAATCCGGGGAAAATAGAGAGTGTCAGCACATATATCAGAAACAAATCGACAGCATAGTCGTAATTCTGTATCAGTAATTCTTTGTTGCTGAGCCTCTCTTCTTCGGTCTGTTGAATCGAAGGTTGCATAGTTATTAACCAGAGATAATGGAGCGATTTTATCGTAATAAAAACGAGACATACTTGTTCGAGCAATGGTTGGACACCACCGGCAACAAGATCATCTACAACTGTTTTAGATCCTTCTAAAACTGCCTTTGAATGGTAATACTTCACTATGGGGAGCCTCGGAAACACATACGCGTAGACCAGAACACAGAGAAGCTCAAAAAACGAAGACACAATGAAAAACAGAACTGCATTACAGAAAAAGAATAGAATAGTTTAGCAGAATTTGATATCGAAAAACATGATACGAGTAAAAGTATTGAACGTACTAGCTCCTTTGCGAAGGCCATTCCTAGAATCCTCAAACACTGCTTTTGTAATTAACCTCAGAACAGAAATAAGAGTCCCTGATGCAGCTAAACCAGCAATGTAAGACTGAGCAGAATCAAACACACGAAAATGATGCGCCAAATTAAACTCGAGGTGTTCGGTACGGGGAATTCGAGACGAAAAGTAAATAAATAAAACCTGAATAAGTTCATTCTGCATCAAAGAGAGGTCTCCAATCATTCCACCCTGCACAAAAGCATCTGCAAATCCAAACATACCGCTAATGACACAAACCCCAATAAAGCTCCCAAGGCCTCCTTTCCCTGATGTTGCTAAATTCAGCTATACCCAGAATTATAAACATGAGTATTTCGCATAAAGTTCCCAACTTTATAACAGAACAATGGACTACATATAACATAGGAAGTGAATGTATGCTCACTGTTAAAATTGCAGCAGAACCTATGAAGAACAGGATATATCCAAATAGGTTGCGTTTTCGAGTGTTGATTTTGGATTCATTGTATGCAAGCACTGCCAGAGTTCCAACTGCAAACGGCTGATACATAAGGGTAAGCACCCTTGAAGAATGGTATTGCTGTTTCAAAAACAAACTGAATTTACTTAGAATTAAGATGCCAATACATTAAAAGAGATCACATAAGAAATTAGGCTGAAACCACAGAGAATTTGCTATAAAGTAGGGACCGGACGTACCGGGAAAAGACAGCTAAAATAGTCCTCTATTGTTATGATACAGTTCCATGTTAGGAGAGACCCAGTTCCTAGAAGCCAGCATACCACCATAGCAGCATATTTTCCCTGCAAATTCATAAGATTAGATCAGAGATTTCTTTGATGAATTTACTTACTGAAGCCATAGATTATGGTTTGATTAGAAACCTTCAAACTAGTAGGAGAAACAATGCCATCAAGAGTAGTGGACATGCTTGTCTGAGAAAAAAAAAACAAGTTATAACTGCCACAGCATTCTATTGGAGAAAATCAGAAACCAACTAAACACTAATTAGAGCTTCTGAGCGATCTCAGAAGTCAAAACTGAGCTTCTATCTTAAGAATTTAATAGTATGTAATATAAATGGACAAATATAATTTATTTAATGGTTGGAAGAGGATCCGTATCGGACACGTATACTCTTCGAACACTCATCGGACTCTCGAGACGTGTCGGTGCAACCTAGAATGAGGACCTGTCAAGTTTAAATCCAGCAGGAGAGGGTCCAAGATACAATTCACAAGCTACTGCTGCAAGAGTATTGGAGATGATATAAACTATTGTATTCAAAGCTGCGGGCAAATAATATATGTCAAAGTCCAGCTTACTATTTAAGGATTAATTGATAGCCATAGGTATTATAAAACGTGTATACATATCTAGGAACTTGTAAATAATTGATGTCAATTATTACTCAAAGTGCTTGATACGCAAAAGATTTTTTTTTAAGTGGTCAAAGATGTATGGCTATAAAGATCACAGCTTTACAGTAGAAATTTAAGGCAATTTTTTTTTATTTAATGCATCATATTGTGAGGATAAAGTATAACTAAGGTATAAGTAAAGCATAAGCAATAAGGTAGTGCATAAGATGCTATGTAAGGGATAAGTAAATATAAGTAAGGTATAAATGAGGTATGGGTTAAGAATAAGCATTTATCAACTGATACAAGTAAGAAATAGCCAAACTATAAATGTATATTGGATAGGGCTAAAGTTTATATTTTACTTATTCTTTGTTTGTACATTTGAGAAAAATTTACGCTAAGTCCCGCTACTAGTTGAAGGACTGACTGCTCTAGGTATTAAATGTGCAGCCTAGGTCGCACTACGACAAACATAAAGTATACGTAAAGATCTAAAATGTAAACAACCATTAAAAATAGAACCAATGGGGAAGAAAAAAGCGGTATGATTATTCAAAGCATGCACCACGTTCGATTTCTCTTGAGCTAGAGCCAAGGTGCGATGAGTAGCTGGGTGGCCGGCATATGTGGGGACATGTCTTGTGTGCTAGCAAGACAAGGTGGAGCATGAGCACCTGCATGGTTTGCTATCGCCACTATCGATTCCAGAGCGTGTATGGGATCGTATCTCGATGGATTTCATCGTGAGCCTCCCCATATTCGAAGGTTGCACAAGCATATTCGTAGTGGTGGATTGATTGTCAAAGTATGCCATCTTCATTCCTGCCCCAAAGGAATGCAAAGCCGAGACCGCAGCCAAGCTCTTTCTCAAACATGTGGTGAAATATTGGGGGCTGCAGTCGTCGATTGTGAGCGACAGGGACTCACGATTTACAGGGAGGTTTTGGCAAGAACTCTTCCGTTTGTTCGGAACCGAGTTAAAAATGAGCACTACAATGCACCCCCAAATGGTAGCCAGACGGAGCGTGTTAACAGTTTGCTCGAAATCGACTCTAAGATAATATTGTCATAGTTGTTTTCCTTTAGCCAACTGAGTGTCTCTCTACAGCTCATCACCTCTGCTATAAAAACGTCACCGTTCTTATTCATGCACATATTGAATAACGAGTACATCATCTCTCGAATTTCCGAAAATACAGTCATAACGTAACGTATAAATAAAATGAATAAAATATGGAATGGCTATTGTTTTTCTTTTTACAGTCAAATTTCGCAATAAAAAAAATGAACAAAATCAAAACCTTGAATTGGGGAGAGTGTTTACGAGTTGGCGGTTAGGGTTTTATGTACTCTCTGCACAGCAAAGGAAAAAATCCGATCTTTGGCTACTGTGTCTTCTCTTCCCCAGATTCCCCATTACGCTCCCTACAAACTCACACAGGTACCTTCTCTTCTTCCTCTTCTGTTTTTTTTCATATTTTTGAATAAACCCTTCCGCCGGTTCTCTTTTGTCAGCTCGTTTTTTCCCTTTCTTGTGTTACCGCTTTCGTATGGCTTGCTTGTTGTGATTCACGAACCTACTGTCCTTTTTCGCCTGCATTTTGCTTAAGCTTTGATTTTGCTAGGGTTTTAGTCATATTTTTCAGCTCGATGGTAGGGTTTTAGTAAAGGGATAGCTTGGTTTGTTATTTCAATCCTTTTTCATACAAGTAATGTAGGTTTAATGGAAGACATTTGTGTCCTTGGCCTAAAATTTTGCGAAAAATAACTCTGCTTTGTCGTTGATATATCCCTATCTTGTATGTCTAATCTAAATGCCTGATCTGTCTTTTGAGAACTGTCCATGGGAGTTTGAGCTTCTCTCTTGTTGAAGTGTTGATGGTGTATTCCATCTTGAAAGTGGTTTTCTTGATCTTTTCCTCGCTGTTTGGGTTAAATGTAATTTGTAAATAGGTTAATAGAAGACCACAGATGGAAGTGCTTAAGTAAAAATTTGTGTTGCTGTTCTTGGTTAGTTTGAAGGGACACTCTTACCAGTGGAGCGTGCTTTTGGACTATGGGATTTCGTGCTTGTTGATGTCGGGGTCATACGAAGGTAACTTCTCCTCGCTGGATCCTCAATTGTAAAACAAGTCACTCAAATCGTTGTTTAGTTTGATATGGAATTAGGAAACATCATGCTAATTGCTAGGATTTGGAAACAAATTTCTGGAAAAGGCAGGCCATGTTAGCGCGATGAACTAAATGTTCTGTTGGGACCAAATTTATAACCATTTGAAGGAGTAGGCCTGTTGTTGGATGTTGGTTGGAATATTTTCTACATGCCTCTTTTTTTATTCCAGCTCATTATGCCTCTTGATTTAAAAGAACAATGTAGAAATAAGGCAATGTGAAGATTTTTACAGTACACTATAATGCATTCTTTAGTTTAGTGCTCTTAGTTGTTACAAAAAACTCTTAGTTTTTTGGTTCATGGTTTAAATTAACAAGCCCAGCATCTTTTTCATTTATTCAATTTTTTCCATTTCTAGGATTATTACCACTTAATGGTCTGCAAGGGAATTCTGTAATGTAAATTTTACATTCAGATCTGCTTGGGATTTTTACAAGTAAAAAAATTCCTTGCAGATTTCAAGAGAACTAGTAATTAGTATCCACATTGAGTTTTTTTATGTGTGGTTCAGAAGTATATGGAAGTAGTGCGGGACAAGAGGACACTACCAAGAAAGGGTTGTGTTTTATGGAGCTAAGGCGTGCTGGGATGGTTCAGTGGGGCGAATTCGGACAAATATCATCAGTTGGTCAGCATCAGGACCCTCGGCTTTCATCAATTTCTGTCAAGGAAGAGCAGAACGATCAAGATGTCATGGCTGCATCTCCCTTGTCTCCCCGAACTCGGAAGAGGCATCCTAAACTTTTACAACCTAAAGAATCTAAATCTGTAAGACGTCTTAAGCAGAAGCAAACTACCATTCATAAGCAAATTAAGCGTGAGAAATCCATTGCTGGCCAAGGAGAGAGTTCAGTATCCATCAAAAATGGTTTTATAGATAGATGGTCGACAGAGAGGTAAAGCCGTAATATTTTTCCTGTTGAAACTCATTCAACTGTTAATAGTCATGGAACTTTATGAGATTTGTTCTTGGAAGGTATAAGCTGGCAGAGAAAAGTATGTTGGAGGTCATGAAGGCTGAAGGGGCAATATTTGAGAAGCCCGTATCACGATCAGTACTTAGGCATGTAGCTCGTCCATACATTCCTGACACTGGACTTTTGGATCACCTACTGAAGCACATTGATGGTAAAGTGGCACCAGGTGGCACAGAGCGGTTTCGCAGGTGTTACAACACTGAAGGTAGGATGGAGTACTGGTTGGAGAGTGCTGACACAGTTAGAATCAAACCAGAAAATGGGGTGCCGAATTCAAATTGGGTTCCTCCATCCTGTTGGATTCCTGGTAGTGCTGCCATTCAACAGTCTGTTTCTACTGGAGAAGTGGCATTGCTGAAAGAGGAAATGGCAAAATTGAAGAGGTAATTGAGCCATAGTATTTGTGCTGTCAAGTCGATCTTACTCCTTGAATAATGTAAGTATGCCTATGTAGGGATGTGGAAGAGCTGGCAATGAAGAACAAAGAGCAAAATCAAGTTAATACTGTTCAGGTGATTGTTGAGATACATTTTGTCAGTAGAAATCTAAGATTGCTTGCTTAAATCTAGTATGGAGATTTTATTTTTCGCAGGACATGCTCAAGGAATTGATGACATGGAGAATTGGGGCTGATCAACGCCTGATTGCAATTTCAGGTTCTTTGACTGGAGTGCAGGTATCATAGCAATACTTTATGAGCCATAGACTAGTTGTTTGCGTGTTTATCGCAATGCACTGCCCCCCCTAATCTCTCATTCTTTGGAACAGAACATTTATCAAGACTTGATAACTTGGAAGTCCCAGGCTGACAAAAAGCTGATGGAAATTTCCAATTCAATGAAAGGTACAGCAGCTCCAAAACAGTGCAGCACTAGCCTCAGCCCAGTTTCTGAAAGATGGGAGGACTGGCTGGAGAACAACAGCTTTGGGGAGGACTTGGTTCCATGGATTGGGAGCTCTGATCTGCTTAGTGTAGGGCAAGATGCTTTATTGCAGGAATGCTCAGCCTCTCGACCTTGGCCGAGACCTGAAAGCCTCTATCAGGAGCCCAATTATGGGAGAGATTTCGAGCTGCTGAAGAAAGAATTGGCGCAAGTGAACAGTTACCTGCTACCTGAGAGGAGGGAAGATGCTCAGGCTAGTGTCTCCCCTGATTCGTCTGTGACTAAGTTTGATTCAGAGAATCCGTTTCTTCTTTTTCAGGTGATTTAACATGTGATAATAGGAGACCTGACAACAATGTCTTTAAAAGCGCTAGGAACTAGGCAGGCGGCTAGGCCCATCGGGGCCTAGGCGGATTTGTATTTTCAATTCATTAATATTTATAATTCAATAATATAATCAATTCAACTAAAGTTTTTTAGTGTTATGAAAAATCTCACCTAGGCGCGGTCTAACGGCCGCCTAGGCCGACTTTTAAAACACACAACCCCGCTTAGGACCTCCTAAACCGGTCAACCGCCTAGGACCGGCCGACTACCTAAAATCGGGGCGGTGTTATGAAAAGTCCCGCCTAGGCGGCATCCTAGCCCGATCTTTAAAACACTGCCTGACAATATGGTTCAGTTGGGAAAGATTGTGAATGATGTAATTGTTCTGACAGGAAATGGTGAATGAGTTGATGAAATGGAGAGCGAAAATGGAGGAACGGATGCTGGAGATATGGAATGCTGTCAGTAATTTGCAGGCTGCACAGAAATACACGGTCTGAATCCCTTGAATAGGAGAATAGGAAAAAGGTAGTATAAAGAAAATAGAAGTAGATATTGTACAGGGCGTAACAGCGGGTGGCATTTGAGCTCCTGTTATCCTCTAAATTATGAGATATCTGACCCTCTTGTCCAGGTGAGTAAACTTGGCAAAACCTTAACTTACATAGGACATCAGCTGCTGATCCTTTAATTTAAGTTTAGCTATAAATATAATTGAAACTGTTTTGTCCCCTGTTGAGTGGAAATGGGAATCACAGAGAAGTTCATTGATTACTTTGACTCCTTGGATTTTGTTATGTCCACATATTTGATTACCTATATATAGCACATGGGGATGCAGTTGTCCTGATTTTATCATATGACTTGTATTGTATGCAACTGCTATCTCTATTGAGAATCTATGAGGCACAAAAATCACATTTGATACAAATTTTCTTATGGGTACTGTTTTGTGATCTGTTTGTACCATTGGGTCCTATTGATTTACTCCACTCTTACCTATATGTGCTTTCTTGAGCTCATTTTTTGTGGCCAAAACTGATGATTGTCCTGTCGTGTCGTTCTTAAGTGCTCTCTGTAGAGTTTCGAGTCTAGTCCGAAACTTTTCTGATAGGAACGCGATCATGCATGAGCGAACAAACTCAGTGGTTATCTATATGCCCTTGAGTTTCAAATTTATAATGGTATGTGTATTTGTACTCATTTATTTAGTAGTACCTTGTTTATAAAAGCATTCATAAATATTACTGTTTAATTACAATACCTACTTTGTAAATTCAATTTATCATAATTTAGATATGACTGCAATGAGATTTATTGAGGCGAGAGGTAAACAAAATTTCTTTGAAAATTACCACAATTTATAGTATTGTCTAATAATCGATATAAAATATTAAATTTTTTGGAATTATTCTGGTATCTACGTTTGAGAATAATCGAGATTGGGCTACGGTATTTTTCAGATTAGGGAACGCATTCTCATCCCCGTATTCTTGAAGCATTCGAAGATAAAAAAAAGTTCTCGTTCACTTGCTTTATTAATTGAGATTGGGCTACGGTTTTTTCATGGTTCATCATAGTATGACATGGTTCTAATTAAAAATCTCTTGTTTGATTGTATGGTTCTTTTTATAAGTATGATTCTCCATGGTTATTTTATGGTTCAAATAACCGTGAAAATAGAACCACCAATTAATGGTTCACTATGGTTCTCCTTCAAATTAAACTAAAAACTTAAAAAAACTATACAATATCATATCATCTACCAAATAAAAACTTTCAAGAACTATACTATTTTATACTATATCATACTTTAATGAATAATGAGCCGAACAGACCAGAAGAGTATAAGGAATCTATGAAGATGAATGCATAAAGGAAAGAAGGTGATAATTGGGATTATGGAATGCCAAATGAATTGTGTGTAAATGAAGTGAAGTGATTGAAAAACAATACATAATTGGTAATAGGTGATGATGTCCTATTTAGCAAGTGTTTGACATAAAAACAATAACAACATGGAATGTGGGCTCCATTACCACGTATTGCTTTATTCTTCACGTGATCAATTGTTGTTTTCTTAATTATTTATACACAATGAATGATTTTCTTTCAGGCTTATCTCCATAATTGCTTCCAGTTTCAATGTCTTAAACCATACTCCCATTACTTAAGAGTTTGAATCCCATTTGATCTAAAATATTTTGAATTAATGTCTTAAATCAAATACTATCAATAATTTTAGTTTCAGTGCTTAAGAGTTTCAATGCTATTGTTTTCAGCTCTTATTTAACAATTATTACTAAATACCTATATATATATATATATATATATATATATATATATATATATATATATATATATATATATATATATATATTAGTTAAAAAGGAAGGAAAACCCAATACTAAATACCTCCTATAATAGAAAACAATTAAGCTATGTAGATTGTTTCTTCTATAACTGTTGTTGGCTCCATAAATATTTTTGTATTAGTTAAAAAGGAAGGAAAACCCATGTAGGATTGAATTACTATGTTATTTTTCGTTTTTTTAATAAGAATTTAGTTTTATTGATAAAAAAAAGAATTAGTTTTGACAATGTAAAATACTAAAAAGAAAGAGAGAGAACTGGGGAGGGGTATGATGATAAGCATGGAAACCAGCCCACAGAAAATGAAAAAGTCAAGAAGAGGAATCTCCTTGGACTAAGAAAATTACATATTTTTCCAATATAGGTAGATATTTTTTTCTTCTTAAATATGAATATATAGATTATAATTTTGATTAATTAAGACATAAATAAAAGACTGAGATAGACAATTGCCCTTTCTGATCTAAGTGTCCACATATAATGTTAAGGATTATGACTCAGCCTCTGTTCTCAAGGACAGAATCTTAACCCAAGGAGTGTTTTTCTTAATTTGTGCTTTCAGAGTAAATAAAAGTCTTCCATTCAGTGTTTTACCCAGCAAACACTCAAGAAGCAGACTCAAAGACTCGACCTTTTTGGGCTCCAACTATAAAGACTCGCCCTTTTTGAGCTCTAAACATTAGCAATGGAAAATTCAGCAAAATCAAGTTCGTCAGCTCATCCAATTCCGTCCAAACCCAAATGGGTTCTTCCCCACCGGACTGAGAATCTCCGGGACCACTACACCATAGGTAGGAAGCTTGGGCAAGGTCAATTTGGTACCACCTATCTCTGCACCCACAAATCCAGTGGTCTCAACTATGCCTGCAAATCAATCCCGAAAAGGAAGCTCCTTTGCAAAGAGGATTACGAAGATGTGTGGAGAGAAATCCAGATAATGCACCATCTATCGGAGCATCCCCATGTGGTGAGGATCAGCGGTGCCTTTGAGGATCTCTACTGTGTCCATCTGGTCATGGAGTTGTGTGAAGGAGGTGAGCTTTTTGATAGGATAGTGAAGAAAGGGCATTACAGTGAGAGAGAGGCTGCTAAGCTGATTAAAACTATTGTTGGGGTTGTTGAGACTTGCCATTCTCTAGGGGTTATGCATAGAGATCTTAAGCCTGAGAATTTCTTGTTTTATAATGATGAGGAGGATGCTGCTCTTAAGGCTACTGATTTTGGCCTCTCTGTGTTCTACAGACCAGGTTCACTTCTTTCCTAACTTCTGTTGTTTTTGCTTTTACTTTTCTTCACATGGATCAAGTGTTAGGGGTCTGATTCATGGGTTAATTTTTGGAATCTGAACTGGAATATTGGATGGTGGAATCTCCTATCTGTTCTAGAATGATGAGATTCCTCTTTGCATTGGGGATAATTTAGAGTAGTTTTAACCATTGATGTTGGAATTCCTTCTATCTATCCCAAATGCATAATGCCCAAAGTTGGATTCTGTTTGGAATTTCTTCCAATTCCTTTTGGTTGGTTTTGAAAGATGAGATATTTTGTATAAGTCACTTTCAATTTGGATGGAATTGGTTTGTTTGGGGGGTTTGAGTGGATTATGACAGGTAAAATTCTATCCAAATTTAAACCTAATTGGAATTCTAGACATGTCTTCTAGATGTATAATTTGTGCTAGTATTTCAGGAGCCCGTTCCCTTTCTTTCTTACATTAGTATATTCAATATGGAATGTTTGTTACGCTCTGTGTATTGGTTGAGTTTATTGTTAGTATTGGCTTCCAAAGCTTGAAACTTTAACTGGACTAGTCTATTGTGAATTCATATTTGAGTTTAGATAATGGACAAGTCATTGATCTAACTATGTACACAAGTTATTGATCACTTAATAAGCTCCAGGCCTGTTTCCTTGTATGTTTCTTTCCAGGAGAAAGCTTCACTGATGTTGTAGGGAGTCCATACTATGTTGCTCCCGAGATTTTGCGCAAACATTATGGACCAGAAGCAGATGTTTGGAGCGCTGGGATTATTTTGTACATCCTATTATCTGGAGTGCCGCCTTTCTGGGCAGGTACTTTTCAAGTTCATCTACTCGTGGAAAGTTGACGTTATAGGGTGTTTAATAATCTGATGGCTGTCTTATCCTTGTCATTCTAGAAACTGAAATGGGGATATTCAGGCAGATATTACAAGCAAAACTAGATTTTGAGTCCGAACCATGGCCTAGCATTTCAGATAGTGCTAAGGACCTCATAAGGAAAATGCTTGAACGCAGTCCTAAGAGAAGGTTAACTGCTCATGAAGTATTGTGTAAGTCTTTCTTAATCTGGTTTAGCATAATACTAATTGATCGAAATCATGATATCTGTTTCACTCTTTTATACTGTCAGGCCATCCGTGGATCGTTGATGACAGAATGGCCCCAGATAAGCCTCTTGATTCGGCTGTTTTGTCCCGCTTGAAGCAGTTTTCTGCAATGAACAAACTTAAGAAAATGGCTTTGCGAGTAAGTCTTTGAGAGACTTAAATATACTTGAGTCCCTTTTGCAATACCATTCTCATTATTCTGCGCAAACTAGTTGATTAGTTGGTCACTGGCCAATTGAACTTGTTAGGTGATGTTTGCTTAAGCAATTATTGGACTCACATACTAGGTTTTAAAGATTCCCCTGCCATAAGCTTTCTCACCACATATGCTTATTCTCAATAGAGAACATTGCACATTAGTAATCTTTAAAAATTTTGCTCGTAAATATTAATAAGGTATGAACACTTCACAAGTTTCCTTCAGTTTGTGCCTGTGTTTCCTTCAATCCATTACCTTACCTAGTACTTACTGTTTCAGTTAAAATCTTCTTCAAATCTCTCTCAATCTGCCTATTTCCTTAATTTCTGTTTCTCTGTGTGCATTTCTCGTTAGTGTTATAACCCATAAAGTTGAAAAACTATCAAGAACATTTAGTCTAGAGTACTCTGGGATGAGGGAGCAAACAACAATGTTGCTAAAAGTTTTCCAGTGCCCTGCTTCTGGGGAGTTATCCCGAAATTCTTCCACTGACCATAGAAGAGTATCCCCGCCCCTATCATGACAGTATTAATATCTGCATATCAGCATCCCCAGTTGTACTCGAACAGATGTCTTTTGTGAAAACACTTCTGCACTTGAATGTGTTAACATATTCTGTTAAGGGGAGCAATATAAAAAGAAATTGCAACTATAAATATAATGCTGGGAAGCTCGGAAACTCCCGTTTCCGTCTCGGAAATCTGAAATCACATTATTTTTTGCATTTCCAGTGTGCGTGTCCGGAAATCGGAAATGTTTCCTTTCCTGTTTCCGTGCTACATAGATATAATGTGATTTTCATGCTCTTTGTTGGTTAAACTTTTAGATTAAACGGTTGTGAACATATGTTTGATTTGCATTAATTTTGTTTAGGACTTATATTTTCATTGCGTTTACAACACCGACATGGATAGAGGAATTTTTACACTTGTATATAACGCCAGTTCTCTGCTTTTAATTATACTATGGATAAATACTTGTTTGTGTATGTAATATATATATTTATATCTGTGACAGTTGTTGGACACATTATATTGTGAAGGCAATCAAATGAGAAATTCAATTCGAATACTGATATCTACACTAAATTTTAGGTGATAGCAGAGAGTCTCTCTGAAGAAGAGATTGGTGGCTTGAAAGAGCTGTTCAAAATGATAGATACCGACAGCAGTGGAACAATAACGTTTGATGAATTAAAAGACGGCTTAAAGAGAGTAGGTTCTGAACTTATGGAGTCTGAGATAAGGGATCTGATGGATGCAGTAAGAACACTTACTTCAAGCCAGCATTGACCGGCTCTAGCTTCTTTTTTTTTCTTTTTGCTTATATCATATATTATCTCGTGAGTGTTTGCAGGCCGACATTGACAACAGTGGAACGATTGACTATGGCGAATTTCTGGCAGCAACAGTACATCTGAATAAGTTGGAAAGAGAGGAAAATTTAGTGTCAGCTTTCTCTTTCTTTGATAAAGATGGTAGCGGTTACATAACCATTGATGAGCTTCAGCAAGCCTGCAAGGAGTTTGGACTCAGCGAGCTTCACCTCGATGACATGATCAAAGAAATTGATCAAGATAATGTTAGTCCACTCTCCTTTTCAAGTGATATTGTCTTTTAGTATTGTTTTTATAGCTGTAACTGATTGGTAATGGCAAAATGTGATGCAGGATGGGCAAATAGATTATGGAGAATTTGCAGCAATGATGAGGAAGGGCAATGGAGGTATTGGAAGAAGAACAATGAGAAACACAATTAACTTGGGAGATGCATTACTAGGGTTGACTGCCAATTGTGCAGCTGATACAATTGATTGATGCTTCCATCTAACCATATCAAACTTTTAATGGAATGTTTATCGAACAACCAATCGCTGATTTTAATCTTTATGAATGGCTTTGCCAAATTTTGCTACTGTTTTTCATCTCCTAAAACATCAATAGCATGGCATAAAACATAAGCACCAACTGTTTTAAGGAAGCAAACTGGGTCAAAATACCTACTAAGCATTATGCAATCAATAATTTATTTCACAGCATTTGTTGTTCACATGCTCATAAATAATATACTGTTTCATTGCAATTATTTATCAAATGAATTATTCAGATAACTGTATAATGGGGGAGCCAGCATAACATTAATGGCAGGGCATTTACATTTTACTAGCAACAACAAGGTATTTGGTATGACGACCCTGGGCAATGATTTTGCCAGTTTTTTTCTTCCTGAGCTCAACGCTTACAACTCCAACAGCCTTACCAACGCGCAGAACCTTTGCTTCAATCTCGATTTCTTCCTGAAATCAACACATCGTTTACACATTAAACCTGTAATATCACTTCTTTACCTGAATTTTCATGCTTACTTTTTATGCATAGGAATGCCAAAGAGACACAGAATAGGCATGCTTAGGCAATGACAGGTATAAGTAACGGCAGAAGCTTTCTGTTATTTAACAAGGGAGTAATCATAGTGCTAATAGCCCATCCTAACCCGTTTTGTTTATCGAACATAATTGTGTAAACACAGGACCAGAATTCATGAGGAGGCAAAATTTATTCAGACAAACGTAAATAGATAAGTTAAATAGTCAGACAACTGAATTAATGAATGAGGCTCTTCTTCTCCCTTTAATAAAGGGGTAGCATAACAGAGTATTAAAAGGCAGAAAAACCCATGAAAATGCTTGTCCGTAACAAAAACCACATAGCTCCATCATAGTAAGTAAGATTGACAATATGCTGTCATGGGGTGTTAATAACTTCTTAGACAGTGATGACACAAACTTGGCCCAATAACAGTATCATGGAGTCGAGTCACTAGTCTGGGGTGGCGAAATCAAAAGGCAAAGCACTCCTTTGCAACTCTTTTTTTTGCTTTGCGGGATTTAGGAATAGTATTACCAAGAAACTGGTAGACAAGACATTAAAAATTGCATACGTAACAAATCAATAGTAGATGTTCAACTTTCTGCTGCCAAATGCTCAGAGAAAGGCCCTGTTCTTTTGAAGTTGGCTGAATTGAATTGAATAACTACGCATAGCTTAACTGAAATGAACTGAACTGTAGTGGACTGAACTGAACAGAATGAATTGAATTAAAGTCCAAGAGAACAAGGACAAAGAGTAATCAAATATTCCCTATTAACTTGTTGACTCTCCACACTTCCTTAGCTTCATAGAGAGCTAAATTTTTAGATTCAACGATGGGAAGGTCCGAGGGATTATGGAACTGAAACTAACTCTCCTTCTCATAGGCAAATTCTTTGTTTGTTGAAATAAAAACATAAGGTTAAGTTTCTGAAGATAGAATTCATTTAGGATGAAAGACACCACGACTAAGTTGTTAAATGGTTCGTCTCACTTATCTTGGAATTACTAAGTTTTGAACCACACATGTTTTTCGCTCTATCATCCTCTTTAAAGGAATCTAAAATAGTTCAGTTGACCAACTACTGCAGGCAGTGCAGGGTATAGCTAAGATGAATATATGTATGTAACAAGAGCTATACTTCCACCCCTAGAATCATCCGATTTTCGGTTTGCACAGTAACCAAGTGTACTTGCATGCAATTCTAACTGACCAATAACAGGCCCGAAGTGCATAACCCTTCTAAGCATAGTTTTTTCGGGCGCAAGGGGCACTGAGGCAGGGTCAGGCGCGCGAGGCGAGAGGCGCAAGGAAAGGCGTGCGCCCGGGGGACTTGAGGCACATACAGGAAAAAGGGCAGTTGACTATTAATTACTACCATAAACAAAACTAAAATGCAATAAGTAGTAAAAAAAACACACTAAATTATACTCAATCTGACTATCCATAATAACATTCAATACAACTACCCATAAATAAACTCTTATAAATGCAAAATCTAGATAATAAGCTCAATCCAATTACAAAAGTTACCAAATAATACTTCAATTTAGATTGTAGAATCCATCAATAAACAAAATCATATACTTGAACTTAATTCTAATTGCTGATCACTATCGACACATATTTTATATCCAAAATTTCATTCTCATTATCTTTATACTAATCCTCCCAAAATTCATCCTCTTCTTTGTTATCATTTAGAGAGAATGAAGCAACATTTCAACATTAGATGATACTACTTTGTCGTTTCCCCCATACTCCTTTAGCACCATAAGAAATGATGAAATTGTGATTGATGATATCGAATCGTATCTAATGAAATAGGTATTAGTTATTTCGTCTTATTTGTCTTTCTATTTTATGTCATATATGTGACACAATGCTAAAAGCCCCCAAAAAAACCCCTTCCTTTTTGCACTGAGGCACGCCCGAGGCACAAAAGGCAGGGTTGCGCGCGCCTGATGAACCTCGCCTCGCTTGGCCTCTACGAGGCGCTGGCCCTTGAGCCCTATGCTTCTAAGAGAGGCTAATGGCAACACAGACCCCAACTGAAGAATTAGAAATTATCAAGTACTTAGCTTGACATGATTTTCAATGAAAAGTGACAGAGTCATAAATAAAAATCCAATCTTGAACATGGTATTCATACTATGATCAAACAGAACAGCGAGAATTAAAAAAAAAACCATTAAACATCAGAAGCTACATGAAACAAGAAACGAAACTCACATCAGCATAAGCAGCATCCAAGTAGGAAACATTGATTTCGACTGAAACACCGGTTTTTGGAGCTCCAACAGTATAAATTACAGCTGAACCCACCAAGTCAACAAGAGTAGCAGTAGCTCCACCGTGCAAGAAATTCCCAGAATTCTAACCAAAATTAAGCAATTGAAATTGAAATTCAGAAGCTGAAAAAGGCGAAGCTTTGATGAATTGGGTACAAACCAGTAAGCGAGGAGGGACTTTCATGGAGCAAATAAGACGGCCAGGCTCGATGAGATCGACATGAAGACCTTGCATAATGAAGCGTTCGAAGAATCTTAGAGGCATTCCTTCAATGGTAGATCCATTTTTGTCATCTTCTCTATCTCCTTTCTCCAAGTATCTCTTCACCCTCTCCAAATCCATATTGTGTCTTTCAATTCCCCTTTTACTTTCTTTAAAATTCTGAATTTGTAGCCCAGATATCTCGCCCAATATCCAATTTTTTCCTCCTAATTTTATACTATTGTTTATAACTAACGTGTTACACAATGATGATTATCTTTTGTTCCCATTATTATATAAGCATCATTACTTGTCTTTGTTTTAAAATTTTCACCCGGAATCTGACTCATGGCGTTTATGGAGTAAAGTGGTGCACTTTCTGAAAATTAAATGAGCTACAGGGTCATTTTGAAAATTCAGGAAAACAGCAGATTTTTTGAAACAAATTTAAGTGGTTACTGATGTATTATGCATATTATACATTCATATTAATGTTGCCCGTCAGTGGCATAGTTACAACAATTCTGCTACGCTATAAATTTATATTGTATAGTTCACTTTAGTTCAGTTATATTGAGTCGAAAATGTTACCTCCTTCAGGTAAATAAAACAGTAGCTAGCTTTATTGCAGATTTTCTTTGTAAAAACAGACAACAGAAGAAAAAGGAAAATGGAAATAACAGAAAACTCTATCACAACATTGCTAGCTAAATTACTGCCATCCATTCACCTGTATATATCACTAAGCTTGATGATATCACTGTATGTAAGATTAATCAAGCACACTATAAGATCCAATTCTTTTAAACTGTGTATAGCTATTATATATCTGTATCTATACTAGTATATGAAGTCTAACAACACTCAGTTCTTGATGATCTTGTTCTGAGTTGATTTTCGAACGGAGAAAACCATCTTGAAAGCCTTCAGCACCGAACCAAAACTTTGTTTCTTCTTATTCCTTCGCTGGATTACAGGGCTTGAATTTGTTGATGATGGCTTCAAATCCTGCTGCTCATTTTGCATAGCAAAATCACAACTTTTCACCGTACTGTTGTTGTTCTTGTTGCCTGAGGAAGACACCCTTTGAAGCTCTTCATTGAAATCCTCCCACAACATGTCCATCCTGTCCTCCTCATCCTCCCAGTTGACATCAGGATACACCACAGACGACACACGCCACAGCGAAGGCGAGACCGCGAAATGGGGCAGCGAGTTTTTCATCCTTGGAAAGCTGAAATCCTCAGACACCATTTTCCTCCCTGATTAGCTATCCTGTAATACAGTAATCATCATCATCAACACAAATATTTGACTTAATTTGGACTTATTTCATTACAAAAAGTCTAAAAACTCATGTAATGAGAGTGAAGAAGAGGTATAGATGGGGACTTACACAGGTGTATGGCTTAGATGAATGAAAGGCACAGATAACTCCCTTGGGCCTGCAACTGAAAGACACTAATTTTAATGGCTTATCAACTCATACAGCAAAGAATGAAGTGGTTGGGCGGCTAACCCCACCACTAATCTCTCTATATATTTGCATACAGTGAACCTATTTGCCTGTATATGGGTCTGTTACTTTCTATATATATGTTTTTGACATTTTTTTTTCAATGTTTTTGGTCAATTTGTTATTTGCTTCTAATGGAAATTTATGCCATTGCCTAATTAACCTCATATTACCATTTCTAACCCATTTGGTGTTATTATTTAACCATTTATAGGATTATTTGCATATATCACTTGCCATAATTATAGCAACCTTTATTAAACTTGCATATAAATCATAGCATAAAATTGAGAGAAAAAAATGTGTCAACATTGTTGTGTATATGTTCTTATAAGGTATTTGTTTTATTTTTTTATACAAAGTTTACATAATTTTGCTCGTCATCACTGTTGAATGAGTACAGTGAAGTTTGATCGGGAAGACAAAATAATGATTATTTTGTTAAAAAAAACAAGGTTACTACAGAAAAACTCTTTATTCATTGTATTCCATATATACTATTTTGAATTTGCATTTTAATAATTATACATTCTTATACGATGTTAATACTATAATTTTTCCGTTATTAACATTTTTCTAACCATGTGGTTCGAGTGGTTTGAAAGTTCTGCAATTTGTAGTTCAATGAAGTTTCACAATGAAAAGAAACACACGACTCATAATCGAACATCACAATGCTAGCTTGTAATATCGCGTTCTATCGTGATGAATTAACACAGAGGTGTTCAAATAGATCGGTTACCGAATTCGAGTTATTTATCAAAAGCTAAAGAATATCAAAAATATTTGTTTATTGTGGTATGTATGTATTTTCTTTTAAAGAAAGTGACCTTTTTTAAAATTTTGGAAAATTGAATTTCTCATTTGAATGCAAGAAAATAAATGACGATTTGATTTCTTTTTAAAAAGAGATGCATAATGCAGCATATTAATGAAGTGTGAATGACTGATTGACAAATTAATGCAAACAACAAATAGTAGGAAGTCTGTGGAGCCTTTTCTCAACTGTTGGCCTGTCTATGCAGTGTATGTTCCTAATTTTTTCCCACCTGGTTCACTAGAGCTTTGCTCCGAGATCCGACCCGAGTTGCGCACCTGACTGTGGTGAGTGAGTCTGTCAATAAGGACTTTCTGCATTCACGAGGACTTGAACTCGAGACCTTTGCTAAGCGATACCAAGTCGTATACCACTTGACTAACCCTTATTGGTGTGTATGTTCCTACCTGAGATATAAACATGCACAAAATGATAGACTGATATTTTGACCATTGACACATATTTTGACCCTTCTCTAAATGCAACATATAGAATTGAGTATTAATAAATTTGTTCTGTTATTCTAGAACTATCACCAACTTTCTGGAAAAGGTAGGGGCCGGAAAAGGGAGTTGGAAGTCGATTTGCCAAGGAGAGAATACAGAGGAAGACGGCGTGTGTGTTTTTAGCCTAAACCTGATTTAGGGTTTAGTTCCTTTTGCTATTTATATGGGCCGTCTTTTTATTTTATTTTTATTTTTTAATTAACAAAAATTGGTTTCAAGTACTGTTTTTTCAATCCTTTTCTCCCCTTGCGCCTAACTTAAAAAAGCTCTGCGCCTTTGCGCCTGTGTGCCTAGACAAAGGCGTATCCGGGCGCGCGCCTTTTCAGGGACCTACGCCTTGCGTCCCAATGAGGCGCACAGCTGCGCCTTTGCTCCTAGGCGCGAGCCCGGCGCACCTTTGACTACTATGTATAAGACCGCACTTGAGCACATAGCAATGTGTCCTTTCAACCCTCTTTACTTCCAAAACATTGATAAAACAATTTGAACACCAAGCAATATTGCCCGTCTTCTCTTAAGGCTTCAAATTCAAGCACGATATACAAAATGTGCGATATGACGTGTCTATTATGTTCCCGCATTTTGCATTGCCAAACGGATTTTGTGTCACAAAAATGAAAGAAGTCGCTAAGTTACGGGATTAGAACACCGATGACAATCGAGCGTGGCAAATTCTCGCCCATTCATCTCGAGCAGAAAGTAGCTTTTGTACTGCACCTGAAGCTATACATTGACCACTCTCCACATGATGCATATCCTAATTTTATGATGCTAAATTTGCCAACCCCATTGTCCAATTATGCACATACAGGGGCACAATGTGGTTGTATGCTTGATCGGTTTCTCAGCCGAAAGCATTGGACTGAACAACAGCCTTTAAGTTGAGACATTCAGCATAACGACACGTGCTGAGACTGACCAAACCGAGTAAGAGAGTAGTGCTCCAGAAAACATCATCTTAGATCTAAATGGAACCGCTGCACGCATTGCTGACAGTTCAGCATTTGGCATACAAATGAGATGAGCAATTTTCACAATTTTGAAGAAATAATGGAAGGAAAGGCGGGCTATTTTTCCAATGTCGATGAGAAGGGCATTGCCCCATTTTATGCCATAGCCATAGCCATATAGGATCTCCATATGTAGCAAGCAGCAACGACAAATTATGTGTATGACTCACCTCCCTCAAATGAACTAGCCAAATTCAAAAAGTTTGTATCTTTGGCAGCCTACACCTACATCAAATTTGCTTATGGTACAATTTAAACAAGTTTGAAACTTTGCTAGACTCTATGGACCTTTTCTATAATAAGATTTGTCAAGGGAATTTGACAGTTTTGATTAGAGCTGTTATTAACTCTATATGATATAATAGAAAATGATAGAAAAAGAAGAGACCGAGAGATAATGGAGGAGTTTGAGTATGTCTCTTGCTCTTAACAAATATACTCAAACCATGAATCTTATCTTTTTTCATTGGATAGCAGGAGATGCTGGCCACTTTGACATTCCTGTTTAAACTGCTTTCAAAATAATTTGTTCTCACAAATTTTTAATAGTATCGCATATTTTAATCTTTCATACTAATTAATTATTAATTGTCTAATTTATTTTTAAAAATGGAACTGTTCAGAAAAGCAGTGAACGCCCAAAGCATAGCATATTTTTAAAAAGGAGATATTTTCTTTTCCCAGTGCGATTACAACTACACTTCCTTGGAAGCACAATAACCCACTTGCTTCCAAAACCAAATTACGCCTCCCTCTTTCTTTCCCTACCGCCCATCTTCAGGTAGAGTAGGATATGGCGACTCCGGCTGCGCCAACCGGAGCAGGCGGCGGAGCCGTAGCAGCACCAGGGCAGCAAAGACAACAAGGAGGAATCGGACAGAGTATTACTGGAATCATTAGGATCGCTGTCTTCTGGTACTTCGTTTCCAAATTCTTCACTCCTAAGAGACCGTCCGATCCTTCTGTTCTCATCTCCAATCTTTTTCATAAGGGAGATTCCCTGGTATTATTCTAGATTTCAAGTTTTTCTTCATGGATCTACTTTTTTCAGTTGAATAGAGAAGCATGATCTGTGGTATCAGTTTAAGATTTATTCTAGTGAACTTGTTCCTATCATAATTTGATGCTATCTCCGTATCTCGGTAGGTTTTTGTATGCTTTGTGATCTGAATTTTGGATCCGGGAGTAGAACTGTATGGGGAAGTTGGGAACTGATAGTTTAACTGCAGTATGTAGTGTTAGAGTGTCACCAACTGAAGGAGGTCCTTTTGTTCTGTTATCTCGTTAGTTGGCGGCAGACAGCTCTCTATACCTTTGCAGTGATGATAAGAAATAAATATAGAGAAGTATCTGTTGCATTTAGACTTGGATGTGCATGAAATATCAGTATAGAATCTAGAAAAGACGACAAAGCCTTGCAGGATTACAAATTTACTGCTTCATAAACTATGTGCTAGTATGTATATGCACATGAGAATATGGCTGTATATATGATAGAGATGGGATTAAATATCGCAGGATAGAGTTATTTTTCATTAGGGGATGACCCTTACACTTGCAAGTTGCAAATGTAGCGTGATTGATGTTGAATCTACTTCCAGGACACCTTCAGTTAATTGCTTATGCAGAAAAAGTTGAAAACTTGAAATAATCATTTATTGGCGCTTCATCTGGATTGCAGGATATGTGGGTTTATATCTCTGAGCAGCAAAAGTTCAATGACTTCAACAATGAAGGTGCACTTGTTTGGCATGAAACTAACATTCCTTATGCTGTATATGGACCAGAGAGCACTAGGTCTCTTTCACTAAAGTACCATCCATCCGAGGTACAATTCCTGTGATTGATTTAACATTATATGCCCCGCTAAATTACATGTGTTTATATTTAGCAATTGAGTGCTATCAGGATGACTGCAATGTTTCCTCTTGCAGGCTGTGAAGCACAATGTTACCATGTATGCTCATGTTTTCTTTGCTCGATCTGGGTATCCTCCAGACCCAAATGATCCAGAATATCAACCTCTTCATGCATTTGGAAAGAGACACCGTAAGATGTTTTTGTTGGCCTTTTGAAAATTATCTATATTACCATAGTAGTCGAGGGCTCGAGGCGCACGCAAGGCGCTAGGGTCTTGTCCGTCGCCTAAGCGCAAGGCGCATGCCCGGAACAAGAAAGGCTCACAAGTATAAAATTTCTAAAATATATTTATAGTCTTTTAGATATATAAGATATATATAATATAACTACTTAAAACTTAAAGTTATAAAAATATCACAAGTCATAATGGTCCACAACTAAAAAAAAGTTCATAATCCTAAATGAAAGACAATAATTATCTATGTAGCACGGAAATGGGAAACGAAACATTTTCGATTTCCTCCGGAAACGCACACTGGAAATGTAAAAAATAAAATGATATATTTCAGGTTTCTGAGAGGGAAACAGAAACGGAAACGTTAGTGTTTAGGAGCTTCCGTGCTTCTTAGATAATAATCCAAAAAAACATTCACTCAACTTCACTCAACTTTTTTAGTGTCTTGTTTCCTAGCCTTAGATTTCCTAGTGCTTCTAACTTCTCGAGCTCCACTTGCATTTTCTACATCACTCCATGTCAAGTCGTCATTCGGAAATACCAAGTCTTGATCACTCATCTTCTTCCCAACCAACCACTCATTGCTATCATCAATGCATCCAAAGCTTTATATGGGCCCTCTTCTTATTTTATTTTTATCTTTTAATTAAAAAAACACGGGTTTCAATTGTTGTTTTTTAATTTTTATCACTTATAGAGCCTAATTTAAAAAAGTGTTGTGCCCGTGCCCGGTTGCGCCTGAAAAAAGGCGCATCCGGGCACGCACCTCTACAGGAAAGTACGCCTTGCGTTCCAATGAGGCCCAAAGCTGCGCCTTTGCGCCTAGGCACGCGCCCGGTGCGCCTTTGACTACTATATATATATATTACTATATGGATAGCATATTCAATTATTGATGCAACTCTTTGAAAGTGCATAAAGCGTTGATGCTTTGTATTCTTTATCAAGGTATGAGCCTTCACGAAAATAGTGGAACACGAGCAGTGTTGATGTATTGTTAGAGATTATACTATTATAGGCAAGACCTGCAGTTGGATTGTAGGTGTGAGAATGATTATGTTTGTTACGTATTGATTTGTTTATAAATTAATTTTCCAGAACCTAATGTAAATCAGAGGAGAGAATACATTGATGCGTTGTTGGAGGGAAAAGTATGCTCATTTTGGTTTATAGTAGCGTAAGGATGGTTTGAGCCTTTGTATGGGAGTTCTCTTCTAGGTAGAACGGAGACTCTTAGACACCAATCTTACCACGTTTAGTTTCTGTTTTGGAGACCTACATTAACATAATATTTGTGTTTCCGGGTGTCCGTTTCTCTTTCTATTTCAGCCCCCGCATTGGTTACCGTTGGTAATGTTGATGGATCTCTAAAAGAAGATATTTTGGAGGGAACATAGAAAATGTATAACATATTACGCTTTAAAAATAGTTGACCCTTTTTTTATCAAGTTGCATACTGAAATCTTTGTTGGTGGATGTTATATGTTGTTTGCATTGGGATATGACTGTGCTATGCATTTGTTCAATGGCGCATGAATGTTTTTTCATGAAAAAAGTTTCTCCAGGTCTTGTGCTTGAATATGTGCTCTTAGGGTATTGGTGATATCATACTCAAACTAAAAAGTGATTTCTAGGAGGCATGTTCAATACAGGGAGATATAACTTGAATTGTGATCCCTTTCTAACCTCAGTGAAAATAGAGATGAAGAAAGTAGAAATGATTTTGAAAAATAACAGAAAGGGTGATTTTGATGTGAAAGTACACTGTTGAATAGCTATTCAAGAAAGAGAAATAACAATTCATTTTAAAGGGTGGAGGTCAGGAATGTCACCATAAGCTTTTTCGATAGCTTCTTGGAAAAGGATCCTAGTAATTGGAATGCGATAGATGGAAAGCAATGCATATTTCAAGACATGAAGTTAATTAGTTGATTCCCTTGATGATTTGTTAGAAATATTGTGTTTAGCGTTCTTTCTTCTTAGTATCAAATTCATTTGCTTGGGGCTTTAGACATCGGGATGAATTATCGGTTGCATTGGTGTAGGATGAAAATCCCTTATCTTGGAGACTCCGGAGTTTTTTCCTTAAAAGAATTTAGAACTAATGCATAATTCAAGACATTATCTTCTAGTTCTAGTCATCTTGCTTTTCTAAGTTATAGTTATTTTTTATGGTGAGCCTTGCATACTCACAGTAACACAAGTGGCAATCCTCTGTCTCTATCAATATGCTAGAAAATATTTGTTTATGCTATTTATATAATGCTTTCTTTTCTAATGTATGTTATTATGTGTATATTCTTAATATTTATAATACTACCTTTGATTGATTTTCAGCTATTGTCATATACTTGCCTAAGTCAAGAGCAGACAAAAAGAGGAGTCTATTAGGGAAATCAAAAGGCTCTGAGGAAAATGAAATAATCTCCCAGGTTCTTAACTAACTAATTTTAACATGATTGTATTGGGACTTTATGATGCCATAGTATCTGCACCCCATTGTCCATGGGCGACATTTTTGTTCTTAAATATAATCAAATATATTGCTTACAAGTGCAAATTTTGTTCATTGCTATAGGTGGTTGATGATAGTGAAGATGGTTCTAAAGATGAGGGCCCTGTGGATTGGGTTTCATACTGGAAACCCAATGTTACTATAAATCTGGTTGATGATTTCACAAGGTATATGTACTCTCCTTAGAAACTTAAATTGAGAATTTAATATCATTTTTAAAATACTATCTTGCCGCACATTTATTAGCAAAGTATGTTCATAGCATTTTCTAAGTATGTAACTTTTGGTAGAAATGTTTGACTAAAATCAAGGAACTTATTTTTTTGGAAAAGATCTCGAGTTCCCTTGTACTTCATTTGCTCATATATTTGAAGCCAGAATTTTTTTAGTGCTGATAAACTCCTATTCCCTTTGAAATTTCAAATAAGTAATAGTCTATAATGAGCAAGAATGCCCTCTTCATAATTTTGATATGTGAACAAGAAAGAGAATAGCTATTATGTGAAGACTGTGAGTTGACTTTCAACTTTGTTTTAGTTTGTCATGATGCTTCAAAGATAAAGAATAAATTCAGATCTGAGCTGTATTAGAAATTTTTTTCAAAACAATGAAAAGATTAAAGCACATTTGAGCTCTGTTTTTTCTGTATATGTTGAATATCGTGATAATGTAGACACTATCAATTGTTGGTGCTGTTTTGTTTAACAGTATTGAGTTATATTCCCATTCAATAATTCTTTTAAATTTTCATTTCGGCAATCTCACTAATTTTTTTCCTCTCTTACTCTTTCCACATTTCTATCTTTGTGCAGGTACCCACATAATGCTGTACCGCCAAATATTGCTCCATGTATCCTTGAATGCCAGGTTGCACAACCAATGATTTTACTTTTATTTTTTCAGTTGTGAAATATGTGTGAGTGCTGATCTTTGTCCTTGTGTGCACACATTAATATATTAAGTAGCATCCTATTAAAGCATGTTGAGCTTGTAAAATGTGAGTAGAGAGTAGCCCTCTAGCTTTGAATTTCTTGACTATAGATTTGCAGACTTGAATGTGGAACCCAGTACAGGAAACTACTACCCTATTGTATTCTTCAATGAGTTCTGGTTGCTTAGAGATAAGCTGATTCAAGTCAATGAATCAGTGACCGAATTGCCACTTAATTTGGAGGTGGGCCCTATAAGCATGACAAAATGGCAACTCTTTCTTCAGATTGATCAATCTTTCCAGATTCATCGTAGTTATGGAAGCATGCTTGAAGGCGAGGCTGATGAACTGAAGGTTTGTTAAAAAAATTGAAGTTGATTTTTATTCATTGTTGGACTAACTTGCTACTCATGGAACCAGTTGAACTGCTATGTTCCTTATTTCACCATATTCTGATCATTCAATGAATTTCCAGAGGGTCTTCTTGGAAGGAAATCCCTACCTCTTGGGGATTACAATGATTGTTTCAATGCTTCATTCGGTTTTTGACTTCTTAGCCTTCAAGAATGGTGAATCATTATTCTTCTTTCTGTTTAACTACTGCCTCATGGTTTGTGAACTTGCTGTCTGTAGATGATATTATCTATTAAAACGTTTGTTAACTACTGCAGATATCCAATTTTGGAACAAAAATAAGTCGATGGAAGGGCTGTCTGCAAAGTCTGTCGTTGTGAGCTTTATAAGTCAGCTCATTGTCTTCCTTTATCTGCTTGACAATGACACTTCCTGGATGATACTTGCAAGTTCTGGAGTGGGCTGCTGCATTGAGTTCTGGAAAATTGGGAAAGCCATGCACATAGAGGTATTTTCCTACTATGTTCTCATATTTTCTACAGACATGGTTTACGGCTATGAAATATTGAACTAGCTATAACAATATCCAGGATGAGAAGATTAATATGTAACCACATTCTTATCTTGACTTGAAAGTGGCCTTTTTAGAGGATGATTACATTGATTTACAAACAAAGTAAATTATTTCTACGCATTGGGATTGCATGTGAAGAAATATGCATGTTCCTCAAACCAGCATAAGTAATAGGAATGATGAATATGCTCGATATGATTTCTTGTCATTTTCCGAATTCAAGTTTAATTTGAGCGATGCAGAATGTCAATTAGGATGGGAAGGACCCAAAATTTAACCCAAGGTAGATGTAGTTATCGTGCCTCACGTATAGCCGCTTATGGGTGTTGTTGACTATCGGGATATGTTTCTCATCTACCCTTTCTTCAATTTCTAATCTTTTCATTAAAAAATGCTATAACTTTATGACAACACATGCTGCCCAATCTGCAATGGAAAGACCATTAAAAAATCCATTGTGTTGTCTATTTGTTTTTCCACGTAGTAGTATGTCTAGTTTTGTCTCTGCCATCTGTGAAATTATTTGTATGTGTCAGTCTCAATCTATATGTTTGTGAGAGGAACATAAGGCAAGAAATGATATGTTTGAGATGTTGTGATTTGTAAATTTGGTGATGGTTTGTGTCTCCAGATTGATAGAAGTGGAAAGATACCCATGCTGAGATTCAGAGATCGCGAGTCATATGCAGGGAATAAGACAAAGGAATATGATGACCTGGCGATGAAGTATTTGTCTTATGTGCTCTTCTTCCTTGTCGGATGCTCCTCTATCTACTCGCTGATGTACGAACGCCATAGGAGTTGGTATTCTTGGATTCTCTCTTCACTGACAAGCTGTGTGTACATGTTTGGTAGGTCATTGCGTTCCTTCTTGTCATTTTCATTATGCCGATTGTTTATAGAACATATTGTGTTCTTTCAGCTGTACGTTGTAGAAACTTTTCTGTTTTGAAGCTGTTTCAGCTGTTCGCCAGTTTAAATTTGATTGTGTGGGTGTAGCAAGGAACCTATAACACTTGATTTTTCCTTGTAACGAGTCTCCCACTGTCTTTATAGTGAGTCACTGTTGTGTGATGTCTCTTATTTTGTGGTGAAAGGTTGATGAGTTTGTATTTGCTTTGGGTGGCAGGTTTTATCATGATGTGCCCGCAGTTGTTCATAAATTACAAGTTAAAGTCTGTTGCTCATCTACCATGGAGGCAGATGACATACAAATTCCTCAACACCATAATCGATGATCTCTTTGCATTTGTTATAAAGATGCCAATGCTACATCGACTTTCTGTCTTTCGAGATGGTAAGATATTAGCAGTCACGATCTTCATGTACTTTGTTGAGTGCTTGTGATGCCTATATTTCATATTCATTTAAAATGGATCTTCACATTCTGTGTTTGTTTGTTTTCACAGATCTTATATTCTTGATATATCTATATCAAAGGTGGATTTATCCAGTGGACAAGAGACGTGTGAACGAGTTTGGTTTTGGCGGGGAGGATGACCAGGCCGCCAGTTCAGATGTAGTTGCTGAAAAAGCCGCAGAGAAGAAAACGAACTAAAGCTTGTGCTTGCTTGAGCCTTTAGCGAAACTTAGAATTGTCATTGTAAAATTTCCTTAGGACAAGTTTGTTTCCGTTCATTTTGTTTTCGTTTTTGAATTAGAATGTTACTGAAAAACTAAAATGCAAAGATCGGTTTTGTAGCACAGAATTAGAATGTTACTGAAAAACTAAAATGCAAAGATCGGTTTTGTAGCACAGTTTTGTTGCTTTGGTATTATTTTCTCACTTGGTCACCAGTGATTCAATCTTTCAGTCTTTTAGCTTTTAATTTGTCGTGCATGTTTATTCTACAATGACATTCTTGTTACGTGATTGAGGTGTTTACGTAGGGGTTAACATTGAAACTATGATCTCTAGAAGTCTTAGGTTCAAATCACATCCTTCCTGGACGTGTTGGAGATCTTAGAGGCTGTTCTTTGATGAGACATTCTTTAAAGAGAAATGGGAATGACACAGAAACATAGGGAGGGTAATATAGCTAACTGAAATGGAGGTTCCTCAAGTTCAAAACATCTATTTAATCTATACTTGGGTCCATGTTACGCATGCTGTAACCAAATATATTTCAGAACTTGACCTGTTTTTGTATCATCTCCCTCCTTATCATGCAAATCATTTGCAAAAGCAAACGGAAGATGATATATGATGACTATTTATACACCTGCCATTTGCCATCAAAGAAAACAAGCACTGCTGCTTGTAGGAACTAACAAGGGGCATGAACACAAGCAACCTGAACATAATAATACACCTGCAATTAGTCCCATAACCAGATTTACTAACATTCATAAAGCAAAACAAAACCCATTTAAAACTAGCTCTAGTATTCTTTTCCTTCTGCCAATAATACCAGATGGCATACTGTCTTTTGAGTCAAGGGTGATAGTTTAAGAAGAGAATGCCAATCCTTGGTGGATATGGATATGGATATGGCTCTTTCTTTCTCTGACTTTGCTTTCTACTCTGAAGTAGGGTCAGAACAATGAGGGGTGTACTTCTGCATGAGACAGGTCCATTCCGCCCCAAGCTGCTTCTCCAACTCTATTTCTTCTTCCCAGTGCCTCTTCTTCATTGCAGCAAATTTTTCCTCGTGTGCCTTGATCAGCACATCCCTCTCTTCCACATAACCTTGTATCTCTTTCTTTTGCATTTCTATGAATTTTTCTGCTTCTTGCACCCTATACCCAACAATGGAAGTGTATTTTAAAGAAAGCATATCTATAACATCTCAAAGTATTTGTCCACCAAGTTGCAGCAGCCACATACCTGCGTTTGTATTCCTCTGAATTCGATGGATTTGCACTAAGTTGCTTAGCCTTTTCACGTTCCTTTTGCTGCATAATCTCGAAATTGTCTTCCTTAACATTTCTCGCCTCGTGTACCATTCTGAGCCGATCCTTGAAGAATTGTTCTTGGAAATTGAGCTGCAAGTGATCATTAGAGAAAGTCAAGAGCAAGTTTTGAGAAAAAACTGACAGTATCATTTCCATTCAAGCTGGCAATCTATAATCAAATATTTGAGCCCATCTAGGACTGTCCATGCCATGCTATATGCAGTTGAAATGCCTAATGATTCCTATTGTTTAGCAGATGTGCAACACAATAAGCAGCTGTACCTCTTCTTGGCTCTGTTCATGGTGCATTTGAGTTCGCTGCCTGACAATGCGATTCTCCTCAGTAGTCTTTCGTAGTTTATCAGTCACTATTTCGAGGGATTCTGTAAGAGTTTTATTCTGCCTTCGCTCCCTGGCAACTCTAGTCTCCAACCAAGTAAGTTTCTGGTTATTCTCGCTCATTTGATTGAGATGCTGAACTACAGTCTCAAGATAAGATCTCATTTCATATTTCAGCTTCGCTTTACCTAATCAATATTAGGTACATCAGTCAAATCAGATGGTTTGATTATATATTGAAAAAAAAATCACTGGGCATACTTTTAAAAGTTGCAATAAAGCAGCAAGTCAAAAGTATAACATAGATACTATGCGGAGATATATATACACATATAGAGGGAGAGGTTGGTCGGAGGCAGAACCTTGTGAATGGCGATTGAATGATTCCATGTCCTCCTTCATTGCCATGAAACCATAGAGTTGGCGCCTGCCACCAGGATAGAATAAAGCCCCACGGCGATCCCAGGCATTCCTGTCTGTTCCTTGATCTACAAAATGTTTATGCAGGCGTTCAGCTTCCATATAACCTACTCCAGAGCTCTCAAATATCAGAACACTCATGCCACGATGTCCCTGTGGACCATACGAGTGTCTAGCCCTCACAGCAGCATACCCACTGAAGTAGTCCAGAAGCTCTTGATTGCCCATCCCAATCCACTGGTACATAATTCAACAGACAAGAATTAGCTAGGAATAACATAGTAAAAGAAAAAACAAATCCTGTTAATAGATTTGGTACACCGAAAAAACTAATACAATGCATCAAGTGTGAGCATGTGGTAATACCTTGTCTTTATCATCCTGCTCAAGCTTTGTATTCATTATAATAACCATGGGAGGCCACACTATTTCACGGTCCTTTTCTTCAATATTAAGTCCCTGCCATTTCCCAAAGGCTTCACCAGCTGGAATGACAAAAGTTCCCCTTCTACGTAATTCCTCCTCCAATAGTTCGGCAAACTCGCGATGAAGCCTCACACGTTTCGATCCCTTTGTCTTTGCATGCGTAATGAGGGGCTGCAAACCTCTGTACCAGTCAATGGATCCAGGACCGCGTTGGCATGCAGGGCAGTGCCACTGTCTACCCGGTTCACTGATCTCCTCTAATGTCAAACTGTCCAACTTTTCAAAAAATATCTCGAACCATCTATTCTTCTTACGCGTCTCATGGCTTTTTTGACTTTCATCTGAGTCATAGTCTTCACTAAGAAGCTCATCATCGGTATCCTCCAAAGCATCATCTTCATCTTCATCACCATTGTTGACTTCAACAGCTTCCTCTCTTCTCTGACCATCGTCTAAACCCTTCTGTGCATTAGCACCAGCTCTAGATTGCCAATTCCATCCATTCTGAAGAGGTGGAGGAATATTAGGTTGTGGCACCATGCAGTGGTTCACTGGGGCCCTGTTGGATGACTGAGGCCAGTTATTTCCTTTCCCAGTTGGTCTCTTACTGGAAGCTTGTGTAGACCAGGCATTGTTAGCCATCCTCCCTGGTCCATCATTATTCCACGTGCCTGGCTTTTGTACTGTATCCACTTGTCCCCACGTTTTGGAATTAGAATTCTGAGAACCCCAGGGTTTTGCAGCACTGTTTCCACCTTTGTTCTTAGCCTTCCTCGTGAAGACCTCCCAGTCTCCATCATTTGGTGAGCCATCTAGACTGACAGCTGCTACACCTTGAATCACCTGTTCAACCCTGGGACTTGATACTTCTTTCCCTTTGCCACCACCAGAGCTTGAAGGTTTTCCACCTCCTTTTGAATTCATACTTTTTTACCAATCTGTGTTGTTTCCTTACTTTTCACCCAAAAAGCAAAAGGCATTCAGATTTCCATAGACAACAATTGAATAAAATGGAGTTATAAAAATATAAGACATGTCCTAAAGATTTGTAACTTCTCAAAGCAGTTGGAGAATAAAAAGATTAAGATTTTGACCCCCACATCAGGTAAAGAGAACAGACAACCGAACGCCAGTGCAAATTGTAACAACGAATTTTAGCTTGATTAGAAACCACTTTTTCTTGTCATTTAAAAAGATCCCAGCAATTATTGAATACCTTACCTAATGCAGCATGACTTAAAATTTTTTTGCCAAACATTAACAAGTAAAAGCTTGCAAATCTCAAACAAGCATTATTATATTTGCTATCAACAGCTCAAAGTAAGGAAAGGACTTGCATGAGCTAGACTTAAATCTTAACAATCCTCTGTTCATGTGCATTTTGAAAGAAATATTCTCATGAACAAGTGACTATTCAGAGAACAGTAACAGAAAAGTGCACATTCAAGGGGTGAAGGAAAGGTGATCACAGTCAAAACAATGAAATCGAGGTCAAAATCTTAAAAACATTTTCGTGATTAATGACAATCTTCCACACTATCACATCTCACTTATCAAAAGCACATCACACATCATTGCGAGACACCCTGTACATGAAAATGTAATACATAGAGCTAAAACAATCTCATAGCTCCACATTTCGGCGTGAAAAATGAAAATATGTAACAACAGGTTGGAAAAATAATCTGGATACATGTCAAGTATAACCAAAACCAAATCATCGATCATTTACAAACACATTACACATGCCTAGTTTCTACTTTTCTCCATCAGATTTGTCGACTCGACAGGTAAGTTAGGGCACAAAACACACAAATAAGATAAGAATCACAGAACAGTTTCAGAAAAAAGTACAGAATCAAACAGATCTAAGAAACATTAAAGCATCTCACCATCATGCACAACATAAAAGGATTTAAACCCTCATCTACAAAATCTGAAGCTCAGAAGCCTAGAAAAACCAGTGTAGTAGATAAACAAAGCAAGAAGTTAAAAAAAATTACAGCCGTGAAGAGAAGAGGATCAGGGCATCGCAGTAACAAGAATCAAAGAACAAGAAAAGGAACTTAAAAAAAAAGTAGATAATCGCCAGCGATTGTCTGTGAAAATGAGGAACGTACACCTGAACAAAGAGCGAGTGAGCTAACAGGATGATCGGCGACGGCCGGAGATTCGCCGCGGACTCGGAAAGAAATGTTGAGAGCAAAGAGTGAGGATAGTGAGGACTGTTCTCTTAAATTTGTATTTATTTGTCAAACAAGGAGTCCGGACTCCAAAATTTTATTAATCTGATTAATTGAGACCATAATTTCCTAATTGCAAATTTACGAAAAAAAACAAAATCATAAAAATAATTGAACTTCGAATTATTTTTATTCAATTTTAGTTTTTAGAATTTTTAAAATTTAATTTTTAGTTTGATTTCGGTTTTTGTCATGAAAATTAAAATAAAATTGAATCCAACTAAATAAATTAATAAATATTATATTTTAATATGTATTCATATTATATTTAATATTCTAATCAATATTGATGATATACAATACACTAATTAGTAAATAATAATAATAAATATGAGATTTTAACTTAAGTAATCCTAATTTAGAAAGAATTGTTTTACTTTTAGGATATGACTCATTCAATAATTCATTATATGCATGTCAAACTACTTGAATTAATATTTTTATGTATTAATATTTATATTTATTGTTGTAAATATAAATTTCAAAGTCTAAATAATATCAAATTTAACACATATCAAGATGAAATTACTTTAAGTCTCTCTCATATAACCCATAATGAAAAAATAAATTACAAATTATTTTATAAATTATAGAGTTTGAGCAGTTCGGTTATAATCAAACCGAACCAAATTCGAACCGAATTATATTCGGTTCGGTTTTGGTTTTTATATTTGTACTAATTCGAATTTCAATTCAAGTTGGATCGATTCAATTTTTAGATCGAATCGATATTTACTCACCTCTAAACACAAGCGTAAAAAATAAAAATAAGTACAAATAATTAATGCTGAAAATAAAAATTCATGCCCACCAATTTAAAATTTTTTATATTACTATCATGGTTTTCATATCATGAAATATCATTAAGGAGAGGGTTATAGATTTACGATTTTGGATTAAATTAGTAGTTGAATTGGATTATTAAGACATATTAATATTATTAATAATTTTGATATTAAATATGTAATATAATTTATTCGGGGAGTTAGTTTTTCAACACGTAGGGGGATAATGATTTGATGTTTGTTCATCTTCAATTAGAGGCATTATTATCTATTATTTTGAATTAATAGGACTATCTTTCTTCTATAAAAATACATCAATAATCAATAATATATACTTCGTAATTCAAGATTTATTGTTCAAATAAAAATAAAACACAAGATAACCAACATAATTTGATGAATGAATGAGTCAATGATTTTGAAATAACTATAATTCAGTTTGGATTAAGCCATATTTTATGTAGAAAATAAAAGTGATAAAATTGAATCATTTTCTTAAAAATTCTTGTCTAATTCTGCCTAAATGCTATTTTAGAATTTGCCGTACAACATTTCATTCTTCGAGTGCTTGATTGATTTGTTGCCGTCTAAACACCGCATACCATATATAATAAGTGTGATATGCTCATTTTTCCAAGATTAGTGAGAATTTCCTCCTTATTAAGCAAATTGAATAAGAAAAGTATTTTCCTAATACCACATAACATCAATGGCTCGCTTGGTTCGCGGAAATCCTATTATGTGGAATAGAAATAGAAATATAAGGAAATATGTCACATATGACACATTATTCATTTAGAATCCGTGGATGCTAGCTTTTCCGTGAAATTCATATAAACTAGGAAAAGTTTTTCTGTGCATTGACGGATTATAGACATATACTCTACTATATTTGACATTTTTCCATTCATTTTTATTTTTATTCCACGGAATAGGATTTTCGCGAATCAAACAGCACCTAAATGCTAAAATAAAAAGTCAAAATAACATTACTATATCCATGACAAATTTTTATTAACTTAGACAACATGCTTTAATTAGGGGTGATCAAATGTCAGTTCGGCTCAAAAACTGGACCGAATTAAAATTTAAATTAGTAAAAATATAAAAACTTAATACGAACCGAATATAATTCGTTCACCGAACTGCTCAAACTCTATAATCTACAAAAGAAATAATTTGTAATTTATTTTTTGGTTTTAGGTTATATGAGAGATTTAGAATAACTTTATTTTGAAATGTGTTAAATTTGATGGCAAATAGATTTTAGAATTTATATTTACTATAACAAATATAAATATTTAAATAAGTAGTATGACATGCATATATAATGAATTACCGAATGAATTGTACAGTTAATAGGTTTAGGATTCTCAGGTTGTAAATAAAACAATTTTTTCTCAATTAGGATTAATTGAATTAAAGGCCTAGCATTGGAAATACCCGGTCTGCCCATGAGAGGGTCAATCGGGTCAAAGTATCCGGTCGAATTTAGATAATTGAATTCAATTGGAGAATTAAATAAGTCTTGAGACTTAATTGAAAAGTTATTGAACTTTAATGATTTAATTGTAAATAATCAAGAGTTGAGAGATTAAATTGTAATTATACAAATATTCATTTTTCCTATATAAGATAGGACGTGCAAGGTTAATATATGAATGAAAAAATTAGTTTTTCATTTTCATCTCCTTTCATTTGTATGTGCATTCTCTCTCCCGGGAATATTTTCGAGACTCCGTTTCCGATCATTTTTTGTCGGATTTCTGAAGAAGTTGTGAATAACGACTTAATTCTGACGTACCGTGAGCTAGTCAACAACTTAACATTCAAACGATTTCAATGCAGCGTTCTTTGATCTCGAGCATAGAAAAAAATAAGAATTCGAATTCGTTTCTTTACTATTTCCATCGCCTAGGTTAAAGTGTTATTAATAAGTATATTTTCTAATGACATTGAGTTCCTAGAAAGATTGAGAGAAATGTTGTTACAACTGTAATTACAAACATTTATTGCTTCCTGGTACTATCTACTATTATAATATTTTAAAAAGCGGTAGCGCTAGGTGGACTGTCGAGGTTTCAAAAAGCTTATAGAGGGGGCTTAGGCGAAACTTAGGCGGGATCTAGACTGATTTTTATTTTTTATTTTTTAAATATTTTTTAATATATAAAAATATAAATTCAGGTAAAAAATAAATTGTAATAATATGAAATATAAAAAAATAATTTAAATAATACTTTAAAAATAGTATTATGAAAAAATACCGCCTAGGCTGATTTTTTTTTAAAAAAATTCCACCTAAAACCATCTAAGTCGGTCAAATGTCTAAGACCATCCGACTACCTAAAATCGCATCAATATTATAAAAAATCATGTCTAATCCCGATTTTTAAAACAATGGCTATATATATTTTACTTTCAATGCCGTTCACGTGCCCTAATTAAGTGCTATCATGTTATGTCTTGTATTTAGAAGTATTTATAAATAGCTGCTAACAAAGTAATTATGTAATGTTGAAAAATGTTGATTCTATATAGAAAAAATCTAGTATCCTATCAAGATTTTCTATATCACTCTTATATGTTCAAGATATTATTTACAGGAGAAGAGGCAAATTATGGTGTTTTTTTTAATGATTCGGAACATGTAACGTGAAAGTTGAAACTCACCTTTAGAGAAATTATATTGAAGAGATTTGTCATTGAAAAACAATTGCGGAATCCGATTGGAAATCTCATATCCACGAGAATCTTTATTCGAATGCCGTACAATGAAAATTCAAAACTATAAGACAGAAACAAAAAAAACTCACATGAAATGCTAAAAGAAGTTGATGTAGTCGAGGCTTTCAGAACGGAAGCCCTCCAAGACCACATACACGATTGACTCTGGTGCTCGCCGATTTGCATCAAGAAATTTTTAACCGAAAGCAATCCGAACTCTCTACATCGGATGGGCGAATACGTTCATTATATTCTGCTTAGACCATATATTTTCTTAAAATAAAAGATTGACTAGAGTCTCCTGTTTATTCAAAATAGGATAACAACATTTAATTAATTGATTGATTGTAATTATTTGATAAGTTTAATAATTAAATAGATGAATTATCCTATTTAATTACTTTGGTTTAATAATAAAATCATATATAAATTAATTCCTTAAACCCCTTAACTAAAGAGATAATCTTACAATTATTAATTAAATTTAATCATGTATTACTTAATTAATTAAGTTATGAACCATCTTATTTAGCATTTTAAGTTTAACAATTAAATGAACTATGAATTAATTCCTTAAACTCTGAAGTAGATATATTTCATAACCTACATTAATTAAATCTAAGTGACTAATTATTTATACTATATGAATTAAATCAATTCACAATAAATTTAATATCATACGAATAAATACTTTAGTCAAACTAGACTTAATTCAAATATATCTATAACATAGAAACCTTAGGTCAAGTTATTAATTGAATTAATCTATTGCTTTCTTTGATTATATTAATTACGTTCACATGATAAGTCTATTAATTAAGTAATCATTTATTGACCGCTCAAGTACATTACATGTACATGATATTCTGAATCAGTTATTCTATAGACACGATCCCTTGAGTCTTTTCATATGTTGGCAGTATGCGCTACCCTGCAGACTGTAAACGGTATGTTCTAGCAAACCATTAGAGCTCCCAATTGGGATAAAATATAAGTGTCTAGTCTAGATTCTGAACCTAGTATAGTTACCTCATAAAATCCTTTGCTCTCGACATTTAACTGATGAACAAGGCATGATAACTATCACCCTCTATTACAGTCCATTAGCCGACGCGATGTCTGTCAGTTTTTCAAACTGAAATGGAAATCCTTAAACTACAACACAACTAATAACTTGTTCATGAAATAAATCGAGCATACCCATGCTTGTAATCCGATATTTAAGGACCCGTTAGGTGTATGACACATATTGCCCAATTCCTAGTTAGTAGCATGTTGTAATTAAGTTTGAGGATAATCAAGACCTACTTAGCATGGATCGGTCCAGCCCTATGTCCTTGACATTTGCCCATGTTCATGATCTGCTTACCAAGCAACATGGTAAACTCATTACCATAGATGGTCTAACATACAAGTCTTTAGCTCTAAGCATTCCCATGATCAAACAAATTTGGGACACTTTTATAATTTATAATCAACGAATACCCTACTTATATTATAGCATAAGATATAAATACAGTAGATTCATTGCCTTTGTTAATACGACACAATTAATGTAATACAAATTATCATACATTACTAAGAACCAATGCTTATTAACTTGGACACACCAACTCTTTGTTGGAATTGGATAAACTTAATTAGTTGCCGAAGCATGATGTGTCAAGCTATCAAAGAAAAAGGGATCAATGCATGAGTCATCTTTTAGAAAAGCATGAGGTGTCCACAAGTGAAAGAAGAAGTTGATGTGTTTAATGGGCGGCAAGATTCAATAGCTTGGGCTGCAAGTCGGCAAGTTGAAGAGTGCATGATTAGTGTGCAAGTTTAGCATAGCACGGTGGCATGTGTTAAGGCATGTGACATGTAATGGTTAGGACATGTGTAGTTTGTATTATGATGCACAAGGTGAGAAACTTTATAAAAGAGTTATAGTCCGTCAGTATGAAACATAGAGCCAAAAATGTAAGGGATTAAGAGATATAAGTGTAGGCAAGTATGCCTAAAAAATGTAGTGTATATGTATGGTAATAATAAAGCTTTGTTATATTAAGTTTATATGTGTTTATAAAGTTTTAATCAAGAGTTTATCAACGTTAATTTTCGATTTCCAACACACTTATCTCATGCCATTTAATTCTACACTGTTTGCAGTCACATGGTATAATTTAACTTTTTTTGGTTTCAATTCTGTAGATTGCAACTATATATAACAATGTTTCTATGAACAAATTGCCTCACATATGCGTGCTTATATACAATTTGAGATGCAAAGAGGCATCTGATATACAAGTATCCAAAACTCGAATACGTATATTAACTATGAACAAAATGGATCAAAAAACAAGTACTTCAGTTAGTTGCATGCTCAACTGAGTGAATAGATTTAACAAAAAATGATGAAAATGAGTACAATTGATTAATGCAGCATTCATCTGTTCATATCTAATAGTGTTATAATTAATAATAATATTATTACAAACCAAACTTAAAGAACAGCAAGAGTTTAAAGTTTCTAAGGAAGTACTGGAGTCTGAAACAGAAGTAGGTGAGAAGCAAAGAGGTCTAAATTATTACAAACCAAACAGATTGTGAAAGTAATCATACATATAAATATCCCCCCCTATTAGATCATATATCTAGTAGAGGAAGAGAGGATGCAATGAAGATGTAGCCATAACCATGGCTAGCTGTGGATCAATTAGATAGATAAACCAGAAAGGACCAAAATATCTCCCTAATCAGGTTTATCTGACCAGTTTCTAACTATACTACATTGATTAAAGCATGAATATGAGCTCTAGGTTTGAAAAAAACAAAAGCTCTATTTCATGACCAAGTCAAAATTAGGCTAACCCTCCAATGGTTTAGCCACCATATATAATATGTAATGTAACTAATTAGTACTCTACAGTTGATCCTTGAGGAATCAAATGCAAGTTAATTAAGAAGAAACTAAAAAGACATTATCCCTTTCCCAGAAAGGGATCACAATACACACAGACATGAGCTTTCCTTGCTCAGTGAATGTGTCTCACCCTACTCCTGCTTAGGGTGATTGATGTTGAATGTGAGTGACAGTTGCATACTGTTTTCCTCCATTCTTGTTTGCTATATATCACAATTAATCTAAAAGCATTTGCTTTGGGATTAATTATGCGAGTTGCTGAAACTGAAATGAATTTTCCCCTCTGAAAGGATGATTGATAGTCAATATTATCTCAATTGGGGTCTGGATATGGTCTGTCCATGCGCGAGTAGCAAAGGAGCAACGTTGCCTTAAACGGTCTCCCGGTACTGAAAGAGAGAACAATGCATGTGAATGAATAAATGAACGTCGAACCGCCGGCCATGATAATTAAGAAGAGTAAAATGGTAGCAAAGCAGCAGCTGGAGCAGCAACTCCTGTGCTTACACTACCACCTGCATTGATGATCAATAAACTAATAAAATTAGCATTTATAATTAACAAGTATAAAGTATAGTTACAGTATAGTATCCATCAGATCAATGGTGACCTGCAGAGTGCGAGAAAGGCATGGGAGAATAATGGTGAGGAACGATAGGATAGTGGAAATGATGCTGAGGATACTGAAAATCCATTCCCATACCATACTGCAAATACGGATAATAACTTGAATTTGCTCCATACACTACATATGGACTATTTGTTCCTCCACATGCCCCATAGTAGCTCTATAAACAACATTATTCATTACATTTTTCAACATTATTAGTTAGTCAACTTTACCCTAACATTAATTATAATGTGATATGAAACAAACCGTGGGATACGTGTAGTTTGTGGAGTACGGAGAGTACCTGAAAACAAGAAAAAGTAATCACAGATTAGCACAGGAAAGCAGTCAATGGAAGCAGTTATTGAAATGTATAGTTAATTACTTACATATGTCAGTCTAATATCTAGCTCTACAGTATATAAATGTATGTATGTATGTGCATACAAGGTGAAGTAGGGGGCCGGGGGCATGTGAGGCAATCACGTGGCAAAAGGTCATGGTCAAAGAGAGAGAGTAGCATGAGGCATTCAATATGACAGGTAGCACATGGATAAAAATTGATTGATCAGTAGTTCATTATAAAGAGAGTGCTGCAGAGAGAAACAGAAAGAAGCTTTTTTTTTCTTTTAAATATATTTAATATTTTGGAAGAATGAACTGGCAATACACATGGGAAGAGATGATGATTAAATTGAAAATAAAAATAAAGCAAAAGAAAGGAAAAAAATGAATACCCAAAAGGAGAAGTAGTACAGGGAATCCCTTGTTGGATAGCATAATGTGGAACTGAAGCTGGAAAGCTTGTTCTCCCAACCCCACCTGATTTCATTACCTTGAAATTTCTGCCTCCTCCTCCTCCTCCTCCTCCTCCTCCTATTTTTCACATTCAACCCCATCAATTGAATTAAGGAAATATATAAACAATATTTTATGTATAATCTCCAGTACTATTAACTAACTAAGAATCTTGCATGCATTTTCTAGATCAGTCAATTTGAAATGAAATATTATGAAACTAAGAAACTGCTAATTATGGGTGCTTTAACTGTGTTTAGAAAAGAAATTGAAAGAACAATAATGTATTATGTTATGTATAGTAATTGAAAATAAGTTGAAAGAAAGAAAAGAAGACCAGCTGGATGTTGAGGGGTAGAAGGAGTAGATCTTTGAACACCCAGAGAAGCAAGATTGCAATTAGCTCTTCTTCCATCTATAACAGGTGCTGGATCTACACAAGCTTTTCTGGCTGATTCTGCTTCCTTAAATGTCACCTATACATACATAATTCATAAGCTAGCGCTAATCAATGTAATTAGTACCCATGACTCTATAAATATTCTATACATATGATATGATCATCACAATAATAAGGCAGGCAGCATGGATCTATGAGTTGTTTAGATATATGCATACATGGGGTTAATAAATGAAAGAAGAAGAAGAAGATGAGAGACATACAAAGCCATAGCCTTTGGATCTAGCAGTGATCTTGTCAATGATAACAACAGCTTCTAAAATATCGCCAAACTGCTGGAAATAGTTCTTGAGAGTATCCTTCTGAGTCTCCCAGGCTAAGCCTCCAACAAACACCTTTGTGTAAGTTGTATCTCCAAATTGGTGACTCCCTCCTCCCCCTCCCATATGCATCATGTTCATGTTCATGCTGTTATTGCTGCTAATCAATGAACTCATCTCTTACCTGCTTACCTGCTGATCTAGTTAACCTAATCTAATGGATTTGAAGAGAGATGGATTGGATGGCTAGGTCCTTGAGAGAAAAAAGAGAGAGAGAAAAGTAAAAGCTAAGGCAGCCAGCCAGCCAGTATGACACACAATTTGTATAATATATAGTCCCCACCATTTCTCATTATTATTTCCCTCCTTTCTCTTTCTCCATCCCCATTTCCATCTACCTCATTTTTTTTTATCTTCCACTTTTTTCATTTTAGGGTTCACTTTCCTTCCTCTATTCTGTTAACTGTTTTTCATAACTACTTCTTTTTACAGTACTAATTAATTATAAACTCACATGCATACCATTGTACCTTACGTACCTAGTTTTGATTAATACGTGATACAGAAATCTATTTTTTGAAGAAGACATACAGAAATCTATATATAGGAGAATATTTGATTTATGTAAATATATACATATATATATATATATATATATATATATATATATATATATATATATATATATATATATATATATATATATATGTAGTGTGAATAATGACTAACTTTAATAAAAGAGTTTATGAGTACACAATAAACTATAATAAACTTTAAATTTTATATAATAATAATTATTATTATCTCAGTATGGTTGGTTTTTGTAGAAAGTTGAAAACTTTTTAGAAAGACAAAATGCATAAGACCTTAATAATTAATTTTTATATACAGTTCTTTGGTATTTTAAGGATATTTGTGTCATTTTTGTATATAGATTACACAATAATGATCTATCCTTGTACATACTATGACGATCAACATAGTGTTTCGTAAACTAACACTACGTAGTATACGAAGACCGTATATGTATTAGCATCCAAGAATAAAAATTAGGACTGTTACTTGAATCCTCAGTTTGTTAACCATCATGTCAAAAACTAAACATTAAGATGCAGAAAACATGATTAAGAGAATGACTAGTGCCTTAATCACTTGTTTGATAAAGAGAAAAACAAACAAGAAAACATGAGCATACAAAGGTAAAATCAAGTGTACAAGTCAAAAACTAGTTGGCGGCAAGTTCTGTGGTGATGTTTGGTGGAGTGATAAGCACAATAATCAAGATTCCAGGGGACACCCACACTTTATTATTATTTTCTTGAAATTGATGTGTCCTTGTTTGTTTTGACACTGTTCATTACTAAGCCTTTGCCTTTTTTGGCTTTTGCTTTGCATTTTAATAAAAAGAAAAGCTACAATTGTTTGACTCAGACTCCAAGGTGCTTGCTCGGCCTCTGGGCTAATGGCCCTTCAACTAGGACAAGCTTAAATGGTTTCAATTTCTTACAAATCCAAAAACAAAGTTATGGGCTTTATGTCTATCTCTGGAGTCTCTACTACCATCACTGTCAGTCAGCCATGGGCGTGGTCCACATTTTTACAGATCAAGAGTTTTTGACTTTCTTCTATCTGCCCATTTTTCCAATCTATTGATTGAGTTGTTTCTTCTCTGAAATTACAGAAGCAGAACCATAAAATGGTTTGGTGGGAGGCTGTTATGTCGCCGGCACTTCAGGTTCTGCTGGACAAATTAGCATCCGGGGACATTTTAGAGCTCCTTCGCAGGTGGGATATCAACGATGAGCTAATTGAGAGGCTAAAGATTGCATATTTCAGCAATACGTTAGTTCTTGGCGATGCAGAAGAGAAGCAACACAGCAGTCCTGCTGTTGAAGCTTGGTTAGACATGCTCAAAGATGCTACTTTTGAAGCTGAGGATGTGCTAGATGAGTTGGCTACTGAAGCTATAAGATGGAACTTACAAGATCAGGTACGGACTTGGAACTTCATCTCCAATTTGAATCCATTTAATGAAGGAATACAGCCAAGGATAGAGAAAATCATTGATAAACTGGAATATGTTGCCAGACAGAAGGAATTTCTTGGGTTGGAAGCTGATATTGGTTTGAGTAGCTTTGTGATTTTACCTAGAACTATTACTACCTCGTTGTTGATTCATTCTCATGTTTATGGTAGGGATAAGGACATAGAATGTATTATGGCATTATTGATGGGCCCTAATGAAGCTAGTAGAGGTGAAATTTGTGTAATTCCCATTTTGGGGATGGGGGGAATTGGTAAAACAACTCTGGCTAAGTGTGTCTTCAATGACAACAGGGTGGATAACTATTTTAATGTGAAAGCCTGGGCCTGTGTTTCTGATAGTTTTAACATTGTAAGCATAACAAAAGGGATTCTGGAGTCAATCACTAGGAAGCCCTGGGATACAGAAAACCTGGAAGTACTTCAGAGTAGTCTGAAACGGGAATTGAATGAAAAGAAATTGCTACTTGTTCTTGATGATGTTTGGAATGAGAGTTACGATAATTGGAAAGAACTAATGGCCCCTTTAATGGCTGCAGCACATGGAAGCAAAATCATAGTCACAACACGAAATCAAGAAGTTGTATGGGCTATCCATTCACTTCCTCCATACGCTCTAAAGGAACTGTCTGATGATGCTTGTTGGTCCCTTTTCCTCCATCACGCATTTGGGGAAAACAATCCTGATGATCATCCAAACTTGAAAACGATCGGGCATGACATCATGAAAAAGTGTAAAGGTTTACCATTGGCAGCAAGGAGTCTTGGAAGTTTATTGAGCTCCAAGTTAGAAGCTGAACACTGGAGTAACATCTTAAATAGCCACTTATGGGAGTTGCCTTCCAATAAGAGTAACATTCTTTCTGCTTTAAGATTGAGTTACCACCATCTTCCGGCACACTTGAAGCAATGCTTTGCATATTGTTCCATATTTCCAAAGGATTATGAATTTGATACAAAGCAGCTGGTCTTATTGTGGATGGCTGAAGGATTCGTTCAGCAGGTTGATGAACGTAAAACCTTGGAAGAAGTGGGCCAAGAGTATTTCGGCAATCTGCTATCCAGATCATTTTTCCAAGAATCTCCTTATGACAACTCACGGTATGTCATGCACGACTTGATGAATGATTTGGCTAATTTTGTCTCAAGGAAAATGTGCATTAGATTGGAGGATAAGTTGAACAGCTATAAGCATTCGAGAATTCCTGAAAGGGCTCGTCATTTTTCATTTGTTCGAGGGAAGTACGATGTCTACAAGAAATTTGAGGGACTAAATGAAGTTAAAAGGTTACGGACTTTCCTACCATTGGAATCTCCTTTTGGAATTGGCTTTTGCTATTTATCTAATAAGGTACCTAATGAGTTGTTGCCAAAATTGAGGTTCTTAAGAGTGTTATCCTTGAGCGGTTATTATATTATTGAACTGCCAGAGACCATAGGAAGTTTAAGACATCTAAGGTACTTTGATCTCTCTCACACTGCAATCAAAAGTCTACCCGAATCTATCTGTTGTCTATACAATTTACAGACATTACTTCTGAATGATTGTGATTCCCTTGCTAAGCTGCCAAAGAACTTGGGGAACCTGGTGAACCTTAGATATCTTGATGTTTGTGGAAGTGGGTTACAGGAGATGCCACCGGATATTGGTAGATTGACTAGTCTTCAGAGACTACCGGAATTTATTGTTGGGAACCGTAGAAGTACTGGTATCGATGAATTGAGGGATTTGCAGATAGGCAGTGGTACAAGTTCAGGCATCGACGAGTTGAGGGATTTGCAACAGGTAAAAGGAACATTGACCATCTCGAAATTGGAGAATGTGGTAAATGCTTGGGACGCTAGGAGGGCCAGCTTGACAGATAAACGCAATCTTGATGAACTGGTGCTGGAATGGAGTAGCAATTATGATGGACTACAAAATGAAAGGATCCAGCTTGATATTTTGGAGATGTTACAGCCTCACCAAAAGTTAAAGAGTGTCTCAATCCAAAATTACGGCGGGCTGAAATTTCCTACTTGGTTAGGGGATCCTTCATTCTCTAGTATGGTGATTATAGAATGCAGTAATTGTAAGAGTTGCTCGTATTTGCCACCATTTGGTCAGTTACCCTCACTCAAGAAGCTGTTTATCAAAGGAATGGCTGGCATAAAGAGTGTGGGCGCAGAATTCTATGGGAATAATATTTGTGTCTTCAAGCCATTTCCATTGCTAGAGACTCTATGTTTTGAAGAGATGATTGAGTGGGACATCTGGTCTTCTTTTGACGGTGAAGTTGAAACTGAAGAATTCCCTTGTTTCGTTGAGCTTCAAATAAAAAATTGCCCCAAGCTACAGGCCAAATTGCCGAGCTGCCTTCCCTCTTTAAGAAAACTAGTGATTTGTGAGGCTGAGCAATTGAAGCCTCCACTTCCCTTGACTTCTACACTTTGTGATCTATATCTGAAGGGATGTGATCCAATGTTGTTTGCAACTGCGCCCCATCTTTCCAAAATTTCTTACTTGCAGATTTGTGATGTTAGTAAGCTAACCCATATCCCTGTGAGTTTAATGCTACAGTTAACAGAGCTCAAACATTTGGAGATTGTTGACTGTTGTGACCTGAATTTTTTGTGGAAAAATGGGAGCAGGCTAGATCGTCAAACTTCTCTTCAGCGCATGGTGATTCGTAACTGTCCTCTATTAGTTACCTTGCTGGAGGAAGAGGAGCAGCTGCCCGTCAAACTTGAGCATCTAGAAGTTGAGGGCTGCCATAATCTCGAAAGGCTACCGATAGGGATGCAGAACCTCACATCTTTTAGGGAGCTGATAATCAAAGACTGCCAAAAGCTTGTCATATCCCCAGATGTGAATTTTATGTCGATGCTAAGAGGATTGGCTGTTCAAGGGTGTGGTTTCGAGTCCTTGCCCGAGTGGATGATTCATAACTTAAGCACACCTATTGAGTCTATTTATGTTAGTGGGTGCTACAATTTCACTTGTTTCTCCAGCAAGTGCGATCATTTGCCAACCACTTTCCAACAGCTGACAATCAACAATTGTCCAAGTCTGGAATCCCTACCTAACGGGTTGATGCATGTGAACAACATGTCACTCAAGGTTCTGGAAATATTTGATTGTTTTTCACTTTCATCCTTCCCCACAGGCCAACTACCCTGCACTCTGAAAACCCTTACTATATGGAATTGTACAAATTTGGAGTCATTACAAGAGGTGAAACTACAAGGAAATATATCACTTGAATCTTTTCGGGTTGGCTACTGTACGAGTCTCGTATGTTTGCCAAATGACCTCTGGAGGCTTATGTATCTTGATTATCTGGAGATTGACGGGTGTCCTGGTCTGCAGTCATTCCCTGAAGGAGGTTTCCCGACAACCAGTTTAAAGAAAGTTTACATAAGCAACTGCGAGAGGCTCGTGTCCTTGCCAGACAGTATGCAGAAACTCACATGTCTCCAAGAACTGCATATTTCTGAGTGCCCATCACTCAAGTCCTTTCCAGAAGGTGGATTCCCCATTAACCTTACCTCGTTGGAGATAAAGGACTGCGAGAATATAAGCCCTTTGTCGGAGTGGGGCTTGTACAGACTCAACTCACTAGAGAAGCTCTCGGTTACTGGTGGATGTTCCGAACTTTCCAGTTTTCCAGAATGGCTTCTCCCTTCTACTCTCACATGTCTGCATATTGGAAGGCTTGTAAATTTGGAATCCCTTTCAAGTTGGCTGCCGAATCTGACTTCTCTCGAGGACTTGAAGATAAAGGAATGCCATAAGTTGCAGGCATTGCCGGTAGAAGGGCTTCCCGCTACACTTTCTCGTTTGGAGATTTGTGACTGTCCTACGCTTGAACAACACTGTGAAAACGATTTGCCTAAAATAGATCACATCCCTTGCACATTAATGTAACTCTGATGAGAACTCCTGTCTTGTGGGACAATCAGAGAATAAAAATATTGAGATTTCAGCTGCATGTCCTTATTTAGGCAACTAATTCAATAATACAAGGGTATATTCTATTATTTGTTCCCTTATAATGCATGAACGTCTCCTTGCAACCACTGTTTTATTAGTGATGGCATTTTCTATATCTGTATGTTGCCAATGATCTGAAATTAGTCTCAAAAATTTCTCTTGGTTAACCTGATATGTTCCGAAAGTAATCAGACCTTGATGCAAAACATTTCATATAGTTTGTTGTGTGATTAGAGATAACATTATCTAATTTGTATGTAGAGTGAAATAGGCTAGTAAGAGAGATGACTATACAATCTAAGCACAGTGATGAAATAGGATCTGAATTGATTGAGTATTGGTGTGGGGGGGATTAATAACAAACAGTTGTCAGTAGATTCTGCAAGTTCAAATGGTTGGCAGCTATAGTTTAGACTTTAGATGAATGAATGCTCAAAGCTTTATTTAATCAAAACGTGTAGGGAGCACTCAAAAAATGAGATCACATTATGTAATTATGTGACAAGGAGTAAGCAACTGCTCCACCAATTCAGTGCAGTATCCACTTGGAGTTAATATGGAGGACAGCTGCCTCCACATCACATTCAACCACCCACCACCATAGGTCCATATCCATTATAATATGTTGGCCAGGACCCTCTCTTTCCTATTTTACTACATTTTCATCCTCACATTTTTGTTTTATGTTCCAAGCTGTTCTCCCTATCCATTCTAAAGTCTACAAACTATTTTCAACCTCTTACTGTTTGCATCTGCATTGCATTTAAACTCCTTGTGTTCGGAATTGAAAAGTATAATGCAGTAATTTATCATAAAGGCAAAATTTAGACTTTTATCATTAAGGTCCGTTCAGACTTATCTATTTTAGACATGACATTTATTACAACCCTCAAAGATAACCGTACAAAAACCTTGACCAGAAGGGAGATACTTTAGTTACTTGTTTTCGGTCAGTTTAGTGCAACTTAGTTCATTGACCTACTTCACTGTCTACTAAATATTATAAGTACTTTTTTTTTCTTGGTCTTATAGTTCACTCACTGTCTTCTCAATTTGCAATTTGTTGGAGCCAAAACTACTGTAAACTCAAAGGATGAAGACCTTGTGCTTTTAAATTAAAAACTATATGGCAAGTTTACACCTTGAAAAAATTTAAGGTTTACTTTTACTATATACAATGAAGTAACTCTGTGTTTGCTTCGTCTATCTCTTGCCTAGTCCAGCTAATAACCTGCCATGCCCGTAACATTCAAACAATTAAAAAATTTCAAACAAAGAATAAGAAAGTAAAACTTATAGAGCTAATACATCTAAACAATCTGAGCATGGTAGAGGAAGTAGCCATCACGGGTTCGACGCCACGGGTTATCATGTTTTCTTCCATGTTAATCACTGCTTATCGTATTTCACATAAAATACATTCAAAACTCGAATACTTTCGACAACTTCAACAATAACTAACTATCAATCTTTGTCTTAAAACAAGAGCCGGAAATCGCAATCGCTCAATTTGCTTCTTGTTGGTTGTTTACGTATCTAACAACCGGATTCGAGGGGTTTAGAAGTTCATGTTACTCTAAGTCCATAACTGCTTTGTAGATGAACCGAGAAATGAGTTCAACTTGACTAGATTCAAACTTCAGTTTATTCAAAGTTAATCAGATATGCTATATTTTCCTAAAAAAAAGATAATCAATGATATATATATATAGAAAAGAAAAGTGTTGACTTAGGAAAATGATAGTGATGGCTGGCTCCAGTTAGCAATTAATCACTAGTGGCTAAATGATGAATTAAAAATTGATTCTGGCTAATTATATCAATTAGGTGTCACCAATCCATATAATCAAATTAAGATGCATCCATGCATATACTATATCTTAAGTAAAAAGTTTTGTCATGGCTAGGTGAAAAGGAGAAAGTGATACTCCACTATCTTCTTCTTTTTAATTCATGAATATTTATATTTTTAATCACATTAATTTCTTCTTCATTATATATATAATACAGTCATCTCTGATCTTATTCACTCTTCAAGTCATCTAACTCAGCACTTCATCACAGTTATATATCCTCTTCACCTAATCTACCATTAATACATTGATCACAATCTGGTGCTGAAATCTGAAGGCCATGGCTACCAATTATATTGTAGTAGCCGTAGTGTTATTGATCATATCAAGTGGTATAGGAGTAGAGGGCCTGAGGATGGAATACTACTTAATGAGTTGTCCATTCGCTGAACAAATCGTACAAAACACAGTTTTTACAGCTTTGCAATCGGATCCTACCTTAGCTGCTGCTCTTCTCAGAATGCATTTCCATGACTGCTTCATTCAAGTATGTATATATGCCTAGCTAATTACTTGGTTTAATTTTTCATTTAGTGATCGGTTTGTGGGCTAAAATTATATATTATTATTAGGGATGTGATGGGTCAGTTCTGATCGATTCAACGAAAGACAACACCGCAGAAAAGGAATCCCCAGCAAATTTGAGCCTAAGAGGGTATGAAGTAATTGATGATGCTAAGGAACAACTTGAGCAGCAGTGTCCAGGCATTGTTTCCTGTGCTGACATTCTTGCTATGGCTGCTAGAGATGCTGTCTTTTGGGTACCTACTTGCTTTTCTTTTCTTTTCTCTTCAATTTTCATCAGGCTATTGGAATGATTTATTTCCTGTAAATAAATTTTGCAGGCAGGAGGGCCTAGATATGAAATTGCAAAAGGAAGAAAGGATGGAAGGAGATCTAAGATAGAGGATACAATAAACCTGCCTTTCCCCACTTTCAATGCAACTGAACTCATTAATCAGTTTGGTCAACATGGTTTCAGTGTCCAAGATATGGTTGCTTTGTCTGGTAATTACATAACAGATCATTAATTAGCCTTGCTATTACTACTTGTTTATCATTAAATAATTCGGTAACTCGTACAAATACAAACAGGGGCACATACACTTGGAGTGGCGCGTTGTTCATCATTCAAAGGCAGATTAAACAGCGGAGACACAACGATGGACTCGGATTTTGCCAAGACATTATCAAGAACATGCAGTAATGGAGACAATGCAGAACAAGCTTTTGATCAGACAAGAAACAGTTTTGACAATCTTTATTTCTATGCATTACAAAGGAAGTCAGGACTTCTTTTCTCTGACCAAGCTCTATACAGTAGTCCAAGGACCAGAAACATTGTGAACGCATATGCCTTCAATCCTGCTATGTTCTTCTTAGATTTCCAGCAGGCTATGGTCAAAATGAGCATGCTTGATGTCAAGGAAGGACCTAAAGGTGAAGTCCGTGATAGTTGTCGCAGAATTAACTAGCTAATTACAAATCCTTTTGCTGTATCTCTTCATTATCATCTTTGACATGTATAACTTTTGTAGAATAATTTGAATTTTATGTATTTATTTATATGTATAAGGATTTATTGAGTGATCTTGTACGTATATTATACACTAAATAACATTCTAAATTAGAAATTACATCAATGGTCTCTTTGGGATAGTTACTGGTGAGAAAAGTTCTACCGACAAACTTTTTTTTTTATGAAAACTCCATGTACTTGGTGGGATATTTGGCCTTCCCGCCAATGCCCCCGCACCAGCGGGCGAGAAAGTGGGAGCCCGGCGGCACAGTCTTCTTAAACTCGACCGGCGGGGATTATATTATCAAATAAGAAGGGCAACACAAGTCGGTGGAACCGAGCCCCAAGTTCCCGAAACCGTATCCAAAAAAATGGATCTTGCCAAGCTATGAGCTACGACATTACTATTTCGTCCAACCAAACTAAACAAGAAACTTACAATTTGTTAACAGAACAACATATTTTGAGATTGGATAAAAGATGATTTTTGATACTAATTAATTAGGAACTGTTTGCTATTGATTTTCATAACTTTTCGAGACAAGAGCTTACAATAAACGATTATCCTGTGGGATTTCGCAAAAGCAACGCGGGAAAACAATCCCACACCGCCCCGAGTCGATTCAAACCATATACGATTGCAGGGTTGAAATTGTTTTTTGGACTTGAACTAGTATTAGGCCCTGAAGGCCAGTCCTGTGATTTGTGTATGGATATGAGGAGTTGAGCCCAAATGAAAGGAGGGCTGGGCCTCGATTTTCAGTGGAAACTGTTTGTTGCAGCTCAGAAATCTTAATCCTATTCTTTCTCTGTCTGTCTGCTTCTCTCTTACAATTGAAGCAACTCCCGATCCAGCTAATTCAACCTTCAATAACAAGTTTCAGCTTTTGCTCATAAAGGTCCTTTTGTTTCTCTGCTGAAGATCAATCAAAATGGAGAGGATGAACAATGCATTCGAGAAGATGAAGATGCTTGTGGGCATGGAAGTGGAAGACGAAGAACAAATCGCTGCTCAGGAAAGCAGCTCCTTCTCTTTCATGGATGACTTCAATCGTAACTGTACCCTCTCTACCAAACAGGTTCTCCTCTCCCCCCTCCCCTTCTCTTCGTCAATTTCAACGTATTAAGGACTATTAGGTGTGCGACTTCTATTTAATGCATTTCTCTTTCATGACCAGAGGCTTTACGGTTTTGCCATTTGCTTTGTTTCTGGCCTTGCTTGTACCCTCCTGGTAACTTCCATCACTCTTAAGTTACTTTTTTTTCTCGTTGTCATTGCTGTCATTCGTTTTCCTATTATTCTTTTGGCTCTTTTGGTGTTTGTCTTCTATTACTTTTCTCCATTAGAACTACCCTATGTATTCAATTTCATACACGATGAAACATAGAAGTTGTTTGATAGGACAAATGAGGTAGCCAGGTTACTTTTCAAATCAGAAACTCTTTGATTTCTCCATTATCTTCCATCATCTAGTTTCTAATTTTAACTTTAACTAAGATTAACTGACGAGAATAGTATTCCCTTGATTACTAGACCACCCACCACTTGTTGCATCAGCCCACATTGAATACTGCTGTTTCAAATGTTTGATTTCTTTTTTCATAAGAGGCTCTGCTATTGAGCATGGAAAAAATAACGTGATTTCAGGTTTCCCAAAGAGAAACATTAGTGTCTAGGAGTTTCCGTGCTTCCTAGAGGCTCTGAAGAACGATGCATCAAGTCCAAGATCCCGATATTGAACAAATTAAAAAGCTACACCAACTTTTTAAGTAATTTTAAGACCAGAGTTATATCATATGGTACTATACTACTATTGATGTAATATATGAAACATAAGCCTTTGTGATTCATTCTGCTTAACATCAAACTTTACTGTCTACTTTGGTTAGGGGGGTATTACATACCATTTAACAGTTGGATAACATTTCAAAAGCTACAAATTAATAAATTAGCTAGAAGTTTGAAATCACTACTTTTGAAGATTACTTGGAGAGAAACTATTTCTATGGATATGCGTTTGCTAGGTATGGATGAAAGTTTGGCTTTTGACACTGCTTCATGGCGTCGGAAGATCCATATGGCCGACCCCACCTAGCGTGGGATTTATGGCTTAGTTGGTTGGTTGGTTGGATGAATAATTTTTTGATTAGCATAAGCATGTGTGAAATCGTCAGTGTTTTGTTTTTATCTGTCATCAGCATACAGTCAGTGTCCTCTTGCCTTTTTATTGTTCTGTTCATTCAAACCAACGTCTGATTCCCAATACCACACAAGGACATTTGCACATAATTTACAGATAAGTAGATAGCTAAGTTAGGGTCTGTCATGAAGGTGCATGCCAAACCATTTATTGACATGGTGAAAGATGAATTAGAACAGTGTTTCCAGTATTGGTGTGGTGTGCATGTCTTCTGTGCTTTTACATTTTTTATTTCCACTCATGCAAGTGAACGAGATTATTAAGCTTCTAGGGAATAAGAACTTCTAAATCACTGTTCAGAACATATGATCTTGTCTTGTGTCAAAGAATATAGACTAATTTAACTTCAAAGACAGTCTCGCCTTTAGCTTGTTTGATAAGAAAATATATCATTTAAGAATAGTATAATTGTGAATCTCTGCTGCAATTGATGGCAGAGGTTCTGTATTACTCAAAGCACTGGATTGATCCAATAGCCGGGAAGGCGCAAAGGGGCCTAGAAGTGCCTACTACTTTACCAACCAAAGTTTGCTGCACATATTTACAGAGCCAATCTGTGTCTAGTGGTAATAGCTTTAAGTATGCATGTGATTTGCTTCTCCTTAATCATCAAAACTCCCGTAGTGGACATACAGTCACATACTAGATTGTTTGGTCTTGTATTCTAATTTGTAAAGAAAACTTACTGATCCATTTATCTGATTTTACAGTCAATGCTGGTTTTCTTCAATCCGATTAAGTTTGGGATAACCTTCACTTTTGGAAATTTGCTTTCACTTGGAAGGTATTTGTTCTGCAAACACGATCTACTGTGTATTTATAATCTGGTTTTGTTGGTCTTAGCCAATGTATTTTAATTTGTATTTAATGGCCTTCTCTTTTGACCTTCATTCTTGTTTTTGAAGTTCATATGAATGAAATCTATTTTTTCATTTCTATTATTTTTTTTAATTTCAGAAGCTAAGTTGGAGTCTTTTCTATGGCAGCACAGCGTTTCTCATTGGCCCAAAACGTCAAGTTACTATGATGCTTGATCCTGTTCGTATATATGCAACAGCTCTATTTCTTGCAAGCATAATTGTTGCCTTGTTCTGTGCACTATTTGTAAGTAATTGTTTCCTTATTTATCCTAGTTGGATGAGTGATTTGCATCAGACTTCAGAGAGAACAGAAACGGACTTATGTAGCATTTGATTAACAGGTTCATAGCAAGCTTTTGACACTTCTGGCAATTGTTCTAGAATTTGGTGCACTAGTTTGGCAAGTAACCCTCACTTGAATATCTTTTTTTATTAAGTTTTGTAAAAGTGTTTCTATATTTTCACATTTCAACATAATTAAAGGGATTATGTTTCTTTGTGCATTTCATTTCAATTGTTCTGATGGACAAGAAGAGATATACTATAGCTTGTCCTTCCCACGGTCTCGGAAGAGCTCATCTTCTTTTGTAGCATGATAGGTTGAAATTTTTAATTGCTTTTTTTGAAAGTGTCAGTTTGCTAAAGTTGTAAAGTGTGTTGCAAGGAGTGACTTAAAATGCAACACTAACTAGTAAGACTGCTAGTCTGCTACTAATTGCTTTCTCATTTTCTGGGTAGATAAACAAAGTTTTCTATGCACGATTTTGAATAAAAGTATGTAAGTGGTGTCTTGAATCTGATCTCATTTGTTGTACCAAGCTAGCTATGTCCGAGTAATCATCGTGTGCTTTCGCGATTTAGTGGTTTAAATATTGCAAAGATCTCTTAATAGATTTGTCTGTTCTATTGGTTACTAAGCCAAGGAAAGAGAGATATACTTTACTTTCTTTTGTTTGATACTATGAATAGCAACTAGTTTAATTTCACCATCTTCAGTATGTCTGTTCTGTTTGGCCTTTGACAAATTTCAACTCTTATTGCTTGATTAGTGAAACAATTAGTTGATTTTGAATATTAAGTTTTGATAATGCATCATCTTATTGTTGTGATTGATATAAGATTTCCCTTTCACAATTTGCAGGTATAGCTTGAGTTACATTCCTTTCGCAAGGTCTATGGTTTCAAAGGTGATGACGGCCTGCTTTGACACTGAATTTTAACACCAAGTAGGGAACGAATAAGAGATTGATTAAAGAGCACAAGTCACCATGTCTGTGCATGCTAGTTTTCTGCGGTTGTATTCTGGAGGGTTAGTCCACCCCAATGTATCAACATATAAAATTGAGATATGATTGGTATATGTATAAATATCGTTTAAGTTCAGTTTCTGCGGTCCAAATAGTCATGTTAATATTGCTTTCCTATTTCGTAGATTATGAGAATTAACCATTTTCATATGGTCTGCTTCATACCGAACCAGGCTAAATAGAACCATGCTGATGAATAAGATTTCATTATGATATGTTCTGAAACACATATATATGTTTACCAATCTTTCTAGCTGACATATTACTAGAGGTTGCTCGCAAGAAGTTTTTAAACTGACTGTGATTTTATATGATGAGCTTTTGACCAGCCTAATCCGCTCACCTTGAAAGCCGACATTTGTAGTTAAGTATGTCATGACACCATTGGCAGAGCAGATTGACAGTCCCTGAGTTAAAATATTGCTGAATAAACCAATAACATACACTTGATGATCCATGGCAATATGCATAGCCTTTGGAATTGACAGTTGGTTAGGGAATGAAATAAAGATGTGCATGCATATAATATTGTGTGGCAAGGTTTTGATGACTCAAATCTGAACTTGCTTGTATCATCACATTGCTACTGCTTAATCATTAAAATAATTATAAACTGCTCAATAAAGGAAATGAGAACTCGACCATTATCCATTTGTTGTCTGGTTTCTTTGGTTATTATTACTTAGAGTTGTATTATTGCTTTGAGCATTAATAAGAGAGCTATGTTACTAATGTTGTCTTCTTTTTTTCTTTCTATGCTTTTCTGTAGATGAAATGACCTCAATCACTAGTTGTCTGGAATAATTATTCCAATCTAAAGCATATATTATGAATTCTTTAGGTTGGTCTTAGGCTTAATCATATCATTAATACATAGATTTAAGAAAAGAAATCAAGATTAGCCGTCAAGCAAATCCACCGTTGGATATTAATTAGGAAAGAAAATAGAAGAATGAGTGCATCCTGTATTAATATTAGGATCATGGAAGCATCAATTAGTGCCTATGTTTACTATCATAATTATACAACCTAATTCTACTTAGGATATCTTTTTAGCTAAAACAGTATCCTAAGTTTGAATTAATGGTAGATATTGGTTAAGATATAATGATTATTAGGAAAGAGTCTCGTTGGGCACATGCACCCCACTCATGAGGTCAGTAAATTCATTATCTATCTGCACTAGGAACATCCTTATTTCCATTGTTCTTAATTGGTAACTTAATTATTGGTACTTTGTTTTGTATGAATGATAGGTTTCCTTATCTCTTATATAGAATAGTATTGCTGAATGGGAGGGACAGTTTATATATGATAATATGATCGTAAGAATAAGTAGTTAACTTTGGAGCTTCATAAATTTGCACATTCAACCAGATAACTAGAACTACAAGACTTCTATACAACTATTAATTTCTGTGTAACCAATAAATATTCTTAGGCAGAACCTGTCTGCATTTAGGAACCCCTAATTAGGATTAATTAGTTTTACAACCTACATATTTGGATTCGTCCTAGTTAATTATAATTCTAAGATATGTACAGGGCATTAGTTGAAGTGTTTAGCAGATTCTTCCCCTAAAGCAATGCTCCAAAATTTGTTTCTTATGTATGACCTAAACAGTTAACAGAATACAGTATAGAAAAAGAAAACACATGCGTGTATTGAATGTTTATGCATCAAAATGCTTGTTATTAGCTGGTTATTTTTGTTACAGAGAGTTTTTTATATTAGTTTGCTACGGACGTAAAAGAAAAGGGTAACATATTAGTTCTGATACATCACAGCCAGAAACATAGACTACAACTCAGAGCAACAAATTAGAGGACAGACAGGATTTAATGCTATATATGTAGGAATAAATGGTGAATCATATGGATTTCTATATTCTGGTAAGCTAAGTAGCAGTATTTTGATGAGTTTTTCGTTGCAAATACTGGTGTTTGTTGTTGTGCATCCATACTTTGAGAACTTTCCTCCTAATCCCAATCTCCTGGCAAAATCGCTGCACAACAGAATAGTCGAGATTTTGCATTTTCCAACCAACATTATCTGCAAAGCCTAGCATCTTCTGCTTTTGTTCTTCAGTAAATCTTGTCCTAAACCTCTTCTTGGGCTTCTCAACTACCCTAACACCCATTGCTACATCCCCTTCATCATCATCATCATCATTCTTCTCATCAGATTGTGAAGGGACTGAGCAAGTTCCGTATGATACGATCATCTGCTGATTTGGCATTGCCCTTGAAAGCAAGTGATTTTTAGGAGGGCCACTATGAACTTGAGGTGATCCGGTAATAGTGTTGACAGGTACTGAGGACTCACCAGCAATCTCTTTCTTATGGAAATTTCTGTGACAGTTGCAGGCTGAGCATTTAAGGGATTCAAGGGTGCCTCGTTCGCCGCTTGGCATGAACTCCCCACACCCATCCGTTGCGTTCCCTCCTAAAGCTGCTGCATGGTTCTTTAGGCATTCCTTGTACCTCACCACTTTCTTGTAGGGCCTTTGTTCCTTGCAGATTAGTTGGCTTGCTGTTGTTGCTGTTGTTGGAGTGATAATGTGATCATTTCCTCCATAACTGTCACTTGTTGAGATTTCCTTCTCTCCCTCCATGTTAAAAAACCAAACTTTTCTCTTTATGTGGCAGCCAAGAAAGAGGGATTTGGTTGAACAAGATTATAAGAGGCTATGCTAATAGAAGAAAGGTAGCATTTTTTAAGTAAGTTAAGCTTTGATGTATTCAGATGGCAATGCACCGCTCACTCCCTTTTATGAAGACAGAGAGACTGTTAAACCAAATATAAAATTTGAAGAAAAGGGGAATTTAGAGGTTAATTTTGCAAGTGAAGCAACAAACTAGAGAGCCTCATAGATAATATTTTAATTAAGTGAAAAGAGAGGTGGCGGAGAGTTGAAGGGATTGGCAATTCTTTAGTGTTGGACTTGGCTATTAAAACCACCAACTTAAGCCTACAATTCTATTATATTAGAAAGCTTAATGCAGAATTAAAACTAACAACACTTTCAAAGAAAAAAATTGGTTTGCCTTGCTTGACTTGCAACCATCAGCTATATGAAGCATGGGGCTGTCCCATTTCCAAATGTCTGAAAGTTGGAAATTATTAGGCAAATTAAATCAAAAAAACTGGATGGTAGGAACTAGATTTGTTAAATTTATACATTTTAAGATTTTGAAAGCCAAAAAGGACATAACTTGAAGTTGTCACAATCCTAATGTTGGACGTATTTTATTCTCAGTTTTATCATGGCTTTTGGTTATGTAATGCACATTTATTAATCAAAAACCAATCTTTGTACTTGGATGCCTTAACCAGTCGACAAGAATGCATGCCTGATCAATAATTTATCTCAAAAGAGTGTAACTATATTTTTACAGTTTGAATTGTGTGTTAGTCTGACAAGACTAAGGAAGAAGCTTAGCCATGTTTTAATGCTTGTGATGAAGACTATGTTGGTGGACCTTTTTTCGTTTTAAGTATTTGTTGTAGCATGGGATGTTTCTAATGCTGTTACTACATTGTGTCCTCAAAAATCGAGAGCACAGAGTACAGAGTACCGTAGAATTTAACTAGTTCGGTAAATCATTGTTCTTCCGTTAGCGTCTAGGATTAATGTTCATATGCCTCATTCTGGTAGTGTTGATGTATTGGCTGCTGCTGCTGATCAACAAATTTAATAGAGTCGTTTCTTCAGTAAAAATAGAAGTAAAGCTCACGGGGATGTTCATAGACCATAGTCCATAGTGAAAAGACAGAATGGGCCCTTAGCCTTGACCTTGTGGTTTGGTGGTTGGGCGTGGAGTCCAAATTTGACTGTCTGTTAGACCAAATTGGAGATTGATAAATGAGAGTGAAGTGCAGTGTCTATCTTTGACTTGGAAGAAGATGAAAGGTGAGATCTTTGTAGTTACAGGGCATGGTCATGGCCATCTCCATCCTTGTATGCAGCTCTGCCACCATCTCGCTAAGCGTCATTTTCAAACTACTCTTGTTCTCTCTTCCTCATCTTCGATTCCCTCCTCTTTCACCACAAACCCATCTGTGTCCCTCGCTCCCATTTCTGCCCCTCCTCCGCCCACCCCCGGCTCTGACTTTCTGGCCTCCCAATCTGCCCAAGACCTCCATCACCACCTCCTCGCCCGATTCAAAACTCCTCCTTTACCCCACCCCGTCTGCGCCATCATCGATTTCCAAATGGGCTGGACTAAACACCTTTTCTGGAAATTCGATATCCCGGTGATCAGCTTGTTCACCTTCGGAGCCTGCGCCGCCGCCATGGAGTGGGGGTCCTGGAAGGTCAACGGGGGAGACCTCCTCCCCGGTGAAACTCGTCTTATCCCCGGATTACCTCAGGAAATGGCGATTACCCATTTGGATCTGAAACGGAAGTCATCCTCCGGGAGAGGGCCCCCGAAGCCCGGTGACCGGCCCCCATGGGTCCCGCAAATCGAAGGCTCAGTTGGGTTGATGTTCAACACTTGCGATGATCTCGAAAGTGTGTTCATCAAGTACATGGAGGATCAAGTGGGCCTTCCAGCTTGGGGAGTGGGACCACTGCTACCTGACAAGTACTGGCAGCCGGTCCCTGAAACTAGAGATGATAAACGGGATTCCAATTTGACTGAGGGGGAAGTGCTGGCTTGGTTAGACTCCAAAGAAGCCGGAGCAGTGTTGTATGTTGCATTTGGAAGTGAAGTAGGACCTACTGTAGAGGAATACCAGCAGTTGTCTGATGGATTAGAAGATTCAACCCGGCCCTTTATTTGGGTGGTTCAAGCAGAAAAAGGGTACTTCCCAAATGGGTTGGATAAAAAGGTGGGAGAGAGAGGGCTGATTATCCATGGCTGGGCGCCTCAGCTACTGATTTTAAGCCACAGTTCAATAGGGGGTTTTCTATCCCACTGTGGTTGGAACTCCACTATGGAAGCAATTGGAGTTGCGGTGCCCATTCTGGCATGGCCTATTAGGGGTGATCAATACTTTAATGCCAAATTGGTCGTTGATTATCTCAAGCTGGGATATAAAGTTGCTGATGATTTCTCCAAAATGGTCTGCAAAGATGAGATTTTGGAAGGCATTGAAAAGCTTATGAAAGATGAGGAGATGCATTCCAAGGCAATCGTGATGAAATGTAAGTTGAAAGATTACGGTTTTCCTGCATCCTCCGAATCTGCTCTTGATGCTTTTGGGGAATTTCTAAATAAAAAATAGTCCTTAGAAGGGGTAAGTGATGTTGTAATATATGCCCCTTGAGAGGTTGATGAGGAAGAGGGTATTACTAGTTTCTTCCAACCTCACTACATGATTCCTCATGTATATTAACCAACAATAAAACATGATTATGCGTCAGCAATTGCAGTGATTTTGTTCTCGTAATACTATTGCCCATTATTCATGTTTTCTATGAGTGTCATTAAACAAATGCTGAGGATCAACTTTCAGGGAGATCAGAACATAAACATAATCGAATATTGAGACGCTTTATTAGTTCTCTTCATATCATTTCCACCTCAACTATGAATGAGACTGCATTTCTCATATGGACAATTAGAACTCCATTGCAAATGTCTTTCTATTAAGTAATTAACATTTCAGAATAACCTCAATACATGCACAATTAAGCATAGAACCAAACTTGCAGTCAACATCACATTGATTATCACAGTTAGCTTAAGAATAACACAATGTGTAGTAGTCTATATTATCTAGTGCATATGAATCTCAGCTGTTCATTAACAAAGATTAATAAATTAAACAACATCGTGTTTTATTTTCACATATGTACTAATGCACAACAGATATTATAAGCCTTGGACCAGGTTCTAGAGTTTACTTGTCATACTGAGCATTAAATTTAAACAATACATGTAATGGTTGATGAAATTTATTTCTCAGCTGTGAACTGATAAGAAGCATAAGAAAGACTGCCATTGCTCCAGCTCTGGTGAATTTGTTTGGCCTTGGCATTTTCACCTGCAGCACCCATGGCCACATGCAACGGGTAAAAGTGGTCAGGCCAAGGATGTGCCATTTTGGCATGTGGTGCCTTCTCATAAAAGTGATTCACATCACCATACCTGCACAGTAGTGCACATAAAAAACATGGATAGGTATCTCATTTTTCAGAACAGATTTCATGCCCAGAAAACATCAAGTAATGGAACAGAAACATTCAGAAGAAAGTTCCAATTTTAAGAGTACTCAAACAGGCAACAGTCTCATGCCTACAAATCATCAAATTGTGCCCTTAAATGACCTATATGATGTATAATTCATAAGGCATAAAAGAACCGTCATTGAGTTTAAATTAAAACATTAGACTGCAAACTGTTGGCAACATGCTGATGCTACATAAAACGAAAGAAATTTGCTAGACAATTAAGCTCAATCTTTACCTTCCTTGAAGAAGAGCATCTTTAAGCCATCTATCGAACTCGAGAGCCCAGGAAGGAGTGGAACTGGCATGGGGTTGAATGGCTCTCAAATTGTGAGTGGTAGCTCCTGAACCAATTATAAGGATGCCTTCTTCCCTGAGGGGAGCCAGTGCCTTACCCATGTTATAGTGATATGTACCGTCCTTCCCTGACTGAATAGACAGCTGACAAACAGGAATATCAGCATCTGGATACATGAACATCATTGGAACCCAAGCACCATGATCAACCCCGCGTTTTGAATCCTCCTCAACCCGCTTAAATCCAGATGCCATTAGTAATTCCTTCACCCTCTTGGCCAATTCAGGAGCTCCTGGAGGTGTATACTTGAGCTGCAAAATATTAATGACAGTCAGCTCTACCAAAGAAGAACTAAAGTTTCCATCTTTAAAAAAATTCAAAGGAGAGGAACCACCCAAGTCGATTGATCAAACACATAACAAGAAGTAATTTCATGATTATACACACATAACTGAAAATGAATTGGCGAATAGAAAGAACTAAAGGTTCCATCTTTAAAAAAATTTCAGAGGAGAGAAAGAAATCAGAGTCAATTGATCGAACACATAAGTTGCAACACGCAATCTCATGATTATTAACATAAAGTTGAAAATGAATTGACGAATAGAAAGTAGAACCTTGTACATGGGTTCGGGGAAGTTGTAGAAGTCATAGATGGTCTCGTTGCGGGAAACGACATTAACGGCAGGGTCACGGGTATCCCAGTGGCCGGAAATCATCAGGATGGCCTTTGGCTTCTCCGGGCAGAAATCACTACGCCATGATTGAAAGAAATGCCTCGCCGGTATGCTTTCGTCAATTGACATCATGGGAGACCCATGGGATAAGTAATACGTATCCATCACTGCCATATTTTGCAAGGAGAAGGAAGAGAGGAAGAAGAGATGGAGACAAAATGGTAATAGAGATTCCAATTGGATTTCTGTTACGAGTTGGAACCGAGCAATGGGGGAAAAACTCTACCTACCACCAATACCGTCCAATGCAAGTAGCTGTACCAACTAGCTTAATTTTTCAAAAATACTAAATTTTTTATTTTTTTCTATCTAATCAGAAGATGACATGTAACACCGAAGAGCTTGCAGGTGCAACTTGCCAAGTTGAAGATGTAAGAGACATTCAAGAGTTGAAGCCAGCACTTGAAAAACCAAGTAGGAACTAATCATGTGTTTAGTCTAATTTATAAAGAAAAAAAGCTTAATTGGTGCATTATATGGCTAGTAAAAGTTAATTATCCAATGTTATCATTGGATTTAACGAATTAATTCCCATGTGAACTTAATTCATTTTTTATTTTAGCTTTGTTGGTCCAATTGTCCTTAATTCAACGTTTTACTAATTGCAGAAACATTGAAAACATTAATAGCATTGCATAAAAAAAACATTACTAGCGTTATATAATCAGGCCATCAGTAATGCCCTCTCTTTACACACGACAGTCCATATATGGTAAAGGAAAAATAAATTTAAAATCCAGCAGAAGCTGAAGGACAAGATGAAAAGAACTAAAACTTAACCCCGAGTTTGGGAACATTATTTTTCATTGAATTCTTTAAAAAAAACAAAACTTTCAAGTTCAAACCCATAACACTCGATAAAACCATAGAAAAACAACACAAAATTTGGAGACTACTAGGAGGGATAACAGAAGCTGAAGAAATGCTCAAAAAAAGGAGCAACAAAAATTCACAAAACACAAAATCCTAACTTTGAATGTAGAAGACATCTGCAGCAAGCTCGTTTTGTTGAAAGTCTCCTCCGAGTTGAAAGGTTTCAGTGAGCTTCAAAGTACAGCCCCAGAAAGACTATCTTCAAATATTATCAGGCAACGAAGATGCAATATTCTGTTATAAGCTGAAACTAGCAGTGGATGCTTCCGTTTCCCATTTAGACCAGAAAACAACTCCATGGAAGATGATCTAATTTACCAAACGGGACCTGTAAAACGCAGAACTACTTATTAGGTGCATATAAATTTCCTGACTCTATTTCATTGTGATAAATTAGAAACAGAAAATTTCGTATCACACATTATCATAAAAACTTGCTTCGTTCAATGCTCCCATTTACAATACACCATCAACCTATTGCAGATGCTAGGAAAAAATACACTCACTCCTTTTATATGCACACACAGTAATGTAACAATTACCTCAAGCTTTCCTCAATCTCTTCCTTTCAGATGATTTCGTGCAGGTGTTGAGCTTTTTCAGACCAAGAGTAGCATATGTTCGAAATTTCTCAAGAATCCTCCTCTCACTCACACGTAACATCAGAGAATGGTATAGCATTCTCACTTTCTCGGTGCACTTTTCCATGGCTTCAATATCATTCTTTATTGAATCTGAACCATACAAATTCTCCCTCTCCTCAGCAAGACATAGAAGAGCATTACAAACACCGTCTGTCAGCAACCGTTTCTTATCAATTTCTAAACCCTTGTCAAATTTGGGATTAGTGTTTTCAGATAAGATCATGCTGATGGTATCATTATGGTAACTAGCAATTGAAGCATTTAGATCCAGTTTACAGTATTCATCCTCCGGCAACAACATAATGTACAACAGAATCAACATCTCAACTTGTGGTTCCCCAATAAATGAGATCTCAAAATACTCACTATTCTCACTAAAACATCCACAGTAATCCAATTTCCTCCAGAGGGCCAACCTTGACCTACTATGGCGGCAAGAGAACATTGATGAACACCATTTAAGCACCAACTCTAAGTCAATGTTAACAATGTCATATACATTATTTGGCTCTGTGAATCCGTATCTGTGAAGCAATGCAGCATTACCAGCCGATCCATATGTGTTAAAGACCTGACAAAGAAGGAATGGATGAACATATACAAAGCACATGTAGAAAATCCTGATAGCTTCTTCCTCTACAAAATGCAGAATATTCACTATGACATCATAATTAGATAGGCATAGAGTCCATACCTCCACTCCAGCCTTGACATCTTTCACCATAATCATTTCCAGCACCTCAGAATCATATGAAGGAAATCTCAGCGGTTTTGCTTGTTCTTCATCAACATTCTTTGCAACATACCTCTTACCGGAGTTGGAATTGTCACTATCATCAACATCAGATTCAGAATCAGAATCAGAAGACCCACAGGTGAAGTGCACATCCTCAGCTCCAGTCTTGTGATTAAAGCTGTACTAAATTTGAGATACGAATAATGAAAAGGCCACTTCAGTTATCAGGCATGAAAAAGAATGCCATTAGTTTGATCATATTCACATCTTTTACACTATAGATTAAATCAAACAATAACGGTGACAGTAATATAGCATCTATCAAGAAAGCACACTTACAGGTCTGCCAAAGGAACCATTCCAGCTCCATGATACTCATCTATTTGAAACGACCGAGAAGCAATAAGACTCCTTGCAGCAAAATATTGTTCAAGGCCAAAAGATTTTGGATTGAGATTCTCTGCTTCCATGAGAGGCAGTATGCTTTCTTTCCAATCATCATACATAAGATATTTGTCTTCCTTCACTATCTGCCTACAAAAGCTTCCAACAAATTACAAAGGCAGACTATTCCAAAATTCAAGCAGCTAACTCCTACAACCTTATTACGTTTGGCAATGCCTATATTGTCGAACAGCGTGACATCCAAATGATAAGGCTAAATTAAGCCACTATTTACCAAATGATCAGGAGTGTAGAAGAAAATTGTAATCTTATCAGGTATTACCTTGTGGAGCTCAGTTCCACGAAGAAGATGATCGATTTCGTCAACAGTCCAAACCAAAGGTAAAGACTCTTTCTCGGGCAACAGTTGAAGGTAGGCAGCCCAGGGAGATTCCTCGCCCAAGCTCATCTCGTACATGAGTGCCACAGACAGCCCTAAACAACCGCTCAGGCCGGCAGATTGGATGATGCGGCAAGCTCCGGTGGTCTTCATCGTGAGGCAGGCAGTCTTGGGAATGGTGGCAACCACCTCACCTTCCTTCAAATCCCTTAAAGCTTTCACGGAGATGCCTTCTTCAGGAGTTTCAATAAACTCTAGACCATCAGTGCTCCATTGGATGCCATGGGAGCTCATCCATCGCTTGAATGCTCTCAATCGCCTAAATGATAGCATATGCATAGTTAATTGGTTAAGTGTATTTGGATTGCAACGTGAAACTGAAAAATGAGTGTATACCTGGAAGCCATGGCTCAAGTAGATATCGTCGACGGCGAAGCTCGGTGGCCAAAGTTAGTGCCTTGTTTTTGATAGGGTTGTGCGGTAAAAGAAAGGATGCCCGTTGAATTTGTACGGTAATGAAATATACAAGGGCTTTTTTATGGAGGACGGGGCCATATTTTGAGGCCCAATTGTAGATACCCAAATAGAAAAGTTGGGATTTGGGAATTTTCAGTTAGAATGACGAAGATATATTTGGGAGCTCACATCACAGACAAGTTGGAGACTGGGCCACAGAGATAGAGAGATTGACGGACATGGTAATCAATTTCTGCAGTTCTTCTTTTCTTTTCCTTTTATTTTGCTCTGTCTCATTCCCTTTTCATGTGAAGATTTCAATTTTTCGTTTTTAAACAAATTTACTTTGTTTCTTTCTCTTAATTGAGGAAGGATCTGGGAATTACGCTCAAATGGCTGCTTCTTGTTCTCATTATCTCGCCAAACCTTCATCTATTTGAATATGGTGGGAAGTTATTGTTTTTGCCTTTCGCCAACTGTACATTCTTCTCTTCTCTTTATTGTTTATTACATTCGTTTTCTTGCCAATTGATTATTAGCCTCTTCTTCGGTAGTTTGACTGAACTGTTTCCTTCTGCGCTATTGAGAAATTCAATTTGTTTTGAGACTGCTATAATAACTTCTATTTCGACGTTAAATATTCAAATTGCGAGTCTTTACTTCTCGCCGGTGGTGTTGTGTGCATTTCAAATTATTTTATCCTATTTTTGTCTACTTAAGATAAACATGTTTTTTGTTTGTGTTTTAGGGTTTCTTTTAAGTAAATAGGCTATGTTAAACGTTTTCTGTTGTTTTCATTTTTATTCTCCTTAGAAGTCTTTTAATTTACATCTTTTGTTCTGTTGCTCTCATACTTATTGGATTGTCTCGCCATAACCGGGTTCTTACTCTTATTTCTGCAGTGATCACAACACAAATGCTCATCTGAAACATATATTGCTGTATATCCTTACAAAAGTAGCCTATTGATCTAGTCATATAATTATATTCCACTTGTAGCAATGAGTAGTGCTCCGAAAAGATCCCATGAAGAGGCTGGTAACTCTTATTCTTCTTCTAAATATCCACATGATGAAACGAGCCCATACTCTAAACTTGCATCAGCAGTTTCAAGTGAGTATCATCCCTCTTATGAGATAGCTCCAGATGCCCGAATTATAAAATTTCCTCGTGTTGAATCTCGTGAGGCTGATAGAAGATCGCCTTTGCATTCTACATATCGAGTGCCATCATCCTCAAATGATTTGCATATGGATACCCATATTTCTTCAGAGAGCAGGCCGGAACCAAGGGATTCCAAGGATAGCAGAGACCACAGAAGTGAAAGCCGAGATTTGAGGACTGAAACAAGGGAACCGCACATTGATGTAAAGAGGGATTCCCAAAGTGCGAAAAATGAGAGGGATTCAAGGTTTGAGAATAGGTCAGATGATAATAAGGATTCAAAATATGAGAAAGACTTGTACAGTGATCCTAAGAAAGATACGAAGGCAGAAAAGGATAGTTTTCCTGTGGCAGCTGGTCAGGTGAATTGGAAAGATTCAAAAGAATACCATAGAGGTAAGAGATATTCTGAATCCTCAAGCGGGCATACGGATCCTTGGCATACATCACGTGGTAATTCCCAAGTCCCAACTGAAATTGGAAAGGAAGGGTCATTAATTGAAGACAAGGACCATACAGAAACACATGAGACAGTTGGTGAGAACAAGGTTGATTCAAAAGGTGAGGATCGGTTTAAGGAGAAGGACAGGAAAAGGAAAGAATTAAAACATCGAGAATGGGGAGATAGAGACAGGGAAAGAAGTGATCGTAGGAACAACATTCAAATGGGTACTGCGAGTGTTGAGGGCAAAGAATCAACTAGAGAAGATAGAGAAACGGAGAGATGGGACAAGGAGAGGAAGGATCTTCCAAAAGACAGGGATAGGATAAAAGAGAGGGAAAAGGACCATATCAAGAGAGAATCATGGAGCACAGTGGATAAAGAGGGTTTTCTGAATGAGAAAGAATCAGGGGATGGCTCTGTCAGAGTGACAGAACAGGAAATTATGGCTTCAGAGCAGAAAAAGCAGAAAGAATTGGATGCTTGGAAAAATGTTGATAGAGAAGCTAGAGACAGAAGAAAAGAAAGAGACAACGATGTGGAAGGAGATAAACCTGAGAAGCGTAGCAGATTGTACGAAAAAGAATCAGATGATGGATGTGCAGATGGTGAGGGAGCAGAAAGGGAAAGAGAGGTTTTTAACTACGGAGTTCAGCAACGTAAGCGAATGCTTCGGCCTAGGGGCAGTCCTCAAGTGACAAATCGTGACTCCCGGTTTAGATCTCGTACTCAAGACAATGAAGGGTTTGTCCTTCTGCCTTTCTTTGTGGATGATAAATCTTAAATTCTGCCAAGTTTTCCAACTGTTTCTCTGTTTCTTAATGCATACATATGAAGGCATTGTATTAGTCATTCAAATTTCTTACGGAACAATTAGCCTGCATGCTAGCTTTTATGCCAATAAGCTTATAACCTCGTGTAAAAAAAAATACTAACCTGTGCTAATACTCAAAGTTTTAGTTATTTAGTTATTTTCCCTTTTGAACATTTTGATACCTTATTGAATGCCTGATTTTCTCACTTCAGCTTCATAATTTGTTAATTGTAGCACTTTGTTCCTATTAGGCCATTAACTTTGTAACTTGAGGGACAAATGTAATAGGAATAAAATAAGATGTCAAGAGTTTTAGCTTAAATAATAATATATCATTGTTTTATTCAGAAGTTCCCTGAACTTAAATACTCTTTTATTTTATTTAAAAAAGGTCTTCTAAGTGATGCTATTTTAACTTCTAGATGTAGATTTTCTCTTTTGTATTTCATGTGGTTTCAAAAAATTGGAAGTCCCATGTGGACTCAAAATTTTCTGGCTTAGTAGAAAAAAATTAGCATTTAAGTTTTGTGTTAAACTTGCTTGCTCCGCCCTAAAAAGTAACTATTGGAAGATTTATAACATGAAATCAGGGCCACTAGTCAAATGTTAGGTTACCCTTTTCCTAGGAAGCATGGAAACTCCTAGACACCAGCGTTTCCCGTTTCCATTTCCCTCTCGGAAACCTGAAATCACGTTTTTTTTGAGTGTGCGTTTCAGGAATCGGAAACGTTTCCTTTTCCGTTTCCGTGCTACACAGCCCGTTACCCTCACTTTTCTGGTTGAGTAGGTCTAAATTCCCTAACATATACGAGTCTAGCACCAAAAAACTTGATTGAGGCAAATAGCTGTTGCATTGGAGTTCATAATATCCTGCACTTCCATTACCTTTTAGGAAATAGGACTTTTTACTCTAAAATCCAAGGTTGTGACACCAACACTAATACTTTCCCAGATATGGGTAGGAGCAAATGTCAGTGAATTAGGATTAAAAGTAACTATTAGTAGAGTAAAAGGTTGAAGAAAATGGACAAGATGGAAACTAAAGATTCTGAGAAAAAATAGTAAAGCTCTCATTTAAAATCTGGCTTCCTTGTTTGTTGCTGACGCCATCCTGCCTTTTTTTAAAGCCTTGTTATTTGAATTTGCTTGGTTGAAATAAAGAAGGTTAACAAGATGGTCTTTCCTAGGCTGATACTTTTTATTATAGTTATTTCTTCCAGTGTTTCTTGTGAATAACACTTGTGTAAAAATGCTAGAAATATCTTCAAAAGAATGAACTCTATATTGAATTGTATGCCCATTGAATCTTGAAAGTGCTTTTCTTTTATTGTGAACTTTGTGATTTGGAGAATAATACTTTATATATTTTAAAGGAACTACTTTTTCGTGGTTTGATATGATTGGCTAAAGGTATACTGAATTTTGGCTGCTTTGTTTTGCAGATCTCAAGGTGAGGTGTTACATTTCATATGATGTACGTAATATGTTGAACAGGAGCTTAATCTGCTTATAACTGGGATCCTGATACAGGTTTCCGGTTGAACGGTTTGGTTTGTATAATTCAAGTTTGCCTTTTCAGGGACTTGTAATACGCCAGTATATTTATATTCTTGGTATTTTCTTTTGGTTATAATGCTAAACTGAAAGTCACTTTTTCCAGTGAAGATTACATACTTGTTTCAATTAGTGGTCATTAGCTATCATGATTTACAGTTGTTTGACTCATTTTGCCTGTTTCTTGTGAAAGTATGTTTTTTTTTAAAATTTGCAGAAATGAATGTTACCAGTATATCACCGGGTCAAACTTCTGATGCTAATAAGACTTCCCTATAATTTTATTTTGATATGTATAGTTATTGCCCATTAATTTGTTCTAACCTACTGGCTAGGCTAATTTATATCTTTATATAAGGACTATTTCTCCTTCCTTCTGTATATTTGAGCCACTTAATTTCTTTGCTAGATCATTAATTCAATAGCTGTTGGTGCTTCAGGAAAATCAGAGGTATCGTCTGTTGTTTATAAAGTTGGTGAATGCATGCAAGATTTAATAAAGCTATGGAAGGAGTATGAATCATTCCAAATGGATAAAAATGGTGAAAGCAATCTTAATGGCCCAACTCTTGAAATTAGAATTCCTGCTGAGCATGTCACTGCTACAAATCGCCAAGTAAGAACCTATTCATTTATATGACATTGTGTTTCTTTTTTGTTTAGAGTATATACTTCATCAATTAAAAGTTCACAAGGAGCTCCTGTATAGGGTTGGTACATGATATTCCTTGATAGATATTTGTATATTAACAGGCATTTATGTAATTGGTTTTTGTAAATATAATTGTACCAGAAGTAATCTGGAGGTCTTTTATATTATTGCTCCCTCTGTCCAACTTTTATAGAGAATATTTTGATTCCACGGTAATTAGAAAATCAGTTAACTAGTCATCGATTTACTGAAATGGCCTCAATTACATTTTCTTAAATGAATTTGGAATACAAAATAATAGGGTAATATTTGGATGAAATAAATAAAACTAAGACTAATTAATTAAGGTATTTTTACAATCTATCACTTAATTATTGGATGTAGAAAAATGTCTATATTGTTGGACAACCAAACCCAATGGAGCCGACTCCACCTAGCTTGGGATTTAAGCCTTGGTTGATTGATTAAGATAATAGTTGTACTTCTTTGCATGCTTACGATAGTAGACATGTGGGAGACTGTTTGCAGAAGTAGGCATGTTAGCTGAAACATGTATTTTATTCTATTCTTGATCTTTCTTCTCTGTTTTATATAACTGTGTTCTAATTTATTTTTTTACACTGTTATTCTCACTCCCCTCTCTCTTATTCCCCCCTGTATAACCAAATTATTAATGAGCAGCAGTTTTAGTGACCTGGGCAATGCACATGATGGAGAGATGGATATTTTAACAGCTTAGTTATGTGAATGGCATCTTGAAAGATTCTTAAAAAATTTTAATCCGTGCTTTCAGCATTTTTTTCTTGTTAATATTTTACATATATAGGCTTTGTTCTTTTAAACTTATTTTACGTTCAGTTCAATTCAGTATTTTTCAGTATGGTATAGTTATAAATTTACAATAAAATAAGTTCCTTTTAGTTCAATACACCTACTTATAAGCTGAAAAGAACAGAGACATATAACTTGAAACGTGCCAGTTCAAAGAATTGTGCATACTGCATACATTATAAAAGGAGAGAGGATATATTGTTTGAGTTTCTAGCAGAACATAATATTGGTGGTAATTTCATTTTGTGCAGTAGTTACTATGTCTGTCACTTGTTTGCATTAGGGGAAACTTTTTAGTAGGGTATCCTTGGTTGAGTGCTTAACGCCTCAAGATTTGTCTGTTATTGAAAGAAAGATGATTAACAGCCATGAGTTGCATTAAAACTTTTATTTTTCTTAGTTATGTGGTCCTCTGATATCCAATATTAGCACTGTAGGTTTGTAATTAATAATTATGGTGCTTCTCTTCTTAGCTTGAAAAATGAGCTTACTATTCATTTTCTTGAAGTCTGTCATATATATTTCTAAGCTCGTTAAGTTCATCGCGCAGGTAAGAGGTGGCCAGCTATGGGGGACAGATATATATACAGATGACTCGGATCTTGTTGCTGGTATGTGTTGATTAGATGGAGAGTTTTCAACTAATTTTCCCTGTGTATATAAAATAGTGGAATTTGATGAATTTGTTTGATAACTACTCACACTACAATCTGTTGCAGTTCTCATGCATACAGGCTACTGCCGCCCAACTGCTTCTCCTCCTCCACTTGCCATCCAAGAGTTGTGTGCTACAATTCGAGTTTTACCTCCACAAGATAGTAAGCCCTTCAAATATAATTCTTCTTTTGTTTAGTTATAAATATAGCGTGGAGTTATATTTGCACATGTTGAATGCTGCCTCTTTATTTACTCAATAATGTGGCTAAGATCTGTTAAAATATCAAGTATGGATTAGAATATGTACTTCAAAACAATGGTAATATGGTTGTGGTGGAAACCATTATTTGCTTATGTGACTGGTAAAGAGTGAGCAGTTAGCTCTGATAGACGAGCCAAATTGGTGTGGAAACTCTCAAAAAAGTACACGTAATCATAATCAGTTTATTGATAAATGAACCCATAAGAAGACAAAAGAAGGTACATGAACTTTATGTAGCTCTATGGTTTGAACTGTTTCAGTCCACGGCAGAAAATCGCTAACAAAAAAGAACTATTGACACAACAATTTTTTGTTTTCCTATATCCTTTTCAACTTTTCAGCTTTCTCTCTCATCAACTCCCATTAATCATTTCCTTATTTTTTACTCCAATATCGTCTAGCCACATTTGGTGTATAAGGTATTTACTCTCTTTTCACATAAATAACTTTTCTTCCACTTTTATCTTTTTGCCCTACATAACTGAAATATGTCTGAGCTTCTTTTATTGTAAAGTCATGGATAGCTGTTGCAACTCCACTTCAGGGTCAATTGGAAACAACCTCTATGTAATTACAAAGGTAAGGTTGTGTTAACCCGACCCCCCCCCCCCCTACCTTGCTTGTGCGGGAGCCTTGTTAGGCATTGGGGTAATGTTGTTGTTGTTGTCGTATTACTGAAATATTTTCCTTTTTCAAAGCTTAAAGAAATCATCTTATTCCTTTCCATTTACAAAGACCAAAATATGCTCAAATTCGCTTATATAAGAAACCCTAAAAGTAAGATGAGTCTGTGTCTCTATTTTACTTTGATTTTAGAATCTGTCAAGTATGAAAGGAAGAAAAGAAGAAACCAAGGAGCTAAGTTAGTTAAATTGGTTATTCCTCAGTAATTATTAGCTGGTTGAGTTACTGTGGTTAAATAGTTACTCATTTACTTTATTATATATTTTACTGTATCTAGAAGATGGATAGGATTGTCTTTATTTGCATTCCCTAAAATTGGCTGTTAGTGAGCCATGTTCCTAGTACTAGGCAGCTACCATATTTTGGCAGTATTGGACAGGTGTCCAGTTGACCGTTGGCTTTTTGCTATATATATCCTAGAGTTGTAATCACTGAAATCATCAATGAGAATATTCCAGTATTATTTCCCAATTTATCTGCTCTTATCTATTTCCTATGCTCCTATCCCTAATTTCTTTCTCACCCAGTCTATTCTCCCTCATTCCTCTATTTTATTCATTTAAGTCAGTAGCCATACCTGACAGGATCAGACAGGTTATTACTGATTATGATTTTCTTTTACATTTCTTCTTTCTTTTGTTAGGTAATTGGCTTTTTGTTTATTTTATCCTTCGAATCTATCTCAAAATGGAAGGATGAGACTGGAGAGCCGAACTCCGAAATTAAGTCTAAATCTCCACATGGAATTTAATCTATATTATCTCTCTTTTTTTCCCATAACAAGACTAGGATTTGGAATGAAGAATGTCCTTTTTCTTCTCTATCCTTTGGTTACGAGACTTGATGTTTTCATTTGCATATGTGGTTGAGTGGGTAAGATTGAGAATTTTGATTGCAAATTTCAAGAAGGTTGAGTCCATTGCGGCCGATGATGAGAACGGTGATCAATGCTAGCGAGTCCAATGGGTTGGAACTGTTGTAGGTCCTTCATTTTAGGCTCAGAGAGAGAAGAGTGTTATTACTATCTATGATGAGTGTGTCTGTGTTAGACAATGGTGATAAATACTAAGAGGGACTCCTTGTGAATGTAAAAATAGAGGGAATTGTGGAAACATGCCTGTTTGTTATAAAGTTCTTATAGGATTGATGGTGCAGGTGAATAATATTATCTTACTTCTTTGGTCATAAGATGGGGGTGGTCGATAATTGGGAAGCTTATGACTGAAATGGCCTTTTGGAGGAATGGAGAATGCATTACGAGTGTTCGCATGGAAGCATAAAATTTTTGGGCAATTGAAGAATCTTGTGCGAAGGATAATGAATAGAAAAGCAAATTACTCAAGCACAAAATTTCCCCCTTTCTTGTGCAACTTCTGATAATTGACCTTAGTTCTCAGTTAATCTTGCAACTCATTTATCTAAACAAGTATGGATATAACTAACAGACTACATAACATACCCTTGTTTGATGATTCTTTTATGTCTGGCGATATTCAGGAATTTTTAACTAGAGCATCTAAGACAGATTTCAGCCTGCATTTATTAAGTTGTGGAACAATGGCCTAACTCACCCCAAAAGGTACCTCAAAGGGTGAGGATTACCTCACACATATAAGGAGAAACATTGCTCAAGCCTCAACCAATGTGCGATATCCAACATACCCCCTCACGCGTGGAGCTATCAACGGGTGACCCAACATCATAAGCAGGCTCTGATAGTAGATTAGTATAAATAGCCATGTAAAGTAACTCATTAGACACAATACAAAATATACAATTATTCCTTTCTCATAAATCTTCAGTTGTGCAGCATAAGGGTTTGTACTTGGGTCAAGTAGATTGTTCAACATCTTCTCAGTTGATTTACTAGCAAAGTAACACCCTGGTGTAATAAGTGTATCAACAGGAATGAAACATAAAGAACACTTGTCAACACTGACACCGAGCTAAAATAAATAAATAGAAAAGGATACACTGTTCGTTAGTCCTTCTAACTCTTGTATTATTATTAATTTATTAGATATGGTGAAATCTCAGATTTTCTTCAGTATTTCAAGTCCTGAGAAACCTAAACCAGTAGATTTTTTACTTGTTGAAGTTCTACAAATGTAGAATGTATGCAATATGTTTCAGAAATGCTTTGTGTTGTTATTTTACTACTGTAACTCTGGTATATGTATAGGCTACACTTCTATGCTGAGAAATAATGTTCGATCCCGTGCCTGGGGAGTTGGAATTGGCTGCAGCTACCGTGTGGAGCGCTGCTGCATTGTGAAGGTGGGGAAATACTCATATATGAAGGCAATTAGCCATATTTTTGCTTTTATTTTTTTGGGGCAAATATGCAGTCTATGCCAACCATTGCTGACATTACAAGGAATAGTGATGACAGTTAGCATTACTCATACACTCATGCCTTTATTCTACTGATTATGTTTATGTTTTTCATTTTTATCTCAGAAAGCAGGTGGAACAATTGATCTTGAGCCTTGTCTAACTCATACATCAGCTGTAGAGCCTACCCTTGCTCCTGTTGCTGTTGAGCGGACAATGACTACAAGGGCTGCAGCATCGGTACTTCTCTTGGAATTTTTATTTCCTCCAGTCATGTGTCTATTTTTCTTGTGACTTGCAAATTTCTGGAATCTCGTTTTACCTTTTTTCTGAAATTAGTGCTCGTGAAATTGCTAAAACAATCTTCATTACTATACTTTTTGTCCATTTGAGATGTGTCAACTGATACTTGGGTTAGGTGCCTTGCATTTTCAACCAATCTGTAATAGCTTTAAATTAAATAAACAGTATAGTTACGTGCCAATTCTTTTCCAGACTCTACTTCTGTGCTTCATAATCTCGAGGCAGGAATAGTGTATTTATGAATCAATACTACTACAAATAGCAGGTAACTTCATATGCACCCTGTAACCAGAAGATCCATAGAGTTGAAGGCATGTAGAAGCAATTCAATGACTCTTGAAATGAAGTATTTAAAAATTAAGGCCAGGGATATCATATAGTCAAACTTTTAATGGTTTTGGCCATTTCACCATTTGCAACTGAATTTTTGTTTTGTTTGGTGAGGTGCAATTGTCCATTATTTCGATGGGGCCAAAGATTCACCATTCTTTGGCTTTAGATTATAATGGACTAAAGCAAAATGATTCATTAAACTGTCTGAGCTTCTTTTTATTGTGATGTCACGGATAGCTGTTTGCAACTCCACTTCAGGGTCAATTGGAAACAACCTCTCTGTAATTACAGGGGTAAGGTTGCGTACACCCGACCCCCCCTTACCCCGTTTGTGCGGGAGCCATTGGGGTAATGTTGTTGTTGTTGTTGTTGTTGTTTTGGTGAGGTGCAATGTGGATATACAAAATGCAGGTCATCCTTATCGGAAGACCTTGTCAACCATTGAAGTATATGGTCCCAGTTCTTTGTGAATATATCAAAGTGAGAACTCTAGATATATCAACTTCAGGAAAAAAACTGTACACAACTCTGGAAAAAGTATAATTAATCAGCATTTGGTCTGTTACAGTACTGCTTTTCTGCGTCTGATAACTCACTAGAGATCGTTCAGTATCATTTTATTTCCTTACCTTGAGTTTCTTATTAAGGTCATGCTGTCATGCCTGGATGGATAATTTTTCTGCCTTTTAAGTTTTAAGTAATGGCATCTACTAATGGACATGCTTGTAATGTATGTTCCGAGTAATAATTTGTATTTGGTATTTAACTTTTTGGGATTGAAATATCATAATCACATCTTTCTGTCTTGATTGTTTATGACCAAATTTCTTCCCTGCAATTTTGATAAGCCTGATTTTGGATTTTTGTTCTTGCAGAATGCATTGAGACAACAGAGATTTGTGCGTGAAGTCACTATACAGTACAATCTTTGCAATGAGCCATGGTATGTGTGCCATATATTTGTTGAACATCTTATTTGGAATTCAAGTTATTTAGTCTTTTTGAAAGAGGTAAAGCGTGATGTTTTGAAAACAATTTCATTGGAAGATAGCTCTCTCGTGTTTTCTTTTATTTTTATATTGATAAAGTTGATGTGAAAAGAATTTATTTTCGTTTTCTGCTTTATAATGTTTTTGGCAACTATATTAAATTCGTCAAGTGTTTTCTGTGCTTGGTTGCTTATCATTGTATCCACGCTAATTTCTGCAACTGGCCTAGCGTTGGACTTTGTTATCAGTTTTTTTTGTGAATGGTTTTTTTTAGCATCGTATTTCCTTTTTGCATTAGTTTTTTATCTGCTTCTTTCTCTCAATTTTTTTATGCTTTCAAAATGTCTTCAGGATAAAGTACAGCATTAGTATTGTTGCTGACAAGGGTCTGAAAAAGCCCCTTTACACTTCTGCACGTTTGAAGAAGGGAGAAGTTCTGTATTTAGAAACACATTCATGCAGGTATGCTGTTTACATATTTCTTACCTATCATGATGATGTTAAACCCTTTGGTGACGTTTGGTTCGCGGAATGCCTATTCTGTGGAATTGAATAGAAATGAATAGAAAGATGCCAAATATTTGTCTAGAATCCGTCATAAGACGGAATAGATATTTATAGTTACTATACATCTCGTGGAGTAGCTGTTCCTATTTGAAATGAAGGAATCGCTATCCCATGAGATGTATAATACTACTCGGAATAGCTATTCCATCCGATGACAGATTCTAGACAAATACTCCACCATATTTAACATCTTTCCATTCATTTCAATTCTATTCCACTAAATAGGCATTCCGCGAACCAAACAAGCCCTTTGGGGATTGTGAGTGGAAGCTTTTGTTCATTTCAGTGAATTTCCTTAAAGCACTCTGTTGTTATTTCATAAATTGGGCCCCGTACTCGGCCTGCTTTTTTCTGTTGGGTGTACTATCATGTTGAACATTAGGCCCCTTACTTTTCTTGATTGATTGATGTAGTGCTATTTCAATAGCATAATGAAAAATAGAATAGAAAAGATGACAAATAAATTTTATGAAGAACTAAATTGTATATTAATTTGAATGAACAGTTCGGGGTTCAATAAATGAAAGGTGAAGTACATGATTTTCAGACATTACAAGGGCTTAACTGACAGAACAAGTACATGGGGCCAAATAGAGTGTTTTGCCTTCATTTCCATGTGCTAACTCTCATTTGGTTTCAAAATATATGGCCTACTGGGGATCTAGGCTTTATAATTCTTTATCATGCCATTGTGGCATTGATTTTGTAAAAATACATTGCACGTTTCCATGTCAATGTATCAGCGCATCCTTTTTCATCTCATTTGCTGAGGGTGTGCAATTTTCAGATAGTATATCTCTGTGTCAGAAGTTATTGCTTATGGTTTGTGTTTGTATCTGTGTGTGTGTGTACTATATAAATGACTGCAGAAATGCATACTTTTAGACGATCTCATGATATGCTCTTAAATCGTTCTATTTTATTTTTGAGTTACACCATGAGATGGTAACACTGATTTCAAAACGTTGAACAATTAGGTATGAGCTTTGTTTTACTGGTGAGAAAATGGTGAAAGCTGCACAATTACATGGAACTGAAGAGATGGAGAAATCTCATAATCACCAACATTCTTCAAATGGCGAAAAACATGACCCTGAAAACATTTTGATTGATGTTTTCCGTTGGTCTCGGTGTAAGAAACCTCTTCCACAGAAGGTCATGCGTTCAGTTGGCATTCCACTGCCCCTCGACTATCTTGAGGTAGTTGCATGTGTACTACGAGCTGAAAAGGGATACTTGATTTTCTTTATATATTTCAGTTACTTTTTGCTAAAATGTTTTAATTGATTGATATTTCTGATAGACTTTTGTAGCTTGTTTATATTCCTTGTTGGTATATGACATTAAACCACGATCCTTAGATTTTGGTGAACCAATGTTTTCAAGTAGCAACTTCAATAAAGAACTCAAATGTTTTTATTCATATTGTGAACAGGTGTTGGAGGAAAACCTAGACTGGGAAGATGTAAAGTGGTCACAAACTGGCGTTTGGATTGCTGGAAAAGAATACCTGCTTGCAAGAGTGCATTTTCTTTCTCCAAATTAGCTGTCTTTTGCATGTTAATCATCTGTGCACTAGGAATAACGGAATGTAACTTTTGAAGGATTTACTTATTGAATTTCAAGTTTTATGTCCATCTCCTCGTAAAATTATCGACTTGTGATCAAATCTGTAGCCGAGAGTATGAACCAGTGTTTTGGATAGCACTACATGCTCTCGTGGCATCATCCTACGCGCTCGCCCGAGCTGTATAGGGGTTGGAATCAACAAAGTTTGAACATTCCTTTTTAGTTTTATATTATATAAATTTGAATCTTCCATTGTTGATCGAAGTCTTGAAACCTCATTTAAGCAGCCTGGTTGCAATTGTTAAAACTAATGCATTTGATTAAAGGATGAAACCAAAATATGGATTTCATCTTTCAAGTTGGGTATATCAATTATACTATTATGGCTTTCTTATTCTCTGAGCTACCCTTTTTAGAGATTTTGTTGTTAATTTTACTGGCTTTTACTTGAGAAGTAAAAATAAGATAGAATTTAATGTTGTAAACGTAGATTTAAACCAAGGTATATGTCTATCATTGTACCAATTTACAGATTTATGGTTATCCCTAGATATATGGTGTCTGCAGATCTTGATTTTATAGGTGATTCTGTCGAGTTGAGTGCTTTCTAGGGAAGCATATCCTTTTCGAAGAACCAACCTGTGTGGATTGAGATAGATGTATGCATTGTGGTGATCATCAATAAAGAACCATAAATTGTTACCTTGCCGCAGGTGACATTATTGGTAGTTGAATGCAATTTAAATATTTAAAGGCCTACTATATGCAGCCATTCATCTGCAGACGAAAAGCAGAAGTGCTTGAAACTGCAGCAAGAGAAAGATTATTAGAACACTACACACGTGCTTATCAGTACAAAAGCTTTAGAACTTCCAACATAAGCAGTTGTGAAATGGAAAGTTGAACCTTTTTTGTTATTCAAAAAACTATCCACCATAGTCAAAATTAATCATTTGCATTTACAGTCAGTGAACTAAATCGATCACCATGATAGAATTTACAAAATATGTTTGACCCACCCAGAAGAATAAGGTCTACCAATCACCACTGATCCCATTTGTTCATGAAGTCGTTCCACATTGCTGCTGCAATTGATTCACGTATCTGGAAAGCTACTTGCTCTTGAATGGAAGACCCCAATTGCAATTCGGGCTGATCATCAAAATTAGGCAATTCTTCCACTTCAGTACTAGCAAACAGCCAATCACCTCTTCCCTCACGTCTGATGTAATTATGTAAAACACATGTAGCAATTACTATATCCCTTTGGATATGAAATCCATATTGAGGGGCAAGTTTAAGAATGGGGAACCGAGTTTTCAGCATATTAAAAGACCTATGTATGGCATTTCTAAGATATGAATGTCGGTGATTAAAGAGTTCTCTTGCATTTCTAGGTAACTGCTTTGCCCCTCTAAATTCATGAAGGTGATAGCGAACTCCGAGGTATGGAGCAATAAAGCCTTCCACATTGGAGTACCCAGTGTCAACTAGATAGTATTTTCCTGTCAAAAATGAGGGACAAAAAAAGATAAGATGAGAACAAAATTTGTTCAAGCCTATACATAATGCAGATGTAGCAGATTTCAGTGGACGTGTACAGAAAAGAGAGATTCATCTCCAAAGCATGGAAACAGTATTTCAAGCATTAGATGACTGGAAATTGTATCACGGCAGAAGAAAGAGACCATGCGCACATATACACAAATCATGAAAATGTGGATGGATCAATATGATACAAATGAACTGATATTGGAAACCTTCTGGTATTTGAGGGAAATTCTGATCTGGATCATCGAGGACTGCTCTTAAAACACGCGAATCTGCAGCAGAGCCTTCCCAGCCAGGATAAATAAATATAAACTGAAGATCAAATGTGCAAGCAGCCAAGATATTTTGTGATAGAACACCTTTCTTATTACGAAACCGAGATTGATCTTTAGCTGGTACATGTGCTGGAATATGCATACAATCAATGACCCCAATACAATCCTGCACAAAGAAAGTAAGTAATGTAATGTGTATATAAGAGAACATATGCAGGAATAGGTTTGTCGACAACCTTGAAATACGGGTGAAACCTACTACTAAGAATTTCTGGGGGAGTGGTAGTTGGTGGTGGCTGCAAGAGTTCACGTGAAAGTGACTTAATTGCCTTCAACACGTTATTGAAATATCGGCTTATCGTTTCGCCCGAGTGTTGAAATCGTTCTTGGACTACTCTGTGACGCTCATTGTGACCAATGACTTTTAAGAAAATTGCTAGTTGTTCTTCTATCATAACACCTGCAGTATCACGTAGCATGCCTCTTTGGCGAAGAGTACCACATAGCTTGTGAAAAACATGTTTATCCATACGGAACATTTCCTTAAATAGATCATCATCCCCCTCCAATACCTCAGTCATGAAGCCACTTCCACTACCTGAAGAACTGCAACGAGGCTGCCTGTTTAAGCTGCCATAATAGCTGTAGCCTGCAGCTGCTGCTACTAATTCCATCTCATCCAATTCTATGTCACAGCCATCCATGCTAGCTGAGGTATCTGTAGAAACTAAATTAAGTAGAACGTATAACACAAATACAATGCAAGCGCTAAAACTTTGAGATATATGCAACATAACTAAAAAAGAAATTATACAATGCTAGAGTCCTTCTTTATGTACCAAGGCAATGGATGAAAAAATAGACCAGTAAATGCAAGTACTTGGTCTTCTACCTTTTGAGATCATTAAACTGCATTTCATCACAAAGAAAAACTAGTTACAAGATTTATGAATTCTTTAATAGCATGGCCATAGACCCCACGGAACTAAGAATTTACACAGCCTGTATTCTTAAACTAACATTGATTCAACTAGATGAAACCCTGCTCTTTCGCTGCAACCATGGCAACCGTCTCTCACTCTTGAGAGAGATAAAAATTTCCCTGGCATTGGGATTCTCAAACAAATCCAAAGCAAAAAAGTAAATCTGTTGATCAACACCTTGAATCTCATCCAAGACCTTGATGCATTTGCTTATAGAAAAGCAGTCCCCATTCTTCATGATTGCAGTAGCCCTCAATTTAGAAGCAGCTGCAATCTCGAGCATTGCATCCACAATAGCATCACCGGTGGCTTTGCGGCTCCTCTTTTTGCGACCAGGACCAGAAGGCGCCGCAGACTGATGCTTGCTTTGCCCATCCAACATATTCCCATCACCACCTGAGCCTGAAGAAGCACCCTCATCCACGTAACCCATTGGTGCAGAAGGATCTACAGACATGAAGCTTCCCTCTCCAATTCCTAATAATCTTCCGTCTTCTCTTCAGCCGTAGAACGACAATAGAGCCCTAACCAGTCAATTCTATATAAAACAAAATGTAATGCTTATAAGAATACTTAGGATATGATCCTTAAAATGAGCACGGAAATTACACGTTTCCGTTTGGTGGATCTACGAAACTGAAGTGAGCCTAAGTTCTCCAAAAATTAAAATTATAGTTATAAAACAACGAATCAGAAAGAAAAAAAATCCAACCAACGGAGAGGCGGAAGGAGGGGTGGGGGAGCACGACTGCGCTGTCGCAGCCAGCCGCCGAAATCCACCCTTTCAGGGGAGTTCCAGGTGGCCCTGTGCCAAGAGATTACAAGCTGAGGTTGCTGCTTTGCACCCTAAATCGGTAACGAAAATGAGATCCTTCGTAGAGTACACCTCTATAAAATATCTTGTAATCGGAATCTGTGAGTTCCACAATTGAATTGCCGAAAATTCCAAAAGAGGAGGCGAGCTTCTAAACGATTTATAAATTGACGAGAGATAGCACAATGATGATAAAAAATATACCTGATTTGGCGGCCGAGATGAGCAGAGATTAGAGTGACAGTTGCAAGGGAGACAAGGTTTTAAAAAGGCTATGTGTTATTCGAGTGGCCGGGCTTTGAATGTCTAGACAGGCGGACCAAGACGGTATTTAAAACGGATTTATAAATTTTTTATTTTTATAATTATTAATAAATAAAAGTATAAATTTAATATTAATTATAATATAATAAAATTTTTGTAAAAATATAATTTAGTATATGAAAATATAAATTTTAGTTAATTTTTATATAAAAATATATTAAAATTAAAATAAATTTTTAAAAAATAAATATTTTTGTTAATTTTTTTTGGTTTATAGCGTACTAATTTTTGGTTTAAAATTTAAAATAAAAATTGTATGGTAAGAATATTTTGTTGTATATTAGTTTTACCAACCGTGCTACCTTTTTGAATTGAAAAAATTGAACTATAATTATTATAGGTATCATCATTTTAAAAATTGGAGAAAAAATCGGACTAGTCGGTGCTTAGGCCATAATATGTTGGTCCAGCGGCCTGATAACGTCCGAGAAATGAAAAATTGAATAACAAGCCTTCAAATAATGTCTAAACAAAACCTATACAAAACTAGGTGAAAAGCTTTAAAACAATGGGAGGGAGAGGAATGTCTTGCTCATTTCGGACTTGGGTAAGGGCACTGGCTTCAATGCTTTGATGATGCTAGTCTATTTATGTGGTGGTGAGCAGCTAGAACATGGATGTGTTGTCCGGCTTGGTTTAGGCTAGACCTTATCATGTAGGGTTGGGTTAGGTTTAATCGAACTTTTGATTTAAAATATTAATCTAAGCTCGGCCTAATTCACACATTAAAATGTTGAAGTCTTCGAGTCGACTTACGAGGTCATTTTTAAGTTCGGGCCAAAGTCCATATATATATATATATTTTTTAAATTGATAAAAATAATTAGAAAAATTTTATAGTATAAAACTTACATAGAGCATATAAGTTAAATATATTAAACATGAGGTGGGAGAGATAACATAAAAATAATTAGAAAATTTTATAGTATAAAACTTACATAATATATATTAGGGTAAATTTTAAAAATATACCATGTTTCGACCATTTTAAAAAAGAGGATTATAAACTTTTTGTTTTCGAAATGAGAACTATAGTTTCAAAAGTTAGCAAACAAATGACAAAAAAAGATCCTCAATTTAAAATTAAGTCACGAAAAAGGGTAATCTTATCCATTTTGAACTAAAAATTTGCAGGTTGATTAATAAAAATACAATACACCTTAGTGGTAAATGTTGGATTTTTTTAGAAGTTTAAGTATTTTTTTAGTTAAAAGACGATAATAATTTTGAAAAATCATAACAAAATGAAAATTCTCTGAAATTTATTCAAATCTTGATATATAATTCATAAATGATGTTGTTAAATTATAGGAAAACGAATTAATTAAAATACCATTTGTAACATTAAAAAAGAGACATTTTATAATTTTTTTCTTTTTTTTGCTAACTTTTGAAACCATATTCCTCGTTTTGAAAATAAAAATTTAATTGATCCTTATTTTAAAAATGGCCGAAACCATATAGCATATTTTTGAAATTTATCCTATTATTAAATATATTAAACAATAAAATTATTTTGTGATATTAAATAAGCAGCTTAAAAGCAGTGGGAGAGAATGAATTTTTCAAATTTTGAAATTTTATTGCAATTGTGAAATAGATCACTTTTAATGAAGAAAATTGGAAAATATGCTTCCAATTGTCTATTCCTTCAGTAAAATAAAAGGATCGTTATTTGCAAATGAGATTGGTGTTTTATTTGGGATTTTAAATTCACAAATTTGTAAGAGAGAATTACAATTTAATAAAAGAATGGTATATTAAATTATTGTCAGATTTGTTATCATAAAAAGTTGCACTTACAAACTTTTAATATAATAATATATTTTTATATTAGACTAATAATTTCGACTCTTCATACTAATTAATTAAGAATTATTTGTTATTAATTTTCGTGCAATAACTTAAAAAAATTAAAAATATTGCAATCATGCCTTCAGTAAAACAAAAGAAATGATATTTGCAAATGAGATTCATGTTTTACTTGGGATTATTTCCTAGGTTATTTTTCAAAAAGTTATATTTTCATTTTTTTTAAGTTGTTGTTTTGAAAAGTTATGAAAATTAATAATATTCAGTACAAATAATTGAAATTATTTGTTCAATATCAAAATATATCATTATATTAAAATTTTTGTAAGTGTAATTTTTCATGACAATAACTCTAATAACAATCCTAATATACCATTCTTTTAATACATTATTATTATCTCTTACAAATTTGGGAATATTTTTTATAGTTTTCTCAACATATTTTTCTTAAATACACATCAATTATCAATTGAACTTAGTACAACTAATACATTTACATAGAGTGAATGATGATGACTATTGATCAAACTTTGAGTCCTTCAAATCTCCAATTTATGAAAAAGTCACACTAATTGCTAATTTTTATTATAAAAAATGAGTTATTTAATTTTATTTGAATATAGTGCTTGTATTTTCTCATAATAGATAATTTCTTTTTAGTGCCATCAACACTTTTAGTGTCATAATGAAAAAAGTCAATTTGAAGTCTCAAATTTATGAATGAATAAATGAGGGATGATAAGGGTATTTTATTTTTTATAAAGTAAATATAATTTTATTTTTTATTATTATTGGATTAAAATATCGATACCAATGGCTCGTTTTGTTCGCGAAAATGCTACTATATGGAATAAAAATAGAAATGTATGGAAAGATGTTAAATATGACACATTATTCATCTAGAATCCACCGAAGCATGAAAAAGTTTTTCCTAATTTATATAAATCTCACGGAAAAAGCTAGTTCATATAAATCTCACGAAATAGCTTTCCGTGAGATGTATATAAATTATGAAAAGCTTTTTCATGCGTTGAACCGGATATGAACTCTACTATATTTGACTCTTTCCATTTATTACCATTTTATTCAATATAATATGATTTTTATGAACCAAACATCACATAATATGTAATTGGTAAATACTAAATGCCACCTAATATGTAATTGATAAATACTACTCCCTTCATTTTAAATTAATAATCTTTTAACTTTTTTTTATCTAAATAAATACCCATTTACACTATTAATATAATATTTATAATTTTTTCTCGTAAAGATAAATTAATCTTTTTAAATTTTTAAATTAGGAATAGAAGTTTAAAAGGGGAGAACCGGATAGATTAATTAAGAACTTCTAGCCCAATCGTCTTTCCCACCCTTTGCCGTCGCGGAGCTCTGATCAGCTTGACCTGTCCAGGGCCTTGCCGGCGACACCTCTTCGCAGATAACAGGTCGCTTCCTTTGTTCTAGTTTCGTTTTGAATTTTCATTAAATTTCTTTTCCCATCTTCGACGACTGCTTACTAGAGCATAGCGATTACTAATTTCAGGGGAGAATCAATTTTTTTTCTCAATCGAAACTCTAGGTTGAACAACTTGACCTCGTTAATGCTCAGTTTCATCATTATCATCTGTTTATCGCATAGATTATCTACTGCATTCGTTATTTTCTCTAAATTGCCACTGATTTTTGTATTCTGCTTTCGTTATTCTCTAGTTAGTTATAGCTCTACGTAAAAGCATTTTGGTCGTAGAAACATCCTAAGAAGTAGAAAAATGGGATCGATTGGGGTGGAGGAATTGCGGATATCACCAACTGATTCACATCCTGGCAAAGAACAACAGGCAGCTGGAGTAGGTATACTCCTTCAGATCATGATGCTTGTTCTCTCCTTCGTCTTAGGGCACGTTCTTCGCCGCCACAAAATTTATTATCTGCCTGAAGCCGGTGCTTCTCTTCTCATTGGTATCTTTCTATTTCTACTCATTTGAAGTGAAAGAATAGTACATACGATTTTTTTATTTTGCTTCAGGGTTTCTTACGCAGTGTTTGCCTTAGGTTTAACTGTTGGCGGACTCGCTAATGTTTCAAACACGGAAACAAGCATCAGGTCTCTTTTCTCCCTTTGACATTATTTTTTATATTTTTAATTTGCCTGGAAGAGATCATACGATATTAACTTAACTCGTGCATGCAGGGCATGGTTTAATTTTCACGAGGAGTTCTTTTTCCTGTTTTTGCTTCCTCCTATTATCTTATATCCAACCCCACAGTTTTTTTTTGCTGCCTTTTCTACAGTCCATTTCCCTTATTTAATAATGCATCAATATTTGCTTTGTATATCTTTTATATTATATTATTTTCCTTGACATATATGTTCTTACCGAATCTGGATTCAGTTTATCACCAGTAAGTAGTAATCTACTGTCTCTCTCTGCTATTTGCAATTTTGATTTGTATTATGTCATAGAGTTATTAAGAATGACCTGTGAACTGTCATGCTTTTTCACAGAAACCGTTCTTTTCTAACTTTGGAGCCATTGTCACATTCGCAATACTAGGGACCTTTCTGGCTGCAATTGTTACAGGATTTTTGGTGTAAGGATGCCATGCTTTCTTTTACTCTATAGATTCAATGTATTTAAGTATCCTTGTACGTCAAAGACATATTTCTTTTGCTCATTCCTTTCACTGCTTCATGGTTTAGTTACCTTGGTGGTCTCGTGTTCCTCATGTATAAACTTCCATTAGTCGAATGTCTAATGTTCGGAGCTCTCATATCAGCAACAGATCCTGTCACTGTTTTATCCATATTTCAGGTAGTTTAACAATCTATCTATCTATTAAATCATTAAATAGCAGTTAAGCATTTATATGGAAAGGAGTGGGAGTAGGTTTGGATAATGTTATATGTCTGTAGTAAAAGACATATTGACATTCATGTAATCATTAGGGTTATGTAATGGTCAATGTAAGACCACTAGATAAGTGAGAAAAATACTAATCCAGCATGGCATGTGATCTTTTATTTGAATGCTGAATGTTGTTGGGGATAATTATTTCTATATCTAGTTGGCTAATTTCTTTATGGATTAATTGCAGGAACTTGGGACAGATATGAACCTTTATGCTTTAGTCTTTGGTGAATCTGTCTTGAATGATGCTGTAAGCTTTAGTTGTTGCATATTTTCGTTGTGTGTTTTTTATAAGTCATATTTCATTGCTTGAATCTTAAACTGAATTTCCTTGATCATATTGCTTTTTATGTGCTGCAATATCGGCAGATGGCAATCTCCTTGTACAGGTTTGTAAAGTTCTTGCAATACATTCGCAGCAGAAGTAGTACAATATAATGAAAATTTAATATGCAATTATGTAACTTTTTGTTGCCCAGGACTATGTCCTTGGTGAAAAGATCATCATCTGAACTAAACTTCATCAAGTTGATTGTCAGATTTCTTGAGACATTTGTTGGCTCAATGTCTGCTGGTCAGTCTACGCAATCTCTGTCTTTCCCACGTTTTCTGTGATTTATTTTATGTTCTTTAACAAAAAATGGCCTAGTTTGCTGGTGGATATTGTTAAGAAAATTTTGGGGGGCTGATCTTGACGATTACATTTTGTTGTACAGGTGTAGGAGTTGGTTTTACTTCAGCATTGATATCCTTTTTTCATTTGTCCTTTTTTTTGCTATCATTCATGCTTTACTTTCTAGTCAAATGGTAGAATTTGAATGTTGAAATACATTGTGAAGCCTTAATTGTTGCACCTTTTCAAGTATGCTGGACTGGATATTGACAAGTGAGTATCTGTCTTCGTTCAGTTCTTTGTGTGTCAACTTGCGAGGAATTGCATATTTAAATTCTCTTGACTCTGACTTGTCTAATGGTCTTTTCAGTCTTCAAAATTTGGAGTGCTGCCTTTTTGTTCTTTTTCCATATTTCTCGTAAGCATTCTGTTAAGACTACTCTGCTTTCACATTGTAATTTTCCTTTGTATGTATTTGGTTGACTTAATTTTTATTCTATGTAAAAGTTTCTTTATCTTCCTAGTTACATGCTTGCGGAAGGTGTTGGGCTCTCTGGTATTGTCTCAATATTGTTCACTGGAATAGTAAGTCTGTTTTGTGAAATTTTTACTTTCTAAATCATCTATTAATGATGGAGCTCTGATGGAAAATATGCACATGTTAGGTCATGAAGCATTATACCTACTCAAATTTGTCAGAAAATTCTCAGCGATTCGTTTCTGCATTTTTTCATTTGATATCATCTCTGGCCGAAACATTTGTGTAAGAAAGCATATATATGTTGCTCTTATTGAAACTGGAATTTAACATAGCAGTTAACTTTTTTTTATCTGATTGGCAGATTCATATACATGGGGTTTGATATTGCAATGGAACAACATAGCTGGTCTCATGTTGGATTTATCTTTTTCTCAATTGTATCCTTTTGTAATTGTAGCTTGTTTGTTGACAAGCCACTTTGGCATGACACTGTCACTGTGTTTCCTTAGCTTGCATAATGATTGTTGCAGATTTTTATTGGAGTAGCAAGGTAGGCATGTTGTTCTCGTTATTATTCTTATTATTTTGATTTTTGAGACTAATGATTTATTAATGCTCATCATTTTTTGCGGTTTAGGTTGTATCCAGAAACTACTTACCAAGCTTTACACTAATTTATGCAGGGCAGCAAATGTCTTTTCTTGTGCATATTTGGTTAATTTGGTTCGGCCTGCACATCGGCAAATACCTTTAAAACATCAGAAAGCTCTTTGGTACAGCGGTAAGAATAGGTCCATCCCTAAATAAATTATTTCCTTTGATATTGTTTACTATATTTGCCTTTGATTTGAGTAGGACTTCGAGGTGCTATGGCTTTTGCCCTTGCATTGCAATCAGTGCATGATCTTCCAGAAGGACATGGACAAACAATATTCACAGCAACCACAGCTATAGTTGTATTAACGGTAGGCATGCTAACTCTGTTAATAAAAACAAAACACTTAGAATATTTGACAATCTTTAGGTGTTAATGGTAGGCATGCTAATTATGTTAAGAAGCAAAGCACTTCAGATATTTGCCTTTCTTGAGGGATGCAGAATGTTTAGGTAAATGAAATTTGTTTCTTTAATAATGATATCTTTTATCATCATCCGATGTTTTTTAAGTTGGAATCTTTGAGGACAATTCAACATTTGGATAACACAACTGAAGAAGTGATACAAACCTGAGACAGCGGGCTTAGTTGAAATGCATAGAATATACTCCATTAAGAAACAAGCAAGCCCAAACCACTAAGCTATTGTAATTTCGTTTAAACTAAAGTCTAGATACTATTGAATTCTCAAATACCAATAATTTTTTAAGGACTCACACTATTGAAAAGGGGAAACATCTTTCTTATATCTACATCAGGCATCTAATTATCGATGTTTCTGTTCCAAAATAAGGAAATTCAATAAAGTTCAATTTTATATAGAAATAGAAAAATCTAGGAGTCCTGGAATGTATCCGAAACCACTTGTTGCACTCCCTCTCAGAATGATTTCTAATATCGCACATTACCAACTTGCATCCGGAGGCATGAAATTTGCTCTTAAATCCTTCAAAAATGACGTCAACGAGTAATCTTTTGAATCAATATTAAATAATTTCTGGAGACCTTTGATTATTTGTAACAGTGTTATTGAGATTTTTAGATTGTGGTAGAAGATAATGAGAGAAATAGGATTAGAGAAGGGATAGGTAGCGACATAGTTGTTAGAGGCTCTAAGCGCACTGAGGTACAAGTAGACCTGTTCGCAGGACGGGCTGGGTCGGGTTCGGGCCGGGCCTAATCGGGCTTTTGACTAAAAACATCAACCAAAGCCCTGCCTGGCCCACACTTTAAAACTTCGTCGCGCTCGGGCTGGGCTCGAGCCGGGCTTTAGAGGTCATTCCTAAGCCCAGCCCAAAGCTCATAAATAGATTTCTTTTAATTTCTTTTGTATACTAAAAGAGTAAAAAAAGACAAAATTTTATACGAATATGTCCGAATCTTACGTATAATTACATTCTCTACTTGATAATTTAATAAATAGATAGCATAATTGTAAAAATTCAATAGATTAAAATATAATGCAAAACAATTATCAAATATACTATATAATATTTAATAAATAGAATAATTATTCATCGGGCCGGGCATGGGTATTTACATAAAAACCAAGCCCAGCCCATGAAACATCGGGCTTTAGCGGGCTCGGGCCGGGCTTTAGAGAAAAATGACAGCCCAAACCCGGCCCATTTGAGCGGGCTTGGGCCGGGCGGGTACCCGGGCCCCTGAACAGGTTTAATTTCAAGGGGGCTAGTCGCTCACCAAAAGGCACTTACCTCGCCTGAGGTATGGCCAGGCGCAAGACCTCTTGCGCTACGTGAGGCGCACCTTTAACAACACTGGGTAGCGAAAAGATAAAATAGAGTGAAATGAGAGAATTTTCATATATTTCATTGTTTATTGCAAAATTAGTACATAAAGGTTACTGATAACAGAATTGCCCGCTGTCAATTCATACAGACAAATTAGCACAACTGTATAGTACTACTAAGGGATAATATAGCTGATTCAGCCTTTAGGAAAACTTCTAGATGACTGAATACACTAAGAAAAGCTTTAAGCTCAGGGAATAAAAGCTAAGGCTGCCACAACTAACTTCAACAAGCATAACTAATTTAACAAATAACAAAATTATGAAATAAATCGCATTGGCTGCTGTTGATTTCTTCGTCCTTTGGGCATATGTGACAATTCCCTTCCTTCACTGCATTCTTGTCCCCAAGAATGGTAGACTTCTAGAAATTGCTTGCCAAAATCCTTTTCTTATCACAATGTAGCATCCACAGTGGAATTCCCTTTCATTTAATTAGTAATTGTTTTGTTGCCGTATCCCCTATTCTATAATAGTTCTTGTATTGATCACTTTGTGAGGTAGAATATCTAGTTGATCCTCTTTAACTAGGGGTAGTAGTAAGAACTGGAGCTCCATATCTTGGTTCTTCTTTAAGAGAGATACATGAAACAAAGGTGGATAGGTGGATCCTACACTCACTAAGATGGGAGCTTCAGTTTCTAAGCCACCTTCTCCTCTACATAGTAAAACCCATGAAACTTAGCTGAGAGTTCTAGTGATCCTTTTTTTGCTAATAATGTCTTTCTGTATAGTTGCAACTTGTGGTAAACCCATTCCCTTCTCCAACTCCCAATTTGCCCTTTATTCATTCATCCCTCCCTTTCTTCTAGAAGTTCGTCTACTGATGCTCCTGTGTTGATGGAGGTATTGCTGATAGATTAGGACTTGTTCTATTCAAGGCTTGATAAGGGCTCATTTTTGTTGATCTGTGATAGCTGGTGTTGTACATGATCCTTGATGCAGAGAGGGGTTGAGGGAAAGGGGAGGGAGAGGTTGTGAAGGTTGAGCGAGCAATTGTTTTCTAAGAGATAATATATATGGTGATGTCTCCAAGTGGTCCATAAGAGTACCATAACTAGACAACGGACCATAAATCCACATATGATATGCATCTTCCTTCTCATCTTGTTCTATATTTCCATCATCAGTAATACCCAGCCCCCTCCATATATCTTTCTACTAGCACAAATTAAGTCAGACCCATTTTACTAAATAAAATACTTGAGCGGACTCCTGACCTTTCACTACCAGTGTACTACTTTTTGTTTCTTTACCATTCAAGATAGCCATAGAATGAGGCAAACTAGCTCTGCATTTTCTTTTCCTCTTATAAATAGTTACAAAAGTTGAAATTTTCTGTTTTTACTTCATAGAGAAAATCAATGGAGGTTGGAGCATTATACTCTCCTATTTCATGCACTTCTTCAAGGGTATTTGAGGACTGATTGTCTGGTGAGTAGAGCAATTATTTGTAGATTCCACATGCTGCTTCTTTTTAACAAGGGTAAATAATTATAACCTCCATGTGTTTTGCACTATTACACTACTATCTCTCTCAGTTTTTTCCATCCAACTAAAACTTCCCTATATTTTGCTTCCATCCAACTAAAATCTCCCTGTATTGGATTTTTTTACTTTTTCATCCAAATAACTTTTATATAGACAAAATTACCCTTATCTTTTTTTTATTCATCTATCTATGCGTCTCTTTGCTTTTCCTTTATTTCATTTCTTCTAAATTAATTTATGAAAATTGAATTTTCGTTTTCCCAACTTCCTCATCAACCTTTTTTTTATTACTTTATATTGATTCTTGTATTCATATAATCAAATCAGCTGAATTCATCTTAAAAACATGCATATGATATATTGGTTTTTCGTGTTAATAATACACATTATGAACCTATATACATAATTCATTCTTAATATTGTTTTGATATGATTATGGAATCCTTTTTAATTATGCAATAGTATAATTATGCTAATTACTAAACATTGGCCATGTTTGTTTACGCTAAAATAATATGCAAGACTAAATATTGTGTAAGAGAAAATATTTTCTTTCATGTATTTGATTACAACACTAGAAAATATTTTATGAGTTTGTTTGTAATAATATAAAATATTTTTTTACATATATTATACCTATATATTTATACTTGAATGTTTTTATTTAAAATATGCACTATTTATTTTACGAGAAAACTTTAGTTTTATTCACATCATTTGAATTATATTATGTTTTAACCTTGTAAATTTCTGTAATTATGCTTTAACAATATGCTTGTGATTATATTTATTCTTCCAAAGCTATATTCGGCTAACAACAAACCATTTTTTCCCTCAAATTCAACCAGTCCAAAGTGATTCTTGATAAATCAATAATTAGTTTGACTTAACTGGAAAATAATAATCATGGAAGATTAATGAATATGGGGAGCTTAGATATATAGTGGTCCTGAAAATAAATAAATGTGCTGGTGAGAAAGAGAACAATGCTGAGAGTGTATCGTGATTCATTTTGCCCTGAAAATATTTCTGTTTATTTTTGGGGGAAAATTGTTTCCTTGTTTCATATATTCCTTTTATTAATCTAATATTTTCCTTTAAATTATTTTATATGTGAAACAAACACCAAAAAATTAGAATAATATTTTCCTGCAAAATATTTTCTTGCAAACAAAATAGCTAGGTATACACACTAATCATCACACACAAGGTATTATGGAATATGTATTGAAATCATATTTACTTTAGTCCCTTGTGTATGGTTTTATAAATATATTCGGATAGTAGATGGGAAAAATGAAAGACAAGGGCAATGTAGTCAATAAAAAAGTTATTTGGATGGAAAAGTTGAAAAAATTAACAGAAGGAGGTTATAATTGGATGGAGGCAAAACACATGGAGGTTTTGGTTGGATGGAAAAAACTGGGGGATGTAGTAGCGTATTAGTGCAAAATATAGGGAGGTTATAATTATTCACCCTTTTAACAATGCACCCTCACTTGTTTTTAACCTTTTTCTCCTCCACTTGTTGGACTTTTCATCAAATATTTGGAGTGCAATGGATGATGAATATAGAACTCCTTGAAGCTTTTTCTCCTCTTTGAGCTTGAGATCTTGGATCTAGTTCCTCCTTGTTAGGAAACAAACAAATAGTGTTGGTATGCATGATTATAAGGATTAGATTGATTATGTTTCCTTGTATGTATTTTGTAATCCTTATATATACCCTATCTCTGTCAATGAAATGTAGCTCTATAGTTTTCTACATGGTATCATAGCCACTCTCTCTGTTCTAATATTCTTCTCTGGTTTGGAGTCTCTGTCTCTTCTTTCCCCTTCTTTATTCCATTCCTTAAGAAAATCTTGGCGTTTCTAGAGTTTCAGAATTTTTGGGTTTCCGTTATTGATCTTTTGGCGTAATCTTCTTCCTCTTCGATACTTCATTTTTTCTCACCACCACCTAAGAACATCTCCATACCTCCAGATCAACGTTTTTGTGTAATCCGACCGTCATTGCCGCAGTGCGTGAATCACAGCATGAACCTTCACCATGCTCCGGCGCGTGAAGGTGCGTGACGCCGCCGCCGCCGCCTCCAACATAGCTTGACCGATGTTGTCGCCTCTTTAATCTCGGCAAGATTGAGTGGTTGTTGATCGGAATTACTTCACTATGTCTGTAAATACTTCGCCTTTTCAGCCTTCACCATCATCTGCCTTCCATAAGCCACTTTAACTGGTACTGGTTTGACTGGAATGGTAGCTATCTTAGTTTAGTGACTAATTTACTGACAATGAAACTGTGGGCACTCCCACTGTCAATGAAACTATGGGTACTCCCTATGTCAATGAAACTGTAGGTACGTAATAATCGAATTGTACTTTGACTCACACAGATGTGTTTATTGATTTTCCTAATCATAATTAGAGGAAATAGTGTTCGGATTCGAATAAGATAACCAGCATGCATGGACTCAAGTTTTTTTAACAATCATATTGATTATCTCTCGTTGTCCATTATTTTGATGGGGCCAAAGATTCACCATTCTTTGGCTTTAGATTATAATGGACTAAAGCAAAATGACTCATTAAACTAACTGAGCTTCTTTTATTGTGAAGTCGCGGATAGCTGTTGCAACTCCACTTTAGGGTCAATTGGAAACAACCTCTTTGTGATTACAGAGGTAAGGTTGCGTACACCCGACCCCCCTTTACCCCACTTGTGCGGGAGCCTTGAAGGCATTGGGGTAATGTTGTTGTTGTTGTTGTATATTGATTATCTCTCTCTTAGTGCTCATTTAATTTGATTTAACATGAACATGATTAGCGCCAAAAGAATTGTAATGATTACAAAAATAAATGCCGAAGGGTATAATAGTGAGCGACTCTGAATATAGGGGCTGAAGTTTTGCATACTTACAGTCTACAGACTATTAAATGCTGGCATGTGGAAGCCAACCTACTCATTTCTGTTGTGTGTCTATGGCCTTTGAGCATGCTTCAGACTGTCGTTTCTATCTTGCTGCTTGATGTATTTTTTGGCTTTTATATAAGTTTTCCTTTTTCCTGGTTGAATCTGTTCTTGTTCAATGATACTAGTTTTTGTTTTCCAGTTTGTAATATTAGTGTACTCACACATTAACTGAATGCTTTTTTTGTTAATATTTGCTAACGATATGCTTGGTTTTTCTTTCTTATTGCTCAACTATGATTTACTGCAAGTTATATATAATACTCATTTCTTTGTCAGGTTTTGTTGATTGGAGGTTCAACTGGTACCATGTTGGAAGCATTGCATGTTGTTGGAGATGGCCATGATAGCCCCTTGAGTGAAGTAAGTTTTGCCAAAAACATTTTTTCATTAAATCTGCTTATTTCAATTCACTGAAACGGAAATATGTATATATTCGACAAAGTGCTTTCTTTGGTTTTCCAAGTGTTGATTACATTTCGGAGTTCTGACTAGTATGCATTATCGTGACACTGCTATTGGGGGGAAGTTGGGTCATCCCGGCAGTTAATTATTACAGCATGCACCATGTATCATTGGAATGAAGTGTTGCAACTTCCTGTCATGCTCAAGAGGTTGTGATCTTTTGGAAAATGCTGGAAGTGTAGGACATAAAATCTCCATTATATGTTAGATGTAATATTTCTCCAAATTTTTAGTTGTTATGGTCAACATGAATGGTTTTCTGACTAGTAGTGGGATCATAGCCTCACCCCTCCCAGTTCATTTCCAGTAGTTCGAATTTTGAAATGGATCTTGACATTTTTTTTTTTTTTGTATCAATACTTCATGTGTGTCAAAAGAATCGGAATATTTCATCATCATCTACCCCAGTCTGTGTGGTTTACCTTGAAGAAAGCTAACTGTGGTTAAATTACTTGACTTGAGGCAACATAAGCCTAGCTTATGTAGAGTAAGATTTTTTAGTTCAGTTTTGTTTGGGACACATTTTATGGGCATTTCAAGCAGTTCCGAGTATGTGGCGCTGTGAAATGATCTTATGCCTCACTCAACATACTGCAACAGTCTCCTTTAATAACTTCACTCATACAATGTGCCTATAAATTGTACAATTTGACAAGTTCAAATGTTCGATTAGTGGGAGTTGCTACCAACACATTAATCACTAAATCCTGTTATTGGTTCCAGAGTTACGAGGGGAACAACGGTTACATTGTTCCCTCTTATGATGATGATGAGGGTTCAACATCAGGGAACCGGTTTAAGATGAAACTAAAAGAGTTCCACAGGAGGTAACATACTGACCTTTAATTTCACGTGATGTAAGTTTGGATTCTTGAAAATGTTACAAAATTTATCTTCTGATATTTGTTTTCTCTTGGTTGTTTTTCTGTGTCATGGATACAGTGCTGCATCGTTCACAGAATTAGACAGGAACTACCTCACCCCTTTCTTCACAAGCCAAAATGGAGATGAAGAGCGTGGTAAAATATACTAAAAAACGCATAGATATTGATTGTATTTGTTGGTTTCTATAGTCTGAAATCTAATGTCTTAGACTTTCTTAAAACACTTGTTCAACTGTTACTCAGTTCTTTTGGAGTGATATGAGTAATATCTTGCCTGAAGCTGGATAAAGTTTTCCCAGAAAATTGGGGTTAAAAATGGTTAACCAAAATCAAAATAAATTATTTGGTACTGTCCAAACCAATAAAAGCTATACCAGCTTCCCTTTTTCATCTTTTACATCTAAATACCACGTCTGTCTTTCAGCATTCATGCATGCATACTTAAATGTTAATTAGTTAATTTGCAGTGGTGTTTTTTGGTCACTGCACTTATTTTTACTTTATGCACATGTTATAACAATATGTTTGTGACCTGTATATCGTTCTTGAAAATACTATAGTGGATGCATCAAGAATAGAACATTGGGATGTTGGTGAAGTATTCTAATGAACTCCCTTTTCCTTTACTAATGTCATCCTTATTAGTGCATGCTGTTAGAAGGCTCCCTTATGAGATATGTTATAATTGGTCTGTAGTCATGTAGGCTTTCAGTTGAATTTCGTATCTGCTAGCTTTATCTGATAAATAAAATTAACCGTGTAATCATTCGGACTAGAAGACAATTTATCTGTTGTATGAGATGATATCTTCACAATGACTTGAATCTAATATTTTTGAGTGTGTGACAGAGGAGCTAATGCACAGTTCCAGAAGAGATTTCCAGGGCTATCATCACTGAGGAGTACATCACTGAATCAGCATTGTAGATAATATACACAGAATGACTAACTGGGGATGGTGTACCAGCTCAATGAACGTACTTTAGTCATTAAAATGAGTTTCTGCCTGCTAAGATAATATTTGATATGGTTCTGAAATGCATTCAAATGAGATACGTTGTATTGGCAGTAATACATGAAGACATGCAAAATTTCTTTGCTAATTGTGTAATTTGAGTCTATGTCACTCACACGCAGTCTGCTCCATCCTAGTCAGCAAATAGCACTGTTTTTAGAAACATAGATTATCACAAATTTAATGACTTGATGTTTAAAGTTGCTTCTTTGTGACTTGTTCTTGTGAGAATGACAACTTGTTTTGATGTTAAAATGGTTACCTTGGGTGAATACATGCCAAATTTTAAATCTGTAGCTTTTTTAACACCCTAAAAAAAATTAGTTCAGGAGAAAGCTACTAAAATTTTATCTGGTATGCATTTCAACTTGAAGTTGTGCTTCTTCGTATCATAAATTTATGGTGCTAATCTCTTTTCGATCTACAAAGAATAGACATTTGGGAATATGTGATTCCAGTCGGTCATTTGCATCACATATGTAATGATGTTGTGCTTTAACCCAAAATTGGAGATTTTTATTTTGTATTTATATTTATATTTATACAAAGATTTCGTGATTTTTTAGTACGAAATGCTCCAAAGGGCATGGTTGACATTAAGGTTACGTTTGCGATTTTACATCAAAAGCTTACTTTTCCATGTATTTAATAAGTAGATAAGATATATTACCAAAAAAAATTAAGTAGATAAGATAATTTTGGGAGTATATAATAAACCCAATGATTTTAATGCAATTTCATAATTTGCCAAAGCTCAATTTGCTGTCTAACGTCCGCGTGTTCATTTTCCCCTCGCCACCACTTGAAAAGCCAAACCAAAAGTCAAAATTTTCAGGTTTGTCAGCCCGCTGATTGAAGACGAAATAGCAGATACCACTCCGATTCTCTTTTGAGAATCTCTTCGGCCATCTCTCCGATTTGGTTTTGCTTGTAAGTGCAGATCGATCTATTTCGGTGCTAGTCTGTTAGTTGTTTTTTTCATTTACTTCTCACTGTCCTCTTTTCCATGCTTTTGCGACGCTAGAATTCGAAATTTGGCCCTTCTCTGGCTCAGCATCGTTATTTCCTTCTATTTTAATGCTAAAAAGGGTGGGATTTTTGTATTGTTCCCAATTTTGCCAAGAGAGATGTCATGTTAAGTTTTCTGATATTCGTGGATTTTCAAGTGCTAGTGCTTCACTGCTTCAAAACACTGGTGGAGAAGCAAAGATTTTACTCTTTATGCCTTGCTTGGATGGAATGTATTGGTGCTCTTTTATAACTATATAGGCTACTAACAGCCCGTTCTCAGCTTGTTGGGCCAACGGGCGAGATAAAAAAAATGAGAAAAAATTAGGCCCTCTTTAGAAGTTGGCTCGGTTTGGAAAGTACTAGGAAGACATGCGATTTTTAACATTATAACAAAATATTAAGGGTAAATAATTATAATCTCTCCGAAGTTTGCACTAATACACTATTACTTCCTTGAGTTTTTTTATAATAATTCCCTATGTTTTGTTTCCATTCAACTAATGCCTCCATCCGTTAACTTTTATAACTTTTCCATCCAAATAGATGACATGACATATTTGTATAACAAAATTGCCCTTTGTCTTTTTTTTATCTATTTAACTTATTTTCACAATATAACTTGATTCAATTCTTCAGGCTTGTGTATGTTTTGCTTTTAATGTAAATTTATATGCATAATTATAGGGGAAAATATATAATGTTCATTGAGTAAAAACAATTAAATGGAAAACATTCTATCTCCCACAAAGGTTGTTCGTTATAATACCGTGAGTGCATGTAGGGAGTAGAATTATTAGTGTTTTTGTTATTTGTTCCCCCTCATTGTTTCAATTCCTTGCAATTTATTTGCTTAGGTGTTTAAAATTTATATTGCGCAATTATAAATAAATCTCTATTGGATTAAATAAAATCCTATAAAAAGAAAATGTATAAATTTGAGATAATACACCGTAGATCTTCACTATTGTTCACTTCATCCAATAACATATGGTCCTAGTAAACTTCAAAGTGTAAATGACAATTTTAAAGATTTCATTGCATACTATGATAATTAACATTTATAATCCTGAACTAAAAATAATATAAATTCTAATGAGCATATGATTAAAAAACATTTACAAGTTTACGTGAGATTGAGAATGGAAGCAACGTGAGATTGAGAGAGAATTAAGATGAACAAATATTTTATGAGACAATTGTGAAAATAAAATAAATGAATGAGTAAAAAAATAAGGGTAATTATGTGAACACACCAACTATTTGGATGGAATAGTTATAAAAGTTAATGGAAGGAAGTACTAGTTGGATGGAAACAAAATATAGGGAGGTTTAAATTATTATGAAAAGCTTAGAGAGATAGTAGTGTGTTTGTGCAAACTTCAGGGAGGTTATAATTATTTACTCGAATATTAATATTTTGAAGAAGTTGAATTGAACTTACAACATTTAATCAAATGTTGTATGAGTAATATCATTTGATCAAAGATTCAATTAAAGTTTATATTTTAAACTATAAATTAAGAACCTAACAAATTTTATTTTGAGCCCTTTTTGCTCGGGCCCTGGCGGTCGCCCCTATTGCCCTCCATCAGTAACGGCCCTAGCTACTAGCATCGTTGTCTTTTGATTTACTTATTGCTGTTTGATTTTCATGATAGAGCCATGGATTTTCTCCTGTTCACATCGAGATCTTATATTTTTTATATATTGAGCTTAGCCATTTTAGTAATTGTTTTATTGCCTTCGTTTATAATTGTAGTTTATTCGTAACATTTGTTTTGCGTAATGATTTTCAACTAAACTAATCTTATTCAAAATTTCATTTATGGACTGATAAGAGCATCTTATTTTAGTTTTGTTTTGTAACGATTTCTAGTTCTGTTAGTCTTTTTTAAAATTCCAATTTTGAAGTAACACATCTTTCTTAGAATGTACAGCTTACGATCACAATATGGATTTTGGATAAGAACTTGTTATCAGTTAGTTAAAATTATACTTTTCCTAATTAGTCACGTTAAAAGTACTTTCTTTTGACAAACGTAGCAACAAACAAACTTTGCGTTTGGCTAAAATGATAGCCAACAGTTCAAACATACATTTATTAAACATTACGCAGCTGCTGTGTTTCGTTGTTAAGTTACAAGTTACAATCTAGGTAACATGGAATCGGACACCGGAAAACGCCAAATATAACTCGAGTTTATGTTTCCGAAATGGAAACAGAAACGCGAAATATTCACAATTAAAATAATTAATATAAAAAATATGAAATGAACGAGCAACTTATTGTAAAGATTTCTTATTCAACACTCCAAGCAGCTGTTTCGGATAAGTTGGATCTTTTCGACTTAAGAAACAAGGGAGCCTTATTTAGAAACAAAAAGAGTGCCGTTGTTGCTTGGAATTCTAGATGTAACGGTGAAATTTCTCAATTTAGGGTGTTCTATTTTTACCATAACTTTTCTTAGAAGTTTCTTGCAACTCCACTTTAGGGTCAATTGGAAACAACCCCTCTGTAGTTAATGTTGTTGTTTCTTTAAGCGAAGGTGAGCCACAAGGGCACTCAGTATACCGGAATGGCTGGTAGGAGACATGACTTACTTGAAGGAGTATGGCCAGTTTACTGGAAGTTCAAGTGATGAGGGATATGACCCTGATCATGAGGAGATTGATTGTTTCAAAATGACTTGTGGATAGTGCTTTTCCTTGTGTATCATAGGCTTTCTTTTCTTTTTCGATTCATTTGTACAAATCGGGTGCTTGATATTACTGTTAGTCTTTTAGTTCTCTTTGCAATCATCCTTGGATGATGATACTGTTTTAATTGTTCAGGCATAGAAAGACAAAGATACCTTAAAATCTTACACTAAAATAAGTCGAAAAGATATGGATAGAGCGAATGACAAGAATCACGGGAATGGGGAAAATGATGCAGAGAGTGAAGGTGAACATGATATTGAAAATGACGGGAAGGGGATGTTTTCAGAGATTTGCGATAGTAACAGTTATCGCCAACCTTTGTTGGTCAAGAGGATGAATACCACTTCGCAGATTGCTATCGTTGGTGCGAAGACTTACCCCATTGAAAGTCTTGACTATGAGTAAGTGCTTTGTTAATTTCATTAATTGTGATTCTGCTAATAGAATCACACTTTTTAACTATCAACTTGGTGCATTTTGACTTATTTTACTTTCCCTTTTCAGGATCATCGAGAATGATATATTTAAACAGGATTGGAGATCCAAGAAGAAAATACAGATATTGCAGTATGTCTTTCTAAAGTGGGGATTTGCACTTATAATAGGCCTATTTACTGGACTAGTTGGTATTTTCAATAATATTTCCGTTGAGAACATTTCTGGGTATAAGTTACTTCTCACAGCCAATCTGATGGAAAAGAAGCAGTAAGATCACTCTTCTAAGAACTTACTTGCCAGTCGTAGCTTTTATTCATTTAACTGCATTTCTTTCACTGTATTCTTCAATGTCCACGCACATGTTGATTTCTGAATCTCGTTGTACAAGTTCAGGAACAGATTGTACAATTTTTTTTACACTAATGGCCTATTGGAAAATATAAATCACTAAAATCCTATTCTAGCTTTTTGTGCGACTGTTATACTTAAAAAGTTTGAATCTGATATATATCTGGCATTTTTTTGTTAAAGCTAAGCTGGGTGGCAAGTTTGAATTAGCATGTATTCCGCATCATGAAAAACTCAATTAAGGTTATGCATTCTTTTAACTTTTTGGTTGCAATTTAGGATAAGACGACTAGAACCCAAAAACTATACTTACTTTTTTGCATCTCTGTACTACAATAACAACAGCCAAACTTTATTTTCAACCAGTTAAGTGAATCATCTTTTCTATCAATCCTTTTTAAAATAGAATTATTTGAGAGATTTTGAAATTGAAGTTCATTCTTAATCGTTGTCCATGTGTTGGCCGATACTGAACATATCCAGACCACCTTATCTATAAGATTTCATGAAACCAATCTAATATAAAAATTAAAATCATCTTTGTGTGTTAATATTGATAAGCTGTTAGCAATATACAAAGATGACACTGTGAGAGGAAATATCATTTTCCATCCGTGTAAGGCGAGCTAGTTCATGAATACACTGATGAAAATACCTATTGCTATAGCATTTTTTTTTATTCTCTTCCTTTCATGCTTTATATGGAACTTAGCCCAGTTAGCTACATGGTCATGCTACTCATGTTGATCTGGAAGAAGTTTGAACCTATAATAACTTCTATCCATATTAATGGCTCCTTTGTATATCAAGTTATTTCAACTTGTTAACACTTGCAGTTACTACAAGGTGCTTGCTGCATATGCTATAAATGGCATTTTTAGATATATCTGCTTACCAGTTCCATAGGATAATTACATGCTAAGGGTTCTAGTGCAGATATTACAAGGCATTTGCTGCATATGCTGGTTGCAACATAACACTTGCAGTTGGTGCTGCAGCGCTCTGCGCTTTCATTTCTCCAGCAGCTGCCGGATCTGGTATCCCAGAGGTGAAAGCTTACCTCAATGGCATTGATGCTCATTCAATACTAGCTCCAAGTACCCTCTTTGTGAAGGTGAATGATTGTGTGCTTTTATGTATGTACACACACATGTATATGTATATATACTATGAGAAGATGCATGAATGACACAAAGTGCTATTCTTTCCTTAAAATCCTGTGCACATGTTGTGCTAGCTTTAGTTATAGTTGTCTGATTTCGTTGTAGTTTCATTTGAAACAAAATAAATATCAATCTCTTTGGAAAGAGTAGAATTTACTCAAACTGTTCTTCATTTCATGTTGTCTTTGATGAATATGATATGCTTCATATATTTTCCATTCTTATTTATGCTAAAAGGATGTATGGTCTTAGAGACAGAGGATAGTTTCTGTAAGAAAGACCATTCTTTTCTCATGGTTTTATTTACTGTATTACTGCTCCCAAATTTACGTTATGATTCCAATCCTTCTGTTTTCAAGCTTGAAGGACGCAGAGTGTTTCCTCCAAAACTTAATAATATTATTCGACATTTGCAAAAAATAGACCATTTTATTTAGAAATTGTACTAAATTTCAGAAATAAATAATGATCTCATGTTTCTTTGGTGATTTATTGCAAGAGTCTTTGGCAACTAAACATGTTTCATGTACAATTAAGTTTTGAGGCCGGCATGGAATTAAAAAACTCAATTTTGTGCTGCCACCAAATCAAACATTAAATTAACTGAAATTAAATGGCTTACCTGAATTTATAGTGTGAATTTTATTAGCCACTATTGCATGGTATTATTCCCTGTTTTTTGTTGGTTTTATCATATCTTTTTGACGTCTATGATATAAGAATGAATTTGATAGCTGCTGAACCGAGGATAAGCGCTTGCACAGCCTCATAGTTTATCTTGATATTCTTTTCATTACCTTTAACAATTCTTTGCTCTTTGCACAGCCTAATCTAGGGTTAGTAATAGGGCTCTTTTAGCTAAATGATCAAATGTTCCTAATTCCAACTTCTTGCAGATTTTTGGTTCCATTTTGGGCGTTTCTGCTGGTTTTGTTGTGGGCAAAGAAGGGCCTATGGTTCATACAGGTGCATGCATAGCCTCGCTATTGGGACAGGGAGGTTCTCGCAAGTACCATTTGACATGGAAATGGCTAAGATATTTCAAAAATGACCGTGACAGACGAGATTTGATCACCAGTGGAGCAGCTGCTGGAGTAGCTGCTGCCTTTCGTGCTCCAGTTGGTGGCGTTCTCTTTGCTCTTGAAGAAGCAGCTTCCTGGTGACCCCCCCTTCTTTCTTTCTATATGCATCTTGCATTTTTCAGGTGTTTTCTACATCCTTAGGGGACTTTGAGTTGTTAAAGCAATCAGTTTAGTTGCCCGGGAGTTCAGATAGGAGACCTAAAATCCATGTTGAAGGTGCCAAATGAAAACATAAACAGACTTGTTATGATGCATGCTAATTTGACGAGTGCATCTTTATATATTAGTGGGATTGTGAAAGTTAGAAGCTTTCTATTTTAAAGAAATTGAATGACTGGTGGGATGAAGCGATATGAGCGTAATATTGCAAGACGATTTTTCCATGTCAGTTGAGGTACTTGTCCATTTGTTAGTTAGTAACCTAACTCGGATTCCCCAACTGATCAGTCAGGTCCTAGGGCTGTTACAAGTGAACCTTTGTAATTATAGCATTATATGCTTCAAGGCTATTTTCATACCTGAATCTCTGTTTGAGTTCTATCACACAGTGAAGCATTGAATTAGATTACTATGTCTCTGAAAGCATCTCCAGAACTGTGGTGTTTTCAATCTAATGTGTCTTGCTAAAACTCAGTTTTCTGCTTCTGTATAGTGGTTTTTATTTGGGCTTGTTTCAGGTGGCGGAGTGCACTTCTTTGGAGGACCTTCTTCACAACAGCAGTAGTTGCTATAATTTTGAGGGCTTTTATAGAATATTGCTCTACTGGTAAGTGTGGATTGTTTGGGGAAGGCGGTCTGATAATGTATGATGTCAGTTCATCCAAGGTATCATATAGTGGGCCAGATTTGTTAGCAGTTATACTCCTTGGTGTGATCGGGGGCATATTTGGAAGTCTATATAACTATCTTGTGGACAAGGTCCTCCGAACATACAGCATCATCAATGAGTATGTCTATATTTGATTATCAGACAATAGCCTTTTTCTTTTTTTTCCTTTTCCTCATCTCGGAACTGGATCGGATTATCACAAAATAGCCTTTTTTTATCCTTTTCTACTACTCAAAACTGCATCTTATGAAACTTCTTAGGCATAGCTTATCATGAAGCTGGTGTCTGGATGTTGAAATTACTTGTATGGATCATACAATGCATCTTTTACTTGTGCTAGACTGAGTTATATAACATGTATTGTTGTTGGGCAACAATCCATATGATGCTTTCATTGCCATGTTACCTTTAAAATATTGAAAATAAATTATAATCATGGGAAGGAAAAGAAAGGAATTAGCTTTTTTACCATACTGAACTTCAAAAAGTAATCTGCTTACATTGTGTAGTTTTGTCAAAATCATGAGCAAGGAAGATATCTTTAATGAAATTATTGGTGCCTTGAATCCGAATACTGAATTATGATTTTTACTGCTGCAGAAAAGGTGCGAAGTTCAAAATCTTGCTTGTGTTTGTCATCGCCCTCCTGACATCATGTTGTTCTTATGGATTGCCTTGGTTTGCGAAGTGCATTCCCTGCCCTTCTGATGCAACAGTTAGTTGCCCGAGCTCTGCTACGTCTGGAAACTACAAAAGCTTCCAATGCTCATCAGGTTATTACAATGATCTTGCATCCCTATTTCTTAATACCAATGATGATGTCATTCGCAACCTGTTTAGTTCTAGTACAGAGAAACATTTTTTCATTTCGACTCTGTTTGTCTTCTTTGCTGCAATATATTTTCTTGGAATCATCACATATGGGATTGCTATCCCCTCTGGACTCTTCATCCCCGTTATACTAGCTGGAGCATGCTATGGCCGTCTTGTTGGAAGGTTATTTGAATCCATATCAAAACTTGACACTGGTCTCTTTGCTTTGCTTGGAGCAGCCTCCTTCCTTGGTGGCACCATGAGGATGACAGTTTCACTGTGTGTTATATTGCTTGAGCTCACTAATGATTTACTATTACTTCCCCTTGTAATGTTGGTTCTCCTGATATCAAAAACTGTGGCTGATAGCTTCAACAAAGGTGTGTATGACCAGATAGTGAAATTAAAAGGGCTGCCTTATTTGGAAGCACATGCAGAACCTTACATGAGGCATTTGACTGCAAGTGATGTTGTTTCTGGTCCATTGGTGACATTTTTTGGTGTTGAAAAAGTGGAACATATAGTGCATGCTTTGATGAGTACTGGGCACAATGGATTCCCAGTGATTGATGAACCTCCTTTCTCGGATGCACCTGAGTTGTGCGGGCTAGTTCTAAGGTCCCATTTGCTTGTGTTGCTCAAGGCTAAGATTCTTTCAAAAGAAAAAAGGCTTGCTGGTGAAGAGATTTTGAGTAGATTTGCTGCACTTGATTTTGCTAAGGCAGGATCAGGGAAGGGTATCAAAGTCGAGGATTTGGAACTTGATGAAGAAGAGATGGAAATGTATGTAGACCTGCATCCAATTACGAATGCATCCCCGTACACGGTTGTTGAGACAATGTCACTTGCCAAGGCTTCAATTATGTTTCGACAACTTGGTCTCAGGCACATGTGTGTGGTGCCAAAGAGTGAAGGGGTAACTTTCTTCCTCTGTCTTCAATGTATATTTGCTTATCATTTCCTTGTTACCAATAAAGAAGACCTGATATGTTCCATACAAATATGTTTAAGAGAGTTTCAAACTTGATCTTTTAGGACTTTTGTTTTGTACTTTTTTTCCCCGTGCTCAATCTTGAAGGTTTCCATGTTTTCAGTGGATACTCTAGTATTGTACTTTTTTTATTTCATAAGTGCCTAACAACTTTCCCGTTGCTGCAGAGGCATCCGATTGTTGGCATTCTTACAAGACACGATTTCATGCCAGAACATGTTTTGGGTTTGTACCCTCATATCCGGAAAAGTGGATCAAGTTGAAATATTGTAAAACCACATAGTATACATAATGCAAGAGGAAGGTGCATATGCAGGTCTATTATTGTATTTAATTATCAATGCTAAAGTCAATGAAGTCATTTTCTCCAACCATTCAGTTTGTCAATGTACATGTTGCTGTATTACCAAAAAAAATGTACATGTTGCTGTTCTGGAAGACATGGATTCAATTACATTTCATCCTTATAATGAAACAGAAACTAATGGACAAAAGGAAGGAAATTGAAAGAGCAGCAGAGTCCGTAGAAGAACCCCAGATATTTGTGTTTTATCCTTCATTCTACAATCATGGTCGAGGTAAGTGTCGGACTGTTTGTTCAAGGTCCACACCATGGAGCAAAAACTTCAACCAGCATCGGCCCTTTGGCCTTGATCATAAGTTCTTGCCATGTTGCATCAGTTACAACTGGTACTGAAATTTCAAAGTAATACGTCAAATATTACAAGAACACTCACTTAAAATGTACGGTGCACCTGCATATATACTATGCACTTCTACAACAACCGGAAACCCCTCCCAAGCTTATTGTTAGGTGTACATCTCAGCCAGTAGTGTGAGAATGAATCTGTTATCAAACTTTTTCACTTTTTCACTTTTTCACTTGTTCATTTGTAATTTCTGTTCATAATTGCTCAAGTGTACAATAAAAACAATGTTATGTCCTTTAGACTATTGCCAAAGCGTCTTCCTATTGCACACTGTATTTCTTTGGCAGATCAATGCATTAAATATTGATACATAAACACATAAAGGGGCAAATTCAAATCTTAACTCACTTGAGCATAAGTATGTTCTCTTCCATCACCACAAATAATCGAGTCAACTCTGTAAAACTTCTCTCTGTAAGGACCCTGAATCGTGTTTTAAAGGTGCAAGAATCTGTTAGTCGCTGAGGATTTTGATTGCTTAATAGTGTAGTTGCTTTAAATGGTAATTATCCAAGTGATTCTGGGTTTGATATAATCAATCAGAGCAATTAGATCAGTTTTCCTAATACCTAATTGTCTAATACAACTCTGTACATAAGACTTGTCATAGTAGATTATATGGACAATGCATTTGATGTTAACAATCCTACATTGCTAATCTTTTCCGGTTTCAATAAAATTGTCCTTTTTTTTCAAAATAAATATTGTATACAATAGATAGTACAATACTGCCTTAAAAAGATACCACACTAATACTCCGAGCTACAGTCATTAGGCATGATCTCAATATGGCCTCAACGATGCTTTTTCCATAGCACTACAAGTTCTATAGTACAATACAAATTCCAAAGGCTCGGAGCATAATAATGATATTTTTTTATAAGAAATTAGGCGGTGCAAATCCTACACAATTGGGCAAGAAACATGTAGATGTACAAAATATTCATTAAATTCTGGAACTCATCACACCTTAATTTTAAGGACTTATTTATTGCCAATGTCGCCTAACAAAATGATGACGATCATAAGAATAATAATAATAATACCAAAATATACAACGGAATTGGAACATCCATTACAGTTGCCCCAGCCAAATGATGAGCTTAAATAAATAATATTGCAAGTATACAAGGTATACAAAATATACTACAAGAACCTCGCAGCTGACTCTACCAAAGATTGAGCCTATTTTGGTGAAAACCAAATTAAAAAAAAGCCAAAGCATACAGCTGCGAGGTCATCTGTCCGCACAAGAATTACTTGACTAGCAATTTACCTGTGATGGAATTTGGGGTAGACAGTAAATACCCCTGGCCTTGTCTCATCAAATTTATATCTGTCAAATATTACAGCTTGGTTACATAAGTGTTATATTGTCATTTTGTTTTCCTTAATCCCAAAAGAGTGGCTAAGAAATGTGACATAACTCATTTATGCTACAAAAAAGGAACAAATACCTGTTTTCGATGAGAAAATTTCTCACAGCTGCTGGCAGAGAAGCTCGACCACGGCTATGGTTGCCTATGCCTGAATGGAAAAAGAAGGGAATGAGTAATGCAGTCACATATATGTAGATAACTTCTGAACAAATATTAGCACCCAACAAAACAAAACTTCCATTAAGATTGATTTATCATGCAACATTTAAGCAGAGATGGGGAAATATTAAAGTGCTTTGATGAATTTTTATGGACGAATTCATTGCTTAGCCCAGATGGCATAAGAGAACAAATGGGTAAGGTAGCAACTGTGAAACTGAACATTTTAGCCAAAGTGAAATCAATTCACTGGTTTAAAAATCCCCTAAGGAGGCCCCAACCGTTCGACTAGCACCTAACGATTTTTAGAACATTGTCTAAATTATTTTTTAACATTTTATGATATTATATTTTACTTTTTAGTTGAATTTATATTTTTATTTATTAATAAATATTAAGAAATAAAAAATACACATCCGCCTAGGCGCCGCCCATGCCCAGCCTAGGCATCGGAAGCCATGGCCACCTGACTAACAGTTAGCGTTTTTTAAAACATTGGAAATCATAGATCTTATGTTATACTACTATTGACACATTATGTGTAGCATTTAGCACCACAGCCAGGTGCGCGACTCGAGTCAGATCTGGATGTTGTCGGAGCAAAGCTCCGGTGAACCAGATGGGAAAAAAAAAGGGGGGGGGGGGGGCAGAATGTAAATGCCCCAACATGAAAGTGCATCACCATGTGTAGGCATAAAAGCCTGTGAGCTACTAACTTTTAGGTCCTTGTGCCTGCACTTAAAGTTATATTTCTGCTTGGCCCCAGTAACTAGGTAATAAGTTATGTGCACAGTAAATTTTTTGCATATAGATCACAATACCAGTTATGACTTGTAATGAAGCTGGCCTCTGCCTAAATCCACACTGCATATTTGTATTCTCCATATTCATGCTACCAATTAATGAACAGATAGTCCCATTTCGTGTATTGAGTCCTCTTGGAGCTAATTGCCTACTCATTGGAAGTTGGGTCTCAATTTTCTGCAGATGTTCTTGCAAGGCTTGAACAGCCTCTGCCGCATGAAGACCATGTAGGTCGAATTTCCATGGATTACTATCACTATTTCGCAAACTCAAAATTTCCTTGGCAGCCTTGGAATTGAGTCTATCGGCATCTGACCATTCTTTACTGGCCTTCAGTGACTGTTGCTGGGCAGTAAAATGGTCTCCTCTAATAAAAGCATTAGTAGCTGCCCTGGAATGCCTGGATGCTACCCTGTAGGTTACACAGTATGGGCATTATTTACACAATCAGATTTCTTTATTGGTAATAAGTAAAAAATATGTGATTGTGAGATAGACATTAGAAATAATTTTCAACCATTTGTGCAGAAGGATGGAGCTCTAATATCTAAATGCAGGTGAGACCAGGGAGTGAAGAAACTCTGAAGAGAGAAAACAACATGTCTTAATAAGTATCAGCCGGCTAGCCCAGTAGAGCACAAAACTGGTTTGTAATGCAGACAAGATATTACAATGTTATTTACAATCAAGATCATCGAAGAAATTAACAGATGAGATATGAACCAACCTCATCATCTTTAATGCATCTCTTCGATGGCTCATATAAACATCGTTTTCTTCCCATTCAGGCTCCACTGGGAAGGACTTCAAGTGTCCCAGGATCAGTTTCATGTTTGCAGTAGCAGTCTCCGAGTCCATCAACTCTCTAGGAGCAAATATGAGAACGTCTTCAAGAGTAGAGCTTAGATCTGCTACGTCAGCAGTAAGGTCAGAGGTCGACTCTAATAAAGACTTCTCATCTCCCCGTTTCTTGCATTCAAAATCATAGCAATCAGAGATGTCCTTTTCCTTCATTTCACATTTTACTTTGGAGCCATTAGAGGAAAACATCTCTCTTAACAAAGCAGTGGCTTTATCAGTATCATTGTTCACCATGGTCATCACATCCTCAACCAAACTCTGGTCAGCCCAGCTGTGAAGTCGTTGGAGTTTGGACAAGGAAAAATCACCACCATACCCCTCCGTAATTTCGATTGGACTCGAATCAACATTCTCCACCATAGGAGGAAAATCAGCAAATGACTGGACAATAGATGAGAAAGAAGGGATGTTTGAACTTGGAGAGGGAAGGATAGAGTCGGTGCTATTGGTTTGTAGGGGAGGAAAAGGATCGTCGGAAACAATTTGAGATTGTTTCTGACAGTACTCGAGGCTCATGGCAGCCCAACCCCGGGGCTTACATCTCCCCCGAGAAGTTTTGGCGTAAGTGTTCATGTCACAGATAACCAAGAGTCTTATACTGAGGGCTAGCGTCTTTCCTCCGTGTTGAGAATTCTCACAACAATTGGTAATAATACCACAAAATTGCAGACGTTGTTGTTCTTGGACAGAGCAGAGTGAGGTGAAGAATACCTGAATCGTGAACACAAAACTGAAAATAGATGAAAGTAAGAGTTGTTCTGGGAGACAGGCGTACCCAAGGAGTCAATCGATCAGAAGGCTGAGATGAAAAGAGCAATCCAGATTCAGAATCAGAATCAACATTTGATTCAGGGGAAGGATCGTTGGATGCTAATGGCGATAAGGCAAGGCTGAATTGTACCCCCACAAATCGCCTCAATATTCTCCCTCTATTTGTGAAGAGACAGGATCCAAGGATGATAACCAGAAGACAAGGAAGGAATACAAGGGAGAACGAATGGAAGAAAGAAAAGAAAAAATAGAAGTGGGCCGGGTAGATTCGAGCCAAGGTGTCGTGGGTAAGCCCATGTGAATTGAACCTCCTAATTTAACTCATTAAACAAATCGAAGTTAATTAACTAATTTTTTTATGTCAACTTTATTCATTAATTTTATTGAATTAAATTATTTGACACATTAATTTATTTAATTTTTAATTAAATAAATAACATATATAAATACATTAAATCAACCTAATGAATTATATAAATTATATTATATTAAATTATTGACTAAATTAATTTATTAGAGTTATATAGACTATTCAATTATATTGATTTTATATGTCAATTAATTATTAATCAATTTTTCATCCGGTCTTATAACATTGTATTATAATAGATCTCATATTATACAATTCATTTAATGTGTCTATATGTTAGCTATAAAATTTACCCATAAACTATAAACGATAACTAACCTCCACCTTAAATAAAAAATATAGTAAAAGAATGAACACTTTATATTACCGTTCCCTTTCATGTTTCCCTCATTCCAAACTCCTCATCTATTTTTTTTTATTAATTATGCCCCAGCTTACTAAGGGCTTGCGGATCAAATTTGTATTTGGGTCTATTTGTACTATGAACTTTAGAAAATTGTGAAGGTTGAAATTTCATGTGAAAATATCAATATTTGCCAAATTTAAATAAAATGTGGGATTATGCCATTAAATGGGTCAATTTTGTTTTTAATACTTTTATAGTCATCATATAGTGAAGTTTTATATTTTTATAGCCCAATTTATAAGTAAATGGAGTTGGTGCTAAGAACAAAATAATATATAGTTTTAAAATTGTTTGCGTCTGATAAAAAAAACCCCCTTATCTGCTATAAATTAAATATGTTTTGATTTTTAGATTTATAATGTCAAAAAAATCACATATAGGTTTATACAAAAAAAAATTATAAGAAGAGTTGTGTGAAGGTAATTTAAAGTTTGTTTAAATTGTAATGAGTGGTCTACAATCCAACCCCGTTATTTTAACTTGCTTTTTTATTGACAGGGTAGTTGGCTAGGTATGCTCTACTAGTCTGATTAGTAATTACACCAAATATTGAAGTATTTTATGTTGGTCTACATAAGCTTATTGGAATGACAGCTGCATTAACCATAATCAACATTTATTGCATATTACAACCTGGTGTTATAATGTTGTTTAAATGCAAGTTAGTTGGGTTGGTTCAGACCAACAACTCAATTATACAATAGATAAATAATGCTGCATTCTTGTTAGTAGTATGAAGATTTTTTTTTTCATTTTTTATAATTTTTTTAATGGTTATAATAAAAAAATTTGAATTACAGTCACAAGAATTATAACTCGATTTATAATAATAGAGAACGATTCACAATCCGGTTATAATTATTATATTGTTACACTAACTTTAGATGGTCAAAACTTTCAAACATGGACTGTTCGAATGAAGTGAAAGTCTATCTTGAGGCAATAGATCTTTGGGAGGCGGTAAAAGAAGATTATGACCATGCATGCAAATCCAAATGTGGCCCACGTAAAGAATTACAAAGAGAAAAAAAAACCAAAAGCCATAGCTTGTCTTTTCTCAACCGATTCAAAATTGGTTAATGCTGCAAACTTTAAAATAAAGAAAAACAATGAGAGAAGAATGAACAATTGAAGGTGTTTTTTTAGCAAGACAAAAATTTCAAGAGGAGGCGGTATTGATTTATACCACCATGTCCGCATTGCAAGAAAATAAATCACCCTAAAAAACAACCCGAAGAAGATAAAATAGTTATGCAACATGAAAAGGATGAACTCTTATGATTTATAACTTGAAAGCCACGAGGAGTGTTGAAGATTGACTTTAGAAGTTGTTATTTAGTTGGAAACATATTCAATAAATTAAAAGTAGATTGTAATTAGGATAGATTATTGTTATTTGAAGTAAAGATAAATTAAAATTTATTGTTTTAGATAATATTTATGTGTTTTATTGTATTAGTTTAAAATTATAACCACTTTTATATTTAGGTTTTCTCTCTATAAACACATGAATAAAAATCAATATTAGTGTGCTTTAAGCTCCAATACATACCCAAAAACAATTATGCTCCAACATATGCTCCAATAAATGCTCAAATATCTTTCTTTTCTTATCTTTCCGCCATGAAGCTGTAGCAGCCCCAATAGTTTAAGATATAATTTTTACTAAAATCATGAACTTGATTTATGCCAAAGTCAAATGAGAATATCTTAAGAAAGAATAGCAGGACATTGAAAGAAATCAAGAGTATGCAAATTCTTAACTTCATGAGATGGTTTTTTTCCATTAGATGAATAGTTAGATTTCATGTTTTTAATTGATGAATTAGAGAAGAAGTCGTTACTTTGCTGACTCATGAAAATTTTGTCCCTTACAATTTCATTTAGTCTCAAGTTTAGACCGGCTTCTTATGTTCCTTTGACACGGCCTTGCTGATTGGAAGAATGGAGCTCGACAAATAAAGGGCCAAATAATGTAGAAACGGCAGTTTATAGGGAGAGATGGCGTCCTCCCCCGATTGATTAGTTTAGTAAAAGATAATAGGAAATAAATTACGATTTTTATATTAGGATTTCATATCAAATATGATAGAATTTGTTTAATTTTGAATTTGAATTGAATAGTTTTATCATGTAAACTCTATAAATAGTGTGCTTGACATCAATAAAATATATCAGTTTTTTCCTTTCATTTTCTCCATACTTTTATTTTCCTTATTTTACATCAGTCTGTACGATTTTGTCTTCTCCGTTCTCTCTCTAAATTTCTTAGATTGAAGATTGGAATGGAAAGTGAGATAATCTATGGTGTTCCATTTCTAAATCCACAATTAAATTGGTTTACTTGTTCTCGTCTTTGAAATGTTGCAAGAACTTTGAAGTTTGAAATGAGATAGGAAAAATATACGAAGAAATGAACTAGAATTGATGGAGGTTGTGTTAATATCTGTAATATATGTCACATTTCATATATTTTTGATTACAGGACAGGCGGGAATTATTCCGTAACTGAAATTTTGTAATCTTGCACCAAAAAAAGAACAGGCGGGAATTATTCCCGCTAAAGTTTTTAATCAAATCTTAATGCTGTCCTCTCTCCTCATCAACTCTCTACATTTCTTTTTATTTATCCCTCTATCACAACCACTGACGCACAAATTTTACTTCTCAACCTAATTAAACACATGTATCTTCCCTTTCCTTCCTTTATTAAATTCAGTTACACTAGATTTTATGATCGATCAGACAAAGTCATTCCTTTTGGACATCCTACGGGGACACTGTTATAATATATATTATAGAAAATTGCTAATTAATACTACACAATTAGGAGTAACAAGAGCAGAGTGGCATGAAGATATAGGTTAGTTTTGAAGAAAGCACATCCATTATAACAAAGCTTACATAGAGAAGATACTAAAATTTCAACTGTGTAACTACGTATTCAACATCACATCCCATCTACCACTGAACCAAAGTTTTACGACACTAACAATTGGCGTATTATTTCTCATGTAACTAAAAGTTTATGATTTGCTGATATGATATAATCTTACTGTAAGTTTACTGTAACAACTCATTTTTGCTTAAAAATGAGTTTTATTGTCAATGTTCAGAATAAGTGAGCGGCAAAAATGCCCCATATTACTCAAAAAAATTGAGTTTGTGCCTCACTTTGGAGATCATACTCAAGCTAGGCACATGACCCATAAATGATTTTTTTTGAACAAAATATAAACAAAACAACGAATTTTACAAAAATATGTCTCTCTCTCTATATATATCTATACTATTTACTTGATGTTCGTAATATACCATTAAAGTTGTTGTAACTACTAAACTTAAAAGTTCATTTTTTCACATCATTGCCCTGTTCATCTTATACTCTTATCTCAATGCTTTATTCTTTTACTTGTTTTCTCTCTCTAAAGAAGTTCAGCAAAAACATTTGTGTTCGTAGCTTCTCTTTTCATTCCTAATGAACCACCTTTAAATATGAAGCAAGCTTAAAAATTCTTTGGTCTCATCTCTTAAGTACTCCCTCACTTCTAACAATTACCTTCGTTTCCTTATAAAATCTTTTTTGACTCCACTATAGCATAGCCAACATACCATGAATTTAGGAACTAATAATTAAAAAACACCTCAATGGCATCAAAATGTATGTTATAGATTAGGAAAATTGTGGAACATATCATGCAGAATTTGAAAGTTAAAATGAGCTTTTATGGTATTTGATAAAAGTTGACACTATATAGTTTTCAATTAAGTCTATTGTGCTAAAATTTCTATATAATATGAAGGACTATCAAATAAAAAGAAATTGGTGTGAAGAGTTATATGAGTTCAGTTAAAAGGGCTTGAGGAAATTTTGGTGACTTTCATGTCTCAAAGTTAAAATATTAATGTCATAAATGTGGAACGGAAAAATTGATAATACGATATTGACGGACCATCCTCAAAATGGTGAACAAATGGCTTCATCGATTTGATGTTTGTTCCTTCATATATATGTTATCTTTTTGTATACAAAATGTTCAAACAAATTTACTGTGTAAGTTTATACGACAACTATTCTTTTATATATATTATTGAGGAACATAACGTTAAATGGGATCGCTAGTCATTTGAAGCGGTGGAAATAAAGCCCTCTAGGGATTTGTTGGTAAGCGAATTTTCAAACTTATTTTCCACCTGTTATTGATTTGAGTGGTTTATCAGTTAGCGTTTTTTAAAACATTGGAAATCATAGATCTTATGTTATACTACTATTGACACATTATGTGTAGCATTTAGCACCACAGCCAGGTGCGCGACTCGAGTCAGATCTGGATGTTGTCGGAGCAAAGCTCCGGTGAACCAGATGGGCAAAAAAAAAGGGGGGGGGGCAGAATGTAAATGCCCCAACCTGAAAGTGCATCACCATGTGTAGGCATAAAAGCCTGTGAGCTACTAACTTTTAGGTCCTTGTGCCTGCACTTAAAGTTATATTTCTGCTTGGCCCTAGGTAATAAGTTATGTGCACAGTAAATTTTTTGCATATATATCACAATACCAGTTATGACTTGTAATGAAGCTGGCCTCTGCCTAAATCCAGTACACTGCATATTTGTATTCTCCATATTCATGCTACCAATTAATGAACAGATAGTCCCATTTCGTGTATTGAGTCCTCTTGGAGCTAATTGCCTACTCATTGGAAGTTGGGTCTCAATTTTCTGCAGATGTTCTTGCAAGGCTTGAACAGCCTCTGCCGCATGAAGACCATGTAGGTCGAATTTCCATGGATTACTATCACTATTTCGCAAACTCAAAATTTCCTTGGCAGCCTTGGAATTGAGTCTATCGGCATCTGACCATTCTTTACTGGCCTTCAGTGACTGTTGCTGGGCAGTAAAATGGTCTCCTCTAATAAAAGCATTAGTAGCTGCCCTGGAATGCCTGGATGCTACCCTGTAGGTTACACAGTATGGGCATTATTTACACAATCAGATTTCTTTATTGGTAATAAGTAAAAAATATGTGATTGTGAGATAGACATTAGAAATAATTTTCAACCATTTGTGCAGAAGGATGGAGCTCTAATATCTAAATGCAGGTGAGACCAGGGAGTGAAGAAACTCTGAAGAGAGAAAACAACATGTCTTAATAAGTATCAGCCGGCTAGCCCAGTAGAGCACAAAACTGGTTTGTAATGCAGACAAGATATTACAATGTTATTTACAATCAAGATCATCGAAGAAATTAACAGATGAGATATGAACCAACCTCATCATCTTTAATGCATCTCTTCGATGGCTCATATAAACATCGTTTTCTTCCCATTCAGGCTCCACTGGGAAGGACTTCAAGTGTCCCAGGATCAGTTTCATGTTTGCAGTAGCAGTCTCCGAGTCCATCAACTCTCTAGGAGCAAATATGAGAACGTCTTCAAGAGTAGAGCTTAGATCTGCTACGTCAGCAGTAAGGTCAGAGGTCGACTCTAATAAAGACTTCTCATCTCCCCGTTTCTTGCATTCAAAATCATAGCAATCAGAGATGTCCTTTTCCTTCATTTCACATTTTACTTTGGAGCCATTAGAGGAAAACATCTCTCTTAACAAAGCAGTGGCTTTATCAGTATCATTGTTCACCATGGTCATCACATCCTCAACCAAACTCTGGTCAGCCCAGCTGTGAAGTCGTTGGAGTTTGGACAAGGAAAAATCACCACCATACCCCTCCGTAATTTCGATTGGACTCGAATCAACATTCTCCACCATAGGAGGAAAATCAGCAAATGACTGGACAATAGATGAGAAAGAAGGGATGTTTGAACTTGGAGAGGGAAGGATAGAGTCGGTGCTATTGGTTTGTAGGGGAGGAAAAGGATCGTCGGAAACAATTTGAGATTGTTTCTGACAGTACTCGAGGCTCATGGCAGCCCAACCCCGGGGCTTACATCTCCCCCGAGAAGTTTTGGCGTAAGTGTTCATGTCACAGATAACCAAGAGTCTTATACTGAGGGCTAGCGTCTTTCCTCCGTGTTGAGAATTCTCACAACAATTGGTAATAATACCACAAAATTGCAGACGTTGTTGTTCTTGGACAGAGCAGAGTGAGGTGAAGAATACCTGAATCGTGAACACAAAACTGAAAATAGATGAAAGTAAGAGTTGTTCTGGGAGACAGGCGTACCCAAGGAGTCAATCGATCAGAAGGCTGAGATGAAAAGAGCAATCCAGATTCAGAATCAGAATCAACATTTGATTCAGGGGAAGGATCGTTGGATGCTAATGGCGATAAGGCAAGGCTGAATTGTACCCCCACAAATCGCCTCAATATTCTCCCTCTATTTGTGAAGAGACAGGATCCAAGGATGATAACCAGAAGACAAGGAAGGAATACAAGGGAGAACGAATGGAAGAAAGAAAAGAAAAAATAGAAGTGGGCCGGGTAGATTCGAGCCAAGGTGTCGTGGGTAAGCCCATGTGAATTGAACCTCCTAATTTAACTCATTAAACAAATCGAAGTTAATTAACTAATTTTTTTATGTCAACTTTATTCATTAATTTTATTGAATTAAATTATTTGACACATTAATTTATTTAATTTTTAATTAAATAAATAACATATATAAATACATTAAATCAACCTAATGAATTATATAAATTATATTATATTAAATTATTGACTAAATTAATTTATTAGAGTTATATAGACTATTCAATTATATTGATTTTATATGTCAATTAATTATTAATCAATTTTTCATCCGGTCTTATAACATTGTATTATAATAGATCTCATATTATACAATTCATTTAATGTGTCTATATGTTGGCTATAAAATTTACCCATAAACTATAAACGATAACTAACCTCCACCTTAAATAAAAAATATAGTAAAAGAATGAACACTTTATATTACCGTTCCCTTTCATGTTTCCCTCATTCCAAACTCCTCATCTATTTTTTTTTATTAATTATGCCCCAGCTTACTAAGGGCTTGCGGATCAAATTTGTCAATGTGGGTCTATTTGTACTATGAACTTTAGAAAATTGGGTAGGTTGAAATTTCATGTGAAAATATCAATATTTGCCAAATTTAAATAAAATGTGGGATTATGCCATTAAATGGGTCAATTTTGTTTTTAATACTTTTATAGTCATAATATAGTGAAGTTTTATATTTTTATAGCCCAATTTATAAGTAAATGGAGTTGGTGCTAAGAACAAAATAATATATAGTTTTAAAATTGTTTGCGCCTGATAAAAAAACCCCCTTATCTGCTATAAATTAAATATGTTTTGATTTTTAGATTTATAATGTCAAAAAAATCACATATAGGTTTATACAAAAAAAAAATTATAAGAAGAGTTGTGTGAAGGTAATTTAAAGTTTGTTTAAATTGTAATGAGTGGTCTACAATCCAACCCCGTTATTTTAACTTGCTTTTTTATTGACAGGGTAGTTGGCTAGGTATGCTCTACTAGTCTGATTAGTAATTACACCAAATATTGAAGTATTTTATGTTGGTCTACAGATGCTTATTGGAATGACAGCTGCATTAACCATAATCAACATTTATTGCATATTACAACCTGGTGTTATAATGTTGTTTAAATGCAAGTTAGTTGGGTTGGTTCAGACCAACAACTCAATTATACAATAGATAAATAATGCTGCATTCTTGTTAGTAGTATGAAGATTTTTTTTTTCATTTTTTATAATTTTTTTAATGGTTATAATAAAAAAATTTGAATTACAGTCACAAGAATTATAACTCGATTTATAATAATAGAGAACGATTCACAATCCAGTTATAATTATTATATTGTTACACTAACTTTAGATGGTCAAAACTTTCAAACATGGACTGTTCGAATGAAGTGAAAGTCTATCTTGAGGCAATAGATCTTTGGGAGGCGGTAAAAAAAGATTATGACCATGCATGCAAATCCAAATGTGGCCCACGTAAAGAATTACAAAGAGAAAAAAAAACAAAAGCCATAGCTTGTCTTTTCTCAACCGATTCAAAATTGGTTAATGCTGCAAACTTTAAAATAAAGAAAAACAATGAGAGAAGAATGAACAATTGAAGGTGTTTTTTTAGCAAGACAAAAATTTCAAGAGGAGGCGGTATTGATTTATACCACCATGTCCGCATTGCAAGAAAATAAATCACCCTAAAAAACAACCCGAAGAAGATAAAATAGTTATGCAACATGAAAAGGATGAACTCTTATGATTTATAACTTGAAAGCCACGAGGAGTGTTGAAGATTGACTTTAGAAGTTGTTATTTAGTTGGAAACATATTCAATAAATTAAAAGTAGATTGTAATTAGGATAGATTATTGTTATTTGAAGTAAAGATAAATTAAAATTTATTGTTTTAGATAATATTTATGTGTTTTATTGTATTAGTTTAAAATTATAACCACTTTTATATTTAGGTTTTCTCTCTATAAACACATGAATAAAAATCAATATTAGTGTGCTTTAAGCTCCAATACATACCCAAAAACAATTATGCTCCAACATATGCTCCAATAAATGCTCAAATATCTTTCTTTTCTTATCTTTCCGCCATGAAGCTGTAGCAGCCCCAATAGTTTAAGATATAATTTTTACTAAAATCATGAACTTGATTTATGCCAAAGTCAAATGAGAATATCTTAAGAAAGAATAGCAGGACATTGAAAGAAATCAAGAGTATGCAAATTCTTAACTTCATGAGATGGTTTTTTTCCATTAGATGAATAGTTAGATTTCATGTTTTTAATTGATGAATTAGAGAAGAAGTCGTTACTTTGCTGACTCATGAAAATTTTGTCCCTTACAATTTCATTTAGTCTCAAGTTTAGACCGGCTTCTTATGTTCCTTTGACTCGGCCTTGCTGATTGGAAGAATGGAGCTCGACAAATAAAGGGCCAAATAATGTAGAAACGGCAGTTTATAGGGAGAGATGGCGTCCTCCCCCGATTGATTAGTTTAGTAAAAGATAATAGGAAATAAATTACGATTTTTATATTAGGATTTCATATCAAATATGATAGAATTTGTTTAATTTTGAATTTGAATTGAATAATTTTATCATGTAAACTCTATAAATAGTGTGCTTGACATCAATAAAATATATCAGTTTTTTCCTTTCATTTTCTCCATACTTTTATTTTCCTTATTTTACATCAGTCTGTACGATTTTGTCTTCTCCGTTCTCTCTCTAAATTTCTTAGATTGAAGATTGGAATGGAAAGTGAGATAATCTATGGTGTTCCATTTCTAAATCCACAATTAAATTGGTTTACTTGTTCTCGTCTTTGAAATGTTGCAAGAACTTTGAAGTTTGAAATGAGATAGGAAAAATATACGAAGAAATGAACTAGAATTGATGGAGGTTGTGTTAATATCTGTAATATATGTCACATTTCATATATTTTTGATTACAGGACAGGCGGGAATTATTCCGTAACTGAAATTTTGTAATCTTGCACCAAAAAAAGAACAGGCGGGAATTATTCCCGCTAAAGTTTTTAATCAAATCTTAATGCTGTCCTCTCTCCTCATCAACTCTCTACATTTCTTTTTATTTATCCCTCTATCACAACCACTGACGCACAAATTTTACTTCTCAACCTAATTAAACACATGTATCTTCCCTTTCCTTCCTTTATTAAATTCAGTTACACTAGATTTTATGATCGATCAGACAAAGTCATTCCTTTTGGACATCCTACGGGGACACTGTTATAATATATATTATAGAAAATTGCTAATTAATACTACACAATTAGGAGTAACAAGAGCAGAGTGGCATGAAGATATAGGTTAGTTTTGAAGAAAGCACATCCATTATAACAAAGCTTACATAGAGAAGATACTAAAATTTCAACTGTGTAACTACGTATTCAACATCACATCCCATCTACCACTGAACCAAAGTTTTACGACACTAACAATTGGCGTATTATTTCTCATGTAACTAAAAGTTTATGATTTGCTGATATGATATAATCTTACTGTAAGTTTACTGTAACAACTCATTTTTGCTTAAAAATGAGTTTTATTGTCAATGTTCAGAATAAGTGAGCGGCAAAAATGCCCCATATTACTCAAAAAAATTGAGTTTGTGCCTCACTTTGGAGATCATACTCAAGCTAGGCACATGACCCATAAATGATTTTTTTTGAACAAAATATAAACAAAACAACGAATTTTACAAAAATATGTCTCTCTCTCTATATATATCTATACTATTTACTTGATGTTCGTAATATACCATTAAAGTTGTTGTAACTACTAAACTTAAAAGTTCATTTTTTCACATCATTGCCCTGTTCATCTTATACTCTTATCTCAATGCTTTATTCTTTTACTTGTTTTCTCTCTCTAAAGAAGTTCAGCAAAAACATTTGTGTTCGTAGCTTCTCTTTTCATTCCTAATGAACCACCTTTAAATATGAAGCAAGCTTAAAAATTCTTTGGTCTCATCTCTTAAGTACTCCCTCACTTCTAACAATTACCTTCGTTTCCTTATAAAATCTTTTTTGACTCCACTATAGCATAGCCAACATACCATGAATTTAGGAACTAATAATTAAAAAACACCTCAATGGCATCAAAATGTATGTTATAGATTAGGAAAATTGTGGAACATATCATGCAGAATTTGAAAGTTAAAATGAGCTTTTATGGTATTTGATAAAAGTTGACACTATATAGTTTTCAATTAAGTCTATTGTGCTAAAATTTCTATATAATATGAAGGACTATCAAATAAAAAGAAATTGGTGTGAAGAGTTATATGAGTTCAGTTAAAAGGGCTTGAGGAAATTTTGGTGACTTTCATGTCTCAAAGTTAAAATATTAATGTCATAAATGTGGAACGGAAAAATTGATAATACGATATTGACGGACCATCCTCAAAATGGTGAACAAATGGCTTCATCGATTTGATGTTTGTTCCTTCATATATATGTTATCTTTTTGTATACAAAATGTTCAAACAAATTTACTGTGTGAGTTTATACGACAACTATTCTTTTATATATATTATTGAGGAACATAACGTTAAATGGGATCGCGAGTCATTTGAAGCGGTGGAAATAAAGCCCTCTAGGGATTTGTTGGTAAGCGAATTTTCAAACTTATTTTCCACCTGTTATTGATTTGAGTGGTTTATCAAGGAAGCCATGGCCACCTGACTAACAGTTAGCGTTTTTTAAAACATTGGAAATCATAGATCTTATGTTATACTACTATTGACACATTATGTGTAGCATTTAGCACCACAGCCAGGTGCGCGACTCGAGTCAGATCTGGATGTTGTCGGAGCAAAGCTCCGGTGAACCAGATGGGCAAAAAAAAAGGGGGGGGGGGCAGAATGTAAATGCCCCAACATGAAAGTGCATCACCATGTGTAGGCATAAAAGCCTGTGAGCTACTAACTTTTAGGTCCTTGTGCCTGCACTTAAAGTTATATTTCTGCTTGGCCCTAGGTAATAAGTTATGTGCACAGTAAATTTTTTGCATATAGATCACAATACCAGTTATGACTTGTAATGAAGCTGGCCTCTGCCTAAATCCAGTACACTGCATATTTGTATTCTCCATATTCATGCTACCAATTAATGAACAGATAGTCCCATTTCGTGTATTGAGTCCTCTTGGAGCTAATTGCCTACTCATTGGAAGTTGGGTCTCAATTTTCTGCAGATGTTCTTGCAAGGCTTGAACAGCCTCTGCCGCATGAAGACCATGTAGGTCGAATTTCCATGGATTACTATCACTATTTCGCAAACTCAAAATTTCCTTGGCAGCCTTGGAATTGAGTCTATCGGCATCTGACCATTCTTTACTGGCCTTCAGTGACTGTTGCTGGGCAGTAAAATGGTCTCCTCTAATAAAAGCATTAGTAGCTGCCCTGGAATGCCTGGATGCTACCCTGTAGGTTACACAGTATGGGCATTATTTACACAATCAGATTTCTTTATTGGTAATAAGTAAAAAATATGTGATTGTGAGATAGACATTAGAAATAATTTTCAACCATTTGTGCAGAAGGATGGAGCTCTAATATCTAAATGCAGGTGAGACCAGGGAGTGAAGAAACTCTGAAGAGAGAAAACAACATGTCTTAATAAGTATCAGCCGGCTAGCCCAGTAGAGCACAAAACTGGTTTGTAATGCAGACAAGATATTACAATGTTATTTACAATCAAGATCATCGAAGAAATTAACAGATGAGATATGAACCAACCTCATCATCTTTAATGCATCTCTTCGATGGCTCATATAAACATCGTTTTCTTCCCATTCAGGCTCCACTGGGAAGGACTTCAAGTGTCCCAGGATCAGTTTCATGTTTGCAGTAGCAGTCTCCGAGTCCATCAACTCTCTAGGAGCAAATATGAGAACGTCTTCAAGAGTAGAGCTTAGATCTGCTACGTCAGCAGTAAGGTCAGAGGTCGACTCTAATAAAGACTTCTCATCTCCCCGTTTCTTGCATTCAAAATCATAGCAATCAGAGATGTCCTTTTCCTTCATTTCACATTTTACTTTGGAGCCATTAGAGGAAAACATCTCTCTTAACAAAGCAGTGGCTTTATCAGTATCATTGTTCACCATGGTCATCACATCCTCAACCAAACTCTGGTCAGCCCAGCTGTGAAGTCGTTGGAGTTTGGACAAGGAAAAATCACCACCATACCCCTCCGTAATTTCGATTGGACTCGAATCAACATTCTCCACCATAGGAGGAAAATCAGCAAATGACTGGACAATAGATGAGAAAGAAGGGATGTTTGAACTTGGAGAGGGAAGGATAGAGTCGGTGCTATTGGTTTGTAGGGGAGGAAAAGGATCGTCGGAAACAATTTGAGATTGTTTCTGACAGTACTCGAGGCTCATGGCAGCCCAACCCCGGGGCTTACATCTCCCCCGAGAAGTTTTGGCGTAAGTGTTCATGTCACAGATAACCAAGAGTCTTATACTGAGGGCTAGCGTCTTTCCTCCGTGTTGAGAATTCTCACAACAATTGGTAATAATACCACAAAATTGCAGACGTTGTTGTTCTTGGACAGAGCAGAGTGAGGTGAAGAATACCTGAATCGTGAACACAAAACTGAAAATAGATGAAAGTAAGAGTTGTTCTGGGAGACAGGCGTACCCAAGGAGTCAATCGATCAGAAGGCTGAGATGAAAAGAGCAATCCAGATTCAGAATCAGAATCAACATTTGATTCAGGGGAAGGATCGTTGGATGCTAATGGCGATAAGGCAAGGCTGAATTGTACCCCCACAAATCGCCTCAATATTCTCCCTCTATTTGTGAAGAGACAGGATCCAAGGATGATAACCAGAAGACAAGGAAGGAATACAAGGGAGAACGAATGGAAGAAAGAAAAGAAAAAATAGAAGTGGGCCGGGTAGATTCGAGCCAAGGTGTCGTGGGTAAGCCCATGTGAATTGAACCTCCTAATTTAACTCATTAAACAAATCGAAGTTAATTAACTAATTTTTTTATGTCAACTTTATTCATTAATTTTATTGAATTAAATTATTTGACACATTAATTTATTTAATTTTTAATTAAATAAATAACATATATAAATACATTAAATCAACCTAATGAATTATATAAATTATATTATATTAAATTATTGACTAAATTAATTTATTAGAGTTATATAGACTATTCAATTATATTGATTTTATATGTCAATTAATTATTAATCAATTTTTCATCCGGTCTTATAACATTGTATTATAATAGATCTCATATTATACAATTCATTTAATGTGTCTATATGTTGGCTATAAAATTTACCCATAAACTATAAACGATAACTAACCTCCACCTTAAATAAAAAATATAGTAAAAGAATGAACACTTTATATTACCGTTCCCTTTCATGTTTCCCTCATTCCAAACTCCTCATCTATTTTTTTTTATTAATTATGCCCCAGCTTACTAAGGGCTTGCGGATCAAATTTGTATTTGGGTCTATTTGTACTATGAACTTTAGAAAATTGTGAAGGTTGAAATTTCATGTGAAAATATCAATATTTGCCAAATTTAAATAAAATGTGGGATTATGCCATTAAATGGGTCAATTTTGTTTTTAATACTTTTATAGTCATCATATAGTGAAGTTTTATATTTTTATAGCCCAATTTATAAGTAAATGGAGTTGGTGCTAAGAACAAAATAATATATAGTTTTAAAATTGTTTGCGTCTGATAAAAAAAACCCCCTTATCTGCTATAAATTAAATATGTTTTGATTTTTAGATTTATAATGTCAAAAAAATCACATATAGGTTTATACAAAAAAAAATTATAAGAAGAGTTGTGTGAAGGTAATTTAAAGTTTGTTTAAATTGTAATGAGTGGTCTACAATCCAACCCCGTTATTTTAACTTGCTTTTTTATTGACAGGGTAGTTGGCTAGGTATGCTCTACTAGTCTGATTAGTAATTACACCAAATATTGAAGTATTTTATGTTGGTCTACATATGCTTATTGGAATGACAGCTGCATTAACCATAATCAACATTTATTGCATATTACAACCTGGTGTTATAATGTTGTTTAAATGCAAGTTAGTTGGGTTGGTTCAGACCAACAACTCAATTATACAATAGATAAATAATGCTGCATTCTTGTTAGTAGTATGAAGATTTTTTTTTTCATTTTTTATAATTTTTTTAATGGTTATAATAAAAAAATTTGAATTACAGTCACAAGAATTATAACTCGATTTATAATAATAGAGAACGATTCACAATCCGGTTATAATTATTATATTGTTACACTAACTTTAGATGGTCAAAACTTTCAAACATGGACTGTTCGAATGAAGTGAAAGTCTATCTTGAGGCAATAGATCTTTGGGAGGCGGTAAAAGAAGATTATGACCATTCATGCAAATCCAAATGTGGCCCACGTAAAGAATTACAAAGAGAAAAAAAAACCAAAAGCCATAGCTTGTCTTTTCTCAACCGATTCAAAATTGGTTAATGCTGCAAACTTTAAAATAAAGAAAAACAATGAGAGAAGAATGAACAATTGAAGGTGTTTTTTTAGCAAGACAAAAATTTCAAGAGAAGGCGGTATTGATTTATATCACCATGTCCGCATTGCAAGAAAATAAATCACCCTAAAAAATAACCCGAAGAAGATAAAATAGTTATGCAAAAGCCACGAGGAGTGTTGAAGATTGACTTTAGAAGTTGTTATTATGTTGGAAACATATTCAATAAATTAAAAGTAGATTGTAATTATGATAGATTATTGTTATTTGAAGTAAAGATAAATTAAAATTTATTGTTTTAGATAATATTTATGTGTTTTATTGTATTAGTTTAAAATTATAACCACTTTTATATTTAAGTTTTCTCTCTATAAACATACGAATAAAAATCAATATTAGTATACTTTAAGCTCCAATACATGCCAAAAACAACTTATAAATTGAGAATAAGATAATAAAAACACTCACCAACATTTCTTATAAGTCAAAAATTTTTTAAGCAACTTTTACGGTAATGACAAAATGAAAAGAAACTTTTTTTTATTCATACTTTTCCTCTTTTTGACCTTCAAGATGTTAGCTAAACTTTTTTTTAGCTTGCTACTATTTTTTATACTTTTTTATCCGACTCTTTTGAATATTTTATATATATTATTTTTATATTTAAAAAAATATTTATTTAAATATTTTTTAAATAAAAAAGTTTATTGATCTTATATCAATTTTTTACTATTTTTATATTAGGTATAGGTGTTTTTTTTATCTTTTAATGTGTCAATACCCCTTAACTTGATAAAAATGAACCAACTAACTCCCTCAATGTAATTAAATCGGTAACACTTTGAAGAGTGTACAACGCTCAATGCTATAAAATTTTCAAAAATAACCCCTAGAATTATTTCATTACAATCCCTAATCTTTTAATTTGTTCTTTTTTTTTTCTTCCACTCATCCAAAAAAGCATTAAAATCCCAACTTTTCCATTAACAATATAACTTGTAACAAATAGTTCCTCCAACTCTAAAAAAACCCCAATACTGCAAAGCAATAACAACACCACTGTCGTCATTAACCCAGCTCCAGCTCCAGCTCCAGCTCCAACTCTTAGAAAAACCCAATACCGCCACCTTCTAACAAAACCGCTCTAATCAACTAACCAATCGCCCCATTCAAAGCATTTAAGAACAAATCTCGAGACTTAGCACCGCAAGAACCACTGTATGCCGCAGATTTCGGACATTTGTTAGTAAGGCAGTGAAATTGGAAGCGGATGCTACAAATGAGTACGGAGAAGCTGGTAAGGGAGATGCGGTGGTTTTGGCTAAGGAAGAGGGAGAGGCGGAGATGGAGTGCAACGACGGTAAGCGAGATGTGGCGATTTCAGCAAAAGAAAAGGGTGAGGAGGAGATGGAGTGAGATAGGGAGATTCAAAGGAGAGAGGTCTAACCGGTAGAGGATAGAGGAGAGATAGATATGAGAGAAAATGTTTACTTGCTTGAAAAGTCCAACCTTGCCAACTCAGGAATAAGGGGCTATCTGGTTACTTAGGGAACAATTGGACCTTTTGTAAGTTAGGTTGACATCTAATTTTTTGAAGTATTGATGCATTAAGTCTAAAAAAAAAATATTATTTAAGTATTATGTTATTTACTTGGAAACAAATGAAATATTGGTGCTATAAAGATATTGTACAACTCTTATACCAGCTATAAAAAATTATGAAAAAGTAGTAAAATTGATATGTTTTTCAAAAAGAATATTAAAAATGAATTTTCTTTAAAGATAAAAATAAGACAAAAAATATATTCTAAAAACTCGTAAAAAAAATTAATGATAAGGTATAATCATTTTTAAGTTACGAAATCAAATTAATTAAAATAAAGAAGGTCATTTCAACGAGATTCTTATATTAAGTAAAAACATAATTTAAAAATTAAAATATATTAAAAAAATAAAGTTTTAACAATAGTATTAAAAGCTCGAAATATTATATTCAACTAAATTACATTTTTTAATCATAACAAAATATATTACTTTTTTATTTGTAGCGGCAAGTTGTATTCATGAAATCAAATGGAGGTGAAAATACTCTCATGTGATCTCTTATACTGTATATACCTCATTTTAATTATTGTTTATTACTTTTTTTTTTGATGAAAATTATTGTTTATTACTTTATATACCATTTTAAAAATTGAATTCATTAAATGCTCTAGTATACAAGATCAATCCTCCTCCCTCTCCATCCACAACTACTGCCTCCTCCCTCTCCCTCTCTCGCCTATCAACCCCACTGCCTGATCTCTTCTTTTTCGCCGGTTTCTGCTCATCTTGATATGAAATCGTTCATCTCTTTAGTTATTTTGGTTTTTTTTCCCGATTTGAACCAGTCTCTCCAATCTCTGTTTTCCCTGTTTTCGCACTGTCTGAACTTCATGCTCGAAATTTTGCGGCTTCGATGCGATTGGAGAATTCAATTAGTGGTGCCTCTTGGCTATTGCGAGTAGACTTAGAGACGAGTTGTTCAAGTTCAACATATTATTAGATTTCTGTACTATATTCATCCTAAGTCCCATCATCCATTTGCCTTCAAGCATTTCAAGAAATTAGAGACGATGTTTGAATTTTGTTGTAATATCCGATTGAATTAGCATCCAGGAGTATTTTCTTTTGCCTAGAAATCTGGGAACTGCAAAGTCTTGTATCCATCAACTTGTATGTGCAAATCTCTAATTTGTTTTAAACTTTTTTTTGTTGTGGTTTTTCTCTGTCGTCAGGTAGAACTTCCATCAAATTGCAGAGTTCATGTTCTTGAACACTATCCAATCTCAATTGTCTTTTTGGTGATTATAACTTGGTGATTATAGCTGAATTTCTCAGAAGCTAAAACTCTGCCAAATTACAAGCTTTAAAGAAGTTCAAGCAAGAAAGCACTACTTAGCGAGAATTTGCTTTGGAACTATAAAGAATAGAATAGATCATAGAATTGTAATATCTGATTATTGTAACTGGATCAACGTTTTTATAAGTTGAATCCAGCTGTTGTTTAGACTGTTATTGAGTTGCTGATAGAAGATGGTATTCTATTTAGTGGGTGAGCGATTGTAGTTTAGAGGTATTTACTGTATTTGGGGAATTTGTGAAAGGCTTCTCCGCCTAGGATAAAGGAGTTGAGATTAGTGAATTAAAGCTGAGACACTCTCTCGGGACTGAATGTAAGCACATGTTGCCGAACCAGTATAAAAATTTCTATCCTTTACTTTGAAGCATTTTCCAGAATTTCACTAAGCCAACCGACCTCACTCAGCGGAGCTATTATTTGTCTCGAAAAAGTTTATAAGTTGTTGAGTGAGTCATTCACCCCCTCTAACTCAGCGAGTGTACGCATAGGGACCAACAAAAACAATAGAGCATAATAAACAGAATGAATTGTAGCCGCTAACTTTTAGGGTTCGTTTGGTTCGGGAATGCATGTTATATGGAATAGAACAGAAATGAATGAAAAGATATCAAATATGGTTGAATACTTGTCTAGAATCTGTTTTCGATGAAATAGTTGTTCCTACTTCTTATAGGTGTCATGAAATTACTAATTCTAGGTTTTATATTGTTGAAGTTTGTATTAAGCTTTATTCAATTTCGGGCTTTTTAAACATTATAACTGCTCCGACCATGTTAGGCAATATGAACATGATTTACTATAAATTTAATTAACAAAAATAAAAATTGTATGGAATCCGAATTCGAAGCAGTGTTTATGTGGTGGGAAATCAATAAAATGAGAAAAAATTGGTTGGTAAATAATGTAAGAAATAGTCGATGGCCACAAATGTGTGCATGTAAAGCGGGGTGAGCTTCCAATGATCAGAACAAGCAGAATTTTCACATTATAAATTAATAACGATGCCGACCCATTTGTCATTGAGAAATTAAAAATAAAAGAAAAAATAAAAAGAATGGGAAAGTTAGAAGCAATAATAATGGTGGTGATGTTGGTAACATTTGTAAGCATGAAACCAGTGGTTGGAGAGGAAACAAATAATAACAACAACGATTTTGTAGAGCAATTCAAGAAGGCTGCTGATGATTTTCAAAAGCAAACTGGCATGAACTATGAGAAGGCCAAAAATTATGTCAGCGATCAAATTAACAACTACAATAATAATAAAAATGATGGTTAGTTTCTTTTAGTATTGTAATCCATCTCATTTTTTTATTATTGGCTTTATCTTATTTGATTTTATTTATCTATTTAAATTACTAATAAGAATTTCATCATTTTTACTTTAAATATTGTTTGTATTAATTGGGAAAAAAAATAAGTGATTATTAAAAAGAATGAGATTTGTAATATAAAAGTAAAAAAATAAATTAGTAATTTTAATAATAAAAACTCGGCTGCTTGTAATTATTATGGTTATACGTATATTTAAGACTAATATATATATTTATTGCAAGTCCGTAAATCGTGAATTTCCGGAAGCTTTATGTCCACCATTATATTTTAATTCAAATAAAGAATAAACTAACTCATACATGTCTACCATTACTCATCTCCACAAATTTCTTAAATGTTCATATATGTGTAATACACATATATATAGTACTTAATTTTTTTTTTTTTGTGTATTTTCATTGTATAACTATATATATTATTATTTAATAAAGGAAAAAAATTCACTTGTCTATCATTAAATATCTCAATGATTAATTCATATATATGTGTTTTTATAAAATAAATTTATTTCAGCTTAATGAATTTGATTTTTTCCTTGTGTGTGTATATATATATTCATTTATATTAAGGAAAAAATTGCTTAAAAATAAGACGAGAAAACCACATTGAAATAAAAATGAAATCATATAAATAGTAAAATATTAAGAAAGGGTGATTGAGAGAAAATAATTAATTAGGCTTAAAAAAGTTATTTGTCCACTCCTATTTGAGTAGTGGGCACATGTTAGTTGTAATGATTGGTTGAAATAATTATTAAATGTAATGATTGGCTAAAATAATTAGTGTATGTGTAGTTGACAAGTCAAAGTCAAAATGTCATGTGGTGGTCAAATAAATACATGCCACATGTCGATTACACGTTTGCCGCCTCGGAAACCATACTTCGAGACCTCGAAAAAATCCGAAAAAAATACCATTAAATTCTAAAAATATGAAAATGGGGGGGTACGAAAAATTTCGAAGCCGAAAGACGGGATCTCCATTAGCGCTATATTTGGGGTGATGCCCTCCTCCCCCCTTATCCCCATTTGGGGGGAATTCCCTCCAGATGGGGGAAGGGGGGCCAGGGCGGCTCCCCCACCCGGTTGGGGCCTCCGTGATTCGGACCCCAAGTTCGGCTCTGTGAGGGCCTTAGGCGGGGGGTTGTACCCGCCGAGGGTCATCACAGGGCCGAAACTTGGGGTACCGAATCACCATTTTCCCTCCCCCCGGGCCACCCCCTCACAGGACAGCCTCCTGTGGGGGGGTGGCCTGCTTTTTTTGCTTTAAAATTTGAAGGAAAAAACACTAGTTGTTATACTTATTTGTTGTATCTTAAACGTTTGTACTATTGTTTAGTAAACCGTGTAATGCTTTAAAATAACACATGATACTGTTCATAAATATTATGGTCAAATTCTGAAAATAATACATGATTTGTTCATTACACAAAATTTACTTAGCGTTATTGTTTAAGGCTTAAACACGCATATTATATAATAGCTATATAAATACAATAAATTTTTTTTGAAAGCCCACAAATATTCATATGATAACTAAACTATCATTATTTAATGGTTATCTTTTGTACACCTTTTAAATCAGAAATACTCCCCCTCAAGAGTACCTTCTGAATTGCAACTAAATTTCCGAATGTGAAATAAAGAGAACTGAAGTAAAATTATTTTTATAGAAATTGTAAAGGAAATGAGCTCCGAGATTGAAACTAGTATTATTGAAAATAGAATTTATTGTAAACAAAACCCACCCCCCTCGTTCTTCCTAGTGCTTCACGTTCTTCTTTCCCACTCCTAACTTAATATTTTTGTAATTTTGAAAATCAAAACCGTAAAAACTTGGCCAAGGAAGTCTGTGATGTCATTGCAGCTAAATGCCTCACTGGTCGACCAAAAACAGTGGAGAAGGCTCAGGCAGCTTTCATGCTTTGGGTGGAGCTAGAGGCTGTTGATTTTTTTTGGTAGGCTCCTTATTGCAGTACATTTGTCCAAATTGGTTGTTGATTTTGATTGAACAACACTGCTACGCTTGCTGCTCTGTTGTTCGTAGGAACTATACAATGTTTTCATGCAATACAGAGGATGAATAACTTGATTGCACATGCATGCATATGCGTTACATGGAAAGTATTTTGTTCTCATAATTTCCTGGTTTCATGTTCTTAATCCTTCAGAAATGAGTATCAATTTCGATGCATGTCTACTTGTTTTGATATATACTCACCTTACCTTCTTAGTATAGTTGTTAAGGCACTAGGCGCAACACTCACGCCTGACGTTCCTAGGCACAATGAAAAAAAACTATAAACAAATTCATTTATATGAATAATATTTGTTATATATGTATATACACTTGTAGAGTTGTAGTTAAAAATAGTATAGAGACTTGAATATTTATTTTACAGTCTTATTAGTAGCTAAGTAGTTAACTACAAACTATCAATCAATTTGGAATTATTATCAGAATGTCTTTCCTTTCTTTTCCCTCTCATGTCTCTCTAAAAATTTTTCCTTCTAAATTTCAATTCTTCTTTCGTAATTTCTGTTGTTTACTTATTTCTATTGTTTTCTCCTATAATCCGTTAAACTCTAAAATGACCTAAATCATTAAATTCCCTGAATTGTTTTCCTAAAAACTGAATTTTGGTATGAGGCAAAGTTGGCAAACCTAGATGTGCGCCTTGAGCTTGGATCCTAGAGCATTCAGATGCAAACCTTTTGCATGTGAGGAGTGTAGAACCTAATGCACGCTTTTGATAACTATGCTTGTAAGTGAAATATTACTATTCTTTATTGGATAGTACAACAACGACATTACCCCATTGCCTAACAAGGCTCCCACACAAGCAGGGTAAGGGGGGGTCGGGTGTACGCAACCTTACCTTGTAAGTATAGAGAGGTTGTTTCCAATTGACCCTCCATGACTTCACAATTAAAGAAGCTCAGACAGTTTAATGAGTAATTTTGCTTTAGTCCATTATAATTTAAAGCCAAAGAATGGTGAATCTTTTGCGTCATCGAAATAATGGATAAATTCTTTAGTGGATAGTATTTAGTGAAAATATCCCTTTTAAAATGTATTAAGATAGTAAAGTTAGGTTTTCTGAATCTAGGATATCAATTCGTTTTATAACTGTTTGTTCCTTTTATTCTTTTTGTGACCACTTGTCCACCTGTATTTGAAAGCTATTTTTCATGATAAAGCGAAAAATTGAGGGGTCTAGCAAAGCAGAATTTTGAGAGCACATGTAATTTAACAACTGGCTGGAGAAAATTTTATTTTTGATTTTAGTTTTTGTACCATTTATATAACAATGGTTTAAGGCCTGAATGGAAGGGTTCACCCTCCATTACGAAAAAAAGTTCACTGGAATCTTTGGGTGTAAGATTCTATTTATATACGATATTTCTAGGCTGGATTCCATTGCTTGCTCTCCTTCCTGCAATGAAGGCAGATCGCTGAGGAAGCTATTTGCTAATCTCTTATGAGCAACATGTAGTATAAACTAAGGTTGCCCATCACCCCTGGGGTTAGACTCTAATAGCCAGACAGGCGAAGAGTCTGAATAAGCCAAGAGGGGGAAATGAAACCTCTGAGAGTAATGGATATGAAAGTGATAAGTAAGGTTGATCAAGAATTGAGTCCTCATCATGATTTCCAGCGGGAAAGAAAGTTCCATAGAACTAGGAACCTCTTACTATTAGCACAAAGATGGAATCCATAAAAACTTGGGATCCGGCACCATGATAAAATACTACCCTCATGATTAGACCATGTCCCTGAGATTTGATAAAAGAAAAGTGCATTAGCGGTTAATACGTTGTAATTGGATAGTCAAATATTTTGATCCAACTCTGACTTTCTTGAAGTGGATAACTAATGAAATTTGACCCTTAAGAAGAAAAGGTATCATCTTTATGACATTTTGTGGTGCTGATATAACCTGTGTTTTTTTTGGTTATTTCTGATATAACCAGTGTTACATGTGCATAAAAATGATACCTTATAAACATTAAAATTAGGATTAGAATCCGAAATTAAAAGTTAGTGTAAAGCTGTCAACTATCTGAAAAAAGATGAAGATTATAATAGGAACTGTCCAATTTTTGCATATGCCAATTAGAATCCTAAATTAAGATTACAAGTATCAAACGCGAAGCACAAAAGGGTATACTTTTGTATAATATTTGTTACTTTTATTTAGGAGCCTCTCAGTTTGCTCAAGCGAGCGCCTACGATGGTGCCTCTTGCTTAAGGCGAGTTGGGGCTATAGGGCCTCAAGGGCGCCTAACGCTTTTAATAACACTTCTTTGTAAGATGTTCAGCTGATCAATTAGCACGGTTTTTGGCCGGTACAATAAAAACTGCTTACTTATCTCATAATAGGAATACGAGACACTCAGCTTATGGTTTGCTTGAATCTCTTGGCCTATGCGGGATTTCTTGTTATGTGAAGGCACCTAAACTTTTCCTTTGTTTGTTTTAGGTACTTTAGTTAAAGCCTTCATATGTTTGTCCTTTAGTTAAAGGCTTCATCTGTATCAAGCTCTATTCTGTTCCATGATTTTCTTAAGGATTTCTATTTATTTATTTGAGGGTTTGTTTGAATTTTGAGAAGTTGCAAGTGAAGGGATTGAGGCCATTGCATATGCGGATTGTCCTTGATGACGTGGTTGGGGATAGTGTGCTACGTATTTTGCCAGGGTAGTTTATATTAACTCAAGGGAGCAAGTGGTAGGCAGTACAAATACACTGTACTGATGTTTTTTTTGGGTAACATACACTGTATTGATGTTAGTATAACAATACGAGGCTTAGTGGTTCTTTTCCCACTTTACCCATTTTGCAAATGGATCAGAAGTATTCTTTTCTCTTGTTCCTTTCTTTGTGGTCGTACAGAAGTTGAACATGTTCGTTACTTTTTATCTGAATGATTTACAATGATCGTAACAATTATGTCTATTGGTTGCAGGATACGATGGAGAAAGCAATAAAAAATAAAGTTGCCAAAGCTGTTGTTCCAGCAATTGATGTCATGTTTCAAGGATTGAGGTGAGCATCACTGCATGAGTTGAAAATTGGTAATCATTTCCTGTTTATTTAGATACCTTAGTGTGTTATGTCATTGTGCCTAGTGAATTCGGAGCCAAAATTATACCCCCAAAGAGGATCTTGAAGATGCTTCCAGAAGTGTTTGATCATCAGGATCAAAATGTTCGTGCATCCTCCAAAGGTCTAACTTTAGAACTTTGTCGCTGGATTGGGAAAGACCCAGTGAAATCAATCTTGTTTGAGAAAATGAGGGAGACAATGGTACAGTAAATAAATGGTTTTTTTTGCAACTTACGTATCATACCCTTGTTTCATGGTATGTTTATTAATTGACATGTTTTCTGTTGGAAGAAAAAAGAGCTGGAAGCCGAGCTTGTTACTGTCACAGGGACGGCTAAGCCATGTCGAAAGATTAGGTGAGTTTTGTGCTTGCTAACCATTGGAAATAATATATTTATGTCAGCGTTTCTCCCTCCCCTGTAGGTAATGGGTTGTTGGAAGTATTGAGGGTGTAGGTTTTTTTTTGGTTATCTGTTGCATTTAAGCTAACTTGCTGGCTTCTTATTATTTCCCAAGACTACTTTGAATATTCAAGTAGATAATGATGAACATTGGCTACAGTTTTCAGTCATATTTGTAGTTGATTTTGATGTTGTTTACGTAAATATACCCAATTTGAATTTTAGACATCCGATCTGCATTTTTTTCTGCTTCTTTTTACTTTTAGTTTGAAAAGCTGTCATATCTGTTGTAACTTACGAGTATTGTCATCATATGATGGGAAGTATTGGTTATCAGTTAGAGTATTCGTGTCTGAAAAGTTAAAACTCAGTTTCTGTGTCTGTCTAAATTTAGACATGTATATTAAACAGATCTGAGCAAGACAAGGAGCCCGAGGCAGACGCTGTATCTGAAGTTGCAGGTCCTGCGCATTCAGAAGAAATTTCAGCCAATCATATGTGATTATTTCTTGCATTTGTATTAAATTCTTGTTCCTTCTCTGCGTGTATGTCCATGTGTGACAAATATGTAATTACTCATCTGTGTGCCAAAATTGCCAGCTCCTCAAGAAATAGACGAATATGACCTTGTCGATCCTGTAGATATTTTGACTCCCTTAGAGAAGTCTGGGTTTTGGGACGGTGTGGTTAGTTCTCTCTCATCTCATGACATTCCTTTTGGTTTCTGAATTGGTCTGAGCTCAGACATATTACTTTTAATTCATAATAGTTTATTGTCTGAGTTTCATTCATCTGATAGTAAATAATTGTGCTTTCCCTGTAAAAAGCCACAAGTGGTCAGAAAGGACGGAGGCTGTTGCAGAATTAACTAAGCTGGCTTCTACTAAAAGGATAGCACCTGGTGATTTGTCAGAAGTTTGTCGTACACTGAAAAAGGTATCATACTTCTGCACTGCATCTATAATTTTTGTTGTCCTCCAGCCAAAACTTGCAAGTGTAGTTTCCATTATTATTTTACATGGTTTGCGATGATTTGTTTTGTTCTTTTATTTTATCTATCTTTGTATGTATGTCTTATTCCTGCCCATGAAGCACAGATGTGAACTAATGATGAAATTTAGACAATTTTGGGGTTCATCTTGTCTTGGTTGTTAGTTTTGTATGCAACTTGATAAATCCATCCATTGTAGCTGTTTGATAGCGAGGATATACTGTTTAGGTTTATTTAACTTTTTGCATGTCTTTATGTATATTGCCTTGCCATTTCATGTATCAGGATTCATTTATAAAGTCTTGGTTTTGATTTGTCGTTTTTGGACGAGAAATGATACATTGGATTCTATCTTTTCAACCCAAGTGTTATAAGTATGTATGTTTTTGTTACCTCGATATGCATGCCTGTATGGGTTTAAAGCTAGCATGATATCTATTGAGAAATTTTGGAGTAGGCTCTTATTGCTATTTTGATATGGCCTTCTATGGTTAAAATGAAGTAAAGATATTTGGAGCTTTGACTTCGAATTTGTGTAATTCACAGCTGATTACTAAATTTCATAAAGATACAATGGACATCTGAGTTTTTGTTAGTTAAAATTTAAATGTTTTAGATCCATATAAGCATATGCAATGCTTTAAAATTGTGAGAATGATGATTGTGAGGTGCCTTTATGTATCTCGTCATGTTAGAAAAATGTGGTTGAATGAAGAGAGTATTAAGGTTTTGCTCATGTTAGTTGATATAGGTATATATATCTTAGATTTCCAATGTCTTATGTCAGTGGAAAATAATAATGATGATAATTCATTTTTAGAAGTAATGTTCCCGGATAATGTGATATCCTTACAAGTACGAGTTTTGTGGATCATATGTCATGGCTTATATGTAATTTCTCTTTGGTTACATTACACTCTGGTTCTTTGATATTTATCACTCAAATGTGAAGGATGTTAATGGAAATTTTGTTTTATATTCTTTGGGCCTTTGTTCTATCTGACTTTAACATGCTCATGGATGATCTTTCCTACTGCAGCTTGTTACAGACGTGAACATTGCAGTTGCAGTTGAGGCCATACAAGCACTTGGAAATCTTGCCCGCGGACTGAGGACTCATGTTTCTGGAAGTTCTGGCTTCTTATTGCCCGCTTTGCTTGTAAGTGGATTGTTCTTGAAGACATTCCTTTATTTTCCCCACATTTGTTAAAGACTTTTCATCATGATCTTTGTGTATGATAATTAGGAACATAGCCAAACATATTGATTTTCATTTATTATGTTTCCTCATTTTCTACTCTTGAGCAATTTATTTCAATTTTGTGCATTATTATTTTATTAGACATTATTTTGATATGTTACATGCTTTTAAAATCTTATTATGCTCCTGGCATACCATGTCATTAAGGCTTGCTATTCTGTGAACCTTATGTGTTTACATTAGATGCCTGGTTTATATCAACACACTTTTTCACTTATTTACTTGCATTTTGATTTGATTAGAGCAGATATTCGGACCGTTCCTTCCCTTTCCGTGTGAATGTTATGTCCTTTTTTTCATTTAGATATGTGAAAAGAACAGTAAACAATATTTTCTTGCATTTGCTTGATGCGATAATTGTGTTTTTTAAAAATGTGGTGACAGCTACATAGGCTATGAAGTTCAGTGCATGCCTGACATTAATGCCTTTTCTCCGTTGTTTGCTTGTGGTAGGAAAAATTGAAAGAGAAAAAACCTACTCTCACTGAGTCAGTTACACAAGCGCTTCAAGCAATGCATAAGGCTGGGTGCTTAAATCTTGTTGACATCGTTGAAGGCAAGTTCAGTTTTGTAACAAAATAGTAGTAAATCTGCATTGCAGTTTTACTCTTGTTAGTTGATGCTTAAGCTGCCTCCATATTATTATTAATATTTTTATTATTAGTAGTGTTGTTTTTCTTATATGGTCAGGGCTCCTCTATAACTGTTGGTGTTTTTTGGTTGAATATTATTAGTCCAAGTCTCGAAGACAAGTGCTTTTTTTGTTTATGTTAAATAATATCCTTATTATGTAAAGTAACTAAAGCGCACATTTTCATACAGGAATTGATTTCTTTTCCTTTTTACATTCTAAACCTGGTTTTGGGAGATTCTTAATAATATTTGATGCTTTGCAATTTCCAGTTTTAGTTGCTTGCTGCAATATTCAAGAAAATTGGGGACAAGCAAATGTGTACTATCGGACTTTATGAGCTATATCGTATTACGCAACTTTACCCTAAGGTATGTCTGTATACTGCTTTGTTTAGACAACTTCAGATGCTTGCAATTAGAGCCCCTGCCTGGGGTCCTTCATCTGATACATGTTGTGGATATACTTCACTCATCCTCAAGCTTTTAACTGTAGGTTGATATATTTGCTCTACTGCGAAATGCTAGTGAAGCATTCCGCACTTACATCGGAGATGGTTTGGCACAGGTTCATGTAGTTTGCCAATGCCAACCCCCCCACCATCCGCGCTAAATATCTCCTCTCCTGAATTTGCACCTGTCTCCCCAGTTGATACAAACTCTTTGAATGAAATGAAATCTTTAAATGTAAAATCTGAGCCGACAAGCTTTCATCTACCTCCTTCATATTCTGAAGACAGCAGGACGAGAGGTCTCAATTTGGAGAATTCTTTGGGTGACCAAAGAAATGAGAAATTTATGGGTGGAGGTAATCTTTCAAGTGCTTTTTTTTATTAGCATTCAGTTCATGCAATGCACATTGCTTTAAATTAATTGTAGTAAATTGACTCTGCAGTAACTAGTGATACATTAGATGCAATCAGAGAAAGGATGAAGAGCATGCAGTTGGCCGCGTCTGGCGGCAACCCGATTACAGTATTGGCTAGTGTGAATGACAGCTTGAACAATGGAGTTCCTCCTGGTCAGGTGCCTCAAGCAACTGACGCAGTCCCTATGGAAAATCCTGGACAGGGAGGGGTTCTTCCCATGGACGAGAAGGCGCTCTCCGTTCTTCAAGTTAAGACTAGATCTTAATTGATTGTTATGGGAATTGGGATAATTGAAGTAAAGAAAGGAGATTCGATAATCGATGAAATCAATGGAAATGAAAAATGGAATTTTGCAGGAAAGGGGATAGAATTTATCAGGTATTATTTTCTAGAGTGAGACTGCCACATGTCGATTACACATTTGCCGCCTCGGAAACCATACTTCGAGACCTCGAAAAAATCCGAAAAAAATACCATTAAATTCTAAAAATATGAAAATGGGGGGGTACGAAAAATTTCAAAGCCGAAAGACGGGATCTCCATTAGCGCTATATTTGGGGTGATGCCCTCCTCCCCCCTTATCCCCATTTGGGGGGAATTCCCTCCAGATGGGGGAAGGGGGGCCAGGGCGGCTCCCCCACCCGGTTGGGGCCTCCGTGATTCGGACCCCAAGTTCGGCTCTGTGAGGGCCTTAGGCGGGGGGTTGTACCCGCCGAGGGTCATCACAGGGCCGAAACTTGGGGTACCGAATCACCATTTTCCCTCCCCCCGGGCCACCCCCTCACAGGACAGCCTCCTGTGGGGGGGTGGCCTGCTTTTTTTGCTTTAAAATTTGAAGGAAAAAAAGACTAGTTGTTATACTTATTTATTAAGTCTTAAACGGTTATACAATTTGTATATTGTTCAGTAAATTGTGTAATACGTTAAAATAACACATGGTATTGTTCATAAATATTATGTTCAATTTCTTAAAATAGGGCTAATATTCAAAAACCTAAAATAATACATGATTTGTTCATTACACAAAGTTGACGTAGCGTTATTGTTTAAGGCTTAAACACCCATATTATATAAAAATACAATAAATTTTTTTTGGAAGTACACAAATATTCATATGATAACTAAACTATCATTATTTAATGCTTATCTTTCGTACACCTTTTAAATAAGAGATACTCCCCATAAGGAGTACCTTCTGAATTGTAACTAATTTTTGGAATGTGAAATAAAGACAACCGAAGTAAAATAATTTTTATAGAAATTATAAAGGAAATGAGCTCCCCCCTCGTTCTTCCTAGTGCTTCATGTTCTTCTATGCCATTCCTAACTTAATCCTTTTTTTAAATTTTGAAAATCAAAACCGTAAAAACTTGGCCAACTATATGAACAAACTATGACTGTTTCTACTATTTATTTTATTTTATCACCATAAATAATATGGCCAACTATATGACTAATCAGATATAACTACTCGTATATCTGATTAACTAAAGTGACACCACATCTCTATTTGTATTTTTTACATATTATAAAATAAATAATATTAGCATTATAGATGATAATGTATTATATGATTTACAATATGTTATATAATAGAGCAAACTAGTAAAGAAAATATGAACATAGAGTAGGAAGCTTTATATGGTCAAGCTAAGTTACAATAATGATGTGTTTCGGTTGTCTTAATTTATTGGGTTCAAAAGTCAAATGTGAAGCTTATGGAATAAAAATATTGGTAATATAACATCATTGGGGCGGACCGTGCACACAATAGCCAACCATATAAATCCGAGGCCTTGTTTTTTGAAATTTTTTCTTTCCTTTGTTGTGAAGATATGGAGAACTTGTTTGTATTGAATATGTAAAAAAAATGGATGCAACCAATTGAGTCAATATGATGGTCAAAATTGACTCCAACAATGTCTATTCTTCAAGTGGTTGAGGCCGCCGGCACAGAGAAAATTCATGCCAAATTTAATTCAGAAATACTCACATGAAGAATTTCTGTTTTTAGAGGTGGCAATTGATCAAAGTTCATGGGCATTAGAATCCACTTTTGAATAGTAGATAAATCTACAAGACATGGACAATCTGTAACCTGTGAAAGTGTAGTTCATATGACAAAATAGTGTGGATATTTGATTTATTAGACTTACTTAGTGGATTGAAGGTTAATTTAATTCTTGCTTCTTTATACTTGCGAGATGTAGTGTCTCTTATTTTTATTTATGAATTTGCTAGTTGTTTATTTCAGTGTCTAAACGTTATTTTGGTTCTTTTAAGTGTGTCAAAAAGGTGGCATTGTTTCAATTGAAGGGTTCTTAGTTGACATAAAATCGGTTTGATCCGTAATTCTCATATTAATTTGTGAAAGCGTTGAATTAAGATACCGTGTCTTAAGAAGTAAACAATCTTGTTTAAACGAGTCAAGCGTATTGACAAATAGGCTTGAACCGGGGTTTTTCTAAATTGTAATGCAATAACCTAGTTAAATCGAAGAAACATTATTTGAAGTACTATAGTTTGGGGTTGGGAATATACAAGCCAACTGACTGACTCGATTTCATGATCGTAATTAACTCCAAAAATTTCAATTCATGCCAATCAAGGGAATATACAAGCCAATCCATGCTCACAAATACCCACAAGCAGAATTCCTATTTTTAGAGGTGGTGATTAATCAAAGTTCATGGTCATTGGAATCCACTTTTTTCAATAGTTGAGAAAACCACAAAACACAGACACTCTCTAACCAACCTCAACGTGTTGGTGATATGACAGAATAGGGGGATAATTGCTTTATTAGTTTGTTATTTTCCCCGAGGTTTTCTTAATTTATAATGCAATTATGTAGTTTAATTATAGAAAAGTTTTTTAAAGTACTACGGTTCAGTTAGGATTAGTCATTGAGTGTCTTGTAGTTAGTTTAAAATGAAGGAAAAATCGGTTACTTAACAACATTTGCGGTAACTTTGATTTAGAAAATTTTTAAGCCGAGGATGGAGTGAAGAAATGAAAATATGAAATTATACCGTTGATTGAATGTTTTTAATCAATTATTTTGTTATCAACCTTGTGTTTAAATCTAATATTTTTATTTATAAAATGATCAACCTTTAAAACACACATTGATGTAGAAAAAAATGATTTTAACTTGACGAAAAAAAAATTGTGAACTCATAACTTAAAATGGAATTAGAAAACCATATTAAAAAATATGAGTTATCACAAGGGAAAGTCGGTATAGGCAACTTGACAAGTTAAATAATGAATTATCGTATTTATATGAATATTAGTTAATGGCATAGGTTTGGTATAGTGATTGAGGCTTGAAGCTGTGATTCTAGAGGATGCAGGTTCGAGTCCACACTCTGGCGGGGTAGGATAAGGTTTTCCTTTGTTATTATTGTAAAAAAATGAATATTAGTTACATTATTATCTTTGTAAGATTATCATATTTATTATTTTTAGAATATATAAGACATATAATTTAGAAAAAAATCTGTAAGTTAATATTGGAGGTGATTATATATCTAAAAATCTAGATTGACGGATATATATCTAAAGTCATGTTAAGGTTTCCATATTGTGTGAACTTAAACATTTAGAAACAAGAAAGTTTGAATTCATGAATAAGAACATGAAATGATGGTAAAGAAAGGATTAGAAATATAATTCAATGGAAATAAGAACAAGAAATCGTAAGTGTAAACCATTTTTTTTAAAAATTAAAGCATTTAATTGTTGTTGTGTTCATGTACTTTCTCTCATCCTAATGAACTGACCAATTCTCTTTATTTTAAGCAAATAGTGTAATGGATCCCTCTTCCTAATTCCTCACCTCCATTACTCTGTACTTGACGCTTTGTTCATTGAAAAACAAGTAAAAAATGTGGCTCCCTTCTATTAAGTCAAGTACCTATGTTTTCTTGTGAAATCTTTTTCACTCCTCTAAGTCATGGCCAACATACCATGAAGTGAAGAACTTACAAATATAAAAAACACCTTAATCGCATCAACATATAAGTTACAGAGCAGGAAAAATATGGAACATATCATGAATAATTTGAATGTTAAAATGAGTACTTATGGTAGTTGATAAAGGTTGACATTAATTAGGTATTAAACTAAGTCCATTTTCATACAATTCCTATTTAGTGTGAAGGACTGTACAATAAAAAGAAATTGGTGTGAAGAATTATTTGAGTTTAGCTATAAGGCCTTGAGGAAATTGAATTAAGAAGTCAAAATTTGAATGACAATCATATGGAAGGAAAATATTGGTAATATGATATCAATGGATCATGCCCACAATGGTGTACCAATAGGTTAATTGATTTGACGTTTGGTATAGTTGTGATGACATTTGTGTGAACTACGTTTATGTTCCTATAGACATGTGTTATTTTATAGTATACCTTTTTTTGAAGAATTTTATTGTTTTGATAATTTAGAGATATGTAGGGTAGTGTGGCAATGAAGGGATTTATTGTCAGTGTGGTAGGTTAAGGATATATAGGCAGCGTTAGAATTTATGGATTCCTATATGGTATGACAATTTGAGGATTTGAAGAATAAAATGGCAATGAAGGGCTACGTTAGTGAATTTTTTGTCAATTGGCAGTGTAGGGAATTTTAAGTGGCATGAGAATGTAGGGATTTCTATAATGTGGAATGATTTAGGGATTTATATACAATGGGTGAATGTAGGGATTTATACATGGTTGGTGAATTTAAGGATTTATGTGTAGTGGGTGAATGTTAAGATTTCTGTAGAGGGTGCTAATTTAGGGATTTGTATATACTGGGTGAATATAGGGATTATTGTATAGGGGGCGAATGTAAGGATTTTTGTGTATTAGGTGAACATAGGATGTCTGTGTAGTGGGCAAATTTAGGGATTTCTATGTAGTGGGCGAAGTTAGGAATTTTTGTATAGATGAAAAATTTATGGATTTTTGAATAGATGGCAAATTTAGGGACTTTTGGGTGGTGGCTGAATTTAGGGATTTATGTGTGGTAGACAAAGTTAGGGATTTGTATATAGGGCAAATTTAGGAATTTCTTTGTAATGGGCGAATTCAAGGATATTGGTGTGGTGGCAAAGTTCAGGCATTTATATGTAGTGGATGAATTTAGGGATTTGTATGTAGTGGATGAATTAAGAGATTTCCAAGTGGTGGCGAAATGTAGGGATTTTTGAGTGGTGGCCGAGTGTGGGGATTTTTTGATGTGATGGATGAATTTAGGGATTTCTATGTAGTGGATGAATTCAAGGATTTAGAGTGGTGGGCAAATATAGGGATTTTAGTGTGATGGCTGAATTTAAGGATATCTCTATACTAGAAGAATTCAGGGATTTCAGAGTGGTGGCTGAAGTTAGGGATTTTGGAGTGGTGGCCAAATATAAGGATTTTAGTATGATGGATGAATTTAAGGATTACTCCATACTGGAAGAATTTTGGGATTTCAGAGTGGTGGCTGAATTTAGGGGATGAATGCAGGGATTTTAGAGTGGTGGCTGAATTTAAGGATTTCACCATATGGGAAGAATTTAGGGATTTTAGAGTGGTGGATGAATTTAGGGATTTTAGAGTGAGGGCGAAATATAGGGATTTTAGTGTGATGGCCGAATGTAGGGATTTCACCATACGGGAAGAATTTAGGGAGTTTAGAGTAGTGGATGAATTTAGGGATTTTAGAGTGAGGGGTAAATATAGGGATTTTGGTGTGATGGCTGAATTTAAGAATTTTGCTATACGGGAAGAATTTAAGGATTTTGGAGTGGTGGATGAATTTAGGGATTTCCATATAGTGGATGAGTTTAGGGATGTTAGAGTGGTGGGCAAATATAGGGATTTTAGTGTGATGGTAGAAGTTAAGGATTTCACCATGCTAGAAGAATTTAGGGATTTTAGAGTGGTGGCTAAATAGTGGGATTTTGGTGTGATGGATGAATTTAGGGATTTTAAAGTGGTGGTTGAATTGAGGGATTTCCATGTAGTGGATGAAGTTAGGGATTTTAGAGTGGTAGGTAAATATAGGGATTTTAGTGTGATGGCTAAATTTAGGGATTTCTCCATACTTGAAGAATTTAGGGATTTCAAAGTAGTGGTTGAATTTAAGGATTTTGATGTAGTGGATGAATTTAGGGATTTAGAGTGGTAGGCAAATATAGGGATTTTGGTGTGATGGTGGAAGTTAGGGATTTCTCCATGATAAAAGAATTTAGGGATTTTGATGTAGTGGATGAATTTAGGGATTTAGAGTGGTTAGCAAATATAAGGATTTTATTGTGATGGTCAAAGTTAGGGATTTCTCCATGGCAGAAGAATGTAGGGATTTTAGAGTGGTGGCTAAATTTAGGGATTTTAGAGTGGTGGCAAATAGTGGCATTATAGTGTGATGGATGAATTTAGGGATTTTAGAGTGGCGATTGAATTAAGGGATTTCTATGTAGTGGATGAAGTTAGGGAGTTCAGAGTGGTAGGTAAATATAAGGATTTTAGTGTGATGGCTAAATTTAGGGATTTCTCCATACTGGTAGGGTTAAGGATTTTAGAGTAGTGGTTGAATTTAGGGATTTTGATGTAGTGGATGAATTCAGGGATTTAGAGTGAAGGGCAAATATAGGGATTTCAGTATGATGGTGGAAGCTAGGGATTTCTCTATGATAAAAGAATTTAGGGATTTTAGAGTGGTGGCCAAATAGTGGGATTACATCTGATGGATGAATTTAAGGATTTTAGAGTGGCGGTTGAATTGAGGGATTTCCATGTAGTGGATGAAGTTAGGGATTTCAGAGTGGTAGGTAAATATAGGGATTTTGGTGTGATGGATAAATTAAGGGATTTCTCCATATTAGAAGAATTTAGGGATTTTAAGGTAGTGGTGAAATTTAGGGATTTTGATGTAGTGGATGAATTCAGGGATTTAGAGTGGTGGGGAAATATAGGGATTTTGGTGTGATAGTGGAAGTTAGGGATTTTTCCATGCTAGAAGAATTTAGGGATTTTAGATAGGTGGCTAAAGTTAGGGATTTTGGAGTGGTGGCAAATTGTGGGGTTGCGATATGATGGATGAATTTAGGGATTTTAGAGTGGTAGGTGAATTGAGGGATTTCCATGTAGTGGATGAAGTTAGGGATTTCAGAGTGATAGGTAAATATAGGGATTTTGGTGTGATGGCTAAATTTAGGGATTTCTCCATATTGGAAGAATTTTAGGATTTTTGAGTAGTGGTTGAATTTAGGGATTTTGATGTAGTGGGTGAATTCAGGGATTTAGAGAAGTGGGCAAATATAGGGATTTTGGTGTGATGGTTGAATGTAGGATTTTCTCTATATTGGAAGAATTCAGGGATTTTGGTGTGGTGGTTGAATTTAGAGATTTCTATGTAGTGGATGAATTTAGGGAGTCGGTGTAGTGGGCGAATTTAGCGAGTCGGTGTGGTGGATGAAGGTAGGGATTTCTTTGGAGTGGAAGAAGTAAGGGTCTTTTATGTAGTGGGGAAATTTAGGAAAGTCTGTTTTAGGGAATTTAATGACATGAAATTTCAAATTTGACTTATAATAAATTAATATGGTATTAAAATATCATGAAAATTATTGTTGTAGTTATTATTATTGTTATTGGATATAAGACATGGGAAAATAAGAGTTACTTAAATTAGAGGGATGAATTGGGCATTTAATTATTTATTCAAGGGCATTATTGAAAATTAGGAAGAAAAACCTATCATAAAATCTAGATGTATCATTTCTTCCTTCTCTATTTCATCTTCTTCTCCATGTCCTTTCATTTATTCAAAATATTCCAAATGTAAAAACTTTCGATTTCTTCGATTGAACTTCAAATTCTTGTTAGAAATCGATCCTTAAGCCCTCTATCATCATCAATTTCAGTGAATTAAGGTTAGAAGAAGAGGATTTCAGTTTTTAGGGTTTGAATGAATAGTAATCCGAATTTGAGGTGAGAGAAATTTGATGAAATTAAAGCTTAATTAGTAGAATTCATGGTAGATTAAGCATATTTATGGTATTAGGAAGTTTATTTATACAATATCTTGATAGAATTATATATGGCTGCTTTAGAGGAAGCTAGTGCAAGTAAATCAAAGGCAAAAAAGGTAGAAGAGAGCTAGAAAGGGCTGAGAAAAAAGTTTGTGTCTCAAATTTCGAGTTCTCGGTTTTTGGAAAATGTCCAGATTTGTATCCCTATTTTGTTTTAAGGTTTTATCTTGTTATATGAATCCAATTTGAATGGTTCTTGATTATATTGATATGTACAGAGAGTAAGGAATATATGTTCAGAAGAAACCTTATTGAATTTCATTCGTTTTTAATGTGAAATTTTCGTTTGAAGTTGAGTCATGAAATCTATTTCCGGAAAATCTCAGCTTTGTACACTGTTTAGTATTTTGATCATAACTTTGGTTATACAATTTGGATTTTTGTGATTGTGGTGGCTTTGGAAAGCTGAGACATGTGGCTAATTATGTTTAGAAGAAACTTCTTCGATTGAGGGATGTTTTGATAGTGAAAAATGCAAGGGAAGCTAGGTCACAGAATCTAGAAATTTCTGGAAAATATGAATGATTATTTTATTATGTTTTAATTGAAGTTTGATGGTTTAAAATTTTGAATTTAAATTTATTGATTACTGAAGTTATGTTGAATTATGATTGATGGTTTATATTGGAATTTGTAAGATGTTACTATGATTTATTGCCCTTATTGAATGAGTAGAATACGGGTCAGGGTAGATTGACACCAATAAAGGGGGGTACAGTACTGTACAAACAATTAAAGCTTGGGCTTTAGGTTTCGACCGATATTATATTGATATTGAAGCTTCAGTTTCGAGCTTGATCGATGCATTGATGTTGAAGCTTCG